>JAZDUH010000459.1:3927500-5357500 GCA_036419115.1 Scarus forsteni
ACTAAGTTTCCCATGATGCATTTTAAACCTCGGACAACAAAAATCAGAAGCACACCAGGCTATCAAATATCTCTGTTGATTCACCACATATGAAAGTTCAGAGAGCATTTTAGGCGAGAAAGTCACCCCGTAGAATACCAAAATGTGGTCATTTGAGCCATAAAACACACAGATACAAATTTCACTTAAGCATTTTGGACATTCCGTTATGCGCGCCATTATGCTATTGAAGAAACTTCAGGTCGGCTCCAAAACAAGAGCTCAACTTAAAAAACAGTACGAAGTAAAAGGAGATAATAAAAGATGTGTTTATTTTGAAAACAGAAAGTTTGCTAGTGGCTGATATTTAGCTGGATGCTGGTCATAATGCATGCCGCAATGCATTATAGGGCGTTTGAGTGTGACGAGTATACCCACCTCACATACTTACATTTTTTTCTGATATAGTATACATCCGAATATTTTTCACACACTCAATCTTTTCATACTATCTAATGTGAACGCACTACATACCCATTTTGACGTCACGCTTAATATGAGTAGTACATTAGTATGCCATTTCGGACACAGTCGCCCAAGTTCGCTCTCCTCATATCCATGGAGGGATTTCTCTGCACAGTGCCCTGCTTCCATCTCAATATGCTCTCTTTTGTTGTACTTTGAGGGAGTTGTTACTGATTCTCAACAGGAATTTGCTTTCACTTCCCACCCTTGGTCTTAATGTGTTTATATGTGCAACGGCGAATACACAGCAAAACACGGCAAAAATATGGCGAATGTACGGCAAAAACGGCAAATACACGGCAAAAATATGGCAAAAGAACAACAAGGAAACACTCCAGGATGATACTCATGCTATTATTCCCAATACTTGTACACTTTTACTCCAAAAATACTGATAAACCATCGATAAATCACTCACGTTAACTTTGAATCATCTCTCTTGCATGCGCGAGCTGTGCATCTCGTCTTGTATCTACCTTTAGTAAAGGTAGAAACTCAGAAATCTGCTCAAGAAACGTCTTAAAAGTCGGGGGGAATTCATTTTTCCAGAATAAAAAATGCACTTCTTGGCAAAATATGTTGTGATTATTAATAATCTGCTTTTTTTCTATTCAAACTGAAAACTGGTTTGTTATTTAGTAGATACACACTGGGTATTTCATCAGATTCTGTTTCTGATATTTTTAATTTAAGACGTATTTACTGAAGTTTAGGCAGGCCTGAGAGGTGCAGTTCCCCAGCAGCTCACCTTGACGTAGTGATCCTTGGACCCGGTGATCACCATGTCCTGGTTGTTCCCGGACTGATCCACGGTCAGGCACATCACCGGGCCGAGGTGACCCGTGAGCTTCCCTGTGGACGCAAACCTGACAAGAAATAAATAAATAAGAAAAGAAGACAATCAAACACGGCATTAAATCAAACTTTAGGTCTGAAACACTGCAGATCAAACACCAGTGATCCAAAGTGACATGTGGGTAAATAAGTCTGAGTTTGGACATTAAATGTTGTGGAGATTGATTTAAAGCTGTTTTATTAGCTACTCGGCGACAAACTGTTTTTTCTTTTGGAAAAAGTCAGAGGCTATTCATCAAACCCCGTCAGCTTGTCACTGACCGCTGACAGCCTGCGATTGGATGTGTGGCAGGATTTTAATGAATCATGTTCTGCGAGTGTGCAGGAAAGAAATCAGGTCTGACTGAGTCTCTGTGAGTGTGCACGATGACACTGGATGATTTTATTCTGAATATGATGCACAAACAGGAGTCTATTGACATTCACTCGAGTGTGACAAGACAGAGGATTGTGTGGAAAGCCGTTTGAGTGTAAAACAGATATAAGAATGAGAAAAACTTTATTGATCCCCAAGGGGAAATTTAGTTCTTCAGTTGTTCAAATACACAGTATAGCAGTAAGAATATATCAGGTAAAGACATTAGAATAGATAGGAGCATTAATTTAACCAAAATAAAATACAATAAAAATGAAATAAATACAACTAAAAATTAGAATAAATGAAATGAGAATGAAAATTAAGCAATCAGGTTGCAGCATGCAGAGCCTTTAAGCAATAGCAACTTCTTTATGAAAGAAAAAAGTAAAAAATCAAGTATAAATGAGACTCCAACTGAAGTCAAGAACTATACAGTATTAGCAATTAACAATATTTACAATAAAATATGAATATATGCATGTCAGCATTATTTGTCTGAAGGTATGATGACAGTAGGTACAGTTTGTCAGTAAGAATCTTTTTTTTTGGGGGGGGGGGGATTCAATTTGTGTATTTACTTATTAATAAATATCAGAAGTTAAAAACAGAGAAAAGTTTTTTAATTGTTGATATCAGTGATAACTCAAACTCAAGTCTATACAGCACTTTTTATACATACATGCATGCTGCCCAAAGTGCTTTACATAACAGCAGAACCTAGACATGACATCATTAAAGGTGCTATGAGGAGAATCTATTACCAACAACGTGAAGACTCTGCTACCCATGAGTACGCACGGCGACTGTCGTTATGCTGCATTCCAGTAACCACGGAACTGGGAGTAGCATCATCTCCGACTTATCGGCGTTCCAGTTGAAGTCTGAAAAAAACATGCCGATCTACCAGGCTATAGTTAGCACGCCCTGCGTTGTTGTTCACAAATATCACATAAATAATGTGATTATCACTATGGCAGGATTTTTGTAAATATAAGTTTAACAATACTATGAATACAGCTGATCTAGAGCGACACACCCCAGTCAAAAGTGCAAATAAATTGATTGTTACAGGAGCTAAATAACTGTTCACACTGGGGGCATCCATCTTCTATTGTCAACTCGGGGGTGGCGAGGTTTCAGAGAGTTCCCAGTGGGATATTCCGACTTCGGGGGACATTCCAGTCGCAGTTTCCTACTTGGAACTCGGAAATTCCTACTTCTGACTACAACTGAAACGCACCAAAAGACGTGACCAAAGCCAAAGCGTGTGTTCGTTGTGGTGCTAAATGAATACAACTCAGACCTTCCTCAGAACTCTTTACAACTTCTTTTTTCAACAACTTACAGGATTCAAAGCGACGAGGTAATGTATCTCTTTCTAGTTACATAGCGGTAGTTTTTGATGTGCGACAACAAGCAATTTTTGGAAAACTTAGTATCGTAGTTTTATAGCCGGCTATATATCGCTACTCACAGCCCAGTGCTCCAAGACGTGTCCGAATAATATAAATTTGCTCTAGTTTTAATTGTCTTGTTCCCGAAGTTGAGTATCCAAGCCAGTTCAGCCCTGTCCGACCCGACCGGAAGGCTAAGGAATAGCATTTATAGATAACCTATTTTGATGCTATAAAACTCATCGATAAGTGCATATTTCGATCAGGCATATATCTAAGTTGAGACTTTTTTGTAATTACTTAGAAACTCCTCGCAGTCTCTTTAAGTAAGAAGAGTTAAAGCAAACAAATGTCAAAACAAACTCAATGCAAAAAAATCAATAGAATTTTAAAAGAACACTTAATAGCAAAATAAAGTACATTAAAAACAGTAAAAATAATGTGTTTCCTTAAAATAATAAAATAAATCTAAATTTTAAAATTAAAATTTTAAAATTTTAAAGGATAAAAATAAAAGAATACATATAAAAAACATAATATAAAAACACAAAACCCATAAAAACAGAGATTAAAAAGTTGTGATAAAAGCAATAATGGTACTAATTGTAATAATTATGGTTATAATGGTAATAATGCAGTCCAGATCATGAACAGGATAATTCCAGATCAAAAGCTGGATTAAAAAGGTATGATTTGATTTTCCTTTAAAAACACCTATAGAGGCCTCTGTTCTCCTGTCCGGGGGGAGAGAGTTCCAAAGTTCAGTACTACAAGAGCTCTGATCTGTTGTACATGAACCCCATTTTAGTCAACTATTGCTTACTAGTGAAGTAAAAAGTGTCACTGCTGTTACTATTTGATTAAAAATGTTGTACACTTGTACTACTATATGATGATAATAATATGATTGGCTTTTGAAAATACTACAACCAATCAGTGTGCTGGATTTGGTTATAATCCTTCCTACTTCATTTGTATTAGGTCTACTAGTACTGCAAGTGAATCTTTTGGCTTTACTAGTAGTACTAGTAAACAAAAATTAGTTTTACTAATAAAGGTTTCTGGCACACTAGTGCTAGTAAAATCATCTAGTAGTAGACAATTTTTTGGAACTAAAACTACTAGTATGGCTTTGAGTATTTTCTGGGGCATTTTTAGGAACACAAATTTGTCTACTAGTAGATGATTTCGCTTCACTAGTAAGGATTACTCTGGCAAATAAGGCTTACTAGTAGCAGCAGTTATTAAATCTACTGGTAGTACTACTGACACTTCTTGCTTCACTAGCAAAATCCACCAGTGCACCAGTTGTCCAAAATTAATTACATGTAGTCCAAATTTGAGTGTTAGTAGAGCTGCGCTACAGTTGGTCTCACCAAATGGGCTATCAAGGGTTGTGTTGAGGACAGCAAAACTTTAAGTGATTCTCATGAAAAAGTCAACTTTATAATAAAAAACTGTCACTTAAGCAAACCTGAGCTTTTTCTATGCATCTGCAAATTCAGCAGCTGCTCAATGTGTTCATGGGAAGCATATTCATCTTATAAAACAGTAGTAGAGCTCCATTTGACCATTTTTTGTATTTTATTTGATTATTTTTAAGCTCCTGTTTGTCCACTTACCTTCTCAGGTCCCACACTCTGACGGAGTTCCCTGCAGCAGCGTACAGAACCGATCCGTTGGGGTTCAGAGCGATCTGGTTGATCTGATTCTCTCCTGCAGGGATGGTGACGGTTCGGCTGGTGTTGGATGCACATGCATCTCCAAGATTAACCTGCCCAGAGGACCTGAAAACACACAACAATGAGGGATGAATACATCTGACGAGAATTTACAGGCCTGAGGGTCCTCACATAGAGTCAGATTGTTTTAGATTAGCTTAAAATCTGTGATAAAAAGGAGCAAATGTTTAATTTTTGCTTTTTATGTTTGTTGCATTTTCATCTTATTACCTTGTACCAGATATGCTTTCTTGAAAACTAGATTAAAATGTAATAAAACTGAAGTGACATAATGTACTGACATACACTATATTACCAAAAGTTTTCGCTCACCTGCCGTGACTCACATATGAACTTAAGTGACATCCCATTCCTAATCCACAGGGTTCAATATGACGTTGGTCCACCCTTTGCAGCTTAAACAGCTTCAACTCTTCTGGGAAGGCTGTCCACAAGGTTTAGGAGTGTTTATGGGAATTTTTGACCATTCTTCCAGAAGAACATTTGTGAGGTCACACACTGATGTTGGACGAGAAGGCCAGACTCTCAGTCTCCACTCATCCCAAAGGGGTTCCATCGGGTTGAGGTCAGGACTCTGTACAGGCCAGTCAAGTTCATCCACACCAGACTCTGTCATCCATGTCTTTATGGACCTGCTTTGTGCACTCGTGCACAGTCATGTTGGAAGAGGAAGGGGCCAGCTCCAAACTGTTCCCACAAAGTTGGAGCATGGAATTGTCCAAAATGTCTTGGTGTGCTGAAGCATTCAGAGTTCCTTTGACTGGAACTAAGGGGCCAAGCCCAACTCCTGAAAAACACCCCCACACCATAATCCCCCCTCCACCAAACTTTACACTTGGCACAAGCAGTCCCACAAGTATCGTTCTCCTGGCAACCACCAAACCCAGACTTATTCCATCAGATTGTTAGATGGAGTAGCGTGATTGGTCACTTCAAACAGAAAGTTACGGTTTTTCGCACTATGTGCCTCAGCATCCGCTGACCCTGTCTGGCATTAGTTTGATGCGGGTCCAGTGGCAGTGTGCTTTACACCACTGCATCGACGCTTTGCATTGCACTTGGTGATGTGAGGCTTGGATGCAGCTGCTCGGCCATGGAAACCCATCCATGAAGCTCTCTGCACTGTTCTTGAGCTAATCTGAAGGCCACATGAAGTTTGGAGGTCTGTGGTGATTGACTCTGCAGAAAGTTGGTAGCCTCTTCGCACTATGTGCCTCAGCATCCGCCGACCCCGCTCCATCAGTTTACGTGGCCTACCACTTTGTGGCTGAGTTGCTGTTGTTCCCAAACACTTCCACGTTCTTATAATCCAGCTGACAGTTGACTGTGGAATATTTAGGAGTGAGGAAATTTCACGACTGGATTTGTTGCACAGGTGGCATCCTATCACAGTTCCACGCTGGAGTTCACTGAGCTCCTGAGAGCGACTCGTTCTTTCACAAATGTTTGTAAAAACAGTCTGCATGCCTAGGTGCTTGATTTTATACACCTGTGGACATGGAAGTGACTGGAACACCTGATTCTGATTATTTGGGTGAGTGAATACTTAGGCAATGTAGTGTATGTTTCTTATACAATTTCATAAAATTCTGTCACATCCACTTTCTGGATGTAATTAAAGTGTTAAAAATGACAATATACAGTGATGTTAAAACAGTAAGAACGACAATAAACTGGATCAGACTTCAAACAGCAGCTAAAATGGAGTCAAACTCACGTCAGTGTTCTGATGCACTTTGCTGAGTCTCGGATGTCCCACACCTTGATGTAGGAGGTGGAGACGGTGAAGACCAGACTGGAGCTGTAGCGGACCGATACAACGTTGTTGGGATGACCGGACAGGGACATTATCTCCTGACCTGTCACCAGATTCCACACCTTACAGGTCCGGTCTGCAGGAGGAAGCAGAGGGCCGGTTTAGGGCAGTGTTCATTTGGACAGCACTTTAAATGTAGTTTTCATTACAGCCTTTGCCTAAAATACCTTTTAGTTTTAGTGATAGTTTAGTCATCTAAACTGGTTTAATCTTAGTTTCACAACATTTTAGTCGATGAAATCTACTGTCAATTTAGTCGACTAAAATCTGTGTAGTGTAAAGGGTAAGGCATTTTTACGTTCCCTTGAATTTCTGAAGTCACGTTTTACACTTGGATAAAATGAAACATCTAATAACCCTTTATTGAATGTTAGTAAAGTTTGAATGTCTAAATGAACAGAAACAAATGTTCCTTCTGTGTGAAATGCAATCACCTTTATTTATTCTACCTGGCAGAGCATCTCAGTTACAATACCAGAACTAACAACAAACAGTGAACCTGCTCTACATGAATATATCAATTCATAAAGAGAGCAGCTCTGATTGGATCGCTCCACAACTTATCCCACCACCACCACCAAGCTAAGGCAGCTGTGACTGGATGCCCCTCTGAACTCATCCAACCTTTCCACACAACCAAAGTAGCTGTGATTGGATATGTTCCTAACTTGTCTCTACTTTCTACATGACCAAATTAGGTCTGATTGGATTAAGCCTCTGTCAGACATTTTGGCTTAGTTTTTATTTGTCGATGAAAATGTCAGTTAATTTAGTTTTTGTCCTTGTGCTCTTGTTTTTAGTTACTGACTATATATATATATATATATGTATATATATATATATATATATATATATATATATATATATATATATATATATATATATATCAGCTAATTGAACACTAGTTAAGAGTGATATTCACGGTCATATATATATATATATATATATATATATATATATATATATATATATATATATATATATATATATTATGGTTATTTAAGTAAATAAACAAGGTAGACAGCCACACCCGATGCAGGGTCCTGGATTCAAAACATTATTAGCACGAAAAGGTATAAGAAAATCTGCGCACCAAAAGCTGGCACCCTTGAAAATTTTTAATTTCAAACAGTGATGTTTCGAGCCAGACAGCTCTTCCTCATACTTTACAGGGTGGTCATTGAGTAGGCATTTAAATCAAGGCAGGTGTACACACACACACACAACTCATCTGGAATTCATTGAAATATATGTGTGTATATATATATATAAATATATATATGTATGTATGTATGTATGTATGTATGTATGTATATATATATATATATATATATATATATATATATATATATATATATATATATATATGTATGTATATATATGTATATTTATATATATATATATATATATATATATATATATATATATATATATATATATAAATACAACAAATTATAACACATAAATATACAAACATACACATATACAGACACACAAATGATGAAATAAAATTAAAAGACGCACAAAATAAAAGCGTACCACGCCTCAGTACTGAGACTGGTGATTTTTTTACCCTCCTTGCCTCCCGTAGCAAAACATTCACTTCAATATGGAGGAAGAAGAGGTTGAGGAATTAGCTGACGCTCCTTCATCAAATAATTCGGTTGTGTGAACCTATTTTGGCTTCCCATGTAAAAGACGAGAGAACAGTGAGAAGATTGCGGACAAAACAACAACCGTGTGCAAAATATGCCGCAACAGTTCGCCGTATACAGTGGCAAGTACAACTACCAACTACTTTGAACTGGAGACAGGCAGCAATTGAATGTTTGTGTAAGTCTGCATAAAAAATATTTGATTTTTTCATCTACTGTTGAGTTGACAGAATTTGATCATACTTGAAGATCAGAAGTATATGCACTGTTATAGGCTAAATATTATAGTTCACAGTTCAGACATTTATAGGTCTAAACTGCAGCTCCGAGGACTGCTATTTGTTTTCCTTTTCATTCAAGAATGTACTTATCCTGATTGTTACAACAACAAAGCACTTTTTATTGAGATTTTATGTTTGTATTTGCACTGTAATAATAAATAAACCACCTTCTGCAACAAGGATGAAACAGCAATATCTTAACCAGCCCTTTTCAATTAGCGGCCTGTAAGCAACCTTCGAGTAGCCCGAAATCAACGGGATTGGGGCTTAGGCCCGGCGAGAAGAATAGAAAAAACTTTTACAAACACTGACAAGGTCTTACAAAAGTTCCAACATTATTACAGACATGGAATGCAACACCTTCTGAAAGATTGCTGTTATGCAAGGTACGTTAAATGCAGCCTAAAATATGACCAAAAGATGGTGTTTTAATCTGCACTTTTTTATGTTCACTTTTTTATGTTTAGTATGTGCTTGTATTTACCTGTTAAAACGTGTTGAAGTTTTCTGTTTGAAGCATAAAATTTAAAGAAACAGTATTTCAGTAGAAGTTTGGTTAAAGTTCTGCTCTTTACTGAGTTTATGCCATTTTGGATGTGGAAATAAATTAATAAACATTCAGTTTGTTTGTTATCTATTTGTGTTTTTTTTAAGTGATTAACTTTGCTCACTGTCTGTCAAAAATGTCCGGCCTAGCTTTTGTCCTGAGTCTGAAAATCTGGCCCGACTAAATTTCTAATTGAATAGCCCTGTCTTTAACCATAAGTGCATTACACATCATAAATGTCACTGTTTGAAATTAAAGGAGCTATTTTTTGGTGTGCAGATTTTCTTACACCTTGCATATTAAAAAAAAATGTAAAAGATCCCCTCCAGGTGTCCTGATATATAACATTCATGAGGAATTGATGGAGCGACACTTTGACCTGAAACATAATGAATCAGGATGAAACGTGCAGTAATAAAAAACTAGACACTCCAGGGGAAAAAACAAGCAATCCACTCGACTGATTGCCGACGCGTCTCCCTCCTTTAATTATTCCACCCAGCTCAGGAAGAAGAATTTTTTTTTACTGTCCGCGTGTCATTTTTATTCCATCTCCTCATTTATCCACACTCGGTGCACATGCCAATCTTCATCAATCCCTGTCAGCTCTTATTTGCTGTTAACAGCTAAGAGCATGTCAGAGTGGAATAAATTACCGCTGCATGTGTCCACACGTGAAGACTGCTGATGAGGGAGGGAGGGGGAGGTGAAGGCGGGAGGATAGAGGGATAATTGTGGGTGTTATTAACCTTTGGATCCTGTGAAGAGGAGGTCATCGGTGCAGTCCACGCACAGGACCGCCTTGCTGTGTCCCTCTGCCACGTGGACGCACTGTAACGTTGCCGAGCGGCTGCTCTTGGTGGCCGGCACAGGATTGATGACGCCCCTGGAAACACACACACGCACATTTCTATGAATAGATGCAGAAAAAACATTACACTGTCTAATAATCAGAGCGCAGCACAGAAATAAATCACACCCACGCAACCAGAATCATGCACAGCATGCGGCTTTTGTGGCTGATTAGCTCGTCGCTGCAGACTAAGAATAGAGAGCGATGAAAGCAGCAGTCCAAAGAAAAGTGAGGAGACAGCTGTTTTAAAATCACCATGATCGTGGAGAAGAAAAGAAAACCAGGAGTCCAAAAATACCCTGCTGCCCCTTCAAGGTCTCTTTTACAGCCTTTTAAAGTCTTGAACTAAAGCATAGCAGTTTTAATGACTTTGGCTGTGAGAAGAAGTTCAGGGTGGTTTTGTCGGCAGTGTGATTTTGTAGAAAACTCATCAGTGTTAGAATAACCAGGGCTATCATAACATTAATACTTCAATAAGGTCTGATTAATATATTAAAACTATGGCTGCAGAAACAAAAATAACTGTCCCATCTCTTGTCAACTTCTGATTCTGATGCTCAAGAAAACCAGAGCAGAAGAAGTTTGAAGTATCTAATTGGTCAACTTTCCTTTAGGGTCTGAATGCAGGTCTAACAACAATGTTGCTAAGTTTTCACAAACGGAAATTACATAAATCACCACTTGAGGATCTTCATGTTTAATAATATTCAATTCTGAGAAAAAAACATGCACCTAATGGATGGACCAAAAGTTTATTTGAGGTTCATACTTGGCCTAAAGGTCTCCATTAAAGCTATGGTCTACGATTTGGAAGCTTGGTACATCTTAACACCGTTTATAAGGCCGTTATGGTCTTATGGTCCGATCTATGCAATATAAAGACCAAAAAGAATGAAAAAATCTGTTTAGTATATCCGCTGCAAAGCGGCATAATAGTTGACCAATCTGAACCGCGGGGAACAGCGGTTCGGATTGGTCTGTGAGTCCATCCAATCCCCTGCCTCCCCTGCTATGCACCGTCCCACCTCCTCCCCACTACCTCCCTCACATAGCGGTGAGCAGCTAGCTGCACAGCTACTGCAGCGTCATGGAGACGGAGAAGACCAGCACTGAAACCGGGAGGCAGCTTCTGTTACCCTCCACATCGAAGGGAAGGAAATGTAAAACTTTCGAGGAAAAGGCTGAAGTAAGCAAGAAATATACATATACATATATGTATATTGTTAGGAGGCGACACGAGCTGGGGGAAGGGATCTTGGATCACGGAGAGGAGGGGTTAGTGAAGGGGGGGTAGGCAGCGTTTTTCAAATCTGCCTCAACAGCCAAACTGGTTTTCAGATCGTAGACCCTAGCGTTAATCAGCTAAAGGCTAAACTTGAAACTGCCGCATGTTTCCACTGATATACCCAAACAATGTAAGACTTGCACGCCTGTCACAGAGCTTAAGGATAGTCCTGTCAAAGGAAAAAAGAAAAAAACAACCTGTTGCAGCCAATCCTGGTTTAGGATCTTGGCTTGGCATCTGGGCAGAAAAAATATTCCAAGTAGTCAGAGCACCCATTTGGCCACGACTCCAAAGTCACAAATCTGCCAGTTGTACCTAAAAATGCAGGTATTTCCAGGAACAAAAAAACTATAACTGGCTGTTATTTTTTCTGTGAAACAATTCACTCATTAACTTTCTCAAACTCTGGAACCTTCATTGAAGTAGCTGAAACTGAGTTGAATCTTGGGTTTATCCCATTGGATTAAGTACTGCTCCTTGATTTAAGTTTTGATTTAAAAAAATGCAGATAACTTCTTGTGACATCCGTTAATTTGTCCTATATGTTAAATTAGACACTAAGGTTAAATTTCCTCCCTCAGGAAAAGAGGATCAACTTAATGTGATCCTCTCTGTGACGAAAGTGTCCATCCCTAACCGTGCTAGTCTAATAAAATCCTCCTGAATTGAAGGAGACACTTGTGCAAAGTTGAAGAAGATCCCACAGAACACATTTAAAAGTAATGGATGCACAATAGACCTTATGACCCTGTCCCCTGGTGTATAACCTTGGGCAAGGTGGGCAACTGGCATCTTATGGGCCACATTTACTCCTTCTCCTCCCTCAATGCAGCCTGACAATAAATTTGAAACGTTAATAAATGTATATATCTATGAAGAAAAAGTGTCAAAAAAGCAATATTTTTGAGATAATAGAGCTGTGATTGGCTGAATTATTTCCGTAAAACTGTCTTGTATGAATCACTTAATGTGTAAAAATTGAAATGAAAATGCTAGGAAAACCTTCTTGAATAATTTGTAAACACTCTGGAACTTAAAAAGTAGCTGAAATTGTATTGATTTGTGTTTGGGGAAGGGATGTAAGTAACAGTAAAATGGTAAACTGCAGCAAACTTTCCCACGGTAATCATTACTGTGTCCTATTAAAATTACTGTCAAACTGTGGTTGATCACCACACTGTGTCACAAACTCAGGGTGATGCTGCTCTTTGACTGGACAAGCCTGAACCATGTGTGTCTGCTCCTCGATGAAGCAGACGTCTCTCACAGACGGAGGTGGCATGTGCTGTTTGCAATGTTTGGCCTCTGACAGTTCAGCAGCTGGAGCCTCGCTCAGACTCCTACAGGTTATTCCACTTGAAATGGACAAAGTCTAAAGTCTGGTCAGTGTTTGAATTTTACAAGGATGTCGAGGGGAAACTGAGCGACAACAGTCACCCTGTTTAAAACACCAAGCTGCTGTGAAAGACAAAAATGTGCATGATTAAAACTGCTGCAACTCGTCGAGTAAACGAGCAGAGAGAGAGAGAGGGTTCAGTGAGCCATACCTGAGTGAATTATAGGCGGTTTATCAGGATTTTCTGTGGAAATAATGCATAAAGGTTGTGAATAACAGCATTAGTATCATTATGGAGTGTGTTCTTGCCGTTCTTTAGCCATTTATTCTGTGTATTTCGTAGTAGATCGTCTTTTTCCGTCATAGTTTGTGTTTTATGGATTTAGTCAGTCGTAATTTGGAAATATTAAAGAAGGAGATGTGGAGGAGATCTGCCAATGAAAGGGGAGACCAGATGAGAGTCATAAAGGAGGCTAACAGTATCAGGGACTATCGTTAGTAAAACAAAATATAAATAAATAAAAAGGCCTGGGCATGGTCTAATATAACAAGCTTTAACATGGACACTAATGCTGCAGGCAAACTAAAATGTGTGAGTGTTTGTAAAATTAAAAAAAATATTTTGGTCATCTCAAAACTTTGAACATGTTCATTTACAATTGTATATAAAGAGAATCCTGTTTAAAGTTCAAATCCATTGTTTTCTTTTCTTGTAATTACACACTGTTTAAGCATTCATAACATGATAATGACAAATACTTGCCCAAATTGTTTACTTTTATTTCTCATGAAAAACGTTTTAACAAATTTACTTATAGGACATTTTCTGACACATTTATTTACAAAAAAGACAAAAGAACTGTTAAAATTATAATATTAATGGGGTTAAATGATCTCAAGACTGTTTTAACAGTCTAATGTTTTGAAAATTTTGAGCACACTGCAACAATACTGTGATAATAATGATAACCGTGATAATTATGGTCACAATAACCGTGATACCAAATTTTCATACTGTTACATCTCTAGTTTGGGGCATGAGGTTTAGTACTACTTTTTGTGTTGAGTTTTACTTTTAGTTACTTATAAATGTAGATTAAATAACTTCTTATGATGGTTGTAAATTTGTCATTTATCAGTCCAGACTTTTCTTCAAGTTTCAACAGCTTGGCCCTTTTGGTAAAATTTCCCATCCCTGATTTGACTGTTCCAGACTGTTCAGCTTACACTTGAGTTTGTGAACATTTGTGTGAAGTCTGAAGAAAATCCCTCACAGCATAATTGTGTTCCCCAGGCTGACTCAGACACGGGACAGACGATCCGAAGGCCGTCTCCCTGCAGCCCAGACTCAGAAACCCACCCGAGGAGACAGACAGAGACGACCGTGGGAAACCAGCACTGCCTGATCTTTAGGGTACAACAAATCATTAACCTTCACAGGAATCCTCATCGATCACCGATTGGCTGCTCGTGTTAACAAACTGGCATCTGATAGTGTAACGGCCCTATCATGAGTCTCTCCTAGCTCTCTGTTTCAGAGCCTCAGGAGGACGGTTAACCAAAGATATAGAGATCAATATGAAGAATTTTTTTTTTTTAATGAATGGGCTTCAGAGGAGCCTGTTGTGTTCAGAACAAAAGAGTCAATGAAATGAAAACAGGATAATGAACAGAGCAGATTAACCAGTGTTCAAAGGCAGCAATAAGCTTACAGTGATGAGACTGTTGGGGCTCATTATAATTATCTATTGATCCTGGAGAAGTGCTCATTTCATCGTCTGAATGCGGTCTGGTTAATCCGCCAAACAGGTCTGATGCATCGCCTCACCTCCAGACAATCATTCTGAGAGACCTGAGATCCGTCTGGACCCGTTTCTGAAACATGGAAGCCACCACAGAGGGTTTGTGAACGGATGCACCTCAGCCCCGTACACCAAAGTGGCATTAAAGAGACCAGTGAGACCAGTGAAACAACAAAAGGTACTTGTGTGGGTCGGCGGGCGGAGGGGAGAGGGTACGGATGATGTGGTTGGAGGCGAGGTGGCAGCATCCAGCTGTGCTGAAGGAGGAGGAGAGGATCAGAGGAGCTCCATGCTACAACAAACAAATCATGAGTATTGGTCTTCATTATTTCAGATTTGCTTGTAGCAGATGTTTTTCTTAGTTGTAAGCTGGTGGTTTAATTTGACAAGAAGTTAGAATGGGCTTAAATAAGCATTTTACTTCTGCCTCCACCTGTTTAGTCCCTACTTTCTACATAGCAATTGACTTTTCTTGGACTGTAACTCTGTGTGGGATTTTTGTGTTGATGTGTGTCTTGATTTATATGACTGGTATTGGCACTTTTATCAAACAACATAAGGTGCAGATTCGATTTAAAGTGCGACTCTACTATATTGCCGATTTTTGCAATCTTTAGTTAGCTTTTTTAACACCAGCGAAAAAGATGAACAATGATGATGCCTCTTTCAGGAAAAATACACATCACATGTGAGTCTGTTTTTAGGATTTATTCAGCAATACATTTTACCCAGCTGTTTATCTCTTAAGAAGCCTGGATGCATTTAACACAGACTAAAATGAAGCATATAAATTTTGAAAAATAAGAAAGATTTTTGAACAAAAAAATCAGTATAAAAGTAGTCAAACAAAAAAATCCTGATACTTATGTCAATTGATTTTTTTCCCCCACCCCTAGTATCCATTAACATGGGAGACGGTTCATTTATTTATTTTTCGGGGCTGAGCTTGTTGCCTTTTATGACAGTAGAAACTAGGGCTGAAAGAATCATCATTTTCAGATTGAAACCACAATTTCAGTAATCGCCAAAGCTGCAGTTCTTTGCAGAGCTCCTGACTGGCCCAGGATCTGTTGTGTCAACTATTTTACAAATTTGCAAGCAATCTGTATTCAAGAATGACTCACAAATGAAGGGCTTACTCACAACTGTGAACCGGTTCTCACTGTTTACTTAAAAGAGCCGTTCAAAAGAGTCGACTTGTTCGCGAACATCACAGAAGTGCTTATTCTAAGTGCTGGTTTATCATCAATTTTAGGTGATGAATAATGTTGATTTCCTTTCTGTTGTCTGTACTGTTAATGTAGTGAATATATCACAGAAGCTGTATTTGAAGAAAATTGGTTATTGAATTGAAATCTCAATGTCTGCCAGAAAAATCATAATTCAATCTTTTCCTGTAGTCGTTCAGCTCTAACAGAAACACAAGGTTGAGTTGGAAAGGGAGGGAGGCCTCAGGATGGAGTTAACCTGGGACACCCAAACCAGGCAAGAGCCTTTGACATAGAAAGTGCACGGATGTTACCCACATGGCAACTGCCCCCCTGAACTTAATTACCTCCGCCAAGGAGGTTATGTTTTCGAGAGAGTCTGTTTGTCTGTCTGTTTGTCTGTGAACAAAATAACTCAAAAAGTTATGGATGGATTTTGATGAAATTTTCAGGAAATGTTCAGCATGGGAAAAGGAAGAACCCATTTGATTTTGGTGTTGATCCGGATCAGCGTCTGGCCGCCATGATGAAAAATGTGATTTCTGTGAATAACTACTGAACTAAACTAGATATCATTATGAATCCAATTGCTAGTGGTATGTTTTCATGGTCAAAGAATCAAAATATTTACATGAAATAAAGGTAGAACTAATATTTATGGTCAAAATCACAATATGGCTGGTTTTTTTGATTGGTCACTTACTGCACACTTGTTATATTTCCCCAACACAACGTGACACCTCCACTCTGAGATCGTCTTCTTCTAACACTTCTTTCAGAGTGACACTTGTCATGTCTCACTTCTCTTGAGTGATGTTATGCCTCTCTGCTCATGAATCTGCTCTGATCTTTGAACCCAGCCATAAGAAAGGTTTGCTGCAGCAGCAAGGCAGAAGGATGAGGATCACCTGATCTCAGTGGTCTGTTTTGATCATGAGACATGACTTTGTTTGCCTATATGGATGCAAACCACCTGTCTAAAACAGCAGAATCTGTTCTTAATAAAAGCCAGTATCCAATCCTGAGGTGTGTTTGCAGTGCGCTCTGTACCCCTGTCAAACATTCACAGTAAACCTGACAGTGTCGTAACAGGTGGGAGAGCAGAGGAGAGGAAGTAGTGGGCTGCATCCTGCCTTCAGAAGAAGACGGAGCTGTGAACTAAGACAGCAGGGCTGCCAATTAGGCAGCGGAATAATTGAAGCGTGTGTGGAGCTGTTTACACACTGGTGGCAGGAGTGTGGGAACAGGACGTGGGGACAGATGGAGACACATATGCTGCATTTATGTCGAACGGCGGAGGCTGTCAGGACGAGCTGCCGTGGACGTGCTCACGTGGTTTGACAAGTAACCTTCAAGGAGATGTAAGGAGGCAGTGGAGTAATTTTGATGACTTATTATTTCTGTCATAGTTTTATCAACAACCTTTTTGCCCCTGATGAAGAATAGACAGTTCAGAGGCATCTTTAACTGCTTAGTGTCAGCCACTTTATTCAGGGTTCTCACTCTTTTCTAGGAACAATTTTCCACACACACACATATCGCAGTGTCCTTTTCTACCATTGTGCCTTAAATTTTCTACATTGACCCGGTTTGCTATGTTTATGCCTCAGAGGTCTGACTTACAAGATGTCAGTCTATGGCTGAAACAAATCAATGGAATATCAGACGTTCTCTGATATTCTTAGAAATTATGACAAATGTATCACAGAGTAGCACAACGACACCCACAGATTCAACATTGTTAATTTCAATATCGGTGTGGGCAATTCTCAGGCTAATCTAGCCTTCTAAAAAACAAGACTAAAGGTTGATGACCAATGTCTCGAGCTCGCTCCACGTCATCATATTAAACTCAAAATGTATTGATTTCTTCATGAACATTGCCTACTAGCTATCTTTTTAGTTAGGCTTTTGTGTAGTGTACTATTACAAATGTATGGTTTATAATTATTTTTTATCTTTATTTACTCTGCTTTTACCATAAATATATTGTATTGATTTACAGTTTAAAGGGATAGTTCAGTTACAGTCTGTAAGAGTGGACCTAACAAACTCACGTCACATATTCCACGTATTCCTAGTTCCAGATAAACTTTATATTTCTGAAAAATTTAATGCACTCAAAAAATGTTCTCGGTAGTGTGCTCTTAAACTGTGGTATTTTTTTTTTTGATGGGAGCTCTTATAGGCTGAGAAAATACCCTTTGTATTTGGAACAATACTTCCTGTTTGCATCTAGTTCTGCGTCACAAACTCAAACTACTGCATCTAATGTACAAAGTGGTCATTTGGAGCTCAAACTTCAAATAAACTGAACTACCACTTCAAGTAGCCTAAATTTTAGTTGGTCATTTTTTATAATTCACCATTGTTTTGTGTTTTAATAGTGTGCATTAGCTACTAGGCCTGCACAATATATTGTTTGAACATCGACATCGCAATGTGCGCATGCGCAATGCGCGATGTGACTATCGCACGTCCCCCATTTATTGGGGAAATGAAAAAAGGCAACTGAAATTGAAACCTGTTCTATTTTGTACAGAGACATTGGCTCCTGGATCCCTTCTATATACAGCAATCTTCTATTCTAATTCTTCTATTTTTAATATCGCAAGATATATCGCAATATATCGCAAACCCCCCAAAAATCACAATGTCAGTTTTTTTCAATATCGTGCAGTCCTATTAGCTACCAAGTACATTTTTACTTTATTTCCCATGTTTGGTTTGTGTTAACTAACCAGGTAAAATAAAAAAGATTTTTTCAGGACAATTCAAGCTTTCAAGGACATTTTCCTTTTTTCCTTATTTTCAATGTTTTCCATGACCGGAAAATTTGTCAATCATTTTCCAGGTTTTCCAGGATGCACAGGAACTCTTTTTATATTTGCTCAGATCCATGGGCCTCAAACAACCCCACTCAAAAAACTGGAACTATTCCTTTAAATTTCAAGTGTGCCACATGTTTGGTGTTTTTGACACAGAATAGCTGTAGGAGACAGCTGTTTGCACATGGGAAACCTGGATAAATCATTGAAGAACTGGACCAATAGGCAGAAACCATAATAGTGATGGTATAAAACCAAAATATTTATTTCAATCCCTTGAATTTTCAGCATGTCCTAATTCAGCAGCAGAGGGACTGATAAGCAGGTTAAACACTGAACTTTAGTCAAAACTAAGAGGAGTTTAGAGGAAATATCCCATTATGGCTCTTCAGAGAGTCATAATATTCAGCTTAGTTAGTAATAAAATGACTTTAAATTCAGTGTACAACTCTGTAGCTTATTTCAAACCAGGTGCTGGACATTCCTGACCACATGCTTCTCCAAAAGCAGGAAGCAAAGAGAGTAAGTATTAGTAAAAGTGTGAATTGAAGTTATTCTGCATTTCTCCGCCCTGCAGCCCAAACGCCGGCAGCGAGCTCTTACTGTTTAATCTCCTTGACTTTTGCCCTGTCGGACGCTGCTTGAGCCTTGTCATAGGTCTTCCTGCGAGAGAGTGGCGACGGCTCCGGGGTTCGCTTTTCCCGCCCTGGTGACGTTCTGGAGCCAGAACTGATTGTTCAATTTCAAACATTTATACACAAACAACACAAAAAAACATGACGATGAAAACAACAGAAGGATGGAAACAAAAATGAAATTATGGCAAAAATAAAAGGATGAGCATGAAGATCAAACGGGAACAAATTTAAGTTACCTGATTTTTAAAGGCCCAAACAGTGGAGGCTCCCCGCCAAGCTCATGTTTAAGTACTAAGGACACACTGCTATGCTGTTTATTACTCTTAATCTTGATTTACAGAAGGATCACGATTAGCAAAGCAGATTTTCAAACAGGTCAGTATGCATTTAGGTTTGTAGCTCGACCTCGTAAAGCAATGCAGTCCATATATCTGCCATGTTAGTGCTCTTAAAGATTAGAAAAGCTGTTTCTGCAACACGTGACAATAATGGCTTGTTTTTACATGCTCCTCTTCAAAGTCCTCATGAGTGAAAGGAAGGCATGGCTCATGAATAACGTGAAAGAAAATTAATTACAGCCGAGGATGAAGCGGCAAAACATCAAACATGCAGGAGGAAGGAAGGAAGCATTAGTAATTACATGTTAGTAACAGAGTGGCGGCCCTGGACTTACATGCTGCCCATTTTAGAGGAAAAGCCGGGGGAGAGAGCGGTGTAGTCCCTGACTGATGAGCCTGACGTGTCCAGGTCTCCTCCCCCGTCGGGCGTTTCGGCCAATGGCAGCATTGGACCGGAGAAGTCTGCCGGAGCGTCGGGGGCGGAGTCGCTGTTTGCGTACAGTAACTCCATCTGAGTGGTGGTCCTTCTACGAGCCTGAGTGGGAAACAGACGAGGACGAGACTTTGCTGAAGAGATAGAAACACTGGCAGCAAATGTGCAAGAACATATCTAAAGGTTTAATACCTTATTTCTTGTTTTGGTCTCTCCACAGAGTTTCATAAGATCTGTGGCCAAAGTGCTGGGGAGGGAAAAAATAAACTCATGATACAAGTATTTCAAATATTGAAGAGCATCAATACACAACACATGAAGATGGATGATGCTGCAATAAAGAGCAAACAACAGGGCATCTACCATCACCAGAAATGACATCATTACACATACAGTTGCATGAAAAAGTATGTGAACCCTTCGGGATTACCTGGATTTCTGCTTTAATTGGTCATAAAATATGTTCTGATCTTCATCTAAGTAACACCACTAGACAAACAGTCTGCGTAAACTAATTCCTCACAACAAATTATAAGTTCTCATGTTTCTATTCGACACACTATATAAACAGTCACAGTGCGGGGTGGAAAAAGTTTGTGAACCCCTTGGCTAATTACTTCTCGTCTTTCAGCTCACACCAGCCAGTGAACGTCATTTAGCTTGTTACTTTCCCACTTTCCTTTTTTTAGTCTCTTCCAATAAAACTTTTCTTTTCTTCGGATTCTTCACTGCTTCCGCCATGATAGCAACTCTACATTTAGCTCTCTTCTTCTTTATCTTGTTTAACAGCAGGAGGTATCCAGCAGCAGAGGAGCATTACTGCCACCTACTGTGCAGGAGTGTGAGCCAGAGGTCCCTATTTCCATTAGTAAAAAAGAACATATTTACTTTAAACTAAATTCTGTTTATTAAATCTGTTTTAAAAATTTAAAAAACACTTTATATTCTCCTTTTCTCAATGTTTAGCTTTCGCCTCATGGGGAAAATGACGTATGCCGTAAACAGTGTAGTGTGTAACGTAACTACTTTTTCGGGTAAGAAGTAAAGTAACACACTACTACTGAAAACTTGGTAACAAAATGCAGTTCCCTTTTTTAATGTGGCGCGACGTTACTTTTCCCACAGACAGATCTGTCTCCGGTGCTGCCTTCTCAACTGCCCGCATCAGACACGAGCAGCGTTGCCAAGTCTGCTCATTATAAGCTTCTAAGGGCCGCAAATCTCGTGAATCATGGCCGTGGGTTGTGGTTTTTGGGCTTGTTTCTAAACGTGAAGTTTCTTCTTGTGGCTCTTCTGTCTGTGTGAATCCCCCCGATTATCTCCCAGCTCCTAACAATAAAGCAAAACACGACTGCAATAGGCAGTTTGTCCACTTCCTCGTTTCCTGGTTATCATGCACGCCCCCAAACACACTCACGCACATGGAGCATGCTCCAGAGCACAAAGTTGCCAGGTCTGCTTATTATAAGCAACATTCTTTTTTAAAATAGATGCTTGGCACTGTGATATTGAAATGTAATATAGAAGAAAATTAACACAGTTCATGTAGATTTCTCTTTTTAAAAAGTAATATATCACATTAGGAAAGGAAAAAGCTGGAGGTCGCTTATTTTGGGCTTGTTTTTATCGACCTGGAAACACTGGGCAGGAGCTCTTATTCCACAGTGTTTGTGACATTTTGTAAAACAAAGAGCACTAAAGAAATAACTGTTATGTTCTCTGTAGTAGAACTTCTTGTAGGCCTTCACATTTAGGAGCAGATATGGGGTTCTGTCCAAAGTCGAGCAATGTAAAAGTTACATAAAAGTAACAAGTGATGTGAAAAGTTACTTTTTATATAGGGTACCTAAGCAAAGTAATGAGTTACTTTTTTAAGAAGCAAAGAGTAACGAGCAATCACTATTTTTTAAAAGTAACTTCCCTACACTGACTGTAAAGCAGCCAAAGCAGTAAAAATTTGAACTTTTAAGTGTGGAAGTGTTCCTACCATCCACACTGAAGTTACATAGTGCCACTGAAGGTGGTACAGACCCCCTCAGACCATGACAGAGGTGTCATTTAACCTTCTGTAAGGTGTTGTACCATCACAATGACTCTAGAAATATTATAATAGGGTGGAAAAATGACGTGGTGTTGGTTTAAATAAAGACTGATTGATTGAAATCGGGGTTACACATCACAGCATGAACTTACTTCCCCTCTGCAGACGGGCTCTGTGCAGATTCATCACTGCTGCTGTCGTCTCCATTCTCTGTTAAATGAAACAAATCCAAAATGTAAAAGTCGGAACAAAATGGTAAACAACACCTACACGTGATGCTTCTGACTCTTTCAGCTTAAACATCCTGGCTGAGGGTTTATTTTCCTGCTCTATTTCATACAGGTGCAGCACTTTTCTTTATGTTTTTGAAGCTGCATAAATGGATGAGGAGAAGATGAAGATTTGAAGCAGACGGGGCGATGTCAGCGCGGCACCATGCTCTTCTATCAACATTAACTCTGTCCTCACTGAGCTCGACGGGTCAGATGGATTGAAAGAAGGTCAGACAGAGGCCGTAAGGGGTGGTAAGGGTTATAGAGAGAGATGTGTGGGCAGGTAGGAGGGCCCAGGACGAGACAACAAGGTGAGGAGGGGTGTAAAGAGTCATTAGTCCGTGGCTCCAGACGGGGTCAGCTGACCTACGGGGTCCAACAGAGCTAAAACATCCACGTCTCCTGCAGAAGGGTCAGTTAGCAGGGTGCTAAAGCATGGAGGCTGTAGCACGCATGGAAAGAGAGGGAGCAGGTAAAGTGTGTCCAAATGAGAGGGAGGGGGGAGGGGGGTCAGCAGACAGATGGAGGGAAGCCTGTTTGCATTGCACCTCATGCACCTGTCCATGTTACTGTAGGTCCAGTTAGTTTTCAGGGTGTACAGAGGGAAGAACCATGCATCGTTACACAGAGGAGAGGCTAATGTGGTTTCACTTACCGGCTGGGATGTTACCTAGCTCTGTGAAAACAAAAGAAACAAACAAAAAGGAAAGAAAACATGGGGGAACAGAAAAGAAGCAATGCACAAATCAAAACCACGGTCCCCCAAAATACTACAAAACGAACAAACAAAGGAAAAATAAAGTGAAGCTACTTCAACACGGCATCCTGCTCAACAGAGGCTGGCAAAAGCTACAGCAGTGAACAAATGATTGTTGTAAAACCCAAAGAGCCTGAAAAGGTGTTCTCTCCCAGAGGCCCAAAGGTTGTTTTCAGAGGACTTTTGATCTCAGATGAGGGGGCACATGTGCTGATTATGACTTAGCCAGCTGACCAAATACATAAAAAAGAGGGCAATTTCAAGTCTGAAAAGAATTAATGCGCAAATGTGAAAAGCTGATAAGGTTCACAGAGAAACTGTGGCAGAAATGGACTAAACAGCACCTGGAGGTCCAGATGGAGCAAAGACAGACAAAATTTGTGAATTCATCTCAATAGAAGTCACACTGCAGTCATTTATCTGATTCACTTTATATATCTGGTAAAAATCTATCATTTTACACACCAGGGTAACAATGTTTATGGAAAAAGAGTACATTTTGCAGCTAGATTACTAGTTTTTGCACGCTTTGGAATCCTTCTTACTGGCATTTGATTTTTTTAAGCTGCTATTTTAACACAAATTTTGTGAAAGCCAAAAGACTTTGTGCCTTTACTTGGTTTAACTTGCAAAGGGTGGATTAATTGTTTTTTTCCAATGACTTGTCGTGGATAAGGAGTGGGCAAGCTGCTTTGCACATTAAAGACCAACAGCCCAGTCTCGTACTATTATTTGCCATCAGCTCTGTGGAGCCCAAGTGCTTCCTCAGAGAGTGTATATGATATATCATATTTAGATTACATTACATTAGATTAGAAAAATTAGATAAAACTTTAATCTGTATGTTTATTAATTTAATTAGGATTCCAATAGCAGTTTGAAAAGTAGAAAGTATATATATACAGTACAGGCCAAACGTTTGGACACACCTTCTCATTCAATGTGTTTTCTTTATTTTTATCACTAATTATATTGTAGATTTTCATTGAAGTGAAGATGGCCACTCGTTCCTCTTATCTTAGCTGATTGGTTCCTGCCATAATTTTAATTCTAACAGTTGTCTAATAGGGCTGTTGGCTGTGCATCAGCCTGACTTCTGAACAACACAAATGATGGTCCCAACCCCATTAATAAGGCAAGAAATTTCATTAATTAACCCTGACAAGGCACACCTGAGAAGAGAAAATCATTTCAGGTGACTACCTCTTGAAGCTCATAAAGAGAATGACAAAGTCTGCAAAGCAGTAATCAGAGCAAAGGGTGGATACTTTGAAGAAACTAGAATATAAGACATGTTTTCATTTACTTCACACTTTTTTGTTCAGTACATAATTCTACATGTGTTCATTCATAGTTTTGATACCTTCAGTGAGAATCTACAATGTAAATAGTTATGAAAATAAAGAAAACACATTGAATGAGAAGGTGTAAAATGGCAACTGGCTGATTAATTCACTAAAGTGTATATTTATAGTTTGAATGCGAACGATTGTGTATAAGGTGACAGCTCTAGTGTAAGTGCATTAAGGTTAGGGCTGAACGAGATGGACAAAATTTCACATCTCAATATTTATGCCACATACCTCAATATTGAAATGATACGATATGACTACGGGTTCAGTGAAAACCAAGCGTTGCATTCAAGGGCAATCAAAAAAAATAAATTTGTTGTGACTTCCAGAGCTGTCCATGCAGGCGAGTGGGGGAAATCTATATCATTTATATTGTTGCTTTTTTGATATTAATATCTTAATTGTTCATACTTTATTATAGATACGATAACGATATATCTTCAGCCCTAATTAAGGTGTCTTTGTTTGACCATGTGTGCCCGCCCCTGCCCCACCATTGGTTCAACAACTTCACCCTCAAACAGGTGACAACCTTTCGAGGTATTGTTTTGTTTGTTTTGGAACAAATCAAACACAGTCACACATTTGCGACTCAGCAAACACTCTCTCATGACCTGTTTTTGGGTCCTGATCCACCAGTTAAGAATCACTGGGCTGCTTTATTTGAGCTTTGATAACATTTAAGCCAGCCTCTGTTCAGCAGAAGGCAACAAGCAAGAGCAATCAAAAGGTCCCATCATGCAACTGACCAGCAACCCAGACCACTCCCTGAAAGCTCCTGTGTTAAAGCAGCATTAGGAAGTTTTTAAAGGAGTTTCACGCTTAGAAGAACCAACATGGATCAGAGTAAAGGTCCCAGATAGACCCGTTGATCACTTAGTGACACTTCAGGGAGTGTTCTGGGTTAAATCGGGGTCTGGTCCATGTTCTGGGTCCTCATCTCCACCTCTAATTCCCCTCAAAAGGAAATGCTGTAGTTACCTTGCAGAGCATTCCCCAGCAGAGCGTCCAGCTCGGGGTTGAACTCGGCTTTTTCCTTCAGCATGTGGAACAGCAGCTGGTTCTGTGTGGCGCTGGTTATCTCCGTCTGCTTCAGCCGACCCTCCATCACCTTCACCTGGGACTCCCTCTGGGCTGCCTGGAGGCCCTGAACAGGACAGACCATCAGTGTTCATTTTGTTGACTAATTATTTTGGTCAAGTTTTTGTCAACAAACTTTTTCCCAAAACGAAAACTAGACAGCAACTAATAAAAACAAGAGCACAAGGACAAAAACTAAATTAACATTTTCATCAACAAATAAAAACTAGACTAAAATGTCTGACAGAGACTTAATCCACATATCACAGTGGTGGCGGTAGAATAAGTTGTGGAGCGATCCAATCAGAGCTGCTCTCTATATGAATTGATATATTCATGTAGAGCAGGTTCACTGTTTGTTGTCAGTTCTGGTATTGTAACTGAGATGCTCTGCCAGGTAGAGGAAATAAAGGTTCACACTAAAGCTATTTTTTTTCTGTTCATTTAGACATTCAGAGTTGACTAACATTCAATAATGGGTTGGTAGATGTTTGATTATATCCAAGAGTAAAACATGACTTCAGAAATTCAAGGAATCATAAAAAATGCCTTACACTTTACACTTCATATTTTAGTCGACTAAATTTACAGGACATTTCATCGACTAAAACATTGTGAAATTTCATCAACTAGAGAAAAACTAAAACAATTAACTAAGCTAAAAGACATTTTAGGCAAAAGACTTTAACTAAAACTAAATTTAAAAGTGCGGTCGACATTAATACTGCAGACCATCAGTTTACTACCAGCATCACTCCATCACTAAATAAAATGCTGAATCTACCACAGGACCAATTTCAAATTAAGATAATCATGATTTTAACATCACACATTTGGGTGATTCCCATTTAGATCCCTGACCAGTTGAATGGACACAAAACCTACCAAACAGGTAAACAGCACAATCTGAGTCTTTAATGCCTCCACATGTTAAATAAGATCCAAACAGGAGAAGCAAACTAATGAATGAAGAGGAGAGGAGAGTGGTAGAATAACCCTGTCTTAACAGAGTGTGTTTTGGGTTAAAGACCTCACAGGTCCAAAAACTTGTGAGAGCAGATATATGAGAAACAAGCGGAAACAGATGAAAAAACAGTGAGCATGCGCACTTGCGGCAAAAGTTGTAAACAGAGATTGTGATTAAGTGATCATAAAGTGCCGTAATGTGTCCTTGATAATTGTTTGTTCAACTCGGTGGTGATTGAGAAGAAGGAGATTTTGCTGCAACAGGGGAAGTAGGGTCACTAGCTTCAATAGCACATATGCTACACCGTACGCCGCCATTGTTGTTGTTGTTGCCGCGTGTGGCGCATGCGTGTCAATGAAGATATTAAACTATGATGTAAGCGTATCAGAAAAGTTACGGAGAGCCAGCAAACACGGAGCTGCATATACGGCATTTCAAAATCTTTCCACTCTGGAACCTGGTTTCAAAACTGATCGTTTACAGACCCCCAAAACGCCGTCTTTGTATGGATGATAGGCAGATTCGGCAAAAAATGTATGCGTTTAGACCTCGGTTTGGCTTCGTGTGGATGGGGCCTAAGCCTTTCAAATCTGTGTGGATAAGACATTGCAAATAAAATATGGGCGTGAACATGACGTCCTTAAACCGTGACTTTTGGCCTACTTTCTGCATGATGAGAGATCTTCCATCCAAAAGATGTTCGTGGGGCCAAAAGACCTCAACATCCTAAATCATAACTGTTGGGTCAGACAGGACATTTGAGCTAAGTCTGTCAAAAAAAAACATTTATCAGATATCAGATTCACAAGAGAAGGATCACCATGAGACACAATGACTGTGCACTTCGTCCAAAAGATGTAGCCAGTTGGTCCTTGAGTCCTAGTTGACGGGTTGCTTGAATTCCTTTTTCAGAGTTCTTAAAGTATTGTAGACATCAGACCAGTGGCGGCTCCTGAAAAAATTCTCAGGGGGGGCAACAGATGAGGTAATGTCCACAATCACCCTTTCAATAGCTAAATTCATTCATTCATTCATTTTCTATACCCGGCTATCCCTTTCGGGGTTGCGGGGGGCTGGAGCCTATCCCAGCTATCATCGGGCGAGAGGCGGGGTACACCCTGAATCGGTCGCCAGTCGATCGCAGGGCCACATAGAGAGACAGACAACCATTCACGCTCACACTCGTACCTAAGGGCAATTTAAAGTCACCAATTAACCTAATGAGCATGTTTTTGGTCTGTGGGTAGAAGAGTACCCGGAGAGAACCCACGCATGCACGGGAAGAACATGCAAACTTCACACAGAAAGGCCCTCCCGACCCGGAATCGAACCGGGAACCTTCTTGCTGTGAGGAACGCGCTCTACTAGCTGCGCCACCGTGCCGGCCTCAATAGCTAAATTAATAATTAAAAGTCAGATAGCCTACTTTACAGTGTTATGTTGCATAGTTTAGTTTGTCTTTCTGTTGATGGCAACACCAGACATAACGTGTACATACTGCACAGTATTTTTGTAAAGCTAAATCAGGTTAATGTTTATTGTGCTATAAATGCTTAAGATAGTGTGTTATTACAAGAAAAGAAAATATGAATTTTCAACAGGTTTCTTTTTATAAAAATTGGAACTGAACAGAGATGATAAAATGATTGAGATTATAAAACATATTAGTATGCACCCAAACATTTTGTGGCCCAACAGCATTCAGTGTCCATGTTACAGTTTACTTTTACTTCCCATCCTTAGTCTTGGTGTTTGTGTAAATATGTGCACGTAACGGTGAATATACGGCAAAACACGGTAAAAACATGGCGAATATACGGCAAAAATGGCAAATAAACGGCAAAACACGGCACAAATAAGGCAAAAGAACAGCACGGAAACACTCCAGAATGATACTAATGCATTGGAAGGTCCAAATTTCGAAAAAAAAGAGTCTCTCCATGTAAGTCTACGAGAGCGCCTTGGGCGATTTTCAGTCTGACTGAATTCGCCCCAAGGGGGCGGGGCTCCTGGTTGGACAGTGACATCACAGCGATATTCAGGCTGCTGATTAAACAATAATATGAAGAGTAGACAAGAACAATCAGGGCACAAAAAACTCTTTTCTCTCTCTTTTTTTCACGTGGCATAAGGAGGGCAATGCACTATCGCCCACTATGGACCAGCCGCCCCTGCATCAGACCTATGACTTTCAAAATCTCTAAGTACTTCAAGTTTATGATGATGTGGACATTTCCAAAGTTTGAAGAAGATCACTCAAAGTGTTGCTGAGAAAATTCATTGTAAAAGTTAGAAGCTTTGTTATGTGCTGAAAAATAATTGAACTGCTTGAGATTTTTTGTAACCAGACAAACAATTAACTCAAACTTCATTCGGTTTGTTTAATGCTTTTAAAAGGTTCAGACCTTGTTGATGGCCATGGACATGAAGTGATCCAGCAGGAATCGAGCCTCAGTCAGAGTGCATGATCCAACCACAGCGGAGATGTCCACGGTGTCGCCCTCCTCCTGAGCAAAGAAACCAAACGAAGACAGAAAACTTTAACAAAATGAAAAATGAGATGCTGTTAGTCCATCAAAGCTGATTAATAAAGAACTTTTCAAAATCACATGGAGTCACTGCACATATTAATACTGGAATACTGGATTTGAGACTTTCTGAAGAGGGATGCACAGTACTAGATTTTCTTGTCCAACATTGACAAACTGATAAACAGGATTTGATGTTTCACCAATCTCTTCTATACAAGAAAGAAAAAAAATCCCTTTTTGTGACAGTCTGTTTGAAGGATTAGCAGGAACCTTTTTTTACAAGGAGATGATAAAAAAATTATGACAAATATTAACAAAAAATACAGACAATAATGCACACCAACATGGATTCAATAAAATCACAATAAAATAACAGATGATTTCTGCATGTCTGTATGTATATATAGATATCTGTATTTATGTTTTTATCCCAACATGCTTGCTGCAAGCAACATTTTATTTATCCTTCTATACAGTGTAAATGATATGCACTTTCCTCCTAAATTAAAATAAAAGACGCAAGAAATGAAAAGGTAAAGGACAAAGAAATTACAAACATGAGAAACAATAAAAGGGTCATTTAGCAAGACAGGATGAACAATTAAACCATTATGATACAAACAAATATGAATGAAAAAAAGTCATAAATCATGCATTTAAGCATGACATATGTTTGTTTAAAGTTATATATTTATGTAAATATTTTAACTTTTATCTTGTGGCTGCTGTTGTCAGCATTGGTTGATGTTTTATTTTTACAAAGTTGCCACGAAGGGGTTCAAATGTGAGTTTAATAAATAATAAGTTTAGTAAATAAAGTAACGATGTTATGATAAGTAATAACCGTTAACTCGACCCTAACCCTGATGCTTCGATAAAGATTGAAAAGGCACCAGTTTCTTAGTTTACTGCAAATATTATAAGACTGTTCAATCAAACTTCTCTTTGACTCTCTAAAACTGAAAAGTTGTTTGTTAAGGTCATGGTATCCAACCTGGGGTCACACAGGAATGACCCCTTCATCTTTGAGGTCTTTAAAACTCGGTTTAGACATGTTACCAATAACAATGACAACTTATTAACCCATTGACTCCCAGCTCAACTGTTTGGCAGAGGTCAATAAATACAGGAATATTTACTTTATTCAGAAAAAAACACGTCATTGTTTATTTCTGTCAATGATTTAGGATACATAAATAACTGCAAACAAACCAAAAGAGTTAATATTTTCTATAATTAGGATTTACAAAGAAAAAAGCTATAATTATAACCATCATTATCATTCTAGATAATTAACCTATTACTAATATGATAATTTATATATAGTTTGTTATTCATCAAAATGCTTTTCTGTGTTTGTCAAACTCAGTATAATCTATTTTTAAAAATCTTTTAAATCCCACACCAAGAAAACTTCTTGTTTCGGCTTGTTTGTAGTTTTTTCTCTTCCTTGAAGTGTTAAGGGAATCAAACAATGATTTGATTTGTTCGTTTTTTAAAAAAATTAAGTATCCCTGAATTTACTGATGACCTCTTCCAAACAGTTGAGCTGGTAGTTAAAGGGTTAAGAGAGTACACGTGCATGCTCATTTTATCTTTGTTTAGTCCATGAAAAGAATCAAAGTTTGGGTTTGTTATGTATCAGTGTTTTTGTGGTGACTCTTCTTCTGTTTTAGGATTATTAAATATAACAATAACTCTGTTTTACCTTGGTCTCCTCCATCTGCATGATGTTGGCCTGACAGTCGGCGATGCTGTCGTTGATGTAGTCGATGTTCGCCGTCAGAGCGTCCACTTCCTCGTTCAAAGGAGGCAGCGCCTTCTCAACCTCGGGCCCCTCCCTCACCAGACGGTCCCTCTTCCTGATGACCTTCTCCTTACGCTTGGTCAGCTCCTCGCGTTGCTATGAGAACATAAAATACAAATGTGAATGTGAATATGGCAGTAACGGTCTCTACAAACTAGTGCCACATTTTCTATATCTGTTTCTGTTTTGCTCATATGATGATGAATTCTGATGCAGATTTGTTATTAATCAGTGATTAAATCCTCCTCGGCTGTTCAAGCTTCACTGTATTTTAACAAACCTTAAATTAAACTCTTGGTCGTCATCGTCTGAGATCATCACAATAGTTCAACAGCTCCTCACAGACACCCGTCAAACCTTCTCCACTTATTCTGACGCCAAAGCATGATGATTCAATCCAGAATATAGTGTTAATTATGCAGCTTGTAGCATGTAATTATGCAAATATGTCTGTTTTTAGGCTTTTAATATCACAGGCTTAACACAGACAAGACACATGACAGAAGAATAACTTTAAATACCATGAAGATTGAGTGTTAATGTTCGCTTATAGTGGATATATGGAGCGTGAACACTTACATGCCACTTTATTAGGTACACTAATGCCCATGCAAATTGTTAATTAGCAAATCACATGGGAGCAACTTGGTGCATTTCATCATGTAGACACAATCAAGGAGAGTTAATTTTGTTGACTAATTATTTTCATCTAGTTTTCTTCAACAGGCTGATGAAAACAGACACTATTGTAAGCAAGTGCACATGAATGAAACTAAAACTAAATTAAATCACATTTTCCTACATAAAAACAAAAATCTAAATGCCAGTACTAGAAAATGGTTAAAGGTGGATCCTCCCATCATTGATGAGTGGACTGAATATGTACACCAAATTTACATTATGGAAAAGTTATCCTTTTCCCCTAAAATACAAAAAATAACTTTTACAGAATCAGGTTGAAACGGACTGACTATGTAAAACCTTTAAGATCTGATTTTTAATCAATCAATTAAACTTTATTTGTATAGCACTTTTTATACTAAATTTTGTGTGCTTCACATAGAAATGAAGAAAATAAATTAAATTAAAATAATAAATAGTAGAAAATTGAACACAATGAAAAATACAACCCACCCCCGCCTCACACACACAAACAAAGACATGAGGAAGAGATTCTAACTGAAAACAGTAAGAGGACTGAGGAAACGTAATTTTTAATTAAAAATGAGGGAACACTGGAGCTAAGACTAAATTAGCAATAGACAATCCCAATAAGAAATAAGATTAAGATAAAGAAATAAGCATACTATGACAAAATAAATAGGTAAATACAATGCAATCTTAAATAGTACTATGGTAAAATGAGAGAAAATGCACTGAAGTAAGATAGTGGAAAGAAAATCAATGAACAGATAATGAAATTCCAAACAATAAATCTGAACTAAATTGAATAAAAAAAGCATATTAAGGGGGTTTAAGGAATATAAAATAAGATTAAATATTATTACTAATATAATATTAATAATAATAATAATATTAAAATGTAATGTAATGTAAAAGGTGATATTTCTTTATCCAGACAAAAATAAAATAAAAAAGTAAAATAAATAATTTACAGTAGACTTTGTTGCCTAAAATGATATGACATTTCATCAACTCAAACCTGTCAAACATAAAACAATTGAGAAGACTAAATTATGACTTAAAGGTTTATTAGGCACAAGACTACAACGTAAACTAAATTAAAAAGTGCTGTAAAAATTCACACTGCAGTCAAGACAACCTGATGAAGGCCAAACCGCACATCAAAATGGACAAGAAAGGTGATTTAAGTGACTCAGAGCTACTTCGATTATCATCTTGGACAATTCTCTCAAATCTGAAGCATCTGTGTGATGCTGTGGGATCCAGGGATGCCTTAAAAAGTCTTTTTCTGACACCCTTCTCGTGTACATCCTCATGATCACAAAGACAGGCCTGTGGTGTACCTTGAGGAGGCGGTTCATGTCGGCCTCCATGTTGGAGATGGTCATCCGCTGCATGATGATGTCCGAGATCCGCCGCTCCAGAGACTGCCATTTATTACGAGCCACTCTGGTGGAGTAAATACCCGCTGTGCGCCTGTAGGAAGACCTGGAAGTACAGCAACAATCAGGCATTTGTTATTTTTTGACCTCATCAGTAATAAGATGTAAAGACATAAGAATAACAAACATAAGTCAATAAATACTTTTGTGAGCTTGTTGATGGCCTTGGCTTTTCACCTTCTTTAGACCACGACTGTGGTTTAAACAAAAACACTTTACACTTTAAATAACCAAACAGTCATGACTGCAGTTGCACACTGTGAAATAACGATGTTAGTCAGTAAGATATTTTGAGGACTTCAGTAAATATTCAAGCATTTTTAAATATACCCTACACTTTAAAAGGATCATTCTGGATTTTTGATGTGGGGTTACTCAATGGTAGCCTTGCAGAGCAGACAGACCTGCCTGATTCTGAAATCATGCATCTCCATCTTGCCAGCCTCCATTATCCAACGGTTTCACTCGACTAAATGCTTAACGGCCCAACCAGGGAAGAGAGGCGGGAGCAGCGGGAGCTGCGGGTGTGACAACAGGAAGTGACTTGACAGGAAGTGAAGTCACTTTCTGTTGTACAAGTAATGGAGGCTTATGTCAGTTAGCTATCATCATTACTCAGTTATACTTGGCAAAATATGCTCTCCTCATGAGTTTGCTTCATAGGGATTGTCTTTGACGAGGTTCATGTCACATATAAGTGTTAAATTATACATCTGTGTGGTATAATTTAACGTGAAATGATAGTCTCAAGGTAGTTTAGCTGCTCTTTAGCTAAAACATTTTGAATGCAGTATGGTGACTGATTATTTTTTAACTTTGTACCCTAAAAGTGGGTCATTATGAGGATCTCATGGCCCGTACCTGGCTATTTCCCCACAGAAATGACCAGGTGCTTTAATGGTGATAATATTGACTGTGTCATGTGTCTTGAGCAGTCACTTCAAAAAGCCGAACTATCCCTTTAACTCAAGTGGTTTTAAGTGTAGCATGTGACCAGCAGCCTCTAAACTCAGACTAAAGCAGTGGACTTGGTGCTGAAAACTTCAGGGCTCTCTGATGAGACCCTCCTGTTCACGCACACACTGACCGTGTGCCGTTGGGAGCGGCGTTGCCGGAGGAGTACAAGCGTCCAGATGGAGGTCTGTGAGGCGAGTCCTGGGCTGGATCGGGCACATTGACCTTCCTCACGACCTTTCCCGAGGTGGGTCTGACCTGCCTCCTCAGGGCCGTCACCTGACACACACGGCGTACAGAGAGGTAAGAACAGTTGAGCTCTGAATGAGCACCACGTGAACTTCTGCATGCATAATGGATCCCGAGTGTTTCTGCATCCATAATGGATGAAGAAAATCTACATCCATCTGCTGCTGCCGCTCACCTCCTCCGTCTTTCTCCGCAGGATCAGCTCCTGCTGCCTTTTCTGAGCCTCCAGCAACTTCAGCTGGTGCTGAAACACAACAGGATTTAAATTATGGGATGGATAATCACATAGGGCTGTGCATTATGATTTAAAGGCCTTACAGGGAAAAGAATAAACAGGTTCATGTATCACAGTGAGAGCCATCTGCATAACAGCCTCAAACATAGAAAAACTCTCTTTAAGCCTCTTTCTTTTCTAGTCTGTACTTTAAAAAAAAAAACTAAATGAGCAAATATGCAAAATCTACAAAGTGAAAGGAAAATCTGTTGCAAACCTTTACACATCTACTTCCTAACATTTTGTTGCTGTATTTTCTACTTAAACTTCCACTTTCATTCATCATATTCATGTTTGTACCTGCATAAAGCACCTTAACATATTGAAGTTTAAAGTAACACATCATTTTTATGACAGCTGCTGTCATTTTATTATTATCAAGGACTTATAATTTCACTCATCCATTTATCTGCCATACGGGGTCATACTTCACAGGTTTTGATAAAATCCAAACTAAATACATGAAGTTATCTGTCGGACATGAGTTTCCCAGAAGTACTTGCAGAAATTCCTCTCCAGGTCAGCTTGACCTGACGTGGAGGAGAATCTGACAAGTCGAGCTGTCACTAGAACAAATGTATAACATCTCAATTTATAGTTCTGGGACAGAAGACTGGTTAATGTCCACTGAATGGGCAGGTTAAACTGGAGAAGCACTGACGTCTGAAGCACTATAAAGTCATGTAGGCATCAGATGATCCGGGTCTATCTACTGAGATGTGCTCTGAAGCTGTACTTTCTATCTGAATAAATTCCACAACAGGCTGCAGATTGCTTCTGTCTGTGTGTCTTCCTTTGTTGCACAAATTGCAATGGACAAAACTCCAGCAAAAGGACAAAACATCAGATATATTCCAGATTAGGGGAGACAGGAACGAGACAGTCATGAGGCAAGATGTGGAAGCTAATGTTACTAGCATGCAACTGCTCATGTCTTGTTTGCAGATGTGAGGACTGATTAATTGATTGTTAATTTGCAAAACATGATTTTGACCATTAAAAATTCCTTCAGAATATTAAACAATGAATAAATTAGACATAATCGATTAAGAGCAGTTATAAAAGCTGTTATACTGCCGCTGTAACATGAATATTAGATTGACTGAAGGTTACAAAATTATTTTATCAAATTAAATGTAAGTTAATAAATAAGTAAACAGAGTTTATCAATACAGTTCCTTACAAGAGCAGTCCTTACAAAGTGCTGCACAGTAAAAAAAAAAGATATAAAGCAAATCAAAGACATACAAAAAGAATGTTAATTGCATAAAAGAAGACATAGAGGTAAAATAAATAGACATACAAAAAGTTTCACTTTGGCTAAATCTAGCTCAGTATAATACTAACTTTGACCGATAAACAAAAACAACATTGATAACAATGATCATTATGACTACAGAGATAATACAAATAATAATAATAATAGTTGTAGTGAGTTGCTTTATCGAGCTCCTGTATCATAGCTCACTCCTTTCTCCAGGTTGCAGCTTTAGAGCAATGAAGCTTATTTTACGAGTAACTACATTTCATGTTTTAGCATTTTTAGCTTTTAAACTTAAAACTGTGTGATATTGCAGCCAAGTTCAAATAAAAAAAGGCCAAAAGGGGGAAAATTCCAAATGACTGCAATATTTCAAAATCTTCTTTTAATAGTAGGATTACAAACCACCTCTATTAAAATCAACATTTTCAAAACAGAATTTTAGATTTTTTCAATATATAGGAAATATGTAGAGCATGCAGTAATAGCTTGATATGATTTAAACAAAGACAAACATGAGAATTGATCCGTATCACGTCAACCTAAATAATACCACTGGTATGTTTAGGGTGTGAGTGATTCCTGCTGAGGATGTCACTCACCTCCTGTTTACGTTGATCTTTCTTCAAGGAGGCGATCTCTCTGTTTCTGCGAGACTCGTTCATCCTGTTCTTCTCCTGCTGCTCCTTCATCTGCTTCATGAGACGGACCTGGACAACAGTGTGGAAAATGGTTTAGATCACAAACATGGTAAAGACAGGTAATCTGTGTAGTCCTGTTGAAGATCTCTTCATTCTCCACCTTCTCTTCTCTGTGCCAGCAGTTGTGTTGATCAAGATTCTGAATCCATTTATTAAACCAAACCTCTGTCAGGACAACCTCATCAAGTGAAGACACCAGAGTAGACATTTGAAGTCGGCTGCATTAGCATTCCTTTGCAGGTCGACATTGATTTTGGTCCTATGGCAGCCTACAAGGAAAGCACGAAGCAGGAGGAGAGGCAGCAAAATCCCCCAGAGAGAGTATAGTTGGCAGAAAATGGCAGAGAGGAGGAGCTGGGTTGGAGGAGGGTTGCAATGCAGCTGGCTAAGTGAGCAGTGAAGAGTAGCACACTAGAGCAGCTGAAGTAAGACAGTAATACCCCTTTCAGAGCGGCCCAAAAACCTGTTTGAATCCAGTAACAAATGACTCCTGTCAGCAGTTTCAAAGGATCTTATCGGCATTTTGACACAAGTCAACAAATTCCATCCACCTTTGTATCATCAGCGCCAAGTTTGTAAATTTTTAAAGAAAACCGTGTCCAAGTCTTCCATGCTACTTTCCACTGGCATGGGTCTGCTAGAAGTGGGAGAGGAAAGGTGTCACCTGCTGATTGTTAGCAGGTCAACCAGCATTGGCAAATAATAATTTTAGTGTGAAAGTGGTCTAAAGGTGCGTACACACTGGACGCTACTTGTACTACCTCGGCGATCACTCTCCAAAGTTCAAAGTTAAAAAAAGTTGATCTTTCAGGCGATGTCGTGTGTGGCTGTGCGGATACAGCCAATCGGTGGTGTGACGGTACCCATGACAGACAGATTTTCATCCAGACTACAGAGTAACAATTTACGTCCGTGTGGAAACATTAGTCAGTGAGGACATTAGTTCCGCCCAGAGGGACCGCAGAAAACTTACCGACCATGCTGCTGTAGAACATCAGCTGCAGTGTTTTGTGGTTGATAAGTGAGTGAAAAGGATACAGTTGGAATAATGTCCGTTTATGCATTCTACTATATGATATATGATATGATCGCGGTGAAACTCGAGCGGACGTGACGTCACCAAGCGACAGCAACGGTGACCAGAATGAGGTATTTATGGATACGCAGCGATATTTCAGTGGGCGACGCGATTTTGATCACAGAGTCGCTTGCGGTGTGAACGCAGCATAACAGAGCATCTAGCCAAGGGCTGCTTAGAGGCAAATCAACTGGCTTTGGACAAGCTGTTTAATACAGGAATGCTGGCATCTAGCTATCTTGACTATGTGTCCTGATATCATTATCACTGTGCTAGATTAAACTTTAGGAAGCTTTAAAAGCATACTGTTGTGACGTCCTCCATTTGTTTTTCTCACCTTTCCTCTCACTTTATTTATGTTACAGCTCTCAAACAGTGGATGTTACATCGCAGAGACACTGAGATAGAGTGGCTGTCGTGGTTATGACAACATTACAAACCTACTGCAACAACAGGAGGCAATGTGGAAGATCAACAAAAGGCCTATTCTTTAGAAGTGGGCAGGTGCTTCAGCACTGCTCTCTGCATCAGCACACACTCAAAAACAAAAAGTTCATATACATTATTTATAAGAAGTACAGAAAATAAAGTAACAAGACAAAATGAAAGCATCCAGGTACATTTGTAGAAAAAATAAAAAAGAATTTCAGATCTGATGTGTGAGAGAATATTTGGGAGGTCATCCATCTTTTTATCTCTAACATTTTTAGGTGCCAGTGGGAGGTTTTTTTTTTTTTTGGCTCAAGGACTCATTGACAGAGTGAATAGGTTATTTGGCATTTACCCTCTCTTATTTCTCTGAAACCTCATTCAAACTTCAAGAAAACCCTGGAAATGTTCTGAAAATATCCATGTGTGTATGAAAACAGCCAGATTTTTTTTACCCAAACTTCCCTACTGCTCTAGTTTTTTTGTGATGTCTTTAAAAGCATTTAAAGTGCTTATCAGTAGCAGATCAATGAGGAGGTAAGTTGAGAGGCGGGAGGCTGTCAAATCAAGCTTCAAGAGGACCGTGTTTGGAAATGGCTGAGTAGATTGAGTACTGGCAACTTGCACTTGAGCAAGGCAGCGATGCCCAACAGTCCACCTTGTGATAACACCTCCACGAGTCTCCACTTCACTATTTTTTTTTTTCATTTTCCTTACTCCAAATCTGATTGGACATTATCAAGGTCCAACATGGGAATCAAGCCTCCCTTGGTGTCTATTCCACATTCTGTATGACTTCCTAACTCTCCTGTATCCCCGTAAAGTTTTTTCTTTTCTTGCTGCATCTCTGGGACAAAACCTTCATCACCTCAATGTCCTGTGTTTTTTGTTTTGGTTCTGACCACCCCTCCTGTTTTAAACAGGAACCATCTGAGTTGTAGACTTGTAGAGCAGACTCTGCCTGATTCTGAAATCATGCATCTCCATCTTGCCAGCCTCCATTGCCCAACGGTTTCACTCGGCTAAATGCTTAATGGCCCAATCAGGGAAGAGAGGTGGGAGCAGCGGGAGCAGCAGGTGTGACAACAGGAAGTGACTTGACAGGAAGTGAAGTCACTTTCTGTTGTACAAATAATTGGTGGCTAATGTTCTTACTTCGTAGGAATTGACTTTGACGAGGTTCATGTCACATATAAGTGTTAAATAATACATCTTTGTGGTATAATTTAATGTGAAATGATCAACTTAAGGTAGTTAAGCTATCGGCTAATGGCCGTTAGCCACTACGCATAATGGCTAACAAGGGCAAACAACAGTAAACGGCAGTTAGCTGTAACAACAGTCAGCCGCTACAGCTAATGGCCATTAACTGTTGCTTGACCTTGAAACCTTGTAAGTCGTTTAGCTGTTACATATGCTACGTCATAGCAGTGCTGCTTGATATGGATTGGTCTGTGATGAGCCAAACAATCCTCCAATCACAGGCTGCTGTTGTTTTTGAAGGTTCTACCCCTGAAAACATTTTCGCAAGGCTCCCTCCCAGATGGATTAGTGAAGTATTTCAAATATGGAACTGTCCATCTGGTATGTCAGGTTATCTGAGTCTAACAGGGAATAAGAGCTTGGTACTAAAATGAAGTTCAGTTTTCTGAGTGAATGCACCATGAGATGTAGATCTACGAGGCCTCTGCTGTCAATCATACCTTTGTCTTCTTCATTTCTGCCACGTCCATCTGAAGCTTCTTCAGTTGCTTCTCGTACTGTGATTGGTTCTTCAGGAGGCGAGCGTGCTCCTTCTGAGCAGACTGAAGCTTCTGCAGCTCCTTGTTCATCACGCTCAGCTTCTTCTCATATTCAGCCTTGATTTTCTTGGCCTTGTCCTCGGTGCCGCTCTCAACTGAATCTAAGGTCCAGGAGACAAACATGATCAAAATATGTTGACATGAAGACGTCTTCAGATGTCGTGTGGCTCCATCTCTGCTTCTCTAATGTTCTATAAAATCATACACCTTGATCTTGGCTGTCATGCAGTCCCTTTAGCTTCAGTCAGAGGAGCTTAAAAACATCTCCATGAGCTTTGAAGCGCGGCTGCTGATAAACAGACATGCAGCTCACAGAGATTACTGACGTCTATCTTTAAAGGATCCTCTGAAGAACTTTAAGTCTGGGACATCCGTCTGATTTTTGTTTCACTTCAAACATATGAGGGAGATGTAAATGCTTCAAAGCAGAAGGAGAGAACTTTAATATAAACCCCTTCAAGACCAGGGAGTTGACAGAAAACAACCCGCCGCTGGTGCACGTATCCCCCCAGAGACCCTCCCTTACTCATGTTCTGCAGGACTCGGTCCCGCTCCAGCTGGGTGTCCCTGATCTTGCACTGCAGCATCATCAGCTTCTGCTCGTACTGTTGTTTGAGCGTGTGCAGACGCCGCTGGCTGTTCTCCAGCTCATCGATCAGCTTCTGCTTGATGGCGATCTCACAGGTGATGTTGGCGAGGTCGGCCTGGAAGTTCTCTGCAAAACACAAAATCAGGAGAGCTTACACGGTGACGCTGTTTGGACCAAGACCTGAATCAGGACAGTTTGGTAGGGTAAACCTGATCCTGCTTGTGTTTCCACTGGTGAATGTTTTGTTAGTTTAAGACCACAGTGTGTCCGGCTCCATACTTTAAGGTCAGGCAGGTTTGTCTGGTGCCACAAACAGAACTAGGGCTGTATAGATCCATTACTTTAGTATCTTTACCAACTCTACACAGTGGAAAAGCAGATAATAACAAAACTATACTGAATGGAACCACAACAAAGTGGGGGGCTGTGGGAGTTATTCCGGACAACTCTAACCCTAAATAGAACAAACTGATTCACATTTATTTGTTGCTCTAAAGAAAAACATGTATTGATAACCAATGGAGCAAATGAACTTAACAAACATCCATCCATGAAAGTTGCAGAGTCGAAAATAAAAGAGGCTTATGAATATAATGTTGTTGCTTTCTTCTCACAATGACATGCTTACAACTTATATAACTTATATATACAATAAGCTACCTTATTATTTTCATCAACAGGAAGTACAAGATATATAGTGACTCTTTTTAAGCTCTTCTAATTAATTTCCCAGAGATTAAACCCTTTTCTGCATGTTTTTGGACTTGAAAATTCCTCTGTGTTGTAAAGTTAAACAAATATTTAGGGACAAACTATTGTAAAACAGTGAAATGTTCTGCCTGTAATTCATGAGTGACTGTTTGGGACCAATTAAAATATATATATATATATATATATATATATATATATATATATATATATATATATATATATATATAAATTGGCCAATTAATCAGTATTTTTTTCTGCCAAATATCGGTATTGGGGAAAAAAAAAAATCTATATTGGTCGGGCCCTAGTATTTACTTAATGTAGAAGCAGAATCATCAGAATCACTTTTCTGCCATTGTATCTAAATACAACACAATTTGTACAACCATCAGTCAGTGTATTTCCCTTACAACGTGGGTTAAAACAACTCATACCAAAAAAAAAGGACAAATTGATATTAAATAATTTTGAAAAATATAAAGTGATTGAATGTTATAAGGTGCCATTGTGGCTGAGTTTGGATGCTTGCAATTTAGTTGCCCTGAACAGCCTGCCTGAAGAAGTTGTGACCAGAATGAGATGCGCCTTGATTAGGTTTTTAGCCCATGTGATGCAGCTTTAATTATTCCCTGTGCATCTCGAGCCGGGGTGTCTACACTATTTCCTGGGGTAAAACTCGAATCGCGGTCTGCTATTCATCAGCCAGCATCAGGTCAGTAATAAAGGTAAGCTTGATTATCTTTGACTGGTCTGGATGGCATGAAAATCAAGGATTGATCTGATTATTACAACTTTATAAACAACAGAGTTATCTATTAGGGACTCTATTAAAACCAATCATGACTTAGTTGCTAAATGAAGACATTTCAGTGCAGAAACATCCCAAACATACATCGCAGGAATTCTTTGAACTTTTGAAACTTCCCAAATTTTGTATTTTCTTTGCCATGTTTTCTCCCTTCCTCTCATTTTATCAGGAGGGCTTTTTTTTTTTTTTTTTTTGTTAATTTGCTTCCTTTGTTGTTATTTTGTATTTTTTACATCACTGCACACGCTCAGACCTGAATAAGGGTGCATCCGAATAGTCCTTTTTTGATAAGGAACCTTCCTTACTGAAGAAGTGACCCAGAAGCATTTAAGCGTCGGCCATGATAAGTGCTGTTCGAATTCTCCAAAAGTTAAGGAAAGGAGGGTCATTGCTTCCGTTAATATCTCCTTTAGCTTAGGAAACACTGGACTGGAACGTGACGTGTATAAATACGGCTCCTGACGGAAGTTTAAGGAAACTTACAATGGAGAAGGGACAGAACGATGAGGCCGAATAACGTTTATTAAAAACAATCAATAAAAGAAGGACAAATGTGGACTTTTACAATACTCCAAATATAATAAATTCAAACAATGTTCATGATGATATATGTGAATGAAACAGGGGGAATAGTGCTTCTGATTATGATCCTCTGATCATGGATTTTTAATGTTAACCGGTGAAGACACAAAACGACCCTGTGAGATAAGGCAGAGGACAAATGCACTTCTTGCAGTTCGTTTTTGGAACTTTGTATGACATCATAATGAAAGTGCAGTCGAATTCCTCTTTTACCACAGTTCTCCTTCCCTCTTCTCTTTTTCCCTCCTTCCCTTGACCCTGTGATGGTATTTTATCAGGGTTAAGGTAAAGTGGATAGGAAAGGACTTAGGAAGGACTATTCGAATCCACCCTCAGCATGTGGATTTCTGAGGCACTGACGGCTGGTATCATTTCCTCTTTTATTGTTGAACAGCACCCCCATGTGGACAATCAGCAGCAGTCAAAAAAACAGGCCGAACCTTTTTCATCTGACTCGGAGTCAGAGTCGTCAGAGCTCTCCTCCACATCCATCTCCTCTTCCTCCTCCTCCTCCTCCTCCTCTCCCTCCTCGTGGTCGCTGCCCTCTTGAACCTCCTACAGAAGCAAACATGTGAAATCAATATTTGGTTCACATTTTAAAATGGAGGATAGATGTGGAGGTCGATCATCTTACCATTTCTGCATCTTCATTGACCCGCTCGGCCAGCTCCTTCTCCGTGCCCTTCTCCTGCTCGTTGTCGGGGACTTCCTCTTTGTTGACACTGAAGAAAAATCAGAAAAGGTGAATTATGTATGACCTAATTTATCATCACAGTTATCACAACAGACATTAACAAGAAGATTACAGTCTGTGGGATAAAGCATGTGTTTGTTTGCCTTAATACTGGTACATGGAATAATGCATATTAGGTTTCATTAAGGAGATACACTGTCTCTTTGTTTTCTTATCCACTTAGACAGCAATGCAAAAACCGATTAAAAAATACAGACAGTCTGAGGAATAAGAATAATATAGACACTTTTTTTAAACAATCATAGTCACCTCTGAGTCATTTTAAGAAATATTTTAATCATGTCAAACATCAAGTTGGGGGGTATTTGTTCATTTAGGATCTCCTTCTCTGACTTTTTACACTTCTGTGCAGCTAAAGCCTCCATTTTGGTTCAGCTAATGTTTAAAATGTAAATAAAATAATTTCATAGAGTCTGTAGGGCTCAGTGGAATGGCAACACATGTCTCATTATGACTATAAAAAAGTCACGCTCTTAAGATTTAAAAAATTGAATATATTTTACATGTATGCAAGAATTGGCCGCTTTATTAGGTACATCTTCCTAGATTGGGGTTGGATCCTCTTTGGCACAGATTGAACACAAACTTAATTCACATTTTCTCTGATTCATTCTGATGCTCAGTGTGGATTTAAGCTGTTGTCTTGACCCTGTCTACATCCACTGACCTTTCCTAACAAGCAATTACGTGGGTATACCCAACAAAGTACATGAATAATTACATATATATTTGGTAACATATAATTTTAAAGTTCAATTGATTATTAGGCAATAAAATGTTCCCACTAGTGCCCAAGTCTGCATGACCAGAACAAAGACCTTGTAGGCTATTCATTTAGAGTTTTCCAACAACAACTTATTGATTACTGCTTACTGATAATTAATTAATAAGTTGCTTAAAAATCTTAATCAGATTTGCTTAGCATGGTCTTTTTAAGGTAGTTATGTCAACTGCAGGATAAATCTTTATTATAATTCATGTGGTGTGGTCCATTCATATGAAACCAATTACAAACTTCTGGTCTGAGTTAATTGTTGATACCTCATTATTAGGTTTAAATTCTAAATTAGACTATTTCCCCTAAAATAAAGTAAGTTCTTGATCATGCAGTGACCTTAAAATTACATTATATAACACTATATATACTGTATTTACGTATTTGGGCTGCACTATGTGGGAAAACATTGAAATCATACTATAGCTGTCTACTTGATGTATTCTGATTTTTATGGTAAATTCTCACAGAAATGTCTTTTCATGCACATCAACTGACACTGAACCTTTGACACCTTTTCCTATAAGTGCTCTCGATCTTGCATATCAAACTGCAGCCTTTGCTGATGCATCACTTAAAGTACAAAACGTAGAGCAGCCTTGTGCTGTTAACCCTCTAGAAGCTTATTGTAAAAGGAAGGTTAAGGAGAGAATAAAGCAGCTGAAAGTCTTAATTTGATAAATATAAACTACCTGAACAGTTAGACTGTGACATCTGGGATGAGTTTGTCTACAGCTAACACCTCTGACATGCAGGGACCACACTGACTCTTCAATTCACTTTATTTTTGTAAATTAACCCCTGCTGTGTCTATATTTTATTCTTAAGCCAATAATAAATATGAAATCAATGTCTGAATCATAACCTCAGCTTTGAATAAGACAGTGTAAATTCTTAAGAAAGGAGGGTCTGAGCAAAACCAGTACGAGCAGAAGGGCATGGTGAGGTTAAAAAACATGAAGATAATTAAGATCATTTTGGATAAATAAGTTATCCAAACAGAGCATGTTAGCAGCAACTAAACGGTGGTTTAACACAAAGGCATCAAATAAAAAAGAAGATTAACACAGAAAAGAAACGAGAGGTGCTCCAAGAGCACAAACCTGAGGTGATCCTGACACTCTTGGAAAACTGCTCTATCTTGCAATGTTAACAAATCATTAAAAAAAAAGCTGAATCTGCATTTGGATCATTACCAAATTCTGATCACTTCTTCCTTGTGCCATGACAAACAACTCCTGATACTTTCATCAAGATCTGTCAGGAACTTTGTACGTTATTTTGTTCACAAACAAACCAAGCAAAGATAAATAATCGACCTTCGTGTTGCATCAATTTATCCCATTCTACGATGAACAATTTTGTTTACACATTGCAAAAATCCCTTCTTAGCATTTATATTTCTTTAAAAATTCAACATTCACTAATTTGTTGTTGACATTCAGAAATGTTGTCACTTATAAGAAACATTTTCTCAAAGAAAACCATCTCTGAGCCTCAGCTTTGGATTGTTATTGAGATATTTTTCTCCCCTGCTTTTCCTGTACAGATAAAAAAAAGGCAGTTGAAACATAAAAATGTGCAAAAGAGGGCAAAACAAAGTGTGAGGGGTCGATTATTAAGCCAGAGTGTGACTAAAAGAGGCAGTCTAAAGGTTTATTTTCTAAAATTAAATAATGTTCATGGGAGGGGAGTGCAGCCAGCTTCTCTCCAGGGGGGAAAGGCCTGCCCAAAATAAATAAAATTAAATAAAAATGCTGAATTAAAGGGGAAGCAAAGGAACAGGGATGGCTGACAGGAGGGTGGATGCTCCTACAAACCTGGCGTCCTCCACCTCTTCCACCACCTCCTCCCTCTCCTCTCTCTCTCTCTCCTCCAACAGCTGCTGGAGTCTTCAGGGAGGGGTCAAGGGGGTCAAATAAGAGAAGGAAGCACGAGATGAACGAAGGAAAGAAGGAAGAATGGAGGGAAGAGTGGTCAGAGGAAACTCTGCACTGCACACCAAAGCTTTGCTCCATCCATCAGCAGGACTCCACCTGAGCTGATGAAGGTTTGTCACCATGAACGAGCCCTGACTGCAGAAATGTTCTACATATCAGGACGGAGTTTTGTTCTGGCATTAATCCAAAGAGCAGATATTACATTAGCATGCCGCTGATAATCTCACATGAATAAATGATCACAATAAAACTGCACGTTAAATATTTACACTCCTATTGGCTACACTTTGTTTCTCAAGGACTGACGGCATTTTAATATGTTTCCTCTGATAAACAAACTCTAGAGCTGGACAACAAATGAGAGGATATGTAAATGTACTGTATATGTCCGTGTGTATGCATGTGTATATGTATATAAGTATATGTGTATGTATATGAATACCTATGTATGTGTTTGTATATGTATGTATACTGTATGTCTTTGTGTGCTTATGTATGTGTGTGTGCATGTATACTGTATGTATGCTTATGTATATGTATGTGTATATTAGGGATGTAACGGTATGAAAATTTCATATCACGGTTATTGTGCCCAAAATTATCACGGTTATCATTATGATCACGGTATTGTTGCAGTGTGCTCAGAATGTTTAAACAGTACTTTAACAGTCTTGAAATCATTTAACCCATTTAATATTAAAATTGTAACAGTTCTTTTGTCTTTTTGTCAATAACTGTGTCAGGAAAAGTCCTTCAGGAATATTTGTTTAAACTTTTTTCATGAGATATAAAAGCAAACAATTCTGACAAGTATTTGTGATTATTCTGTTATAAATGCTTAAACAGTGTGTAATTACATGAAAAAAAATGTACTTGTACTTTCAATAGGTTTCTCTTCACAAACAATTGTTAATGAACATGTACAAAGTTGTAAGATGGCCAAAAATAAATTTAACCTTTTTAACAAACACTCAATTTTAGTTTGCCTGCAGCATTAGTGTCCATGTTACAGCTTGTTATATTACACCATGTTTTTTTTATATATTTCTAACAATAGTCCCTGAAGCAGTTACCCCCTTCATGACTCTCCTCTGGTCTCCCCTTTCTATGGCAGATGTCCTCGACACCTCCTTTAATATTTACAAATTAAGATCGAATAAATCCATAAAACACTAACTATGACGGAAAAAGACGATCTATTACGACAAAATATGGCGAATAAACGGCAAAAGAACATCAAGACCACACTCCCGGTTGATACTAATGCTGTTATTTACAACCTTTATATATCATTTACAAAGAAAGTCCTGATAAACAACCTGTAATACACTCAGGTATGGCTCTCTGAATCCTCTCTCTGTCTCTCTGCTCGTTTACTCGAGCAGTTACAGCAGTTTTAAACAAGAGCATTTTTGTCTTTCACCACAACTTGGTGTTTTAGACAGGGTGACTGTCTTCAATCAGTATCCCCTCGACATCCTTGTAAAATCCAAACTTCTACCAGACTTTAGCCGTTTCGAGTGGGAAAACCTGTGAGAGTCTGAGCGAGGCTCCAACTGCTGAACTTTCAGAGACTAAACATTGCAAACTGGGCATGCGCACTTCTGTTTGTGAGACACGGCTGCTTCACCTGGGGCAGACGCACATAGTTCTGGCTTTTCCAGTCAAAGACCAGCATCACCGCGAGTTACTGACACAGTGTGTTAATCAAACTCAGTACCTCTGTAATTTTAATAGGACACGGTAATGATCACCTTGGGAAATTTTACCGCGGTTTACCATTTTACTGGTAACCGTTACATCCCTAATGTGAGTAGGCTCATGTGTATGTATATAAGTGTATCATTTTTTGTGTATGCACTTACGTATATTCAACTTGATACACTTAATAGAACAAGTCTTTCTTTTACATTAAATGATTAAATCTGTCTTTTTCAGACAGAAAATCAGACATAAAAAAAATATATTTATACAGACTGGGAAACTAAGTAATTGGTTATTAATTGATGGAGAGGGGAGGGGGTGGGATTAAATACATTTTGACTTTCATTCATTCAGAGGAGCTTTCTTCAAATATGCACTAACTGATCCTTTAAAATGCATCAAAATAACCTAAAAATACAAACTAAACCTCCTTTTATGCAACAGAAAACTTTAGTGAATAGTGGCACACTAGTTTCTTCACTTTAATCTGCTAAGAATGAAGAAATAAGGAAATTAAGATACCTGAGATCCTCCATTCTTATAAAAATGTGTTCACATAAATCTGGTTTCCAGGTCAACTGATGTTTGCAAATGACCTCAAACTAATTGCAATGTTTGCCCATAAAGTCAAAAGCAGCTGCTATCCGGGGGTGAAGCCCACATGATCGTACTAAAGCCAGAGCCAATCAAATATGTGGACAGTGAGGCACCACGCAGCACAAACTACCTCTTCTTCTTCTTCTTCTCTCGTTTCTTCAGCTTCTCCAGGTCCTTCTTGGCGAGCTCGATGATGTCAGAGGTCTCTTTCTCGGGGGCCATCATGGTGGAGGAGAAGGAGCCGGGCCCTCCGTAGAAGGACTGACGGCTGGAGGCCCGGGACAAGTTCTTCCTCAGGTTCTCGTTCACAGCCTCGCTCTCCAGGAGTTTGGCTCTGAGGAGGCCCAAGAAATAAATGAAGAAGGTTACATCGAGCTTCACGGATGTCTTACAAATTAAAGTAAAAAAGAATCATGGGGACTTTAACATTAAAAAAGTGCATTTCTATTCTTTTGTAAAGAACCGTCAACAAACAAAACACTGAAAACATTAACACATGAGCTGATAACTTATGATTAAAAAAAAAGAAAAACTCTCATTCTCAACCTTTATCCCAGTGATAATGCAAAATTCATGCATACCGTATATCCTTCAGTTTAAACAGAAAAGAACTTTAAGTAAAAAAAAATGTAAGATGTTCTCCTTTACCTGAGGTCCTCGATCTCTTTAATGTAACCCTGGATCATATTTCCAATTTCTTCTGTTCCCCCTTCACCTGAAGAGAAATGAAATATTCAGACAATAAACCTAATGTTTAATAAAGGGTTACTCTTCCCAAAAAGAGGATTATTACAGACAAACAAGGCAAAAAAGTGAATTTGAATGTAAAGGTCAAAATGTAAGGAAATGTTTAATGTTAGGTTTTAATCATAATGGTAAAATTAAGTTGGAAAAAACTTAGAATTGTAAAAAAAAAGTGAAATATTGTAAATAAAGTATAAATGTAATGAGGACCAAGTAAAAATGTGAAGGACAAATGTTGATATGCAACATATAAACTTGAAATGCTTGGGAAAATATGTCAAAATGACAACAAAAAACATTAACGTGTTTAAAACCCGTCTACCAATGAACTTTATATCTTGGTCAACTAATGATTCAAGGGAAAGATGTCAAACAAGAACAGGCTCTTCTTGCAGCTAGTAAAAAAACAATCACAAGAAGGTGGTTGAATCCATCGCCCCCCACATTGAAGGAGTGGTTTGAAATAATTTTTGAGATATTCAAAATGGAAAAATTGACTTACTGCCCGAGAGCTCAAAAAGTTAAGTTCGACCAAATTTGGGTGAAATGGATAAAATTTGTTTCTTATTATTATTATTTTGATTTTACTTAAATATGTTTTTTTCTTCTTTTTGTTAGTATACTTTGTAAGCTGCCTTGGTTCATGAGTTTTCAAATGTTTATTCATATAAAAAAGGGGAAAAGAGGCGGAAACTGATGTTGTAAAATAATGTTGAATAATACTGAAAATTTTGAGTATATACATACTTATATATTTGTACACATCACTTCTCTAATAAAAAGATAATAAAAAAAACAAAATGACAAGAAAAAGCTTAAGTATCTGGAATAACATTTAAATGTCAAGAAAAACAGTTAAAATGTTGGTAATGTTGACATAAAGGCATGGATAATGTCGATAATATCAAGGATAAAGTGTATTTGTCCACAAAAAACTTAAAATATATGCAAAAAAAGCAAAACATCAAACAAAACATGGCACAAATTTAAGAGTAAAAACAAATGTGTTATAAATAAACAAATATGAAAATTAAAAGCTGTTTACAATAGATGATATTCAAAACATAATTTCAACATTTAAACCTTCCATCTTATCTTTTCCTTTTTGTTAGCCATAGTGCGTCATGACAAAAGAAGAAAATGTAAACTAAACTAGACTAAAATAAAGAGATTTTAGCTAAATCAGGCTCTTATACCAAAGTCAGAGGTCAAAGACAGAAGAACAAACCAAACAATGACACTGATTGATTCCCGAGGACTCCATGGTGACCACGGGACGTCCCACCTGCTCTGGCAAGCGCCTGGTTGGCCTGGTCGCTGAGCAGCTGCGTGAGTCGGGCTCTCTGGGCGTCGATGGTCTCCTGCATGGCCTTCACCCTCACCCTCAGGTTACTGTTCTCCGTCTGCAGCATGGAGTTCTCGTGGAACATGTCGCTGAAGCTCTCCACGCCGTCCTCGCCCATCAGACGTTTGCCCTGCAGGTGAGCATCAGAGGACGGTTTGTTAAACTCCTGCAGATCATTCCTGAGTGGAGGTTTATCTATAACACGCCCTCACCGTCTTGTACTCCATCAGCTCCATCTGCAGCCGGGCGATCTCCGTCCTCAGAGCGCTGATCTGCTGGCTGGCCTTGTCCTGGTTCACCATCACCTTGTTCTTGATGTTTCGGGCTCGGTTGGCGTATTTTAACGTGTTCAGCGTCTCCATGAAGTCTCTGTCAGACGGGCTGATGCACGCGATCATCACTGTTTGGCTGAAAAACAAAATCAGAATCAGATTTTGTATTTATGACCAGCTTGGTCATATAGTGCAAGAAAAATCAAAGTATAGTAGGAATAAGAAGAAAAATAAGGGTTTGAGGAATAAACTAAGAATAAAAATAGTTAAAATAATGTTTTATTACTGATTAGATTCATCTTGTCATAGGTAAAATAGTGTAAAATTTACTTGGGTATGAATCAGAATCAGATTAATATGTAAAACAGAAAACAACAACAACAGATGAGATTAGATTAATTTATTTATGTATTTATCGATTTATTTATTTTATTTATTAATCCCTTTGAAAAAAGAATCCCCAAGAACAATTAGGATTCCAAAATAAAAATACAATTAAAAAAAAAGATGTAGATAGATAGATAGATAGATAGATAGATAGATAGATAGATAGATAGATAGATAGATAAAGATATAGATATAAATAGTCATAACATATATATATTTAATAGCACTGAGCTATTTAAAAGTAAAAATATGATTAACATGTATACAAATATAAGATGAGATAAAAAATAAAAAATGTATTTATCCCTTAGGAAAAACTCTTTTACACAGTAAAGTGCACAGGTATAAACAGACACAGGATATCAAAAGTAAAAAAGTAAATAAAAAAACTCACTAAATATATGTATACAGGTATATATATATATGTATATATGTATGTATATGTGTATATATATATATATATATATATATATATATATGTGTGTGTGTGTGTGTATATATATATATGTATATATGTATGTACGCATATATATATATATATACACACACACATATATATATAAATATATATGTATATGTATATATACATACACACACACACACACATATATATATACATATACATATATATGTTTACATATGTATATATACATACATATATACATACATACACATGTATTTATATATACACACACACACATATATATATATATATATATATATACATACAGTATATACATATGTATATACACATATGAGTATATACATATGTATATAAATATGCAGTGTGCATGCATATAAGATTAAAAAACTCACACAGACAAGAGTGATAAATGCTTTAACTGTACTTTATGATCACAAACACCAATCAGAATCGATCTTTAATTGATCTGTATGTTGAATTTTCATTTTAACTTTATATTTAGATTTTTTTCCCACTTCTAATTCAGACCCTGATTCAATATTCAGAAGTTTGGACGGTAAAATCTGAACTCTCCTATAATTCTAATCTTAAATGAGCAGAAAAGGCACGAATGCCCTTCCAACAGCAGAGACAGTCAGAGTCAGTCCACCTGTTCCCGCCCAGCGAGTCCTGCAGCAGCCGGGTCAGTTTGGAGTCTCTGTAAGGCACGTGTGAGCTCCTCTTGCTGCGGTCGCCCAGAGCACTGATTACATTCCCCAGAGCGAGCTGCAGCAACACAGACAAAAGGAGAGAAAGGAAAACATTTAAGTGTGACAAACACCTTCAAATACTGAAAAACTCAGACCTTCACTCTAACAAAGTCTGCTGTTTCCCTCAGCACTCAGAGGACAGAGACAAAGCTGATCAGAGCTTCTTAAAGATTTAACATGGCAGAAATTATCTGGATTTATTAGCAAACAGTACTCTTCCAACATAAGTCACCATTTTACATTGTTTTTCCTGCATCATGACTTTTCTCTTTTTTTTAAAAAAATGTGTTACATCATCATGTAAGGTAAGATACCTCTAAATCTCCTGAAAGCCTGAAAATCATAAATGGAATAGAAAGAAATTCAAAGAAGTCTTCCAAACATTATGATCATGGTGAATTCAAGAATCGAATAATTTTAATAAGGTAGAAAGAGTCAAAAATAGTTTAGCAGAGCTGTTTTAAGTTTACATGAGAGGGCCCAAATGCAGCCCCTCTATTCACAATATCACACGTATTTTCATTGGTTTTTGCACAATACTTGCTCGTTTTATCTCTGCACTGGTTTTCCTCACAATGCTTGTTAATTCTGTTTCTACACGGGGCTTTGCACACACTAGTTAATTTTGTCTCTGCACTGTTTTTTGCACAGTGTTTGCATTGTCTCCTAACTGCAGACATTTTTTTTCACCTAGGGTATTCTTTAATTCCTCTTGGGGTAACAGATTATGTTTGGGAGGGGGGATATTATTACTATTTCCGGGGTTCAATTGTACAATTTTTTTGTGTCATGTTTGTCTTGTAACCTGCAACTGGATGCTCTGAATTTCCCTCAGGATCAATAAAGTACGTAATCTATCCATCTATCTATGAGCAGGAAAGGTTATTTTAATACTGTGATTCTCGGCGACAGACTGAGTGGGGGTGTCATGTGTGATTTAAAGATGCAGTTTTGGAGGGAAAACAGATTCCGTTTTTGTTTACCAGATTTATAAAAAATGTGCATGTTCAGTAAGTTTTTGCCAGTAAACTTGTCCAGTTATGAACCAGAGTCTGCACTAATCGTTTCCACCACCAGGTGGCGGTCACACTGCACTCAGGATCTCCCGCCCCCCTGAATGACTGGACAGACCCTCCTGGACTGACAGCAGGAGGTGGATTCAGAGCCTCACCAGTCCACAGTTGATGGAGATCCCCTCTTTGGCTCGGTCTCCGGTCGCTCCGGTTCTCTTCAGCCTCTCGGAGCCGGCGAGGTCCACGAAGTGAAACTTGGCCGTCAGGGTCTCGTACTCGTCCATCTCCGAGTTTCCGTTGGAGACTCTGTTGTCTGTCTCGTTGTCTTGCTGGAGGACAGATGAACAGGTTAAGTCTCCAGAAGCTTCTCTAGAGCGGCCCAGGATAAATGAATAAAAGCTGTACTGACATTGTCGGAGGCACAGACGCGAACTTGGCACAGGTGGATGGTGAAGATGGCGTGAGATCGAGAGCTCTGGACGTTCATCTGAGTGCTGGCTGTGGTACGAGACAGAGCGCCGAGCTTCAGGCACTGCATCATCTGAAACCACAGGAGACAACGGTTTAAAAAAATCCATCACGTCCTGGAGAATAAACGTTTGTTCACTGTCTTCACCTCTGATATTAACAGTATTGTGAATATTCATTAATATTCAAGGCGATACCCAGTCAAATGTGGTCTACTGCCACACAGTGCTGTCATATTATATTCATATTTCACATATACTTAAATAGGGTGGGAGAAAAAAATGGATTCACATTAGTATCAGGATTTTCCTTTGACGATTTTTAAATCGATTTTTCTATTCAAAAATCAATATTTTTCCAATTTTAAATGCTTCATTTTAGTCTGTGTTAATAAGCCACTTTTAAATGCAATCCAGTCTTTTGAAGAGAGAGTATAAACAAACAGCTGGTTAAAATATATTGCTGAATAAATCCTAAAGACAGACTCAAATGTGATGTGTATTTTTCCTGTCAAGTCTGTAGGCATCATCATTGTTAATCTTTTTCGCTAGTGTTAAAAAAGCTAACTAAAGATTACAGTAATCCGCAATATCATAGAATCGCAATTTAAATTGAATCGGCACCTAAAAAAATTGTAAAAAATCGAATTGGGAGAAAAGTGAATCATCCCAGCCCTAATATTTAATGTTATTCGTGTACATTCCTTGACCTTGTTTACAGTCTCACTTTGACTTATTTTATTTTTTCCTTCATAAGGAAGTTGATCTAGCTTAAATAAAGCAGCCTGCTTACTTAATGTTTCACTTAATTTTATATGTTCTGATCCATTTCAATCTCTTTATTTGATATTACAGGAGCTACAAGAGCTGCTCAAGATTAAGGAGATTCTACCTTGTGGGCTTTTTAAAAATCTCATTTTAAACTTCCGACCTTCTGTATGTGATTGTTTTATTGAACTGTGACCTTTAATGTCGTACTTACCATTACAGGTCTGATGATTTTAACGCCCTTTTGTTGAAGCTTGCCTGTTTTTATTGATTTATTTATTGTTTTTAACTATTTTTTTTATACATTTTTATTGTTTTGTATTTACTAGATTTCTTATGAAATTGACTTCTGCAGTTGGCTCGGCATCATCGTAAATGAGGATGCCCCTCAATGATTTCTTGAGTATAAATAAAGGTTGATTGATTGATTGATATTCCCTCTGCTCTACTGTGTATGAGAGCAACTTAACCAACCAAACTTCCCCTTTAGGATTAAGAAGGATTTTTGATTCTGATTATATATATAATAATCATAACCCTTGAGACATGAAAAAGAGACATCTGTAAGTTAGTGAGTCTGTAATGTGAGTTGCAAAGACTAAACTTTATCACCAGAAGAAGGTCATATTTAATCAGATCCACAAACATCAACATGAATTTTCCTGCTCTGACTGATCAAACTTGCAAATATCACCCTGCGAAACATAAACACTGACAAAAAGGGACTTAAGTGGGAGTCATGTTTGCATCTCTAAGTAGTTAAAAACTGATCCAGTAGGTTTTCTTCCTCCACATTTCACTTTCTTAATGTCTCTTTAAACGCCTACTTTGTTTTAACTCTCTTTAACATGTATATCAGTATCCTCTTGTTTTAATTATGTTTCAAATTCAAGTCAACTAAATCGTCTCTTACACTGAAAACCCTGAGACATGTTTGTTTGTTTGTTTATTTGTTTACCTCGGCTGCAGAGCAGACGGTCCGCGTGGTCACACCGACCGTGTAGATCCCCCCGGTGGCGTCCTCGTGGATCTTGATGTGAGATTTCTGCTTCATGTCTCGAGCCGAGTCGAACAGGTCCAGAACTTCCTCGTTATAAAGCTGCAGAGAAACACAAATACATAAAATAGACATATGAATACATCTGTAAAAAAAATGATGTTTTTCAAACTGCTTCAGACCATCACCAAACTGTTTGTTTTCTATAAAAATAATTCAAAAAATCAGGGTTTTTTTTGTGGGAAATACTGCCACACGTAACCATAAAACAAGATTAATTTATGCATACTTTGAGTTTAACAACCATGTTTCGAAGACAAAATAAGTGAGGTTCTGAATGTTGCCTATTATTTTGTGAATTGAATAATAAAATAACAGACAAATGCAAACTTAATGAAGTATTTTTGAAATAGAAGGCATATGCTGAAGAGCTCTTCCATAATTGTTTGGGAAGGAATAAGATAAGAACACATTTACATGAACAGATATATAATAAAAGATCAGTTTGGGTTAATTTTACTTTACTCTGTCATCAGTAATAAAATTATTTCCTCATTGATTCTTAAACTAAAATATATATTTATTAACTTCTTTTCCAAAATCACATACAATGTAAGAACTGATGATAAAATCCAACTGATGTTGGATGTAAAAAATATTTTAAAAGTAAATTTAACATTTAAGTTCGATATCCAAGTGTTTTATGCTCAGACAAGGACCAGTCTGTAATGTGTTTATTGATATTTCATTTCTATAAATGCATGAATGTCTTAAATCTTCCATGCAAAGAACTGTCAATGTGTCAGAATTACAAAGAGTTATCAACGCACTAATAAGTGTTTAAATACATATATAAGTATTTTAACTAAAGTTAAGGACAAATCTTTACGTTTGAATGCAAAAGCTGACAATAACTGTTTTCAGTTCTCTTGCTTTTATTAAAATGTTTTGGGGTTTTTTTGATGACCTGGGTGAGGTTTCTGAAATCAGGAGGTATTTTTCTGGGAAAATTCAGGACATGTTAAATTATAATCAAATGTGGACAATATGAAAAGAAGGTGATGGAGGCTGAAGTCTGCATCATTTCTCTCTGCACCAGGACTTTACGAAGCCTCCCGTCTGACGGAGCAGAGCAGCTGTCTGCTCCATCACTCCTGCTGGCTCCTCCTGTGAGCACCACCTCCCCCACTGCGCCTCCTCAGCCTCGCTGACAGCTGCTGCAGTCCGATTGTCAGTGTGGAAGTTTTCAGATGATGTAGCACCACCATCAGAGCTCGTTAAAGCGCGGTGTCAACGATATAAGCCTGACCTGTGACATCTCTGTACTGCAACAAGACCAGGACCAGGACCAGAACCAGGACCAGGACCAGGACAAAGACATAGCACGGGTTTATTATGGAAGATATGTAGTTATCAATATGGACAGAAAGGCTATAAGATTCAACAGGAACAAGCCACGGTGAGCCTGAGGGGGAAAATACCGCAACAAATCTCAAAAACACCTTACAAAAACGAAAAAAAAAAGAAAAGAAAACACACACACACACTCGCCATAAAAAAATACGAAAGAAAACTTCACAACAACATAAACAACTAATGAAACTACAAAACAATAAATGACAAAGGCATTATCATGAAAACAAAACATCAAATAAATCATTAAAAACCAAACAAAAAAGTAAACCAATACACCAGTAAAAATCAAAATAACAATATAAACAAATAAATACAAGACAAAGACAGAGGGCAAAAACATCATAATGCTCAATAACACCACCATATACAAAGGCTGCAACAAGTCAACAAATAAAATAAAAACAAACAAAAAAACACAAAGATAACTCAGTATAAACAAAACAAATCACACCAAAAAGACGTAAACATAACAACCATAACTACAAAGAAATAACACAAAAACACATCAAAAAAGAAAAACCACACAAAACACAACAGCTAAAAGAAAATATCCCTATTGAAAAAACAAACACTAAAAAAACAAAAACATAAATGTCATAACACAATGAATAGATATAACAACAAATAAAGTACAATAAAAAAAATCACAATAACTGATCTAACACCAGACTAAGGATTAAATGTAATACAGAAAAAAACACCCTCAAAGTAAATTACGCTGAAGGTAATAAAAATGCAACAAAAATAAACCGACACAACACAACATTTAAAAACAGATTTGACGAAGAACTTAAAAATCAAAAACAAATTAAAAACCACAACAACAATTACAAAACAGACAGAAAAACAATACCCGACAAGAAGAAAACTACTGAAAAAAAACAAAATATAAAACACACAAAGACATTCATAGACCGCAACAGACAGAATACCAATTTAAAACCACACTGAGAAAACTGCAAGAATCACATGAAAACAAATTATAGTCAGACTAATGATTAAAGTTTAACAACTCATAGAAAACATTGAAAAAATTTAAAAGGACATAAATAAATATGGAGCAATGTACGAGGTAAAAAAATACAGATTACAACATCCAACAACAAGATGTTTTTAACAAATCAAGAAAGCAGTAATGATTAGAAAAGGAACTCCACACCATTAAATTAAAAAACAGAACAAATTCAAAAATATACTAATAATGTGATCATTTTGATTTGTCATGGTTTTGTGTATTTTGATAGAGTGAGCAGCAGAGGTGGGCAGAGCTCACAGCATGTCCCAACACTTTATATGATCATTTCAATGGCAGTATTACAAGGAAACACTCAAGTATAACAGCAGCTCATTGCATGCTTGTTATATGTGAACTTGTTTACAAGTCCTAATTTTGCGCAGCGTTGCTTTTTAGAATCAACTTTTTTATTTCTTTTTGTTTGTGTCTGGTTTGATATTGTTTATTTGTTGCTCAATTTCAGTTTTCCTTATTAGTTTATCTTTGATTCCTAAAGGTAAATATTAAAAAAAAAATCTAGGTTATGTGATTTAATTACACTGAAGTTTGTTGGGGTTTTTCTTACAAACATATTTGTTATTGGAACATATTTTTGCAATGAAGGTTTTTTTTTTATTGGAGAGTGCATAGTGTTATATGTACATATATTTTGGAAGATTTAATTGTTATGTTGTGCTGTTTTTCATTTGTTTTTATCTGTATTTTAATGTGATATTTATTCATGCTTTGTTATTTAAGATAGGGTTTTATATTGTTTATTTGTTTGCTTCTTGAATGAGAAGTGTTTTCACACAAATTCTTTCTTGCAAAGGGTTTTTACTTTATATGTTTTTTGATTGTTTGGATAATTGCTGATTATTTTTTGCTACATTTCAGTTTACTTGAGATTTCTTGAGTGCTTGAATTATTATTTTTTGAATCAGTAAAGAAGGAAATCCAAAAGTTTACACCAAAATGCATGAGAAGCCTCCAGGAAAATTTGATCAATGGGAGTGAGGCTGTGGGTTTACCTCTAGAAACTGGGCATTTATCTTGAACTCCGGTACGGGCCGTCCCTGCTCCTGGGCGGCCTGCCGGCGCTCCTCGATGCCCTTGAAGAGGTGGTGGACAGCACGGGGAATGATACCGAGCTCCTCGTCTATAATGTTGACGTCGAAGCCCGTCCCCATGGTGTAGGTCTTCCCTGAGCCCGTCTGCAGGGAGAGGAGAGAGCACGTTAGACCACAACCATCCCAGGACGGACATTTTCTTCCTTTATTACGGTTTAGACAATTAGCTAATTAAGTGTGCTCGTGCTGCATGAGAGAATCATTCATTCATTTTAAGCTTGTTTTCAGGCCTTTCCAAACTCCTAAAAGCTTTTCAAGACTTCACTAACGCCCTATAAAAGGTGTTAATTTACTATTTTACTGCTCAATATGGGACGATGTCCTTTAAAAATTCTATTAAATACATATTCTGTGCAGTGGCTAATCAGTTCACATTTAAATTTGATTATGCTAGATCTGTGCTTTTATTGTGTGTGATTTGTTCATGTTTACTGGGAATTTCAGGTAGGGTGGGATTGTGGAAGGGACATACAGTCTGTGGAAAAAAAGAAAGGTTAAGAGTCTTCTGTGTCACATTAAACTGTTGTTACCTGTGAATTTTTTTTAATGAAGAAAGTTGTCAAAAAAAGAAACAGAAATATAAGACCACACCCAAACAAATGACTATGACTTGTAGATTTCTCTTCAATTACAAACTGGAACACCAAATATCCCTGCATATGTTCAAATCTTCTCCAGCCTTGAAGCTTTTTAACCCTTCATCTACACAAAGTCCCTACAGATGTGCAGGAAGTCTCTGTACTAGCTTGAGGCTACACATGCAGCGGGAGAGCAGGTTCATCCTACAGAGAGCAGGAAAAAAAGGTCTAAATCAGAGAAATGAAAGTTTTCAGGAGCTGAGAATTTGGAAACTTTCTGTTGAATTTTCACTCTTGAGTCATTCAGAATAAGTCTCCTTCAAACATGATCGCACCATGTTTGGATATCTGCACATTAAATAGCTCAGAATCTGCTCTTTCCCCACTTTGCATCAGTACAGTCTGTTTATATCCGCGACCCAAGTGCTCAGAGTTGTTGTGATGCAGCCCAGTGGGTCGATCTAAATCTAGATTAGTCCCCTTTGGAGCCGCAGAGGGGAGCAGATCTGCTCTGAGAAGTAGGCCAGCGGCGACAGCAGCAGTAACCGGGGAGACCAGGGCTAACGTGGGCACGCATGAAAGATGTATGGACGTCTAAAAAAGGTGTTTGTGCTCTTCACTTCACTCTGAGCCTGGTGAGTGCCTTACTGGGAGAGCTCTGTCACCAAGGTAACTTCAGCATGGGGGGGGCATGTTATTTCCATGTGCTTAACTCAGAGACTGAAACAAGCAGAGGGGAAACGGAAAGAAAACGACAAGAAGAGAGGAGGCTGCAGTAATAACACAACTGACTTCACTGAACGTTTTCATACATTAACCAGAAAAGCACTCGGAGAGCGCAGACCTCCTTCAGCGCCACAGTCCACACTTATATTGTGATTTTCACCATAAATATTAGTCCTACCTTTATTTCATCTCAATATTTAGATTCCTTGACCATGAAAACATACCATTAGCAATTGGATTCATAATGACATCTATTTTAGTTCAGTAGTTTTTTCATGAAAATGGCATTTTTCATCATGGCTGAAACAGACAGGGATCCGGATCACTCCCAAAATCTAATCATTGAATGTCCTGAATGAGTGAATGTCCTTGTTCTTGGAGAAAAGGGACACATGCACTGCAAGTCTGGCCAAAGTGAAAGCATCCAGCTGACAGAAAATGAAAAGAAATAGGGATGGGAATTGAGAGCTAAGTCCAGCTGGATTTGCAAAAATGATATCTTTGGCCTCTTTCTCAAAACAGTGAAGTCACACTCTCCTGAGAGGCAGCCAGCACAAACGCAGGAGTTAAGGGAGCATTCATGGCAGACAAGCTGTTTCCAGAGTTCAGAAAGTTCTGGAGTCTCCGTGTGCACAGAAAACATCAGACTCTGCACCAACCTCTCCTGATAGTGAAGTCACTCTATGCAACATTCACAAAGGAAAAGATCTGCTTTTTACACACAGAATCAAAACTGGCTTTAATCACAATAAAATACTATCCAGTCCCTACAAATAACAAAATTCAAGTCAAAACTGGGATATGTGGCTAAGTTTGCAGGATCAAAGCATCCAAGTCACCATTTTTGTTTGTTGTACTGCTCAAAGAGGCCACAGGGGGGCGCCAACATGCTAGTCAGCACCTCTGTTAATGTACCAACTAAGGTTGTGTCCACGTGGATACGAGTTCAGGCGTGTACATACAAGTTATTAAAAGTTTAGGTGTTTCATCCACACGAATAAAGCATTTGAGGAGTCTAAAAACACATTTATTGATATCTGAAAACACTGTACATGTGTGTATTGGTTACTTGGAGTTGACACCATGGTTGACTTCGTCCATGATGTTGGTGTCAGCTTGGTTTCCTCGGATGTACTTTTTAGTTTGTCTTGGTTATAGTCTTGGCTAAAATATCTAATCTCTTTTAGTCAAAATTTAGTCATTGAAATTGTTTCACTTTCTGTCAAGTTTTAGTTGATGAAATTTTGCTACATTTTAATCGTTGAAATCTACTGTAAAGGGTAAGTGTAAAGGTAGCTTCTGAAGTTGCATTTTAAATTTGTATAAACTGAAACATCTAATAACCCTTTATGAATGCTAGTGAAGTTTGAATGTATAAATGAACAAAAAACCAAATGTTTCTTTTGTGTGAAATGCAGTCACCTTCATTTAGGCCACCTGACAGAGCATCTCAGTTACAATACCAGAACTGACAACAAACAGTGAACCTGCTCTACATGAATATGTCAATTCATAAAGAGAGCAGCTCTGATTGGATCGCTCCACAACTTATCCCACCACCACCAAGCTAAGGCAGCTGTGATTGGATGTCCCTCTGAACTCATCCAACCTTTCCACACAACCAAAGTAGCTGTGATTGGATATATTCCTAACTTGTCTCTACTTTCTACATGACCACATTAGGTCTGATTTGATTAAGTCTGTCAGACATTTCAGTCTAGTTTTCATTTGTTGATGAAAATGTTAGTTAATTTTATATTGAGTTTTTGCCCATGTGCACTTGTTTGTCAGGGGAAAAAGGGTTGTTGATGAAAACTATGACAAAAACAATTAGTTAACAAAATTAACACTGTTATAGAGTACCAAATTATCTTTGGTATAATAATTAATGAAGTGAAACATTGAAGAGTTCACCCTCTGTTTTGACTGTGACATCTATCAGCACAGTCAGCAGCAAGTCATCAGCAAACATGTTTACTCTTTACACCGAGACAGTTCTGATGGTGCACTAGGGCTGGGAGATATGGCCTAGAAATAAAATCCCAGAAACACTCGATTTACGATTTTAATCGATTTTTCCCTTCCTAAAGGAAACAAAACTCCCAGTGACATAAAAATGAAACAAATCAAGTTTTGCCTTTACGTTGTCTAAATGTTTCCCTCTTAAAGTCAAAGTCTGGGTCATTAAAGGTTGATCATGTAGTATAAACGTAGGCAGGTTTGTCTACATAAACACTAAAAGGCTGAGGTATTTTTACAGTATTAGAGTGAAACTCTCTGATCAATATTCAATCTACTTAAATAACAAATACAAGCCCATAAAAGTGCTTGTGCAAACCCCACAAGGCAGACCATAATGAAAATTGCATTTTTTTTTCAAAAATTACAACTACTTACAATTGGACTAAGGCAAGAAAAAAATCTTGATTTTTAATTTTTTAAATCTTCTGCAGAAAATAATTCGAATTAATCAATTTAATCGATTTTTGCCCAGCTCTATGGTGCACTGAGGAAAACATTGTAGAAAAGATCATCAGCTGATGCCGATGGTGAGGTCTAACCACAGGTTATCAGCTGTCTACTAACATTTGATGACCACATTTATTATTGGTTTTTAATTTGTCCCTTTCCCCTGAGAATTACTGCCATGTTTGCTGTTTACTTCAAACAAAACACATAGTTCCACACAGCCTAAGGGAGTGGCATGCTTTGACTTCGTCACTTGTTTCCAAGTGTAACGTTTTTTGTTTTAAATGTGTTAAATCCTGTCTATTAATTGATAGTTAATGCTTCATGTACAAACTGTATCCTGGCTTTTTCCTGTCTTTTTCTCTTTAAGAAAGAAAATAACATTTTTTTCCAAAATGTCAGAGGACTTCTTAAAAAGAAAGGAGGTCACAGGAGTTCACATTCCTCAACAGTGGTGTCCTCTGGTTTCCTTTTACCAAAATGTCAACACTTTCCACCTCTCCAACACTGAACCCTCTCTGTCTGTCCTCAAACACACAGAAAACACCAGCAGCACCACAGCTGTGACACTGGGACAAAGACTCGCCTGTCCGTATGCAAACACGGTGGCGTTGTAGCCCTCGAAGCAGCCCTCGATCAGCTTCTCCGTGCAGGTGGAGTAGATGGCGTCCTGCGTGGAGTCCATGTCGAACATGTAGTCGTAGGTGAAGGACTTGTCCTTGCCCAGGATCACCTGAGGCTCCCCGGGCATCACATATGTGCAGATGTGGCATCCTTCGATCTTCTCTCGGGCCAGCTGTGGGCGAATCCTACAAAACAAAGAAATCACAGACGTATTAGAGCTTTTGATGGAGACGGGGAGGAAGATCACACCCTGCTGTCTTTGAGGACATCTACAGAAACATTTGGGTGGAAAGGACGTACAAAACATAACCCAGAGTGGTTTTCAACAGCCTGACAGGTGTTACTGACAGAAGTCAAAACATTGTTGCCTAGCACATTAAAATTACACACAATACAATTAGGATTAATTCTACTGACCTGACAAACTCCACAAACTGTATATTCTGCCAGCATGTACAAAAACTTCATGATGCCCTCATGATCACTGCTTAACAAATTTATCAGACCAACACTTGACTTAAGGTTTATGCCACAGCTGCCCTAAATCAGCAGCATTAATAATTATGAATGTGTTTCTTTAATGGCTGATACAGCAGCTCTTTAAAATATAATACTGAAATATAGTTATTGTCGTTGACCATGAATCTTCAGAAAGAGTAGTAAAACACATTACATCTTGATTAATATGTCAAATTATAGTTGTTTATTGTGTTCCTGATCAGATAAATTATTTTTAGAGGTTGTAAGTTCTGTTTAATCAATTTCTTCTCAGAAATGTTCAGAAAGTTGGGTCTAAAAAGGTAAATGGAGTTTATATTCCCTATTCTACTTCAAAATGTATTTTATTTTTTGTCCAATGACAAATTTTTCAGATTTAAACACAATTTTAAACGACTGTTTTCGACACTTTTTCGTCGTTTTTATCGCTGTATATTGTAGGGCTCGACCGATACATCAGTCGATCAGTTTAATCTGATTCTAGCCTTTTTTTTAATATTCAACCTCGGCCGGAGTTTTGCTAATATAACACTGATATATTCTTACTTTTTATAGAAAGTAGGCTGTTCAGTGTCCAAGTTGCACAGAATGATGTTGTTGTGCCTTTAGTCCCTTAGACAGAGCTCTGACTCCATTCGATCCTCGGTCCCCTCCCCACTGCTGTCTAATCAGCAAAATGAGAGTGGGCTGAGCTGAGCTGCCCACAGGTATGTTTATAACGATGTTGTGAAATTGACAGTGACTCAAAATGTCTCCCATTTCAGTTTAACTCTCTTTGCCGTGTGTCATGATGAGTCACAAGTGCTTTGTTCGGTCATGCTTTTCAACGACGTTACGTTGGTAAAGTTGTGCTAGCCTAGCTTTAGTTACTCCTTTTGTTTATGCTAACTGTTACTTCGCTGTAGTAATGCTAAGCTGGCATAGCTTTAGCTAACAGCTTAAAAGCCAGCTGGTAACTGCAGAAATAACACAAGTGCACAAATCTTTAACACTTCATAAGCTGCGTGTTGCAGCATGAGGAGCAATTTCCTCACACATATTACCTCATGTTTATGATAAGAAAAGTGTCTCGATCTGCATTAAAACCTACTTCTGATGCACTAATGAACTCTGGGACTGAAAGGCAGATGGGACCAGACAGAGTTCACAATTCATCTATATATTTAAATTCTGAATAAGGTTATTAGTTTTATTTTGAAGGAATTTATAGTAGTTTTGCCCACTATTTTACTCTGCACTTTAAAGTTATTTTTTCTTGATAGTTGCAGAGTATATAAAACAAAAGAGGCTTGAGAAAAGTACGTGACCTTGGTGTTTTTGTTGCTTTCTTCTCACTGTTACTTGTTTACAACTTTTTAAAAGCTGCTGTTTGTACTATAATCTACCTGTAGTTTTCATTAACAAGGACAAGACAGAATACATAACTTAATTCTAGAATGACCCTTTCTAAGGTTATATAATTTATTTTCCAGAAGTTTAGCTTGTTTTTGTACTTTAAAATTCTTCTTTGTTGTAAAATTCAACAAATACTAAAGGACAAAGTATTGTAAAATGGTAAAATATTCTACCTGTGATTCCTTTTTGAACACATTTTTAAATTCATTTTTTTTTAATTAGTCAAAAAAATAATAGGCAATCAGTATTTCTGCCAAACATCGCATCAGCATCGGTCTAAAAAAATCCATATCAATCAGGCCCTATTTTTTTCCCCCTTTTTCAACAAATATTGCATAGACAGTATATCCACTTTAGTTTTAGAGAATATACAAAACAGCAACAAAAATAATCAAACAAACAAAAATAACACAAAAAATAATAAATAAAAATGCCCTAGTATTTTGATAGTAATAATGATATTAATGGAACATTATAAGTATCAGTACATTTTCTGATTTTTCCAGCTGATATTTTGGTCATTCATATTGAACATATATTAGATATGGGATTGCAATATTCCATGAAATTTCATATTTGGAACTTTCCATCTCTGCTGTTTCTCAATCACTTGCACATAGCACACTGCCTACTGACATTGATTACTCAAAATATAATTTAACTTTATAAAGTTCTGCTTACAAATACATTTGATTTAATGCAGTGCTTTTTTTAAAATTGTATCATTTTGCATGGATGTCTGCCTATGATAAAATAAAATGTTCATGTCTATGTTTGAATGTGATAGTTTGTCTTAATTATGCCAAATGTCCTGTTTATTCCTATGGAGCCCCTTAGGTGCCACAGAGGACAAAATATATAACTCGTGCGCACAATATATTAAAACGTGCGCACGAAATAATAAAACTTTCGCTCGAAATACTTATTCGTGCGCACGTTTTAGCTAAAGCGCACGAGATACTAAAACGTGCGCACGTTTTAGCTAAAGCGTGCGCACGTTTTAGCTAAAACGTGCGCTCGAAATAAAGTTATTCATCTCGTCTTGACTTGTCCTTATTCTTGTCCGCTACAGCTTCCCATAGAGAAGCCGGATGTTTATGTGCGCACGTTTTAGTATGTCGTGCGCACGCTTTAGCTAAAACGTGCGCACGAATAAGTATTTCGAGCGCACGTTTTAATATATCGTGCGCACGAATAAGTATCTCGTGCGCACGAGTTATATATTTTGTCCTCTGTGGCACCTAAGGGGCTCCGTATATTCCCGTTAATTCTCAAAATTCACACTGACAGTTTCCAGAAATCTACTACCCCCTTTTGCAGAACTGATTTTATATAATATTGGCAGAATGTATGAACGTACCAAACTGTTTTACATCATTATCACTGAGTGTCCACTTTTATAAATCAAAACTATAATTTATAAGGGAACGTAATGTTGTGTTCATGCTTCACACTTATGTCTAATCTAAATGAAGTGTCACCATGAAACAAACAAACAGGTCCATTTTACATATGCAGCATTTTTTGACAAGTATGAAACTTAATTATTCGTATCAGGGGTGATAAGTTTGGAAATATCTGCGTACTGGATATTGGTAAAAAAAAAATCCAGTATTGTGCATCCCTAAAAGAAATGTTTGTACATGCCATTTCTACATTCCAGTTCAAAACATTTAACACTCTTGTTCTATTAGTATCATTACATTTGGAGTAAGAGAAAAAATAAAGCAGCCTACAGCGGTAGAAACTGTTGGCATCTCACAACTCGTTACGGAAGGAAAATTCCAACCACACCCAAACCACCGAGCCAAACAAAAATATGATCAGAGAATCCTAATGATTCACATTCAGCTGCCAAAGCTGATTCACAGGAATTACTACTAACTGACAAACAGAGAGGAGGATATAGATACAACCCTCCACTGTGGGAGAAATTCACACATTAACTCCTCCATTAAACACATAAACAAGCAGAGACATGGGAAAAGGAGGCTACAGATCTGATGGAGTTTGGATTTCACCTTTCATGAACGAGTGAGAGATCACTTTATCCTCAGTCTGCTGTTTTTGTTGATGGATGCTCTGCAAACTCTTGTATACAAAAGAACCTACCAGACACATCCCAGACTGATTTTATGGATCTGAGCATAATCGATGATCCATCTTTGCTGACATAAAGTGAACATTGAACTTTGGTGCCCTTCGTTCTGACTCCGCCTGCTGCTGGTGGAGGATTTTGGTCGATATGGACTGAAGGGGTGTGTGGATTTCTCTGGCTAACTGAAGGGGGCATCTGAGGTTTTTTTCACATCGTGGCCCAAATCTCCATTTAGGGCACGTGTCCAAATTCTGTCCAGATTAATTTTGTCTCATGTTTCATATTTCATGTTCTTGTTCTGCAGCCATCTGTTGATTTAAAAACCCTGAGAAGATCAGCAAGAGAAACAGACGCTGAAAACCTGCCTACTCAATGTCCTATTTTACATCAACTACTTAATAAATACAGAATATTTTCTGTCTAAATGTCTTTGACTTAAACTGTGTGGGTTTTACATGCCTGGGCTGACACAATTCTGCAGTTGTTCCACTTAAAATGATTTGTTAAAACTCTTGATTCACATTTCAAACAAACCTCCTGATCCATCACATCAAGCCATCTTGTGCCACGCAGGTGTGAAAAAACAACAAAGAAGGTGTGAGAGCGGTGGTATCTATGCCATGCTACTTTACAGAGAGGCAGATTGCTGCATTAGGGACAAACAACACACAAAGAACAAGCACTGAACTTTTCAGCCAAAATACAACAAACACTGAAACATTAACAAGTCTTGACACAATCTGCGAACAACAGAGCAGCTCGACATGTGACACAATCACCATTTAACCTCCATTATCTTGTAAAACTGCACCTGAACTGAAATTTGATTTAATTTTCAGCTCTTGATAACAGCACACTTCTATCACAGGTTGTTTGGTATTAAAAATGCATCTATATCGGTTCATTCTGTCTAAATTAAATAAAAAACTAGTAAAATTAAAGTTGTGGAGCTCAAATTCTCTTAAGCATTGATCTAAAACCACATGATAGTTTGAAATTATTTGTGTGCCTACATCTGCTGTAGATTTGATGTTAATATAAGTCAGTAGATTAAAAAAACTGGGAGATTCATTAATTATGACCTGTAACTAATTAATCTAATAATTGGTTTTTAATGGCATGTAAAAAATTGCTGAAAAAAGCCTCAACTTCAGGTATTTACATTGAAATTCATTAGATTATTGTGGCAGATCAAAAGATTGTTCCCCTCCCCACAAAAACTAAAGCACAAGAGGCCCAATGCATAAAAACTCTTCAAATTTAACGGCCCAATCAGGGGACAGAGGCGGAGCTGCAGATGTGACGACAACAGGAAGTGACTGCATGTTTGAAAGCAATAGCGGCGTCTAAAAGCGATCTACTGGATTCAGTAAGATCAGACTCGATTTCTCCTTTAAAAAAGGGGTGAAGAAAGTCATTTCAAGTTGTCTTATGGAACATTATGATTTTCATCTTCCCCACTGCTGGGACACATAGGGAGATGCTGATATGCTGCACGAACGATGCCTTAGTCATGGTTACGATATGAAATTTGCTCTCCTCAGAGTTGGTGGGTTTTGTCTTTGACGAGATTCATGTCACATGTAAGTGGCAGATGATACAAATGATCAAATGATCTATGGGGTATAATCTAAGGTAAGATAAGACGATAGTCAGGACTCGTAGTCTGGGCTAACGGCTAACAACAGGGTCGATGTGCTACGTCATACTGTGGCTTGATGTGATTGGTCTGTGAAGAGTGTGACTAGCCGACTGATCGTTCAATTCTTTGTCCAATCAAAACAAAGAATTGAGATTAGTAATGAGATTACTGAGATTAAAAAAACATAACACGTTTATTGCGCCTGTTATTAATTGATCAGGATTAACACGGTAATTTGGCACCCCTTGTTAATATACAAGTAGGGATGGGAACAGAAACCAATTCTGGGTGAGAATCAAGACCAACTCCTTCAATGAATCAATGACAATATCATTTCCCTCTTGAATCCACTTTGTTCTGCACGCTTTACAAATCAAGGGAGTCGTGCTCTCATCCCCAGCATCAGCATCAATGACAAAGTCAAACAGCATGCAGGACAGCGGGCAGACGTGGCCAAAACTGTGTCTTCATTTTTGACTGCCCTGGATATCAGGAGTGTCACTTTTTTGATATACAGTAGCTGTCTATGAAAACTTATGATGGTCAACTTTATTTCACACAGAAAATCCACAGGAATCAATAAAAGAATCAAATCAATAAGCAGAATCAATCATGGCACTTGTATTAATAAAATCTTATTAAATGTCATCCATATATACAGACACATCCTGTCAACATCCTGCTCTGACCCGACAGTGTCCGATAAAACCTTATGGCTGGGTCATGATTTCACATGTCGTCCATCTGTCTGTCCGTCAATCTGTTTGAGTGTCTCAGAGCTGAAATGTTTCTGCTGATGCCCTGAATGTTGTCCAACTGTCTTAATCTGGCGGGATTATCCCGTTTAGTCTGAATGTTGGAGATGAAGAGAGGCGAAGTCATTCTGACTGTGTTCAGTCTGCAAGGAGAGCGAGAAATGTTCATATTTTAGAGAGGCTGTCGGAAACTTTGAGTCAGGGATGGACGATAAAGTGGGTGAGAGAGAGAGGAAGTACTTGAGCCGTGGTCAAGTGTTGATTATGTTCTAATTAAAAGACTTTAATGCTCTTTGGAGACAACTTCTCTGAAACAAAATGGATGATAACAAGCATGAAACACATTTTAATGAGCACAAGAACACAGTCTTCTCAAGAGTAAAAATTAAACTAAGATCAGTCCATCAATCTGTCCCGACTGACTCTGGACATGAGGCAGGGTGCCACATGAAGAGACTGCCTGCCAGCCAATCACAGGGCCACATGAAGAGACAGACAACCATTCACACTCACACTCATACTCAAGAGCAAATTAGTGTCACTGCTTAACTGAATGAGCATGAGAGGAATCAGGGGTGCCTGGAGAGAACCCAAGCATGCACAGGGCAAACATGCAAACCACACAGAAAGGCCCTAACTAGGCCTGTCACGATAACATATTTTGCTGGACAATTATTCTCAAAAAAAAAAAAGATTGACGATAAACTATACTATTGTCAATATTGTTTTGAAACGTCATTTTTTCATTAATGTAATTATAAAAATGTCATAATAAAGTGAGTACGCCATATCAAAAGCAATAAACTTTAATTTCTTAGGAGTATTTAACTGTAATTGGAAGGTCAACAGCTTTTTATTAAAATAAATTAAACAAACAATACAATAAATTTAACAAAAAAAAAGAAAAAAAAAACAATGAAAATGAAATGGACTCTCTTTTAGGAAAAATTACATGTAAATAAAAATCAATATACTAATCAAAAACAATAAAAAATAGACCCCATCTCTGTAAGGAAAAAAAATCCAATAAAAACACACACAACAATAAAAAAAAACAATAAATAAAATGTATTTTATACAGTTCCGGAATTGTTTGTTCCATGTACGTTCTCCCGGTCAATTTGTACTGTGTCAGTCTTAACATTGCTGGCTTTTCAACCGTATTGAAGGGCTGCATTTCTTTTGCAATGTAGCGAACGACACTGTCTGTGAGCGCGCACCATTTTGCTCTGTTTTATTCATATTTATTTCGCCGACCAAATGCCTCAGTAGGCACTGACTGTCAGTACAAAAGCTCTGCTGCACCTACCTTTCACCGTCGCCATTACTTTCCAACAATTACGACATATCGCCTCGTCAGTGTTCATGGACCCACACCATGTTCATTCTGTTTAAAACCGAAATATTCCCACACTGGGGCTGTGGCATTCAGCTTATGAACTGTAGCTTTTGTGCCATCATTCATATTAGTGTTTGTTTCCTTGTTACTCCTCAGGACGCTCACTTCAGCTGTGTGTGTGTGTGTATACGCGAGCAGCCCCGCCTCCCCCTCAAAGATTGAATGAATGACAAATGCTCACTCCGCTATAAATCCACTAAATCCGCAAGAGAACCAACGCACCCAGATGTTGAGAAAGTTGTGCAGAGTGAGCCATCCTCTCAACATGCATGCACATGTCAATTATTGAAGTCAGCAAACTTACTGTAACGTTTTTATTTATCGTGCAGTTAATTGATTTATTGATTATCATGACAGGCCTAGCCCTAACTCACTCGGAGATCGAACCTGCAACCTTCTTGCTGTGTGGCACGCACACTACCTGCTGCACCACCGTGCCACCCCCACTGCTTCTATCACATACATTAAACTTTAATCCTTACACTACACGAAAAGATGAAGCATATTGTAGGTTCACATATTTTACCAATTTAGACTGATAAACAGGACATGTTGATTTTGCCAAGACGTACGAAGAGCACATCAGCTGCAAATATTGGCAAGAATCTGCCATAAAACAAGGTATAACTTCTACCTTATGCTGAAACACAGCGTGCATCCTAGCTTTTAGTTTCATTTTATCGCACAAGTTTTCATTCCTCATTATTTACAGTTTGCTTTGGTTTTACTTTGCATTGAAAACCATTAAAAAAAATCACCTTCAGAGCAGTTCTGTGGTACAAATATATCTAGTATGACTTCTTATAGCACAAAGAGTCCTTATAACTAGGACCTTGAATTGTTCTAAAAGAGTTTATGTCTTTAACTTCAACAAATTCTCCTCAGACTTTGAGAAAAAGCACCTGACAGCGAGCCCGTCCCCTCCCTCTCTCTCCTTTTCCATCCTGCATTGATAAAAGCCTCATTGTGGCTCCAACAATGCAGTGAGGGGAGTACAGTGGAGCCTTTGTGTCCGTCTGAGTGACACTGGATCACACCGACGTTACGGCTGCAGGATTACACGGCAGGACGGAGGCGAGGGAGGAGAAGGACGGCCTGCTGAAGGGCACGGTGTCACTGTGAGCGGTAGAAGATCAGAGATGGACCCTCATACCTCTTTCTTGGTTATTTAGAGATGTAAAGTTTAATTTTTAGTATCCAGGAGGTTCACTTTTCTGATGACACGAAAACAGAAACATGAGCAGCTGCAAACATCTTTAAAATCAGCTGTTATCAGACTTTAAAGTCCGTTTGCTGACATTTCTCAGCCCTACAAAAGGTGACCTGGAGGCTCCATACCAGCCAACAAACATGCATTTAAATGAGGCATAAAAATCCTGTCAGGATGGAGACTCAGCAGGTGAAGAAGCAGCGTCAGTGTAAACCAAGACTTTTATTGTGAAGGAGCTGCAGAGTGATTTCCCCTGGGGACAGTTTTTCCTGGGTCAGCTTATTTAAAAAGGCTGTTTTAAATCTGTAACCCTAAATCAGTGCTGAGGTAGAAACAGCTCAATCTTTAATAACTGGGTAAAAAAAAAGCTTAGAGTAACTGTATTTAATAAAAGAGAATGCACTGTGATAGAGGTTCAGAACAATGTGAGATACTTGAATATATACAAACAAAACATAGGACAGCATGTGGTGCAGCAGGAGGTGCACATGCCTCACAGCAAGAAGGCTGCTGGTTAGAGGAAGCGGGCAGTGTTCATTTTGTTGACTTGTATTCACCCTAGTTATCTTCAATAGCCTTTTTTTCCCCTGACCAAAACTAGACTGTTAAAGGATAAGTTTGGTTTCTACAGCTTTCACATTGTTTATAGAATGAAGTAGAACAATATACTCACCCAGAAGGCTCTCCTGATCCAAACAGTGCTTCAGGAGATATTTAGATCCAAAATCGAGCGGCGGACACCTGTATGATGGTAGCACACGGGGCATGTTAGCGTCACTCCTAAAACTGCATTAATCGTCCAAAAACTCATTAGTTTCACCAATATTTCATCATGGTCCGCTCGGGCTACTCCACCATGACAGTCTGTGTTGCCCGAGACATGTTTTTGTAACTGTGCTGACCTCTGAACTGAAGAAGAAGAATGCTTGCCTCTGCGCATGCGCAGTTCTCTCTGGAGAGCTGTTCTTCTCTTTGCCTCCGTGTCCTCCTTTCGATGAGCTCATCTGTAAACTCTGGCTCTAAACTGTGAGGACACCCATCATATTCAAAGTTCTCCTAAACAACATCTTCATCCGATAGATATTCGTCCATTGTGCACAAAACTGGAAGAAGAAAGTCGTTGAGTAGCCGGCGGTGTTCCCCTGAAACGATGAGCCGTACTGCACATGCGCGGAGGCAAACCTTCTTCTTCTTCAGTTCAGAGGTCAGTAAAGCCACATAACATGTCTGGAGTGACACAAACTGTAATGGAGGAGTAGCGTGAGCAGACCATGATGGAATATTGGTGAAACGAATGAGTTTTTGGACGATTAATGCAGTTTTAGGAGCGGCGCTAACATGCCCCGTGTGCTACCATTATGCGGATGTCCACCGCTCGATTTTGGATCTAAATATCTCCCGAAGCACTGTTTGGATCAGGAAAGCCTCCTGGGTGAGTATATTGTTCTACTTCATTCTATAAACAATGTGAAAGCTGTAGAAACCGAACTTATCCTTCAATCAAGTTAGGAATATATCCAATCACAGCTACTTTGGTTGTGTGGAAAGGTTGAATGAGTTCACAGGGACATCCAATCACAGCTGCCTTAGCTTGGTGTTGGTGGGATAAGTTGTGATGTGATCCAATCAGAGCTGCTCTCTTTATGAATTGATATATTCATGTAGAGCAGGTTCACTGTTTGTTGTCAGTTCTGGTATTGTAACTGAGATGTTCTGCCAGGTAGCCTAAATAAAGGTGACTGCATTTCACACTAATGTTAAATTAGTTTCTGTTTGTTTAGACATTCAGACTTTAATAGCATTCAATAAAGGGTTATTAGATGTTTCATTTTATCCAAGTGTAAAACATGACTGAAGAAATTAAAAGGAACAAACATAAAAAATGCCTTACCCTTTACAATACACATTACAGTCGACTAAATTTACAGCAGATTTCATCGACTGATATGTTGTGAAATTTCATCAACTAAAAGTAGACTTATTTAAAACAATTTAGATGAATAATTTATGACTAAAACTAAAAAATATTTTCGGCAAAAGGCTATAAAACTTTACGGAAGAGGATTAGGGCCACTGAGGAAAAAAAACGGGACAAATTCTTTTTTTTTTTCAGGTTCGAATCCCATCTGTGACCAGTTTGCAGTGTCTTACCCTACTCAACCCATTTCACAAGCCTATCCACTGTCTCTCTACTATCAATAAATATTGATAGTAGAAATATTAATTAAAAAAAGAATTAGACTCTATTTTTTTTCTCAGTGGCCCTAATCCTCTTCCGTAAAAACTTTATCAAATAAAAGCGTGATATATTTTGTGTCATGTGGTTTCAATTTCCTTGAGAAGGAAATGAAAAAAAATTATATAGTGTTTTTATTAAACTCATGGATCTTATTTTCAGGCCATCTTCCAGCCCTTTAATCTGCAACCCACATACAGGCAATAGATGCTCATGCATGGTGATGTTTCAGACAGAAAAAGCCCCCTTAAATGAAATCAGCACCTCCCACAAGTCTTAATTGGAAAATTAGATTTCAAGTGAGGCCTAAATATGAATTTCCCAACGGAGCTTGCTGCTCTTCTAACTGTGTCAAGATCTTGAGATTGTCATATTTAGACAGGGGGGTTTCCAGCGCTGTGTGAATGGCAGCTGATTAAACTCTGCCATCCCCAGACTCCTCCAGATCGGACATCCCCATCACACCAAAGAAGTAAAAAGGCAGGTAGATTTGGAATAAAGTGTTGGAAAGAATGCCATCTGCAAAATAGATTTTATTTCTTCAACGAAAATAACAGAGAGTATCCTGGGGAGAGACCCATCATGCAGAAGATGGCCTTTTTTTCAGAGTTTGTTTTCTATTCTATCTGCCAAAAAGTGACTTGTGGAGATAATCCCCTTCCCAAACTACCATCCTGAATTTTCTGATGGTAAAACTGGCATAATATCAAGCAGTCCAAGACGACAAAGACACAAAAATCCCTCGGCTTTTATGGAGCTTGTGCTCTTTGTTTGGATCTCTGTTTCTGAAATGAAACAACGAAACAAACCAGAAAAATCAATTATCCAGCATGTCAAATCAGTGTGTTCAATCAATGCCATGTCTCTACGGTTTGTAAGAATGTTCTGGGAATCTAATCCTCTGCAGCACCACAGGGGGGGTCTTTGTTTCAGACCATTTACCCTACTAATTGGGTGTGTAATCCTGTCTGTTCCAACACTCTCACTCGGTATGATCACACGCGGGAATCGGCAGGAATTTTGAATAATCTACGCTCTCGACATCTGCATGTTTGCACCAAGAGGCTGCCTGATTAACCAACGGGATATTAATTCAGATTAATGAGCCGTTATGCAAATCTTAATGCTTCAGAGTAATGGAGTAATAGGATACTCATGACTGCTTCAATGAGCTGCTTCATGGTTTGAACATCTATCAGTATCAGCAGAGGTCTGAGCTGCAGGACGGCAATCGTAGATTCAAGTCCGAATAATCTATAATATCAGAGATTCAGGGTGCATTGGTATAGTCCTTTTCTATCCACTGACCCTTAACCTCGATGGAAAACGTCACAGGGTTGAGGTAAGGAGGGGAAAAGAGGAAAGGAAAGGAGAATCGCATGTTAAAGAGGAATTTGACTGTACTTGTACTATGGAGTCATATTTATGCAACAACAATTTCTTATGACGTAGGGAATTCATGACAAACTACAATGTTCTAAAATGAACTACAAGAAGCGTGTTTGTCCTCTGCTTTACCTTGAAGGGTTGTTTTGTATGAGCTTCATCTATTAACATTAACAATCCATTGTTCTGTCTTATAATTGGCATGATTTCCTTAAATGAAGATTGATAGAAAGGTGGTAACTAATATCATATTAATATAAGAAACAAGTACCACAGTAGTTTGTTTTTTATTCATCAACATTGTAGGCGGTTATCTCCACCAGAGAGGGGATTGTTATAGCTTTTGCTTCTCTTGTGGCCTGTAGGTGAATTTTACTTCATTGGAAGGACCGAAAACCACCATCTCCTTATTCTTGGCTGAGGGACCTCATGTCTTTTTTTTACTTGGAAAAAATTAAATACAGCATTAGAGGTTGCTCTGACAATTTTAATAAGATACTGGATCCTTTTTTGTCCCTTGTTGACTCTCTTCGGTCTTTGGATGACTAATGGACTGTTTGACAATCACATCGAGCAAATAATCTTATTTCTGTGCCCAGTTGGGTTGGACAGACTTTTTTTTTAAGTATGGTTTATTATAAGAATTGCTTATTTTTACTATTCTGTTACAAAGTATTTGTAAAGTTTTTATTTTATTATTATTTTATATTAATCCTATTATTTTGATATTTGGAGAGAGTGGAGTTAACATGTCAATTGTTCAGTAAAAAAAAACTGGGTATTGTGTACATTGTAATGGAAGCGTGCTATGTTGATAACACAAATAAAAATAAAAAACAAACATTGTAGGTGGTTATGGAGAAAAGAAATGCTTATAAAGTGCTTTACAAATGATCACATTTAGCTGTTTATCCATCCACCATTTTAAAAATGATTAAAGAAATGAACTAAAGATTATATTTTTGAAAGCACCGACTTTACAGTAAATGTTTTTCTCTAAACCTGCAAAAAAAAAAAGAAGTTCACTAGGTATTATATAGCAGACATACAGTATCTCCATAGTCCTGCAAAACTCATTGTTCTTTCACCTTCAAAAGTTTCTCAAACGTTCGGGGAGTACCAAGTTTAAATACGTCACCTGCCGCAAGGCATTATGGGGCGTTCCTTTCTCCTTTCCTTTCTTAAAGGATGGTCCAGTGTTTCCTAAGTTAAAGGACTTAGAAAAGGAAGCAACAACAATCCTTTTCTTAACTTTTGGAGAATTCAAACAGCCCTTATCATGGCAGACACTAAAATGCTTCCGGGTCATTTCTTCAGTTAGGAAGGTTCCTTACGAAAAAAGGAGTTTTCGAATGCACCCTCAGTCTATTAAGCAGATTTAAGGTGGCCTGGCTCTATCTTCTATGGAGGCGCTCAGTAACCACAGAGTCAGTGTATCGATGCCACAGCCATAAAACACAAACAGCTGTGAGGACTCGTCCAGGATTTGGACTGCTCCAGTGGAGCCGAGGTTAAAGATCAGGTGAGGGTCAGGGTCTGGGGTCGAGACGTCTCCTTAGCAGAGAGTCGCTGTCGAGTTATCATCGACTGCTGACGGATAAAAATACAAGAGGGCCGAAGATATTTAGAGCTCCTGAAAACCTGACTCCTGACATCCTAGATCCCAGCTGCCATAAAAGAATAAAAACTCTGTGTTTCTTCACTCAGGAACAAACTGAGCTGCTGTTGGAGCAAAACTATAAACACCGGAGCACGCCCAAACCTGCTGCCACCCCCCCCACAACCTCCAACCACTAAACCCCCTTGCAGCACAATAAATCATTACCAGAGCAGACTGCACTGCGGGGAGGGTGGGGGGCTCGGAGGTGTGCGAGTGTTTGGGTGATGCTGCAGAGCTGCAGGGCTCAGCAGCAGCATCACAGGGCATTTCAGCAGTTTAAGGTAGAACGTGTGTGAAGATCATCTGAAGACAGGCCCGTTATGATAACAAATTTTGCTGGATAACTGTCCAAAAAATTAGTGCCGATAAACAATATTATTGTCAGTATTATTTTGAAACATCATTTTTTCATTAATGTAATTATAACATGTCTTAGTAAAGTGAGTAAAATTTATCAAAAGCAATAAACTTTAACTTCTTAAAAGCATTTCACTGTAATTGGCAGGTCAACAGCTTTAAATAAAATAAACAAAAAAAGAGAATAGAAGACCCATTGAAAATGAAATGGACTCTCTTTTGGGAAAAAAATGCATGTAAATAAAAATCATTATACTAATCAAAAACAATAAAAAAGAGACCCTGTCTCTGCATAGAAAAAAACACACACAATGAAAATAATAAATAAAATGGTATTTATACGGTTCAGGACCTGTTTGTGGCATGTACTTTCTCCCGGTCAATTCGTACTGTCTGTCTAATGTCTGGAACATTTTCCGAAATGGTGACTTTTCAACCGTATTGAAGGGTTACATTTCTTTTGCAATGTAGCAAACAACACTTTCTGAGAGCGTGCACCATTTTGCTCTGTTTTATTACCTCCGCCAAGGAGGTTATGTTAATAACCAACGCAACCTGGTGTTGACAAAGATGTACGGAGTGAGCCATCTTCTCATCCAGCCTGTGTGGTAGAACGAGAGGAGGAAAACAAACATGCATGCATGTGTCAAATTATCGAGGCCGGCAAACTTACCAAGGATGTTTTAATTTATCGTTCGGTTAATTGATTTATTGATTATCGTGACAGGCCCATCTGAAGACTTAACATCAGGAGAAGCCTTAGAATCATGTACTGTTGGACAAACATGATGAAAAAGGTGCTCTCATTGGGCTGTTTCTTGTGGCTGCACATGCTTGGTAACTTTCTGTGCAAAAGATGCAGACAAATAAAATATAAGGACTATTTTGATTGAAAAAATAAGGTTGTGCAATCTTAAATGATGGCTATTAAAGAATGAGACTGTGCTTATGAGGATTACACCACACCATGGAGGCATAAAGCACATTTATTTTATCAGGAATGTTCCCACTGAGACACAAAAATCTCCTTTAAAAGGGAGTCCTGATCACGACACAGCACAAAAGAGGAGAAAGAGAGAGGGGATATAATTGAAGGGGAAATTAAATTTAAAGGTAGGAAGAGTGCATACAACATTCAAAAGTTTCTACATCACTATTAGTGGAGTCAAACTGTGGAGTGAGTGCTGAACTAAAACAAATTTCAAGCATATTTGTGTTTAAAAAGAGGCATAAAGAAATGATTTTTCAAACAGACACAAATGAATAAATACCACTGAGTATGGTAAATACATTTATACAGACAGTACAGTAAGATTGAATTTTTTTCTGTATGAGTGATATATTGTACATACACTGTACATGTTATTACATTGTTGTTAAATTTAGGACAGTGTTATGATTTCAGTTAGGCAGTAAAGTAAAATTTAAGGTGGTAGGATTAGATAAGTTTAAACCTCCATTTTGTTCATGCAAGCTGAGATGTTTGAGAAATTAAAGATTTAAATTACTATCTTGTTTGTTTTTTCATTTTTTGAGTATCATTTATTTGTATTTTGACTGACTTTATGTTGTCATTCACATGTTTGAAATAAAGATATTAATCAATAAATAACAAACAATAAAACACATGAAAAAAGTGCACACACTGGTCACATCATCCTTAATTCTTTTTTAAAGTCTGTTAAACTAAAACTAGTTTAGGGGAACAACACACATGATGAGTCCATGAGACCGAAGGCTGCAGCAACTGGCATTCTGTGGTGTCAGAAGAGAATAAAGAAAAGACTAGGGATGCACAATATTGTATTTTGGCTGATATTCGATGTGCCAACATGCCGACATTTTTTTTTTCATTATTGCTCATACCGATACAGATACCGATATTTCAGGTCATGATCAAAAGCTCTGAATATAACAAAAATGTTCCTTTCAATGTTACAGCATATTATCACATGAACAGATGTAAAAAAAAGAAAAAACAGCTTTGACTCTTTAAAAAATGAAACCCTTGATTTTTAAATGCATCCATACAATGATGAGAAGGTGCATCAAGATTGAACATTTGTATAATTTGCCAATATTCCTGCCAATGTATGGCCAATATGTGTGGCTGATCTATCAGCTGTAAATATCTGCAAAATTTTTCAATATGCTCCGATACCAAGATTAAAATTTTTAGACTGATATCGGGCTGATAACGATATCAAACCAATAATATCGTGCATCCCTAGATAAGACGGCAGTTACTGAAGTACGGCCTTATATGAGGAGATCTCCCAGTGATATTCCTTCTGATGGATAAACAGGAACAGCTGGTGTGTTCAAAAACCCAGACACAGTCCAACATTTTCAGTGAGGACGTAAAGATTTGACCATGATTGATTATAGACATGAATCAGCGATAAGACTTCAAATAAAAACTATTTCACACAAATCCGTACAGCCTTGTTCTCAAAACTTTCATGTCAAAGTTCTACCTCGTTTAAAAATCTCAATTTTATTAAACTTGCGAAAACCCATGATTTTGGGACAAATATATAAACTCTGACAGGATAGTTGCCAGGTCTGCTTATTAAAAGCAACTCTTTACTTCTGTTTTTGAAAAGTTGCTTGTAGATTTTGGCATTTGCAGGGTGCATTTTTTTGGGGTTGTTCCAGTGCAGCTGCTCATTTATGCTTGTTTCAAGGATTCAACGTTTTTATTTGTCAATTATTTTTTACGTCTATGACATACAGAGTAACTGAAATTGTGTTTCTCACTAATGACAAGACCGTTTCAAATGATGACAATATGAAGTTGTTGTGCCCCAAATCCCAGGAGGGATCTGATTCTCTCTTTACTACCAATAGAAACTCAATTTAGATGTTACACAAACTATTTTGTCACATTCCAAACACAAATGTATATTTGGCTGTAAAAAGAGGCAAAGTCGGAAAAGTACTTGGAGAGCGCAGACACAGTCCTCAGCCATATTGTGATTTTCACCATAAATATTAGTCCTACCTTTATTTCATCTAAATATTTAGATTCCTTGACCATGAAAACATACCATTAACAATTGGATTCATAATGATATCTATTTTAGTTCAGTATTTATTCACGAAGATCGCATTTTTTGTCATGGCGGATCCAGACGGTGATCCAGATCACTCCCAAAATCTAATCACTTGTTCCTTGTCCCAATCCGGACATTTCCTAAAAACTTTATTGAAATCTGTTCATAACTTTTTGAGTCATGTTGCTAACAGAGAAACAAACAAAAAAACAAACAGAGGCAGCAATAACGTAACCTCCTTGGCAGAGGTAATGATGTTTCCACCAAAAAATAATCCTTATAGCCAGAATTAAATTCATTACTAATGTAGCTGTTACTGTTTTCTCCATAAAAAGCTGTAGAGCATCAACATAAAACTCAAACTTATAGATAGCTCCCTCCCTTCACTTCTGTATAAAGAAAAGGATGTTCCACCTCCAAACCAAAGGATGTTAAAGGTGCTATGAGGAGAATCTATTACCGTCGACATTAGGACTCTGCTACCCATGAGCACATGCGGCGACTGTCGTAATGCTGCGTTCCAGTAACCTCGGAACTGGGAGTGACATCATCTCCCACTTATCGGCGTTCCAGTTGAAGTTGGAAAAAAACATGCCGATCTACCAGGCTATTCTTAGCTGTTGTTAGCTTGGGAGTGGCGAGGTTTCAACGAGTTCCCAGCAGGAAATTCCGACTTCGGGGGACGTTCAGTTGCAGTTTCCGACTCGGAACTCGGAAAATCCTACTTCTGACTACAACTGGAACGCACAAAAAGACCCAAACCAAAGCGTGCCGTCTATAGCCAGCTATATATCGCTACTTCCAGCCCGGTGCTCTAAGACGTGTCCGAATAATATAAATTTGCTCCAGTTTTAATCGTCTTGTTCCCGAAGTTGAGTATCCAGGCCAGTCCAGCCCTGTCCAACCCGACCGGAAGGCTAAGGAATAGCATTTATAGATAACCTATTTTGATGCTATAAAACTCATCTTAAAGTGTGTATTTCGATCAGGCATATATCTAAAATTGAGACTTTTTTGTAATTACTTAGAAACTCCTCACAGTCTCTTTAAAAAAGTAAATGAACAGACAAATAATTAAAGTTAGATTGAAATGCAAAAAACGCTTCATGTAGATTTCTCTTAAAAAAAGGTATATATTGAATTAGAAAAAAAAAATAGCTGGCGGTTGCTTGTTTTGGTCTTTTTCTATCGAGCTGGTTGCTTGTTTTAGTAGAAAATCTGGCAACACTGTTTGAAAGCCTCACTCGAGAGATGATGGGTATAGAGAACATTATGTGCTGTAATGATATTTGTCCTCTTATTGATGCAGTAATTACACTCCTTTAAACTGAGCTGTCAAACTCTCTCTTGTTCCCGCAGTGATTTATATTTGTGCCTGCAGCCAAAGACCTGAAGAGAACGTACAGAATAAAGCATGACTCAAAGAAACCTTTGTCTTCTCCACTCTGAGCCAAAAATCAAACCCACACTCCAACCCTCCTCTGTGATCTCTGCAGACCGGAGAGTAAGCCCACCGCGTCTCTGCTGATGGCGGCAGAGCGGCGACCTCAGGATGATGTCACCTGCCTCAGCGCGTCAAATCTCAGCGTCCTTCACGGAGCAGAGGCCGTAGGAAGGGCGGAGAGGACGAGCGAGCAGCACAGAGGAGGTAATAAAAGAGAGAGTGAGCAGTTGTCCCACAGAGGGCTCAGCTCCAGACTCTGCAGGACGGCGTCTTTGTGCCTCTTTGAGGTCTTCAGCGTTGTGAGGCGGCGGTTTGGGAGATGCTTTGATTGGTCAGGTGCTCTTGCCAAGCCTTCATTTGTCTCCCGTCAGCAGCGTCAGACGCTGCAGTAGTCTTCAGAAAATCATTTGAACAATAAAGAGGCAGCAGGGCCGGGTTCACCTCTGCAGCAGAACTGGTCAGGTGGGTTAGAAAGCACAGAAATGCCTGCAGAGTCTGCAGGTGCTCAACGGGCCCTCAGGGGTTTGAGTAAATGTCTGATCCCAATCAAAGAGTTTCCAGGTGCTCCCGTCCCAGAGGCCACCTGATAAAATGAGGAACACTCGATGTGTGATAGGTCGTAATGGGAATCAGAATCAACTCCCTGGAGGCATTGATATCACATATATCATATCACATCAATTCTTTAAAGTTGGTTCTGCATGCTTTGCAAATCAATGGCCCCGTTTTCATGGGTAGTTTTTCTCATCTGATTGAAATCGATTGGATTAAGTGAATCTGATTCGGTCAGTACACATGAACTTTGAGTAAAGAGATCCACGTTCAATCCGCATTTGCACGGCCCCAGCTGAATCCAACTGTATTGTTTTGTTTGACATGCGCAGAAGGTCACTCTACCACCACCTGCAAATGTGTAAGAGAAGAAGAGGTGCACTTCCTGCTTCCTGTTTACCTCTAGAAAGATGGATCCATATCGTGTTTTGTTGGGGACGCTTATTGTGTCATGGTTACATTTATTTGAGGCTTTGAAGTCACAGCAGTTAATCGTCCTTTCCTCCACCGTCCAGTTCTTCTGTTTGTTCTGCATGTTTGTTTGTTTACATGAAGCATGGAGCGGGTTATCAATCGGCGTAGACTACCTCTTACAATCCGATCTGAAATACAATCAGATCCGGGTGAATCTAATTGGCTAAGGTGTTTACATGAGACATTTCTAATCTGATTGACCTTTTAGTCTGATTGTAAATAGTATTTTTTTACCCATGTAAACGGGGCCATTGATGCCTTCTCTCATCAGAGGAAGTCAGCAGGAATGACAACAAAGAAGATAAAAATAAGAATGGGAATTGCTATTATATATTTTTTTATTTTATTTATTTCTTAATTTTTCATTATTTCTGCTATAATACTTGTGAGTGTGGAGTCCTGATTGTCCGTAATATGACCTTGTGTTGGAATTTTGCTCTGAAAAAAAGGAGGTGTGATGAATATGATTCTTTATGTGTGATAAATATGTAACTGAGGTAAAAAAAAAAAAACAAGTCAATCAAAAGATGGCAGTACAGGCCAAACTTTAAAATTTACAGCTGAGATTTTTGATTTTCTCACAAAAAGAAAATCTGTGTGTACGTGCGAGCGGCCCCGCCTCCCCCACAAAGATTGAATGAAAGACAGATGCATCACTAACCCGAACCCTGCTCATTCACCATGGAACCAACGCGCCCAGGCATTGAGAATGATGGATGGAGTGAGCCATCTTCTCATCCAGTCTTTTTCATAGAACAAGAGGAGGGAAACAAACATGCATGCACGTCAATTTATCGAGGCCGAAAACCTTACTTAGGACGTTTTCATTTATCATTTGGTCAATTGATTTATTGATTATCTAGACAGGCCTATAAATACTACTAATTTCTTGTCTAATAATTGTTTTATGTGTGCCTGTTTTTCTTTCTGTCCTCATTGTTTTGTATCTGCTTCTTGGCCAGACTGTCATTGTGAAAGATAACTGGTTCACAGGTGACCACTTGGTTAAAAAAATATATATTATTATTGCTAAACATCTGAACTTCGTTTCACATTTACCATTAAAGCTTGCACACATAACACCAAGTGTACACCTAAAGTATCAAAAGAGCTCCACTGCGCCTGCACGCTGACAGTTGTTCCATGTTTGAAATCACCTCTGTCTGCAGTCTGAGGATTAGAGCTGCAGGGCTTAGCTGCTGTGAGAGCACGTTGATGGGGGTTGGGGGCGTGTGTGCAGGTTTGAAGAGAATAACACTGAATAGTATCCCTGTTTAAAACACCCAGAGCCTGTCTGCATTTCACTGATCACTATTGATATTTATTATACAGACACATGATGCTTTTACTCTAAAGTTAAATGGCACTAGTTCATAAATTTATCAGGTCACTTATGGGGAGATTTATAGTTCTTCCTAAAGAGAGGAGCGGGAATTGATAAGATTTTAAGGATAGTGTCATTAACAAATTTGCTTATTGATTCCTGCTGATTTTCTGATGAAAAACCTTCAAACACCGCCCTGATGTTCTATGAAGTGCCAGCTAGATAACTTGCATCGGCAAGCTGATTGCATTTTCACTTAAAGCTGTGGTCTACGATTTGAAACCGCAGCCTGCCCCCCCTTCCCTCACCTCTCCCCTCTGTGTTCCAAGATCCCACCCCCAGCTCGTGGCGCCTCATATAAACCCCCTCGGACTGAGCTACAAGCAACTATCATAATATATCAGCAGCAACCTCAATCAAAAACAGCTCAGCTCAACTGAAAGTATCAAACACGACAGACATCCCCCTTGTAACACACAGCAGTAACCATTTCAATTCGACCGGCGGCAATGCGGGTCTGGCGCCGCCAGAGCGGAGCCGATTGTGGGGGAGGATTTATCTTTCTCGGCCTGTCCTCCCAGCTCAGCTTACAATGCTAACGATTAGCGGCTAACAGGCTAACCCGCTCCGCTACAAGTCATTAGCCAGGCCAGGCACAGACTAACCAGAGTTATTCAGCAGACATCTCCCACTGTAGTAAACAAAGCCATTACCTGATCAACCAGGGGAGAAACGGCCGATGCTGAAGGTCTGACGGCCGGCTGAGGCCATTCGTTAGCCGTTAGCCCGCTAACAGGCCTCGACCCGCGGGCAGAGCTCCGTTGGGCCCCGCGGGAGAGGGAAGCGGCTTCCCGGTTTCGGCGCTAGGCTTTTCTGGCTCCATGATAGTTCAGTAGCTAACGCTGCTAGCTGCTCACCGGAGGTAGAGGGGAGGAGGCGGGACCATGACGCACTACCCATGACGCTGCGTAGTGAGGGAGACAGGGGATTGGATGGACTCATGGACCAACTCACGGACCAATTGAACCTTACAGGCTTCAAGGCTTGATTGGTCAGCTAGTATGCAGCTTTTCAGCGGATATACTGAATGGATTTTTTTCGTTCTTTTTGGTCTTTATACTGTGTAGATAGGACCATAGGACCATAACAGCCTTATAAACGGTGTTATTAAGATGTACAAAGCTTCCAAATCGTAGACCATAGCTTTAACAAAAATTTTGCAGTAAGCATTTTTTTTGTCAAAATTCAGACCCAATATTGATCATTTTGGTCTGTTGCCTGCCATGTTTTAGGACTCATGTGCTTTCATTTTTGAAGACTGCCTCGGATGAGAGTTAGACATCCTCAGTTTGCAAAGCATGCAGAACAAACTGGAAGGAACTGACGAGGGAACTGTCAAGCAAAAGGACAAATATGATCCTTGAGGGTGCTGTTAGCAGAGACAGTAGCAAGACACAGTCAACATGCAGGACACACACCTAGCATTAGGGGTGGGAGAAAAAAAACGATTCACTTATGTATCAGTATTTTTTGTTTGACAGTTTTTAAATTCATTTTTTCGTTCAAAAATGTATTTTTTTCAAATTAAAATGCTTCATTTTAGTCTGTGTTAATTAGCCACTTATAAATGCAATCCAGGCTTTTGAAGGGAGAGTAGAAGCAGCTGGTTAAAATATATTTCTGAATAAATCCTAAAAACGGACTCACATGCGATGTGTATTTTTCCTGATATAGTCTGTAGGCATCATCATTGTTCATCTTTTAAGCTGGTGTTAAAAAAAGCTAACTAAAGATTGCAAAAGTTGGTAATTTCGTAGAATCACAATTTAAATCGAATCAGCACTTAAAAAAATGGTAAAAAATCGAATTAGGAGAAAAGTGTATCATCCCAGCCCTTCCTAGCATGAGGCTATAAGTCTGTAACAGGGATACGAGTTTATATTCTGGTTTCAATAAAGGGCTCTGGAATTAATCTTAAGTTAGTTCACACATGTTCTTCAAACAAGGAAGCTAAAATTGAAAATATTCTAATTCGCAAATAGGTTTTGGGCAAGTGCAGTTCTCATGTTGTTATTGTTGTACTATATATTTTGTGTTTCTGTTGTTTGATCATTTTGCTAAACTTAGCTCGCATGGTCTAAACCAGTGGTTCTCAACCTTTCAAAGTCGCGACCCCCAATTTAACGTTCAGTACTGTCCGCGACCCCCCCTCCCCCCGGAACGCAATGAAAATTCGCTGTCCGCGGTGCTGAAACAACACCCGATCGATAAAAGGTATGTCGGATATACAAATCAGTAACTGAGTTTGGGTAAAAAAATGCCAGTTTGAGACCAATCACTTGTTGTCCATTAACGTCCGGTCGGATACCACATTAATTTTGCGCATTTATATTTTTCCTAAATGATTTGGCGACCCCCAGAAATCATCTCGCGACCCCAATTGGGGTCGGGACCCCAAGGTTGAGAATGGCTGGTCTAAACTACAGTAAAACTAGAACGAAAAAAGCTGCAGGTGGTGTTCTTAGAATATTTCAAAAAAAATTACCACGATGGTCAAGTATGAGTGAGTTTTTTTGTGACTTATGTCTATACTTTTGTGCCGTGCTTGGAAATATAATTACTAATTTATGTGCAGATTAACTGCTTCAGAAAATGAAATTTTGATACCACTGACTCAACTCTCACTTAGTGATACTAGATTATTCTCTTACGACAGTAAATGCTTCTTTGTGCTTCAGTTTATTTGATTTTATTATCAATATTTATACTTTCATATTTTAATTATATGGATTACAGTGCCAATCTATCTATCTATCTATCTAAACAGGTTTTAGTTTAATTCTTTGCTCCTTCATGTCTGTGTCTGATTCGTATGTAACTGCTTGACAGAAATAAAAATAAACAGATTTTGTACTTCAGAGTTTGAAGTGTCTGCAGATGACGATGCAGATGAATGGATGACTGAGATCCTCAGATCCTTTAAAGAAGCTTTCAGAGTGAGTTTAGCACAATGAGATGGTTCACTTTTGGTATCACACGCCCTGCTAGAAGTGGTTTCAAGCTCTGCACACTCAGCCAGACAGACCACCTACTGCAGCAGACAAAGAGCTAAGAGTTCAGTCCAATAAAAGAACAACTGCCGTGATAAAAAACATCACGGAGTCGGAGCCTCAAACACAAACAGGAGCGTTCATTTCACAGCTCCCTGATACTGTACTCATACGCACGCGAGTCTGCAGGACTGACTCTGCGTGACACCGAGGATGGGGTTGCCATGGTGACCGGTAATGGGAGCCAAGAATTAAAGTCATAATCCGATCTCAGCAGGATGCACCGCCGGTCTGCTCGAATAAATGATGCCAAAGGGAGGGGCGCAGAGACGGAGAGAGAGGAGTGGCTGCCAGTCAGACATCGGGAGGTTAATTCACCGCCGACCCCGGCAATGAATTAGACACAAGGCTTTAAACACGAGCCTCTAAAATGGTTTATCATTTAATTATTTTCAGCCACAGGGATCAATTTGATCTGCTTGAGAGTGCAGGCATTTAGCTAGGCTGTTATTGTATGGATGCTGAGTTGAACTGTTTTGTTTATTGCAGTTCTAGTTTGTAGGAAATGCAGTGATTCACTTCGGTTTATCAGGTTGAGGGGGTGGCAAAGCAGAAAGTGCTGATGTTTATAGTGGTACAGTACATCATCAATGATAAACAGGATGTAGTTTCGCCTAACAAGTTCCGAAAGAATGCTTTTGATGACAAAGGGACGAGAAAAAACAGATTTTACCTCCATTTGATGAGTGTTACCTCCATTTGGTGAGTGGAGTTGGCTAATGTCAAGTCAAAATGCGTTCATTACAATATACTGTTCGTTATTGATGTGTATACTGGTAAATTGATTAAGTTTGGTTATTGTGAAAAGGGTCGGCACTAGTGCTTACAAACATAAAGAAGCAGTTAAGGAGCAGGTCTTTTAACACTGAGGGCTGTACTGTAATGATCACATATTAGCCTTGCAGAGCAGACAGACCTGCCTGATTCTGAAATCATGCATCAGCCTCCAATGTCCAACGGTTTCACTCGGCTAAATGCTTAACAGTCCAATCAGGGAAGAGAGGCGGGAGCAGCGGTAGCTGTGGGCGTGACGACAACAGGAAGTGACTTGACAGGAAGTGAAGTCTCTTCCTGTTGTACAAATAATGGAGGCTAATGTCAGTTAGCCTCATGGTCACTCAGTTATACATGGCAAAATCTGCTCTCCTCATAAGTTTACTTAGTAGGGAATGGGATTGTCTTTGACAAGGTTCATGTCCCATATAAGTGTTAAATGATACATCTGTGTGGTATAATTTAATGTGAAACAAAAGTCCCAAGGTAGTAGCGGCTAACAGATGTTAGCTGCTTCGGCTAGCGGCCGCTGGCCACTACCGCTAATGGCTAACAAGGGTAAACAACAGTTGCCTGTTTGAAGTAGCAGCTAACAACAGTTAGCCGCTGACAACAGTTAGCCACTGACAGCAGTTAGCCGCTAGCAACAGTTAGCCACTAGGGCAAACAGCCATTTACTGTTGTTTGCCCTTGTCAGCCATTGGCCACAGAAGCTAAAGGCTAACTGTTAGCCACTAGGTTTAGCGACTACATATGCTATGTCATAATAGCACTGCTGTATATGGATTGGTCTGCGATGAGTGTTTTGAGTCAAAGGATCGTCCAATCACAAGCTGCTGTTGTATTTGAAGGCTCTGCCCCTGAAAACATTCTTGCAGGGCTCCTCCCCAGATGGATTAGTGAAATATTTCCAACATGGAACTGTCCATCTGGCATATTAGGTTAATCATGTATAGTGTGTTAAAGGTTTGATCCTCACAGTCGTATCAATGAATTTGGAAGAGAGTAACAGTTAATCCAGAGAACAAATCCATCACATACTTTAAACCTGAGGTCAGAGCTGGCAGAGTGAAGGCACACACCCCTGTCTCTGCTGGGACACATTAGCTTTGTTTCATAATCTGCACTGCAGGTTCATGGACACGCACACACATGCACACACACACATAGCTGTGCAGCAGCTGACCCGAGCTCACGGCTTCATCTTCCCCTCCTAACGCTCGGGATCGGCATGGATTTCCCTCTGATCCCAGACCTCGTGAGCCTTTCGGAAAATGTGCTTCAAAAAACAAACAAGGCCTGGCCAAGTCCCCGCGGCATGCTGATAACGGCTTTTCTGCTTCCTGCAGGTCAACGGTCAGGGAGCACACCACCCGCCACAACAAGGGGGGTGGGGTTAGGCAACAGGAGGTGTCAGCGAGGATCATCTGTAGCTGTCAACATGGAGAAGGAAGGACTGTGAGCAGGCCGGGGTCAATGTTTGAGGGAGCGTGGACCCTCTATCCTCTCAAAGGAACCCGCCACAGACACATGTTCAACACATTTGGAGAAGATTTCAGCTGATCAAAGCCTCTTTCAGGGAAGATTTAGAAGCAGAGATGGACAAAGGATATTAAAATCTCAGCCTTATAGTCCTAACTCGAATCAGAAACACTTAATCCCTAAGAGGAAATTCAGTTGTTGCTCTTATACTCAGTATAGCAGAAGGAATAATAAACAAAGACATTAAAATAGACAGCAGCATAAAAAAAGTACGAAATAAATAAGTAGGCTGAGTCTTCAAACTTACAGTCCCCTATACAAGGCATCCAGACAGGGGCTAACTCTCTGGTCTCAGGATCAGGACTGAACAGGGCGAGGCAGAGTCCCTCTTCTTTTAAAAGAGGTTTGAAAACATTTTTTTACTACTTTATTGTCAAAGATGGGTAGAAAAATTAATTTTGATGCATGTTTATTTTTTTGTGCAAAGTCACATTTTGTATAAAAGGCACCACGAAAATCCCTAAGAGTAAAATTTATCAGCAAGGAAAAACTGCCATAAATAAATGATGAATGAATGTATTATTCCACTTTTTTGTTTACATGGACACCTTCAGTAATTTCAGTTATACTTTTAAACTTGCAAATTGTTTACTTTTCTGATAGCTGTGTCCTTTATTTTTACCCTGTGTCTCTGATATGCTGCTGGAATCTTAGTTTCCCACGGAGAGTCTTCCCAAGGAATTAATAAAGTTCTATCTAATCTAATTTTACTGTCCTTCTGTTTGTAATTCAGTATCTTTGTTTTTAGCTCTGTAAACCTTTATGAATTGCTGTATGTATTGTCGGTGCTCTATGAATAAAGTTGCCTTGCTCTGCCTTATTTGATAATAATACCTTGTGACATGATGCGGTAGGCAGTGTTTGCAGAGTCTGTCATATAAAACAAAAACCAAAGCCACACCAGGATGCCACCTGACCTTCTGAACTCCTGTTATAAAATCAAGTGTGTTTGGATTTCCTTTCAGTGAATTTGATCCGTCGCATCACTAATGTTGCTCAATGAGAGCGCAGATAACTGTGCACATGCACAAGTCATCTGAAGCAAACAACAACATGAGAGAAGATCGATGTTAATACTGAAATATGCAAATACGAGCACTTACAAGTTCACTTTTGAGTAAAGAGCATTGTTTAGGGCAAAGCCTGGAATAACTGTGTTTTAGTTCACAACCAACAGATCAACATGAGGGCCAATTACATTGACCTTTAAACAATGACCTCCAAAATACCATAATTTTCCTTGACTTAGGTCGAACATTTGCACCAAAACTGTGGAAAACTTCAGAATATTTAATAAAACTGCCTGTTTGACGCCACATAAAACAGACTGTAATCAGCCTATTTTTTAATTTATTTTTTAATCACATTTAATCGCAACTCTTGTATATCTTGTCAGGTTGTGTTTAAGTTCTTTATTGGGTCTATTGCATGAATTATTTTGATAAATAAGTCAATTTTTTTTACTATTTTCTGCCTGTTTTAAACTATATTTTATTCCTCCTGAACCCTTTTTTAAAATATTTTTTTCTACGTATGTGCTGATTGTTTTTGCACTTATTTACCAAGTCAAATTCCTTGTCTGTGCAAATGTACTTGGCAATGAATACCAATCCTGATCCTGATTCTAATTCTGTTTGTAAGCCTTCAAACAGTACTCCCTGACTCTGATCATGGCTATTGCAAAGGGGAAAAACACATTTTGTCTTTTACCAAATTAACCCTTTAACTTCCTCATAAAAATAGGCAGGAAAAATGTCTTTTTTTGACATATCAGGACACTAATGCAACCTTTTTTTTTACATTCCAAATATTAACCAACAATTAACCTCTACCAAATGGTTGAAGTGGAACTTTAGAGTCAAAGAAGTGTTTTCATTGTAGAAGTGAAAAGAGAGGAAAAAAAATCAGGTAAAATGTCATTTTTGAAAAATGCTTATAACTTAATGGATGTCATATTCAATTCATAGAAGCCATTTTGTCTTTCCTGACCCTTTTTTTTCTTATAAAACTATGTTTCCTTATCTGAGAAATTCCCCTCTTTGATAAGACATAGTGATTTTTTCTTGAGTTCTACCCCGACCAAATAGATGGCCTAATCAGGTTTAAAAAGTTTGAAGCATTTATGAATAAGACACAGTTACTCCAAGTTTGTTCTACTGAGTAGTTGAGCTGGGAGTTTAGGGGTTAAGTGTATTTAATCATAAACACATGTTTATTTAGTTATTCTTATTTGCAGGTTATAATGGTGATTGTTAAACCACTCATTATTCTCCTTTTAAACTTACAAACTGGTAGACATTTATTCAATACTTTCAATATTTCATGTATTTTCATGGTTAAGCTGCTAAAGCAAACCACAACAGACATTAATAAATAAAATATCTTCGAAGTAAAAGAAAAGGACAGTAAGAGCCTGAGGTCACTGCAGTTTCCTCTGAGTCTCTGTTTGTGCAGACTCAGGTCTGGACTGCAGTGTCATTCAACCATGATCTGTTTACACAGGAGTCCCATCTCTGTGTCAACCAGCAGCCTGCCACACAAAGACCAACCCCGCTAATGTGAGCGAGTGTCGATGCACCGCGCATCAGCCAGTCGCCATCTGAAGCTTTCAAGGCAGTCAGAGAGCAGATAATGGTTCAGCAAACAGGGACAAGAGGTCGAGTGGCAGTCGCTGCAGCTCCCGGTTAAATATTTGCATCTTTGCTTGGTAAATACCATCCTGCTGAGGCTGGAGGCATAACGGGATGACGAAAATCCTTCCTGTCATACTCAGCTAAAATGTCTACCCCGTCTCAAGGATGAAATCTACATAAATAAAGGTCATAGGCCAAAGATCAAGTCAAGAGACCCTGATATTCACCAAGCCTTATATCTTCAGTAGGCCTGTCACGGTAATAAATAAATCAATTAACCGCACAATAAATAAAAAAGTCATCGGTAAGTTTGCCGGCCTCGATAAATTGACACATTCATGCATGTTTGTTTCCCTCCTCTCTCTCTCTACCAAAGAGGCTGAATGAGGAGTTGGTTCACTCTGTCCATCTTTGTAAAGACCAGGATGCATTGGTTCTATAGAGGATTTAGCAGAGTGAGCATCTGTCGCTCATGCAGTCTTTGGGGGGGGAGGCGGGGCCGCTCACGCGTACACAGACAGAGCTGAAGTGAGTGTCCTGAGGAGTAACAACGAAACAAACACTATTAAAGCCGCAAGCGGCGATTTATCGGCAATAATTTTTTGGATCATCTGGATTTGAGATGAGATTTTTTAACTTCAGCGGTCAAAGTCTTTGGGTCACATGTTCATCTCGACTAAATCCACCGACACAAAATCCACCCCAGTCCTTCTTTCTGATCCTCCACTGCACTCTCATAATCCTTGTGAAGTCACAAAAGCAGCAGGCAGATGCTCTCGTTCTTCTTCTTTTTGACTTTTCCTTCATCCTCCTGCTTTAGATGTCCTTTTGCCCCCCCTTCCTTCTCACACAGTCCTGTCCAGTTAAGGTCTCGGCTGAAGCAGTCGGGGTCTAAATGTGGAACTGATGCCACAAATAGGATGAGGATGTAACTTAATGTCCATCATCAAACTGCCAGCAGAACGTCAGAAATAAACCTCAGACAGTCACAAATAGCTCTGTTTGCACACAAGCTGCCACCTCCGTATTTCTGTCTGTGTGCTCAATGAGTACAGATGTTATTTTCTGTTAAATGAGCTCCTCACCTCCTCTGTGTCACATCTGAGGCTATAATGAGGCTCACTGGATTATTTATATTTAAACAGAGTCCAAGTCAGATGGAAAGATGGCTGATGGAGAGGTTAAATTAATACATGCACTATCATTTAACAGGTTTATTCTTATCTGTCAGTAACTATTATGAGCCAGTATCATCATTATATTTATTTAGTTTCTCAAAGTCACATTTCTGTCATATATTCATAAAGAAATGGACACCAGCCATGCACTTGAGCAGACATAAGGCATCAAGGTCATTAGTAATCTGATGACAAGGATATTTTGTGAAGAATGGGCAGTAGGAGGAGCACAGAGACCAGAGCACTCCCAGATCAGAAAGATGGGCTGCGTTCGAATAGTCACCTCCTAAGCCCTTTTCTATTTTTCCTTAACCCTGATGGAAAACATCATGAGATTAAGGGAAGGAGAAAGGAGACTTCAGAAGGACTTAATAAGGAAAACTGCCGTGCAGAGAGAATCCGACTACACTTTCACTACGCTACGTCATCATGTGACGGCGGATGTTACTGCTGTGGTGAAACTACAATTTACTGAAGATGGACTGCAAAAGATGCATCAGAGAAGAGCTCGTGTATCATGACAATGTTGTTCCTTTTGGACAACACTGAACATAACAACCCAGAAAAAATGAAATCTGCATTACCGATGTTTGAAGTGCGGATTTAAATAAATCTGTCCTCTCATTATCAACATGAACACCAATCAGTGCATGAAAATAAATGAAAGAAAGGCAGAAACTGTTAAGGCCACAATCTAATAGTGTACAAATGATTACTATTGGACCAAGTTTAAATAATATAATCAACAGCGAATCAACAGCAAATGTCTCATATCCTGCTCTCTTCAGAGAATCAGACCACTGGAAAGTTAAGGCAGGTTTTGGTAAACTTTTAAAAGGATCGAACAGCAGTGGTAACTCACATGGTCTGTGTGATTTGTTCATCAATATTCAGTTGAATTCGGAAGCAGTCGGAATACGTGCTGTTTATAAAAGCTGTTGCCGCAGAGAATTGTGGGACAGAATATTCTCCTCTCTTTTTGAAAAGGATGGTCTGGTGTATCCTATGCTAAAGGAGCTAATAGAGGAAGCATTGAGCCACCTTTCCTACAGTGGCGATTGCCCTAAGACTGCAAGGGAAGCTCAGCTTCCCCTAAAATGTCCCCCAAAAAAGTGGTGATATGTCCTGCTGTGTGTACATTTCATTGACTAAATATGCGCTAGAATACCTTCATCTTTTGTTCTGAATCAGCCACTTATCACAGGTAACTGGCGCGACTTCCTTCTCATTCATCCCTGCAGCGTCTCAGTGCTTTAACACAGTCGGACGCTGAGCATCTTCTGGCATCAACAGGGAACAGTAGGGGCGGACATTAGCTCAGTTGGTAGAGCGTCCGCCCATGTACGGGGACTTCCAAACCCCAGCAGCGGCAGTAGGTTCGAATCCCGACCACAGCCCTTTGCTGCATGTCTTCCCCCCTCTCTTCACCCGCTTTCCTGTCATTCTCCAGCTGTCCTATCAATAAAGGCCACAAAAGCCCGAAAAAATATCTAAAAAAAAAAAAAAAAAAAAAAAAAAACAGGGAACAGTAGAGTGGGTTGTTCCACTGTGGAAACTGGACAGTCATTGGATAAACGCTGGGCTTTGTCCCGCCCATCGGACACTCAGCGTCTCTGGGGGTCTATGAGGCAGTGGGCTGGCCTGGACGCTCAGCTTCTGCATGGTGATTGGATGATCTGTCTGAGGCCGAATTCTTTTTTGATTGACAGTGAAATGAGCCAATCAGCGATCTTGAAGTTCACCCATCACCGGGGCATTTTCGGAGTTTTACATTCAGTTGTTCTGGACTGATCCGGAGGCTTTATCGATCACAAGCGACTTTATCTTTCTTAAAAACGACTAGCGCTGTGTTTGAAGATTCTCTCCTGTCAGTTTTTCTTTTCACAAACGAGCAGCTGTAGCTGGGGAGCTTCTCTCCCTCTCACTCACAGCCTGTCAAACAGTCGTCTCACGTAGCAGCTCCAGCTGCTAGCAAGCTGCACATCATGGCAGATAGTATGAATGTTGTTAACCAGATTTTGGCGAGGCCATTTGATAGTCTTCCTTAGGAAGAGAAAATTAGAGTAAAACAGCAGGGCAGATCAACTCCTTAGATTGATTTAGTTCAAAAGGTGGGGAAAAGTAACAGGTCTTTTCAGCATTCCTGGTATGACAAGGTGAGCTGGCTCACTGGAAGTGCTGTCACAAATAAAATGTGTTGTCTGGTCAAAAGTGGGTTTGGGGGAATAAAATCCCTGGAAAAGACACCTAGTTGGTACAACAGGGTCACAGATCATTTACATAAATAAATACATTTATGATGTAGGCCAGAAAAAAAATGAGCTTCCCCTCCCTGACTGACCAGCAGCTGCCACTGCTTTCCTATGCATTTAAACTATTCAAACACCTATCACAAACTACTTCTGGATCATTTCACTCCGTTAGGAACCTTCCAAAGCAAAAAGGACTGTTCGACCGCAGCCATGGTCTTTGACTTTAGGAGGTCGGAGTCCTGCTTCAGCCAATGAGCTGAACTGTTTCAGCAAAAGATGGATCTGCCAGATAATAGACGTGGAGTCAGGCAGATCATGCTGTGAACTGTGAGGCTCTGTAAAATGACCTTAAAACAAAATCCCAACATTTTTTCACAAAACTTAATTTAAATTGATATTTCGCTCTCAAAAATAACACCCTTCATGTCATACAAAAATCCTACGAATCAAGTTTTGTATTTGTATTATCAAAATATGTCCCAAAACCAAGCAGACTTTCCCTATTACAATTCAAATACATAATTTTTGTCATAAAATGCTGATTATGTAGTTTTAACTTAGGCTTGTCTACGCAGACACTGAAGCCTGGACTATTTTTACAGAATACTTCCATGGAGCTCTGATCAAAACATAATCTCATTTAAAGAACAAATAAAAGCAAAAACAAATGCTTGGACAAAACCAGAAAAGGCCGACCACTATGAAACTGTTCCTTTTCAGATTTGGATTTTCAAACACTGCAACAATTTATGATCAGAGTAAAACTTAGTGGAGAAAAAATCTTGATTTTTCAATTTTTAAATCTTCTGCAGAAAATAATTTGATTAGATTGACTTAATTGCTGTATTCCCCAGCCCTACTGCAAGGTATTTCATCCAAAAAAATTAAGAAAGAGAATTCAGTCATGACTGGGAGCCCTTACCTGATTTATTTGCTACATATTATTGCCCCCACCATTGGCCGTATATGGATGTTTGTTTGTTTGTTTGTTTGACATTTTCAGGAGATGTTGGTCATGGTTCAACTTAAAAATGAATAGATTTTGGTGGTGATAACCAGATAACTGCCAATAACTTAATGATATCAACATGATTCCAAGTGCTAGGTGTGTTTTCAGGGTCATGAATCATATCATGTAGGAAACTTTATCATGGAATTATTGCTTATACGTAGATGTAACAGCAGTATGTGATCTACTTTGGTGGAGGTTTGCACTCTATGAGTGCTTTCTAGTAGGGAGGGGATTTGATACCATTGCTATTAACAATCCTGCTAATCAATCCAACTCTTTAACGATTCCCTTGTTGATACCTGCAGATTTTTCATGTGGGCAAATGTGTGGCCTGTAGATTTTCAACAATGTCAAACACATGTCACAGCATAGATAACTGCTACTGCAAGTCGCTGATGTTTCCACTTACTTAAGGTTGTGCAGTAGGCTCCTTTTGTAAAAAATTAAGCTACATTTTTTAAGCTTCTGAACCCTGTCAGTGGAAGGAATTGATAAGGGAATTGATTAGCAAAAAGACTCATGATATCGATTCTAAGATGGAGCTGTTAACAATTCTCAAGTGGAATTGGTTTTCGACTCCCATCCCCACTTTCTAGTCCAAACAGGTGATACTTCATAAATTGTTGTCACAACAACATTAAAGGTGCTATGAGGAGAATCTATTTGCGGCGACATCAAGACTCTGCTACCCATGAGCACGCGGGGCGACTGTCGTAATGCCGCTTTCCAGTAACCTCGGAACTGGGAGTGACATCAACTCCGACTTATCGGCGTTCCAGTTGAAGTCAGAAAAAAACATGCTGATCTACCAGGCTATTGTTAGCTGTTGTTAGCACGCCCTGCATTGTTGTTCACAAATATCACATGAAGAATGTGATTATCACTATGGCAGCATTTTTGTAAATATAAGTCTAACAATACTATGTATACAGCTGATCTAGAGCGACACACCCCAGTCAGAAGTGCAAATAAATTGATTTTTACAGGAGCTAAATAACTGTTCACACTGGGGGCATCCATCTTCGATTGTCAACTCGGGGGTGGCGAGGTTTCACCGAGTTCCCAGTAGGAAATTCTGACTTCTGGAGACATTCCAGTTGCAGTTTCCTACTCAGAACTCAGAAATTCCTACTTCTGACTACAACTTGAATGCACCAAAAGACAAGACAATTTTTGGAAAACTTAGTATCGTAGTTTTGTAGCCGACTATATATGGCTCCTTACAGCCCGGTGCTCTAAGATGTGTACGAATAATATAAATTTGCTCTATTTTTAATTGTGTTGTTCCTGAAGTTGAGTATCCAGGCCAGTCCAGCCCTGTCCGACCCAACTGCTAAGCTAAGGAATAGCATTTATAGATAACCTATTTTGATGCTATAAAACTCATCTTAAAGTGTGTATTTTGATCAGGCATAGATCTAAAATTGAGACTTTTTTGTAATTACTTAAAAACTCCTCACAGCATCTTTAACAAAGAAGAATGTATCTCACAAACAGACACATGCTTTCATACAGCACAGCAAAGCCTTCCTCAGATATTGCTGTTCATGTCCTGGATCATTTTTGCAGTCGACAATGCAGAAGTTTCCTCACACATCTCTCTTTCTCATACAGCATGTCAGAAACATAAATAAAACCGAGCTGAAGGTGTGATATGTAAATGAGGCTCTGACACCTGCTGTCAGGCTGCAGCAGCTGTGTGTCTGAATATTCATGAGGGGAGGCTGCAGGTGTGAGCTCTCGTCGAGGGTGCTGTCTTTATTAAACGGTTCTGTGTTGATTTGACACCCTCAGAGGGATGATGTGGAAAGACTGGAGCCTGGTGCTGAAGAGGGACGTTTAGGCTTTCAACAGCTCGACAGTGAGAGCTTGGTAATGGGCCAGGCGGAGGGGCAGCGGGGCTGGTATGGATCATACAATCAGTGGACTTCAGACAAAAGAGGCAGAAAAACAGGCCTCAGCAGAGATCTACATATCTGCATGGGTGTGGTGTTCGTGTTAGCAACACTATAATTACACCCAATTTATTCTGCATGACCGGCTTGTTTCCTAAGTGCCTCACAATGGGGGAGACGGGGACCGTGAGGGGGAGGAGATCCAGCTCTCATCATAAACGTGTCCACATGTGGTGCGTGCGGCGCGGCTCCTCGGCTGCAGATGCGTCCGTCAGAAATGTGCTGACTCTTCCGAGGTCGTGATAAAGATAACTGAGGTCTTTGAGAAATGCTGCGGCCGGGCTCCCTTCTATTTCTGGCCCGGCTGAGTTTAAGTGCAGGCTATGCTTAGTGTCGTCTTGGAGGGGACGAGCCCTCTGTCTAGAAAGAGGGTCACCGCGGCTAAACACTGGAGAAGTTTCAGGGCTTCACTCGGGTTACACTCGGAGTCAGAGGGCGGGACGCCACCAGGAGGGTGTCACCAACTAAAGATAATCAGAATAATTCAGGCGCTCTTTGCTGCACACAGAAGTCCTGAGACAGCTTTTCCAAACTGTTTCAGATAAATGAAGAGCTGAAACATGATGACTTCATTTAGATATAAAAATAATTTAGATGGTTGACAGTTAAAGTCTTTTAAGACCTACCATTAAACCAGACAGAGCCTTAAAAATGCTTTTAACTCACTGCATCTAAATCACTTTTCAGGCTAAAGCAGAAAAATGTGAGATGTAAAATAAAGCTTTGACATTAGTTTAATTAAAGACAACCCCAGAAGCTGGATCACTGTCACAAACCCAGGAGTAATTCAGCTCAGTGGCGCAGCAGGTAGTGCACATGCCTCACAGCAGGAGGGCTCAAGTTTGATCCCCCGGTCACTATGTGTGAGGTCTGCATGTTCTCCCTGTGCATGCTTGAGTTCTCTCTCCACAGACCAACATGCTCCATAGGTTGACTGTAGGGATGGGAATCGAAAACCAATTCCAGTTGAGAATCATTAACAGCTCCATCAAAGAATCGATATCATTACTTTTTTTGCTTATCAATTCCCTCATCAATTCCTTCCACTGACAGGATTCAGACACATCAGAATTGTGACTTAATCCTAACTGCACCTACTCCAAACTCATCCTTAGGTGTGAGTATGAGCATGAATGCTTTCTGTCTCTCTGTGTGGCCCTGTGATTGGCTGGAGACCAGTTCAGGGTGTCCCCCCGCCTCTTGCCCCAAGTCAGCCGGGATAGGCTCCAGCCCCCCAGGGCCTTGAAAGCTAAAATGCTAAACAGATAATGGATGGATGGACAAAACATTCTCATGTCTGACGTTGATTTGCGGATTGTTTACTTCTTTGTTTACTCCCGACTAGGGATGTATACTGTGGACCGGTACTTTCATGTACCGGTCCACATTTGGGTCAGTACCCGAAGACCGTTAAGAATCTGGAAAAACGGTACCGTTATCTGTACTTAAACGTCTCTTCAACTGTCACATAGTTATGACACTAGCGCCGCCCGGCTCAAGCATGTCGGTGAGGGCGAAGCGCTCGAAGGTTTGAGCTCACTTTAGCAAAGCTGATGAAAACTCTCTTTGTCAGAGAGAAGTTGCATCCAAGGGGGGAAATACTAGCAACATCACCAAACACTTCGAGCGCGCGCTAAGTATACAGCTAAAGGAGTGCGGGCTGTTTGATTGCTATAGCAACACGAGTAGAGTTAGCAGCTAGGCTAACACTCAAGACTGCAGCACCGTCAGAGACAGAGACTCTATCATCCGCCCCCTCGGTAAAAACCCTGCCGAAAACAACACAGTCACACGGGGTTAAACTCTTGACGAAGCCCCGCTGCACTTGGCCGTATAATTTGGATGAAAAGCCGACAGCGCAGCTCTCCTCAGACGAATCGGAGCTAATGATGTCCGCTCGGAGCGGAAACTCTCTTTGTTTACTGAGGTCAAGAGAGCACCAGATGCGCTCACAGCGCCCTCTGTTGGATGAAATGGTCCACTGCTCCAGGCACCCTGATGTGCTGCTACACTCAATATTTTACATTCTAATATTCGGTTACGGATCTTTATCCCCATATTCGAACGGTTATAAGACTATCTAATATAAAGTGAGAGCCCAAGTAGTCATCATTACAGCATCAGTTTTAGCAGCACAAGATCTATGGGTCTGCATGTACATGCAGTCTGTTGGGTGGCATGAAGGGGTTTTGCCATCTCCCTGGCTTTCTTTTTGCCTCTGAGAAGCATTTGTAATACATTACTTCTACTCTGTTGAAGCTTTATTGTTACCTTGTGGTAATAAAAAAAGGCTGAATCTTAAAATATCTTGAAAAGGCTTTATTTTTCACACAAAATTACGTGTTGTAGTATCGATAAGAGTATCAATAAGTATCGATACCGATAAGGAGTATCGATATCTGTATCGATATCGATAAAATCATAACGATATACATCCCTACTCCCGACAAGCACTGGAGACAGTTTACAGCAAATGAGTTTGTCTGCAAGGCACTGACCAATCAGAGGCCTTTGAGCCAACAATGGTAGGGCCCTATAAAATCTGATTTATGTTTTCCCAAATTCTGTTTTAGTTATTCCAATTTTCAGTTGTTTTTCAGTTGTCATTACTTTTAAGATTGGTTTTTAGTATTGTACGCAAATTTAACACTGAGACACAGTATAAAGTAATGAAGTATCACTCTTCAGGTGGTCCTCATATACATCTTTACAGGTCCAGTCCACAGTATGTTGACAACATTTGGAGAACATTTCATCTCCTGACACATAATAATGGATGGGAAACTGATCTGCCCTGGACTCTGGAGTCAGGCGGTAGATTTCATGACTGTTTTGCCAACTTGCATGTCTGTGACTATGACATGTTGACATCTTTAATAAGGGAGAGACGAGGGGGAGAGGAAGCGAAGCATGTATTGTCTGCAGCTTTAGTGTTTTTGGTGTTCATATTGAATCCTGCGTTTAATGTCTAACTCCATGATTCTGTCTGCAGTTCCATGATTGCGGATTTTATAGGGCCCTACAATGGCTGCTTGTACAAAGATTAGCAACAAAATTACATGACTTTTTATTTAATGAGGAACAAACAAGAACACTTTTCTGTGGAAAAGGTTTTCTGCTCCTCTCACTAAGGTTTTGACTAGAGTTTGCTTAATAAATTGGCTCACGCCTGTTGAACTAAATTCTGCAGCAGTAAGTCCTACATCGTCTGACTAGGCTCTAGTGAATATGATTGACAGGATGATTGTCCAATCACATTTCAGATATGTATCTGAAAGGTCCTGCCCTGATCAAACACTTTTCATCGGCTGTTTTCTAGAAGGAATAGCTTAAGACATTTGACTCTTCAGGTTAGTGGAAAATAGAATTCTGACTAAAATTAGGAATAATTTGAAACATTTGGCTTACACTACACAGTGCATTTGAAATACCACACATGGAAATAGCGGTTAACCCTTTGACTGGCACTGTAACCATGTGGTTGACTTTATGCCACCACTATATTTAAAACTCTGAGAGCCTAAATTTGTCTGTTTTTCCTTGTTCGCCTCTGCGTAAAGTTTTTGTAACACCAACATGTATCCACTGGGAGGAACAGAATTGTTCAAAAACTAGAAAAAAAACAGAGCTGATTCTTTGCTGCATAGCTCCTCAGAAATCTCACAGCAAGAGTAAGAAAAAATCTTTTTTATTATTTCCAGAAACCCTTACAATCATTATTTAGTTGGGTAAATAGAAAGCTCTCTGTGATGTTTACATATGGAACTATGAAAAAAGCACAATTGTTTGCATATGAAATTATCCAATTATGCCAAGGAAGTCCCTTAACTGGCAAGTCAACCAGCAGGTTGACCTACATATCTGCTTCATGATTGGGTAATCTGAAAAATAAAACCAGAAATGTTGCCAAATGAAGAGGCAGGGGCACAATTTTACTAACAAATAATTTCTTGCAAATGTATTTCTTAGTTTGGAAGTCAAAGGGTTAAAGGGGTCTGCTTTTGAAATATGTTTCAGTTTTAGTCCTGTCAAAACATTAATTTTACTTAAAGCTACAACTACAGTGCTTTGGCTTTGCTCCCACCTCTTTCTCCTTGATGCTCATTGGTCAGTGCCTGTGCAGACTAAGCCAAATCACTCCAGCATGAAGCTTTGAATCATGTAGATCCAGCTGCACTGCAAAAATAACCACTTTAGTCAACAAAAAAGAAAATGGCAAAATAGAAGTTTGGATAATCAACAACAAATACATGCTGAAATACACTTCCTCTTGAATTTTTGTTGAAATAGTTTTTCATTTGAAGGAATTTAATCTAACACAACATGTAAGATTGAAAACGTAAATATATGCCAGTGATTAAATAGATTTAATGTTAAAATATTAGTCAAAATTGCATGATATCTATGGTCAAATAAAAAAAAACACAACTTTTATTATCTTATTATGTACCTTTAATGGTAAAAACATGCATAGTAATGTCTTTTCTATATTTCTATTAGAACAGAGTGACTTTCCCTTGCTTTGGATGATTTCTGGACAAACAAAATTCACCCAAGATCACCTGAAGCTCTTTAGTTTTTAAAAAGACATCAGCAAAGACCATAATATGCCTCCGAACACCTTCTGACCCTGAACAGAATCTGCAACAGCACTTTGTAACCTACATGTCTGATCACAGGAGCATCCATCAAACCCTCATGGCATCAGGATAAACTAATCCATCCTGCCAGCCCGAGCTCTCTCCTTATAGAGCCGTAAAACTCCAAGTGTGAGTTTATTTTACACTTTAATGAGCCGAGTCTATTCAGAGCTGTGCTCCGGCTCTCCCGCTAGAAACACTCACTCCTCCTTCAACCGCTGCAGGCAAACTAGGTGTTATTCATAGCTTTACAGCAGCTAACTTGGCTAACGCTTTAACACTTTGGCTAACACTTAGAAAGACATGTGGCATATGTGGAGCAGCAGTGCAGCGCGGTGTGAGCCCCCGCCTTGGGGTTTCTCTCTAATAAAAGCTCCAGGATCAGCGTACAGGGAGTCAGAGCTCGATCGAGAAAAAGAAGAAAAGGTCAGAGGCAACAACAGCCACCACCATCATCATCATCATCATCGCTGCAGACAAAGAAACAAAGAACAAACCCAGACTCCCGCGAGACTCAGAGGAGGGTTTGAAGCAAAGAAATACAATTTTATTGACGGGCTAGAACTATCGAGCTAGACCTGAAGCCTCGTCTGAAAAACTCAAACATACAGACAGGATTTGCTGCTCATACAACAATCATGTCCTGAAGGTTACTGATGGATGGATTTTAAAATAATTAAGGTTAAAAATAAGGCTGGGTTGATATGATAGGTGTTCTGATACCTTTAATGAGGACAATAACTCCGTCTTTTACAGAATTCCCGACAATTTTATCCTTTCACTATAAGAACAGAAACAACAAGGAATATTTTAGGGATCCAACTTAAACTTTTAAGTTTCAGGGCTTAAAGATTTATAAAGTTGGTTAAGAATTGAAATATGTGCTACACCATCTAGTTTGGTTTCTACTGCCACATTCTGAGCTGCACCACACTGCAAAATTGAGATCCAGGCCAGTGTGTTTAGCAATTTTCAAGTCAGAAATATCTAAGTCCCTTGATCTAGTAAGCTTTTACCAAACAAGTCAAGATGGTCATTTTTTCGATTCTCTCACAATTGTACACACTGTGGTCTCATATTTCTCTGCAATATAAAGCCCAGCACCTCTATAGACTCAGGACAACCATGGCTATTGACAGATGTAACTCAATTATGTCTACATACAGCGTAACAAAATTAACAAGCTAAAAATCATTTGAAAAAATACAATCAAAAGTAAAAAAAACTAGATATTTATTAATTGTATTATATTATTAACAGTAATTATATTAAAGGTGCCATGAGGAGAATTTATCGCCGGCGTAATGCTGCGTTCCTGTATCCTTCTCTTAAAGTGTGTATTTCGATCAGGCATACATCTAAAAGTGAGACTTTTTTGTAATTATTTAAAAACTCCTCACAGTCTCTTTAATATTATTAATTTACAGTCTACACTGTAGATATGTTAAGCACTCTTTCCTCTGTAAAAACAACAGTTTGCTGGGAATAATTGGCACTGTAACACGTCTTCAGGGCTCTGACAGCAGGTGTGCTAAACGGCTCTGAGCAGGAATATAAGCCTGCAAAACACTGTCGTGGAACAAAGATTCAAAGATTTTTTGAGCGGCGAATTCAGGAAGTATGTGAATCATTCGGATCTTGTTGAACATGGTCAGAATCGTTGAATTTTTTTGTTTATTACAGCATTTAGCCGGAGCAAATGGTCAATTTTCTGCAAATTTTCAAATAAGTCTGCATTTATGATGGGACAAATTGTTTGTAAATGCCACTCATTTAAAAATAAGTGGTATTTTGATCCCAATGGCGGGATCCGGAATCTACGGGTTAAGGAATGAAAGACAAAAATAAAGCACTGAATTGCTTGTAATGCTAAGAAAACATGTGCTGATAAAACAAAAAGCAAAGTTTGACTCAGTGAGGGTCTTAAATTCAGGTTTAAAATCTACGATGGGGGGAAATTTTTATTATAATACAGCCTTCAAGTTGTATTAACCTCATCTTACTGGCAGATTATTTTACTTATAACAAGCTTCTAAAGCCTTATTAATAGTCTTCATATATTCATATAAGATTTTAATCCAGACATATTTGTAATTGTGGTCTGAATTCAGTACAGTGAGATTTTTGACTTGAAACTGGACAAATACTGTCAGCTTGATCTGTGTTTTTGCATTAGTGATATTTCTCCTTTTGAATTCAGTTTGAACTTTAACACAACAGTTTATCTACAGGAAAATCTCCTTTCATTACTTTTCCTGACAGTTTTGCTCAGTCAGTCATGTTTTTGTGCTTTTTGTTTGTTGATGGGATTAAGTGGAAAACTACTGGCCTCATTTCCATGAAACATTGGCTAAAAGAAGCACAAGGCCAAAACAGAATTTGGTCAAGGTCCAACAAATGAACAAACAAGGTCTTGGCTGAGGTCCGAACTCTCCAAGAGCCCCTCTGGTTTAGAATTAAATCCATTTTTTAAATGAGTGAAAACTGCAGGATTTCACAACCTGTTAATACCCCGAGGTCGAACCTGAATCCTGTTTATCTCAGTAACACTGCAGAGGCCACAAACAGGAGAGAATTCCTATTTAATCAGTGAATAGTTTCTGTAATGCACACACTTCCATATTTCAGATAAAGGACTCAGAAGTTGCATGATCACTCTGATTAATCTGCAGAAATGCTTGTTTTAAACTATCCTGAAGCTCACATCCAGATATGTGGTAAAGTCTCCTGCCTGAATCTTTGACTGTGTCTGCAGGTCATTCATAAAACGTATTAAACCATGAGAGCACAGATGAGTGTAAAGTGGACTTTTATTTGAAACGCTGAGGAAATGGAGACCCACACTCTCACTCTGATGTTCTCAGGAGCATGGGTCAGTGGCTGCCTCTGACAAAGACTTGGCTCAGTGGATGTGAACAAAGCTCGAGGTCTGCAGAGGCTTTAGGGCCGGCGGGGCTTTTGTGTTTGCATAGTGATGCCCCCGGTAACCAGCGTCACGCATCCCAGCTCCCACCAGTCCTCTGCCAGTCCTAGGCTTGGCCTGACCACGTTCAGGGTTCTTTATGGACTGTGAGGATCCGGCTGTTACACGTCGAGATAACTAAACATTCAAGGGTCAGATTTATGAGGAAGGTTGTCCAATAGATTTATGTTACAGCTCTGTTTGCTGTTGTTAATGTATGTATGTGGAAACAGAACATTAAGAACGAGAACAGCATTCAAAGAAATATGAAGCAAAGGTTTCATGATTAATGATTTAATGAAATACCCTTCTCATGCCTGCATACAGTTCTAGGGTTTTTGGTGGGCAAGGCTTAGCTGGGGGCAAAACGAGTTGTTTTTGGCCCATCTGAAAATTCAATAAGATAATTGAAGTACCACAGTCCCCGACTCTTCAGCACTGAGAGTGTTACTTCAAAAAAGGTTACAGTGATGACTGAGAGCAGTCTGGCTGAATTACAGCTTTCGCTCAGTGGAGGCATTAACATATCTCCATTTTAATCCTGTTTACATTCATTAATGTGGATTAACATCAGTGTTTCCCAGACCTAGTGCTCCATTGTTTCCTTCCTACCAAAACAAACCCACTAAATACTTTACACATGGAAATGTGATGTACACTTTATTGACAAAAGTATTCACTCACCCATCCAAATAATCAGAGTCAGGTGTTCCAGTCACTTCCATGGCCACAGGTGTATAAAATCAAGCACCTAGGCATGCAGACTGCTTTTACAAACATTTGTGAAAGAATGGGTCGCTCCCAGGAGCTCAGTGAATTCCAGCGTGGAACTGTGATAGGATGCCACCTGTGCAACAAATCCAGTCATGAAATTTCCTTGCTCCTAAATATTCCACAGTCAACTGTCTGCTGGATTATAAGAACGTGGAAGTGTTTGGGAACGACAGCAACTCAGCCACCAAGTGGTAGACCACGTAAACTGATGGAGCGGGGTCAGATGATGCTGAGGCGCATAGTGTGAAGAGCTCGCCAACTTTCTGCAGAGTCAATCACTACAGACCTCCAAACTTCAAGTGGCCTTCAGATTAGCTCAAGAACAGTGCAGAGAGCTTCATGGATGGGTTTCCATGGCCGAGCAGCTGCATCTAAGCCTCACATCACCAAGTGCAATGCAAAGCGTCGATGCAGTGGTGGAAAGCACACCGCCACTGGACTCTAGAGCAGTGGAGACGCGTTCTCTGGAGTTACGAATCATGCTTCTCCATCTGACAATCTGATTGACCAGTCTGGGTTAGGCAGTTGCCAGGAGAACGATACTTGTCGGACTGCATTGTGCCAAGTGTAAAGTTTGGTGGAGGGGTATTATGGTGTGGGGGTGTTTTTCAGGAGCTGGGCTTGGCCCCTTAGTTCCAGTCAAAGGAACTCTGAATGCTTCAGCACACCAAGACATTTTGGAAAATTCCATGCTCAAACTTTGTGGGAACAGTTTGGAGCTGGCCCCTTCCTCTTCCAACATGACTGTGCACCAGAGCACAAAGCAGGTCCATAAAGACATGGATGACAGAGTCTGGTGTGGATCAACTTGACTGGCCTGCACAGAGTCCTGACCTCAACCCGATAGAACACCTTTGGGATGAATTAGAGTGGAGACTGAGAGCCAGGTCTTCTCGTCCAACATCAGTGTGTGACCTCACAAATGCTCTTCTGGAAGAATGGTCAAAAATTCCCATAAATACTCCTAAACCTTGTGGACAGCCTTCACAGGAGAGTTGAAGTTGTTCTAGCTGCAAAGGGTGGACCAACGTCATACTGAAGCCTATGGATTATGAATGGGATGGCACTTAAGTTCATATGTGAGTCAAGGCAGGTGAGCAAATACTTTTGGTTTTTCTTTTAGTTTATGTTCACTCAGGGTCTGAAAGTATTTTAAAGTTCAAGTGTATTTTAGCGCCTGCCCAAAGCTTGATGCATCAGCAAAATGTACACATAGATATACATATATCTACAGATTTATCTGTATTAGAGGGGCAGGCAAAGCAAGAAGACTTGAAAGTTCTCAACAGACTTTAGTAAATTTTCAGGGGAATATTCGTCATGGCACGAGGAAGACGTGCTGACATTTTGGTGTTGGTCCAAGTCCTTTTCACAGACTTGTTAACCTCACATGACAAGGCAAACATTTCTCTAATGACTCAGCAGAGAATGACAGAAACGCCTTGGTAGACGCTTGTGCTCTATGAGCACTTCTAGTTTTGTTAGTCTTAATCTCATAATTAGTGTATTGTCACCATGTCAGTAGTCAGGTTCTCACACAACAGGTTTTAGGTACACCGTGAACTCTCACGTGCCCTTTGGTGGTTTCCCTTGTTAACATGCGTCACACTCGGAACAGAAGCAGATATTTACACGAGTGCTAATGATGCTGGTGGATGAAAGATGAACAGTAAGTATATCTCCGGTCTTACTGTGTTTAAGTCCTCAGGCTAACACTTTAAAGCACCAGCCCTTCATTTATTTATTACTTACTTATTTTTTAATGTGTATATGTGTGTACATATTGCTTTTCTCTCTTTTCACATCTCTATATCTCACCACCAGGGGCCAAATGAACTTATGTTACTACCTTTAGAGTTGTTAATATTTTGTTGTTACTCTTTCCTAGGACTAAGAAAAGAACCAGACAAATTAAGGGGAAAATTGTATGAATTGATTTGATATCGAGGAGACACAAGAGTCTGCCATAACTCTATACACTTTGGGTGTTATTTATGTGTGTGCATTATTTATTTTTTCTGTCTTTTCTCCTTTTCTTGTGTAGTCGGTTGTTGGTTGAACTTAAACTTTACCTGTTTGGACAAGATCATATTTTTAAAACAGAGAAGGAAAAACTGCTTTTAAGATTATCCACCTTTGAGCGGATCAATACTGAATCTGAATCTTCCTCCTGATCCACTATTTCCTCAAATAATGTTCATTCCTGCTCGTTTAAGACTCTTAAATCCTTGAAATCTGGATTACTGCCTTGTTTTCATGTCAGTATTGATTCATTTTATCAGCTTTGGGAAATCTCTGTTCATAGTTTACAAAAACAATAATACAGATTCACCTTATAGAGGAGTTATAGGAGATCATGAACTGTTTTCAGCCTCTGGTGAGGGCAGGTCACTGCTCGAGTCTCTGAGGAACCCTCCCTGGTTAAATGAGGATAAATGAACATCTGAGGAGGACATCGCTGCCTCTTTCATTTCAGGATCCAAATGTAGGCCATCTTTAAACTTCTGAGGCAGTTCAGTCTCCGAAATTTGCTGTAAAATATAAAACTCAGAGGTGTTTGTTGGGTCTAAGAGGCCCCTCTCTTCTGTTAAATCACCCCCCGCCCCAGTCATTGTCAGCTGCTGTCTTCCGTCATGTGCTCCGCTCATTAATGGTAGATTCCTCCTTAATCGTGCAGCTCCATTTAACAAGCTTTTCCTCACACGGTTAACCCTGCCTCGGCTGCTGGCTCCTGAGCTCCGTCCTGGAGCTTAGCCTCTTCTACCAGTCACTGCATGCCTCCATGTCATTACATTAAAGCAGGCCTGTAACTTAAGCTCTAAAGAGGTTTAAGGACTGCTTTAATTTCATTATCGTCAGCGAGAAAACAAAAAGACACGGACTGATTTTCAAGATATAACATGTACATTTCATGTTTGCAGAGCGAAATGATCTTGGCAACAGCGGCCAAACTGCAGCACTTGAGTTGTTACTGCAGATAAAAACAAAGTCAGAGACACTCCCTCCCTCTCCGATCGTCTGTCACCGCTCTGACAATAAATGATCGCTGCCTTATGTTTGTCACAGTGAAGTAATCTCCCAAGCAGGCAGGTTCAACAAGTCTCCATTGAGCCCTTCCCCACTTTAAGCAAACTTATGCTCCGAGCAAATACGCAGACTACAGTATATAAACTTCAGCTGGGAGAGGATTTCACAATGCCGACCTCTCTGCATGAGTAAACACACTCTATGGACACAAACACGCTGAAAGAAAATGTTTGGAGCTGGTTTTAAGAACACGCCGGCCTCTGTCGAGATAAGCCTCGGTCTTAAAGTGATTAAACAACCTCAAGTGGACCGATCAGTCTTTGTGCAGCAAGGTTTGAGGTAATGTGCAATCTGGGAACCGGCTTTATGGTCCAAAGCCTCAGAAATATGGTCTGAAAAAGTGAAAAATGTTACATAATCCAGCAGCAAAGTGTCTCACGAGGATCTAAAATAATCTGAGGGAAAACAAGTGTCTATAAATATTTCAGGACTGATGTTTAAAGCTGCAGGTTTAAAGCTCTGACCATTTCCTATGTAGGGATGGGAATAGAAAACCTACTCTTTTTTATTAAGTTCTTTATCAGTTCCTTCTCCATACTTTCTAAATCAAAAGGTGGTCAGCAGAAATTATTACAAAGGCATTGAACAGGGTGCAGCGGAGGTCGAAACTGTGACTTAACTTTGAACTAAAAGATTTTTACCTCTTAACTTTCACGATGTTGAAACAACAATAGCTCTGCAGGATGACACTGAATATAAAGAAGTGTCGTGTGTTTAGCATCCTTGCCACTATAAACATATATTGGACAACTTTTTCCACATATAAAATCAGTAGGAATTAGGGATGGGACTGTACACTTAAACTCACAATACGCTGCACCTCGATATGCCCGGGTCACGATACGATACGTCACGATGCAATATCAAAAAAAGAAAAAAGAAAAACTATTACTGTGCAATTACAACTTATTTATTTTTGTCTGAGTTGCAAACAGGAAAACACAAGGCCTAACAGGCCAAACACAAACAATAACACTCTCTCTAACCCTAGAGAGGTTAGAGAGAGTGTATGCTAACGAGCGGTAGACTCGTTTACGCTATCTTCGTCTTTTTTAATGAGAAAGCCAAAATACTGCCAGACAGTGACTTGTATCCAGGCGGAGCGTCCTCAATTTCAACCTCATTCAACTCCATCATTTGGCTTTTTGGAGGCAAGGTAGTTTGTGCTAATGTTTGTTGTCGTCACTTCTGGTCACATGCACTATTACTGGACATGACGTCTTTATTTCAAACTCGATGCATTTCGTCACGTACTGTATCACAATATATATTGCCAAGCAATATTTCATCCCATCCCTAGTAGGAATGATAAAGGAAACATTGAAAAGTCTAATCGATCAGGGCATAATCCATCCATCCATCCATTATCTATGCCACCTGTCCCTTCCGGGGTTCCAGGGACTGGAGCCTATTCCAGCTGACATTGGGAGGGAAGCAGGTACACTCTAAACCAAACCAATCCCAGGGCCACATAGAGATCCAGATAATCATTCACACTCACACTCATATCAGAGGGCAGTTTGGAGTCACCCATCAAGCCAACGAGCATGTTTTTTGTCTGTGGGAGAAAGCCAGCGTGAACTCACTGGGAGAAAATGCTAACTCCACACAGAAAGGCCAAAGCAACATGGGTATCAAACCAGCAGCCTCTATGAGCTCCTGGAGATATACCCACTGGATGCTGTTGATTTATATACCTGTAATTGGACTGGTTCCATCCTACCTCTGTTCTCTTCTGCAGGAATTTTATTTTATCACTTAAATATGCCCAGAGTCCGAACTGAACTGGGGAAAAGAGCTTTTTGTTATGCTGCCCCCACAGCCTGGAACTAGGCCTGTCACGATAATCAAGAAACCAATTAACCGCACAATAAATAAAACGTCCTCGGTAAATTGACTAACAAATGAATTGGTATCCTCAGCCTGCAGTCTCAATGATAGGAATGAAAATAAATCCCTCCTCTCTTTCTACCAAACAGGCTGGATGAGAGGATGGTCCACTCTGTGCAACTTTATATATTTTTTTATTTATTTAGTTTTTTTATCGTTGTGTGTTTTTTCATTGGAGTTTTTTTTTCTTTACAGAGACAAGGTCTATTTTTTTTATTGTTTTTGATTAGTATAATGATTTTCTATTTACATGCAATTTTTCCAAAAAGACAGTCCATTTCATTTTCATTGTTTTTTTTCTCTCTTTTGTTTGTTAAACTTATATTGTTTGTTTAATTTAGTTTATTAAAAAGCTTTTGACCTTCCAATTACAGTTAAATACTCTTAAGAAATTAAAGTTTATTGCTTTTGATATGGTGTACTCACTTTTTTATGATGTACATTAAAATTACATTAATGAAAAAATGATGTTTCAAAATAATATTGAAAATTATACTGTTTATCGGCAATACATTTTTGGACAATTATCGTCTAGCAAAATTTGTTATTGTGACAGGCCTAGTGGAACACTAGACAGACTTGACTGAAAATGTCAGAACTGGTGTCATTTAAAACTTTTCATTGGGGTGCTGGTTTGGCGGAGTGGTTAGCAACCAGGCACCCCATGTACTTGCTTCTGCCGGTCCAGGTTCGAGTCCCGCCTGTGACTAGTTTGCAGAGTGTCCTCCCCTACTCTCTCACCCTCTTTCGCAGGCCTATCCACTGTCTCTCTCCTATCAATAAAGGCACAAAATGCCAAAAAATTACATAAAAAAAAAAAAACTTTTCATTCCACTTTACTCACAAGGAAACGAGAATCCTATGAGCGATGCTTGTTTTCTAATTTAAGTTACGACTGTTCCCTAAAACTGTAGTATTTCCACTGTAAAATTTAGTGAATCCCTTGCCATATTATTGTCTTGATTTGTTATTTATTGCCTTAAACTTTTATCATGATCTTGATCTCAGTGGGATTTATCTGGTTAAATAAAGGTTAAATAAATAATAAAGACCTTCTTACTGTGAGGTGCGTGCACCGTGTGCTGCATGTACCACAGTGCCGTCCATTAAAGGTATCAGTAAAATGTATTTATTTCCATTCCTATCATTGAGCCTGCAGGCTAAGGATACAAATTCATTTGTTAGTCAAGTGTTTGTTGATTATTGGAGCGATTAATCAACACTGGGGATGTCCAAATAAGATAATTTTAGCATTGCAACTGCAATGCATACAGTTCATTCACCAAAGACTACAAAACAAAAGGTTTTTTGCATTGAACTATCATATTCAGGTCACTCATATGAGCTTGTGTTTGTGCATGAGGAGTCATCAGGCTGTACCTCTCTCATCCATGACAGTGCACTTATTCAAATTCCCTGAACCTTAAGGGTCCAAAGTACCGATTTGGATACCAGGCCCAAGGACAAGCAAGTATTAGATATAAACAATAAGAAAGCAAACCAAAGACCTGTCCTATGATTTGGTAATTGCAACCTCAACCAAGCCTTATATCAGCAAGGATATCAGGAACTTTAAGACCATTTCTTTAAAGTCAACCTGATCGAGAGGTTCATGCTTATTTAGAAACAGATCGACAGTCAAAGTGTTGAAGAAGCTAAAAAGAACTCCATGACAACATCAGAGCTGAACACTGAGATCACTAAAAGACAACAGCGTCATAGAGAAAGGCTCAAAAATCCAGAGGATAATAAAATAATGTGATGAGACCTGATGATATTCTGATTAGTTATTACTACTCCACAAAGTGCTCAGTCAGCATACCTGAACATACATCAGAGCTTATAATGTTTATTTGGATTGGAAGCAGCTGACAGAATGAGCAGTCACGCCCCATTAGAGGTGGCTGAGCACGTGCACATTAAGACGTGACAACAACTGTCTTGACAAACTGTTTTGTCAGTTGGTAGCAGCTAAAGCATGCCATTACAGCTCAGCATTACAGAGAGAGAAAAAGCTGTGTGGACACGCTGCTGTTATCACTGCACTGGTGTTAAAGATGTTATTTTATCCAAAAATGGCTGATTACTAGATTAATAAAGGAAGATTATTAATCAATCAGACTTCATCTGTGCAGAAAAGTGATTTGCATATCCAATAAGTCAATACAGTCATTCAAAAGCCATTCTATTTTTTGATTTAACAGAAATATAAAGCACCTCATATGGGAAAGAAAACATCCCTTGGAAGCAGAAAACTAAAATCAAAAGATTCAAACGTCCGTCTACATGAACCATTTTTTAAAAAATGCACCGAAATGTGGATTTTCTTCCCCACATCAACATGGGAAATGGACTCAGGAAGCTCTGGATGAAAACAGTCCACACACACACACACACACACACACACAAAATGACGAAGCACTTTGGAGAGGAAGAGCAGACGAGGGGAAGCATGAGGCACCAACAAACACCAAACACGAGCATGGAGAAGATGAATAAATGGACCAAATGAAGGCAACAATGCAGCCATTATCTGTGATTTCATAACTGTCAAAGGGTCTCTGAATGAGGCAGACTGGTTTCCCATGATGCCACTGTCACCGTGCCACCTCACCAGCTGGGTGGGAGCGGCCTACTCCGGCACAAAAGCACATCCAGTGAATTCAGTTAGAAGGAGGAGGCAGCTTCTGTTTCTGTGTGGAAAACAAACAGGTCTACATGGATCTGAACAGGGTGAGTAAATCAGAGGAGCCTGATGTCTGCAGACAGAGCAGAGGACGGACACGGCATAATAAGATTAAAGATAAATCTCTACATGTCCACATGAGATGGAAGAGAAGACATTAGTGCTGATGTGGTTTGTTACATTAAATAAAAACAGACCTCAGGCCTAACACTTGGTATAAAGACCGGTTACTGACAGGTCTTCATCAGGTGTATGCTGATTTTATTTCAGGACATTCACATTAGTAAAGATCTTATTATCATGATACCTGTTTGATTCCAAATCAATGTTCTAAATGAGGTGCCAAAGTTACAGGAATTTTTAAAAGTTTCCATAAGAATAAACCTGGAATTCTAAAAACTAAAGGTTGGTCAAGAAATGGGGTTTAAGTAAATGGCAGATGGACTTAAGCTTTTCTGGTCTTTTTTGACTACTCAAAGCGACTTTACACTGCAGGTCAAATTGACCCATTCTGGGGATGTAGAGGTTACCGGTAAAATGGCAAACCGTGGTAAAATTTTCCACAGTAATCATTACTGTGTCCTATTAAAATTACCCTTATACAGTGTTTGATCATTACACTGTGTCAATAACTCACGGTGATGCTGCTCTTTGCCTGAAAAAGCCTCGGTGAAGCAGCACTCTCACACAAACAGAGGGGCGCATGGGCAGTTTGTAATGTTTGGCCTCTGAGAAGTCCTGTATAACAGTTGGAGCCCTGCTCAGACTGATGGGTTTTGCTACTCGAAATAGACAAAGTCTAAAGTCTGTTTGGATTTTACATAGATGTCGAGTGGAAACTGATTGACGACAGACACCCTGTCTACAACACCAAGCTGTGGTGAAAAACCAAAATGTGCGTGATTAAAACTGCTGTAACATTTATTGTCTGTAATTTTCATGAATTTCAGGAAAAGATGAGAAGTGGAGGTTTATGTCCTCTCTCTTGGTTGAACATATACTTCAATTCTGACACTTTCTACCAGTGCCAACATCAAGTTTGGCAACAATTTTAGCAACAGTAGCTCATTTGTTGGCTATGGGCCAGCCTTCACTCCCATGAGCCTGAGCGAGCGTTTGTCTGATCATTCGAAAAAAATAAAAAAGATATCGTAAAGTTAGGGCTGGGTGATGATGCCTTAAAATAAAATCCCCAATTTTTCCCCACAAAACTTGATTTATGATTTTAATCGACTTTTTTTCCCTCTCAAACAAAAAAAACCTCGAAGTGACACAAAAATGACATGAATCAAGTTCTACCTTTATGTTGTCCAAGTATATTTCTTAATCAATCAGAATTTCCCTCTTAAAATGTGTGTCTTAAAATTTTGATTATGTAATTCTAACACAGGCAGGTTTGCCTACATGAACACTGAAAGCTCAGGGATTTTCACAGCTTAACATGTTTCTCTCTAATCAATATTTCATGAAAACTGTAAAATTTTAGATTTTTTTTTAAACTTTGCAACAACTTACAATTTAAGTAAGTGAATGAAAAAAACTTAATCTTTTTAAATCTTCTGCAGAAAAGAATTCGAATTAATCAATTTAATTGATATATTTCCCAGCCCTACTTAAAGTGGATATTTTGTTTTTGTTTTGTGATATTTAAAGGCTGTCAGTATCGTTTCATTGTTACTACAGGCCAATCCAAGTTTAAAATTCTTACTGTGTGAGAATTTCTATTAAAGCTCTACGGGGTATTGTTTGAGATATTTCTCATGCTCCCATTTCACAAAAAACAAAGTGAAATACATTTTCTGTGATATTGAAGATAAAGCAAATCTACAAGTACAAAAACTGCAGTTCCTCAAGTGTCCACTTGAGGCTGAACGCAGAAGCACCAGAGGTCATAAAGACACTTCATGTTAAAATGTAGATTTCAAAAGCAGAAATAAACACATTTACAGCCCATTTCAAACAATGATTTTGATCTGACTGGTTCATTGTTCATATCACACACTGTGTCATATAGATAAAACCCTCATGTTTAGGGGAATAGCTGAAGTGGAGCGGTTATAAACCCTGGACCTGCCTCTAGTGTTTACTGTCAGTAGTTTGAACATCATTTTCAACATGGTGGACGTCATGAATTGGACTTCAAAGCTTCTTCTAGTAGCCAAACAGCTGACTCGGACCTTTTCAGCTGTTTCCTAGAGTCCACCTTTGTGGTCCTCACCCCCGGCCCTGAGCAGAGCAGAGTTGTCAGTGTTTGAGGAGCTGCTGCTCTCAACGCTCTGCTGTCCTTCCTCTAAAGCCTGACTGTCACTGAAGCTTCTCTTCCATTGATTTACCGTCCGTCCTGCAGGAGAGCAGAAGAGGAGAGGCTTTCTTCGACAAACAGGCTGATTGTTTCAGCACAGGCCCCCTCCTCTCTTTCTTTACTCACTCTTTCTTTCTCTCTCCGCTCAAAGATGATATCATCCCTGCTCATGCTCTGCTGGAGCCCGCTGCACAAAGAGGACCATGTGCATGCACCTGCAGCGAGGGCGTGAGGCTGTGGGGCTGTGCAGGGCTACAGAATGTTCAGAGAAAGGCATGAAAATCAGAGTATAGGAGGTGGATCAGCCATATTTTAGCATTATGTTTGCATTTGTGGAGTTTTAAGCAGAATCCATGGACCAGATGAAGCTGAAGTTCTGCTCTTTTTGTCTCACTCATGCCTTAAACTTTAAAAATGCTCTAAGGACTGACGTTTGAGGTCTGAACTACAGTGATTTGGCATGTTTCACTCTAGAGATATCTTACGGTGCATTTCTGTTCGTATTTCCGACTCAATTTGGCCCAATTCTGCTCAGCTTTGTTCCAATTGGCATCATACCCACATGAAAGATGGGGATGGAACAAAATAATCTGTATGGCGATTATCATCCTACTCCCTCCTGCAATATGACTACTGATATGTTGGCACCAAATATTGATAGTTAAATTTATAAAACATGGAAAACATGCCGTAGGTCCCTGTTTGTTTATCTCCTGGAGACACTACGCTTCATCTTCTAGAACATTGAAGGGGCAGACAAAATGGATTATTGTGACATATTGTTATCTTTTGGGGTTTTTTTTGGTAATACATAGATTATTGTAGAAACACTACATTGTGATCACAACTTTATTGAGGACCATGTATCATGCATATTGTAACGTGAGGTACCCTGTGATTCCCACCCCGAATGGAGGACATGGACAGACTTTTGTCACAGAAATAAGACGAGTTTTGTTTCTGAGACATTTGCATGCTGCAAAAAGAACACTGTTGAAAAGTCCAGTCGAGTTTGTGACAGGGCTGGGAATTGATAAGATTTTATTGACACCAGTGCTATTAACACTCCTGCTAATCAATCCAATTCCTTAAAGATTCTCTTATTGATTCCTGCAGACTGCCTGTAGATTTTCAGTGGCAATGATGTCAAACACATGTCGCACCATAGATAATTGCTTCTGCAAGTTGCTGGTGTTTCCACTCACTTAAGGTTGTGCAGTAGGCGGCTCCTGTAAAACATTAAGCCACAATTCTGACGCTTCTGAACTAGGCCTGTGCTCAAAATATCGATACGGCAAAATATCGTATCGCACTCCTTTGGGATACGTGTATCGATACAGATTCTACAGAATCGATATGGCCTAAATATTTTGACAGTTGTTGTAAATACACTTTGGGTAATGTTAACAGTGGCACAGTTCAAGGTAGAAGACGAGCTACATAATGAAGCATATGTTCTAAATTTGAACTTAGGTCTACCATCTTTGAGGATCTGAATTTATGTCTCTCAAGTTGTAGAACCACTTAAAACTCATCCTTGTTCTTCTTCTTCTTATAAGACAAAACTTCACTTGTCAAGAATTTTGCTTAAAGCATAGCCAATGTTCACAATTTACATGTATCGGGCTACATATCGTATCATGAAGTTGCTGGAAATACCCAGCCCTATTCTGAACCCTGTCAGTGGAAGGAATCGATAAGGGAACTGATTAGCAAAAAGACTCATTAATCCATTCTTTGATGGAGCTGTTAACGATTCTCAACTGGAATTGGTCTTCAATTCCCATCCCTAGTTTGTGAAGTCGTACAGCAGAAACAGCCTAACAAAGAGAGGGGTTTGATTCCTGCTTTCAACACCTGATTGCAGGGAAGCTCCAGAGGGGGAAGCCAAATTGTGAACGCCCTGCAGCTAATTACAACTCCTGTTTTAAAGATGCTGTTATTTTACCCTTTAAACCCCAGATGTAGATTATTAGTGGAGATTCAAAGCCAACATTTGTCCAAAACTGTTTGAGTGAGACTGAAAACCTCTGCATCTCAGGGTGTGTTAAAATAAATTAAAAAGTGAGATTAACTGCCTTAAAATCTGAAGTTCCTTGACCCACAACAAAAAACATCTCTGAACTGCAAATCTGGGACTGTACACAGTTTTAAAAAGTGCAAGTCATTTCCAGTTTCCTGTCAGATAGAGCTTAACAGACAAAATTTTAGGAGATTTTGGATGGTGGCTGTAAAGAATCTTAAATATGTGGAACACTATGAAGACGTCCGTCCATGAGCATCAATAGCTTCCCATGTGGCCCCAAAATAACATCAAATTCAGAAAAAGAGAGGAAGAACAATGCTGCATGATGTGGTTTTGAAGAAACTCTGGTCACTGGCGCTGACTGTCTGGTCCAACACTAAGACTCATAAAAAAAAACATTTTGTTCATTTTGTTGCACTAAACTGCCAATCACTGCTCAGAGAAACATTTAAAACATTGATACTTTACAGCAGGAGTGTCCAAACAATGTCCGGGGCCAATTGTGGCCCTTGGATTATTATTTATTGGCCCTCAGCAATTTAAAAATGCAATATTAAACCTGTCTCACATTAGAATATGAAGCTTTTGCTTGATTGATGAATAATGAGGAAATTGTTATGTTGGTAATTTGAGTTAATTTACCTGCACCATCTCGAGGTCCCATATACATGAAGAGTTAACATCTTTAAACAGCAACATTCATTCAAATTATAGAACTTCTACAGTTTGCTCTTGTTTTGTGTCTAAACATAAACATTTCTTCCCATCCTGTCAGACTTTTGTTATTCAGGATGTAGAAAAAGAAAAATGTTTGGCCACTCCTGCTTTAAAGCCTTGAAAGCTGTCATGCACAATCAATATTCTTTTGTTTTCATGTTGTTGAAGGACTAAACTCTTAATCTGAGAAATGCTCTGTCGTTCTTTAAAGAAAGTGTCACTTTAAAACACTTTGTTTTCACTTCCTGTCACTTATGATGTCACAGCTGTACAGCCTCCGCCTGTGTGTTTTCTGCTCATCGCAGGCAGACGCCATGACAGTTTTGAAGGTCAGCCCTGTGCCTGTCAGGGCAGCCAATCGACAAAAAGCACAGTATCATCGCCTCCTGTAGCCCCTCCCCCTCAGGTCTCAGCATAAGGCAGCCTTAAGTTTAAGACACCCAAAACATGACGTTAATAATCAAACACACTCGGACACATGATCTTTCAATGGTAAAGTGTTCTAACTTCTAGCCTTTAAACAGCTACATTCCTGTATTTGCTATTTATCATCGTAAATTCAGGTTTGAATGCTCTGACTAAAAAAAGGGGCGTGGCCAACAACTAAAAGTATGTTATAAAGTGGTGTAATTCCTCAATTTTATTCAAATATACCTCAAATGCCTTTAAATTCTACAGCATATTAACTTGTACAGCTAAAAACCACATTTTTCTTTTTGTATCATCCACAGAAAAACTATTTTCTAGTATTTTGCCAACATTTAGAGGAGTGACAATGCAAAGCTTCAGTTTGCACGTCAGTCTGATGATGGTGCTCTGGCTGTCAGATGCATAAAGAGATGAAATCATCCATTTGACCTCGTTGGTTTTATAAGGACCACACTCCTGGGACACACTGTCTGGCTGAAAGTCCAAATTAGATTCATAAATGCATGCTTGAGGACTTGTTTCATATTTCCTTCTCAGTCTTTAAATCAGTCCAGGTGCAGCAGAGACATTGTGTTCTTTACTACGAAACACAAAGTGAGCACAGGCCCTCATACTGAAAATGACTTAAATAAGTGGAAATGTGAAATATCTGCATGAACTGGTTGCTTGTGCACGGAGCATCACTCCCTGCCAAAGCAGCGGGTGCGGACAGAAACATGGCCGAGAGAGAGCAGTGACAGCCGGCAGCAGCATCCAGAGGGGCCCGGGGGAAGTGGGTCAGCAGTGAAATGAGCCGGATCATTACCAGGAGAGTGTTTGTGTGAATCAGCAGATGCTGCTGTGGACCTGCAGGTGCTTTAGGCCCGCGGCGCTGACTGACAGGTGGCACGGAGCAATTCTGACACAAGCTGCGCATTTCCAAGATGAAGAGACATTTTCAGACTCACCTCAGCGCCACACGGACCGAGCTCTCATCCTGCCCCGTCGTCATGACTCCTTCTCCAGCAGTCGACCAAAAAAAAGGACCAAAAAAAAATCACCTTTGGAGCGCAGAAACGGAGAGAAAAGTGCGCAGAGTGTGCACACGCAGGCGGGCAGGCAGGCGCTGACCGAACAAACCGAGCCGCTCACCTCGCCTTGAGCGCCGCCATTTCCAAACTAAAACCCTCAAAATGATCTCGTCGGTGTTTGGACCATGGTGCCCGCGAGGAGGGGAGCCGCCGCCGTCCGCATGCCGCGTCCTTACGTGCGCCGCATCTCTGCGCAGGTCTGCCCGGATGCTTCAGCGGCTCCGCAGGTTTGAGCGCACATGCAGACTCTCATCTACCTCTGCTGCTGCTGCTGTTGCTGTTGCTGATAGGTGAGACATAACCTGTGCGCGTGGGCATACACATACACACACGTACAAGAAAGTAGTTTCACGCGCCGCCGTGGCTCTCTGATCCGTTTACGCACCGGGGTGGGAGCCGCAATGCGTCAGCAAACCACGCCCTCACCGGGGAAAAGTGTCTGCGAGGTGACGTCATGATGAGATTGATATTATTGTGATTATTAATTTTATTTTTAACAGGAAATTAATGCACAAATGTGTTAGAGGGTGTTAGTATATCCACAGAAAAATGTTAAGTGACGGAAAAACCGTTTGGACATGGACTGGACAGAGGTATGACTGTTTTCTACATCTTTATAAAAGAAAAATAAAACAAAATTCACACTTTACCTAAGCCCAACAAACGTGACCATCTCAGGAATTGTATTTAAGTCTTTGAAAGTCATTTGCTAAAGAGTCTGATTATTCATTAAGACAGAAAAGTGAGTCATTGCAAGGTTAATGTTGCCATCTTATTATTGACTGAAGTTTTGATGATTTGTCATTAACTTGTAGCATATATTTAGTTTTGCTTTTAATAAATGAATTTTAAATATTTAATTTTTGAAGAACGAATTATTCTCCTGGAAAAGTTACACACAGAAAAATTGGTTGTTGGACATCTTTTTTTTTTTTTTTTTTTTTTGATTAATTGTAGTGCCAAATCCACACATAAACATAAATCTACAGGTGCATCAGTAAATTCTCTTTTGAGTCCAATCCAACTGTTCTATTGATTATTCTTGGAGCCCTCGAATTTTAACCTCGAGAAAGGGCTCAAATTATAATTGTGATTATTCTGAATGATATTCTTATGAATACAATATGTACAATACTTACGTCCATGTGCAATTACTTTGTGAATGTGTAAATAATCCTTATAAGATTTGCTTTTCAGTTTTGAGTCCAAGCCCTTTTTATATTGGTAGAATTATGTACATACTGCTAGTTTTATACTTGATTCTATTTTTTATTCTATTAATGCTTTTCCCTGTGCTGCTGTGACACTGCATTTTTTCTATGTGGGGCGAATACAGGTTTATTCTGTTCTATTCTATAACTTCTTGATGAGAGTTTCACACTCAATGAGACGTGTTAAAACTTGATATTGAGTCTCTGGACTGAAATATGCTTGGAAGAAATAGATGTATGATCCAGAGCATGAATTCCCATTTAATTGTTTGCATTTTAGATCAAAAAGTTCCAAGATTAACTTCACTGGATAATTTAATATTAAGTAGTTGCTCCAAAACCTGATGAAAGACACATTGGTGCAGACAGCAGGGATATTTCAGATTATTTTGTTCTTATAATCGCTTGAAAATTAGAGAAGAAATCGTGATAACAGAATTATTTATGTGAATGATCCTCAGTTTGAGCTGCTGGTTCACTGGCTTCACTTATGTTTGCCTTTAGTGCCCCTTTGTGGTCGTTATGGAGTAGTGACAACATCAGTGCTCTGTTTAAGGCTGGCAGAATATACTAAATATTATTTTGGTGCTTTTTTAAAAAAAAACAAAAAACATTTACAACATTTAGAAAAATCACATCAAGGTTTTTAGTCTTATAAAAGTTAACTTAGATTTAAAAAGGTGGTTCCAAAAAGAGCAAGATAAGAACACAATCCATCTGCCCTCTATGTTTCTTAAACTCGTTGTGGTTGCAGGAGGCTGGAGCCTTTTCATAGTGACAATTAGAGAAAAGGCAAGGTACACCCTAGTCTTCAGCCAATCACAGGGCCATGTAGAGAGATGGACAACCACTCACATGCATGCACACACCTAAGGGCGAGTTTGAATTAACCTAATGAACATGACCTCGAAAAGGATAAGCGAGATGTTTCATGGCTGGATGAAATAATTAGTAACAACCATGGACAGATGTATTAATTATAAAGTGAAGAGATAAGATGTTTGTGCCCAACACCAAAGATTTACATTCACAGTGATTACATGATTTAACTAGAAAAGCACTCAGAGAGCGCAGCCCTTCGCCAGCACCACAGTCCTCAGCCATATTGTGATTTTGACCATAAATGTTAGTCCTACCTTTATTTCATCGAAATACTTAGATTCCTTGACCATGAAAACATACCATTACCAATTGGATTCATAATGATATCTATTTTAGTTCAGTAGTTATTCACAGAAATCACATTTTTCACCATGGCGGCCAGACGCTGATCCGGATCAACACCAAAATCGAATTACTTCTTCCTTTTCTCATGCTGAACAATCCCTGAAAATTTCATAAAAATCCGTCCATTACTTTTTCAGTTATTTTGTTCACAGACGGACGGACAGACAAACTCTCCCGAAAACATAACCTCCTTGGCGGAGGTAATTAAAGGAGACATATCATGCTGATGCATGATTTAATACTTACATATAATATAATAAATTTGAAAACAAGACCTTACACCCCCTTAATTTTCAAAAAATGAGATATTGTATTTTTTCTGATATCCTAGAACGAGATTTGATGCCTCTGAAAATAGGTCATTGCGAGATGTCCGCGAGATTTAAATCGTTGTGACGTCACGAGGTACCTTTCTTTTTATTGGAGTAATCTGATAAAACAGCTCCTCCTCTGTGATGTCCGTTAGCCACAAAACCGTCACCGAGGAACACATCCACCAACCAGCAGTATATAGCTCCTTAGCTCACACTCACTCATTACCAGCTCTGGCCTGTAGGGGTACTCAATGTGCAGTCACTGCTTTGAGCCTGCCGGAAAATACAGTAGAAGAAGAAGGACAGGCTGGCTCAAGCTCTGATAGAACTGACCAATCAGAGCACAAAGGGCTGTGACGTTGTGAGGTTATTGTAGGTCAGCCTGAAAACCGAGCGTTTCAACGAGAGCTTGATAATGGCCTAAAATGAGGATTTTGAGAACGCTATTGTGGGTCAATGAAGGAACTAAATGACTTGTACTGAGGGCAGAAATGCTTTACAGGCATCCTAGTCTGGCATAGAGAAAAGGAGAAACAAGCATGATATGTCTCCTTTAAGCTCTATGTTTGCATGATGTGAGCTGCTCACTTTATATGTGAGACAGGTGTGTTTTACGTTTTATTGGAGATGTTTGTGTTAATATGGCAATGCTTGAGAACTCTTCCTCTGCACAAGTTTCTTATTTAGAGTTTGGTTTGTCACAAAGTCTCCCACCCCCCACCCCAGAGCCCCCCACAGACTGAACAGAGGGGTCCTGTAACAAGACTATCAAGTTACAAAGGCCGGAGGAGAACCAGAGGCTGACTAATTACGACACAGGTCAACATTTAAGGCAGGGGGGCGACCATGCTCCAGAGAGAGGATGGCTGCCCAAAACAGATTTGAAGAGGATGGTCTTAGTCCAGTGGCTCCCAAAGTGGGGCCCTTGGTTCCTAATGAGGGTGAGTGATTATGTCTCGGGGGCCCAGCAAGGGTTAAAAAAAAGCAATGTTGAAAAATAACACCCAAAAATTAAGAAGAAAGAGATCAGAGAAGCCAGTAAATCCTTTATTCAGTTGTTTGTAAATGGTTATAAATCTGAAGTTAAAAAAGGTGTTATCTCTCAATTATATAAGAGCCTCCAGAGCCTAGACATTCACTCCTCAAAGTATGTGAAGGAAAGATGGGAGAAAGAAGGTACTTCAAGGACAACGGATAAAGAATGGTTAGACATATGTTCCTTTCAATAGAGATGTACAAAATCTCATGCATGGAAGGAATTTTGCTGGAAAAATGTTATTCGTTTCTTTATTACTCCACACATGAAAGCAAAATTTGACAAGGGTAGCTCTCATTGTTGGAGGAGATGTGGTAGCCAAAATGCAAGTCATGATCATATTTTTTGGGAATGCCCAATAATACAGAAATACTGGAAGGAAATACATACAGCAATGCAAGATATTTTTAAGGTTGAAATACCCTTTGATTTTAAAACTATGTACCTTAATTATATCTCCCCTGACATAAAAGGTATTGGTTATTATTTAATGGCTGTTTTGCTGACAGCAGGTGAAAAGGCTCTTACTAAAAGATGGATGACACCTGTTGAACCATCAATTAATAACTGGACTGATGTGACAACAGAAATTTATAAGATAACTTTTTCTATTAATTTAAAACTTGACAAATTCAAATCACATTGGACAAAGTGGGTACAATATGTTAAGCCTTTGAGACCTGATATTACGAATTTTGCATGGTAAGAGTGCATTGGATTTAGCAATTTATGACCGTGTTCTGTCACTTCTTTTTTCTTTAATCCATGATTTTTGTCTTTTGAAAATTACAAGATGAAATCTGCCATGTTTGTTAGTTTGGTTTACATCTTTATTTTGTTTTACTCTATTGTTTTTTTTTTTTATTCTACTCTGTATCACCATCTCTCTGGATGTACATAGTTTTTTTTCCTGATTCTTTGAACAAAAAAAAAGAGGTCCAGAAGAATGAAAATCTTGAACTTGTATTAAGGTACAAGAAGAACTGTTTGAATGCCTGATTACACACTTTTTTGTGATAATGTACCTTTCTGTTTTCCTTACTTGTAAATGTAGGGTCATTACAAATGGACAATAAAAATGAAAATTAAAAAAAAAAAAGAAAAATAACACCTTTGAATGGAATATATAGTGGAAGAACTTCCATGTAAATAAAAGCCTAGTTTAATTTTTATAAAGACAGTTGGGTCAAGAAAACAAATTTTAAAGCAACTGCTGTCATGCATCCTAAAAATGTGGATGTAATTATGCTCTTTTCATCTGCTAGAAACTGTTTTTAATATGTCACATGCTTGGGAGTTTATTTTTTACTTTTTGCAGATTCTAGAGCTAACACGAGAGGCAAATGACATAATGGATAATGCATTTTCTGTTTAAATTAAGATTTGTGATTTAATTTGTACAGTAAAGGATCAAGGGCTTGAAAATATCTCCCTCTGCCTGATGGACCCTGACAGAAAAAGTTTGGGAACCACTGTTTTAGTCAATATGGCCTTAGTTTAAAAAGTAAATTTTAACACCATATAAGAGCAGGAACCCTGTTACATGCTGTTAATTAAAGTAGTTTAGTAACTACCATCAATCTGCACAAAAACCTCTCCAAGTAGAAATAAAAGAGAAAAAATAAAAAGAATGATCAGAGCCGAAAGTTCTTCAGTAAAATATTTATGAGGAACATTTCACAGCTGCACAGAGAAAATTCTGCCCAAATGCAAGACTGCATCAGAAACCAAGATAAGAAAAATGGTTGGACTTCTGAATAGCTGTTAAAAAAAGCATCAGAAATAGTAATTAATTTACTGTTTTTACTGTTATATGAGCGATTATGCTTGTTAATGCTCTGAGACAGTACCATCATTAACCTTAGCATGACTGAGTGTTTTTATCTGATCCTATTTCCAGTTCAGATCCTTCAGAAAACCTAAAATACACTTTATACAAATATGTGTCACTCTCAGACCGTTAAGCGCAAAAAATGTCACATTGAGAATCATTCAAACTGTAACTTTCGATGTCACTTTCCCAAAAAATAATACATGATTTTTTTTTTATATCTGGTTGTCAATCTGGACTTTTGCCTTAGAATTAATCATTTTTACTGTCCTCCACTGCATAGTATCATTTTAAACTTAGGTAAATGAGTGTGACTATTTGACACCAAGCAGAAAATAATGATGCATAAAATCAGAAGTGCTGCTCATTATCGACATATGCAAGAATGTAACAGTTCACAACAAATTACTTTAAAAATTATGATTATTTGATGTGTATGATCTGGACTGTTGATCAAAAAAATCAAGCAAAAAATTGGGAAAAATATCAATGTGTTACATTTTCTTACAGCAACATTTAACTTTTTTTACTTAGCTGAATACTGCACAGAAATTAATAATGCTTAAAAATCTGTGTTGGACCTAGTAATTGACTTATCCAGTATGCAATAATCTAACACAACAAACTTACTTTGTTGTATATTGTAAATAATTTTGTTTGTTTGTTTTGTGTCTGCATCCTTACAGAAAACTTTGAGAGGTTAAAAATGTAAAAATTGATTAATAATCAATAATTAGTTCAGATGCATGTGAAGAAATAGCTCAGTGAGAGCAGAATAAAATATTAAACTGGCAGATTTTTTGTGCTTAGCAGTACGAGTGTGACTAATACTAAAGCCAGTCTAGTACCATAAAGTCAAAATAAACCATCATGTAAAAACACAAACATCTGAGGTACAGTCTTGATAGTGTAACATGATTTAAAGAGTCTTAATGTCAGTTTTCCTTAATAATGCTGCAGATATTGTAGGAATGCTTGAACCTGATACTCATCGGTATAAAGACATGAAAACATGATGTTCAGGTGTCACCATTTCTCAGCTGTAAAAACAAGGACATGAAAATAAACACATCAGAAACAGGGATTATTACAGCATGTTAAAAATCATTAAACCAGTGACACAGCTCCACGCCTCGGTCTGTACTTACAGCTATATAAGATATGCCACTCTCTGCCTCCATCGATCCGTAATGTGTCTGGCTGAATTCTGCAGTGTGCTAGATTAGAAAATTGGAGATTTGTGCAACTTATTCTGACAATCTGATGAAGAAAATATCTGAAACAGACACCAACTTGACATAAAGTGCATTTTTTTCATCTGTATGGACACATTTAAGGCTGTTGTTGCACTTCAGCCCAATTTAGAAATTCAAACTTTTGAGTTTGTAACAGAAATGTGCGTGACAGTTTACAGCTGTGCAAATATGCAAATAACAAAAATAGTTATCTTTTCTACTTTATGAGTCTGAAATCTTCATGAATTTGAGACTAAAGGGGGGTAAACAGCAAAGTGAGACTGTCCTACCAGGGATTTATTTGAGTGAGGTGCAAGAGTTTGATGGTTTTGACTCTAAAGGCTCCAAAGATATGTTTCCACATTTGGTCGAGGGCAGAAGGGTACAGCTGGAACATGAGTATCAGAAAACAAAAAGCAAAAAAATAAAATGTATCGGGTTGTAGGACGGTAGGCGGCCCCGTGGCAGACCCAGGACACGCTGGAGACTATGTCTCTCAGCTGGCCTGGGAACGCCTCGGAATCCCCCGGGAAGAGCTGGATGATTTACAATCATACAAATTTGCTGTGAAAATATCTGTAATTAAGTATGTATGTATACATAATACGGAAGAAGAACAGTGACATCAGAGTTTGAATTTTCTATTCCTTCTCCTAAAGTCCTGTGATATTTTATTACTTACATTTATTTATTTAACACTGCGTATATTTTTCAATCATTATTTTTATTGATTAAAAAATAATGATAAATATTATTTATTAAAAATTAAAATGCTGGGACCTGGATCCAGAATTTTTTAAAGTTGGCTATCAGTTTTAGAAATTCTTTGGCAGAGGTTTATGCTCTCGAAGCATTTCTCGTTACATGATATTTTTGTTATATAATTGGTATAAAAATAAAAAACACATTGAGCATACCCTCAGTTTGTATTAAAAGCAGAATGTTAACAGGGTCTGTAAAGCGAGATTGACAATAATTTACATTTTGTTGAAGAGTATTTGCTATTAAGTCTGCATATATTATGGCAAACAAAAAATCTGGTTTTGTTATGAATACTTTTTTACTTATTTGTATAATTTTAAAATTATTGTTCTACATTTAAAGGTGTAGTCAGCAATCTTCTATAATCTAATGCACTATTTGTCAAAATCACCGTATTTCTCCTCTCCATCCACAAGATGTCACCACTGACAGCATGTTGAAAAAAAAGTCCGGTTTCAATACACAGCCTTGGCTCTGAATTTCAGCAGGTAAATACTGGGGCTCGGGCCGAGTTACCAAAACAGGGTACACCCAATCAACATTGGTGTTGCTTTCCGATGGGGGATGGAACTCCGCAAATTTAAAGACCTGAAAACGGACGCGGATGTCGCCGTCTTTCTGCTGGATAGGTAAGCAACATTAGCTTTGTCGTGCTTCACATAACAGTAACAGCCGTCGGGCATTCATCTTATTGTCTAATCTGCCAGAATGTACTGTTGTCGTGATGTTATCAATAATGTCAGTCGAGCTGTCTGACGAGTCGGGGTTACCTGCTACGCAGCTATGCTACGCAGTTTCTACGGCTGTTTCCATGACGATGCACGTCCATCAGCTTTCGGGGGCGGAGCCGGGGTAGAGGTATAAAGGGGGAGGCGGGTCTAAATTCGTTTATCAACAACCTCTCCACTCGTTTTCTCCCACATCGCTGACTACACCTTTAAGTGCAGCATCGAGTTTAAGCCACGTTTTTGTGGCTTCAAGCATTAATATTAATCATCCAGTCATGTTTGTTTGGATGATAATTTTTAGCTTAAAAGTGGCAGCAACTTATTTTTTGGAAGTATCAGAAAAAGGTCAAGATTATCACTTGGTCTCACTTTGTTGTGTTCCCCCCAAATATATAGACCTCAAATACATCCCTGCTGTTGTATCTGTTTTTTCAGGTGATTTTTGTTTGTAACATTGAAAAAGGGGGTACAAAGTTTTCAGCTCTACTAAAACAAAATCTCCATTTAAAAAAGGCACAGGAAGTTGTTAGTCAAGAAACTGGTCTCCTTAGTTAAGGAAAAATGATCAAAAACTTTGTTCTGCTGGTAAAATCAAAACCATCCCCAAAGATCCATCTCTGTTCTTAGAAAACAAATACCGGTAATCACTTACTTTTGTTCATTAAAAAATAATAATAATACTTAAAACACACATTAATCACCCAAATCATCCACCCTGGAATGTTCAGCTGCAGTTTCCCTTTTTGTGACTGCAGAGGAAATGATGGGAGAAAAGAGAGAGATGTACCAATAATACTGAAAAGAGAGATATACCGGATGATTAAGAGAGAGGACACCAAACTCCCAAATACAAAACCTCACACCAAAGATCAGTCTGAGCGAGGGGAAAGTCTCTGATAAAAATCAGCCACCGAGAGCTCCTTTTGACCATGTTTGACCCCGACCACCAGGGGGCAGCATGGCTCCCTTTTCCTCACACATCAGTCGAACCAGAGGACAGAGGAGAGAGAGAGAGGAGGCCCCGTCTACTCTACGTCAGAGGCCTCGTTGTCAGAGGGGAGGTAGTTGTTTCCTTTTACCCGGATGTAGTGGACATGGCGGCTGTCATGCGGCGAGGAGCCTCCGCAGGAGCACAGCGGGCCCATGAAGAGGTTCTCGATGTCCTCCAGCTGGAGGCCCTTCGTCTCGGGGAGGCAGCCGTAGACGAAGAGGAGGGCGAGCACCACCAGACCTGTATACAAGAAGAACGCCCCTGCAAGAGAAAATGAGATGTCAAACAATTCAACTCTAATCTCAAATCAAAACTGTCCACACTTTAATGACCAGCTAATGATCCAGGCCTAAAGCTGTAGCTATGGCAACCCTTAAGTATATCATACAGTTTTTATTTCTTTATTTATTTTATTATGACCACTACAATCTGTTGCTGTTGTTGTTTTCTGTTTTTGTTTGTCTTCCTTTACTTATGGTTCCATATAATGATGGCGAAACGTAAAGTCTGTTTGTCTTGTTAATGTTCAATAAAATGTCTTTTTTTAAATTCATATTGAAATTGGACAATTCTCACTGAGATCAGGACCCCATTCACAGAAAAATGAAGAAAATAAATTACCAATCATAACTTGAAAAAAAGCTCAATTTGACAGCAGAAGTGCAATAGTCTTGAGGATAGTATCAACTAAAAACACACGCGTTATTAAAGTACAGTGGAATGAAAAGTTGGCATGAAACTGCTGACATTTTCTCCTCTGTCTCTACAGGGTTCTAGTTGGTGGCGGCAGCTTGATAAAAAAACACAATTTTATACCATTCAGGCTTCAGCACAATGTCCAAACTACTGGGTGGTGAATCTCCAGCCATCATCTCGAGTTTCCTGATATTTTCTCTGCATCTTTATCATGTTGAGATATTGCTTCGTAAATCCAAAATGGCAGACAAGGAGGAAAATGCATTATGGCCTTCTTCAGTAAGAGTTTAATCTTTCTATTCTCAAAGAACCAGACTGGTAAAAATACATATTTTGATTTGATAAGATGTTAGGAACACTTCAATGCAGTTTAAAAATACTTCTCTTTTATATTTTTTGTTGTGATCAAAAATGAATCTGTCCACTCCAGTGAACGTTATACACTATGGGCCTGATCTACTAAGATCCAGAATAAGCGGTGCTAAATTGCATGTGCAAGCAAAAAAATTGCACGTGCTGTTAGTGGGCGTGTTGCGGGTGATCTACTATCACTGTGTGTGCAATTGATAACAGGAGCTAAAGTGGTGTGGACCGCCCTCTTTGAAGGAGGATTTTACGTGTGCTACCAGCTGTCACCATGGAAAGTTTAGAAGAGCAGAGAGGCGTAAACGAAAAATGAAGTTTGAAGCCGTGGAGTTTGAGGCAAACAAACTTGCAGTAATTTTTTCGCCACGTCATTCTGACAGACAAGATTGTCACTTTTCCCTCAGGCATATTTCTATTCAGCATTTTTAATTTCCCTTTTCTGACTGCAATGAAACATAATCTAAGTGGCAGCATTCACATAGTTGCACAGCTTCATCATCAATAAGCTCTCATGTGAAGAGCAGTCTTTAGTAACACACACAGACTGAGCAGGTACTCTTGCCTTTACACACTAACAGCCTCTAAACTCCCTGTCAGTGGGTGAAGAGTGTCATGCAGTCAGCTCTGAGTGACTAACAGAGTGATTATGGCTATGAAGGTTTTTTTTTTTTTTTTTCATAGATTAAATGACCTCCACCGTGATGTTAAGCACCAAGCAGCGATGGTTTACTTAATGTGTGCGTCTTCATGGCACACTGGACTGTCCCTCTTTATCCAGTCCGTCATAATGACTAAAGCCTCTAATGGCCCTTTTCCTTTTTTTTTTAAATGTATTTTTTGGGCATTTTGTGCCTTTATTGATAGGAGAGAGACAGTGGATAGGCTTGTGAAAGGGGGAGAGAGAGTAGGGGAAGACACTCTGCAAACTGGTCACAGGCAGGATTCGAACCTGGACCGGCAGAAGCAAGTACATGGGGTGCTAACCACTCCGCCAAACCAGCACCCCTCTAATGTCCCTTTTCCACTAGCACGCCTTGGCCCTACTCTACTCGTTCCTACTCGGTTTGCAGTATGTTTCCATTAGCCCAGTATCTCCTAAAACAAGCTAGTTTTAGTACCTTCTCCACTCTGGTTCCAAGCAAGCAGAGTCCATCCTAAAAGATGACGTCGCCGACTGCCGGCTAATGATTGGTCAGACAATGTCGCCATCGATGAGTCATGAGCGCGACAACCTAGCATGCTAGCGGTAGCTACCGTTAGCTTACACTCATACGTCTTTTCTTTGCAGCTTGATTGCTCTCGTCCTCGGCTTCATTCTGTTGTATAGCTTCCAAAACTATCCTGTGCTTCTCAAGGGGTATTTATTCCTACAACCTGCAGCCTTCTTCTGCTTTTCTTTTTTACTCAGTTTGTGACAAAAAGCCACAGATTGTTGTAGGGCTGAACAATTTATCGTTTCCAGATCGAAATCGCAATTTTAGACAATGCAATTTTGTGATCCCCAAAGTTGCAATTTTTTTTGCAGCGCTCCTGACTGACTCAGGATCTGTTGTGTCAAGTATTATACACATACTGTTTTACAAATTTGTAGACAATCTATATGTTAAAAGTGCTGGAAAGCAAGTCAACAACACAAAGCCTCTGTTTAGGAGTAGAAGTTAATGAAAACAGAATATTTATCATCACTATTGAAGGTGAATAATGTGTTAAAGCTGGTGTCTACGATTTGAAACCGCAGCCTGCCCCTCCTTCCCTCACCTCTCCCCTCCGTGTTCCAAGATCCTGCCCCCAGCTCGTGTCGCCTCATATAGCCCCCTCGGACAGAGCTACGAGCGACTAGCACAATATATCAGCAGCAAACTCAATCAAAAACAGCTCAGCCCAACTGAAAGTATCAAACACGACAGACATCTCCCTCATAACACACAGCAGTAGCCATTTCAACTGGACCGGCGGCAATGCGGGTTTGGCGCCGCCAGAGCGGAGCCGAGTGTGGGGGAGGATTAATCTTTCTCAGCCTGTCCTCCCCAGCTCAGCATACAGTGCTAAAGATTAGCGGCTAACAGGCTAACCCGCTCCCCTACAAGTTATTAGCCCGTGCAGGCACAAACTAACCAGAGTAATTCAGCAGACATCTCACACTGTAGTAAACAAAGCCATTACCTGATCAACCAGCGGCGAAACGGCCGATGCTGAAGGTCTGACGGCCAGCTGAGGCTATTCGTTAGCTGTTAGCCCGCTAACAGGCCTCAACCCGCGGGCAGAGCTCCGTTGGGCCCGCGGGAGAGGGAGGCGGATTCCCGGGTTCGGCGCTAGGCTTTTCCGGCTCCATGATAGTTCAGTAGCTAACGCTGCTAGCTGCTCACCGGAGGTAGAGGGGAGGAGGCGGGACCATGGGCAAGATGCTGCATACTACGTAGTGAGGGAGACGAGGATTGGATGGACTCATGGACTAACTCACGGACCAATTAATAGTTGCAGGTTCTTAGGCTTGATTGGTCAGCTAGTATGCAGCTTTTCAGCGGATATACTGAATGGATTTTTTTCATTCTTTTTGGTCTTTATACTGTGTAGATAGGACAATAGGACCATAACAGCCTTATAAACGGTGTTATTAATATGTACAAAGCTTCCAAATCGTAGACCATAGCTTTAAGTGTTTTTCATCATTTCTTTCCTTACTGTTGTCTGTACTGTAAACAAAATGAATTTTGCACTGAAGTTTGATTTGAAAAAAAAAAAATCGTGAATTGCAATATCTGCCAGAAAAATCAAAGTTAGATCTTTTCCTAAAATCGTTCAGCCCTACATGTGAATATCCCAAAGCTTGATTTGATGAAAATCGTGAATTGAATTGAAATCGCACTATCTGCCGGAAAAATCGCAATTCAATCTTTTCCTAAAATCGTTCAGCCCTAGATTGTTGTGTCGCGCTCAAAATGACGTCACCGCAGAGCCGCTCAGCTGTTTACAGCGACAATGCACCCCATTGGGCAGAAGACTGGAGCTAATGGAAAAGCAGCGCAAGGCGAGTAGAGTAGAGCCGGGTAGAGCTGAGTCGAGTAGAGTAGGGCTAATGGAAAAGGGCCATTAGTCTTTCATCAAAAAATTCAGTCAGTGTTGGAAAATATTCAGTTCATGTGACCCCTGTTTGCCACCATGATCACCGCCCTCCATTCATAACACTGTGACTTTTCACACCTGCTTTTCAAACGTACTAAATTCAAGCGTAAAAACACCTCACAAAATCACTTGCGAGTTTGATAAATCACATTGCGGGTGCTCAATGATTACATTTTCATCTCCTCCTCCCAGTACTTTGTGCGTTCTGATGATCTGCATGTGTTCTGCATATTCATGAGGGCAAATATGCTTCAATGGACTGCACGTGCTATTTTGCTCATCTGACAGACACAATCCTCAGTGCACGCTGTTAGTAGATCAGAGTTGCATGCTCTATCAAGTTTGCACGTGTTTAACTACATGCAAACTTTCAGTAGATTGGGCCCTTATGTGTATATACTGTGTATTATGCCTGTATGTATAAAAATAGGGGCCCATGGGGGGATAGGAAAGCATATAAGTGTGTAAGGGGCGTTGCATGTTTATTTTATCTGTTCTAAACCTGGCCTAAAGTTTGTGTTATTATAGTGTAATTACACTTAGTGTAACAGCTTATTCCTCTAAAATATCATGTTTCTCTCAGAAAGACTTAAGGCACTGCCACAGGATATTTTCATTTTTTAATATTCATACCATTTACTGTTAATAAATGTTTGCAAAAGATGTATGTTAATCTTCATTTAGTTCCATTAAATTACTATTTAGAAGCTCCACGTAGTTTGACGTTTTAACTGCCTTATAACCCTGAACAGTCTTACCGTAATATGTCAGATGCTCTGCAACGTGAAGAAACGTCAGAGACACCAGCACGTTGAAGATCCAGTTGACCCCGGCTGAACAGGCGTTACCGGTGCTCCGCGCCCAAAGAGGGAAGATCTCCGAGTTCACCGTCCAGGGCATGGGGCCCATGCCTTGCAGACAACCACACGTTAACATCAGTGTTAAAGAAGACGATTTAAGTTTGTTTGAGGATAGAAAATGTCACAGAATTACATTTTTTATGTTTGAATTATCTTCCTTCATCATCTCTACCAACCCTGAGGAAGGTTTTAGTTGGTCTGTGAAGTACTGAAGGGTGATTAGATACTGTTAGGTCATTTTGTACCTGGAGCAAAGAACGCCAGATAGAGGATGAGACCCATGAGGACGATCCAGGAGTATGACGTTGGACAGTAGTTATACGCCCAGATTGGACTTCCAGAGGCTTCTGTCTGGTTGACACACCTGGATCAGAAAAACACATTAAACCAACACGATGAGCTGTGATAAAGAACAAAAGGAAACCTCCTTTTGAGCAAGTAGGCAGTGATACTTTAGTGAACTTAGAGAACTAAGAATGAAGGTTTTCTAGCTGTGACTTTAAAGGATGATAAACAGACACATATGTAAGAAGGAAATGCATTAAATGCCAAATTAATGTTACCTTCAGCCTGATCATCATAACTAACCTGATCTTTATTTGTGAATGAATGAGAAAGCTCAGTTGCTTTCTAGTGTGACATTAGTATCAATTAAAATTCTTCACATGCTGTATGTGGACTATTCCGACCCCTCCCCTCAAATCAGACAGCACAGTAAGAGAATTAAAACTAAGCACTGTAAGATAATTAGCAATGTAGGATATTTCTTCGGCCAGGATGTTGTAGAGACTAAACAATCAAGAAACAAAATCATCAGAAAGGATGCAACAGGCTTCCAAATCTTTGTTAATGATTTGTCATAAATCCAGTTAAGGGTTCACTATCCTAATTTTGCATAATTTTCTTAAGAACTTAAGGAATAAATGATTATATTTCAATGATTTTATTTCAACTCTCTAACTACCCAAGTCCTCGAAAACCTGTTCCCTCATTTCCTGTTAAATATGTTTTTTTTTAACAATAAGGCTCTTTCACTGACAAATAAAAAGTGCATTCTTTCATTTTATAATAACCCATTAACTCCCAGCTCAACTATTTGGCAGATGTCAAAAAATTCAGGAATATCTAATTTGTTAAAAAGAAATGTCTTTTTTTGGGGGGGATACAGAAAACACTGCAAATAAACCAAAATAACAGATATTCTCTTTGTGTGGGATTTAAAGGTTCAAAAAGCTAAAAGATTTTATTAGAATTACCATAAGTGTTTTAAATACTGAACCACTTTTTGATAGGATTTAATTATATAAAATCTGTGATTCATCTGAAACATTTTTGTGTGTCACACACACTATCACCTATTAAAGTTTTTTTTTATTGCTACTTTATTACAAACATTTGTGTCTTTCTGATGGATTTTGTCCCAAATGTTTGTGCATTCAAATATCATCACATCATCAAATATGATCAGTTTAAAGTTTAATATTACACACCGAGAAAATATCTGGCGTTTGGCTTGTTTGTAGTTTTCTCTGTTCCCTGAAATGTTGACACAATCAGATCAATGATTTGATTTGTCCTTTTTTTTAAAACATCAATTATCCCTGAATTTATTGATGACCTCTGCCAAACAGTTGAGCTGGTAGTTAACGGGATAACGTGACACCAGTCAGTGCTTCTACTTCAGCTGGTGACATCAAACATGTTCAGTCAACATACATGGTGCGCCTTTCTTTCCTAAAAGAAAAAACGAAATTATTAAATCTAATGAATCTGATAGAAATGGTTTATAAACTCAAACCTGCCCTCCATCTACTAAACATGTTTTTGTTCTGTTGGAGGGAGCTCTGACCGACACGGGAATCGAATCACGAACCTTCTTGCTGTGAGGTTCATGCACCACCATTTTTTTAAGCACCAAATGTAAATTTCACTGTGTGCAGGGCTCACAGTTAAACAGTTAAAACGGATGACCTCCACCTCTCCTGCTGTTTGCTCCATCCATGTTTTAGAAGATGTGGGTCTGACTATTTCTAGTACTTTGTTAATCCCTTTGGGGAAAAACTCCCTCAGGGAAATGAAGAATCAGTAGCAGTTGATTATTACAGACAAAAACATTTATATAAAAAGAAAAAAATGACCCAAATAAAACTATTAATAAATATACATAAACATAAATATAGTAAAATAATATATATAAAAATTAATAAATAAAAATAATAATACACTGCTACAGGCTGGCTACTGCTCCTTCCTATCCTCTGTCTTCCTGTTACTCCTCCTCTTATGATGACATTAACGCTCCCTTAGCCAGGTGTTTGCAAACCTTTAAAACATGTCTGGGCATGTCTGTGTGGCCAAAGTAAACACTAGAGCACAATGCTGAGAACCTGAAGCCTTACCTCCTTGAATGAGGGGTGTGGTCTGAAACAGCTCATTGTGATTTAAAGCTACAGGCATCAAATCAGCCTGTTCTGAGCAGGGCTGAAACAGAGGGGTTCACAGGCATGACACAAACAAGTTTTTTTATTTATTTTATTTTACATTACAGGCCAAAAGTCTGAACACACCTTCTCATTCATGTGTTTTCTTTATTTTCATCACTATTTATATTGTAGATTCTGACTGAAGGGATCAAAACTATGAATGAACATGTGTGGAATTATATACTTCGCAAAAAAGTGTGAAATAAATGAAAACATGTCTTATATTCTAGTTTCTTCAAAGTATCCACCCTTTGTTCTGATTACTGCTTTGTAGACTCTTGGTATTCTCTTTATGAGCTTCAAGAGGTAGTCACCTGAAATGGTTTTCACTTCTCAGGTGTGCCTTTCCAGAGTTAGTTAATGGAATTTCTTGCCTTTTTAATGGGGTTGGGACCATCATTTGTGTTGTTTAGAAGTCAGGCTGATGCACAGCAGATAGCCATATTAGACAACTGTTAGAATTAATATTATGGCAAGAACCAATCAGCGAAGTTAAGAGAATGAATAAATAATAAAGAATGAATAAATAAAGAAAACGCATTGAATGAGAAGGTGTGTCCAAACTTTTGGCCTGTACTGTAAGTTATTTAGGGACTTTGCTATCAAGACTTCTGGACCCATGTTAAAGTATTTAGACAAGCTGAATCTTTGATAGTAAATGAAGAATGAGGGATTATTTACAGTTTGCACAGTCAAACATGTCCAGACTCGATCTGCTAGTCAAACTTTAACACAGTCCTGTACTCTTACCTTCCCCAAGCGGCGTGCTCGCTGGATGAACTGCTGACGGGGACGCAGGAGGAGTTGAACACGTTGGTGTTGGACTCTTCGAAACAGAATCCACAATCTGGATTCAGCATGCAGGGCTCACAGGACCTGAAACATGCATGAACACAGACGGCTGCTGAAGGTCCTGGGATGGATTTTACTCAAATATACACCACTGATCCAGCAGTGACATGAACAGAGAGACTGAAGCTTTATGAGGACATCCAAAGAGGAGAATGATGACATGACAACAATATACAGTCTTACATTAAATCATTACGGTGTTTGATTGAACGTGCAGCTTTGGTCATCACCTATTCTCGAATTTATACACAGAAATCTTCATTGTAAGGGTCAAACATAAGCAGCTTTGCACTTATATTGATCATGATACTGACATATTCACATCCTTATGCATGGAGAGTTTGTCCTAAAACCGGCCTGAAATGACCCTCTGAGTTTGTTTGAGCTTTTTTGTCTCCTTTAAAGATATGAACGACGGTAATCCCCTTAATCAGAGATAATATTACATGGGCCCTTTTAACCCTTAAACTACCAGCTAAAGTGTTTGGAAGAGATAATCAATAAATTCAGTGTTACTGTTTAAAAACTGAACAGATCAAATCATTTTTTGATACTGTTAGCATGTCAGGGAACAAAGAAAACTACAAACAAACCAAAAAAAAAAGGATTTGAAGGTTTCAAAAGTTAAAAGTTGATTACGTGACGATATAAAAATACAAAAATATTTGGGACAAAATCAATCACAAAGGCTGAAATGTTTAGAAATAACAGTAAAAAATAACTTAAACTAGATGATACTGAGTTTGATAAACATACCAAAAATGTTTTTGATGAATAAGAAATTAATTAATTAATACAAATAGTTATATATATATAGTTATATATATATAGTTAAATATCTCAGTAAATGGTATTTACAATAATAATGACGGTAATGATAACTTTTTGCCTTTTTAATCATCCACAAAAAATATCAGTTATTTTGGTTTGTTTGCAGTTTTTTCTGAATCCTTAAACATTGATAGAAATGACATTTTTCTATTAAATATTCCTGAAAATATGGGAGTTAAAGGGTAAAGGGAGAAAAATGATCTGATCATCCTATGATGGATTTTTCCCTTTAGGAATCCAAAACATTCGGCATTTGATGACACTTTTACATCCAGAACTAAATATTAAGACTTTAGCACTCCTATTCCTAATCAAAGCACTGCAAATAACAGAGTAATACACTGAATTTTTACGTGATTGGTCATTTTCCACTCATCAGGTTGAATTAAAAGTGTACCTTTAAATCTTAAAATGCTTGAAACTTAGCTGCAGTGTTTGCTCTTACTCATTAAGGGTGCAGGATATATTACATTGGTCCTTTTATGGTAGAAAAATCATCTGATCATCCTACGATGGAGTTCTTCTCTCTTGGCGTCCAAAATTAAAAATATCTGGGGTCAATTTTATTTTTAGAAGCAAATATTAAGACCTTAACTTGAATATTTGCAATTAAAACACTGAAAATGACTGAGTGATTAAACAGATTTTTCATGGTTGGTCATTTTCCATTCATCAGGGTGACTAAAAGCTACAGATTTAAACCTTCAATTGTTTGAAACTTAGCTGTAGTGTTTGTTCTTACTTATAAAGGCTGCAGGTTGAATTTTGATGATCGAATGGCTGGAGGGTGACAGCAGGAGAATTCTGAGCAGCCAGCAAAAAGCCAATGGCCAACAAGCTCAGACTGAGACCAGTACCTGTGCATCAGAGAACAGAAAGAAGTCCTTCAGCATCAAATCATCAGTCAGAGCTTTCCACTGAAGCCTGACTGGGCTTCCAACCCTTCCCCTTTATCTCGTTTGGAAATACACTGGGTAATACAGTACATTCAGTATTTAAGGTTTATCAGTTCTAAACTCCAAAGGGTTGGAATTCCAGCATTTCCCGGCTCTTAAATGTTTACATCACAAACTTTTAAGTCTGAAACTACGTCATAACAAACCAAACAGGCTGCCCATCGTCAGCTTCCTGCGGCCCACCCTCTCCACCAGCCAGACGCCGACCATCGTGAACACAAAGTTGGAGGCCGAGGTTGCGGCAGCCAACCAAATCGCCTGTTTGTCATCCCGCACTCCGCCCATCTGCAGGATGGTGGCGCTGTAATACCTTGACAAAGAAGAGGAACTTCACTGATGATGTGAATCTCTGCTGCTTCGACCTGTGGCCTTTGTTTTAGTGTGTAGGTTGATGTGACTGCAGAAGTTGGAAGACAAACACATGACCTACATGACGGTGTTTATCCCAGACAGCTGCTGGAACATCTGGAGGCCACAGCCGACAATGAGAGCCCTCCGAGTGGGTCCGTGGTTGAGAATCCGTAGAATAATAAGGCCCCCTAAAGAGATAAAACAACAAGAAAATGGTTATAAATGCTCATTTTGATGATATATTTCCATATTTAAAGCTGCAGAACAACATTTTTCACTTGTTTTAAAAAATGTTTTGTGGGCCTTTTGACTTGTCTTTGATTGGAAGAAGAGACAAGACAGGGAATGACGTGAAAAAAGGGGCCCAGATTGGATTTTAATAGCAGTAGGCTGCATCCAGAACAGCAGTGTTTGAGAAAGAGAATGAATCAGGATGCTCTCTGCTGCCATCACACAAAATGTACAACAGGATTGGAGAGCTTCTTCGTTTCAGTGCAATAGATAGTCATGTAAAAAAAAGTATGAAATAGTTGTAAATATAAAATAGTTGTAAAAAGTATAGGTACAAAATAAATGCAACATAAAATCCTGCAGGACAGAGCAATTTAAAAACTCTATACACAAATATAAGATCGAAAGCACAAATATTTTGAATAAAAATAAATCTTTTTATGTTTATGTGGAATATTAAGTTAGATATTTGGGCTTGAATATGTAAATATATATTTTTTGGCTTGTCATTTTTTTAGTATAATTAGATGTTTTGTATATTTATTATTATTATTAGTTTTGTTTGTCTGGTAATGACAAACTGTGGGCACCTGATGTTCAACTTTTTGCATGAACATTGGACTTCTTTTGTCTGTGTAAATCACATCCCCACAGTGCATCAGTGATCTTTTAAGTTTGGCTAAAGTTTCAATTTGGTATTTTGATTTTTATTCAGGTTTTTTAAGACAAATAGTCTCTACAATATCTGTTAAAATGGAGGCTACGTGTTGTTCGAGCAGCCATCTTCACTTCACTGTGCTTATCATCAAAATCAGCTCTGTCACCTCCTCCAGCCTCGCTCTCCTCCTCCTCGATGCTGGCTTTGATATGGTTGAACTCCTCGTCGACGCTCTGGTCTCCTCGGATCTGTACCAGAACCTGATGGGCCTCTTGGCTCCGGCCCTTCTGGAGGAGCCAGCGGGGGCTTTCGGGTAAGAAGATGAAGCCGACGAACTGCAGCGCGGCGGGGATGATGGACAGACCCAGCATGTACCTGCAGCACAGAGAGAGGGGTGGAATACAAGGTGGAGTTTTTAAGAAAACTGAAGTTTGAAGCCTTGTTGCTCGCATCGTAGGATAAATGATGTCAGTCACATGACTTAAAGTACGTTAAGCTGCCATTACATCTCTGAAATGGAAACCAAAACTACCTATTTAACTTTTCTTTGACCCTCAACAGAAAAAGCCCACTTGATATCTCCATCAGTGGACGAACTCATGTTTGGACCACAGTTCATGCAGAGCAAAAAGGCATTGTTTATGTAAAAAGTTAACTGTAGATAGCACAATATATATCCCAAAGGGAAAATAATTCAGTATTGCCAAAATATCTCAGCTCTAGCATAATGATTATAAAGAGGTAATTTATTTAATAACTCATCATATATCAGTATATTTTGGCAGTCAAAGGCTTAAAAAGTTGATTATTTCTATTGACAGACATAAAATATACTGCTTATATTTTTAGTTGTAATATCAGCCAAACATATTTACCTTAAATTTGTTTGTCTGAGTTTTGCTAACAGATGTCTAAGAAGGAGAATAACATAAATCTGGATGTTAGGCCTGTCGCGATAATCAATATATCAATTAACCAAATGATAAATAAAAAAACATCCTCAGTAAGTTTGCCGGCCTCGATAAGTTGACGTGCATGCATGTTTGTTTTCCTCCTCTCTTTCTACCAAGCGGGCTGGATGACAAGATGGCTAACTACGTCCATCTTTCTCAAGGCCTGGGTGCATTGGTTCTATAGCAGAATGAGCGGGGTTAGGGTTAGTGATCCATCTGTCATTCATTCAATCTTTGTGAGGGAGGCGGGGCCACTTGCTCGTACACACACAAACAATTTAAATTTATCTTACAATAGTCTTGTAAAATATCTGCTATAAAACATATAGACGGGCACGTGAATTAACAGGTAAGTTCATGTGGAGTCTCTTAACAATGAAAAAATAATCTGTTCATATCTCTGTATTAACATCACTATTCTCAATAATCCGTTTGAGAACATCAGCATAGCAGATGTTGGTAGAAATCCAGAGTTAAACATGATTACTTACAGATTTTTAATCATGCTTCCTGTCTGAATCCATGTTTTTAAGCATGACTTCATGATGATTGGTGGATCTTAAGGGCTACAGCTCAGTTTGTTTACTCCCTGAGTCAGTAACACCCTCTGAAAGTTTTCCCTGAAGACAAATTTGCACTGTTAAAACAAACTTTAGTGATCATCATTTGCAAACCAGGACATGTCTCCAGAATGCAGGCCTGAGTCTCTAAGAGGGAGGCGGAGCCAAAAATATGAAGACCCTTTTCTTTAAATCTACATATCAGGATCCTGATGAGGCCTCTCTGACTTCAGGAGGCTCATGTCCTTTTCTTCAGAGCTTGTAGTGAGGGCTGGCTCAGGCTTGGACCACAGCTGAGTGGCTTTAAAGGAGCTTTTCCTGATCACTCTGACTTTAAGGCTTATTTTTTTGCTCCTGATTAATGTTTGGTTGTGTTTGCTGTAAAAAATAAAACAGTGAACTGTCTGTAAACACTCTTATAAAGTGTCTTCAGAGAATCCTTCACACAAAACTCCTTCTAAAAAACATCAGTTCACTGCCTGACGGTGAAGAGTTAGTGATAGCCCGTACCTCCAGCCGTCGTGGCTCATGTAGCTAAAAGCTCCATCGACCACACTGGCTACAAACTGCCCCCCGGTGATGAAGAGCGAGTTGGTGGTGACGAGCTGGCCTCTCTGGTGGGGGGGGGACACCTCTGCGATGTAAACAGGAACCGTCATAGAGGCGATGCCTGATGGGACAGAGGACTTTTTAAATTAGATTCTGGAGGCAATTAAGGCAAAAAAAAGCAGAAATTTAGATCCTTACTCCAGACAGATGAAGGGCTTTGGAAAATATTCATTATTTAGATACACTGGTGTACTTTTTAATATTAGAATTAAATATAATAGAATACCCTTTATTGTCATAATACAACATGTACGATGATATTTGAGAACTTCTCCTTTTTAAGTGCAAACAGATAATTAAGTGAATAGCAGAACTAAAGTAAAAAAAAAAAATAGTGGGGATGCAACATATTATTGGTTTGATATCAGTATGGGCCAATAACAGCCTAAAAAGTTAAAGGTGCTATGAGGAGAATCTATTACCGCCGACATAAAGACTCTGCTACCCATGAGCACGCGCGGCGACTGTCGTAATGCTGCGTTCCAGTAACCTCGGAACTGGGAGTGACATCATTTCCGACTTATCGGCGTTCCAGTTGAAGTCGGAAAAAAACATGCCGATCTACCAGGCTATTGTTGGCTGTTGTTAGCACGCCCTGCGTTGTTGTTCACAAATATCACATGAAGAATGTGATTATCACTATGGCAGCATTTTTGTAAACATAAGTCTAACTATGTAGCTGATCTAGAGCGACACACCTCAGTCAGAAGTGCAAATAGATTGATTATTACAGGAGCTAAATAACTGTTCACACTGGGGGCATCCATTCTCAATTGTCAACTCGGGGGTGGCGAGGTTTCACTGAGTTCCCAGTAGGAAATTCCGACTTCGGGGGAACGTTCCAGTTGCAGTTTCCTACTTGGAACTCGGAAATTCCTACTTCTGACTACAATTGGAACGCACCAAAAGACATGACAATTTTTGGAAAACTTGGTATCGTAGTTTTGTAGCCGGCTATATATCGCTACTTACAGCCCGGTGCTCTTAAGACGTGTCTGAATAATATAAATTTGCACTCATTTTAATTGTCTTGTTCCCAAAGTTGAGTATCCAAACCAGTCCAGCCCTGTCCAATCCGACCTGAAGGCTAAGGAATAGCATTTATAGATAACCTATTTTGATGCTATAAAACTCATCTTAAAGTGTGTATTTCGATCAGGCATATATCGAAAAGTGAGACTTTTTTGTAATTACTTAGAAACTCCTCACAGTCTCTTTAAGTGTCTGTATCAACCGCTATTGAAATTTTTGGCAGATATTTACAGCAAATATATTGACCACACATCAGCTGGAATATCGGCAAATTACTCAAATTTACAATATTTATATTCATCATCATCACTGCATCGGTACATTCAAATATCAAGAGTTTTATTCTGGCAAGAGATAAAAGTTTTTTCTTGTTTTACATCAGTTCCTCGTAAAACTATATTGTGACAATGTAAGAAACAAGTCCATTTTTGTTTAGTACAGAGCTTGTGTTCTTAACCAGAAATATTGGTATCATGATAATGAATTTAAAAAAAGATCAGAATATCGAATACTGAGCATCCCTATAGAACAGTTATAAGTAAAGTATAGCTACAAAATGCATACAAGATAAAATTCTACAGGACAATGCTATTGAAAATCTCTATGTACAAGATAATAACATGGAATTAAGAATTCAACACACTAACACACACACACATACAAAAATACTTACAGTGAGGCTAGATCTGAATTCTCAAAATTCAAAGTTCATGGTCTTCTCAAGATTTAATTTGCAACAGATGAATTTTTTTTTTTTTTTTTTTTTTTACTTCTGAAGGAAACTGTATTAAAAATGTGTCCACCTACAAGTACTCGGGTATTTGGATAGACAGCAAACTGTCATTTAATGTACATACCAAAAACCTAGTTAAAAAGCTTAAAATGAAGATTGGCTTTTATTTTAGAAATAAAATCTGGTTCTGTTTTTATAGTCTGTTTTACATAAATTAAATAAATTACCAATCGCTCTTGGCCCCATCCGCAGCAGTGATGAGTCTAACTTCTGTTTTCTCCTTTAGAGGCAGAGCTGACTAACAGCTGATCTATTTACTTTGGACACTAACCTAATACAACCTCACTTTAAAATTACTCAACTATCCCTTTAATGTCATTTTCTCTACTTCTATTAATCTTGTAAGCTGATATATTTCATAATCTCTATTATTTCTAAGGCTACAACTATTCTACTTTAATCACTGAAAAGCTTTGACTACTTCTCTGTGTGATGAAGCTCAGGGTTGAGAGATTTATCCATTAAATTGATTAATTCAAATTAATTTATGCAGAAGATTTAAAAGTAAAATTCTAAAAAAAAAAATTAACTTAATCCAAATCTGTAAATTGTCATGGTGGTAGGCCTTGTCCAGTTTTGCACAAGCACTTTTAAAGGCTTTTATATTTTTTGTTAATTACAATAAATGCTGTTCAGAGAGCTTCATGTAAAAAAAAGAAGTGAAATTGGCTCAGAATTTAGTAATTTTGTGTGTAACCAAACTTTCTGAAATTCAAACTACAATACCATCATTTTATGAAAATACAAGAGGGAAATTCTGTTAAGTTTCGTAACATATATCTATAACATAAAAGCAAAACTTGATTAGTGTATTTTTGTGTCACTTGGAGTTTTTGTCCTTGAGAGTAGGGGTGTGCGATATGACGATATTAAATCATTAAGGATTATAACGTAAAGTAGAAAGATCATCAGATCGTCTGTGTGGGCGCAGAGACTTTGACGCGCACCCGACTAGCCAATCGTAGCACATTACGCGCAGTGCATGGTGGGATTTCCTGTTTGGTTATATAGCATGAAGCCATGGTGGAAAAAGAAAAGGAGATAAAAGCTTGAAGATGTCTGAACAAAAATCTGTTCTAAAGCAGCTCTATTATTCACTCAGATTATAGACATTGCAGTTAGATAACATTTGTTTTAAATTGTTGCACTTTAAGAGATAATGCTGATATTGTTGTTCATTACCTTTTATGTTTACATTTATTGCACATTTTTATAAAAACTGCACTATTTAAATTAAAATCTGTTCAGAGGGTTTCTTTGGCTTTATTTGTCTTTTTTTCTTTTAGGGTTTTACGTGTTTTATATGTTAAACATCGGGAAAAAATGGTCAAACATGCAAATTAGTCCAGAAAAAATCTAAGTAAAAAAGAATCATAATAACATCGTGATCGTGATTTTAGTTTTAAAAAATCGTGATATGATATTTTTGCCATATCGCCCACCCCTACTTGAGAGGGATAAATCAATTCAAAACGTGAATTGAATTTTGTGCGATTGAATCTGTGATTTTATTTTTAGGGCATATCGCCCAGCCCTAATGGAGCTCCACTGCATTTCCTCAGTTTTGTCAGTGTTTTTTTTTTTTTTTAAATAACAGACTTTTTATTTTAGTCACTCACCTATGCCCAAGCCCACAGTGATCCTGCCCACGAGCAGCACCTCCTTATCCGGAGCCATACTCAGGATGATGCCCCCAGCGCAGAAGATGAAGCTGGCCAACAGGATGCAGATCCTCCTCCCCAGCCACCCGTTCAGGGACCCCCCGCTGAGGGCAGACAGGGCAGCAGCCCCGACCGTGCTGGACACAAGCAGCTCCTGCCAAAAAGTGCTCAGGTTCATCTCCTTCTTAAGGAGCAGCATGGCCCCCGACACCACCCCGGTGTCATACCCGAAGAGGAATCCTCCCAGGGCAGAGAAGAAGGCCAGCAGGTAGACGAAGACAGGTGTGGAGGAGGAGGAGGCTTCCTGGTCCAGGTGACCTCCAGGTGAGGCAGAGTGTCCAGGTGATCCAGTGAGACTCTGCTGTCCATCTTGGTTTGTTTGCTGCTCCCTGCTGCCCATGTGGATGTTTATCTGCTTTAGACTCTGTGCGTCATGGCTGCAGGACATGAATAAAAGCAAATAAGATCTTACCAAGGAGTGCCCTCTCCCTCATTTGTTAATAACAGCCCTGTCCTGCTGCAGCTCCCACAAAGTCCTCATGAGCAAGAGAAGAGCTCAGGGACAGTGAGCCACAGCTGCAGGACATAACACTGCATCATTCACAACACCATGCAGATGTTAGGAGTCAAAACAGAGGGGCTGCTCCTCCACACCTTGTCAGTCTGACTACGTTAATAACCGATATGGTCTCGTGACTCCCCTGGGGTCAGCTGTACCCTGATCCTGCTGGTGCTGCAGGACTTCATGTCTGTAATAAATGTTCCGTCTCAGGTCAAACTGAAGGCTTCAGTCAGAGGCTCTGAGGCGAACTGTCTCCCCTTCACCGAGTAACAACTCCTCAGTGTGCGGACATGTTCACTGATACACGTAGGAGCCGCCTGGGGAGATGCGTTTCACGGGAGCGATGCGTCTACACGGGCGCCATCTTGGAGAGGGGTAGCAAAGTTCTAAATGGGTTTGGAGCTCAACGGGAGGTCCAGACGTAATTATATTTGTAATAAAAAAAAGCAACACTGACGTATTTTTGAACCTTTTTCTTTCATGAACGCAAAATTTGTAAATATGACCCAGGACTCATATTAAAGGGAAAACAATTGTTTTTTCATAGGCACGTTTTTTCCCCGGGACTTTATAGATTACAATAAAACAATAAAGAAGCATTAAGGCAACGTTAGGGTCATTTTAAAAGGCCTTTGATGCGGCAGAATAGAACAATGGACAGAGAAATATTCTTTAAGATATCCAAATTTGTATAATTATAATAATAATAATAATGATAATAATAATAATAATAATAATAAACGTCATATTTATTACTTTGATATAATATGTTTGTTTGTTATTGTTAAAGCAGTATTTGCAAACTGCTTTGACAAAAATATAATAATATATGATTGTAAAACAAGGCAACCTCATCACTTCAGACTTGGAAAAAAAACTAATAGCATTATTTAATCTACGTTCTTAAATAACAGTGCATTTTTTCACGTAACAGTGTGTCTTACATTAAGAAGTGGGAATGCAAATATAATTTAATTAGTCAATTATTTACAGAAAATCCATACATCCGTTTTATCCTGTAGTTTGGTTTTAATCACTGGCTGGCAGCAGGCTTATAGCCATTTGAATCAGTCTCTGGATTACATCTATATTTACTGTTTCTGGCACTGGGAAAGATGTTGCAGGGACCATTATTATGTAAACGGTAATGACGAGAAACTGAGTTAATGCATCGAAACTTTAGATTATTAACACTTTAAGGATGTCAAAATGTTGGCAATTAAGTATAGAATCAGAATGTATTCTTTTCCCAGAGCACAGCACAACAATTAACTTTGGTTTGGAAATTGTGCATTTTAAATTTAACAGATTTGGATTTTTTATGTTGACTAAATTCCTGTGGGTAAGGATATTTTAGATTATGTTTGGGTTGATCATGTTAAATTAAGATTTTTTGTAAATAAATGTATAAAATGAAGAATTACTGCAATATTGCACAAGATAAAACATTTATGGAACGAAGTCTGTGTTATTCATATTCAAATATACTGGATCATGATAGGTCTCTTACGACTTAAACGGCCTAAAAACAGATTCGTGTTTTGGTGAAATAAGAACATTTTATTGAAGCACAGACTTCATCCGCGGGCTGCGGCTGGACCCCTCCAATATGGCGCCCGGGTGATCACGTTTGTGTGACGTCGACTGCCCAAACAGGAAGTTGTGTTTAGCAAAGATTGAAGACGTAAAACAACGATTTTTATTCCAGTTTTTTTGTATATTTTTGGTAAATAAACATTCATACATACATTAAAATGATAAAAAAAAATCGAATTGTTTTTAAAAAGAAAAATAAATAAATACAAAACTAAATAAATAAAACCTACAAAGACGAAATACGCTCAAATCCTTCATATCACGACTGTTTATACTGCAACAGGAGACAAAAGAAATTATTAAATGATTGTAGAAACCGGACGATCAGATTTTTTACAGTAAACTGAGATTTAATAATGAGAAACATCCTTCTGTTACCATAAAAAGTGAAGTGAAAGCGAAGTGAAGTGAGCATTAACCTGTCATGGCCAATGAACTCAAAGTCCATCATGGGACACTTCATGAAAAAAAGTTATGAAGAGTAAGAACCATCAAACTGGGTCATCAGATCGTCCATAAACCTGCCAAGGGTTACCTGACAGGCTGATAAGTAGAAGCCAGAGCAGAAGTAAAAGTCCTGTCACTGGAAATAACTCATAACCCGACTACATTTAACTCTTTCTAAATAATGTTTAGAGAGTGAGTTTGTTTAATTCCTACCTTAGTTATCCCGGGTGCTCACTAAGCAGCAGCTGGAGTCTTGTTCAACAAGTAGGAAGTCAGCTAAAAAGCTGAAGGTCACATGATTAAGACAGGAGAGGAAGAACCGCCCACTGAACAGAATATCAGAGGACTCACCTGAACTGCAGGCTGCTGTTATGTAATAATAATAATAATTACATTCAATAACAGTTCAATAACAGAAAAATTCTTGGAAAATATCTAGAAAATAAGAACAAATAAAAACATATAATAACAATAATAAATAAATTGTTGTAGTAGTAGTAGGAGTAGTAGAAGGAGTAGTAGGAGGACAAGTAGTAGGGGAAGTAGTAGTAGTAGTCGTAGTCAGGCTATGACTAAATATCTATATTTTCATGTAAATTTGATATATTTAAGGATATTGAAATCCTAATTAATAGTGTTATGATGCACATGCTCAAATGCATTTCATAACAGTATAATAATTCATTTGCTGCCATCCACTGTAAAACAATTAAGTATTTTTGTTGAGTAATATTAGATATGAAATCTTTTCTCAATACTTGTGTGTTATGTTTTGTTTTATTTTATCTCTTACACATTTTATATTTGTAGTTAACAGAGTTCGGCAGTTACTTGGTTACATATGATTTATTACTCTAGTTATTGTACGTTTTGGGTAGCTTGTCACGAAAGTAATCATTTCATTAGAAGTGGATAAATTTGCATGCTGACGAAGGCTGTATGGGACCTCACATTATTATAATCTTCATATATATATATATATATATATATATATATATATATATATATATATATATATATATATTAGGGTTGTCAAAAGTATCGATACTCAAAAAAGTATCGATACTAAAATGTTGTATCCGGATACGATACTCACTTTCAAAAGTATCGATACTAATCCCCCCCCCTCGGATGCCGAGCCGCCGCCGCCGTCCCTCGCTCTCTGCCTCCTCACACACACACGAGAACAGGCACCCTTCCCCTCCCTGTGACGCGCTCAATAACAAAACAGCATGAGTAATGCTGCTGCAGGAGGGCCAAATCAACCAGTTTTGGTTAAAATAAAATTCAAAGACGCTCGAAATAAAAGGACGAAATACGCCCCCCCCCATGCTAAACACTCACTGCAATAAGGAGGAGGACGAAGTGGAGGAATTAGCTGCCGCGCCTTCGTCAGATAAATCGGTTGTGTGGACCTATTTTGGCTTCCCATGTAAAAGACGAGAGAACGGTGAGAAGACTGAGGACAAAACAACAACCGTGTGCAAAATATGCCGCTACAGTTCTCCGTTTACTGCGGCGAGTAAAACTTCTACCAACTTCGAACTGTGACGTCCGTCGGACGTAAATAAAGGTGGCTCCGGCTTGGGAATACCTGCTTTTATTTAGCAGTCACTGTGGGCTGTGACCACGCCAACTACAACTTTAATTCACGAACAAAACAGTGAGTAGTAATCTCTACACCTCCTGCTATCGGCTCTCTCCCATGCTCTCTCTCCCCCCTCACAAACACACACACACTGACTCTCCCCTCTGAACTCTGACCTGCTGGCCCCTCCTATTTGGTCCCTTCACAGACCGCCAATTTATAGGAAACATTAAAATCCACATTGAACACAAACCATAGAACTGCACCACTATGTTTGTGTAAGTCTGCATAAAAAACATTTGATTTTTGCATCGACTGCTGAGTTGACAGAATTTGATCATACTTGAAGATCAGAAGTATACGCACTGTTATAGGCTAAATATTATAGTTCACAGTTCAGACATTTATAGGTCTAAACTGCAGCTCTGAGGACTGCTGTTTGTTTTCCTTTTCATTCAAGAATGTACTTATCCTGATTGTTACAACAACAAAGCACTTTTTATTGAGATTTTGTTTGTACTTGCACTGTAGTCTAAATAAGGGGAAAAAAACTAAAATTTTGTTTTTTTCAAAGAGCATTTATTTTGTTCTGATGCAGCAATATTTTTTGTATTGTATTATTATTTTTGCATTAGGAAGAAAATACAGAAAATGAGACTTTTGCACGACTTCCTAGAGGTTATATTTGCATTTTTTGTTAATAAAAATGTTTCTTTTAAATATTGGGTTCTTTTTTTTTTATCCTTGTGGTATCGAAAATAGTATCGAGTATCGAATATATTTCCTGAGTATCGGTATCGAGTTGAAAATTTTAGTATCGTGACAACCCTAATATATATATATATATATATATATATATACACATATATATATATATATATATATATATATATATACACACACACACACATATATATGTATATGTATATATATATATATGTATGTGTATATATATATATACACGTATATATATATATATATATATATATATATATATATATATATATATATATATATATATATATATATATATATACATATATATATATATATATATACATATATATATATATATACATATATATATATATACACTGGTTTAATGCTCGATTATAACTTCAGCAGATCATTTTGACCATGTTTACATGTCTGAATGCATTGAGTTGCTGCCATGTGACTGGTTGATTAGCTGTAAAAATTGGAAAGCAGTTAAACGGACTGTATAGGACTGGTGTGACTATAAAAAAAAAAAGAAATGGAACTTTATTTTATTTCTCATGAAATCCTTATAGAACACTTTTTCCTCTAGGTTTTCACTTTATTTGAACTTTTTCTCGTAATTCCTCTTTTGTGCCAAAAAAATGAAAATGAACTTAATTCTACACTCTTTTTATTTGTAATTATTTTCTTAATGTCTGACTTATAACTATATTTTCTCGTCGCCTGGGGCTGTTGCTCGTGTTGTGTGTGAAAAAGTCATCGTGTTATCTGGTGACTTTCTCGGCCGTATGTGTTTGTGGATGTCGCAACTCTACAAATGATTAGGACGAATAGTATCTTAATATGTAGAGGAAGGATGAGTTATTTTTTTATTCTTATGTCAAAACACTATCTGAAAAATGCGTTTGAAGAAAAACAAAACATTTGTCGTGACAGCAATTGACGTTCGGCAGAGAGTCACCAGTCAACACGGTAACTCCTCGAAGCACAGCACCGGCGGCGGCCGTTCCCAGTTTCCTCTTTGTCAGACGGGAAGTTTTTCCCTGCCTGGAGTCATATGATGTGACAGTAAAGAGGGAGGAACCGCCTTGAAGGAGGTCTGTCCTCAGACGGAACCTTCTTAATGAAAAGAGTCCGGAGCTCCACAAAGAGGAACACGTCTCACTGCGGGGAGAAAGTTGGCCGAGGAGCGTGATGTCAGTGTGGGAACCGAAACAACAACGCCTCTGACAGCTTCCCCTGCCGGGACAGCGTGTTAGCAGCCCGAGCTAATGTCATACATGATGTAACAGCTGAGATCAAGTAATGTGGTGTTATGGTTTAAGTGGCTCCGGTGGCTCTGCTGCCTCTCGGACTCTCCTGCTCGTCTTTTTAGGGCTGCACTGACTGACCTAAATGCACTGCAGGCCGTCAGCTGGAAAGCAACACTTTAAAGACCATGGTTAACCAGGAGGAGTTGGAGGAGAGGCTGAGGAAGCTGCTGGTGAGGCTGAGGAGCCCTCAGGAGGACCGACAGCTCATCACCCTGATCCAGATCTTAGAGGACCTGCTCTCCCTGGCTCTCACCGACAATGGTAGGAAACGACACCTTCCTGCATTCATGGATCAAACTGCAGGCTTAAACGTGGGCATGGTTTCCTGTGGTCATTATGTTTTACTTAAGAGAAGCACTAAAAACATTTGTTACAGTGTTAAGACTGTAATCACATGTTAACAATGTTTAGTTGCCGTATAATACCAGTGTGACGTCACAAATCGAAAGCTCTCACACATAATGTCATAATTATCCACAAAGTTAAAATTGTTTTTGTTATGAGGCATTGGTCAACAATCTTTTTCACTTGAAGATCCTCTTTGATAGAGAAAGCTTTACTACTCACTTAAGACAAACTTATTTTCAGTGTTTATTACGTGGGCGATTCCACCAAAAGAGTGACATTTCTGTCCCCAGCATATTATTGTATATTAAATGTATAAACACAAGTAATATATTACAATGTTGTACAAATTATATTTTATTATTATACTAAACACCATACACATTAATATTTGTACAAGTTACATATATTTTTTAAAATATTTTAAAATGGCATCCAAAACACTTACACATAGCATTTCTTGCCTGTCCCCACAGCCAAACGCTACACTTTACTACAATTCATCATGAACAAAATCCTTCCAAAGCAAATTTTCTTTTGCATTTAGGTGTGACTCCATTTTCTATCTACACTTTTAAAACAAAAGTTTTACAAAAAAGTCATATTTTGGTTAAAATTCACATTTTAGTGCTTTCCCCGGGTTTTCACTCACTGCTGTTACCCAAACAAACTCCCCCCTTTAAAATTCTGGAACATTCCACCAGTGACATGTTCTACAGGAATTGACATCATTTAGGTCTTCTTCAAGTCATGGGAAGACCAAAAGTAAGTTATCTCTTTTATTTTTCCTTAAATTTAATGATATATTAGCTGTTTTAGAGATGGTCAATCTAAATACTCAGTCCTGTTACCTAAGTTGTCTCTAAGACAACAGTTGTTGATTTAAAAAGTAAAATATTCAGTTAAATCTTAAGAATGTGCTCCATGTGCTCAAGCTACTAGCATAGATGCTAAGTGGCTAGATTTCACACAATTGCTAATTTTATGCTAAAAACTCATTGTTGTTACCCTCATTGCTGTTACTCAAATAAAGACTAACAGTAAAAAAAAAAGTCATTTTTTTCACGAATATTAGAATTTTCATCATGTAACCAACCATTTCTTCTAAATTAACTCTTTTTCTAAGGGAAAACATTGTACGTGGTTGATATTCTTATTATAATTTTACTTATTCATGGTTTTACAATGGCATTTGAGTTTTGGTAACAGCGGAGAAAAAATTGCAATGATAATAAACTGTCGAATGTTGCAATAAATTAAATAAAGTAGCCTGAGATTGAAGAGTACTCATTTTGAATGAGTAAATGTGTATATTACTAAATTCTATCCGTGAAATTGAATGAAAATGAAGTTTAATTTTGAAGAGTTTCGACAAGCAAATTTCACTCTTTTGGCGGAATGACCCACTTAATTTTTTTTCCCTCTTTTTACTTAATTTCCCCCACATTAAATCATGTAGATTCAATCTTTAGTCTTTCAGTTCGATGAAGATGGAATGAAAACTAAGGATGCACGATGTTGGATTTTTGTCGATATCCATATGCTGTTGTTGTTGTTTTTTTTATTCTTTATCACCGATACTGATATTATTATTTCTGGTCAAGAGCACAAGCTCTGTACTTGAAAATTGTTTCTTCAGTATATTTTTGCAAGGACCAGATGTATAACAAGAAAAACAGCATTTAACTCTTAGATATTTAAGTGTACTTATGCAGTGATGAGAAGGTTGTGCTTTGTGTAATTAGCCGTTATTCCAGCTGATACATGGCGGATACTTGTGGTTGTAAATATCTGTAAAATGTCAATATTGGTCAATAACCAAGCTAATATCAATTGATTGTGATATAACCTAATGATATCATGCATCCCGAATAAAAAACAGATTCTGTGGATTTTAAGTCACATTTTCATGTTACAACCTATGCATATACGGATATTATCAGTATATTGTCTAACAGTTACGGTATTTTCACCAGGAGTATCGATACAATTCACCTTCTCATAACTGCATTCAAAAATAAAGGGTTTAATTTTTCAAGAATAAAATGTGTTTTCTTGTCTCGAATAAACTCTCTCACCAAAAGCAAATTTTTCAAAAGGTAAAGATCTGAAGTCACATTTTAATTTTACAAATTGATGACTTTGAGAAATGAAGGAAATAACAATGATATTTTAAAACTCATTTTAATCTTTCTGAAGGCCTGCTAAAACTGAAAACTAAGATGGTGAATGAAACCGGTTTGACCAAATTAATCTTGTGAAGCATCTGGATTCACCATATCTATGTTAGTCATGAGTGGAAAGGCCCAACAAAGATCTAACCTGACCGAACCATCCAGTCTGGATATCTACTAGAAATGCCTGAAAGGTCTACAGGTTAGGGACCCCTGATATAGGGGATGCTGAAGTGTGGATTTTTTGCAAATAAATGAGCTTTGCGTCCAAACACCAAGTCCTAAAAAATATTATCACAAAACACTTCACTAAAGAGCAGGGGTGGATCTAGTCATATGGGGGCCCAAGGCAAACCCAGTCATTGGGGCCCTTCATATCCCTGTACTGTGCTGATACATTTTTGTAATTATTTTTATTATTTTTTCCAACTTATGGGATGGGTGCAGAGAAAAAATAAACAAGGAACTTACATATATCAAACAAGGGTCATTTCGACTGTAATAAACCTTAACAGTGAAAAATATTGTCTCTTTAAAAAACAGTATGTTAGAGACAAAGTTCCCATTCCCTACTCAGATAACTCATTCAGTCTTACTCATTCACACCACATGAGACAGAATAGATGGACAGACAATTGTCAGAAGTATTAACAAGAAGAGGGGAAAAAGGGGGGGAAGAAAAAGAAAGGGAGGGTAGTAAATAAAAATAAAAAATAACTAAAATCAAATTAGATTAAATAATAACATGAAAAGTAAACAGGGTCAGAAACTCAGTATTTCATTGGTTGTCAGCATGCTGATACATTATTATTATTATTTTAATCTTGTACCAGGTAACAAAACAAAACTAAATGAATTCCCTTAAATTCTGTAATTGAGTTCAATTTTGACTGAAGGCAAGTGTGTTAATGAGTCCTGCTGTTGAAATCTGTTACAGTTATCTGACAGCTTAAAGAGACTGTGAGGAGTTTCTAAATAATTACAAAAAAGTCTCAATTTTAGATATATACCTGATGGAAATACACACTTTAAGATGAGTTTCATAGCATCAAATAGGTTATCTAAATGCTATTCCTTAGCCTTCCGTTCGTGTCGGACAGGGCTGGACTGGCCTGGATAATCAACTTCTGGAACAAGACAATTAAAACTAGAGCAATTTTTTTTTCTTTTATTATTTATATTACACATCTTAGAGCACCGGGCTGTAAGTAGCGATATATAGCCAGGTACAGCTACGATAGCAAGTTTTCCAAAAAATGCTTGTTGTCACACATCAAAAACTACCACTACGTAACTGTAAAGAGATACATTACCTCGTCGCTTTGCATCCTGTAAGTTGTTGAAAAAAGAAGTTGTAAAGCAATGCAGAGTTCTGATGAAGGTCTTTATTGCATCCATAGCCTCAAAACAAACACACGCTGTGGATCTGTGATGTGTTCCAGTTGTAGTCAGAAGTAGGAATTTTGAGCTCCGAGTAGGAAACTGCAACTGGAACGTCCCTCAACGTCAGAATTTCCTCCTGGGAACTCGGTGAAACCCGCCACCCTCGGGTTGACAATCAAAGATGGATGCCCCCAGTGTGAACAGTTATTTAGCTCCTGTAATAATCAATTTATTTGCACTTCTGACTGCGGTGTGTTGCTCTAGATCAGCTGTATACATAGTATTGTTAGACTTATATTTACAAAAATGCTCCCATAGTGATAATCACATTCTTCATGTGATATTTGTGAACAACAACGCAGGACGTGCTAACAACAGCTAACAATAGCCTGGTAGATCGGCTTGTTTTTTCCGATTTTAACTGGAACGTTGATAACTCTGAGATGATGTCACTCCCATTTCCGAGATTACTGGAACGCAGCTTTACGACAGTCGCCGCACGTGCTCATGGGTAGCAGAGTCTTTTACGTTGCTGGTAACAGATTCTCCTCATAGCACCTTTAAGTTACAAGTTACATACCCATGTTTATATTTCCTCCGCATCCAGGGAATAATATTTATGACCAAAAAAAGATTTTGACTCCAAATGTTTGTGATCACGAAGCCCCTGAAGGGACATCAGCAAAAAATAAATACATTTATTGTGCACACGCAAAATTATCCAGTGCATGGGCCTCAAGCTTTTTATACTAAGTGTCATATAGTTTGAAAAGTTATGAATTCAAGTATTTTACAGGTTATCATGATTGAACATAACGCCAATGACATCAAATGTATGAGGCCAACTGACAAAACGATTATTAAATATGGATGCTGATCTCCTCTACTTCATACTACAGCATGTGAATTAAGACTAAAATAATAAAAACTGAATCAAAGAAAACTTGAATAATACATTTTTGTGAGATGTTTGGGGCCCCAGGCAATTGCCTGTGGGATTGGTAAGGATTTGTCCGTGGTATCAGTAAAGGACACAAGCGCTTTCACCCTCTCACCACTGCATGAGTATATTTAAAAACCACAGGTAATGTTTTCAAGAGTTGAATATTGTGTTTCTTGTTTTATATCTGTTCCTTTGCAAAATAGTCTCTCACAATGAAAGCAGAAAGTCCATTTTAAAAAGGTTAAGAAAAATACCTACACCTGTATTTGGGAAAATGATTACAGAGTATTGGCTTATTGGATATCAGCAAAAATCCAATGCTGTACATCTCTGGATTTTATTGATCACAATTTCATTCATGAGTTTACTTGTCAATACAAGTCTTCAGCACACTTTTGGATCAGTGGGAGGCATCAAATTCAAACTGAGTGAATATTTTTACGGACAAAAACTGAAGTTTATCAGTTTGAACATTACATTGTACATTTTGTTGCTGCTGTAAGGGTTACTGTGATTTTTAAATAGGAATATTCACAATAATCCACTCCTTCCTTTGAGATAATTGATCTCTCTTCTCTTGTCCTCTTTATTTCAGCTACTCAGCTTTTTGAGGGCCAAGACGTCCACGTGCCCCTCATGTTGGTGCTGTCCTCCTACATGAGCAGCAGGGGAGTCCAGCAGGTACAACCCTGGAGAGGGATGGGGGGGGGGGGGGGGCGTGGGGGTGGCAGGTGTTATTGTGGGGCTTCGCCTGATTTGACTTAAAGAATAAGTTTGGTTTCTACAGCTTTCACATTGTTTATAGAATGAAGTAGAACAATATACTCACCCAGAAGGCTTTCCTGATCCAAACAGTGCTTCAGGAGATATTTAGATCCAAAATCGAGCGGCGGACATCCGTATAATGGTAGCACACGGGGCATGTATAGCGCCGCTCCTAAAACTGCATTAATCGTCCAAAAACTCATTAGTTTCACTAATATTTCATCATGGTCCGCTCGGGCTACTCCTCCATTACAGTCTGTGTCGCTGAAGACATGTTTTGTGACTGTACTGACCTCTGAACTGAAGAAGAAGAATGTTTGCCTCCACGCATGCGCAGTACTCTCTAGAGAGCTGCTCTTCTCTTTGCCTCTGCATCCTCCTTTCGATGAGCTCCTCATCTGTAAACTCTGGCTCGAAACTGTAAAGACACCCATCATATTCAAAGTTCTCCTCCACAACATCTGATATATATTCATCCATTTTGCTCAAAACTGGAAGAAGAAAGTCGTTGAGTAGCCGGCGGTCTTCCCCTGAAACAATGAGCCGTACTGCGCATGCGCTGAGGCAAACCTTCTTCTTCTTCAGTTCAGAGGTCAGCACAGCCACAAAACATGTCTTGAGCGACACAGACTGTCTTGGAGGAGTAGCCCGAGCAGACTATGATGAAATATTGGTGAAACTAATGAGTTTTTGGACGATTAATGCAGTTTTAGGAGCGGCGCTAACATGCCCCGTGTGCTTCCATTATACGGATGTCCACTGCTCGATTTTGGATCTAAATATCTCCTGAAGCACTGTTTGGATCAGGAAAGCCTTCTGGGTGAGTGTATTGTTCTACTTCATTCTACAAACAATGTGAAAGCTGTAGAAACTGAACTTATCCTTTAATTGATTGTTTTCCCATTTTGGGTTTATCATTTATTTTTTATTAATCTATTTGTGGTATAAAGACTCCCATTAGCTGCCCATTCAATGGCTGCTAGTCTTCCTGGAGTCATTTAAAATATTTCATAGACAAAATTTACATTATAACATTGTGTAAAAATGCACAAAATCATACAAATAACACAACACAATTAAGAAAAGTAGTAGTAATTACAACATGATGAAATTATTCCATGATTACATTAGAGCAATAATACAGAAATTTGAATATGAGCAGATTTTGTTTTCACATGGTCGTCTGCAGTAACTCAGCTGTACAAATGTTTCATATGAGCTTATGCCAGTTAAATGTTGCTCTGTAAAGCACTGTGGACTCAAGAGGATTTGTAATCAGGAGAGGAAGTTTTAAATCGCCCCCCTAGTGCACGTCTTGTGGCATATCGGAAAAAAATCAACTTCTCAGCAAAGAACTGTGGCTGATCTTTAAATATTGTATTCCACATCCATAACATTAATCTTAATTTAATTTTGTTGTTAATCATAAACCAAGAAAGGCGTGAATGCATCAGTGCCACACTGGTCCTATAGGAGCACTGAAGGACAGTCCTGTTTTATGCCACCTGAAGCTTCTGAAGATCTCTATGATGCAGACGACCATATGAGCTGTTTTGGTTTGTGCTTGGTATTGGGTGAATTAGATCACATCAGATTTTACACAAACGCAGCTGAATTTGAAATGTGGAGCCCCTGCTGACCCCAAGAGTGCTGTGAGGGTGATGTGACGGGAGAATCATTTTGCATTATCAAGCATCACAACCTCCATTTTACACCAAGACAAGCCCATGATGAGATGAACAGCTCATGAAGCTTCAAAGTCGTCTACTGCTGCCGTGCCTGTGTGCGATGTTTATGGCGTCTCATGACTTATCAGATGTGAGATAACATCCTGGCTCAAACTGAAAGTAAACTCAGAGGGCCTCACTAACATGTTTGGTCATGACTGACAGACTCTTCTGAAAGATTAAATCAAATCTGAAGTCAGCCTTTAAAAAAGAGAATTATTGAAACACCAGAGTTTCCTGGTGGTAACTGCATCAGCTGAAGGCAGAAGTTTGGTCCTTTCTTTTTCTAAACATAGGGCTATCAGGTTTCAAGGTTGATATATTGAGCAGTTTGCTCCATTTTCGTAACAATGATTCATCTGTGGCCATAGAACAGGGCATGAAAACCAGCATGTAATGGTTAAAGAGAAACAGAAAATGGGTTAGTGGTGAAGGACTTTTTCCATTAAAGGTTTTTTTGTGTGTTTTTTATGCAAAACAGCAACAGAGAAAACATAAAAGAGGACAGTCAAGTAAACAGCCAGAGTCTTAGAACTAAAAAAAACTTCAGTGAGGAAAACTTTACTTGTTATTTCATTATCCATGACGTGAAGAGACTGGATCACAGCAGTCATGCTGCCAACTGTGTGGAAACAGCGAACTGCATCATCCACGCATCCTCTAGGAATGTAATAAACTTGACTTATTCTAGGAAAATGTACACAGCATGATAAAGAATATTTTGACATAAGTGATGTTTCTGTTAAACATAAATGATTGTGACTTAGACAGGGATAGATACACCATATTGTCAAAAGTATTCGCATATGAACTTAAGTGACATCCCATTCTTAATCCATAGGTTTCAGTATGACGTTGGTCCACCCTTTGCAGCTATAACAGCTTCAACTCTCCTGGGAAGGCTGTCCACAAGGTTTAGGAATGTTTATGGGAATTTTTAACCATTCTTCCAGAATAGCATTTGTGAGGTCACACACTGATGTTGGACGAGAAGTTCTGGCTCTCAGTCTCTGCTCTAATTCATCCCAAAGGGGTCTATGGGGTTGAGGTCAAGACTATGTGCAGGCCAGTCAAGTTGATCCACACCAGTCATCCATGTCTTTATGGACCTGCTTTGTGCACTGGTGCACAGTCATGTTGGAAGAGGAAGGGGCCAGCTCCAAACTGTTCCCACAAAGTTTGAGCATGGAATTGTCCAAAATGTCTTGGTGTGCTGAAGCATTCAGAGTTCCTTTGACTGGAACTAGGGGTCCAAGCCCAGCTCCTGAAAAACACCCCCACACCATAATCCCCCCTCCACCAAACTTTACACTTGGCACAATGCAGTCCAACAAGTATTGTTCTCCTGGCAACCACGAAACCCAGACTGGTCCATCAGATTGTCAGATAGAGAAGCGCGATTCGTCACTCCAGAGAACGCATCTCCACTGATCTATAGTCTAGTGGCGGCGTACTCTACACCACTGCATCAACGTTTTGCATTGCACTTGGTGATGTGAGGCTTGGATGCAGCTGCTCAGCCATGGAAACCCATCCATGAAGCTCTCTGCACTGTTCTTGAGCTAATCTGAAGGCCACATGAAGTTTGGAGGTCTGTAGCAATTGACTGCAGAAAGTTGGTGACTTCTTCACACTTTGTGCCTCAGCATCCGCTGACCCCACTCCATCAGTTTACGTGGCCTACCACTTGGTGGCTGAGTTGCTGTTGTTCCCAAACACTTCCATGTTCTTATAATACAGCTGACAGTTGACTGTGGAATATTTAGGAGTGAGGAAATTTCACGCCTGGATTTGTTGCACAGGTGGCATCCTATCACAGTTCCACGCTGGAATTCACTGAGCTCCTGGGAGCGACCCATTCTTTCACAAATGTTTGTAAAAGCAGTCTGCATGCCTAGGTGCTTGATTTTATACACCTGTGGCCATGGAAACTGGTGCAAGATTGAACCTCCTGATGTAAACTAGTGGCTAGAAATCACAAGAGAGATCTATATATTATCTATACAATATATAGATAATATATTATTATACTATCTAAGAATTACCCACCAGTTTAGATTGAAGGGATAGGTTTTCTTGAAAAATGAGAAAAATTGACAATTAATGACACAATGAAATATACCAAAGGAAACACTGATATGTAAATTAAAGATACTGAAGCTATATACACTGCTTTGAATATGCATGTCAGTAACCATTACTGTTTTGTTCTCTGTCTTTTGTTGAGCACATCTGCTTCTGATGTGGAAAATACACATCAGGAGCAGCTAACTCAATGTAAACTGTTGTTATTATTGTACAACACAAAACTTCAATAAAATAAAAGTACCAAAAGAATGAAGAAAAACTTCAGAAAACTTAAGCAATAATGGGAAGAAATATTTAACTAAATCAAACAAATATACAGCCCTAGTTAATGTCCAGTCTTTTGAGGAGCTTATTTTCAATTTTGGCATGAAATCCTGTTTTTTTCTCATTTTGGTGGCTGGCTCATTCTCCTTACACTGTGTGTATTTTCCTCTCTGCAGGTGGGTTGGTCTTTGCTGTGCAGGCTGATTGAAATTTGTCCGAGCACACTGGACGAGCTGACCCGACCTCTGCAGGCGGCCAATGAGTGGGAGGTACTGGGAGTGCACCAGTAAGTGAAGACACTTTAATATGTGCTATAACCGCGACTGAGGGATAAATTATTTGACTATGAAAGTGATTCACAAAGAGTTTGTGTGATATAATAGTGCTTCAGTATCACACCAACACAGTTAGATTACATGCTTTTGCATCAGTGGCCATGAAAATGTGATCACTTTGGCAAAGCAAACTGGAAACGTGGCCAACATCAGGTCAGAATCGATACTGTTCAGTACTTCAGTCACTAAGAAATATCTGAAGCTGAAGTCGGTCCCATCGGCCTCAGCTGTGCTTCATCTTTGCTTCAGACAGATCAAGTTAGAGGAGCCATCGGCTCTTCTTGGCCTGCTGAAAATTTCAATCAAAATGCTTTACAAGGCAAATAACCGTAACTAATAGCAACCGAACTGTTTTCTTGGCATGTTAGTATTCTGACGATGCATTCAGAGTCCATCTTTTTGTACTTTTTAAGTCCTTATGCCCTTTAGTGTGTCTAAAATGTCCACGTGAACTACAATAAATTAACAAAAGTGTGTGCATGTAAGGGTTGCATTGAATTCGCAATGTCCTCCTAGGCCACTTACTGTGTTGGGCCGCAAACTTTTTATTTTCATTTTTTTTATTTTATTTATTTTCTTTTCTTGAGTTTTGTTCTGGGTGTTAGCGCACCAAAGACAAAAAAACAAGCTTTGCAGCATCAAGACTCCTCCCTCTCCCCTTCTTCCGTAGCTTCCTGAAACAGCTCATTCCCCCAGCCCCTAAGAGTAAACCTACCACTGTGACATCACAACATTGTTTTGTCAGCAGTTCAAGCTCATTGGCTCAGGCTGGCAAACTTGGTGCAGGGCACAGATGTTACAGTGAATGCAGAGTTTGCCAACATGGCACCGTGCTGCACTAAACCAACTTATTACCACAGAGTAGAGTGGTCAACCAATCAGAGTGGACCAGCGCAATATGGGGAAGGGGGCCTTAAAGAGGTAGAAGCTTTTACAGAGCATCTTAGATGCAGAGAGAGTAGAGGTGGACCAGGAGTACTCTGTGAGAAGCAGTTTTTTTTAAGCACAATATATAGAAAACATTCTCTAGCAGTCTCAAAACCAAACATATAGAGAGATTTAAGACAAAGTATTGTCTCCTAAACTGATTTTTAGACTTTCAAAAAGCTTGTAAAGCAAGTCGTCCTGGCTTGAATCTCTCAGTATTGTTACTTTGAACCAGAATAGCCTCTCTTTCTGCAAATCTTTTGACACAAAGAGCAAATGTCAAAGTGTTATTAAGATTAATCAGACTGATCTTTTCACTTATGTTATTCTGATGCTGTTTCTAATTCTCACTTCCTGCCCGTTGTTCTGAAACAGCTCTGTTCATGTTTTAGCACATAATGTCACCTTTACTCTTTTACCATGAGACCTTTTTCACTTCCTTTCTTTTGGCGGCTTATATTCAAGCTGCTGTTTTTCTTCAGCCCTTCATGTTCACAGAAGAAGTTTGTAGATTATGTCTAGAGAGCTGGGGGGATTTTTTAAGCCAGCCTCAAGGCCTTGGAGTTTTCCAGAGAAGTGAAATGTTACTTTTTGACAGAAGGGGAAGTAAATGCAGATATTTGTAATCATGAAGAACTGCATTGGAGTTGTACAGAAGGGACTCCAAACATGATGTGGATGCAGACCCTTTCTACATGCCTATTTCTGCTGGGGCAGGGCCCTAATATCACCCATTAACCATGGGGAGCTGGGATTTCAGTTGCTCTGCTCCCCAGCTCTGGAACTCTCTCCCTCCAGACCTCCAAAACCTGAATCCCCTGTCTCTTTTTAACTTAAAACCCAGCTGTTCAGTATTGCATACCCTATTTGACAATAGGGCTGGATGATTATGGTAAAAATAAGAATCCCGATTATTTTAAGTGATATTGAAATCACAATTAATATGCACAATTATTCATTTATTTAAAAACTTCAGTATTGATTTAAACACAACTTTAAAGAACCAGCGAGTGGCACGTACAGTTTTATTGATCCACATCAGTCACACACACTCGCTGTGGCTGCACGTGGAACACAGAAGCGCTATGAAGCGCAGGAACTTGCATACATGGCACTCCACACTGTGTGGCATATTAATCATTTTTTCTTTGAGTATAATGTTTTTATGATTGTCAGATGGCAAAATTTAAATCACAATCAAAATCTGATTAATTGTCCAGCCCTATTTTTACAATAACATACCGCCTCATTCCCATGCGTGTCATTATCTGTTGTGCTTTGCTGCTGTCGAGTTTAGTATTACTGTTGATTTTTTTGTTGTTTTAATCTTGTACAGCGTCCTTGAGTGTCATGCCAGGTGCTCTTGAATAAAAAGTGTTATTATTGTTATTAAAATAGAGCAGCCAATTTGATTCATGTCAGTCTCACTCCTTAATGAGACCCAGAGTTACCCGAGACCCCTTGATTCAGCATTCTGACATGGTCTTCTGTCATGTTCATTATGCAGTAATAACTTTCTTTTAAAAAAACAGACACAGAAAAGGCAGAGACATTTTATAATCCACATGTAGAAAGGTTTATTCCTATGGCTCCAGTGTGATTGTGTCTCCTTGATGTGCTCTAGTTTATAAGGCTAATTATTGAGTCCTGACCCTCCTGTTTGTGTCCACAGCTCTCATTTATCTCTTCTGTGATTGTGTGTCTTGCAGGCAGATCCTGAGGGCTCTGTCACAGTTCAGTAAAGACTCCAAAGTGACTAAGGTCGGACTCAGAGCTTTGGCTCTCCTGCTCAGATCAGGTACGTGACTACTAACTGGCAAATATGTTTTTTTAAATAAAAGCTCTTAGCTCAAGAAATGTTTATATATCAGGAAAGCCAGGTGTTGGATATCTGCTGATAATCTGAAGTACAATGACAGGAAACTCTTCATCTCTAAAGGCTGTGAAGAAGTGTGTGGTGATCAGCCTTTTCTCTCCACTTTTTATGCATGCACGAGGAGAGAAGGGCTGGACAATTTATGGATTTATTCAGAAGATTTAAAAATTAAAAATCAAGATTTTTTTTCTTGACTAACTCCAAAAGGAAATCTTTGCAGTGTTTAATAGCTTGTAATGTTTTTTTAAACAATCTCTTTATTGCATTTTCAGTCTACAAAAGAGAGCATAGAAATGAGATATAAAACATAAGATAAAATAAACAAAGTAACAACAATAATGATGAGGTGGATCAAGGCATATCAAATCAAAGCAAATCAAAACAGCAGGAGAAAAAAATGGTAAATGAGTAAGTAATAATAATAATAATAATAATAATAATAATAATAATAATAATAATGTTTAATAATAATAATAAAGGATGAATAACTTGTATTTGTTTTAAAATGAGATTAAATATTGATCAAAGTGTTCCATGTTAACATTCTGCAAAAATACCTCGGCTTTCAGCGTTTATGGAGACAAACCTTCCTGCTTTTAGCTTAATGAGGGAATGTTGGGAATATATTTTGACAATGTAACGGTAAAACTTGTTTCATGTCATTTTTGTATCAGCTGGAGTTTTTTTTTTTTTTTTTGAGAGGGAAAAAAAATTTGAAGATAAAGTGTCGAAGAAAAACTTTGCTGATTTTGTTTTTATGCCATATTGTCCAGCCCTAGAGGAAAATTTGAAGTGTTAAGATTTAAAATACAAAAGTAACTTCAAGGTTAAATTGTTAAAAATTAGATAAATGCTCTAGAAATATAACAGCAATCATCTGGTGAAGTCTCTTATGTCCGTATCAACTGTAAGCTATATTTAACCCAGGAAGTAAAGGAAATGTATTCAAGTATTATTTTTTAACCATCTAAAAATTGAGCATTTGATTTGTGTCTTATTTTAAGGTAGCAGGGTTTTAAGTGGTTGTGTTGAATATTTTGTCGCAGTGGAAATGAAAGTTCTTTGTTCCTTAGTTATTAGTTTTGCTTCATTTTTTTTACCTAACCCCTTTGAACACTTGGTACTATAGCTTTTTAATAATAATATAATAATAACCAAACATTTAAGCTATAGGATGCTTTTCAGAAACTGAATTCATACGCTGGCTGGTTAGATTTTCACATGACAAGGGCTGCAAATATGCTTACCTTCTTGTTTTATTCTCACTGTTGCAGACACTATTCCTCTGCTGGTGCTGGAGGAAGAGGAGGATGTGTTTGGTTTGGTCATCCAGGCGATGAAGACGTTTCCCGGCAGTGAGGAAGTCCAGCTGCAGGGCTGTGCAGCTCTGCAGATTCTCCTGGAGAGAGGTGACCCCGCCTCCTTTATACCAGCTCTCTGACTCATCTAGATCCACAAATATTTATTTAGCTTATGTCAGATTACTTTCTGTTTCCTTTTCCATCTCAGATAATATTTCATGTTGGCATAACAACACGCTTCATGCTTTAAAGCTCGTTGACTTGCCCTTTGTGTAAATGGTAGTGTGCAGCTTTGATTGGCTGACATCCCGATCAAACCACTGTTTAAAATGCATCATTTTTCCATGTTTGCTTGGTGGCTAATCATCTTTGTTGTGCTCATTTGTCTAGTGAGTGATGAACATCTTGTGGAGTTTGTGGAGAATGAGGATCATGTTGTGGTCCTGGCGGCTCTGCAGAGCTTCCTGCACAGTCCTCAGCTGCTGGAGCAGGCCATGAAGGTGCTGCTCCCTCTGACCAAACCTGGTAAGCATTTTGTACACCCCTGCAAAAAAGAAAAGAAACTTCCCAAAGTAGGGATGTACAGGTAAAATGGTAAACCGGATAAAATCTGCCATGGTTAGTATTACCATTTCCTGTTTAAATTACCAGTTAACCGTGTTTGATTACCATAATGTGTCAATGACTCACAGTGATGCTGCTCATTGTCTGGAAAAGCCAGAGTTAAGTGTAGACCTATTGAGTGTATGTAAAATAAGTTATGTTTTTTTTTCGTCATCTCAAAACTTTGATCATGTTCACAGTTGTTTATAAAGTAAAACCTGTTTGAAGTTAAAATCTGTGTCCTCTTATTGTAAGAACACACTGTTCAGCATTAATTACGTAATAATGACAAATACTTGTCAACTTTTATTTAATGTGAAAAAGGGGGAAAATATTGACCCATAGGCTGTGTCCAAGATGGCATACTAACGTACTACATACTACATACTCATGTGTATATACTGTATATTACATACTATAAGTATGATTAGAATGCCAACTGTTCACACTGTAGTATACTACTAAGTTTCCCATGATGCATTTCAAACCTCCGACGGCAAAAATCAGAAGCACACCAGGCTATCAAATATCTCTGTTGATCCGCCACATATGAAAGTTAAGAGAGCATTTTAGGCGAGAAAGTCACCACGTAGAATACCAAAATGTGGTCATTTGAGCCATAAAATGCACGGATATAAATTTCATTTCGGCCTTTTGGACATTTCGTTATGATGTATTCTCCAAGTTTTCAGCGTTCCAGTTACAAAGTCGGAAAAACTTGATATAGAGGGCTATTGTTGGCCGTTGTGTTAGCATGCCCTGCATTGTACTTCACAAAATATATAACACTATGGTAGCATTTGCATCAATACAAGTTGAACAATACTCTGTGTATGGCTGATTTTACTGCCATAAACGCTAATTAAAAGTGCAAATAAATAGAATATTACAGGAGCTTAATAACCGTTTACACCGGGGCAGCCATCATTGATTGTCAACTCAAGTAACAAGGACGTTGCTGAATCTTTGAAAAACAAAAAATGAAATACAGGCTCTCAAACCTGTCAGTAAGTACTCACTCTGACTGAAATCAGAGTAAACCTTGAGATAAAGTACAGGTGTTTCCAATCCTCACTCTTTTCTACGAGTCTATACTCTCATAAACTTCAAACTTGTACTGGTGCCGGATCACCCGAGTTCCCAGTCTGAAATTTGGACGTCAGGAGGCGTTCCAGTTGAAATTTCCCACTTGAAACTCAGAAATTCCTACTTCCAGCCCAACTGGAATGCAGCAATAGCTCCCACCTCTTCCTGCTCTACAGGACTCTGATTGGGCCATCCACAGTTGTTGTAGATTGGAGCTTGGCAAGATGGATCTGCCTGATTACACCGAGGGTGCATCTCAATGTGCTAGAATGCAGTGTCCTCTCTCCTCTCTCCTACGCAACACCGGAAGTACTTTTTGAGCAGCCATATTGAAGGACGTTCCTAAGCGCAAAATGCACACGGAGGAGAAAGGAGAGAGGAGACTGATCTGGAGGAGGGATAATCAAGGAAACGCAAGTGCAGGCTTCGTGGAAGTCTTTTCACTGACAGACACGCCCCCGTGTGACGTATCAGGCTGTAAAGTGTCAGCTGCCCACATGTGTGAAATGTAAACACCATGGTGCTAGAGATATCCACATTTCACACAAAGCAGCCGATGTGTAGACCTAATGTTCTCTGTAAATGTGAGTAGTTACTTAATTTCAGTAGTGTCTCTTATATCTCTGTTGTTTGATTTTCTTCACTGTGCAAAGAAATAGTTACTCATCATTTAAAAGAATTCTAAGCTGGTCATGTTGATATCACAGAAAAAATATTGAACACTATCACGGGGCAGTACTTTCCAGGTTTTCCATCTGTTGTCTTTCATGATTTATCTGTATTGTTTGTAAGGCTGCTACAGTAGACAGGTCTGTTAAGGAAAACATATTTTAGATTAGATTCGATTAGACAACTTTAATTATCCCAAAGAGCAATTCATTTTTTGCAGTCTACCCAGACCATACATACATTGACAAATGCAAACATGGACAATAATACATTTTTAAAAAAGTCAGTACGTCACAGAGATGCGCATTGACACATATCGGCCCTCAATAGACCCTCGGGTCGGGCAGATTATAATGCGCATTAACGAAAAGCATGTTTTATGCAGTTCCTGATCCAACCAAGCTAAAATAAGGAGAGAAAGGGGTGAACTGTACATTGTTATCTCAGGCCTTTATATTTTTTTTCTATTTAAATGCGCATAGAGGGGAGTTTAAGTGCTTAATAGCAGAATAAACACATTATTTATGAACACAAAGTGGCTGCAATATAATGATTAAAAATGCTATTATTCTGGGCCTGAGAAGATATGACAGTTTTCTTTTTCATTCTTGTTCGTATTTATGTTAAATTGATGTATAAGTGACTTTGAATTTACTGCGGTCCAGCACCCTGGAGTTTACATCATTTTCCTTCATTCAGTTTCTCCCGTGCGCTCGGGACTGGCATATCCAGCCGTTACGCCATCATCACTAAAAGACGTCGCTTCAAGTGATGCTCCAGAGGAGAGGACATCTCATTTCTCTTAAAATGAATCTCCTCGTTTCCTCTCTCCTCTCTTCATTTCCTCGCGTCTCTGGCATGCATCTCTGGCTGGCTGAACTAAGACGCAAGCGAGCGACGCAGGTGGAGGAAGCGAGGATGAAACTTTGGAGCTTTGTGATGCAGCCATAGACCAATCCTGAGAAACACCGGAAGTTGTCAAGCCGACTTTCTTTGTCTTTTTGTGTCTTGCCTCACTCCCAAGTCCATGACAAGCAGACAGACACCATTCTTCAGAGCTCAACAACTGTTTGACATTTTTTCGCCACAAATTCACCAAGAATATAAAATTAGTTTAAATGACTTCGCTTGTCTCCAAATAAGCCTTAATTACTGCAAAAAGATCATAGCACATAAACACAACTGCCAGGAACATGATATGTGTTCTGCTGATAGAACAATGATAGTCAAAAATAAGAGGAGTTCTCTGAAACAATAACATCTTGACATTTTTTTACTCTCAAGTGCATCAGCAATATGAAAAGTAATTGTAAGGACAACACTTGTATCCAAATGAGCGAAAATCAATGTGAGAACATCATTAGATACAGAAACAAAAGTGCTCGTAACATATCAGTTTTATTAAAAGAACAATGATTCTGGTCAAAAATAAGCAGATTTATCTGAAACAACAACACCTTGACATTTGTTTTATTCTCCAATGCATCAGGAATATGAAATTGATTTTAAGGACAACAGTTGTCTCCAAATAAGCGTAAATTACTACTTTAGATATTATCTATCCAAAAAGTAAGATCGATTGATAGACTTATTTTTATATATCTTTCTATAGACCAATCCTGAGAAACACCGGAAGTTGTCGAGCCGCCATTACTGCGGTTGTAAGTCAGGCAGCTGGCATACGTATGAATGAGAGTGATCAGGAGAGTGGACGGAACAAAAATCGATTTCTTTTTTTTATTGCCGTAAAAACATACCAGGACTATCTGGGAGAACGTGTGCTGTTTTAGGCTGCCACAACAGTAGTGTCTAACATCATCAATCCAACTATTCATCTTGCTCTCACAGCTAGCCAGGACTGTACTTTACTGTACTACAGCACTACTGTACTTTCGATAGTAGATGGTCGCGCCCACAAACCAGTCACACATGTATATTAATTATAATTCTCAATTACATACTATATTGTTCTTACATTATTTTATATTCATTATTTTTATTTTATTCGACCAGCTCTCTTTGTATAACTATCATGTAGCCATACTCCCTACTGTTCAGTGCCAAACAGCACTTGGCTAATTGAATATGCATGAATAGGAGCTGGTTAGCTTAAGGCTATCCATGCTCACAGCAGTGAGCACGTAAAGCTGATGGAGGAATAAACAGCAAAATGACAGCTTTAAACTAACAAACGGAGGACCACACTCAACTGTAGCTGAACCAGATACCCCATTTCTCACGGCTGGATGTTAAAGTTTAAGGGGAACGAAGACTGAAATCATAAATGGGTGAGCAACATAGTTCATGTAAAATGTAGATGTTATTTTTTAAATAGATATTTGACACGAGTAAAATCCTGTATCTGTGAAATATATCAAAAGTATTAGCCCGTAGTTTACAGTACTCTTGTGGTTCTGTAATGTTTTGATTACAAACGTCCATGCCGCTGTCTCAGACAGCAGGTGGTAGTAGATGTGCTGTTCCACCACTGCAGTAATGGCAGCCGCTGATAACAGCGGCACCCACAGATCAGCTGCAGGATTGGTCTATACTTTTCAAAGTGGAATTTGATTTCAAACACACCCCTCTTGTTCCTGGAAACAGCTACTTTGAGAAGAGGGCCCTGATTGGCTGGTCAGTGGACCAATCAGAAGGGATGGAATGGAACTGGAATGGAACTGGAATGGAACTATGATGTTTTTGTTCAAAGCCAAGATGTTTGATGTTCTTTGTCTTTGATGTAACATCAAAGACAAAGTCAACCTAGTCTATAAGTAGAACCTGATTCTCAATCTAATTCACAATTCACCAGTTTAATATGAGTGACTTGTTTACCAAGCGGACCAAAGCAATGAACGGCGTAGAGAAGATTACCCAGGCCACCACTGTGGTCAACAAGGACAAAATTAGGCCAATAGTTTACACCTTTATCGACCAGCTGACAACAACACAGTGGACAAATCTGAAGGTTGGAAAATTTGACCAAAAAACAAAAACAGACTTGACTGAGATGTGTGTTGATTTGATTGATGTTGCGTCAACCCACATTTATGAGATCCTTCAGTCAGAGTTTGTATCAACAGATCTGGAGCACCAGGTGCGACAGTGTCTAGGTGACATGGGTGCCACCTTGAAAGAGACCATTGCTGAGACGATGGGTTTAGATGGTAGCATCTTTTGCCAGGGTTCACAGGAGGTGACGGAGCTCATGGTCACCGAGGTAACAAAGAAGGTGAATTCAAGGTTGTCAAGGAAGGGTAGTCAAGGAAGCGATGAGGTGGGCCCAGGAAAATGCATAATTTTTGTTGAAAGGGTGAAGAAAATTGCAAAAACAGTTGGTAAAATATGCTCTGTCTGTGTGGCCAAGAAGTCAAAACTGTGTGCGGAAAATAACATTCAGCAGGTTGAGAAAGGTCTGGAGACAATCAAGGAGGTATCTCAGAGCAGTGCAACTGAGATTTTGTGTGATGAGGAACAGGACGCGCTTTCAAACATGTTCTCAGACGACCTGGACATACTAAGAGTCTCAGAAGTACTTGAAATATCTTCTGCTAAATCAGCCAAAATGTTCTTGGATGATGAGGCTAAAAAGGTCTATGAATGTCATAGGTATTGTTACATTTCTGCTGAAGAGTATAACCTTCATCTTGCCAAATCCGGGCTGGAGTCAGAGAAACTTTCCCTTGAGCTCCAGGTGAAACCAGACAAAGCCCCAGATTCAGAGCCATCACCCAAGGGCTTTAACAAAATTAAGGCTTTCTTTATCCGCCATTTTGCTCGTGAATCAATCCTTAACATGATGGCAAAATTAAGATTCAAACATAAATCTGGGACTGTTAAAGCATCATCATCATCCTTCCTGATTGATGTTGTGGATGAGCTAGTGAAAAACATCATTCCTGAGGCTAAGGTGGAAGACATGGGTGATGAGGAGTGCCTGTACCAGAAGATGGCCGACAACATTCCAATCAGCCGTGGCCTTCTCTCGCTGAAGCTGAGTAGTGTTCTCCAACATCATGTAACACCAGCACGAAAGACTGTCAGTCAAGAGATAAAGATGGAGGTCAGGCTTGAGGTGAAAAATTTTTTTAAAAAGCTGTGGCACTGGCTTACCAGACAGGCCAAAAGGAGCAGTGCTGCAAGCAGCATAGAGAAAGTTGTGGAATCACTTGAACCTGAGACAGAGACCATGTTCTCATGCAAACTGGATAACGTCAGAGTCTCAGATGAACTTGAAGTCTCTTCAGGTAAATCAGCCAAAATGTTTTTGGATGATGAGGCCATAAACATCTCTGACTGTCATCAGGACCTGCATCTTGACAAATCCAGGCTAAAGTATGAGAAACTTGGCCTTGAGTACTCCAGAACTTTACACAACGAGCTCCAGGTGAAATCAGACAAAGCCCAAGACTCAGAGCCATCACCCCAGCACCTAAACCAAAGGAAGGCTTTCAGTATCCGCAATTTTGCTCGTGAATCAATCCTAAAAATGATGGCGAAATTAGGATTTAAAGATAAATCAGGGACTGTTAAAGTATCATCATCATCCACCGTTTTTGAGGTTGTAGATAACCTATTGGAGAATATGATCACTGAGGCTGAGCAGGAAGACATGGGTGATGAGGAGTGCCTGTACCAGAAGATGGCCCACAGCATTTCGAACAGTCATGACTCTCTTTTGCTTGAGGTGAGCAATGCTGTCCAAGATTTAATCACACCACCAGGACAGGCTGCCAGTCTAGAGATAAAGAAGGAGGTCAGGCTTGAGGTGAAAAATGTTTTAAAAAAGCTGTGGCACTGGCTTACCAGACAGGCCAAGAAGAGCAGTGCTACAAGCTGCATAGAGAAAGTTGTGGAATCACTTGAACCTGAGATGGAGACCATGTTCTCATGCAAACTGGATAACGTCAGAGTCTCAGATGAACTTGAAGTCTCTTCAGGTAAATCAGCCAAAATGTTATTGGATGATGAGGCCATAAACATCTCTGACTGTCATCAGGACCTTCATCTTGACAAATCCAGGCTAAAGTATGAGAAACTTGGCCTTGAGTACTCCAGAACTTTACGCAACAAGCTCCAGGTGAAATCAGACAAAGCCCAAGACTCAGAGCCATCACCCCAGCACCTAAACCAAAGGAAGGCTTTCAGTATCCGCAATTTTGCTCGTGAATCAATCCTAAAAATGATGGAGAAATTAGGATTTAAAGATAAATCAGGGACTGTTAAAGCATCATCATCATCCACCGTTTTTGAGGTTGTAGATAACCTATTGGAGAACATAATCACTGAGGCTGAGCAGGAAGACATGGGTGATGAGGAGTGCCTGTACCAGAAGATGGCCCACAGCATTTCGAACAGTCATGACTCTCTTTTGCTTGAGGTGAGCAATGCTGTCCAAGATTTAATCACACCACCAGGACAGGCTGCCAGTCTAGAGATAAAGAAGGAGGTCAGGCTTGAGGTGAAAAATGTTTTAAAAAAGCTGTGGCACTGGCTTACCAGACAGGCCAAAAGGAGCAGTGCTGCAAGCAGCATAGAGAAAGTTGTGGAATCACTTGAACCTGAGACAGAGACCATGTTCTCATGCAAACTGGATAACGTCAGAGTCTCAGATGAACTTGAAGTCTCTTCAGGTAAATCAGCCAAAATGTTTTTGGATGATGAGGCCATAAACATCTCTGACTGTCATCAGGACCTTCATCTTGACAAATCCAGGCTAAAGTATGAGCAACTTGGCCGTGAGTACTCCAGAACTTTACACAACGAGCTCCAGGTGAAATCAGACAAAGCCCAAGACTCAGAGCCATCACCCCAGCACCTAAACCAAAGGAAGGCTTTCAGTATCCGCAATTTTGCTCGTGAATCAATCCTAAAAATGATGGCGAAATTAGGATTTAAAGATAAATCAGGGACTGTTAAAGTATCATCATCATCCACCGTTTTTGAGGTTGTAGATAACCTATTGGAGAACATGATCACTGAGGCTGAGCAGGAAGACATGGGTGATGAGGAGTGCCTGTACCAGAAGATGGCCCACAGCATTTCGAACAGTCATGACTCTCTTTTGCTTGAGGTGAGCAATGCTGTCCAAGATTTAATCACACCACCAGGACAGGCTGCCAGTCTAGAGATAAAGAAGGAGGTCAGGCTTGAGGTGAAAATTTTTTTAAAAAAGCTGTGGGACAGGCTTACCAGACAGGCCAAAAGGAGCAGTGCTGCAAGCAGCATAGAGAAAGTTGTGGAATCACTTGAACCTGAGACAGAGACCATGTTCTCATGCAAACTGGATAACGTCAGAGTCTCAGATGAACTTGAAGTCTCTTCAGCTAAATCAGCCAAAATGTTTTTGGATGATGAGGCCATAAACATCTCTGACTGTCATCAGGACCTGCATCTTGACAAATCCAGGCTAAAGTATGAGAAACTTGGCCTTGAGTACTCCAGAACTTTACGCAACGAGCTCCAGGTGAAATCAGACAAAGCCCAAGACTCAGAGCCATCACCCCAGCACCTAAACCAAAGGAAGGCTTTCAGTATCCGCAATTTTGCTCGTGAATCAATCCTAAAAATGATGGAGAAATTAGGATTTAAAGATAAATCAGGGACTGTTAAAGTATCATCATCATCCACCGTTTTTGAGGTTGTAGATAACCTATTGGAGAACATGATCACTGAGGCTGAGCAGGAAGACATGGGTGATGAGGAGTGCCTGTACCAGAAGATGGCCGACAGCATTTCGAACAGTCGTGACTCTCTTTTGCTTGAGGTGAGCAATGCTGTCCAAGATTTATTAACACCAGCACGAAAGACTGCCAGTCTAGAGATAAAGAAGGAGGTCAGGCTTGAGGTGAAAAATGTTTTAAAAAAGCTGTGGCACTGGCTTACCAGACAGGCCAAGAAGAGCACTGCTGCAAGCAGCATAAAGAAAGTTGTGGAATCACTTGAACCTGAGACAGAGACCAAGTTCTCATGCAAACTGGATAACGTCAGAGTCTCAGATGAACTTGAAGTCTCTTCAGCTAAATCAGCCAAAATGTTTTTGGATGATGAGGCCATAAACATCTCTGACTGTCATCAGGACCTTCAGCTTGACAAATCCAGGCTAAAGTATGAGAAACTTGGCCGTGAGTACTCCAGAACTTTACACAACGAGCTCCAGGTGAAATCAGACAAAGCCCAAGACTCAGAGCCATCACCCCAGCACCTAAACCAAAGGAAGGCTTTCAGTATCCGCAATTTTGCTCGTGAATCAATCCTAAAAATGATGGCGAAATTAGGATTTAAAGATAAATCAGGGACTGTTAAAGTATCATCATCATCCACCGTTTTTGAGGTTGTAGATAACCTATTGGAGAACATGATCACTGAGGCTGAGCAGGAAGACATGGGTGATGAGGAGTGCCTGTACCAGAAGATGGCCGACAGCATTTCGAACAGTCGTGACTCTCTTTTGCTTGAGGTGAGCAATGCTGTCCAAGATTTAATCACACCACCAGGACAGGCTGCCAGTCTAGAGATAAAGAAGGAGGTCAGGCTTGAGGTGAAAAATGTTTTAAAAAAGCTGTGGCACTGGCTTACCAGACAGGCCAAAAGGAGCAGTGTTGCAACCAGAGAGATGGAGACCCTTACTTTGGAGCCAGTTCTTGATTATGATGATAATAATCTAGCTTTCTCTGATAATGAAGCCAGTACAGAGAAAGAGGCTGATGACGAAGTAGACTTCACAGATGACTGGGCTGATGATAAAACCTATGCAGACGAGATAGCTGATGATGAATCCCAGACAGAAGAGTACGAGCTCAGTGCAAAAGTTTGTGAAGTCATTGTGTGGAACCTGTTATACAAAGCAATGCCAGGGTTTTTACCACAGGTAAATTCCTCCTACACAGCCTCAGCGACAACTTTAATTGACATGCTCATTGCAGAGGTAAGAGCATCTGGCATCATCCTGGACCCACATTGTGTGAGCATCCCAAAGGTGATCCAGAACACATACAAGGACCTGTGCAAAAAGTATGGTGGTATGCTGTGGGTATACCTGCTATCAGAATCTCCAGAAGTCCACAAGTTTGTCATTGAGACTCTGACAAAACACATTGCACCCAAAAAGACCTTAAAGGAGAATATGTCAGCTGTCAAGTCCTGGTTCCTGTCTTTGCTACCAGCCTCATTCAGTCGTTGATCAGCAAAAGTCGCACCAATGACTCTGGCCCTGGATTAAGATCACCATAATGCCACACACACCTCTGTGTGCCTCATCTATTTTTTTTAGGTTTACTCCGAGTTCTTCGGTTTTCCTACATGGGATTTAATGTAAAAAAAATTCAGGGTACTTCCGGGTTGGAAGTCAAACAGTCATGACTCTCTTTTGCTTGAGGTGAGTAGTGCTGTCCAAGATTTATTAACACCATCAGGACAGGCTGCCAGTCTAGAGATAAAGGAGATCAAGCCTGAGGTGAAAAATGTTTTAAAAAAGCTGTGGCACTGGCTTATCAGACAGGCCAAAAGGAGCAGTGCTGCAAGGAGCATATAGAAAGTTGTGGAATCACTTGAACCTGAGACAGAGACCATGTTCTCATGCAAACTGGATGACCTCAGAGTCTCAGATGAACTTGAAGTCTCTTCAGCTAAATCAGCCAAAATGTTTTTGGATGATGAGGCCATAAACATCTCTGACTGTCATCAGGACCTGCATCTTGACAAATCCAGGCTAAAGTATGAGCAACTTGGCCTTGAGTACTCCAGAACTTTACGCAACGAGCTCCAGGTGAAATCAGACAAAGCCCAAGACTCAGAGCCATCACCCCAGCACCTAAACCAAAGGAAGGCTTTCAGTATCTGCAATTTTGCTCGTGAATCAATCCTAAAAATGATGGGGGAATGATGGAGAACCATGGTCAACGCCTTTCTTCGCTTGAACTCTCTTCAGAAGACCTCAGTCAACGAGTAATGGACCTAAAGAAAATCTGCTCTAATCTGCGCAAGTGATCAACCTGGAGGGACGAAGCCGTTGACAAAATATTCGGATCTTGGGCTTACCGTAGTCCACCGAAAGCAGTTTACACACATTTCTTAAATCGTTTACATAAAGTATAAATAAAAGAGGTCCCAGAATGGAACCCTGTGGCACCCCGCGTATTAATTTACCTCTATTTGAGCTTTGATTGTTTACAAAAACAAATTGTTCTCTCTCATTCAAATAATTTTGTAACCATTTTAAGGCCCAACCTTGAATCCCATAATTTTCAAATTTTGTTAAAAGAATATTGTAATTGACTGTGTCAAATGCTTTTGACAAGTCCAAAAACACGCTAATAGTGGTTTTTTTTATTATCCAGATCTTTTGAGATTTTATCAACGCACTGCAAAAGCCCATTTCTGTAAACATGTTTTCTCTAAAGCCATACTGATGGTTATATAAGATACAATTTGCTGCCAAGTGTTTGGACAATCTTTTATAAACTAATTTTTCAAGTACCTTAGAAAACAGTGGTAAAACAGAAATAGGCCGGTAGTTGTTAAACAGACTGGAATCACCAGATTTATACAATGGAGTTACTTTGGCAAGTTTAAGGTCTCTTGGTACAACTCCTGTTTTGAGTGATAGAGAGAGAACATGTGTCAAAGGCTCAATAATAAAAGAGGCTACTTTCTTTATGAGACCAGCTCTAATTTCATCATGTCCTGGAGCTGCATCCCTCATGTGTAGTGTTATTTGAAGTACCTCATTTGGAGTTGGAGGATCAAATACATTTAAACAAGAGTATGGCTTATCAGAAGTGTTGAAAATGTATTTTCTAGTTGATGCAATATTTTTTGCAAGTGAAGGGCCGATATTCAGAAAAAAATCATTAAAACCATTTGCAATATCTGTTGGATTGCTTTAATTTCTGAAGCCATCAGATAACTGGATGGTATACTTCTTTTCGTCTGCTTTTTGTTTAATAATTCATTTATAACATTCCAGGTATTTCTTATATTTTACTTGAATTTGCCAACTTTTCAGAAAAATATTTTTTCTTGGCATCATTGACAATTTTAATGAACTTGTTTTTATATTTTTTATAAAATGAGATATTCAAAGGTGTGGGACTAGTTAAAGCTTTTTTATATAATTTATTCTTGATAACAGAGGATTTTTGTAATGCAGGTGTGAACCATAGACCGCGGAAGCGGGGGGGCCAGGCGGGCCATGGCCCGGGTAACTTTTTGGGTCGAAATACACACTTATCGATGAGTTTTATAGCATCTAAATAGGTTATCTATAAATGCTATTCTTTAGCCGCCTGGTTGGGTCGTACAGGGCTGGACTGGCCTGGATACTCAACTTCAGGAACAAGACAATTAAAACTAGAGCAAATTTATATTATTTTATTATTTATATTACACGTCTGAGAGCGCCGGGCTGTAAGTAGCGATATATAGCCGTCTACAACTACGATAGTAACTTTTCCCCGCATTGCTTGTCTTCACACATCAAAAACTACCGCTACGTAACTAGAAAGAGATACATTACCTCGTGGCTTTGCATCCTGTAAGTTGTTGAAAAAGAACTTGTAAAGCAATGCAGAGTTCCGACAAGGATCCATGCTGCATTTACCACAACAAACAAACACATTTGGCTTCACGTGTCCGGTGCATTCAAGTTGTAGTCAGAAGTAGGAATTTTGAGCTCCGAGTGGGTAACTAAAACTGGAACGTCCCCCGAAGTCTGAATTTCCTACTGGGAACTCGGTGAAACCTCACCACCCCGAGTTGACAATCGAAGATGGATGCCCCCAGAGTGAACAGTTATTTAGCTCCTGTAATAATCCATTTATTTGCACTTCTGACTGGGGTGTGTCGCTCTAGATCAGATGTATACATAGCTACTATTGTTAGATTTATATTTACAAAAATGCTGCCATAGTGATAATCACATTCTTCATACAACAACGCAGGGCGTGCTAACAACAGCTAACAATAGCCTGGTAGATGATGGCATTTCGTGTGTGTCCGTGTATAGTGTAGTCTATAGCCTCGGCTACGCATCATGTCTGACCGAAAATTTCGGTGACCCCCCCCCCCTTGCGATTGTGGCCCCCCCTTGTTCAAACATGTTCCGCAGTCTATGGTGTGAACCATGGCTTAGAAATGTTCTTTTGTTTATTTTTGCTTTTTACATGAGGAAAAGATTGATCAAACACAGCTGAAAATTTATTCATAAATGTTTGATAAGCCATAACAGCATCCTGGTGTCTAAAAACCTCATCCCATGATACTTGAGCCAGAGAGGTTTTAAAACATTCCTCATTTTTTTGGTTGAATCTGCGATGACAAACACTATATTTTGGCTTAGTTTGTACAGGATTTGTAAAAAATCTGAAATACAGGGAGGTGATCTGAAATGTCAGCAAACATGACACCTGAAATGATGGGATTTACAAAAGAGTTTGTTAAAATATTATCAATTAATTTTGCAGTTGTCTTTGTTATCCTAATGGGTTTATGAATAAGTGGACAAAAATAATGAGTATAAAGAGTATTTAAGAAATCAACTGAAGGATTTAAATCATGTTTCAAAAGATCAATATTAAAATCCCCAAGAAGGATACAAATCTTATGTCTGACACTTATCATTTCGAATGTAATAGACAAAGCCTCATTAAAAATACCAATGTCATTATCAGGTGGCCGATAAATGCAACCAATAATTATAGTTTGACCCCCAAAAATGATACATTTTGGAATCTCTATAAATAATGTTTCTACCTCAGTTTTAACAAAATGTTTACTCAGATCGTCTCTTTCAATAAATTCAAAATCCTCATGTATAAATATAGAAACTCCACCACCCTTTTTGTTTTTTCTACAAAGATGTACTGCATTATATTGAGGTATGGAGTACATTTGTCCAATGTCATCATTTAACTATGTTTCAGTCAGAGCAAGCACAGAAAATTTATGCTGTAAAGTTGATTTATGATAAACCGATTATCTGCTTACACTGGTAAATACATAGAAAACCTCCACAAGTCATCTGACCATCCTTAAAACTTTGTTTTAGCCAAATGGATAAGAGGTAGCTGACACGAAGGCAAGTAGGACCCAGAAGCGAGACAGATTTTGCAGTTCAGAATAACCAGCTTGATTGAACAGATACAGAAACATTTGAGTAGAAAGCGAGGAATCGAACCTGCGATCCTTGGAACACGGGGCAGTGACATAGTCCACTTGGCCACACAGGAGCACACACTTAATTTGCAACTATTGATAGGTTTATTATTGGGTGGCTAACCTGCGTTGTCTGACATTTTGGTCCCACTTCCATATCCGTCCTGATCTCCCTGACTGGGTGGCCATGGAATTACACATAGGGGACAATTTATCTGTGTCTGCGCTACTCGGATCCTCACTCCCACTTCCTCCACTCAAGTCTTTAAAAAACCCAGTGGTTAAACACTCTTTGAGAATTTGGACTCAATTTCGGAGATTCAAAAAAGGTAAAAATAAAAAAAATTAAAAAGGAAACTTAGTCTTTATGATTAAATAAGCAACTGAACCAAAATTACAGACTTAAAAATAACACTGTAAAAGGCAAGCTGAATTTTTGAGTTTCTATTTTTAAGTAATGACTTGAGCCAGTAATTTGGACTTTTTTCTAAAGATGAGTTTCCTTTTTTATCTTCACTTTTAAATTTGTAATTTTCATTTTTTTTTAAATATTATAGAAAAAATGTGAAAATCCTAATTATACTGTTGATAATTAAGCTATTTAGCTGATGCAAAAATTCATAATAAAGATACTTGCTCAAAATAATTACTTAAAATTTTAGTTTTCGGTGCTTAGCTGTTACAACTTCTCTTATATTTTAAGACTTATTTTCATTTTTTTCTCATGATTTTTGTGACTATTTTTTATCTTTTGCAAATTCCTTTCATTCTTAGAATTTCACATTTTTGCATCGACTAATTGCCTGTCAAACTCTAGTTTTTAAACCCGTCTATCCCTATATAGTTTTGACTTTTCAGTCATATCCATATTTTTTTTTCATCCCATGACTATGACTTTTTTCCCTGGCATGGATCAGTTTTCATGTGATAGTCATGACTAAGATGCAAGTGAACAACACTAGTGGAGGAAGTGAGGATGAAACTTTGGAGCTTTGAGATAATCCAGCTGTAGCGCGGGGTTAGCATCACCCATATTAGTGGTGTAAATTTTTCACGTTCACCTTCAACACTGAGGGTCCTAATTTAGTGGCGCAGAGCCGGCGCACCCCGCGCAGTGTTAATTTCGTCTGGTGCACTGCCATGCGCTGCCAATTTGACAATTTGGTAGACCGTCTGTGCAGAGATAGGTGTGACGGCGCACCAGGTGGAGGTGTCAACAAATTCATGTTGGCACAGAGACAATTTCGTGCCAAAAAACTGCGGTCTGCTGGTCTATTCTCGGTGCAGGCGAAGCGCACCCTCCGCAGCTGTAATTTGATGACAGGCGCACATGTGCGCACATGTCAACAAAGCCTCAGAGGCAGGTTTCCAGAGTGTTAGGCACATTTTAATGCAATAAAAAATCACAGCAACCACTATTTAATGTAACCATCTGAACCAGTTTATACATTTGTATCTATATTAACTGTCCCGTCACATCTGATGTCGGATTAAAGCCTTTTGTCATAATGGAAACTTAATCTGACGGCAGCTGGAAGTTTGATGCTCATCTTACAAGTCAACAATAAACAGCCTTACCATCTGATACTGAGTATATATCTGGTTTCTATCATTTCATTAAATTCAAAGAAAAGAGGGAGAAAAAAGACGAAGAAAAAAACAGAAAATAAATGTATGTCACCAAGGATTTACCTGTGATTTCCCATATTTCTCTATTTTAGTATTTGTTTTTAACGTGATCTAAAAAGATGGAGTCCATTATTGCAAGGAGGATGAGGCGGAGACACCGGGAGAGTATACAGCATATCACTAAAGACAAACCAGGAATGCAGGTGGATCACGAGCATTATAAATGGATAAGCCAGCTGCTGTGTAACTGTCTCTTAATTTTTTACTCCTATTAATGACAAAGTAACAGATTACATCTGTCCTGGGAGCTAGCCCACACAGTGACGCGCTTCGTGGCCTCCGATGCGCGCCCCAATGGCCAGTCCGTTCTCCCAGTTGCTGAAGTGTCAGCAGCTCTGACCGTCTCCGCTACCGGGTCTTTCCAGCACACTGTTTCCGCTGTGGCCGGGATCATTCAGACCAATCAGATGCTGCGTCTCAGCTGCAGCGCATTTAAAGGCAAGGAGAGGCGGTCATTTGATTGGTGAAGACAGCACTCAGCTGTGTTAAACCCACTCACGCCTTTTCTCCTCCCTCTCTGGCATTTGCGCGGAGGGGCAGGGACGGAGGCGTGGATGCACCTCTCTGCGCCTGGAGTGCGCCTGGAGTGCGCCTTGAGTGCGCCTCTCTTGGCACTGCAGGAAACTTGCAAAGTGAGCTGGTCACACCCTGTCAGCGCGGCGAAGCCTGGCGCAGGGCAGGTGCGCCTGTGACTGCGCCTGGTCTACGAAATTAGAGCCCCGAGAGGGAACCTCCATTGTGCTCTCTGCTTGTAGATTAGCCTTTTACTGGCTGTAATATAAAGGTTAGGGCTTCTGAATTGAATTGAATTGATTTATTTCGGTCATGTCAGCACAGTTATACATCACACATTGTTAATAGATGATCACATTGTACATGTCCGAAAGGGAAGACGGGAGAAGCAATGCTTATCTAGTCCCGTCCCCATTTCCTCAATATGTAGTATCCTCTTTTTCACATATCATCAGATTATTGTAAATTTTTATTCCATTTACAGAAATATGACATAATTCTTCAGTGTCTTTTAGTGTCCAGTTGTGACCTTCAATGTCCGATCCTTTGTTCGTTCTCTGCAGTTAGTAGGATGGAATGCTGCTATCTCACATGTCTGCACCCTCACTTCAGTCACAATCATTGTTTTGGTACAGTTGCTCCTTCCTGCTGTCTCACAGACCAAACATATCAATTGTTTACGTTACAGCATCCTTCAGGTTTTAACAGTTGATACACAGTCAGATATCATTTTTATATCCGTCAAAGGTCATTTTGCCATTGATTGACTCCATTAACTGTGCTCTGTAAATACAGCATATGATAATATTACAATTTTTCTTTAGATGGACTTCAACCGTAATGCATTCTAACATGTTATCAACTGCAGCAGATATGTCCTTCCACACTTTGAATTTGATATTATCAGCAATGAACAGTGCGACCCCCCCTCCACCTTTGTTTTCTCTGTTCATACAGACAAGGTTATATCCTTCTAGTTCAAAGTCCATACCTTTCTCTTCGTTAATCCATGTTTCTGTCATTGCAATAATGTCAAAAGGGTTCTTAAATTCCATTAGGTATTCCTTTATTTGATCGAATTTGGTGTAGAGGCTCCTGCTGTTAAAATGGATGATTTTCAGCTTGTTGTCTGTGTTAATTCTTGTATTATAATCTTGTTCCGTGTAGTAGTTGCAATTAATCGATTTGTTGCAATAAAAACAGTTATCCGGGTCGATGTTTATGTTGGGTTACTGGAGTCCGAACAGGTCTGGTCAACATTTTGATTTTTTATTAGATCCCGATGCCCATGGTTTGTAATCCAGTCAGGTAAATCCAAATGCCCATTTTCCATGTTACAGTTCATTAGCTCATTTTCCCCAGATTTTGTTGAGGTTTTGAAGCTTTTGTTATCCATTTAGGCGTCAAATTTTTCCAGATCCTCCATGCTCTTGACCAGCACCGTCTTCATTTCTTCTGGGGCTTCTCCATTGGTTCTTATCAGTATTTGGCAGTTTGCCGTCCAGGTGCTTTTTATCTTCCCGGCCTTTTTTAGCTCTCGTGCCTTCTTTGCCATCTCCGCATTTTTTTTTGGTCAGGTTTTCATTGAAGAACACCGTCGTGACTCTGAGTTTTGGGCCCTGTTTCAGCAGCGCTATCTTGTGTTTTCTGTTTGTGAATCTCAATTTCACAACTTTCCCGCCGTTTGCCCCTTTCCAGGGCATGAGGTGACAGTATTCCACGTTGTTGAAATCCATCTCGATTTTCTTTGATTCCATGAAGTCGGCAACCTGTCTCTCCACCGTCTTGATGTCCTCTTCGTTTTGTTCACTGTCATGCTCCCCTCCCCGTCCGTTTGTCAACGCTTTCGCGTAGGAGCGCGGTTTGATCTTTATGCTGGTTACGATCACTTCATTCAGCCTGGTTTGTTGATCCAGGTCTTGACTTGCGCTTCCAGCTGTTTGATCATCTCAGATTGTTTTTTGCTGTAATCCTGCAGCTGCTTGTGTTCTCTCTGAAGGTTTTTTAATTCAGTGAGAACAGTTTCCATCTTCGCATCTAGATCTTTTTTCAGTTCTTTATGGCCTTTCAGGATTTCATGGATCCCCTCTGCCATGTTTGGTTCAGGAACCCGAATCCGAATGTTTTGTCTTGGATTTTCCCTCCTTATTGCCTCCCATTTTAGTGAATTCCAGATAGTCTTGAGTTCTCTATTTGATATTTAAAAGGTGCATTGTGGACACCAGGGGTGCAGTGCTGCACGATGCCTGGTGCAAGGATATGGTGTACAACATTTCCAGGGAGTGGCTTAAGACATTGCTAAGGGCAGATAAAGGACAGTTAACCAGTAGTTATGATCCCTCTGGCCTCAGCTGTGACAGACATGAAGGCATAAAAATAGCTGATATAAATTCTGCTCTCTAAGAGTGGACATATTTTTAGTCTGTGTGTGGTGAGTGTGGATGCATAGCTTGTATTTGTGTGCAGTTATCTTTAGGTCTGGTGTCACTCTGTTAATGTAACTGTTATTGTGTGAAACCACATGACTGTGGATCACCGCAAAGGAAACACCTTGCTCATCAATGCTGCTCTGTCTGTATCCCCCTCAATCTGCTTCAGGCCTCAGCAGCAGACCCTGATGTCACTCGAACTTATAAACAGTCAGTCTGTAAATCAGATTACACCTCAAACTGCAGTAAACATGTGTCGAGTTTTCTGCTGCTGTGTCAGGACAACAGAAGGGCAGTGTTTGCTGAAAATAGCATAATAATCATGGAGTTTCCCTTCAGAATTACAGCATGTATTCACTGTGCAAATGCATGGTTGTATCATCACTGATTAGGTTAGTTCTTTAGCATTTCTTTGAGAGTACATAGAAATTTTGGAGCAGCAAACTTAATTATCAAAATGTCAAGAGGCCTTGAATCAGGGGAACTTCATTGCTGATAAAAACAGACGGTTAGTTAAAGAAAGAAGCTTTAAAGAAGATTTTTTTCCAGAGCAGGAAATGTTTTTCAAAGTCAAGGACTAAACAATAAAAGGACTTTAAATTCTGATGTAAACCATAAACAGAAATGCCTGGCTTTATACCACAGATAGAATAAAAGCCCTGCCTCTGTGACTGTCTAAACTGCACAAATACTTTTGAATATGAAGATCTGGCTTACGTTTTCAGCTTTGTTCCTATTGTGGAAATTAACCATTTTCGAACTGTGGTTTTAAATTAATCCAGAATTTTGCAAACCCCTTTGTGTGTATTCTGCTGTTTCTGTGCCTGCGAGTCAGAGCGCAGGGATGAGGAAACTCTTGTGGCTTTGAGAGGAGAGGCAGATATTTCAAACCTGAATACCAGTAATATTTGACCTCATCAATAGAGCTAACAGGCCTTGATGGTTCTTAAACACATCATTTTATTAAATCACTGGTGCACAAACACTTACCAGCATGTGTGGGTGGAACATAAACTCCAGACACATCAGCACTGTGCATCAATATTGATGCCATTGCAGTTCTGGGTTGGCACAGAGGTAAGCAACCATGCTTAACTGGTTCAATCCCTGCTTAAAGGAACACTACACCCAAACAACGATTTGGCCTGATTTTCTACTCACCCTCATGCTGAACAACACTGTGGAGTAGATTTGGAACATCTAGGATGCAGCCGGAGATCTGGGGGGATCCTTGCTGTCCGCTGACATTGATATCATGACTTCGGTCAGAGCCCGAACAAACAGTGTCCTTAAAAGTCCACAAAAAGTCCACAAAAAGTCGGCAATATTCCTCCATACTGCTCGTGCGCTGTAATCCAAGTGTCCTGAGCAGGTAACGTCCACCATTTACTCGAAACGACATCATTTAGCACATGTTTATAGCCTAAACAGTACTACTTCGCATTTCTATGATACACTTACGGGTGCCTACGGGAGCCGCGGCTGACCAAACCAAAGGAACGCGCACTCTGCAATAACTAGGAGCGTAGAACAAGAAAAAGAACCCAAGAAATCCCACATTCTGCTGACACCTCTTGTGTCTGTCCACGGCTCCGTCGCTCACAGCAGAATGTGGGATTTCTTGTTCTACGCTCCTAATTATTGCAGTGCGCGCATTCGTTTGGTTTGGTCAGGCTCTTTCCCACCCATTTAGCAAGCATATCTACTGTCTCTCTCTGTCATGTAAAGGCAAAAATGCTCGAAGAATATACATAAAAAATAAGAACATTACTCATGTTGTAGCTTTTATCCTGTAGGTCAAAATCTTTGAAGTCCTTGCAGAAGTGGACAAAATAACAGTTACAAACTTACGAGCCTCAAAGAGCTGTAACTATCAAATTTTAACAGAGGCAGCTTTGAAAAATGACAATTAGACGAGTACACGTCTTGATTTTTCTGAATATGATTTCAAGAAAAGGAAACTCAAGGTTTGATCTAATGGCCTAAATAATTTTTAAGACTGTTTGGAGGCCCACTTTTTCTGTCTTTATAAAATTAATTTAACTGATTTTTTAAGGGGCAAAAAAGTTTCTGTTTTTTGATTTGCCAGTATTTATCTGTGTGCAACATTAAAGTTGAAAAATTTTGAATGGATTTTGATGAAATTTCAGGGAATTTTGGTCATGGCAGAGGGAAGAAAGGATTCAATTTTGATCTGAATCTAGATGTTAATCCAGAAATATTTTAAAGCAATTCTTAACATTGTTAGATAATGCAATAACTCAATATGTATCCCACTGATTTGGAAAAAGAAAACAGGGAATGTTGGTCATACCACAAGGAAGTAGTGATCACATTTTGGTTGTTATCCCAGTCCAGATGTGGATTGGGCAGTTTTTCATATTTTCATGTATGACTTATAAGTTTTCAGTGAACTTTGACACAATTTTCAGGAATTGTTAGTGATGGCACAAGACAGGGAAGTTTCTAGACTTCAGCTGTGATCCAAATCTATATTTGGATCCAGGATTTTTTTCCAAGAATTTGTTTACACCGCAAGATATGGGAGTTTTATTTGACAGTAACTTGTCTGACAATGTTGGAAATGCCATGGTAGAGGTTTGTTTTCTCAGACCACATCTATTGTATTTTTTCTAATTATAAAGGATGTTAATAAATTTTACATGTTTGTTTATTTATTTATTTAATCCTTTATTTATCAAGTTTAACATTTTTCATTGATGGGTACAATTCACTTGTGCCAACCTATGCACTGGTTTGTCATTGTTTTCCTTTCCCATCGGATCAAAACAGCAAAGGATAAAAGGGAACAAACCTTTAAGAACCTTTAGGGAGTGACCAACACATTGATTTAATATGTTCTAACTTAAAATTAAATCGGGTTTCTTATTTTTAATAAATACAACCCATTTTTCCCAACGTGCTTGAAACTGGTCTTGTTTTTGATTTATAAATGCCGTCATTTGTTCCTTTTTATAAATCTCAAGAGTTGTATTCCACCAATCTGATATGGTGGGTGAGTCCTGTGATAACCATCTTTTAGTTATAGATTTTTTACTTGCAACTAACAAAATGCTTAGCAGAACATTATCCTTTCTTTTCCATTCTTGTGGTAAACATCCAAAATAAACAGTTTTCATACCAAAAGGAATGACACATTTAAAAATATCTTGCAGTGATACATGAATGTCTCCCCAATACTGTCTAATAATTGGGCCATCCCAGAGAATATGGAAATGGTTTGCCCGTTTTTCTCCACACTTTCTCCAACAGTTAGGAGGCATTCCATCGTAGCAAGATTTCTGACATGGAGTATTAAAGTATCTTATCACGGTTTTCCATCCATATTCCTTCCATCTCAGCGAGTTTGTGCATTTCCACTGGAGTTTCCATATGGCAGTCCATTCTTCCTCGGATATATTCATCCCTTCTTCTTTCTCCCACATTGTCTTTACATATTCAGTTGAATGAGCTTTATGATTCATCAGACTTTTATACAAAATTGAAATAATCTTCTTATTAGTTTTTCCATCTAATGAATTTGTGAACAATTTCAAAAGGTCCATATGATAAATTTTATATGTTTAAAAGTAAAATAAAAAGTCTATAAGACTAAAAAGGTTTGGGGCGCTGGTTTGGCAGAGTAGTAAGCAACCTCAGGCTAGGCTCCCACAGGCCCATGGGGCCCGAGGCCGCCATATTGTTTCATATTTTAAAGGGGGCGTGGAGGGGGGGGGACAACTTTGTCTCCCTGTCCCCTCCTCTGTGACTCCCCATACCACTAATACTGTTGTTGCTGTTGTTGTTGTTTATGGTCATTGTTATCATCGATATTATTATTATTATTATTATTATTATTATTATTATTATTATTTTAATTTCTTTATTATTAGTGTTGTTCTATCTGACTGTCGGACAATTGTATTTTGTTTTTCTCTCTCTTTTTCTTAATTATTGTTATTATTATTGTCACAGTCACAATGCAACTTTTATTATCGTCCAATTATTAATACCACATCTTCATCTGTAATAATCAATATCATCAATCACATTCGTAGCACACACAACCACAAAACTTTGTTGTTCACACCTGGTATGTCCCTCTGTATTGTCTAATTGCACAATAAACAAAAACAAACCAAAAAAAAAAGTAAAATAAAAAGTCTATAAGACTAAAAAGGTTTGGGGTGCTGGTTTGGCAGAGTAGTAAGCAACCACTGCCTCTCCTTTCACAAGCCTATCCACAGTCCCTCTCTTCTATCAATAAAGGCCTAAAATGCCCAAAATAATCTTAAAAGTTATTTTTAATATTCGGTAATCTCTGACTGTTCTTCTAAAATTTGCCTGAAAGGCTACAGACTGAAAAAGTAAAAACTTAAAAATAGAATAAAACTCAATGGCCAAATTGAACAGAATCAAAAACAGTGACTGTAAAGATGAAGTGCAAACCAAACTGCATGCGTAGGCTGATTATTTTGCTGCATTTGTAATTTACAGGTTTTTTTTTTAAAGAACAAACCCCCAAAACGAATACCTTGAGGGCCTGAGCCTCCAGAGGCACACAGTTAAAGAACAGCCCTGCCATCACTTTGTCAGAACTCAACAAAAGCTTTGTTTTATATCAGACCATATCTTCTTATTCTGAGTATTGTACATGATGTTCTCCATCTGAATTAGCTGATTATCTTGCACCATCATCACCCAAGATTTCTCTGATATTCTGAGAAAAATGTTCTCAACATGTCATTTCTATCTGTTTAATCTGCGTGAGGCTGCAAAAATAACCGTGAACGAGTCACTGAAGTTTAATCACTGGAATAATTTTTTTCTCTTTGAGTGGAGCTCAGAATTAAGAGCAAGAAGCTGACATGAAATGGTGTGGGTCATAAACAGTTTTTACACTTTAATGAGATTCATCACAGATGTCTGATTTGTCATGCTCTTGGGAGAAAACCAAGTCTATTTGGAGATCGAATGAAGATCTGTCTGTTTCTGATAGCTATTAGTTTGATGACAATAAAGTTTTGACAACTTGAGTTGTTTTAAAAAGTCTTTTTTTAAGTTGATCGCCTTCTCTCTCCTAGGCAGTAACGTGGAGGTGTTGATGTCAGGCGGCGCTCGGTGCTACAGCCTGATCATAGCCACCATGGACGCTTTCCCCGAGGTGGAGGAGCTCCAGGAGACGGCGTGCTGTCTCTTCAGGAAGTTAACATCAGGTCAGATACTAGCTGTCCATGTTACATTTTGTTCAGGTTTTGCATTAATGTTCATTTTGGGTATTCAAAAACTGCTGAATGTTCCACCTGGACATGGATCGTCACTGTTTATTCACAGTATTGATCTGCTTTAATGATGAAACATATAGATACACCCACTTTTAAAACTCCAGACAAGATATATGGATCTGCATTTTTTTAAGCAAAATTTAAAGGTTAAATTATTTAGTTGTTAAAGGCACAGTGATCTGCTCATTAAGGCCTCATCAGGATGTCATTAAACAGCTGTGGAGATGCACTTAAATCCTCAATTATTGAATCAAGAACGTAGGGAAATCAATCAATCACACATTATTTGTAGAGCACTTTTCATACAGGACTTTGTAATACAAAGTGCTTTACATGGGAAAAAAGATAAAATGAAATAACAATAAATGGAATTAAAAACAGAAAATTGCATAATTGCGTAAAATGAAAACATAAACCCCCACAACCTCCCCTCCCCCAATCCACATTCAATATACACTCTCACTTACTCAAACACACAAAGACATAAAAAGAAAATTCTGACAGAAAACTTAATTAGAGGACTGAGGAAACGCTATCTTGAATTAAAAATGAGGAAACACAGGAGCTAAAACTAAAATGATAGTTAAAAATACCAGAGGATAAGATAAGTAAACGCATAAATAAATAATATTATATAATATTGATATTAAATAAAATGTAGATAAATATGGTAAAATGAGAAAGCGTAACATCAGGTGCATAATAAAGTCAGCTCAAATAGGATAATAAAGGAAAAGCATTTAATAAATAATAAAATTCCAAATCAGAAAATCTGAACTGAAATGTAGATATAATACAGAGTAAAAGGGTTAAAATAAGTCAAAATACAATGTAAAATAATAAATATATTTCAGCTAAAAGCCAGATTAAAAAGGTAGGTCTTCAGTTTGCTTTTAAAAATATAAACAGTAGGTGCAGCTCTCAGGTCTGCAGGCAGACTGATCCACAGATGAGGGCCGTAATAACGAAAAGAGGCTTCACCGTATGTTTTAGTTCTTACTCTGGGAACAGTTCAAAGACCTGAAAACCTGAGGGCAGCTAAATAGGCAGGAGCAAGACCATTAAGAGATTAAAAAAAACTAATTAAAATGTGGGGTTTGAATTTGGGCCAAGGCCCATAAATCTAATTTTTGGGGAAACTCTACGCTTAGACGTGATGATCAAGGGCTCGGGTAGAGTCGGGCTGAACTTTTTGAGCCCAATCTAAACTCAAAGTGTAAGTCTCTCTTTTAGAAGATGGTACACTGAGGTCATAATATGTGTACATCTGTATTTTTAACCTATATTCATACTAATCCACTTAATATGCAAATCTGTACAGTGATAAAACTCCTTATCCGTAAGTCAGGAGGTATATTTGGAATCATTGTCCTCAGGCTGATAAGCAACATAACTATAATTCCCTTTTTCTTTTTGGAAAGATATATAGATATATTTAAACATCTGTGTACAACAGTTTATTACATTGCAGTTCTGGATTGGATGCCAAGCGCCTTTATGCTGCTCTGTACTTGTGCCTGTGTAATGACAATAAATTTGAATCCTCAGCCTAAATGGATAGACATGGTCAGTAACAGTGCTGAGGTAATAATAACAATAACAATAATAATAATAAACTTTATTTGAATAGCACCTTTAAAAACATTGGTTTACAAAGTGCTTTGACAGCACGCAGGAACATAAGACAACAAACCAACATGTTTTCAACCAATATAAAGATTTTCCTTTCCCAGCGTCTGAGCTCCTCTCTTCACTTATCTGAAACAGAAATGTAGACATGGCAACAACAACCTGCTGAAGGCCAAACCGAGCATCAGAATGGAGAAGGAAGTTGATTTTAGCAACCTTGAGCATGACGTGGTTGTTGATATCGGACGGGCTGGTCTGATCTAGTAGGATTTTCCCACACCACCATCCAGCAGGGTTCCAACTATTTTCCAGGATGCTTTCAACACTCCTAAACTTAAAGTTGCCAGTTTTGGGCAATCTGTAGGGAAGCACAAGTCCTTACTGGGGTCTGAAAAGTTGTTTTTTTTTTTTTTTAATAATGTTTTTATTAACAATTTTTACATTAACACCCATCTTCCAAACAAAACAAGCACAGTTTCAGACCTCAAATCACAGAGTACAGCATAGTCCTGAATAGTCATCAGATATCAACATATTGAGACCTTGTTTTTCTCAACACATTCAGAGATTAAAGCAATACAGACAAAAGAGCCTCCTCTAATCAATTAGCCATCTTTCCTTGGCTTGGGAAGAGTCCTCCAGAAAATTCTGCAAATTCTAGGCCCCACATAATCAAGAAATGGAGTCCAAATGCGGAGGAATTGTCCAACTGTCCCTCTGGTCCAACATGTCATATATTCCATGGGTAACAAATCAAATACAACTGAAAAGTTGTTTAACCCTTTCGTGCATGATGTCTATGACAGTAGACAGATATTTGAAGTACTTTTTATACCCTTTAGGTTGCAGTACAATGCCCAACTATCAGGAGGTGAACTCCCAAAGACTTCTCTTAAGTTTCATAAAAATATTAACTTTGCACTTTTTTTCACCATATTGAGATATTGCATCATAAATCCAAAATAGCCGACAAAGGGCAAATTTGGTGTTATACCTGTATTCAGATTTTACATCATTTTGTATTATTTCTTTTAAATTTTGGTGTAATTCACAAGTGATAGATTGATTAAACAGCAAAAATACATACATACTTTGGACATTTTTTAAAAACTTTTACTCTTAATAAATGTTTGACAAAGACGTGTTTGTGAATCTACATTTAGTTTCTCTAAATTACTATTTATACCATAAATGCACGGTAAAGTTGACAGATGCATAACTGCCTCAAAATAGAAAAAAATACATGATTTTTAACTTAATTGAAAGTAAAAACAAACATTGGAAAACAGTCTTCATTTGTGTTTTATTAATTCATGCATGAAAGAGTTAAGACAAACACAAATGGCAAAATGAAATTGAGAGAGATCATAACACATAAATAACTTAACCCCCAAAAATTAGGCACAACAGTCCAGGCCCAGTCACTAAACATGGACACAGAGGAGAACCTGACCCCACAAGGCTGGAGACACAACCCTGATGGTGCTCACTAACATGCATAGGTGCCATGTCAAGTGACTCCAGGCCTCATGATTCAAAAGGCCCCTTCCATATGTCATAGGAACCCAGACAATACAGGAACACTGCTACTAAAATGAGACCATGAGGACCAAAATAAAGTTAAAAACAAAACAATATAAAAAGACAGTAAAAAACAGAAGAATAGAGATGATAAAAGAGATGGAACAATACCACAATGATCTGAAAAGTTTTCAATAAAATGATCAAAAATATGACACAAGATAAAACAATCTGAATTCAAAGTAAATAAAGACACCAGTCTGTTGAAGTAGCAAATAAGATTCAGTAAAAGACGAAGGAGCTAAAATGATGAGAGAAATACCATCAAATAAAAGGATAAAAAAGACTGAGACACAAATAAAAAGGAAAAGAGGCTAAAAAACAGAAAAATGAGGAAAATAAAAGACTAGAAAGAATAAAAAAGACGACATTACATAAAGGCAATTCTCTGGCAGGTCGTTAAAGTTGAGGAGCTCTGAAGGAGAAAGCTTGATCACCTGTAGTTTTGAGCCTCGACTTTGGAGCGACCAGGAGGCCCTCGCCAGAGGATCTGAGACTGCGGGCTGGCTGATAAGGAATTAGAAGCTCTGAAATATACTGTAGCTGGGGGCCAGGCCCATAAGTGATTTAAAAGTAATTAATAAAATCTTAAAGTCATTTCTAAAACTGACAGGAAGCCAGTGGAGGGGAGCTAAAACTGGAGTGATGTGATGCTGTCTACTAAAACCAGTTAAGAGCCTAGCTGCTGCATTCTGGACTAGTTGGAGGCGAGGAAAGATATTTTTTGTTTAAACCAGGAAGGAGAGAGTTGCAATTGTCCAGTCTAGAAAAAATGAAGGCATGAATTATTTTTGAGGTATTGAGGGGTGAGGATATATTTCATCAGGCTGTGCGGTTTAAACCATGATCAGTTAGGGAGCCCAAAGTGTGCCAAGAAACCATCACATCACCAGCAGCGGCCTGAACCGCTGATCCAAAGCAGGATGGATCTGTGCTTTATTATGTTCACACCAAACTCTGAGCCTACCATCTGAACGTGGAGAGAAATCCAAACTCATCAGACCAGGAGACACTTTTACAATCTCCAGTTTTCCAATCTGGAAGAGCCTGGATTTCCTGATCTTAGCTTCGCACATGGTGTGGTCTCCTGCTGCTGTCGTCCATCTGCTCCAAGCTGTGACGTGCTGTGTCCACATGCCTTGGATGTAACGAGGGGTTATTTGAGCTCCTGTTGGCTTCAATCATCTGGCTTCTCTGGCTGCTCTCCTCCAACCTCTCATAGGAATTTTCATCCACTCACTGGAGATTTAAGTCTTCCAGACTGCTCTCTGTAAACCTTGAAAAACCTGGAAAAGAATTGACCAATTTTCCAGTCACGGAAAATGAGAAAAAAAGTACAATGTCCTGGAAAAGCCTTAATTGGCCTGGAAATGTTAAATTAATAAGGCAAGAAATTCCATTAATTAACCCTGGAAAGGCACACCTGAGAAGTGAAAACCGTTTCAGGTGACTACCTCTTAAAGCTCATAAAGAGAATGACAAAAGTCTGCAAAACAGTAATCAGAGCAAAGGGTGGATACTTTGAAGAAACTAGAATATGAGACATGTTTTCAGTTATTTCACACTTTTTGTTAAGTACATAATTCCACACATGTTCATTCATAGTTTTGATACCTTCAGTGAGAATCTACAATGTAAACAGTGATGAAAATAAAGAAAGCACATTGAATGAGAAGGTGTGTCCAAACTTTGGCCTGTACTGTACCTCTACAGTTTGCCTCTTTATTTTTAGGAAATATAGATTTTTCAAATAAGAAAAGAAATGAATACATTTTCAGCATACTGACCTCTGCCTGCAAAAATGCTGTTGCTAGATGGTGGTTACTTTCTGAACCACACACAATACAAGCGTGGATTTAAATTACAAACAATGTTTATGCTATGGAAAGAATCACTTTTTGTTTACGTCCTCAAAAAGCTGTTTTTGTTAAACTGTTGGCCAAATGGGATAAATATGTCAAACCCATTCAGACAGATGTCATGGAGGTTAAGATCTACAGAATTATTGGGAATATACAAAACCAAAAACCAGTGAAGTTGGCACGTTGTGTAAATCATGAATAAAAACAGAAAATAATGATTTGCAAATCCTTTTCAACTTATATTCAATTGAATACACAGCAAAGACAAGATATTTAATGTTCGAACTGAGAAACTTTATTTTCTTTTGCAAATAATCATCAACTTAGAATTTTAATGGCAGCAACACATTGCAAAAAAAGTTGGCACAGGGGCATTTTTACCACTGTGTTACATCGCCTTTCCTTTTAACAACACTCAGTAAACGTTTGGGAACTGAGGAGACCAATTTTTGAAGCTTTTCAGGTGGAATTCTTTCCCATTCTTGCTTGATGTACAGCTTAAATTGTTCAACAGTCCAGGGTCTCCATTGTTGTATTTTACGCTTCATAATGCGCCACACATTTTCTTTTTTTTTTTTTATGTATTTTTTGGGCACTTTTGTGCCTTTAATGATAGGAGAGAGACAGTGGATAGGGTTGTGAAAGGGGGTGAGAGAGTAGGGGAAGACACTCTGCAAACTGCTCACAGGCGGGATTCGAACCTGGACCGGCAGAAGCATGTACACGGGGTGCTAACCACTCCGCCAAACCAGCACCCCGCGCCACACATTTTTAATGGGGGACAGGTCTGGACTACAGGCAGGCCAGTCTAGTACCCACACTCTTTTACTATGAAGCCACGCTGTTGTAACACGTGCAGAATGTGGCTTGGCATTGTCTTGCTGAAATAAGCAGGGGCATCCATGAAAAAGACGTTGCTTGGATGACAACATATGTTGCTCCAAAACCTGTATGTACCTTTCAGCATTAATGGTGCCTTCACAGATGTGTAAGTTACCCATGGCTTGGGCACTAATACACCCCTGTACCATCACAGATGCTGGCTTTTGAACTTTGCGCCTATAACAGTCCGGCTGGTTCTTTTCCTCTTTGGTCCGGAGGACACGACGACCACAGTTTCTAAAAACAATTTGAAATGTGGACTGGTCAGACCACAGAACACTTTTCCACTTTGCATCAGTCCATCTTAGACGAGCTCGGGCCCAGCGAAGCCGGCGGCGTTTCTGGGTGTTGTTGATAAATGGCTTTGGCTTTGCATAGTAGAGTTTTAACTTGCACTTACAGATGTAGCGACGAACTGTAGTTACTGACAGTGGTTTTCTGAAGTGTTCCTGAGCCCATGTGGTGATATCCTTTACACAGTGACGCCGGTTTTTGATGCAGTAACGCCTGAGGGATCGAAGATCACGGACATTCAATGTTGGTTTTCCGCCTTGCTGCTTACGTGCAGTAATTTCTCCAGATTCTCTGAACCTTTTGATGATATTACGGACCGTAGATGATGAAATCACTAAATTCCTTGCAATAGCTTGTTGAGAAATGTTGTTCTTAAACTGTTGGACAATTTGCTCACGCATTTGTTCACAAAGTGGTGACCCTCGCCCCATCCTTGTTTGTGAATAACTGAGCATTTCAGGGAAGCTGCTTTTATACCCAATCATGGCACCCACCCTGTTGTGGCAGCTTTTTTGAAACATGTTGCAGGCATCAAATTCCAAATAAGCTAATATTTGCAAAAAATAACAAAGTTTACCAGTTCAAACGTTCAGTATCTTGTCTTTTGTATTTTTTTCCTACCTTTCCACCACTTTTGAGGTGTATCTTTGGTTGATTTTGTGTGCACACTTTACGTCTCCCATGTTGTGTTTAATCCTTTATACTTAATAAATTAGAATGGCCTACAGGTCTGTTCTCAACTCTCAAAATTGAGCTGCAAAGTTTCTCTGCCTCCAGCCAACATGGCGCCCTACAAGACACGACTAGCCAATCAAATTAGCGTGTTCTCTAAGAGCAGCCCCACTGCTGTTTTCATATGACTTTGTCGCTAGATTAACCCTTTCATGCATGAATTATTAAAACACTAAGGAAGATTTTTTTCCAATGTTTGTTTTTACTTTCAATTAGGTTAAAAATCATGTATTTTTTTTCTATTTTGAGGCAGTTATGTATCTGTCAACTTTACCGTGCATTCATGGTATGAATAGTAATTTAGAGGAACTAAATATAGATCCACAAACATCTTTGACAAACGTTTAGTAAGAGTAAATAAAAGTTTAAAAAAAATGTCCAAAGCATATGTATTATTGCTATTTAATCAAACTATCACTTGTGAATTACACAAAAATAAAAAATACAAAATGATGTAAAATCTGAATACAGGTATAACACCAAATTTGCCCTTCGTCGGCTATTTTGGATTTATGATGCAATATCTCAATATGGTAAAAAAAAAAGTGCAAAGTTAATATTTTTATGAAACTTAAGACAAGTCTTTGGGAGTTCACCTCCTGGTAGTTGGGCATTGTACTGCAACCTCAAGGGTATAAAAAGTATTTCAAGTATCTGTCTACTGTCACAGACATCATGCACGAAAGGGTTAAAGAACTTTGCAGACCTCAGTAAGGACTTGTGCTTCCCTAATTATTGCCCAAAACAAGCGACTTTCAGTTTCGGAGTGTTGATAGCATCCTGGAAAATAGTTTCTCCTAAAGACTGGGAACCCTGCTGGATGGTGGTGAGTGAAAATCCTACTAGATCAGACCAGCCCGTCCTATATCAACAACCACGTCATGCTCAAGGTTGCTAAAATCAACTTCCTTCCCCATTCTGATGCTCGGTTTGGCCTTCAGCAGGTTGTTGTTGCCATGTCTACCTTTCTGTTTCAGATAAGTGAAGAGAGGAGCTCAGATGTTGGGAAAGGAAAATCTTTATATTGGTTGAAAACATGTTGGTTGCATGTTTCTCCGATGTATTTTATCCTTAATTCAACAGTTAATATTGAACCACAGAGTTTCTCTCATGTCTACAGCCTGATAAGACTGTTAAACCAATCAATCATTTCAGAAGTGTTTGGACTGGAATCACCAAGAGAAGTTAATGTGTTTGCTTAAAGGATAAGTTGGGTTTCTACAGCTTTCACATTGTTTATAGAATGAAGTAGAACAATAAACTCATACAGAAGGCTTTCCTGATCCAAACAGTGCTTCGGGAGATATTTAGATCCAAAATCGAGCGGCGGACATCCGTATAATGGTAGCACATAGGGCATGTATAGCGCCGCTCCTAAAACTGCATTAATTGTCCAAAAACTCATTAGTTTCACCAATATTTCATCATGGTCCGCTCACGGTACTCCTCCAGTACAGTCTGTGTCGCTCCAGACATGTTTTGTGGCTGTGCTGACCTCTGAACTGAAGAAGAAAGTTTGCCTCTGCACATGCGCAGTACTCTCTGGAGAACTGTTCTTCTCTTTGCCTCCGCTTCTTCCTTTCGATGAGCTCCGCATCTGTAAACTCTGGCTCGAAACTGTAAGGACACCCATCATATTCAAAGTTCTCCCCCACAACATCTTCATCCAATAGATATTCGTCCATTTTGCAAAAAACTGGAAGAAGAAAGTCATTGTGTAGTCGACGGTCTTCCCCTGATATAATGAGCCGTTCTGCGCATGCACGGAGGCATAAGTTCTTCTTCTTCAGTTCAGAGGTCAGCACAGCCACAAAACATGTCTGGAGCGACTCAGACTGTCGTGGTGGAGTAGCGCGAGCGGACCATGATGAAATATTGGTGAAACGAATGAGTTTTTGGACGATTAATGCAGTTTTAGGGGTGGCGCTATACATGCCCTATGTGCTACCATTATACGGATGTCCGCCGCTCGATTTTGGATCTAAATATCTCCCGAAGCACTGTTTGGATCAGGAAAGCCTTCTGGGTGAGTATATTGTTCTACTTCATTCTATAAACAATGTGAAAGCTGCAGAGACCCAACTTATCCTTTAAGGACAAATAAGGATTAAAAGGGCAGTAAAGGATCTTATTGTCCACTGTGTTCTCATTTTGCCTCCTCTTCCCTGCAGAGAGTTACTACGACATCCTGGTCCCGAACGGCGTCCAGAGAGTGGCGGTGAGAGCATGTCAGACTTTCCCCGATAACCCGACGCTGCAGGCTGCCGCGCTCTCCTGCCTGGCTGACCTCAGTAAGGCTATACACTCAGACAGAGTTATATTTAACACATTTATTTATACAGACATGCATGGATGAGGGGTGGAGACGACAGCACAAAGGCCTCACCCTAACAATAACTCTGCAGCTCTGGATGATGGACTGGAATAAAAACAGATGTTCTTGATTTGTTGTGACTGATTTCTGTGAGTCATCAGTCATGCAGCACCAGCCTGTGATCTCACAACTGCTAAATGTAGACATCAATATGTACAGCTGTTGTGCTCTTGTGTATTTGGGTTGTGTAATAGTCTGGAAAATCAAAAATAGATTCAGTCTACCTGAAAATAACTTATTTTGCATCAGGTCTTCTCTGATATTAAGACTGAACTTTATCTGAATGCATTGGCATGGTGAAACTTGACTAGATGGCAATTTTCTACTCTCAGAATTTTTATATTTTTATCATCATGCAATGGTAGATTTAAACCGAGTGTGCAAACAATCCAGCCACCTACACTGACCCAAATATTCATCTTTCTGTTGCACATGGTTGCCCCTAAAAACACCCAAAAATGTAACCCAATGAAGCTCAAAACAGCTCTGGTTTAAAACAAAAATCTGCCTGTTTTTAGGCACTGATATTATCTGATAATTAGAAAATCAAGCTGAAAAACAGGGTTGCTTACAAGAGGGATGCACAAAGAGCTCTCTGTGGAAAACATCCCAAAACCCTCGCTCCATCCAGCCGTGCTTTAAAGCCCTGGTTGTGATGTTGACCTCATGCTGAGTTTATGGAGCATAAAAATATTCAAATGCTGCGATCAGATCTTAACACTGGTCTTTCCTATCAGCTGCTACCATCGTGCAGAACAAGGCGGTGGCCGCTCAGGGCCTGGAGGAGGGAGAGGAGGAGGAGAACCGGGGCAGGGAGGAGGTGGACGACATGGGCCTGGGCTGGATGGAGGCCTGCTGTGTGGCCCTGGAGCTCCACGCTGATGAACCGGCTGTTCAGGTCAGTGCTCTGGTCCCTTTCAGCTGCTTAAATATTTAACAAAGAATTAGTTTGATGATCTTTGTGGATCTCTCGCTGCCTCAGGAAGCTGCCAGCTGGGCGATTCACAATCTGTTATTGCACGGAGCTGGAGTGAGCCCCTCAGAGGAGGAGGAGCAGGATGAGAGGTGAAGGATTCACACATCCTGTTTGGCACCTGAGTGCAGGGCTATTAATACTGAAAGCACGTACGCTTGTAGACTCAGAAAACAACAGAGAAGCCTGATTTCCTAAAAATAACTTTAACCCTGATTGTAGAAATTTGTCCGAACAAGGAAGTGACTGCAATGAAATTTATTTTCTGAAGGCTTTTTCTTCCATTTAAAACAATTCAAATACCATTTATTAGGGATGTGTCGATCCAATATTGAGATCGGATATTGGCCCCATATCAAGAAAAAACAAATATTGGATTATATCGACCTGCATTTTAAATCTCAGATATACAAACTTCTTAACAAGTAGTCCATCCTAATTTATTTTTTACTTATTTAGAGTAGTTTAGTTTAGTTTAGACAACTTTATTTATCCCAATGGGCAATTCTGATTTTGCAGTCCATCTAGGCTACACATACATCGACAAACAGCAAAAAGAGACAACAATGAACAAAATGAAAATAAAATAAAAGTCAGTACATGACAGAGAGCACATCGATAGGCAGCAGCCTTCAACAGACCCTTCCCGTAGCCAGGGTCAGGCAGATTACAATACACATAAACAATTGGTGGCAGGTAAAAGAGAACATGGAGATACCCAACAGTGCATTAAAGATCCCGTACAGTTACAACAACGAAATAATTTATTTATGTGGAATATGCTTATGTTTAAATTAAAAACAGTGGTTATTTTACAATTTAAATATTTATATATGTTTTTGTATTTCATTGGATTTATTGAGGTTACTTTTCAGAGTCTTCTGAAATATTTTGTGTTCATATTATTTAATTGTTGTATTTTATTAGAATTATGTATTTATTTATTTATTTGTTCCTTACATGAAAGCCGACAACAAAATCCATACACAGGTGCACACTACACCCTAAAACAAACACATTCATGATAAGAAAGGAGCAGCAAGAAGAGAAATGTCTCTTATATTTGTCTGTCTCTACTTGAACAATTAAAGAAAAAAGAACAGATGATCTGACACCACATACAGTTGATTTTCAATAGCCTACATCAACCAGTCATTGATTTTTACAACAAAAACAAGCAAAACAAATAAGTACAATAAAATAAAGAACCCATAAATATACCAATTTACATATCAAAGCATGCATAGCATCCAATTTAAATTTTTAGAGTGTACTGACACATTTTTTTTTGCATTTGTACATTTTTTTAACTGATGAGTCTCTGTACAACCCTTCAAGTCCTGTAATGGGGAATTCCGTATTTTTACATCTACAACCAAAGAACACATTTGTTTTAAAATAGTTTAAACAACTTGGTGCTTAAAATCAAATTTTCATCTATGATTTTGATTTTCTGAAGTAAACAGCTTTTGTAGGTTTTCTGGTAAAACTCTGTTTCTGGCTTTGAACATGATTAGTAATGTCTGGAGTTCTATTATCTCTGAAAGCTTCAGTAACCCTGATTTAATAAATAAACTATTGGTGTGTTCCCTAAATTTGACTTTGTGAATGATTCTGGTCACTCTTTTCTGCAATAAAAACAAAGGAGTGTAGTATAGTATAGTACATTCTTATGTTTCAGGTTCAAATGTATTTAACCCATACTACAAAATAAGTTATAAAATATGCATGATTCTTGCTGTTATTGTGTCAGATCCATATTGGTGTCGGCCAAAACTCAAGGCTGCAATAACGGTGGTGATAAAGTTGAATCGGGACACCCCTACCATTTATTTATATTCAGTTGTTTTTTATAAAGATATCCTGACTAAGGATGACTCTGAAGTTTCAAAAGAAGTATGTGTGCACATTGATAAGATAATGTAAGAGCAAATATTCAGGTTTTTATTGGTTAGTATAATTAACCGTTTCGATCCATCACGACTTATGTAAAGAGGGATATTAAACTGATCAATTAAACTGACTTTATTATGCGGCACTTCTGATACAAAATAATGCAGAAGCGTTGTTTGACAGAGAAGAACACAGTCAGATAAATGAAGAAGATACAGCATTCAAAAGTTTTAAAAATGTCATCAGAGCCTGCTCCTTGGTTGAAAGAAGCTGGCTCTGATGACTGAAAAAATGCTCTCATAACTTATAATTGAGGAAACATGAGTGATAATGATGTGTAAAAATGTTGTTTTGATGTTGTGCTGTCATTTCCAGGACTCCTGTTCACAGACAGTTAATGGCGGCCATGCTGCTCCACTCCTCGTCCCCCCGTGTGTTTGAAGCTGCTACCAGTGCCATAGCCACACTCATCACACACAACAGTGAGTCTTTGGAGCATTTTTCATGCATGCAGCCCCAAAAATCCCTTCAGGTAACCCTCCATGTAACCTGACAAGAACATCTCCTGGTTGCTTGTCCATTAAACCTCACAGCTGTTCAGTTTTATGTAGTTTGGGAGCACATCATGGGCCCAGCTCAGAGATGCAGTATATCTGTGTGAAAAATCAGCTGTTGCAGCTTAGTCATATTACAAGAACTTGAACTTAAAGGGTTTAATCCGTTTCTGAAAAAAGGCCGGTACACAGCAGAGCAGTCAGAGCAAGCAAAAGTGTCCAATGAACGTGAGGCAAGAACCTAGAAAAAAAAAGGTTTGGTTACAACTGCAAGACAAGAAAAAGAATGCTGGAAAGAGACTTGGAGGTACAACGAACTGGCAACAAGACAGGAGTAGACATGAGGTTAAATGCAAGAGGTGATTGGGGGTAATGAGACACAGCTGAGGAGAAACAATCAGGGATCAGGTGTGACAGCCAGACAGGAAGCAAAACCTGCAGGAACAATGAAAGACAGGTGAATTTTCAAAATAAAACATAAACAAAAACTAAAACAGGTTCATGACATAGTTATGTATTTTGGAGAATAGTCAGGGTTGTACTGCTTGTAAAAAGAGGGATTTAACATTTGATTATTTAATTAATTTATTTGCACATATTTAAAATAGTATTTAAAATGTGCAGGTGAGATAGCATCCCAAATGTGGGCTTCTTTCCAAACCTCACTGTAAGAATAAATACAGATAAAATCAAGAGAAAAAAATGTTAAGAAAACGGTAATTTCATACACTGTAAGGATATTAAATCATGAATGACAGAGAACTTTTTACAGCTCAACCAGGACAAAACTCAGCTTTTAGTCATTGGTTCAGGGATTAAGAGAGAGAAACTACAAGCATCATCGGCAGGCTAAAAATGTAGGGGTTTTATTTGATTCAGAGCTCAGTTTTGAGCCACATATCCGGGACGTCACCAAAAAAGCTTTTTATCATTTAAAGAACATAGCCCGAGTACGACCATTTCTCACTCAAGCCGATGCAGAGACATAAATCCATGCTTTTATCACCTGTAGAATAGACTACTGTAACGCCTTTCTTTCTGGTCCTCCGCAAAAACAAAAAAAATCTACCATATTCAGCTCCTGCAGAACTCAGCTGCACGAATGCTGACGGGAACAGAAGAGCCCCTATTACAGCTGTTTTAAGGTCTCTGCATTGGATAACCATTTCTTTTAGGATAGATTTAAAGATTCTTTTACTGGTTTTTAAGCTCTTAATGGTCTTAGTCCTTCATATTCATGAAATTAGCTTTTACCGTATTTTACCATTAGAGCCCTCACGTCTTCAGGGAGTTCTTTGTTAACAGTTTTCAAAGTTAAAACAAAAACTGATGGTGAGGCAACTTTTAACTACTATGGCCCCGCTTATGGAGCAGCCTACCTGAAGACCTGAGGGCTGCACTTAATGTTGATGTCTTTAAAAACAAACTCAAAATCTACCTTTTTAGTCTAGCATTTACCTGAATTACCTTTTTGTGTTTTTATTCATTCTAATTACAGCCCATCTTTATTATTATTTTATCTTATTTTATTTTATTTTTTATCTTTTCTATATTTCCTTAATTCATTTTCTAGGTTTTTTTTAACTTCATTTCAATTTATCTTTATTATTTTTAAATTCTTTTTCTTATTTTATATTATTATATATCTAATTTGACACTTTAACCTAACCTCCAGTGTTTTCTCATTTTTAAACCTTTAAGATGGCGTTTCCTCAGTATGTACTGGGTACAGCTGTGTGCTTTATTATTGTCTTTTTTATGATGCTTTTTATCAACATTGTGTATAGATTGCGGTGTGGGTGGGTTTGGGTCATAAATCCTTCATTTTAATTTATCTGTCTGTTTGTAAAGCACTTTGTGCTACATTTTTTTGAATGAAAAGTGCTATATAAATAAAGTTTGATTGATTGATAAAACTGATAACACAATTAAAGAGAATCAGATACATAAAATATGAAACAGAGCAACAGGGTTTATTAAAAAAGTATCCCCTAAATATTCACCTCTTTCCTGCAGTAGAGAGTTTAAAGGTTAGCCTCACTTAAATGCATGTTTATCTGGCCTGCAGCTGAATTGCTCTGGTTTCTTCATAAAGTGTTATTTACTGGCAAAACTCATCTAAAAACCTGCTGTGTGCTAACTGCTCTGCAGGAAAGGACAAACACACACAGTTACAGTCAACATATTGCAGGAAATTTAGATTAAGTTGCTGAAAAGTTGACTGAAAAAGTGACTGTATTGAGTTTCCTACTCTCGAACATCAATGGAAATTCCTATAAGTGATTATTTGACCTAGACATGAGCTGATACTGACAGTCTAACTGTCTTTTACTTTGTCTTTTTATACTATGAGTGTCTGTTCTGCTCTGTTTGCAGGTAAGATGCGCTCCCTGCTGCTGTCCAGTGGGCTTCATGTGAACTTGGTGGAAATGATGAAGAGACATTTGACCTCAGTTGAAGTTTCCATCAGTGCCTGCAAACTGCTCAAACTGCTCTTCCAGGGAAGGTGGGGGACAAACACTTTCAGTCCTTTGACTTCTGCTGTTGGGTCATAAAAACTCACAAGCTATAGCAACAAAAAGAGGCAAAGGCACAAAGAGCAGTGTGATACAGTGAAGTGTGTGAACAAGCTGCACTTCTAAAAATGGGCTTTTCAACCTAAAATGTCTCTGCAGCTTATATGTCTGCATAACAAATGCTAAGAAAAACAGACTTAGACTTAGAAAACTTTTAATGCCCCCGAGGGGCAATTTTGTCTGCAGCACATACACAAACACGTACGTCTGGATACAATGACACACATTTAGTTCACACACCTGTTAGACATAAAATTGGCTAACACAGAGAATAAGTAAGTAAACAATCTGAGATAAATAGTCTAATCATAAAAACTTCTCCTTTACTTAAAAAGCACTTTTCAGTGAGTAATAATTCATATCACATCCCTTCCCATGCCTTGTTTAGTTGTGTGATTGCCATAGGAAGAAGTGAGTTTTGAGCCCGATTTGTTCTAACAGTAGGATTTCTGTACAATCGCCCTGACGGGAGAAGCATAAGCTCCCCTGAAAGTCGACAGATTTTATCCATACAGACCATATCAGCCTTTTGGGTGAGTCTGGACAGATAAAGGTGTTACAGATCAGTTTGTCGCCTGCCATTATCTTCCCACTAGTTCTCACAAGCTTCCACAGTTTGTTTCTATGACTAACTTTAGAATTGCCTTACCAGCAGATGATGCAATAAGCAAGAATACTCTCAATAAAAGCCTGATAAAATAAAGTCAAACTTGTGTTAATTAGCCAGTACAGAATGCTGAGGCATGGACCTCCATAAGCTCAAGTGCAGCTTCTACAATCACAACAAATATCAAATATCATTTTCCCTTAAAAAGTCCTAACATGTCTTAAATTAAAATCCAGGTAATTAAGGTCTTAAATTGTCTTAAATTTACCATAAATTAGCTGTAGGTGTTACATTTTCAGATGGCACATTTAATGTCGATGAGAAAACACTGTGGCCTACCATAAAACACCTAATAGTTAGAATTTGTTTCCTTTACTTACCGTGCAGTACATATGAGATTGAGCGGTGGCCCGCTGTAAAACTTCTGAGCGATTAATAAGTGTTTTATGGTACATAAACGTCATACAACGTCAGACTATGTGTCGCCATTCGCGGTTGTCTAGGTGAGCGGAAAGATGCTAAGATGGGGCAGTGTAAGTCCAATGAAAAATGGATGGAAGACGGTTTATTTAAGAGGTGATTGGCCCCTGCTGAACACAACAACAACGCCATGTGTAAATTCCTCAAAAGGACTTTTATTTTTCTTTAATACCCACCATGTGCTTTGATGGTGTTTACAATAAAATAGAGTATTTTCTACCACAGGAATTGTCATGACATTTTTGGATCTTAAAAAATAATTGTGAGGTCTTAAAAATGTTGTAAAATCATTAATTTTAACTTTTAAAATGGTGCAGGAACCCTGTTATTGCAAGCAGCATCGTCGCTGTCAAAATGCACAGAGGAAGTCATGGGACAGACAGAGCAGGTGTGGGAAGATGCTACTTTTGACAGCATTTATCCCTCAGTCATCAAGATGCATTTAAGTAAAATGTTGATAAATGGTTTAGTATGTGAACCTTGTGTTGAGCTGATGTGTCTGAAAAGATCCTCAGTCAGAGACAATAGGAGGAAACTGGCAGCTGGACTCTCACCAGTTTGAGTCTCCACACCTCAAGATGGGCTACCAGCATGATGGAAGCCAAGGATATCCAAAACAATGACACTCTGGCACAAAAATAATCAGACAAAAAAAGAATTGACTGCAGCTTGTATACCAGTACAGCCCATACAACAGATTACACAGCACAGTTATTCACGCAATTTTGAGTCCATCAGTTTTGTTTCCTGATTTAACAGAAACAACACAAATGATAAGTTATGTTGATGTAAACTGTTGCTCCTGTAGGACAGCCAGTCTGGATGAGCTAACCATGGCCATGAGCCAGATCCTCAGCACCATGAAGGCCCACAACTTCCACCCTGAAGTCCAGCTGGAGGCTCTTCAGGCCAGCCTGGTCTTCCTCTGCCCAGGTAAACTGAAGTTATTTACATCCTTTATGAGGGCTGGGCATTTCCAGCAGCCTCACAATACAATACCCATGAGACACGTGTGATTGTTGACATTGTTTATGCATAAAGTAGAATTTCCAGCAACTTTAGTTTGTTTTTTGGAAGAAGGTAAAGAGCAAGGTTAAGATTGACAGGATTGTTAGGGTGTTTTCACACCAAACATATTTAGTGCGTACCAAAGAAGCTTTGGCCCAGGGTTTGGTACGTTAGTATCAATGTGAATGCAACCACCGCACTTTGGTGCGCACCAAATCAGCCGGTCCGAGACCTTCATGAAGGGGTGGTCTCGATCCATCTCCGACATTTGGTGCGGTTTCACTGATGTGAAACAAAGCGGTCCGAAACTGATCTACTTTTGATGCATTACTTCCTGTTAATCCCGCAGCTGAATTTGTTGCTTACTCAATTTGTTGATTTGTTTATTCTGGTTGAAGATTACGATGATTTACGAGGGTCCAGAAGGTCCCTGATGCCGTCTCAAACACGATAAAAAAACATATTTGAAGGAAAATGTAGAAGAGAGCAAAATGTAAACATTGGTAGCCTCTTGGTGTAGGAAATGGTTACCATGGTAGCCTCTTGTTTTTTCTCCTCCGGAGCAGGTTTGGCAACCAGCTACGTGCATATCGCCCCCTGCTGTTTCAAACTGAGTAAATACACAAGTGGGAACGGGCACGGTTTGATGTTGGAAGTGTGAATGCAAGCCAGCAGGGTTCGAAACAAGTGGGCCTCATGTGAAAGCACCCTTAAGGTGCGTTCACACCGGATGCTACTTGTACTACCTCGGCGATCAGTCTCCATTCAAAGTCAATGTATAGCCGCGATGGGGCGGGGCTAGACCACCCACGATGCGACAGCCGGCGACAAGACGACCACTTCACTCGTCACGCGATGTTAAAGTTAAAAAAAGTTGATCTATTCAGGCGATGTCGTGTGTGGCTGTGTGGCATCAGCCAATCAGCGGTGTGTGTACGTGTGACGGTGCAGTTATTCATCTGGACTACAGGGCGGATGACTTCCTTCTAGGCGGAACTAATCTCAGTGAGGACATTTGCAGATATATGTGATATATGATATGATCGCGGTAAAACTCGAGCGGACGTGACGTCACCGACCGACGGCTGACGCCAACGGCGACCAAACAGGTATTTATGGACGCGCGACGCTACATCAGTGGGCGACGCGACTTTGGTAGCTGGGTCGCTTGCGTTGTGAATGCACCTTTAGACTCAATAAACTTAAATTACAGGCCTTCGAAGATCCTACAAGCAATCGAGGTGAAAGTTTGGGGCTGAATTTGTGCTGCATGATATATATTTTTCACCATTATTATTTATGCCAATCCCCCACCCTCAAACAAACATTAAATCAAATTAGCCAAAAAAAAAACCCAACAAAATCAACATCACAAGTCTTTTTGTTTTGGTATTTTGTGGATGACAACAGTTTTGATGTTCATGTCTTGTTTTTTCACCATTGAAAAGAGTAAGGTTGCTTTTTTCAAAGCTCTAGACTAAAACTTGCTTGTTTTTTATTGATGCCTCCTCTGTGTGAGTGTTTCCCATCCGATTTGAAGCTCAAATGATTGCAAAGTTCGTGAATGCAGCTGCACACATCCAGAGCCCTGCAGACAGACGTTTTGGCCGCAGCTGCCTCTGGCTCAACTTGAACCCTTTACCCTTTGGTGCATTTCACCCTCATTATCTCCACCTCTTGTTTCCTTTCTGTCCTAGTGACCAAGCAGTGATGAAAGGAGAACGAATACAAGGCCCACATTCAAGTCACATTTACCAGAAGTCCAAGCAAAAATAGGAACAGATGCAAACAGCGCTCCATCTCAATGTGAAGCATTGAAACGCAGCAACTCTGAATAATGCTGTTTGCTATGGGAGCTGATCACTGTGGGCTAGTTTATATAAAAAGATAATAAATATGAGTGAGTCAGCACTTTTATTCGTTTAGTGTTTCATCCTCTGAAGTTCACATAAGTTTGGAAACTGTCATTTTACTTTGTAAAGCAGGAAAATCTGGTTCACTAGAGCAGCTCGTTTAGTTTAAAAGTTATTAACTCGAGGTAATAGTCTTCTCTTCTCCCAGCGCTGCACTCATTTTGCTTCTAATTGAATTAGTTACTGATGACAGGGCTGCGCCTCATGTGCTGTATGTCTGCTCACCTCCATCTTGGTTTGTGTGAATTCTCAGACAGGAGTTTGAGGGAGCACGGCGTCTCTGTCTCAGATCCTGACATGGCCGACGTGTCTCTGAAGGTCCTGAAGAACCAGTGTGTGGTGGAAGGAGCTCACACGCTGTATTTGGAGGTTCTCAACAGGGTACGAAACACCAAAAAACATCCTTCAGATACTCTTTGTCTGACTTCAGCTTACTGGTCTTTGTTGTTCCTGCATAATTTTCCAAAATCTGTCCGGCTTTGACACAAAAAGACGAATGGATTCAGACAAAAGCGAAGGTGGAAAAGTGGCCATGGCTGTTTGTTTGCAGGGGCTGCTTTTTAGTTTTAAAAAGTTAAAGATGAATCACTTAAGCAGATCAAAATGTCTTAAATTAAAAATAAGAACATCACAAGTAAGTAAGTAAGTTCATCACAAGCAATCCAATTACAGTCCATTTTAAGTGGCATCATTTGACTTTCCCTCATTAGATTTGAATAAAATGTGGTCTTCATGTGTAAACATATCATCAAATGACTCAAGCATCAGCACTCGCAATGAAGTCTTAACTTTTATTGAAGTTTATGCAGCAGCAATAAACTGTTAACAGCAGGTTACAGGCCAGGGATGATCAACAGAGAAACAGAGACACTCGTCCAAAACAAGGGAGAATACTGCACATGAAAGCTAAGATGTAGATTGAAACAGATATATTCATGCAGTAGTAAATAAGTTAGTTAAACGTTGGAAATAAAACCAAGATTTAAAAACAGATTGAGGTAAAATGTAATTTTGTATATTGTGTTTGCTCTCATGGATAATAAAATGTATAAAAAAATATTTCAAAAAATAGAGAAAAAACAAATAAAATAAAAATAAGAAAATAAAAATAAGAAAAAGTAAAAAATTGACATGCAGCTTGCCAAAAAATTCAAATCCTACTAAAAATGGAAACAAATAAAGCACTTAAAACAAAATGAAGACATTTTAAATTAATTAAATTAGAATCCTAAGATGATGTTTTCATCAGATATCTAAAAATTCTGTTTTTATATTTCTTCCTTGAGTTGAGCATGTGACATGTGCTTGAATAAATCTATATCTGCAGCCTCATTGCAGGGATGACATGTTTTTTTGGGCCAAACCAGATTATCACCGTGATAGTTCCCTCAACTAAAAGCCTCAGGGATTTTTCCGCTGGGTTCTTGGATCATTGCTGAAAATAAACTGTGGTTGTGCGTCTTATTCATCATAATAATCTTGACTTTTGTTCAAGCTAAAACTTTATCTGGGAAAGTAAAAAACTACAATGAAGCTACTATGGAACTACAACATGGAGGTTCAGCTAAGAAGTAACTAAAACACTTATTAAATTTTGACCTCTTGTTTGAGAATTACTTCTTGATTGAGCCTAAATTAGCAGATTTTTTAATGTTTTTAAAAGGTCATAGTGAGCAAATACTCGTCCTCCTCATAAACTCATCCTAATTCATTAAAAAGTTTAAAGAACAGAACATTCATTCATGTAGGAAAGATGCAGCTCCTGAAAACAGAGCATCGGAAGGGAATGTAATTGCATCTATAAGGAGGATTTTCTAGTTGATTCACTGGTATAAAGGGATAATAAAGCATACTGATTCACCATGTTTTTTTAATACTTAAAGACAGGAAGTTGACATCATAGAACATGTGTGTTTAGTGAGTCTCACAGGCTGGAGGAATTTTCATGCTAAACCGTGATAACAGTTTGAAATTAGACATAATGTTTAGGTCAGTTTAGTTTAATTTATTTAGATTCGGATATTTGTAAGTAATGAAACTTATTCCAGCATGTAGACAAGACTGTTTTATTTATAGAGTTTTATCCAATCAGAGTTATTCAGAGTCAGACACAGGTTATCAAACAAAGTTTCTGTGTCTGTGTCCAGTTCATCAGCAGCTCCATCATACAGAAGTTTGGTCTGAAGGTGCTGTCTGCACTGGCCGACTGCTCCGGTGCCGTGGACCTTCTCTGCCAGCAGGGTGCTATCGACACGGTCCTGCACACACTACAGATGTTCCCTCAGGAAAGAGGTAGTTACATTTTTACTAGCATATCAACAAATCATAATAACAGAACACCATGCAGAGTAGACTGTACTCTTTGTATTCCTAAGTTCTCTTTCTCAACCTAATTTGGTTGAAGTAAAAAGCAGCAAAAGTACATTATTAACAGCAAAAAGTGTGCAGAAACCATCAAATACATAAAACTAAACAGCTTTGTTTGCAAGAATGTTGTAGGGCATTATTGGCAAAGTGCTTCTGTAAAAATAGAGAAAAAAATTTATTGAACAAAACAATTGTACAGTTACTGTCACATTTTAAGTCAATCAGGTCCTGCAGTATGATTAACAATTGCATTTGTATCTTTTTATTGTGATAATTGTATTGTTATTAAATATACTTTAACATGATATACCCATAAGTTTCACAGTTTTAGATTTGAAACCTCAACCAAGTTATTTTGAAAATGTTCAAAACCTTCAAAATCTTCTTCCTTCTTCCATTTCTCCTAATTAAAATCTGTGCAGAGCTTTTTGAGTTGTTCTCACAGACAAACAGTCATTAAAAACATGACCTCCTTGATCAGGGTAAAAAAGATTGATTAATACGCCCTCAGTAACCTTCTGTCGTCTTTCAGAAATACACTACTGGGGTCTGACCCTGCTGAACTACCTCGTATCCAAGAAGAAGCTATCGAGGATGATCGTGCCCGTCCTGGCTTCTGTCGTGGTCGCTTCGCTCATCCAGTACAGAGAAGACTCTGAGATGCTCCTGAAGGTGAAATCAAAATGTGTTTTTTCAAGATCAGTTCAACTCCTGGATGTTTTGCTCTAAGTATGTCACATCTGTGTATTTAGAAAGCTCTTTAAATCAGATTGGTGTTACCTTGCTCATAAATGAAGTTATACCTTGGTTTTTTTATTTTGAAATCAGAAAGCTGCCTGAAGCTCTTTAGACATGAAAAGGTTGATGAATTTTATCAACATTCCTTAAGAAGCAGAACTTTGGTTAAAGAACTGTAGTTTCATTGTAGTAAGTTACTCCTGATTCTAGTTAGTTTAGTTTAGTTTAGTTCAGTCATATATACACTTCAGAGCAGCAAAAGAAAAAAAGACAAAACACAATTTTGAATGAAAAGGCTCAGGCAGAAGCAAAGCTTATTAATGCTCACCTACTATGCATCTTAAATCTCACAATTCATGGTGTCAAGTGAGAAGAGAGAAACAAAAAATAGATAAAAATTAACAAAAAAATAAAGAAAAGAAAAAATCAAGTGTATAATATATACAGACAGTATATACGCATGCATACATACATACTCATGCTGCCATAACTCCTAAATATAAGTGCACATAATGATTTTTTTGAACCTAACAAAGGAAGGACATTGCTTAAGTTGAGATCAGCTCTATTCCACAGCTGTACCCCTTTATAAGAAATACATTTTCTTTCTTTTTTAGCTTTTGGTAACAAATTTTCTTCCATCTCTCATATTTACTCTCAGACACCATGAAAAGCTTTTGCACGCTATCTGGTAGTGTTTTATTATTTGCTTAAAACATGATTTGCATTGTTCTGTAATAAACCAAGTCTGTAAACTTCAGAACATGAGAATTTAAAAACAATGGGTTAGTATGGTCATAATATCCGTCTTTGTTTATGGTGGCCTGTTTTTGTTGTAACACAGTTTTATCAGTTGTGGTTTTAAACGTAGATCCCCATAATTCCACGCAGTAAGTTAAATAAGGAAGGATCAGTGAGCAGTAAATTAAATGTAAACTTTTGAGATTTAGTATGTCTTTGGTTTTGTACATGGTTGCAATTGATTTTGAGATTTTCCCTTTTTACACACTCAACATGTTTCTTCTAGTTAAGTTTATAATCGATCACAACCCCAAGGAACTTGGTCTCCCAAACCCTTCCTATTTCAATGTTAGAGATTTTTAATTTAATATTACTTCCAGATTTGCTTCCAAATACCATAAATGTAGTTTTCTTTGTATTAAGAAATAATTTATTGACATCAAACCAAGTTTTGAGCACACCAAACTCTTGTTCAACAGTATCTAAAAGTTCTTCTAAGTTTCCCCTGTTTCATCAGCAAATATGTTACATTTTAACTTATTAAAGACATTACAAATGTCATGAATAAAAAGAATAACCAATTTAGGTCCAATGATGGAGCCCCGAGGCAGTCCGCAGGTGACGGGTTTAAATTATGACAATGTTTAATTTGTTTGAACATATTGCTGTCTATTTTCTGAACAACTTTTCAGCCATTCTGAGTTTTTAAAGTTGAATAAGTGTTAATTTACTCAGTTAACTGACAATTAATAAGGCTGTTCTAGTGTTTTCTGTCTTGGTGCTGTTTTTAAGACAAAAACAAATTCTGATTGGACCATCTCTCAGATCTTCATGTTGTGACTGTTACAATGTGCTGCAAGTCCAAACAGTGTCCCTCTGGTCTTGTGTCCTGCAGGGTTTTCAGGTGGCATTAAGGATGCTTGATGCATGCTCAGGAGCAGCTGCTGAGCTGCAGAGAGAGGACCTGGACAGGCTGATCTTCCAACAACTCCGAGAGGAGAGCCCGGATCCAGGCAACAACCCAGTGAGTTTAAGCCTTATTACTAAAAAGAGTGATAAAAAAATATTGTCACTGACCTTTTCCAGGAAGAAAAGGGAAGGATAACTAGCTAAAATTAGTTTTTCCTTGTTACTTCTTAAGATAGTAATGTGTTACTTTACCTAGTTAACATCTATAGAAAGTTAATTTTTACGTTATTCATTAGTTTTGCGTTACTTTTATGTTGCTTGACTTTGAGCCGAACCCCGTATCTGCTCCTAAATGTGTAGGCCTACATAAAGTTTTTATATAGAGGACTTAAAAGGTATTTCTTTTGTGCACTATATTTTACAAAATCATGTCTCATACCATGTAGATTGAGAGCTCCTGTCCAGTGTTGCCAGATTTTTCTTCTAAAATCAGCAACCAGTTTGATAAAAATAGGCCCAAAACAAGCAACTTCCATCAATTTATTTTTCTAATGTGGTATTTTACTGTTTTTTTTGAAAAGAGAGATCTACACTAAGCTTGTTTTAAGAGAGATCTACATTAAGCTTGTTCTAAGTTTTTCAATATAATAAAATCTAAATAATTAATGTGATAAAATTAGGTAACCTAAAACCAGATGTGTCATAAAAGCAGCCAAAAGTAGGATGGTCAAAAGAAAAGCAGTACAAAGAGAAAAAAATTTTAAATAATAAATCTGAACTAGAATGTAGAAATAAAACAGATTAAGAGGATTAAAAATAAATAAAAAGGTAATAAGAAACAGCAATGACAATAATCAGCTAAAGTTTATACTAAAAAGGTAGGTCTTGAGTTTGCTTTTAAAAGTAGTGCAATAGTGCAGTTCTTTATGTTTTATGGTAGATGTTGTCATGTTTCCTTCACTAAAATGCATTTGTTTTATGTGTTAAATTGACTGGTGGGCCATATTTAGAGAGTTGGAGGGCTGCATGAGGCACCAGTTGCCCACCCCTGCTCTAAATCGTACCCGCTCCAGAAACGTACAGAAACATGGATGATTTCTTTCCCTGTTGTTACCACAGACTGTATTTAAAGCCTCCCCCGAATACAAATCTTAGCTCTAAAATTGGAGCATAATTAGATTTAAAGATCTTTTTGTCACTGTTATCGTCCAGTTTGAGCTTCACTTACAAACACTCGTTGTATTGTACAGACTCTAGAACATACTGTACAAAAGACTTGGCAGGACATACCAAACATGCCAGATTTCTGCCTGCATTAATCGTCCAGGTTACTCGTCCTCTCCCTCCTTTAAATTCCTGGAAAAGCCCCGCTCATAGGCGAGAGGACCCTCACCATAACTTAATTAACAGATTATGAAACGTCCCCTGAACTCTACGCTCTGTCTCTGTCCACTCAAAGCTCCGGAGGTCGGTGTGTCTCGCTCTGTCCAAGATGTGGTGCGACCCGGAGCTGCACTACAGCATGCTGGAGAAGGCTTGCGAGGACGGGGAGATCATGCTGGCCGAGTGTTTGATCGAGCTGGGCGCTGACGTCAACAGGAAGACCAAGACAGAGTCTCTCATTTACCAGGTCAGCGGTCATGAGGGGTCGGTCAGTCCACTGGTTAATAAGGTTATGTTAAGTTCATTAAGAGAGGTTAGAATTTCACCTCTTTCTGGGACCATGTTAGTGTCCCAGTGGAATGTATGAGGTGTGTAGAGGTTCACTGAGGCCATGGTTTGGTTTGAACCCTGGATTCGGAGCAGCAGTTCAATTTGAACTTTTTTTGTTTGTTTTCAGCAAAATAAAAGCAGAAATAAAGGAGGTAGCTCCTCTGCAGCACAAGCTTAGGGCAGGAAGGCTGTTTTTCAGAGCTTGACAAACTTTTCCTCAATCTCTTTGCTGGTTAGAAATTTGGATTTAAATTTTGGATCTTAAAAAACAGCCTCAATTAAAATAAAAATGTGCAAATTAAAATTTGAATCATGAATAATGACCCCTCTAACACACATTCAACGCCATATTCTAGTGCAAATTATGGTTTGCAAATTCATAACTGCAGCAAAAACAAGTTCTTTGCAGTTTTAACTTCGATTTATAGATCAATCAGTCAAAATAATTTATGACACAGACTAGTTTTTGATATTATTCCGATGGAATATCTTACTTGCAGGATTCAAATGTAAGACTGGTGTTTTTTTTTATATTTGGACTTCCTTTTTTCAGATATACTGGTAAAGGACTTACAATTGTTTTCTTAATGTTGAGGACGTTTTTGTTGTATTGCAACGCGGGCAAAACATCAGTCCTGGGTCAAAGGTCTGTAGGGAGTGTAGAACTTAAGGTTTCCCATTTTGTTCTTTTTTTTTTTTACTTATTTGAATTAGAATAATTGTTATGTATTTTTGTAAATCTAACTTATCAGATTTTTTTTTTTGTAATTTTAAGTCTGCTTCTTACATATTTTGACCTAAAGCTGACCTCCTTTAGTCACAATGTTATTGCTGGCAGCTACAGATTTATTTAACTGATTGCAATGAGCACATGCACATCTTTATGATATATTAGATTTTGTTATGGACATTCAAGATTAGATTTGAGACAGTAAGATGTATTATGTGTGTCATGTATGAGGGATGTAGATGTATTTGTTGTGGCCGAAAAGATCAGGATCGCTGCAAATAACATATACATATACATATACATATATACTATATATATATACTAGACAAACAGAAAAAACATAATCCCTTTGGTGGAGTTAGTCATTTGAGTCCCTGTCGTGTCTGTTTTCAGGTGTGTGAGAGAGGAGGGCCTCTTGACTTGGTGGAGCTCCTCCTCAGCCGAGGTGCCCACGAGCAGTACCTCCGTCGAGCTCTGGCTGTGAGCGTGAAGCGGGGCGATGGACCCACGGTCATCCAGCTGCTGGGCCGTCTGGGTCTGGACCTCAACAACAGCGCTCTCTGCCTCGGGGGCTTCAGGCTGGGCCGTCTGGACTCGGCCTGGCTCAGCCCCCTGCTGGCCGAGAAAGGACGAGCGTGCAGTTTCCGTTACAACAACAGTGAGGACACTTTATCTCTCTGAGCATCATTTTCATTCCTCTGATTTATAGGTGGTTTGATCATTCTGTCCTGTCTCTCAGGTAAAGCTATGAACTTGGCGAGGTACATCGAGTCCCTGCAGAAGTCCAAGAGCAGCGGGGGTCCCTCCAGGTCTCTGGCTGACCCCTGTCTGACCTCCGGCTACATCTCTGAAGAAAGTGACGACTCAAACTTCAGCTTCGTCTCTGCAGAAGACAGCCTGTTTTTCAATGATGACCTGGAGAGTGACGGTAAATTATCTGACACTTCAAACAATAACACCTGAATTTGAAAAAGCACTAAAATATTGCTAGAAAGGTTTGACGCTTTCATGAGGTGGTTTTTCAGACGTTTCGATATTCAAATATATCGCAAAAGTGCAATGGAAACACTTTTTCCGCAATTATACATCACAGGACGTGACGTACCTGGTCACGTGATCACTTCTCTTGGAGTAAATATGGCGCGGTACGTTTGGACAGAGGAGGAGGCGGAGACTTTTCTTGACATTATTCCCGAGAAAAACACAACTGCCATACTAGACAGCAAACAACAGAGGAATGCAGAGTGTTATAAGGAGATAGAAACTGAAATGAGGGAGAAAGTGTTCAACAAGCCTTGGCATATTCATGTGTCCATCTTCCTGCAGTGAAATCTCGCGGGATGATATTTCACTAGAGTCACGATGCTCCTGCCTAGAACAACCTTCGACGTATTCAAAGCGCAAATATACTTTGTCGACATTTTAGGAATATTGCTTTTATTTTGCGAAAAACTGTAATGGAAACAGACTTCAACCTAAAAAAACAGCAAAATAAAAGGTCCCAAAATAACACTTCGCTACATTCTCTTACCACACTACTACCACAGTCTTACCATTTTACAGTGATGTAGGATAAGCAGTGTTCATTTGTTGACTAATTATTTTAATCATAGTTTTCTTCAACAACCTTTTTTTCCTGTGAAGAAATCTAGACAGTAACTAATAAAAACAAGAGCACATGGACAAAAACTAAAGTAACCAACATTTACATCAACAAATAAAAACTAGACTAAAATGTTTGAGACTTAATCCAATCAGACCTAATTTGGTCATGTAGAAAGTAGAGACAAGTTAGGAATATATCCAATCACAGCTACTTTGGTTGTGTGGAAAGGTTGGATGAGTTCAGGGGGACATCCAATCACAGCTGCCTTAGGTTGGTGGTGGTGGGATAAGTTATGGAGCGATCCAATCAGAGCTGCTCTTTTTATGAATTGATATATTCATGTAGAGCAGGTTCACTGTTTGTTGTCAGTTCTGGTATTGTAACTGAGATGGTCTGCCAGGTAGCTTAATTAAAGGTGACTGCATTTCACACAAAAGGAACATTTGTGTCTGTTCATTTAGACATTCAAACTTTACTAACATTCAGTAAAGGGTTATTAGATGTTTCAGTTTATGCAAGAGTAAAACATGAGAAATCAGACATTAAGGGAAACATAAAAATACCTTACCATTTACACTTCATATTTTAAATGACTAAATTTAAAGTAGATTTCATCGACTAAAATGGTACAATTTCATCATCTAAAGCCAGACTGAAAGTAAAATGATTAAGATGACTGAATTTTGATTGAAACTTTTTTAGGCTAAAACTTAATCTAAATTAAAGGGGATGCCAAAATGAGCACAGAAAATGAGGTCACTGCTGCTCCTTTGAATGTCTTAACCCTTGTATTATGTTAAGGGTCAATATGACCCATTTCAGTTTTTGTTTTGCCCAAGTTCTGGCTATCCTTTCTTTTTTCTTCTTTATGAAATTTTGTGGCTGTCATTGAAAAAGTCAGGCTCAGGTCATCCAACCAATTTGCAATAGATCTGGTGGAAAGAAATGGAAAAGATGCCAGATCCGTCCTTCCCAAGAGGACAAGAAACAAGTACCTCTTGTGTTAAATTCAAGACCTACATCTGCGGAAAGCACACACTTACATTCTGTCCATCATGTGGAGAAGATTGAAATGTTAAACATTGAAAACCTGGGAAAATGGGGCAAGTGAAAATAAAAAAAGTGTTTATAAAGAGGGAAAACTGAAACTAAATAGCTCTGAAATATAGTCTTGCAAATGAAATGTATTTCTCTTTTCTAAATGTTTATATAATCTAAAATGAGTTTGTTATTGATTTAACCTGTTTTTTGACTTTGTTGAGTGGATTTACTCGGTAAAAATGTCCCACGATACCATTTTTTTGGACATAATATGAGGGTTAATTTACCTTAAAATCTAAAGGCTGCTCAGTGGACTTCATGAAAAGCATCAGCAAACCCGTGGGTATGAGCTCTCAAGCCTCTGATGGCATGTTGTCACACTCTTTCTCTGCCCAGAAGACCGTCACAAGCTTATGTGACACCTGTGCAGTTTACAGTTTTGTGCATTTTTAGAACAAACGAGCCCCAGAGATCCTTGTAATTCAGGAAATAACTTTATTTGCCTGACTTGTTTGGGCTTGTGGCCTTCATTAGACTGGCTCCATGCTATATGTCTAATTAAGTTGTTTCTTGACCTACAATGTGTCTCCACAGCTCTTTTTATTCCTTTAAGACCCTTTCATTCTGCAAGGACCTTAAATGTGGTGAAGTTGTGCCAGAAAATGTGACTTTTGTCAGTAATATTTACTTAAACTAGTGAATCTCCACATCATTTTTCCTGCTTTGCCCTCTAATCCGTCCCTTACCTCTGGTGCTCACATAGCTAAATCTCAAGGGCATGTTTTCACTACTCAGTCTGAGGAGGCTCTTAAATCTTTTAAATAAAGATCTCTTTTGAGCTAAGTGCAGACTTTCTTCTGCAGTTGATGTTTCCTTGTCCTGCACATGCCTGGTCTGTATCTGTCTTCCCTCTGAATCACTGCCATGCTTTCCTTAAACATAACAGCATCACTCTGACAGGCCGAGCTCAGGAGAAGTGTTTCATAGGAGGTAAATGTACTGTCCTCTGCCAGCAGAATCAGGAACATGTTACCGCTCTCCTCTCTTGAACAGGCATGACGGTCATTCACAGTCGCGTCCTGACTGTTCCACTTCATTTATTTACATCCTGACATTTAGGTCAGCTATTTAGATTCTGCCGTACATCTGAAGAGGCACATGAATTAGTTATGGATGTTTGGATTAGTCTCAGTTAATTCTTCCTTTCTGCACCAATGTCCTCATTTAGAGTCAGAACATTCAGTTCAAAGGCTGATCATCTGACAGAAGCTCTGCGGTGACAGAAGAGCATTAATGCGTCCTTTTCAATTGTGATTTTAAAAAAGAGGATTTTAAAATTGTTATTATACTGCATGTACAGCATGTGCCTTCATGTTGGCTCATGTTATCCAGATATATCTGTTATTTTCTTTTCCTCACATGCATCTGTCTGGAAAACCTGTGCTCACATGAACAAAAGAATCTTGCTTTATACATATATGTAGATATAGATTTATATAGATGGATGGACAGAGAGACAGACAGACAGATAGATAGATATAGATATATTGTTCTTATGATGCACAACTACTTATGGTAGACAGACAGACAGACAGACAGACAGATAGATAGTTCTTATGATGCACAACTACTTATGGTAGACAGACAGACAGACAGATAGATAGTTCTTATGATGCACAACTACTTATGGTAGACAGACAGACAGACAGATAGATAGTTCTTATGATGCACAACTACTTATGGTAGACAGACAGACAGACAGACAGACAGATAGATAGACAGATAGATATAGATTTGTTATTCTAATGATGCACAACTATGGTATAAGTAACAGAGAAAAAAAAGAGCACAGCTTGATGTGTGAGGGAAATATCTAAAAGAGACACAGACACATGAAAAGTAAACCTCAAAAACACTGACACACACCCTGAAAAGCAGAAGATGAAGATCAAGCTCATTCAACCTATACCTTGTTTGTTTTTTATTTATTATAACACATTGACCCAGTAATTATATCACATCACCATTCATAAAACTGAATCAAGTTATAAAGATTTTCCTTTTCATCATACGGGGTTAGATTCTTGTTTTGTGGCACAAAACCTTCATAGAGAGAAGTCTGAGGTCATTTAGTTGTATTTTATTATTACTTTGGCAGGAGCAGTGGAGGATTAAATGTAACTGTAAATCTTGCTTTACCAAACTTAAGGGAAAAAAATATAAAATACTACAGAAATAAAGGCCAAAGTAAAACTTTGACAGTTTTCTTTGCCTCTGATCATGATGTCTGGTCCTTAAACTGCAGTATTTGTGTTTTCACTTCTTGTAGGAAGTGATTCTCTGTCTGGAGTTTTGTCTGCAAAGCCGCAGAATAACTCCTCAGAGGAGCTGCGAGGGTCCTTCAAAAGGAAGCCTGGACGTCGGCGACATGCCAGTGCAGAGGTAAACTCACCATCATGCGCACCCTGGATTTTAAGAGGAGGTGATTTCAATTACATTTGTTTTAATAAATGTTTGTGTTTTCTCTCATTTCAGAGCAGTTTAACTGAGACTGACCACTCGGAACCCATACACCGGAGGAATGGATGGATTGGCTCCGGACAAAAAGGTGCCTCCGTCCAGATGAGCTGAAACATTTCCCAAAAGTCCTCTGCAGCTGAATCTGATGTGTGATTTTGATTTTCACTAATGTCTCTTAGGTTCATATTTGTTTGAAATTGAGTGTTTTAATTGTAGGTTTCACTAAATTTCTATGTGGAATTAAAGGTAAATAAAAAGGAATACAAGGTTAAAAAAATCATTTTAAACAAGTCAGCATTTCTTCAGGTTTTCATGCATGAGAGATTCTTTTCCCTGAAATATATTTCATTCCATTTTTTGGAATCAGAATTACAGATTTCTGATCACCAGCTCCATATATAGGTATACATACATACACTCAAATAATAACCATGAGTAATCACGAGTTTTAGTAATAATAATCATAGTGAGAACTGTTTTTATAAACAACTTTTTAAAACAGATGATTACAAAGTGCTTTGACAGTCATTGGCAAAATAAAACTATCAGTTTAAAACAAAATTGCCAATATGTCCACGATAAGTACTTTTTTAGATCTTAAACTTGCATAACTTTAATATAGACTGTAAAAAGATAGTTGGGTAAATGGTAGAATAATTAATGAACAAATGAATAAATAATTAAAGTCAGTTTTAAAAAGCTGTAATACTGCTTGTTTGTATCAAAATGGATAAATACAACAGAGTTACATAAGAAGTATATTGATTGTTAAAACAAACAAACTAGCAAATAAATGAGTACGTTTAACAACTTAAGAGAAGCTGATTTTTTCCCACTTTAAATGTTTTTCTTGTTTGGTTCCTCTAGTTGCATAAAGCCTTTGCATTTGCCTTTAACACTCTGGTAGCTTTTCTGAGCCAATGTGCTGAAAACAGATTTAGTGGACATTGTCTCTTAAAAAATAAATAAATACAGAAACAAAATATGAACAGGTGTTGGTGTTGGTATTGGTATTGTTTTTTTTATAGAAGACAAAGACGCAGAAAATAGTGTAAAAATAAGCAGTAATCAACTCAGATTGTTTTTTACATATCGTTTTCCCCTTGACGTCTTTATTTAATATGGAAACGAAGTAGTACCAGAATCAAAATTAAAATGGATTAACAAAAATGCGTGTTCATTTTCAGAATAAAGCTGTTTTTTACTCATAAATTAAATAATGCTTTTTCCAAACTGCATTTTCACTTTATTGTTCAAGACTGCTCATTCTGTGACTTAAAGCTGTGGTCTACGATTTGAAACTGCAGCCTGCCCCCTCTTCCCTCACCTCTACCCTCCGTGTTCCAAGATCCCGCCCCCAGCTCGTGTCGCCTCGCCTCTGAACAAGCCCCCTCGGACAGAGCTACGAGCGACTAGCATAATATATCAGCAGCAAACTCAATCAAAAACAGCTCAGCTCAACTTAAAGTATCAAACGCGAAAGACATCCCCCTTGTAACACACAGCAGTAGCCATTTCAATTGGACCGGCGGCAATGCGGGTCTGGCGCTGCCAGAGCGAAGCCGATTGTGGGGGAGGATTTATCTTTCTCGGCCTGTCCTCCCAGCTCAGCTTACAATGCTAACGATTAGCGGCTAACAGGCTAACCCGCTCCGCTACAGGTCATTAGCCAGGATAGGCACAGACTAACCAGAGTTACTCAGCAGACATCTCCCACTGTAGTAAACAAAGCCATTACCTGATCAACCAGGGGCGAAATGGCCGATGCTGAAGGTCTGACGGCCGACTGAAGCCATTCGTTAGCCGGTAGCCCGCTAACAGGCCTCAACCCGCGGGCAGAGCTCCGTTGGGCCCCGCGGGAGAGGGAAGCGGCTTCCCGGTTTCGGCGCTAGGCTTTTCCGGCTAGTTCAGTAGCTAACGCTGCTAGCTGCTCACTGGAGGTAGAGGGGAGGAGGCGGGACCATGGGCATGACGCTGCGTAGTGGGGGAGACAGGGGATTGGATGGACTCATGGACCAACTCACGGACCAATTGAACCTTACAGGCTTCTAGGCTTGATTGGTCAGCTAGTATGCAGCTTTTCAGTGGATATACTGAATGGTTTTTTTTCGTTCTTTTTGGTCTTTATACTGTGTAGATAGGACCATAGGACCATAACAGCCTTATAAACGGTGTTATTAAGATGTACAAAGCTTCCAAATTGTAGACCATAGCTTTAATTAAAATGAAAAACATATTTAAGATTTAATTTTCAAAAGATGCCCCAGCAAATAGTTACCAAAATTCAATCTGAATTGTCTAAATTGAAAATTAAAAAGCATTTGCAGTAATGCTTTGTTTTGTTTTTAGTGGTGTCATAAAATATGCAGCCTAAAGAAGAAAATGAAAATGCAGTATAGATGATTTAGTGTTCATTTCAGTTATGAGTCAAAAATTGTAGTCAAATCCTTAAAATGAAAAAGCATTACTGTTCATGCTTTTTCATTTTCAATTTTGACAATTCAGATTGAATTTTGGTAACTTTTTGCTGGGGCATCTTTTGAAAAATTAAATCTTACGTATCTCTTTCTTTTACGTTTTAATTAAGCCACAGAATGAGCAGTCTTGAACAAGAAAATGAAAATGCGGTTTGGATGATTTAGTGTTCATTTCAGTTATGAGTCAGAGATTTTGGCCATTACCTTGATGTGAAAAAGCAATAGCACTAATGCTGTTTAATTCTCAATTTGACAATTCAGATTGAATTTTGGTAACTTTTTGCTGGGGCATCTTTCGAAAATTAAATCTTGAATGTCTTTTGTTTTTTCATTTTCATTAAGTCACAGAATGATCCGTCTTGAACAAGAAAATGAAAATTTAGTTTGGAAAATGTATTCTTTATTTTATTCATGAGTGAGAAAACAGCTTTGTTCTGAAAATGAAAACACATTTTTGTTAATTCTAATTAGAATTCTGATCCTTCTTCACTTCCATAATTTGATGGATTCCCGTGTGTAATAATTAAATGGTGTTTGTCCTCCTCAGTGCCCGGGCCTTGTGAGAACTCTGCAGCTCTGCCTAAAGAGAGGGAGAAGATCCGTCTGCTGGATCTGTCCGGTAACGAGCTGGACTCCCTGTCCTGCCTGATGGACGACGGCTTTGTCCAACAGCAGCTGGGACATCTCCTCCGTCTGGATCTGAGCCACAACAACCTGCTGGAGTTCCCTCCCTCCCTCTGTCAGGTAGATCATAAAGTCTTTCAAATCTCCCACAGACCAGTGAACATCTCTAATGAGATCAACCACAAACATGATTCCTGCATGATTCAATCTGTAGCAGTTTATTAATTCACTGTCATCCAGTGTTTGGAGAATATCTCTCCTGCCTCCATCTGCCATTTTGTCCTCTGCCTAGGGAACTCCTAGCAGCTAAAAGTCCTCTTTACCGCTCTTAACAGATCTCACCTTAGGAGCTAGGATTCTTTAGGAATAGCTTTTATCTTTTCCAGGATCTACGCTTCACTTTTAGGGGAAATTATGAGAAAAAAAACATGATTCTAAGAATTTTCGTGGAGCAACTCTTTGCACTAAGGAATATTTAGAAATACAGCCCCAGATGTTTGAAGAAAACACCGACTGATGCTCTTCTCTGTGTGCAGAGTTTGATGAGTCTGACTCGACTGGACCTGCAGGGGAACCAGCTGCGCTCTCTGCCCGTGGAGCTGCTGTCTCTGCTCTCTCTGAGCACGCTGAACGTCTCCCGTAACTGCGTGGGTCCCCTCCTGAGCTTTGACCACGCCGTCAGCTGTCCGTCACTGCGGCAGCTCAACCTGTCCTTCAACAAAATAACCACGTTCCCTCCTGAGCTGGGCCGAGCCATGGGTCACCTGGAGGAGCTGAACATGGAGGGGTAGGCTCAGCTGGTCTGAAAAGACTTAATGCTCACCTCCTGGGAGTCACCGTGTTGTTTTAGTTAATTGTTTTATATGGAAACAGTAAGATGGAACAACATATTATCCTGACTTAAGCATTTCAGAGGGTGTGGACATGTAATATTATGAAATCCTTAAGACCTAAACAAGATCCCATGGTACAGAAAAATATTAAAGCTTTAATTTTTTCTTGTTTCAGGAACAGTATAACTGAACTGTCCTCACCTCTGTGTCTACCGGAGATCAAGCTGCTGGATGTGAGCAAGAACAACGTGGAGAATATGTCTCCAGATTTCCTGACAGGCTGCCCCAAGCTGGAAACTTTTAACGCCTTCATGAACAAAATCTGTGAGTTTTTCTTTTATGACAATTCAGCTGGATTGGCTGAGTCTGACTCTGGTCTGAAAAGCTCTATATAAAATGAAAATACAAAAAAAGGGAATGAATTACAGCATCTGCTGTGCCATTATTGTGAATGCATGAATGAAAAAATGCTAAGAAGAAACAGTGAATATAATCATTTACTACAAACTTATCAATAACCAAGAAAGGTGCAGGCTGCAGCTCAAGGCATATTTTTGCCTCTCCTGTAAAATCCAAGGTTAATATGACACAAGGAAAAAACAAATGGGGCATCCTTCTTTGAATCATAATACTGTGAATTCATTATTCCTTATAGGCATTAAGTAATTTATGCTGTTCTGAGCCTTTAGATAGTTTTAAATAATTTTAAGCCGTCTCTGAGCTAATTTCACAGAAACACATCTGTTTGTAATATTTATTACAGCTTTTCTTGTTTCAAACGTAAGCACACCTCTTTAATTATATTTTCCTTCTTGTGGTTTAAAAAATGTTTGAGTTAAACCAGGATAAATATTTGCAGCACAAAAAAAGTATCTCCAGTGTTTTGAAATAGAAATGTCCTTAAATTTTAACGCAAAAGATCCAATAAAAGACTGATTAGTGGGTTCTACACATCCAACTTTTATTGATTATTCTCATCGCTCTTTTCTATAGTTTGATTATTGGGCCTAAGTTTGGTTTATTGTATTTCCTCATGTTTGATACAGTATGACTTGCAAGGCATAATGAGTGAATAGTACAAAATCTTAAGGCAGCTTCGATTGATTAAGTCCTTAGTTCTATAAAGAATTGCAACATGGGTTGTTGCTAAGTTCATGGTCTATGATCAGTCCTAGAAACTTTGTTCATGGACTTTTTCAGTTTCAGCACCATTAAGGTTGAGCTTTGCTGCACAGGTTTTGTGTTTAATTATTTTTTCTTTGTGTAAAATAGTGCTAAAGTTCATGCTGCACTAATACACAAATTTAATAATCAAATATCAACATGAAGAATATGTTTGGATATGAATCTTAAACATGCTCACAACATAAAACACTGAAAACTGAACACCTTTGTGCTGTTTCTTACTTGCATGGCATCAGAGGTGCTTATTTCCCGTCAGCTGGCATTTTATTTAGCCAAAGTCTTTGATTCGATGCAACACTGTGAATAATCTCTTTGAATTTCCATGTAACTGCGACGGGCTACTTTTTAGATTAGAAATACAAGCAGTGAGATATATAAAAACTTCTTTACTCAACTAGAAATGGCTTTTGAAATTGACTGCAGCAAAATTTTAGTTTCATTGTGAACCAGATAACTACAAAACCCAAAACCAGTGAAGTTGGCACGTTGTGTAAATCTTAAATAAAAACAGAATACAATGATTTGCAAATCCTTTTCAAATTATATTCAATTGAATACACAGCAAAGACAAGATACTTAATATTTGAACCGAGAAACTTTATTTTCTTTTGCAAATAATCATCAACTTAGAATTTAATGGCAGCAACACATTGCAAAAAAGTTGGCACGGGGGCATTTTTACCACTGTGTTACATCGTCTTTCCTTTTAACAACACTCAGTAAACATTTGGGAACTGAGGAGACCAATTTTTGAAGCTTTTCAGGTGGAATTCTTTCCCATTCTTGCTTGATGTACAGCTTAAGTTGTTCAACAGTCCGGGGTCTCTGTTGTTGTATTTTATGCTTCATAATGTGCCACACATTTTCAATGGGGGACAGGTCTGGACTACAGGCAGGCCAGTCTAGCACCCGCACTCTTTTACTACGAAGTCACGCTGTTGTAACACGTGCAGAATGTGGCTTGGCATTGTCTTGCTGAAATAAGCAGGGGCGTCCATGAAAAAGACGTTGCTTGGATGGCAACATATGTTGCTCCAAAACCTGTATGTACCTTTCAGCATTAATGGTGCCTTCACAGATGTGTAAGTTACCCATGCCTTGGGCACTAATACACCCCCATACCATCACAGATGCTGGCTTTTGAACTTTGCGCCTATAACAGTCCGGATGGTTCTTTTCCTCTTTGGTCCGGCCACAGTTTCCAAAAACAATTTGAAATGTGGACTGGTCAGACCACAGAACACTTTTCCACTTTGCATCAGTCCATCTTAGATGAGCTCGGGCCCAGCCAAGCCGGCGGCATTTCTGGGTGTTGTTGATAAATGGCTTTTGCTTTGCTTTGCATAGTAGAGTTTTAACTTGCACTTACAGATGTAGACGAACTGTAGTTACTGACAGTGGTTTTCTGAAGTGTTCCTGAGCCCATGTGGTGACATCCTTTACACAGTGATGCCGCTTTTTGATGCAGTACCGCCTGAGGGATCAAAAGTCAAAGGCATTCAATGTTGGTTTTCGGCCTTGCCGCTTACATGCAGTAATTTCTCCAGATTCTCTGAACCTTTTGATGATATTACGGACCGTAGATGATAAAATCCCTAAATTCCTTGCAATAGCTTGTTGAGAAATGTTGTTCTTAAACTGTTGAAAAATTTGCTCACGCATTTGTTCACAAAGTGGTGACCCTCCCCCCATCCTTGTTTGTGAATGACTGAGCATTTCAGGGAAGCTGCTTTTATATCCAATCATGGCACCCACCTGTTCCCAGTTAGCCTGTTCACCTGTGGGATGTTCCAAATAACTGTTGGATGAGCATTCCTCAACTTTCTCAGTCTTTTTTGCCACTTGTGCCAGCTTTTTTGAAACATGTTGCAGGCATCAAATTCCAAATGAGCTAATATTTGCAAAAAATAAAGTTTACCAGTTCGAACGTTAAGTATCTTGTCTTTGCTGTGTATTCAATTGAATGTAAGTTGAAAGGGATTTGCAAATCATTGTATTTTGTTTTTATTTACGATTTACACAACGTGCCAACTTCACTGGTTTTGGGTTTTGTAAATGTAAAGGTCTCACCTTCCTAAACTTGTTTTTCCCCCTTTAGAGACAAACCTGATGCCGCAGTCGAGCAGCAGCCTCTGCAGGATTAAGTCATTATTGACTGTCTCTGTATTGATGCATCTTCATCTATGAACACATCACGATGCAGAATGAAATGTTATTTTTGACACTCCTATTATGAATATCCACAGTGGTAGAATGTCACAGAAAAGAGAAACTGTTTTATTATATTTCCCATCTGTGCCTTTTCAGGTTAAAGCTTCAGTTTGCCTCCTTTGTGGAGAAACTTTCAGTTTTTAGGTCAGTTAATCCATGAATAAGATCAGCACTAAACTTTCTATAGAAGCTCTTTACTGAGTAATATTTGTGGAGAAACAGAGCTGTGACGGCAGGGGGACGCAGCCACAACGAAGCAAACATGCATCCAGTGTGAAGTTTTAACTAGTATTTCATTCTTTTTTGCAGCTTCTCTGTCAATCCTTCCATCAAAGATCACAACACTAAAACTGGCCAACAACAGCTTCACTCTTGTTCCCAAGACTATACTCAATCTACCCAAGTACGTAAGAACTTCAGCTGAAGCGTGATAATCGCTGTTTGTTTATTCCATCATTCAGTCTCTGCCTCGCTCACCCCTCATCTTTGTGTTGGTCCAGCTTGAGGTCGGTGGACATGAGAACAAACCAGATCACAGCCCTACCTGGTCCAGGGTCCTGGGAGTCCTGCAACCTCAGAGAGCTAATGTTCAGCCAGAACTGCATCGCTGCTCTGGATCTGAGCGGACCCATCTACAGGTGGGCCAGGCTGGAGAAGCTGCACCTGAGCGACAACAAGCTCACAGAGGTAAGGAGTGGGTCACCCTTCTTCAAAGGGACTTTTTCTTCAGGGATCCAGCGTGTTTTTAAAAACAGTCGGCCAGATGCTAAAGTGGAAAGAAGAGGAAATCAAAACCTGTTGCCCCCTGTGTTTGTTTTTAACCATCTTCCTGTAAAAGCTGCAGATCATGAGTACATCCTTGTGCTCTGCAGGCACGTTTATTTCATTGCTGTGTTTCCTATTTTCAGATCCCTCCACAGATCGGCCTGTTGGAAGGTCTGACCTCTCTGGATGTGAGTCGTAACTCAAACCTGAGGTCCTTTCCTGATGAGATGGGCAAACTGAGCCGACTTTGGGACCTGCCGCTGGACGGTCTGCGACTCCAGCTGGACCTCAAAGCCATCGGCAACAAGACCAAAGACATCGTCAGGTCTGCTTGGTCAAATGTCACAGATATCACTCGAAGAGTTTTCATGGTAAACTGACATCTTCCTCACTCCAGGTTCCTGCAGCAGCGTCTGAAGAAAGCAGTCCCGTATCACAGGATGAAGCTCATCGTGGTGGGAAACACAGGCAGCGGGAAGACCACCCTGATCCAGCAGCTGATGAAGATGAAGCGCTCTCAGGTGAACTCCAAGGTTCCTGCTCTTGGCATCGATGTCAGAGACTGGACCATCAGAGAAAGGGACAAGAAGAAGATGGTGCTGAACATCTGGGACTTCTCAGGTCTGAGATCAATCCTTAAGTCCAGATTGAATTTGTAGAATTAATATTTCTGTGATGGACAAAAAGCTTAAACAGTCGAAGAAAGTCCTTTTATTGATCCATGCCTACAGCCCTTTGTAGTTTTATGAACATTATAGATAGGTCCCGAACCTGTTAGACTACCAATCATATCAAAATCTGAAATCTGAATCCATTATTATACATCTGAACATTTTAATGTTTTCTTAATTTCTCAGACTGAGTCATAGACCATATAACTAACTAACTAAGCTTTGAAGGAAGAATAGACATGCCCATAATCCATCTGAACCCTTTGACTGGCATTGTAACCGCTTGGTTGACTGTTCTGTCGCCATATTGCTGTGTGTAAAGCTCTGAAAACCTCTTTGGCTGTGTATCCTCATTCACCCCATTGAATAGTGTATGTAACACTGATTGGCACTGCTATACGTAAATATCAGTGCCTGTAAACTTTGGGTAAAAACAGGATTAACGGGATGCTGCACAGCCTCTCAGAAATCTTCTCAGAAAATCTTTTCACATATCATTTTAGACCCTCTGACAGTCTCTCTCACTCACACACACAAACACAGGCAGCTACTCAAAGTTAGCAAGACCGGTAAAATGGGGAAGTACATTTGTAAATATATAAATGTTTATTTAATATATTTTACTCTCTGTGTCATATTATATGAATAAGCTAAAAATTCTGCACCAGAACTTAAAAAAAATCCATTCATGCCAAGAATGTCCTTAAATGGGCAGGTTAACCAGAACACTGACCTGCATATTTGCTTCCTAATTTGGTAATTTGAAAAATAAAATCTAAAATGTTCCTAAATGAAGAAGCAGGAGCACTATTTTACCATTCTTTTGTAAATGTATTTTAAAAGTGTGGAAGTCAGTGGATTAAAATTTGATTGAACCTACGGTTTGTGAAGACAGCCTTCAGTCTAAACTTTTGTGAATTACTTGAATTTTTGAAGCAAAAATAGTGATCATAGTAACCTAAACAACAAGTAAACAAAAAGGTGCAACAACCATGCCGGAGACGATGTAATGACATGGATACAAACCACACACACATTTTTTTTGGAATTGTATTAAAATCCAACCTTTCTGGGGTCGTATACATTCCGTTCTTTGCAAAGTACTGGACATGTTATTCCTATCATGTCTCGTGTTATACCTGAACATTTGGAAGGATCTGTACATGTAGGTGACCAACGCCTGGTCAGCCACCAAATCATAAACAATGGTTGTTAATCGTAGACAGCATCCTTGTGATGGAGAAGCTTTCCTATGAACTGAAACTGAAAGACAAACATTTTGTAAAAGACTGTTGTTTGTTATCATATTTTATATGTTGTTTTTTGTGTCATACTACTCCTATTATAGTCAGTTTGACAGTTGTTCAGTGGATTGGTGTATCATGTTAAAATGAAAGTGTTTTATTGTGGTATTTTGATTTGTTATTTTGTAAGATATGGAAAAAACTCAATAAACATTGTTCGAAAAAAATAATGATCATACTGAACATTAATGAGAGCCTAAATCATATTCAGCCTGTGTGGTGGATTGTTACTGTAATGATCAGTCAGAAGAACTGAAATTCTTGCCCTGACATAAAACGCTTACTAATTTGCTCTCCTTCTCTGGAACCTGTGCAGGAGGAGAGGAGTTCAGCGGCTCCCACCCTCACTTCCTGACCTCCAGAGCTCTCTACCTGGTGGTTTACAACCTCAGCAAAGGAGCCAGTCAGGTGGACGCCCTCAAACCCTGGCTCTTCAACATTAAAGTGAGATATTCTAAAACTCTTCCAGACGTTTGCTTGCTTACTCTATCAGCTTATGTTAAGATTGAACCCAAAGTAAAGGAAGCATTTAGGGCTTAATGTTTAATTTGTGAGCTGTTGTGCAACATATAGACAGTCAGTATCTGTTAAATATTATAAAAGGTGAAGAACTTGATTTTTGAAAGAGAAGGGAGCTGTATTTACTCCTTTATGGATGAGAATTGAAAATCAATTCCAATTAATAATTGATAATTCCATCAATTCCTTCCATATTAGTCTGCATGCCTTATAAAGGCAAGGATGTCATTATCTTATCAGAGGCAGTCAGCACAAATGACAAAGAAGTAAATATGTGTTCATGGCAGACTGGAGGCAGAAGTGGAAAAGTTGAAAACACTTGAAACCTGCAGAAAATAGGAGTGTGCTGCATGTTGGATATTGTTGTGCCTTATACTTTCGTAACATAATTTATCCACATTGAAACTCTACAGAAATTTATGAATGAATCGCATCACTAATCAGAATTGTTGTTGGCACTGGAATCAATAAAATTAAATATTTCCATTACCTAAAACTGAATATATGGATGCCATGCAACATGCAAGCAAACTGATTTAATCTATTATAATTATTATTTTTTTAAAAATATTGCAAATCATTCATCTTAATGTGCATTTGTTGTGTATTGGAAATGTTTTTTCTCACATAGGGGTGTCCCCAACTCAAGATTTATTCATGTAGATTTAGATTTTGTTCAAATATGTTCAAAGTTGACAAAAATAATAAATGTATCGAAACATTATGGGTTTGATAAGAGTACTGATTTAGGATAACACCAAGTTTCTGCAGCAATTTAAAGTAGATATATTATGCACAGAATTTCAGATGATAATAAATAAGTTTTTATCTGTCCTGTGCATGGGGGTTGTGCATGGATATATACCTTTTTTAATATTAAAATTTGACTGCTCTGTATGTTATTGTGTTTTATTGAATAAAAAGAAGTATACTTTATTTTGAGAAACATTCAAACTCAGGACATTGATCTTTATTCCTCTGCAGGTGTTTTACCTTAAAATTGTCCATCAAATTAATCTATTTTCAAACATAATGCAAATATCTGACCATCTAGATTTGCAACATTTACTTGTCTTTATTTAAGGTTGTTTCCAGTTTTGTTGATTAAAAAGAAAACCTTAAGTTTCTTGAGTCTAGCATTTTATTAACCCGAGCTTTAACCCTCCTCAGGCCGCAGCTCCTCTGTCTCCGGTCATCCTGGTGGGGACCCACACGGACGTGAGCGATGACCTGCAGCTTCAGGCATGCCTCACAAAGATCAGGGAGGAGCTGCTAAGCCACCAGGGCTTCCCCGCCATCAGAGACTACCACATGGTCTCCGTCTGCGAGGACTCGGACTCCCTGACCAAGCTACGCAAGGCCATCGTCAATGAGGTCAACGGCTTCAAAGTAAAGGATGGAAACAGCAGAAAAATCATCGTCTTCACCCGCCATCTTCTCTGTCTTCACCCTCTTGTTCCTTCTGTCCTCCACAGATCCAGGGTCAGCCCATCATGGGCCAGCTGGTTCCTGACAGCTACGTGGAGCTGGAGCGTAGGGTGATGCAGGAGAGAACCAGGGTTCCTCCAGAGTTCCCTGTCCTCAGGCATCAGGAGCTGCTGCAGCTCATCCAGGAGAGTCAGCTTCAGCTGGAGGAGGCCGAGCTGCCTCACGCCGTGCACTTCCTCAGCGAGGCCGGTCAGTCCCTCTCTTTTTACTTTTATTTAGTTATTTATATTCATGGAAACAACACAAAATAGAGGAGGATATTACCACCTCATAAGCTTTATGTTTGTTTAGGAACATTTCCATATCCTAAATATTCTTTTCAGTCAGTTCTATCACAGTGGGGATGGTCAAAGTTTCAATGCAAGCCACGATTCCAGATGCTGTTTTAGACTTACACTTACAGAGACCAATGCAGGACAAAGAACTGCTTTTTAAAGGAATATAAAAATATGGAACTGTCTTCCCGCAGAGGTCACAAGTTTAACAATTAAGTTGTTTTAAAACAAAGAAAATCTAACGTCATCAAGATGATCTTAACAATCTGTCTGTTGTATAACTTTAAAATCCAGAATCCTGTAATTATCTTTAATATTTAAACTGTAGTTCTGTTCTGTCCAAATGCATTTATTAGGTGGAATTGTTCATTGATAGAATTGTTTTAAATTATCATTTATTGATTGAAAATAAATAAAATTTAACAAACAGTCAGGTCAAAAACAAAATAAACAAAAAAAATCCATGATAACTTTTAGATCTTAAACTTGCATTAGTTAATTTAGACTGTAAAAAGAGCAGTTGGGTAAATGGTTGAATAATGAATGAACAAATGAATAAATAATAAAATTCATTTTTAAGTGGTTGTAATACCGCTTGTTTGTAAAAAAAAAAAAATGGATAAATAGATCAGAGTAAAATAATTCCATGTTTATTAGTTATTACAACAGAAAATAGCAAAAAATGAATCAATTAAACAGCTTAAGTGAGGCTGATTTTTACCACATTAAATGATTTCCTTGTTTGGTTTCTAGACTTCACATTTGCCTTTATGACTGTCAGTGGGTTGGTTTTAAGTTCCTTATTTTTTGGCTCAGTTTTCAGAGCATTTTGAATTTCAATGATGCATTTTGTGGATTTTGTTTTAAGGAAGAGTGCTGCTTTGGCTGTAGCTGATGGGAATCCAAACAAATACATAAAACACAAATATATAGATACTTTATCCTTCAGTGTTCTTACAATTACATTTTCCAGTTCCATTGCTGCTGTTCTAATTTCTGTATATGGTCCATTTTTCCCATCTGTCCTTCATTTGGGTTTGTTGCAGTCATATCATATGAGTCAATTTTTCCTCAAATATAGAGGATTAGCTTGATACTACTTCCTTGAAGGGGTGTCAACATCTACACGTGTAAACGGGTACGCAGATAACAAATCATAACCGCTTAGAAAAATCAATAACTGTGTACACTTCATTTTTTCCTCCTCTTTCTCCTTCATTTCTCACTAATATAAATGGTATATTCGGGGATGAAAATGTTAATGAAATAATAATATTAACCAAACTGTTCCCACTAGTGCAGTTATCCACATACATAATAGATGAATGGGGCGCAGCATTACATTAAAGGAAACATATCCTGCTTGTTTCTCCTTTTCACTATGCCAGACCAGGATGCCTGTAAAGCATTTCTGCCCTCAGTACAAGTCATTTAGTTCCTTCATTGCCCCACAATAGCGTTCTCAAAATCCTCATTTTAGGCCGTCAACAAGGTCTCATTGAAATGCTCGGATCTGAGGATGACCTACAGTTACCTCGCAACGTCACAGCCCTTTGTGCTCTGATTGGTCAGTTCTATCGGGGGTAGAGCCAGCCTGTCCTTCTTCTTCTACTGTATTTTCCGGCAGGCTCAAAGCAGCGACTGCGTATTGAGTCCCCCTACAGGCCAGAGCAGGTAATGAGTGACTGTGAGCTAGGGATCTATAAACTGCTGCTGGACGGATGTGTTCCTCGGTGACGGTTTTGTGGCTAACGGACATCACAGAGGAGGACGTGTTTTATCAGATTACTCCAATAAAAAGAAAGGTACCTCGTGATGTCATGACGTTTGAAATCTTGCGGACATCTCGCAATGACTTATTTTCAGAGGCATCAAATCTTGTTCGAGGATATCAGAAAAAATACAATATCTCATTTTTTGAAAATTAAAGGGGTGTAAGGTCTTGTTTTCACATTTATTATATTATATGTAAGTATTAAATCATGCATCAGCATGATATGTCTCCTTTAATATAGAAGATCTGCAGCCACAGCCAGTGTCGCATCGCTTCAGGTTTCCTCAAAGACGCGATGGCAGCGAACATCAAGCGGAGCACTGTGTGGCAGTTTTTCAAACAAACTACCAGTGGAAATACTGTTTAGTGTAGGATATGTCAGGCAAAACTGGCTCATAACAGCAGCACGGGATGCATGTGAAACCACCTGAAACACCAATAAGTCGGAGGGAGAGACTGCTGCTGCTGCTATTGTGTTTGAGCACAGCGTTCATAATCTGCTCCATACGCAAATGCCGTGCAGCTGAAAACAAAAACTGTTAATGGCTGGTTATCTTTGTCTGTATTAATGTGTGTTGTTGTACATTATATTATACATTATATACATTATATTGTTCGTTGTTGCTCTGTCAGCTTTTCTCGACCTGATCACAAATCCTCGCGTCTAAAGTGGACGAAGAAAACAAATTTTTTTAGACAGTTTAGTGAATAATTCTGAGAGTCCCCCTCTACTTTTTTAACTTTGTGCATTTAAAGATGAAGGTTCTCCCTCTCACAGCTTACTTTAGCTTCTTTTTGAGTTACTTTCTCTCGCAAATTACTTTTACTATGAGACAGATTAAATTCAGACGTGGCTCCAGTTGTGATAGAGGGATGCAGTTTGCACTTTAAGTTTTAAAACATATTGTACAATAGTGGGAAAAGTTAAAACAATGAATTAAAAAGAAGGTTAAACCTTTTTTTCAGCCTTTACTTATAAATTTTCATGTCTGTCATAATTATAAATGTTTTTATTTTCGGTTTGTTTTACTTTCTGTCATAAGTAGGCCTAAGCCTTAAAATGGTGGGATGGATTGCCTACTTATTAAGTTCTGCTCGCTTAATAAAGGTTTTTGTCTGATAACTTACTGTAATGTCTTTGATTTAATGGAATAAGTGGGTAATCTAAAGGAAACAGAACCCTCTAGTGGTTATATAGCACAACTGCGTTGGAAAAAGATCATTAATCTCTGATGTGCAATGGTGTACACGTCGGTTAGTAGTCACATGAACACGTGTAGAAAAAATTCTACACGTTGACGTCCCTACTTCCTTGATATTGTTTTTTGACATCCACTGTCAGAATTTAAACAGAGTATTTATCTTTTCCTTACACATACAGCTAAAGTATGGATGCCCTCTAAAGTATACTTTATCCCAATATTTTTATTTCTGTATTCTTTTCCCCAGTAAGTCAAGATGTTTATCATAGCCGTGTATTTTGGGAATGGTCAAACATTTAATGAACCAGAGTCTCTTGAACATGGGATAAGTTGGTTCAGATATTTACCTTTGATTTTGGTGTTATGTAATAGCAAATGAGATTTTCCAAGAGAACCCCCTCCTTCTCTGACAGTCAGTGGTTGTTTGGTGTTTTTCCACACCAGTCAGTCTCTTTTGAGGAACAGATTTTCCTCACGCAGCATCAGAGAGGCTTGAAAGTTCTGTGAAAACTTAATGAGCGTGCTTGGTCCGCCTTAATTAGATAAAATGTCTTGGTCACTGCTGTACCTGCTTTATTGAATCATGCTGAGGTACATTCAGCAGGTAAAGGACAGCACGACTCCACGAGTGATCACAGGCTTTTAATCCAACCTGCATATGTTCAGACTTCACTTTATCTGACCGGGCTTCCCGTATCTCAACCTCTGACGCCTCAGGAGTCTTACTGCACTTTGATGATCCGGCTCTGCAGCTCCAAGACCTTTACTTCATCAACCCCCAGTGGCTCTGCAACATCATCTCACAGGTAAAGACCTCAGTGAAACACTCAACCACAGGCCCTCAAACTGGAGATGGAGTCTTGCATTAAACATTTATGTTTTATATAAAAGTTTCCCATTTTTCAGGGTTCATTCACCAAGAACTTTAGATTTTTTTAGACTTTTCAGTTTGTATTTTGTTTTACTTCCTCTGCTTAGAGCAGGGGTCTGCAATAGTGGCACCCAGGCCAAACCAGATCCACCAGTGATAAATAAATTAATAATAATTTCTGTCCCTCTCCTGATCTGGAAAGTCCTTTTATGTGTGCATTTTCTTTTTTTCTTTTTCTAAAAAAATCTTGACAATCAGAAACAGATGAACACAAAGACCTCTGTCTCTCCCTCCATTTTGTACATTATTTAGTGTTTCTAGAGGATAAATAAGAAAATGCCCTTTATTTCAGGGAAACAAGGGTTACAGTTTTTTATTATCATCTCTTAAAATAACCTCTGATTATCATCTGGCCCATCATAAAGTGACCAAACTCGATTGCCAACTCCTTTTTAGAGTATCAACTCCTGATTTATTATGGAGAACATATACATGCAGCTATAACTATGTAATAATAATAATAATAATAATAATAATAATAATAACTTTTATTCATAGATCTCTTTTCTTAACAAAAGTTACTAAGTGCTTTACTGAAGGACACATAATATACAAATCAAAACATTGCTGAGGAAATATACGCCATGGAAAATTTGATTTTTTTTTTGCTAGAGAGTTAGAGAAGAGGATTTTGTACAGAAATGGCAGAAGTGGACTTCATTCAAGGTCAAATCGGAACCACAACGATCCTAAAAAACGAACAAGTATGTGAAACATCTGCCCCAGTATGTTACTGTTTTTATTTTGACTGTGTTGTAGGGCTGGGCAATTAATAAAAAAAATAATCAAAATCGACATTTAGACCCTCTAATCGAAGTAATTTTACTCATGTGGATTATTTTGATCATTTTCCCTGTGTAAGTCACGATACTGCGCCCCCTTTAAACAGTCTGTGTTCACTTTTGCCAAGAGCGAAGGACGCACTGCCAACATGGAGGAGACATGCAGTAATCTATCAGACGAGCTTGTAGCCAAGAAAAATACTGTCTTAGTTGTTTGGGCACATTTTGGATTCTGTGCAGAGGACATTGAGCAGAAAGAAGTCAGGGTGAAAATACTGCAGGAAGACCATTTCGACAACCATTGGTTCCAGCAGTAATTTGTTCCAGCACAGTATAAAATAATCGTTCATGAGTCGTTATCGAGGTAAAAGCTTCAATTAATTGTGATGTTGAGATTAGGTAATATCGCCCAGCCCTTGTCCTTGTTGATGTTTTTTAAAGCTTTGTTAATTGTAAAATAAAGAGTTGAAACAAATGAATGAAATACAAATCAAATTAATAGATATAAAAGTGTAAATGAAAGTATAGAACAGTGACAATTCATGCATAAGAATACATGTGATCAACACGGTTAGAGTAGTTAACTAAAACAAAACTAAAAACTAAAATTTAAAATACATTGCAGTTAACTCAAACTAATAAAAACTAGAAGAGAAAACAAAAACGATAAGTAAACTAAAACTGTATCTTGTGTTCACAAAACTAACTGAAACTAACCAAAATTATAGACAAAATGTCCTTCGTTATCGTTTTTGACAATATTTATTAGCCTTTGGGATTTAAATTAATCAGACACATTTTCCCAACCAATTTGACGACAGCTTTCGGCAGTTGTCAGTGCCGTACAGCACCATCATAGCGACGTACTGGGACGTGCTTGTTTACTGCACTGACTGGCTGTGCTCTGTGACGCGAGGAAACGTGTTGTTGGAACAACTTGGAAGAAATGGCTAAAGTTGAGAGGAGGCGGCAGTGTCCCATTTGGGATTTTTTTGAGTACGACATTGAGACAAACAAATGCAAGTGCCTGGTGGAAATTAAAACTGGTGCGATATGTGGAGCGCTTCTTAAGGGGAAAAATCCCACAAACTTAAAAGCCCATTTGAGTAGCACCTACAAGGAGGGCTTATACAGCCTATGAAAACAAGGAAGCCGGGAGTTTGTATTGTTTATATTGATGTTTATATTTTTTATATTAGGTTTAAATTATTTTCTTGTGTTTCAGGCAGCAGCCAATAGTACAGTATCAGCATTGACTGAGCAGTGAGCTCTATGTTGGACTTGAAAATAAACAGTATTACAAAATACTCTGACCCTTTTTTGAATCCTGCAGCTGGCAAATAAGGTATGAAAAAACTAAACTAAAACTAAGCCTTGTTGCAAAAATCAAAACTGAATAAAAGCTAGAATGCCCGCTCTAAAACTAAATAAAACTAAACTGTAATGGGAAAAAAATGTCAAAACTAACTAAAACTAAAATATAATGACAAATCCAAAACTATTATAACCTTGGTGATCAAAACAATACAAAGTTCACGTCTGGTTACAGGTGAATTTTAGGGGGGACGGAATCTGCAAACTGGATTTCAGATCATTCCAGGTCCGTCTCAGAAAGAGCTGAAACCATCCACCCTCTGTTAAAGTCAAACTTGTCACGTCACAACTCTGAGCAACTTCAGACCTTCCTGTTTTCATCTTAGAAACTGACGCTGAAGAGCTGCGGCCTGTGGGAGCATCCTAAAGGAGTGGTTCAGCGCTCAGTGGTGGAGAAGTTTGTGTCTGAGACCAAGTGTTTCCCCAAGACTCACCTGACGCAGTTCTTCAAGCTGCTGGAGAAGTTTCAGATCGCTCTGCCCTTCAGTGATGACCAGCTGCTCATCCCCAGCACGTACGTCTGACATCCGTGTGTCCCGATGATGAGGGTCAACTCAACTCAGAAATATTAAAGTCTTTTCTTCTCCAGTTTGTCCAAGCACAGGCCCATGATTGATCTGCCTCACTGTGAGAACTCGGAGGTGATCGTCCGTCTCTACGAGATGCCGTATTTCCCCATGGACTTCTGGTCCCGTCAGATCAGCCGCCTGCTTGAGTTCTCCTCCTATCTTCTCTGTGGAAGAGGTAACGCACACCTAAAGCTCTCTGTGCTTCATCAGGGATGTTTCTCTGCAGGTAGACTGAACGTGGTGATTCTAACAAACATGACTGGATGTATGTTTCCAGAGAAAGTGCTGAGACCAAACCGGATCTACTGGAGGAGAGGAGTGTATCTGAGCTGGTCCCCGGAGGCGTACTGTCTGGTGGAGGAGGCCTCAGAGGAGGAGAACCCCTCCAGCTTCGTCAGGGTGACGGTGCCATGTTCACGCAAAGGTAATTGGATACAAACAATTAAGTTTTCATCACAGTATTCACTTAAAGGTGTAGTGTGTAGAAGTTGGCAGCATTTGGCAGAAAGGAATAAAGGATATAATGTTCTATTTGTATGTTAAGTCTGTCAAAATAGGTGTATAATCATCCTCATAAAACTTTGGTTTTATCTTAATAAAGTTAGAAAAATCTTTTTATATCTATGTAGCGCTGGTCTCCCCTCTGTGGAGGCTGACTCAACGATCCACCATGTTGTCTACGGGTGGTGTTTGGGGACAAAAAGAGGGAAACACGGCGATCATAGCTGACAGTAATCTACAAGTTTACTTACAAGCAATTGATAATCCATGGGTTAAACTGACTCTTAAGATGTGGAAAGCAGTTATTATAGAATATAAACTGCACGATGACATTACAGTCCTTAAATGGTGAGCATACGATACAGATTTTATGCCTAATAAGTTGGATAACCAGTTTAAAGAGTGCACAGCTAAAGGCATAACTGCTGTATGCAAAATAATTAATGCTGGTACACCGATCAGCTTTGATAGGCTTACAGAAAAATTTCATCTAGAAAAGAAAGATTTTTTTCATTATCTGAAACTGCGAAACTTTGTTAATAAAAAAGTCAAATATAGCTTTAGTGGAATTAATCAAGTAGGCATAATTCATACAGTGGTGGTAAAATTATTTCATGTCTAAAGGTTTATTGAATCTAAAACCAGACTCAACTATATACATAAAAACAAAATGGGAGAAGGAAGGAAGGATTGTTATATCAAAGGATGTATAGACAACAATGTGGAGGTATCAATTGAAATGTACTAGTTCTCAAATCTGGAGGGAATTTGGCTGGAAAAACTTAATAAGAATTTTCATTACACCCTCCCAGAAATCTCATTACCTTGGTAATTCTTCAATCTGCTGGAGAAAATGTGGAAATTTAAATGGAAACCACTATCACGTCTGACTGCTCTGTTATTCTGGACTTTTGGAGAGGGACACTCAGAGCCTTAAAGGAATTTTTCAGACACAATGTGCCCTTAGAAAGTAAGACCTTGTTCTTTGGCCTTACACCTTAAGATCTGCCAACAAAGGGTATTTACTGAATATTTTGATGGTAGCAGCTAAAAAAGCTGTAACAAAGAACTGGTTATCACAGGAGAGTTCTTCATTAAAGACATGGATGGACATCACGATTAACATTTACAAAATGGAAAAGATTACAGCATGTGTTCATCATAACTCTGGACTATTTGCCTCACGCTGGGAAAATTGGGTTAATTATATAAAGCTTCTCAGGCAAGACTTTATTTTTTTCTGAAGCTTTGATTCCTCTGTTGAAGACATGATCTCTCCCTAACTTTGTTCTTCTTGTTTGCTTGTTTTTTGTTCCTTCATAAAAAAGGAATATATTTATGTGTAAATCCTTTTCTCATAGACACACAAATATGTGAAGTGAATGTATATTGCTTGGTAGAAAAGTGTATATTGCAAATGTCAATAAAAAGTTAATTTAAAAAAAAAGAGTGAAACAACTTTTGAATATGAGTGATAGCATGAATTTTAAAAACATGTAGCAATTTAAGTTATGTTCATATTAAAGGATAAGTTCGATTTCTCCAGCTTTCACATTGTTTATAGAATAAAGTAGAACAATATACTCACCCAGAAGGCTTTCCTGATCCAAACAGTGTTTCGAGAGATATTTAGATCCAAAATCGAGCGGCGGACATCCATATAATGGTAGCACACGGGGCATGTATAGCGCCGCTCCTAAAACTGCATTAATCGTCCAAAAACTCATTAGTTTCACCAATATTTCATCATGGTCCGCTCTGGCTACTCCTCCATTACAGTCCGGGGTTGCCCCACCCTTGTTTTTTACATGCGCGGCAGCCATAAAGAAAGTTTTCAGTTCAGAAGTCAGCACAGTCACAAAAACATGGGTGGAGTGACCCCGAACTGTCTTGGAGGAGACTTTTTTTCAGACTTGTAATAAAAGGCCACACAGAACATTTTTGCACTCCATAACCAAGTCTTAAAAACTGATCCCTGTGTGTGTATGTCCCCCCTCCTCCAGGCCGGGTGCTGCTGGGACAGGTCGTGGACCACATCGACTCCCTCCTGGAGGAGTGGTTTCCCGGCCTGCTGAACACCGACATGCACGGCAGCGGTGAAGCTCTGCTGAAGAAGTGGGCTCTCTACAGCTTTGAGGACGGGCAGGAGTGGAGCAGGATCCTGCTGGAGGACCTCTTCCCATACTTTGACAACAGTGAATATTTTACTCACAAAAGAAATGCTGCTTTTGTTACTTGGAATCCCAGAACCTTAAAAAATCAGCACGTTAGCATCATAAACTCCCAGACGCACGCCTCTGATTGTTTCCTGTGTGGTAGATTTCCTGCTGCCCAGCCGGGAGGATCCTCGCTGCACGATCCCCATCTCTCAAATCGCTCCTGACTTGGTGCTGAGTGATCAGCCTGCAGGAACCATCCTGGACGGTGAAGAGCTGCATGTGGAGGGGTGCAAAGAGAACAGACTGGGTACGTCCAGACCTTTGACGCAGGGAGATTCTGTTTTTTTTTATTTGTTTTACATCTTCTAAAACTTTTAAGGACCAGAATCTACATTATCTCTCAATTTCACGATACCGCAGGATTGTTTTTCCGGTATTGTTCTTCACTCTGATGATTCTTGTCTGCAGGTGATGGTGGCTTTGGAACTGTCTACCGAGGTTTCTACAAAAACGAGGACGTTGCTGTGAAAATATTCAACAAACACGCTTCAGAGCTGTACATCCACAGACTCCTCAGACAGGTAACACAGAGAATAAGAAGAAACAGGAAGACATGTTTTTGGTTTGTAAACCCTGGGCAGCATTTTAAAAGAGCCTCTCTGTAGCATCATTTTTCAATCACAGCCTCCCTGTGATTTCTTGAAAGAACAGTTGGAGATCACAATACTGTCCATGCATGGTTAAATCAAATAACCCAGCGGTCTCCTGAATCTGCCCTGCAATTATTATGAACAACAATGTTAATTTTGACAGAACTTTATTATTCAGTTTTTGTTTTAGCTTTTTTTCCTGATTTAACTTTTAGTTGTACTCATCTTAATTGTTTTAATTGTAGTTTTAGTTGATGAAATTTCACATTTTCATTGACCAAATCTACTGTAAATTAAGTCGACAATATTATAAAATATAATATTTTAAAGTGTGAGGCATTTTGTAGGTTTCCTTGGATTTCTGAAGTCATGTCGTACACTTGCATAAAATCAAACATCTAATAACCCTTTATTGAATGCAAGCAAATTTTGAATGTCTAAATGAACAGAAACAAATGTTCCTTTTGTGTGAAATGCAGTCACCTTTATTTAGGCTACCTGGCAGAGCATCTCAGTTACAATAACAGAACTGACAACAAACAGTGAACCTGCTCTACATGGATATATCTATTCAGAAAGAGAGCAGCTCTGATTGGATCGCTCCACAACTTATCCCACCACCACCAAGCTAAAGCAGCTCTGATTGGATATATTCCTAACTTGTCTCTACTTTCTACATGACCAAATTAGGTCTGATGGATTAAGTATCTGTCAAACTTTGAGTCTAGTTTTTATTTGTTGATGAAAATGTCAGTTAATTTAGTTTTTGCCCATGTGCACTTGTTAAGTTGCTGACTAGTTTTCGTCAGGAGAAAAAACGCTGACAAAACTATGACGGAAATAATAAATCACCAAAACTAACACTGATATATAGAATGTCATCTAACTTTGCATGTTTGCTGTTCTCATAAATAAAGTCTTCCTCTTCTCTGGTCATCTTCTCTCCTCTCTCCGGCCTCATCCCTCTGCAGGAGTTGGCAGTATTGGGTCGTCTCCGTCACCCCAGCCTGGTGGGTCTTTTAGCAGCCGGCTCAGCTCCTCAGGTCCTGGTGATGGAGCTGGCTCTGAGAGGGTCTCTGGACTCTCTGTTTGAGCATGAGAACGGCAGCCTGAACAGAAAACTGCAGCACAGAATCGCCCTGCAGGTGGCCGACGGACTCAGGTAGGGAGTTTGAGTTGACAGTTACTTTTCTTGTTCTGATCAGTTTAAATGCAACTGTTTGGAAGTCAGCTGATTTTCTTAAATCATAAATTCAAGTGTTGTAATTTAGGAGGAACAGTGATTATCGCAAAATGTGAGGATATGTGGCTAAGAAAAGGTAGGACACAAATGCATAGCTCAGAGTCTGATGATCAAAAGGCAAAAAGAGTTTATTGGTAAAACAGGCTGAGGTCAGTAAAGGGTAAGGCAAGCAATGTAGACGACATTATCAAAAGCGCTAAGGCAAATATCATACACAACAGGACTGTGACTTAAAGAACAGCTGGAACGAGGACAAAAGAGTACAACAATCTGGCGACGAGACTCAGGGAGACACAGGATTAAATACATGAGGTGATTGTGGGTAATGGGACACAGCTAGGGAAGGCACAATCGGGGATCAGTTGTGATGGGACCAGGCAGGAAGCAAAACTATGAAGAGAAACAACAGTTAAACATTTCAAAATAAAACAGGAAGCAGTAGACAGAGAAACATGAGAAAATAAAAGTGGAAATTAACATGCAGACCCAACAAAAGGTGCCACACAAAACTTTACATCTGCCTAATCAGGTTTAGATTTGTAATTTTATTGTAGCTTGGTGATCTGGTGGTGGTGTCTCAGTGCTCTGTGAGCTGTCTGGCTGGTTGTAGGTAAGGTTTAATAAATGAAGGTTGAGGCTGTCGAGGTTCTGGTCTGGCTTTTGGCTCCTTTTTGCCATATTCCCCATTTTCCCTCCTTGATTTCTGCCTTCACAATGACCTGTCTCCACAGTGAGACGTTTAGGCCTCCAGATAGATTCTAAAAAACAGGAAATCTCTTTAAAATCAAATCAAATCAAACTTTATTTGTATAGCACTTTTCATACAAAAAATGTAGCACAACGTGCTTTACAAACAGACAGATGAATTCCAAACTCAAACTCACTCCACCCAGCCCCTGAACCCACCCACACCGCAATCCATAAAAAGTGTTGATAAAAAGCATCATAAATCAAAGACAATAATGAAGCACCCAGCTGTACCCACTACGTACTGAGGAAAGTTCTCTGCCATCCATAATTTAATATCTAAAATACATTTTAAAAGGGCATTGAGTGGCCCTGTGTCATCAGGAGACATGGCAGTTTTTCTGTAGTGTGTGTCAGTAACCGTAATCTGTTTTATTTTCTGTTTCTGTGCTGCCGTCTTGGCCAGGTCACTCTTGTAAAGAGGTTTTAAATCTCAATGAGTTTTTACCTGGTTAAATAAAGGATTGATTGATGGCAACATAAAGCTGTGTGTCGTCAGCATAGCTGATATACAAAATTTGGAATCCTGTATATTTTGGAGATCCATATGCTTTCAGCTAAAATTAATCTGTTACTAGGTACCTCCACTCAGTCATGATCATCTATCGAGACCTGAAACCCCACAACGTCCTCCTGTTCAACCTGAAAACCGACTCGGAGATCATCGCCAAGATCACCGACTACGGCATCGCTCAGTACTGCTGCAGCATGGGAGTGAAGAGCTCAGAAGGCACACCAGGTCAGTCTGTCAAAACTCAAATGCTTTAAGAAAGCACGTTCTCAATATTCATATCATATATTTATAATTTTAAACTGTTGGATGATTGTGCAGTGTCTTCCTTTGTAATGTGTTTGCCTGTGGCTACTTTCCCCTCTTTAAACACCTAACTTTATCATCTCAAAAGCCAACTCCTCTGCTTTTGATGCAGTGATAAAGTGTCAGAAGTATATAACATTGTCTCTGCATTATATCTTGAAGGGTTTCGAGCTCCAGAGGTGGCCCGTGGTAACGTGATCTATAACCAGCAGGCTGACATCTTCTCCTTTGGGCTGCTGCTCTACGACCTGCTGACCTGTGGCGAGCGGATCTCTGACGGCATGAAGTTCCCCAGTGAGTTTGACGAGATTGCCGTGCAGGGAAAACTTCCAGGTAACTCCTAAAGATGTCATGTCTGAGGTTCAGTCTCTACATCAAACTACAGTAAAGTCTGCAGGAGGAAGGCTGACCTCTGCTCTGTCTTTGTCTTGAGTACAGATCCGGTGAAGCACTACGGCTGCTCCCCCTGGCCCGGCTTCCAGACCCTGATGAAGGACTGTCTGAGAGAAAGTCCTCAGACCAGACCAACATCTGCCCAGGTTAGGACCCTAAAGACCTTCAGACCTGTGAGGGAGATGGAGAGGCTCAGGCTGATAAACCCGTCTCTCTCTCTGCTGCAGGTGTTCGACCGGCTGAATTCAGGGGAGATGTTGTGCCTGATGAGGGAGCTGGTGGTTCCTCGAGCGTTCAACGCCGAGTGTTTCACCATGAGCTCCTCAAACGGCCACAGAGCCTGGCTGGGTGGAGGCAGCAGCGCTCAGAGAATCGGCTCCATCACGGCTGTCGACCTGGACACTCACAGTGTCACCACACAGGTATCTGCACCTCAGGACTTAAGACACACTAACCCCACAGGAAACAGGAGTTTGGCTTTGAATGGCTGCTTGAAATCCGTCATAATTTTTATTTTATTTTATTTCATTTAACCAGAAGAACCTCATTGAGATTAAAAATCTTATTTACAGAGTGTCCTGGCCAAGAGAGGCAGCAGCACAATTACAAAGTTACAGATATAAAACAATTTCAGACACAGATACAGACAAATCAACCAGTAAAGTCAGAGTCACAAGCAGCCTACTTCATCTTCCTCTAAAGCCTTTAATCTGCATTTAAAAAGAGAGCAGCTCTCCGGGACACTGTCTTGCAGCAGATCCCAGTCCGCAGGAGCAGCAGATCTGAAGCTTCTTTAACCCATTTCAAGACGAACTTCGTTATAAAGGTTGGATTCAAATGTGTTTAAGGTTTTAGAAGGGCTTGGAATTTAGATTTGGTGCTTGAAAGTGAATTCCTCTCATAATAAAAAGCTGTCTGAATGATCGATTTACAAATTTTTTAGCAGTGATGATGTAAATTTCAAATAATATTTTATATTCATTGTGTTTAACCCTTTAACTCCCAGCCAAACTGCTTGACAGAGGTCAATAAATTCAGAAATATTTAATGTCATACGTAAACATAACACATCATTGTTTGTGTCAATGTTTTATGATACAGCAAAAAACTGCAAAAAAAAATCAAAAGAAGATATTTTGTTTTCAAGATTAAGCATTTTAAAAAGCTAAAAGTTACAGTAATTATAACCACCATCGTTATTTTAAATACTTGACTCAACCATTCACTGATATGATGATATGTGCATATAACAATGTATGTTATTCACCCAAAATATTTTTATGCTTGTCAAACTCAAAATCATCTGTTCTAAGTTAATTGTGTATTTTTTCAGACATTTCTGCCTTTTCTAATTGATTTTGTTCCAAATACTTGTGCATTTTAATGTCATCACAGAATCAGCTTTGGTTTTCTCTGTTACCTGAAGTGTTACTGGAACCAAACACTGATTTGATTTGCTCCGTTTCTAATAACATTAAATATCCCTGAATTTACTGACGACCTTTGCCAAACAGTTGAGCTGGTAGTTAAAGGGTTAAAATGCAAATACTAATAAAATAATTTCTAAAATAAGAGATAAACTGATGTTGGATAAGTGAAAGTTTCTCTTTTGAAGACTATCAGATGGTAGATAAGTAAAAACTCGAGGTATCTGACCCCTTTTTTATTGTATTTAACCTGAATTTTTCAGGAGATGTTGGTAATGGCCCAGTTTAAAAGTGATTAGATTTTGGTGGTAATCCACATGACCCTCATTATCCAACAGTTACTTTTGCTAAATAATTGTCTAAATAATAATGATTTCACTATTATTCTGAGGTGTGGGTTTTCAGGGTCATGAATCATATTATGATTGAAACTTAATCATGTAACTATTGTTTATTGAAGTAATACAGCAATATGTGAGCTACACTGGCAGAGGATTGGGCTCTCTGATTGCTCTCTAGTTTTCATTAAGAATTTATGAAGAATCAATTAATATTTTTTGGCTTTATAATTACTTTCTTTCTTGTCCTCCATTTATCGTCTGATTATGAAACAGAATTTTGTATTGTCATTCTTTGAAATCTGTTTTTTTTTAATGACAAGGATGTTAAATAATTAGTTCGACTTCAAGTATTTGTTTGAATGTTTTCATAACCACTGCTTAAAAGGCTTAAAAATCCTCATTAAGAGATTAGAAGTTCTTGAATTAGTCCTTTTTAAATGGTATGCTAACCCTCTGGTTCACTCTCTGTGCCACAGAACTCAGTATTTTCTTTCCAGGCCAGAAATGTGTGCAGTTGTTTCTTCTAAAGATGGAAGATGTATCGTATTAGTGACCGAATTCCTCAGGACTGCATTTTGTCAAATGATCATGAAGTTATGCCAGCAAACTTCCACAGAGATTCTTAGAAGCTTCGAATGGCTTTAAAAACATGTAAACATTTTCAAAAGTTGGGTTATTGATATGAATGTAATATTTAAAACATATTTTTCTTCTCAAATCTTGAGCTTTTTCAAGCATATCTGTCGTGTCACGTTAACAAGTCTGTTCTCTAACTCCAACAGGAGATCGACAGAAGTCCCGTCTTGTGTCTGGTGACCGTCCAAATCCCAAAGGAGGACTCTGATTGGCTGGTGGCGGGCACCCAGTGCGGCTCCTTGGTGGTGATCAGCACTGAGAACACGTCGACCTGGCACCGCCTGCAGAGAGTCAGCGACGCCGTCACCTCGCTCTTCTTTCACGTTTACCCAAGTCGCAGGTAAAAGTCTTAAAATAAAGCAGCCATGATACTTCTGACTGTGCAGCCTTGATCTGTAGCTGTTTATTTTTTAATGTTTTATATTCTGGATTAAAGATGTGTGTGAACAGTTTGGCATTTTAGAAATTATTTAGAATCAGTCACAAGATTAACAAAAACAGTGTTACTCATTGAAGAAGGTTTGGATTTTTATATTCAAAGAGCAAAAACACAAAGATTTTTTTGCTTGTGTAGAAGACAAAGATCATCTTCTGGTGTCATTATTCAACTTTTCCTGCAACCAAAAGAGTGTTTACAAGTCCTTGTGACATAAAGCCAGCAATTTGTGGCTTCTTGTCGTTATAAATGTTCTAATATGTTTTTATGTTGTTTATATTTCAAGGAATTTCAGAAAAGAGGCCCTACATTCCCTTTAGTGTAACAAATATTTATACTTAAATATAGCTAATGAACACATTGAATTAAAATATTGTGCATGCATAATGAGAGAAAATAACTTGATTCTTGTCTCATGTTTGTTTTTTTCCATTCAGTCAACGGAGGAATTACCTTTTGGTCGGGACAGCTGATGGAATTCTGACTGTTTATGAAGACTCTGTGTTGAAGGTAAGTATTGAATAAATAAATAAATATACATTTTTCCACTAAGGGGGCTCTTAATCCAATAGACACGCCGTCAGCTCCGCCCACATCCACTGCAGTTTCTGTTTATATACATCTCTTTTTATTAACAACTGTTTTTTTTTCATGAACAATAACAACTAAAAATTAAGCAATGTTTTCTTTAATGGAGGAATTTTGCGCTGAAAGAGAGAAATGTTGTCAAAATGGCCTTGTATCAGGGGTGTCCAGACTTTTTGCCACGAGGCCCAGATTTGGTAAGGTGAAAATGTGCGGGGGGCCGACCATTCAGCCTGACATTTTTTGACCCAATAACATAAAACACAAATTAACTATTTAATGAAATTTTTATTGCAAACGGCAGACGTGGCATTGGCATACATACATGTTTTTTCATTTACAAATGAACCAAAATCACTTGTTCGTATTTGAAGACCAGATAAAATGAGGAAAAAGTCTGTCTGGAAAAAACACTTTTGGGGAGATTAAACATATCTAATATCTTTGAAACAGTACATATTAGTCACTATTAAATGCTCACTGTAAACTTCTAAATTCAAAACAGTGGCCAGTGCATATTCAAAACTGTGGTTTTGATCATAACAAAAAAATTAATTGATATTTAAGTTCGTCCCCAGTTAGCTTGTCGTAGTTAGCATGTTTTGTCTGGTAGTGCCGCTTTACATTTAATTCCTTGAAAACAGCTACGGTCTCGTGGCAAATTAGGCAGACACAGTTGTTTGGCATTTGGGCGAAAAAATACTCCAACTTCCACTTGTTCTGGAATCGGCGGCACTCGCTGTCAACTTTTCTTTTTTTAGCTACAGTCACCATGTTTGAAATAGGATGGGCTGAAATGATGACGAAAGGTCAAGTGTCAAGTGCCACAAGGATGTGGTCACAGCGCTACTGCCATCTTCTGAAATGTGAAATGTAAAAAAGCTTTTTGTACACGAGTATTTTATACAGCAGTCAACAGTGCAAGCAAGCCGTATGTAATTGATTTTATAACAGAGGCCGCGGGCCGGTGAAAATTTGAACACGGGCCGCGATTGGCCCCCGGGCCCAACATGGGACATGCCTGCCTTATATGGATCGCTTGTTGTGTAAGCAATAATTTCTTCCACATTTTGTGACATTATTCACAAAACAAAACAGTTTAGTGTCCTCTGGAGCCACAGCTGTGACAGAAATATGTAGATGAGGAATTTGGGTGACAAAATTGTTCAGCGATGGCATATGAAATTTATAATGCATCATTAGTGTGCTGAAATGAACATGAGTGAGTCATAGCAGCTTTTTCATGGATGTGAAACTGTTGGAAAAATTTCTTTGACTGTTAGTACTCTACCAAAAAACACATTTGACATTGGATGAGTTACTTAATGACTAAAGATTTTCATACGTTGTTTCTTTAAGTATCAGACACGTGTCTTTGGTCCAGATGTTTGCCAAACCTCTTCACACAGTAAAGATTTGTATTGACATCTCCCTCCTCTCAGCAGGAGGGCGGTCAGCCGGTTAAAACGGTCACCGTGGGGAACGTCAACACTCCCGTCATGTGCCTGGGTCAGTCGGTGCACTCTCTGGACAGCCGGTGCGTGTGGGCCGGCTGCGGGACCAAGGTCTGCTCCTTCACTGCTGACTACGACGTGTGCAGGAGCATCCACACCAGAGCACACCAGATCACTCAGTGAGTCTGTGCGATGACATAAATGTTTAAATTTTAAGTATTTTTAGGCATCATACCCATGATCATGGCCTTGGTGGTATTAAAAACAGAGGATTCAACATAAATACAGGAAATACAATTCCTCATTGGTCAAAAATATCCTTGAAAATAAGGTTTTTGGTTTAGATTTGCTCAAATTGTTTCTCTATCCTATTCATATTGTAATTTTGTTCAGTCAATCAATCTTTATTTGTATAGCGCCAATTCATAACAAGTGTTATCTCAACACACTTTACAATAGAGCAAGAACTCTTCATTTTGTGAATACACATATATGCATAGATACACATATACATATAAAGATACACATATACACATCCAACATCCAACATGAATCCATACAGCCAATCATGAATCCCTCCATCATGGCGGCAAGAAAAAACCTTCTGTTAAGCAGCAGGAAATCTTGAATGTGGATCCCAGTCTCATGATGAACAGCAAATCCACACGATGCTGTGTTTGGTGTGTGGGGGAAGGAAGGGAGGTAAGAGGAGACAAGTGGACTAAAGTAAGAACTAAAGTTAGGGACAGATCCATGGACCATAGACCTGTCATCTGATTTATTAGAGGTTAGCCTCTTGAGATGCTACATCTCATTATCAGGAGGGTCCTCATAGTGTAATAGTGTTAACAGTGTAAATTCCTTGGCCTCATTCTTAGTCACTAGTCTACTAATTTTATTTTTTGTCTTCATAAGGCATTTGATGCAGCTTAAAGACTCTGCATGTTGCAACCTGCTTACTTAACTTGTTATGTTCTTTTCTATTTTAATGCCTTTAATATTTCTACTACTATACCATGTATAAGAACAACTGAAACAATAGAATTGCTCCCTTTGGGTATACATAAAGTATTCCTGATTCTGCTTTTATTTAGCAGGACAGGACTAAAGAATTCACCTTTTATTTTGTAACCATTTTCCTTCCATTCATCACCAGCATCACACTTTTAACCTCTGAATTCCTCTTGGTTTAACAATTCAATTGTGTTTTCGGCAGGCAGCGTCCGCTGAGCAGTGAATCATCCGTGTCTCGGATGGTTGTGGATAAAAACATTTATTTGAGCAAAGCCGGAGCGTCGACTGTCGAGGTTTGGGATAAAAGGACTGAGAGGATGGTGGACTGCATCGACTGTGCTCAGATCATCAGGTGAACACAAAAGCAGAATCATAGAAATTAATATTTGAAGAAATTTATCATTATTCTAGGGTTCTGTTGCTGGTACGTTTTTAAGAAATGTAAGAGTTAATTTATATTATACATTGTTTTGAAATTAAAGAGTTGGTTCATATTTCAATTAAAATAAGTTGCATTGTTGTATGTATTTTTTCATATATTTAATCCATGACTTAATAACTGAGAAGTCTTTGATTTTATTTTAAACTAAATGAGAAGTTGAATTCCTTTGTCTGAAAAAAAGTTTTTTTTAATGTTGAAATAGGGGACATAATTAAAAAATCATGCAGAGAAAATGTCATATGAAGTGTCTGACGAATAAATAATCTTTAAATATTGCAGAAACAATGAGCAAAGCAGGAGTACACTTAATGTCTACTAATAGTCTAAGAGAATTTATTCTTTTCTCTCCATAATTAAAGTCCCAGAGTAACGTGCGTCACTGCCTCCTCTCTCTGCAGACAAGAGTCGGTCAGCAGGAGCAGAAGGGGCAGTGAGACCGAGCCGGCCCTCGAGGCGTCCCCGTCCTGGGCCAGAGTGAAGGCCCTGCTGTCCCAGAGCACTGCAACTCTCTGGATCGGCACTAGAGGGGGCCACCTGCTGCTGCTGGAGCTCTCCAAGCACCAGGCGCTGCAGGTCATTGGGCCCAGCTGCAGCTCCATCCGCTGCATCGCATCTGCACTCATAGGTACAAGAATCTTAGTCATCTGTCCACAGCTATGAATTTATGATTTCTGTCGTGATAATTACAAAAGTTAACTCTTTGTCAAGCTACTTTGTTTTTTAAACCTCAGCCCTGTCATACTCAGTCAAAAAATCTTTATTATTCAAGACAGTTTGGGCTGTCAGAACAATAATGTGTTGAACGACAGATTTTATGGATTAAAAGTCCACCAAAGAGGGGGTGGACATTAGCTCAGTTGGTAGAGCGTCCACCACATGTACGGGGGCTACCAACCCCCAGCAGCGGCTGCAGGTTCGAATCCCAGCCACAGCCATTTGCTGCGTGTCATCCCCCCTCTCTTCACCCGCTTTCCTGTCTTTCTTCAGCTGTCCTATACAATAAAAGCCATAAAAGCCAGAAAAAATAACTTTAAAAAATAAAAATAAAAGTCCACCAAAGAGACAAAACAAAAATTCAAGATGGCATTTAAATCTCAGAACTTTAGTATGAACAAGCCTGTTCACGTCTGAATACAGTTCACTGCAGCCTTTGCAATAATGTGGAGAAAAAAAGTAAGGTCTGTGAAGAGACTCAAAAACTGTTTACATATTTGCACATATTCCTCCAGATGTTAAAGTGTCAAGAGAAGAAACGGGGTGCATCTGATTGGTTCGTAGGACTGACAGGAAGCTGTCACTTTCTCTAAAAGTGAAAATAAAAATTAGGTTTAAAAATATCACTGCTACATTTTTTTTTATTCAAGAAAGTCATATTGAAAGATCAGGCAGCACAGTGGTGCAGCAGGTCGTGCGTGTGCCTCACAGCGGGAAAGTTGCTGGTCCAATCCCAGGATCAATCTGAGCCATTCTGTGTGGAGTTTAAATGTTCTCCCTGTGCATGCTTGTGTTCTAGGCTCCACCCCCCCAGGAAAGGGAAAAACAGAACAGAAATGGATGTATGATTGAACAAAATAAAACACTAATTGGATTTTTCCCTTTGAATCTTATGAAGTCTGCTTTTCAAGGTTGAATTAAAAACTTTGTGGTTGAGACATATTTGACCTGAAGCAAATTTTAAATTGACTAAAGTGTGTTCTTCCCAATAAAGCTGTCCCCATAAAGGTCTGTTGTATAATTCCAGAGATAGAAGTAACAATGAAAGCCTTTCCTTTCCTTTCCTTTCCGCCCTGTCCCTTTTCGTCCCTTACCTTTCCTTTCCTTCCTTCCTTTTCTGTCCCTCTTCGTTCCTTTCCATCTCTTGTCTTTCCTTTCAGTCCGTTTCTGTTTGTTTTTATCACTTTCTATCCTTTTCCTTTCCACCTTTTTCCATCCCTTTGTGTCCCTTTGCATCCCTTATGTCTCTTTCTGTTCCTTTCCATCGCTTTTTCTTTTCTGTCCCTTTCTTCTCCTTCCTTTTCCTGCCTTTTCAGTCCCTTTACATTCTTTTCGATCCCTTTCCTTTCTGTTCATTTTTGTCCCTTTCCTTTCCTTCCTGTCCCTTTCCATTCCTTTCCGTCCCTTTCCGTCTCTTTTCTATCCCTTTCTGTTCCTTTTTGTCCCTTTCTGTCTCTTTCCATTCCTCCCTTTCCTGCCTTTTCTGTCCCTTTCCATTCCTTTCCATCCCTTTCTTTCCTTTTCTGTCCCTCTTCATTCCTTTCCATCTCTTTTCTTTCCGTTCCGTCCCTTTCCGTTCGTTTGTATCCCTTTCTGTCCCTTTCCTTTCCTACTTTTTCCATCCCGTTGTGTCCCTTTGCATCCCTTATGTCTCCTTCCGTTCCTTTCCATCTTTCTTTCCTTCCTGTCCCTTTCTTCTCCTTCCTTTTTCTGCCTTTTCAGTCCCTTTCCATTCTTTTCCGTCCCTTTCCATCTCTTTTCTTTCCTTTCTGTTCCTTTGTTACTTTCTATCCCTTACCTTCCCTTCCCTTCCTTTTTTGTCCCTTTCCGTCCCTTTCCTTTCAGTTCATTTTTGTCTCTTTCCTTCCTTTTCCTGCCTTTTCTCTCCCTTTCCATTCCTTTCCATCCCTTTCTGTTCCTTTCCTTTTCTTCCTTTTCCGTCACTTTCCATCCGTTTCTTTTCCTTTCCATCAATGAAGTTGGGACAATTTGGATCCTATTTTCCCCCTCACTCTTTGTTATCGTGGTTTTTCATTTCAACATCTGTATCTAAATAAACCCACAGTGACCTGCGGCAGCTATGATCAAATCCCTTTTCTCTCTCCATCAGAAACGCTGAACTGGAAGAACGTGGTCCTGGTCTTGGGCCGCAGACTCCCTCAGGACAGGAACCACTTTGGTGAGTGTGACGGTTTATTGTTGGTCCCACACCTGCCGGTCTCTCTCTGCTGGTCTCACATGTGACTTTGTCTGTGGTCTCAGACGAGGAGTCGGTGCTGATGGTGTGGAACAGCACGCTGCCCATGGAGGTCAGGGACCTGAAAAAACACTGCGAGAAGAGAGAGCAGATCGCCGCCAAGATGAGAGAGCAGCTGCAGCCGGACTGAGCCCACACGCACCCATGGATGTACGGGACGCTCTCCCAGTTTAATGGGACTTAAAATGTTTATGCTAAGATGTGCTCTGTCTACATTCTGCCACCAGGGGACACCAAAGTAAAACATTAACAGAAGAGAGCTTCAACACTTCCTGTCACTTCCTTTGCTTTTGTATTATTTTTAACTAAAAAAGAACGTCCAGCTGTAGATCAACATTTTGCTTTGGTGGATGAATTCTACCAATTGAGGTAGAAAAGCTGTTAAAAAGGCAACTCCTCGACTTGCAAATGTTAAACTGTAACCTTTGGAAAGGTTGAGCTTAGATGGGAGTAGACGTAAAGCGTAACATGCTCCATTGGGGATCAATCAAACTCACTGGCCACTTTATTAGGTACACCTTGCTAGTACCTGAACAAGAAACAAGAAATCCCACATTCTGCTGTGAGCAACGGAGCCGTGGGCAGACACAAGAGGTGTCAGCAGAATGTGGGATTTTGGGTTCTTGTTTCTTGTTCTACGCCTCCTAGTTATTGCAGAGTGCGATTCCTTTGTTTGGTCATCCGCTGCCCCGTGAGGGCACCCGTAAGAGTATCATAGAAATGCAAAGTGGTGCTGTTTAGGCTATAAACATGTGCTAAATGATGTCGTTTCAAGTAAATGGTGGATGTTACCCGCTCAGGACACTTGGATTACAGCGCACGAGCAGTATGGAGGAATATTGCCGACTTTTTGTGGACTTTTTGTGGACTTTAAGGACACTGTTCTGCTCGGCTCAGATTCAAGTCATGATATCAATGGCAGTGGACAGCGAGTATACCCCCAGATCTCCGGCTGCATCCTAGATGTTCCAAAACTACTCCACAGTGTTGTTCAGCATGAGGGTGAGTAGAAAATGAGGCCAAATCGTTGTTTGGGTGTAGTGTTCCTTTAATTCTTTGTCATATGTTCACAAGGTGCTGCAAACATCCCTGAGATTTTGAGCCTCACTGACATGATAGCATCACATAGCAGCCCAAAGTGGCCCAACCGGATCGAGATTTGGTAACTGTGGAGGTCAGTGGAGTGGAGTGACCTCATTTAAAACAATCTGAGATGAAATAAACTTTGAGACTTGGAGCTGCTGGAAGTCCCCATCAGAAGATGATCCACTATGGTCATGAAGGGATGGACATGGTGCATGCATTGCATTGCTGCCATATGACTGGCTGATCAGCGTTAACGAGTAGTTTAAGGGTTGTACCTTATGAAGTGGCTGGTGAGTGCATATTGTATTCGACCAAACTGAGGTAACAATGCCTCTTTAAAAAGAGCTAAAGAAGCAGAAACAGGGTTTTATTTTTAATCTACCAGTTTGAACTTAAAGTCCTCTTTTTACAGAGCTGTATTTGTCAGTTAAAATGATATTTAACTGATATTTTCTCTAATTGATGTGTTACAGACTGCTCTAAAGGGATCAGCACTCCAGAGGCTGGTTTTGATTGGTCAGCAGTTCACGTCAGAGGAGGACATTTTACCTCATTTTTCTGGAGCCATAGCAACCTTCTTTTGTTTTTTGCACTGACCTTCAAGGACGAAATCTCACAAAAGAGGCCATCAAACAAACTGATGGAAAACTCAGGATTATTCCCTCTTCCTGCACGTCGTTCACAGAGAGCCATGATTCACTGAAGGAGGACAATCTTTGATTAATGAAGACAGATTTCAGTCAGAGGGGCGCAGATGGTGGCGTCTGGTGTGTGAGCGTGCAGATGTTCTCAGACCTCTGACTCCTGAAGTATTAAAGAGAAAACAAACAGACTGCAGAGAAGCCAAAGGAACATTCTTTATGAAAATGTAAATGATTATTTATTCTCTTTCACTCCACCAACAGCACTTCTGTTTTTCTACACCACTCTTCTGTACATATTTTCATACATGTGAGTAAATATGATTTACTGTTCTGTCATGATTTGTTGTCTGAGCATCATTTGCAGATGAGAAAAGAGGCAATTGTCTCCTTAAAGACAAACTATGTAATAAAGCTTAATTAAAATCATCATTACATGGTTACCTGCTTGCCTTTGGCTTCTTTGAAAACTTGACTGACTGTAGTTGCTGGTTTGGCTAAATGCAGTGTTGCTCCAATCACTTCATTGGCCTCAGCCGATGCCCTTTTATCCATGATACTCTGACTTAACATGAAGCGGTTTGTCATTTCATTGAAGATTTTGTTTCTTCAAAAACATGGCATTAGCAAATGTTGCATTTCTTCGCTCTTCGCTTTAAATAAACACTTTTCCTGCTTTCTTTCTCATAGCAAAAAAAGAAAAAAATCTGACATCTTGCATTGCTTAATTTTCATAAAACAACAATCTATAAAAAGAGATCCTTTTTAGACACTTAATATAGGATATTAGCTTTATTTTTGCGTTGTGCTCCGTATCCAATTATCTTTAAATATTTTGGTCTGTAAAATATTAAGGTATAGAGTAAGACAGATACATACACACATGGACAAAATTGTTGGTACCCTACGTTTAATGAAAGAAAAATTCACAGTGGTCAGAGAAACAACTTGAATCTGACAAAAGTAATAAATAAAAATTCTATGAAATTTAACCAATGAAAGTCAGACATTGCTTTTCAACCATGCTTCAACAGAATTATTTTAAAAAATGAACTCATGAAACAGGCCTGGACAAAAATGATGGTACCCTAACTTAATATTTAGTTGCACAACCTTTTGAGGCAATCACTGCAATCAAACGATTCCTGTAACTGTCAATGAGACTCCTGCACCTGTCCACAGGTATGTTGGCCCACTCCTCATCAGCAAACTGCTCCAGCTGTCTCAGGTTTGAAGGCTGTCTTCTCCAGACTGCATGTTTCAGCTCCTTCCACAAATGTTCAACAGGATTTAGATCAGGGATAGAAGGCCACTTCAGAATAGTCCAGTGTTTTGTTCTGAGCCATTCTTGGGTGTTTTTAGCTGTGTGTTTTGGCTCATCATCCTGTTGGAGGACCCATGACCTGTGACTGAGACCAAGTTTTCTGACACTGGGCAGCACATTTCACTCCAGAATGTCTTGATAGCCTTGAGATTTCATTTTACCTGCACAGATTCAAGATAGGCCACCCTGTGCCAAATGCGGCAAAGCAGCCCCAGAACATAACTTAGCCTCCTCCATGTTTCACAGTAGGTACAGTGCTCTTTTCTTTGTATGCTTCATTTTTGTGTCTGTGAACATAGAGCTGATGTGACTCACCAAAAAGCTCCAGTTTTGTCTCATCTGTCCAAAAGGACATTCTCCCAAAAGCTATGTGGCTTGTCAGTATGCATTTTGGCAAATTCCAGTCTCAATTTGTTATGATTTGCTTTCAACAGTGTTGTCCTCCGTTCAGTCCACTTTGGCTCAAACAGTGATGGATGGTGTGATCTGATTCTGATGTACCTTGACCTTGGAGTTCTCCTCTAATCTCTCTGAAGTTGTTCTGGGCTCTTTGGTTTCCATTCGTACTATTCGTCTCTTCAGTTTGTCATCAGTTTTCCTCCTGCAGCCACGTCCAGGGAGGTTGGCTACAGTCCTGTGGACCTTAAACTTCTGAATAATCTGTGCAGCTGTAGTCACAGGAACTTCAAGCTGCATGGAGATGGTCTTATAGCCTTTACTTTTAACATGCTTGTCTATAATTTTCTTTCTAATCTCCTGAGACAGCTCTCTCCTTAGCTTTCTGTGGTCCATGTTCAGTGTGGAACACACCATGATACCAAACAGCACAGTGACCACTTTTCAGCCTTTAAATAGACAGACTGACTGATTACAAGCTTGGAGACACCTGTGATGATAGTTACAGGGCACACCTTAGTTTAACATGCCCCTATGGTCACACCATTTTTAATCCTTTGTAGGGGTACCATCATTTTTGTCCAAGCCAGTTTTATTATTTTGTTTTTTAAAATATTTCTGCTAAACCAAAATTTAAAATCAATGTCTGATTTTCATCAGCTGATTTTCTGTAAATTTTTATTTATTAGTACTTTTGTTATTTTCAAGTTATTTCAGTGACTATGTGGGTTTTTCTTTCATTAAATGAAGGGTACCAACAGTTTTGTCCACGTGTGTATATAACCATATGAACAAAACTAATATTTGACACAATTGAAGGATTAGAGACTCATTAGGACTGGTTATATCTTCAAAGTTAATGATAATAAAACACGTTTAACACTTAAATTTGGTCCAAATGCCAAGAAGTCAGTGATACTGCAACCTCAAACTGACCTTTCATAGAAGAATTTTCAGCAAGAAAGTTTCAATCAGCTGTTTGAAGTTTGTGTCTTAAAGTAGAACAAAATGCATTATTTAGAAGGGGGGTGACACATTAAATTCAAATTCTTATTTATTAATTGGAGTGGGGCACAACGTTTCTGGCAGCACCCCTGCAGGGGGATCGGAAATGAAAGACAAGAAGAATTCAGTGACAAAAAAAGGCTTTGATAGACTTTGAAAAGATTAAATTAAACCACTGCTGCCCGACGGATGAATCCAAACTCAACACTTCAGGAGGTTAAAAAACACACTCCTAAAATCACCTCTTGGTGTTATAATGGAACAGAAGAGGCTTAGCTAGATAGTAAAGCTGTTTCCTATCTCTCATGAAGCTTCTGGAGAATCTCAAATGGACACTTCAGAAGAGCTAAAGGAGACGTTTCACTCTGGAAACATGAAAACAAGAAACAGAGATGCTCTCAAACCTCTTCAGCCGAGTCAGCTGCTGCATCTGCAGCCTGGTGGGACAGTTCAGAGCGTCAGCGTCAGGTTTGAGATGAAATGATGTTTGGGCAGACTCGAGATCAACACAGAGACTGAGACATCGAAAGGGAAGGATGAAGAGGACTTTATTTTTAATTTTTTTATGCTTGGCTGTTTAAGTGGTTTCTCTTTATTTTGAATGTATACACTGAGGAATGATGGAGCCTGTGGGATTGTTTAACTGCTTTGTTTCAGGATCACTGGGAGACGGTGGAGTTGGTGTTAAGACAGGTGATCCAGGCTGGCATTGCATAATGGAGGGGTGGTCTGATGTAGGAGAGGTATACTTTTTATGATTGAAGGTGTGAGGTGTGAAGCTTTAGATGTTTGAGTTTTGTGTTTGCCTTTTGCTCCAAGGACTCTGAAAACTGTGCTCAGGAAGGTGGCTTCAATGAAGATGACCAGGTGGGTTTTTACAGGACTAAAGGTGATTCTCCAAATGTTTGCGCAACTTTCTATTTTTATTATGCATCTTGTATTAATGGGTAAAAACCCATTAATACAAGATGTTTTCAAAAGGATGACCTGGCCAAAGGATCAGCAACACCCTGGGTGCAGAAATGGGAGAAAAGTAAACTAAGAAGAGCCTCATAAATCAGGCCGCATTTCATGTGGACCAGAAACAGAGATAATCAGCAAATGAGTCAGCACAGAGAGCTACAAACCAGTTTATATAACCTCACCACACCTGAGCCACATCAGGCCGATCAGTGACCCGCACACCTGAAGCTACACAAAGATGATTCCCTTTTCTTCCTAAGGGAGTTGTTGGTGATTTAGCTCATAGAAATACAACCTAAAGGCATTTTTTTAACCTGAATTCACCTTTCAAGGTGCTCCACAGATCCCCTCACACAGATATTTTAGAGTTACTCCATTCAAGCTCACATTAGCTTAAAAACTGACCACCTTTAATTCCTCAAACCCCCACTATCAGCAACTACATGATCATATTAAACAATATATTCTCACTAAGAAACATATCAGTATATCTCATAAACTTGATTAATTATCGTGCAGTACGATGGAGGTTACAGCTCCCTGCATGTCGAAATTCTTTGAATTAAAAAAGAAAATTCATTCATACATCAACAGATAATGAAACACATGACACAGGACTTCAGGTTCTGGACCATATTTGATCTTTAATCCTGACGAGAAAAACAGACATTGCGTTTGAAGCCATTTCATGGAAAAAAAATATTTACATGGAGGACTCAGTCCTCACAAACATGGAGAGCACATTAGTAAAAAACAAAGACACGAGAGTTAAGGATCTGCAGTACCTCTGAACCTTAAAAACATGATGTTCTGATATCCAAACTATCAAGATAAATATATTTATAATATTTATATTATATTTACAGAATACCTTAAATATACAGTGTCTGTCATGTATTCTATAAACAAATATAAATTACTTAGGCACACTTTGATCGCAGACAATCATGGGAGTGTTTTTAAAGGCCCTCCGTCCTCTTCCTGTTTCAGCTTCTTTCTCGTATCGTTACGCTATCCAGAGCGGCTACACTGCTAAGAACATCAGGACTTGTTGGCCAGCGGTAGGTTAGACATAATGAACACGTCACAAGTTTTTACAGCAGGACTGGAGGCTGGCGAGAGGCCCACGGACACAGACTCAGTCCAGAGTCTCACCTCTAGACCCTCTAACCCTCCTGTTTGTTCCTATCTCTGCAGATTCTTGTTCAAGTGGGCTCAGCGGTCAGACCACCTAATTGCTTACACCAGCGGTTTTTAAAGTGTGAGGTGGGCCTCGTCCTGGACTGGTCACCAGCCAATCACAAGGCGTTAGAATATAAAAGGTATGCAGAGCTGACTTGGGCTATGTGTCCTGATTTCTTGAACGTTGTTTTTAGCATTTTAATAGTGAAGAATGCTGCAAAAAGGGGGGAGAAATGAAGTGAAATCAAAGAAGATGCTAAAAAGTGTAAAAATCGTAAAAGGGACATATTTTTCAGGAATTACTTTTTAAAAGCTTTTGAAAAATTTGGGGTATTTAGCCTTCCTCCCAGCCAACAACACCTGTATTTAGCAAGCTGCACAAATATACATTTATGGTATTTGGCAAGCTGTTGAGTCTGTGGATATACAGTTACATAACAAGCATTTATATTTGCATAAGCCTAACTTTACCTGAGTATCCCCATCCCGCGGTTTGAGAAGTTTCTTTGCAAAGTGCTGCCTTTATTGTTTTCATCGCTGGCAATAGTGGCGTGCACCATGTCTAGACCCAAAATCTATCAGTGCTCAGTTGTTGGCTGTAAATGGCTGCACATACCTTCGCATTTATGCTAGCAGTCTTGGAGGAGTAACACAGTTCAGTTTAACACACGACTGGCAACTAGACTTATCCTGAATCCATGTTCAGCACCAAGAATCTGTTGCCAAACCTGATGACGAAATATGAATATTTTAATGATGTGTAGTATTTATTTTGCTCATTGCTATGAGCTAATGCTAACAGCAGGGGGAAGTAAACCAGAGGTAATTGCATCACGTTCTTCAATGTTCAAATTTCTTGCTGAAAGTCTGAATGATACATACTCCTACATGAGTCAAAAGAAGTTTAACAGTTGGCTGAATACAATTAGTCTTTTACCCACCCCATTACTCCTCTGTTTCTGCTAACATAAGCCCAGAAGGTAGGCTAAGTTGTGGCTGCCCACTGTGGTGACTGAGCCGAGGTTAGCATGTGTTAAGTTAGCCTGTGATGTCTGGGGGAAACAAGCTTTTGTTGTTATCTGGGAACCGGCATGAATTTGCAGTTCGTGTGTGTTCAGGACTGTAACGTTTGGTCCCCGCTGTATGTTACTGTATTGGCCGCTAGTAAAATGAAGAGAGATCTGACTACAAGGCAAACAGCTCTGCTCTGGCTCATTAGCATGTTAAGGCGACCACCCTCAAAACCAGCTGTTCTGATCAGAGGGGTTATGTGAGCATGGAAAGAATGCAGCTGTGCTTGATTCATGGGTGTTTTGGAGCAAGGCATGTTACCTATGACACAAAAACCGCAGGCTACCATCTTTAATCTGCAAAGAAGAGGAAGCAAACCTGCAGGGTGAAGGGACAGAGGTGAACTCTGGACTTCAAGCAAATGTAAGGAGGGTGAGACAAAGACGACTTTTGTTCCCAAATTTTCTTGTTTTCACGGTCAGCTAAGGTTCAGAGATGACAAATAAGATAGCAGCTACGATATCTACAAGGAATATACAGTACAAGTGAAATATACATCGATGAAACAGCCAACTAAACGCACACAGAGGGTGGAGGGGCGGGGAGGGCCAGCCGTCAGGGCCAGGCGGGGCTTACTTCACAGTCTATAAGTCCGACTCAGGCATGTCCGGCATGTCGGCCATCAAGTAACCAATACCGTAGCGGCCGTTTGGAGCGGTGTCAGCATCAGGAACGGCCCCGTTGCTCTGCTTGCGGTAGATGCTGTTCCCGGGCATCGGCGAGGGCGCCTCGCTGGGTGACTTGCCTTGGATCAGGCTGGTGTCGTCGTCCTCCCCCGGGCGGGCGCTCTCCTTAATGATGCGGCCCTTCTTGTAGGAGACGGTGGAGAGGCCAGTAGTGTTCTCGTCGATGATGTTGAAGTAGCGCAGGCCGAAGACGACGGGCACAGGCATGATGGCCATCACCACCAGGGAGATGCAGACCATGATGCCCCATGGAGGGAAACGCAGGTACTGCTCCTTGGCCTGACAAATACAAGCAAAAGTTTTATGAGTCAGAATGTTGATATTCTTTGTGATTCCTGGTGTGGATGATCTGGAGCTGAAATAGCAAGAATGCTGGGGTGCTGGTTTGGTGAAGTGGTTAGCAACCAGGCGTGTCCCATATACGTACTTCTGGTCCGGGTTCGAATCCAGCCTGTGACTAGTTTGCAAAGTGTCTTCCCCTACTCTCTCACCCTCTTTCACAAGCCTATCCACTGTCTCTCTACTATCAATAAAGGCACAAAATGCCCCAAAAATATACAAAAAAAAAGAAAAAGCAAGAATGCCGACCTGGAAAGCTTTACAGTATCAAACAAGTTTGTTTGCCCCTCAGGACGTTTCCTCTCCTCTTGTGATCAGTGCATCAGTTTCAGCCAAAAGGTCACTTATGAAACATTTAGAAGTAAGAGTCAAATGAACTCTTGTCTTCAGAACAAGAAGTCCTTCAATCTTTGGAGGATTCAGATCAAACATTCTCAAGACGTTGATTCATGCAGGTAGGATCTTTTGGAGCTGGAACCTGGTCTGATATTGGCGGAGATATGACCCTAAAATGACCATCGTTCTCTCTTTAATTTATATTTGAGCTCATAATGATGACATTATGGTAATATGTCTCATTGTCATTTTTCTGAGCTGTCCCTGAACACATCTTTATTTAAACATTTAAACATGTCTGCTCCTTACAAATACCATATTTTGATTTTATAAGCTTGATTTATCTTTAGTGCTGTGTAACATGCCTCCTAGGTGTGATTGAGAACTTCTGTGCACAGTACAAAATGCCTGCAACATTAGTACTACTCCTCTGCCAGTAGTTGCCTAACCTCTCCCCAAACAGACCTACCAGAGTGATGTCATACTATTTTTTCAACAGTTTAAGGCCATTAGCTCAGAGTTGCAAGCTCATTTTTACTTACATGACGACAGAGTCATTGACAACATGGTGACAAGCAGTTCTGAACTTAAGAAGTACCAGTTCCACATGTGGAAGAGGGTTTAAAAAAAGAGGAAGGCATCTTAGATGGACCAAGAATTCAGGTGAATCATTTTTTTTTAGCATTAGTGATTGTGAACATGCTCTAGCAATCATTAAAAACTGAAAATATGATCCTGAGTTAAGGCTAACTAAGTGCTGTTAAGCTGCAACAACTCTCTTTCTCAATGTCAACCAGCCAACTTCAGCAATGACTTAAAATGGATTGCAACTTTTAGCAAACAAAACTTTTGATGAAGCTCAGGTGTGCTTTTCACAAAGACTAAGGACCACTTCCCTTTTACGCAGTTTTAGGGTATCATTGGCAGGACTATGTGTCCAATGCTGACTAAGGAGGGTGGGAATAGGAAGAGTCAGGTTTTGGATACTGGAGCAGCAGCTGTCCTACAAGGCTCTGGCACGCTTCCCTGAACCTGATTCAGACATGACAGATACCCAGGACCACGTGGGTCGGACTGGACTTTGTGCATTGTGGAGGGATAAGCTTAGAGAATACCTAAAATGATGGGACACGGGCCTGGCAGCCTGACATATGCTCAAATACCTGTGCAGTCTGTACATGTCTAACATAATTTACAAGAGGTCTGGTGCTCGCCTGTAAGAAAACGTGAGTACTCGAGTACTGTTTCTCACAAACAAGTTTTCATCCGTAGCATGCACAGGGAGAACATGCAAACTCAACACAACATCTTTTGCTGCCCTGAATAAAAACATATTAAAGTCCCAACATTTTTGAAAGTAGGTGTGATGATAAGAAAAGTTTACATGATGATGGGAATTAGTTTTTGTTACTGCACTGATTTCCTTAATCCCTGTCAGGAGTCTATTCTAACGCATTAAAAGCATGCAGACTAAGATGACCAATCACTCTGATAAATCCATCTCAGAGAACAGATTAGTCCAAATTAAGGTAACATTAATGAGCTGCTTTGGCATGCTGAGAGGTTTTAGCCCCTCTGGATGCTGAACAAGAACATGCAGGCACACTTTGTTCCACTTGGCCTTCACTGCTCGTGCTAAAGCTCTCAAAATGACAAGCTTCTCTTGATGTCCTTGAATAGTTTTTTTTAGTAGACCTCACGCCCTTTAGTTTGTCTACAGGATAAAGTCACATGGATATTTGTTTACATGTGAATAAGTTGCCTTTCCCCTCATTTAACCCCCAACATCAACACTTTTAATCTGTATTTTGATTGTACTTGTTCCATGTTTTGTAATAAGAGGACGAACTTCCACCCTCATTGAACCCGCCTCCCCTGAGACATCCACTCACCTCTTCCTGTATCCAGGCACTGTAGCTGGGGGGTGTCATGATCAACTGGACGAGGCTGGAGCCCAGGAGGACCAGCAACAGGATGGGCGTGATGTACTTCCACATGTAGTAGTAGAAGCGGTATGGCGTAAATCCCAGCATGTCCTTCAGGTCTTCAAAGAACCTGTAGGGGAAGAACACAGAGCAACACAGCGAGAGGTGAGATCTGATGTTTGTGCTAAATATTTATCAATTGTTTCATAATCCTGGTTTTAACCCCAATGGCCTTTGAGTGCTATTAATACGGCTTTTATGTAATTGTCTGAGTCAAACAGAAGACAAAATCAATGCTATCCAAAATAGTGGCCTTTAGGAAAAGTGCTCACAGCGTGTGGCATGTCAGCAAACAAATCCACAGTTCATACAGCAGTGTTATGTAAGGTCAGTCAGAGTAAATTCAGCACCACATTAAAATACGAAGAATCTAAGACTCACAACAATGGTCAAAGACTGCAGTCTTTCTTACATATGAAGAATGGCTAGTAAATTAATTCAGTAATAACTGCTGCTCCAACTAGCATGAATCCTACATAGTATTAAGAATAAAAATCTACTCACATGCTGACATAGTGTTATATTTACTAGGTTAAGTCTGACAGTATGCAGATGATGTTATGATGTTATGATGTACTCATCAACTGTATATGGGCAGATTCAAGTAAGTTTTTGTAAATTTTGATTTCAAAGTTAAACAATATTCCAACAAATCTGGATAAAAAACTTGCTTCTCAAACTTGCATGAACATCAGTGGGTATGATAAAGTATTTTTTTACTGCCAACATAATAAGTGATTTAAAAAGTTTATCAACATACAAGTGATATTATGATGTGCTTATCAACTCCATAAAGTAAAAGCCTGCTTTCTTTGAAATCATGTGTAAAAACATATGATGATGAGTGACTTGAAAATTTTGTCAATATGCAGATGATATAGTGACATAGTAATCTACTGCATAATTGCAATATTTAGTTAATTTTACAGACATACATTTACATTTTCTTTTAATTTAGCAATGATTAACTAGACTATAAATCGAAATGACTCGATTTAAATTATCTTACATATCTCCTGCCCCCATTTAATCAAGAATGATAAACTTTTTTTTTTAGCTTCTATGCCCAAGACAAGGTATGATGTATAAAAAGTGTAAATATGCAGACGATGATGTTAAGCAATTATTACCTAAATGCGAGCATTTAAGTTTTTGCTTATTCTGCAGACAAAAATAAACCATTTTGGTTGGTACAAAGTTCCAGTTGATTTAACTTGATTCAGTAAATCCTTTTAGTCTAACTTGCTTAAATATCAATGAGTTGTACGAAAACTATGCCCATTTTAGAGCTATGAAAAAACTCTTATTTAGACTTTAAGAGTCAGAATGAGCAATAAAAAATGGGACAATGCGTAGATGATTACACAAGGTACTTTTTAGTCCCAGGAAGGCAAATATGGATTATTTTTTATTTGGCAAACAAAAACGTATTTATTATTTCTATTTGTTCGTCAAACTTCAGTGGATTTAATTTGATTAAATCCTGCTGATCAAACTGCCTGGAGCGTAAACTGCCACTGAAAAAGCAAACATCTCAGTTTGAGAGATATTATTCATTTCTATTTGTTTTGATGGCATAAATAACAGGTGACAAAATGCTGTTTACTTAATTAATCTGAGCCATTGCAATATTTTATGCCCGAATATATATGATCTTTCTGGAAAAAAGTTGGTAAAGTTCTACAATGTGGATCTGGTCATATTTTAACCTTAAGGCAAGTCAATTTCAGATGATAATGTGCTGTAATTATCTAGCTTATGAAGTCTGAGCTCAAATACACAAAGTTTGATAATTCAAATACTCCAAAAGTGTGTGGATATGCCGATGATAATTTGTCATACTTACTTATCGATCCCGTAAACCCAAGCAATCGCTATGTTCTCCAGGACGACCACGATGAGCAGAGGCAGAGTCGCTGAGTAGTCATCAAACATGGCCACAAAGTAGTTCCCTGAGCGCTGAACAAACAGGAGACCGATGGAGAAGGCCAACACGCAGACTCCAACTGCAGGAGAGAAGACAGTTCATTATCAAGTACACTAAGATATGCTTTTATTTGTGTGAGGGTGGATATACCTTTGTTAGTTTGAAAATGTTAGCATGAAAGTATATAAATAATTCAGATAGAACCGATGATGTCTGAATAAGATTGAGATTCCACTTAATGGTTTCTATGTCCAACTAGCCATATTAACTCAGATCATACAGATAATAAGAGAAAATGATTGAAAAAGAAAACCTCAATATTTGAGATTTCCGGGGGCATTTTTGGAAAGTCAGCAAGACATCTGACAAATAATTAGAAACAAAAACCTAATTGTGCAAGACTTTTATCAAATTGACCCTTTTATGGAATAAGTATGCCTCAGGCCATTTAAACTCTACTTTGTCAAAGACATATCTCTTAATCATTCTACCCCGTGTTGACAAACAAAGAGTTCATCAGAGGTCTGTCTAACCTGTCAGCAATTCCTTGCGGACTTTAAAAGTGTCTATCAGTGGAGTGAGGATGCCCTCGATGGTGCCGAACATGCTGCCCAGACCGAGGTTCACCAGCATGAGGAAGAACATGACGGACCAGAAGGGTGAGGCTGGGAAGTGTGTCATTGCCTCTGTGAAGGCAATGAAAGCCAAGCCGGTGCCCTGGACCGCCTGTTAGAGAAAAAAAAAAAGATTATTAATGAATTAAAATGTTTCAAAGTTTTACTTTCTTAATTTTTCATCATTCACTTTTGATGTCCTCCATTTTCAAAGGGAATGACAATAAAACTAGTCCCTTTTTACATCGAGGAGTCATGTCATGCTCCCTTTGCACCTTTCAAAACTATCCTAAAAGAAATGTCTTGGCCTTGCTTAACAGCTGAAATGTTTTGATTTGTGCTTCAAGGGCTGGAAATATACCTGCTTTATGTCAGTGCAATGCGCTGTTCGTAATATTAAGTTTATACTTGCCTGTATGCAACAAGTCTTATGATAAGACACCACTAGAGGGCAAACTAAAACCCAAGGCTGCGCACACCTACCTGTTGTATTAAAAGTATGCTGCAAACATGGTAAGTAATATGCTAAAACTGAGACTGAAACTAACAAAAGAAACTACCAGAAGTGCAAAAACCTTCTTTTCCAACATTGTTCTGAGAGTTGTTGTCAAAAATGTCAAAAACTTCCTGGATCCACATTCAGATATGGATGACTATCAAATCAGTTCTCTCTTGTGCCTTGACCATTGGAAAATTTCATCAAAATCCATTCAGAATTTTAATGAGTTATCCCGCTGACATGTCTGTGGTTGGAGATTTCTGAGTGGAGACACGAGATGACCTTTTTTGTCACAATTGATCAATCCACAATACCACCTCTCTGACATCTTACCTTATTGAGCTCGACCTCGATGCTGCAGGAGTCCAGTCCCAGCTTGGTAAAGTCGGTCTCCTTCACCATGCTGATGATCTTATACATCTCGGCGTAGTCTTCGTTGCTGACCGAGTCGGGATGACTGAGGTTGATGTGGTGAGGGATCAGACTCTCTTCAATGCCATTTCCCAACAAACTCACTACCTTTTCGATATTCCTATAACAACGGCAAAAGTTTTTCATAATTAACAACTGTTGGAAGTTATGCTTTTATCTAATATTTTGCATGTGAGAATAGAAAATACAGTTGTAGCCTTTATCTCACTGATTTCTCTTCAATAAATTCCATATTGTTCTGCATTTATTAATAGAATTTCTTATTAAGGTTCAGAGATAATTGTTCAATCAATATGACCATTTTGCAAGACTTTAGAGATCCATGGTTTATAAAGAACCTTAGAGTTTCTGTTTAAAAATAACTGCCAGAATCACCATTTCAGTTCTTTTCAAATCTGAAAGTCTGGTTTGATGGTCTGCAGGAAGCACAGCAGCAGCCTATAAAATACTCTGTGTAGGGAGAAGCTCGTACTCACAGGTCCACACACTTGCTGATCATGATGTTGGCTTTAAAGCCCAGCACGGCGAACACCACCAGGGTGGCCAGCACAGAGGTGAAGAAGTTGATGAAGGACACCAGGACGGCATCAAAGTGGCAGTTGTTGTCCCGCTTGTTGTAGCTGGAGAAGGCGATGACGCCACCAAAGCCAAGGCCGAGGGCGAAGAAGACCTGGGTGGCAGCTTCTCGCCAGACCTTGGGTTCCAACATGATCTCCAGCTGAAGGTACGACACAGGCAGAGTTCACAAAGGTTATTATAGGTCATGAACAAAAAAAGGGTCAAATCAGACATGAACATACAAAGTAGTTACGCACCAGCTCATGAATCCATGGGAAGGAGTATACACCCACTAGCCACTTTATAAGGTACACAATGCAAGTCCCTGGTTGAACCTCTTTTTGATCTCAGTACTGTTACTCTTATTGTCATTGATTCAACAAGTTGCTGGAGACATTCCTTAGAGATTTTGGGCCATATCGGCATGATGGCCTCATACTTCCTGCAGATTTGTCCATGAGGAAAATCTCCTGCTCCTCTAGATTCCAAAGATGATCTACTGGATTGAGATCTGGTGACTGTGAAGGCCGCTGGAGTACAGTGAACTCATTGAAACCAGTTTGAGGTTATCTGAGCTTTGTGACATGGAGCGTTAAGGTGCCTGCACACTGAACACGCTTGAGCATCCTCTGCGTTTAACCTCGATGCAAAGTCAAAGTACAGCCATGATGGGGTGGGGTTAACCCTCCAACACTGCGTTGGCCGCGTTCAAGGCAATCACTCATCACGTGCTGCCAAAGTAGAAAAAGTTGATCTTTTCCGGTGATGTTGTGTGTGGCTGTGTGGCAACAGCCAATTAGCAGTGTGTGCATATGTGATGGTACCTGTGACAGACAGATTTTATTCTGGACTACAGAGTTATGCTGCGTTCACACCGCAAGCGACCCGGCTACCAAAATCGCGTCGCCCACTGACGTATCGTTGCGCGTCCATAAATACCTCATTTTGGTCACCGTTGCCATCGGTCGTCGCTCTGTGACGTCACGTCCACTCGAGTTTCACCACAATCATATCATATATCATATGATAGGATGTATAAGCGGACATTATTCCAGCTGTATCCTTTTCATTCACTTATCAACCACAAAACACTGCAGCTGATGCCCTGCAGCAGCATTATCTGTGAGTTTCCCGCGGTCCGTCTAGGCGGAACTAATGTCCTCACTGACTAATGTTTCCCACATGGACATAAATTGTTCCTCTGTAGTCCGGAGGAATAAATGTCTGTCTAGGGTGCCGTCACACGTGCACACACATTGGTCAAATTTTTTTAAACTCTGACATTGCGCGCCAAGCTATGTGGTCGTGTGAAAAGCGGCTGTCGCATCGCGGGAGGGTTAGCCCGCCCCATCGCGGCTCTACATTGACTTTGCATGGAGAGTGATCGCCAAGGTATTACAAGTAGCATGCGGTGTGAACGCAGCATAACAATCTATGTTCGTGGGGGAAACATTAGACAGTGAGTAGAGGATCACAGAGGATGCTGCTGCAGGGCATCAGCTGCAGTGTTTTGTGGCTGATAGGTGAGTGAAAAGGTATGATTGCAGTGTAAGTCGAGTGGACGTGACGTCACCAAGCCACAGTGATGTGCAACAGTGACCAAAATTAGGTAGTTATGGACAGGCCACATGACTTAAGTGGGAAATGCGTAAAGTCGCATTTGGTGTGAACGCAGCTTTATCCTGCTGGAAGTATCCAACTGAAGATGGGAGGGTCAGAATTTGGCATAAACATCATGAAAGCATGGATTCTTGTATCAACAGTTCAGGCTGCTGGTGGTCATGTGGTGGTGTGGGGGTATTTTCCTAGTACCCCTTAGTCCCACCTGAGTATTGTTCTGACCTTGTCCATCCCTTTATGACCACAGTGGACCGTCTTCTGGTGGGCATTACCAGCAGCTCCACGTCTCAAAGCTCAGATCATCCCAAACTGGTTCCTTGAATATAACAATGAGTTCACTCCACTCCAGTGGCCTCCACAGTCACCATGTCTCAACCCAACAGAGCACAAGTTTTGTTATGTTAAGATGAAAAATCTGCAGCAACTGTGTAATGGTATGATGGAGAAATGTGCCAACATCAGAGGAATGTTTCCAGAAAGTTGTTGGATATATGACATCAAGAATTGAGAGGCTATGAAGGTGTCAAACTTGTTTGTGGCCAGTAAGTGTGCGTGTAGAGATTTTCACTTTGTTCAACCTGGGTTACAGTTTACTGTATTGACTATGGATACCACTACATGCAGATCAGTCCTCAACCTGACACCTGTGTTCACCTTCCTGTCATTATTCCATTTGCTAACAGAAGGGCCATCCTGATCTCTGTCTGTATCCTTCAGATTCTCTGTCACCCTCCGTCTTCACTGGCAGCATGACAGCTCCCTTGTTCTCCTACAAGCATCTCAAACGGTTTGGGAGCAGAGAAACAAAGCTGCACACACACAGCAGGACTTTGATGTGCGAGGAGAAGATGGAGGCAGAACGTGGCGTTTGAAGTCTTAAGATGTCAACCGTGGAGACGAAGCAGACGCACGGCGCAGACAGACGGACACACTCGGCTGTGAGCGAGTGAGCGAGCGACTTTTTGGCTGCTCTGTTACATAAAACCTCAGATGACTCCTGCAGTTTCCATGGTGATATGATTCCACAGCCCGAGGAGCTATTGGGTTGTTGCTGCTTAAGCGTCAGCCAATCAGAATTTAATTTTTGAGTTCAGACACCTTTTTTCCAACAGTCTGTGGATTTGATTTAACCGTCTGAGTGGGAATGCACCAAGCTCAGAAGTGTGCTCCCTTTTTTTTGTACGATGAAGAGCATCATCAGTGAGCTCTGAAATGCAACAAACTGCACTTTAACTGCATCCTGACGTTTTAAACCCCCATTAAAAGCAAGACTAGTTTAACATTTATGACCATGAATATGTTTAAAACAGATGTAACATGTAAAGACACACTGGAGAGACAGAGGAATATCTAACACATACAAAAATTAAATGATTAAAGTCATGACTGCTCCACCAATCAGGACGTACGAGTGATGCCTGAACTAAATAATACTACATTGCTATTTCAGTTTGCAGCTTTGCAGTCACAAAATCCTCCTCCCACTGATTTCTTTCATTAATAGCATTTGATCTTTGTTTACCTTTGGTGTAAACATGTGACGAATCCCATCCATGGATCCCTCCAGCAGCAGGGAGCGAACCAGGAAGCAAATCAGGACAACGTACGGGAAGAGGGAGCTGAAGTACATCACCTGCAGGAGAATAAAATCTTCCATTAGAATATACTCCACTATAAATAGCAGCAGATTGTTTAAAGGCCACTGCTGGTGTATTATCATGTCTTAATTCAAAATGCTTCAGTGTGCCACACTGAGACTGAGGAATGTGACACTTAAAGCTCCTGTGCCTCTTTATGAGCCACAAAGGTAAGCATCAGCAGCAAGAATGATTAATGCTACAACGTTATTTTGACTGCTGGTGGATGCTGCTTTGTGGTAGGTGTCAAACGAAGCTGTCGAAAGTCTTTTCACACTGTTCTCTGCAGAGTTTCACAAGTGGTGACAGCAAAAAATCATGAAAAACACCATGTACTCATGATCAAGACCTGCTAACACAGTGTTTTTTAAAATTATTTGGGCCAAGGTACGCCTGAACCAAGCCAAAATCTCAAGGCACACCAAATTTGAGAACCACTGTGCATATGGATGGGAGTTCCGGCTTTGTCCACAGGGGGCGCCAAACCCCACAAAAATATAACTTTCTAACAAAGGTACTCAAGTCACATCCAGCAGTTTTCACTCTTTAGAAATTAAAATCCTTTTTTTCTGCAGTTAGTTTAACCTCATCTACCAAATGGACTGTTTCACATATCAATGAGAAATATTTTATATTAAATAGGATGTGCATGTTTTGTTGGTCACATCCATTAGGAGTCAATCTTCAGTGGGCCTGCTTGATATGAAAAAATGCAGTGCACCAAACACTGTTCAATACTGGGATGAATATACAACTTAAAATAAATGAACAGAAAGGAGTCTCACCAATGTTGCCACATGTTTTGACTGAAATAAGCAGCCAGGTCAATAAAAACAAGCCCAAAAAAGTAACCTGTTTAGGGTGATAAATTACTTCTTAAGAAAAAAAATCTACATAAAACATGTTTAATTTTCATCTATGTTACATTTAAATCTTACAGGGTTATTTTCTCTTATTTGGCTCTTCGTTTATTTTTTCTGGATCCTTTTGATTTGCAGTGGAACATCCTTTACTTTATACAGAAGTGAAGGAAGAGGCTACAGTTATTTATAACTCTGTGATCACTGAACAGTCTGTCTAACCTTGATTTTTGCAACCAAACAGACATAGTCAGGGTTTTATCTCAGTTTTATTTTGATTCTCTACAGCTTTATTATGGTGAAAACAGTCAAAGCTGCATTAAAAATAAATTTCATTCTTGCTCTAAGGATTTCGTTTGGTGGAAACATCATTTTTGCCTCTTTTTACAGTATAATGTACATTTATGCTTGGAGTGGGACCAAACAATGTGTGTAACCTGTGAACTGAGTTTATATTAGTAGTAGGGTGAGTCAGATTCCCCCTGGTTTTGCCCAAATGAGCAACTGCATGTTGGAAAAAAAAACAAAACCTGCAACTGCCAATGTTTACAAGCAGCTTTCCAAAGTCGCTTATAAAAAGCAGACCTGGCACCTATCCGTCCAACTCGTACCAGTGGACTCTTTGTCAAACCCCGCCCTTTCTAGGAAGTGACCCTCTGTTAAGCCCCGCCTCTCTTAGTTACCTTTACCACACTGTCAACATCTGTTGTTGTGACCCTCACGCCATTTAAAGCAAGTGAAAGTACAATAAGCTAAGCAATTTGCCTACATGTGTACAGCTCTCGAACATGTCTCAATAGACTCCAGGGTGCTTTGAGTTTCTATGATCCTGGACTAAAAGTATTTTGATTTGTTGATGAATGAAAATTTGCCAATAATGATAACCTTCAAATCAATCAATGTATTTCTCGAAAAAATCTGTAGATCATTTGAGGACCATGGTGACCAAATGGTAACATCCATCATTTCAAGATCGGACACAGACAGGAACCTTTATTTTTCTTTTATGTAGAGGACCATTTCGTGAAGGAAATGTACATTTGAATTTTTCCAACAGTTTAGCTGTTTTTCCCTCAAGAGTTAAGATCGTCATCTGAGTGTAGAATTTCGTGATGCCTTCTCATGTGCACGTGGTGACAGCCTAATGCTCCATAAAAGTTGTGCAAGTGATCTCAGCGGGGTCCCCGCTGTAGCTGCTGAGCCTGTGCGAGACCCTTTGTCCAATTATCTTGCTAATTAGACGTTGGGCCCCTCACAGTTTTCCCTGCTCCTCCCTCTCTGTACAGACAAAGTGATACTTAAAAAGCCGGCAAGGCCTGACTCAGACGGTAAACTGTGACACGTTGCTCAGGATGGGCGGTGTGGTTTGGGTGCCGGCACTGAGAGATGGTTTGGTGTTGAGTCATAGCCTTCTTTAGTGAGATTCAGAGAGGCCAAGGCTCATGCAGGGTGGTCCATATGTCGCTGTGAATGAGACAGTGTGAAAGCTTTGCATGTTTTAATGTATAAAAAGATATAAAACTTGAAAACTATGCAAGTTCTTTGTCAAATTTCAAATGCTACCTTATATTTCTTTATACTAGATTAAACTAAAAAAAGTCGAAATTAATGTTTTGTTTTTAAACATTAACCTGATTCACATTTTTTTTTTTTTTTGTAAATGTATTTTTTGGGCATTTTGTGCCTTTATTGATAGGAGAGAGACAGTGGATAGGCTTGTGAAAGGGGGTGAGAGAGTAGGGGAAGACACTCTGCAAACTGGTCACAGGTGGGATTTGAACCTGGACCGACAGAAGTATGTATATGGGGTGCTAACCACTCCGCCAAACCGGCACCCCAACCTGATTCACATTTGATGCTGTCGTCATGAGTGTTGCCAGATCTTGTAAGAGAAACAAGAATAACTAAATAAAAGCCCAAAACAAATAATCTTACATATCATAATGTTAAAGGCAGAAGCAACATCATCACTGTACAGCATTCAAAAATGTCTGCATCACTTAGGCGTTTATTGGTAGTTATCTCTAATGTGTAATGTTGCTCTTCTCTTGTTCAACATTTGCATGCAGAAAAGACTAAGGTTGAACATTTAAGGCTTTGAATGTGTTAAAAATCCACTCACGCAAGCAACTTCACTTGGGGAACAAGCCCAGAAGAAACTCACCACCTGGAACTGCGATATCTGCACTGAACTCCACATAAAAAAAGCCCAAATAAAGGGTAAAAGAGGCGATACAAATGCCTGCCAATGGGACAAGCAAACTGCTGGAGATGTGTGACCTTTATTTGGGTTTTTAGAAGATTTAAAAAATTGATCTTAAGAGTGCAAAGCAGAATTTAATAGTTCTATGTTAGAGTATTTAAAACATTGCTATATCCTCGATCCGCTAGATTTTATAAGATTTGCAGCTGATGAGTACAGGACAAATAACATTGAATGACGTGACCAGTGGAGTGCAATGATTGCTTTTGGTCACTGCTCCATAAATTGATTATCTGTTATTAGCTGTCTGCAGATGAGAAAAGCACCATGAACGCTGTTTCATTCAATTATATAACTGGCCGGACATATAGCACACCAGGACTGTGAATCATATCACACTGAATTGCAACACTTGTTGACTCTTCTGCTGCTGCTGTGGGTCAGTCATCCACCTCCACTCAAAGGTGCAATGAGGAGAATCTATAACCGGCGACATAAAGACTCTGCTACCCATGAGCACGCGCGGCGATTGTCGTAATGCTGCATTCCAGTAACCTCGGAACTGGGAGTAACATCATCTCTGACTTATCGGCGTTCCAGTTGAAGTCGGAAAAAAACATGCCGATCTACCAGGCTATTGTTAGCTGTTGTTAGCATGCCCTGCGTTCTTGTTCACAAATATCACATGAAGAATGTGATTATCACTATGGCAGCATTTTTGTAAATATAAGTCTAACGATACTATGTATACAGCTGATCTAGAGCGACACACCCCAGTCAGAAGTGCAAATAAATTGATTATTACAGGAGCTAAATAGCTGTTCACACTGGGGGCATCCATCTTCGACTGTCAACTCGGGGGTGGCGAGGTTTCACTGAGTTCCCAGTAGGAAATTCCGACTTCGGGGGACGTTCCAGTTGCAGTTTCCTACTCGGAACCTGGAAATTCCTACTTCTGACTACAACTGGAAAGCACCAAAAGACTTGACCCAAACTAAAGCGTGTGTCTGTTGTGATGCTAATGAATGCAGCTCAGACCTTCCTCAGAACTCTGCATTGCTTTACAACTTCTTTTTTCAACAACTTACAGGATGCAAAGCGACGAGGTAATGTATCTCTTTCTAGTTACGTAGCGGTAGTTTTTGATGTGTGACAACAAGCAATTTTTGGAAAACTTGTTATCGTAGTTTTGTAGCCGGCTATATATCGCTACTTACAGCCCGGTGCTCTAAGACATGTCTGGATAATATAAATTTGCTCTCGTTTTAATTGTCTTGTTCCCGAAGTTGAGTATCCAGGCCAGTCCAGCCCTGTCCAACCCGACCGCGAAGCTAAGGGGTAGCATTTATAGATGACCTATTTTGATGCTATGAAACTCATCTTAAAGTGTGTATTTCGATCAGGCATATATCTAAAAGTGAGACTTTTTTGTAATTACTTAGAAACTCCTCACAGTCCCTTTAAAACAGCCATGGCAAAATCATTAAAAGCTTTTTACTGAGTCCTATCAGGCAAACTAATTCTGAAATTTCTGTTGAAACTTGAAACTAATAAACAGACCAATGAAGAAAGAAACCGACCAAAAAATAACAACAAACACCCCTGAAAATATAATTTCCTTGGCGGGGTAAATAATTGCATGGGTGACTTAATGGACTGGCTTGTGAACCGTAAACTAGCCTTAAAAAATAAGGCAGGAAAAGAATTATTACTCAATTTTCAAAAAATTGATGAAATATGTGGGGTATAAAACCAAATAGATATATTATATAGATACACTGAACACTATTGATGATATAAAGTTATAAAGATAAAAAAACTCTGCAAAGTTAATTCTGGCTCATGTTTGTGGACATATGAGAAGCTAAAAATGTGATCTGTGCATCCCTAATTTCAAGTTAAAGTGTTAATTAGGTAAGTTTTTCTTTACTTGTGTTTTTTGTCCCGTTGTTTCTAAGAAAACTGTCCTTGCGGTCTTGGTCAGTAAAAGCCAGCAAGGCTGCCACGCTGAGTGATGAGCAGATATTTACTTCTTTGAAAACTCAGTCTGATTTTCTATCAGAGAAAGGAGTACGATTAAATGTCAGGACAGATACCAAGCAGCGTGTAAAGGTCACACCGAGCTGTACTCTTATCTGCACGAGTTGATAAGTTTTGATTACAGCCTGACATTCAGTGTTTTCTTTCGCACAGTGTAAGAAATCTTATCTTTGAGAAACTTCCAATGGAGTCCTGCAACTTCCAAGTACTTGAATTTCATCATTTTTAATCTCTCCCCTCCCCCTCTCCTTCTTGACACGCTTTTGACAATCAAGCCAAGCCAAAAGAGCGCGTATAACCATGGTAACCAAAGTGGTCTGATCCCTTTCACGCCCACCCACAGACACGCACACACAAAAAACCAGGAGAGAAATGCAGATCTCTGTAGGGATATTCTTCAGGAAGAGGCTTTTGTGAGCGCCGATGGAGAGGGCATTAATATTCTTTTGTGCCGCACAGTGCTGAATCAACTTCAAACACACTTGGAGCCGGCCCCGCGAGGGAAAGTTCATGCCCATTTCTGCGGCGGCCAACTCAAAAGGCCAACCAGACGCGCCAGGTAGTCGGAGGAGGACCATCTGCTGAAAACTGTACCATTCAGCTGCAGCTTGGGTGGCTCCTCTTTGTCCTTTTTTAACCCAACGTGTGCTTCTTTGTCTCAGCGGTTCATTTCAGTTCACACTGTCAGGGGAAGGACTTGGACATCCTTTATGCTAACTCCTCTGATAGAGCAGCAGTGATGACAGTGATTGTGGCAGTGATTGTGGTTATCAGTGACATTGCATGCCAGGCTGCAGCGTGTGGCTGGCAAAGGAAATGAGACTGTCGCGTTCTGAGAAGCTGCTGTGGCGAAGGTCGAGATTAAAACGATGCTGTTGTTCAAGGCATCCATCTTGTTTTGTCTGCAGCTGGTGTGATGGACGCCATGTGAAAAACAAGGACTGGTTTACACAACGGACAGCTGCTCGGATAAGGCGAGCTAAAGGACGGATCTGGAGATGGAGGCAGGGAAACTCATTCACTGGGGACAGCTGCTGTGATCATTTTAAAGGTCTGGATCTTCATCAGGACCCTTTAGTGGAGTTACATGTTCTCCTATGCATGGGTTAGATCCACATAATATGTTTCCCCTCCCACCTGCCAAGGCCATCACTGTTTGATCACAGCAATTGTTTCTCTAGTCTGTTTGTTGTCAGTACTCACACAATTACTCAAAATTACTTTTACCAACCAACAGCAGTGTCCCTTAGTGGTAGTCAAAGCTCTTTCTCCTTAAAGGTACAGCGCTACTGGGAGCTCTATTAGCCACTTCAACAACTATCAACAAGTACCAGATAAAGCACAGCTTCACAAATACTTAAATATCCCTTTAACTTAATCATTCCCAAGGCCACTGACTTTTAACAAATGTCAGCATCACAAACCATGGAAGTATGAGAAAGAATAGCATCTCTAAATTTCCAAGTGCTAAGTTTTGTTGCTCAAATCAAAAGCTCCATGCTCGCCAGTTATCGGCTATTATATTCCAAAATCAAGCTGCCAAACGAAGATGTACACTTTGTCCTGTGTATAAGAAACTATAATGATACAAAAGCTGAAGCTGACTCTTTCTACTTGCATCCAAATATTGCTAAGGTTTATTAATGTACAGTAAATCAACATTGTTAAAGAGATGGTCTGCAGTTTTGTTTACTGAAATCAACATACAACTTAATACTGGCTGCCTATTGTGATCATTTTGTTACCATGGTATCAAACAGGTAGTTTCACTGATAAAGCTTCACTTTCAGTAGTATCATACCATAGTTAATACTTCTGGTATTGTGACACCATAGTATTAAGAGGTTTTGAAAAGTTACCAACAGTCAATTGCAGTGCTGTGGCTAAAGTCACTCCTGTTTGGGAGCTGGATGACATTTAATATGGAGGAAATAAATCAAAATAGAATGTAAGATTGAATGCTGGCCATTATACTGTAAAAACCTTTCTGAAAACACAACAACAAAACTTTCGGTCTTTGTCTTCTGTGTTGTGTCTCAGTGGTTTAATGCTGAAGAGGTTACATAAAGATGTGTTGTTGGATTTAATTTGGAAATGGCCAAACAACCTTGAAACGGTAAAACAGAACAAAAATAACAAAAAGAATTCTGAGAGCACAGACCTCCGCTAAGCAGCTCACTTCCACCAGAGATTTGTGATTTACACCCAACATTATCGTCCTATATGTATTTTCTATGCACATTGGGGAATGAAAAATATAATCTGCAAGAGCTGTGATTATTGTTGACATAATATCATCCAATTGAGTGATCTAGTCAGTAGTGGGTCTTGAACTTCATCATAAACTTAAATGATTTTTGTGATATCAGTCTGGATCAGATCAGCACCAAAATATAATGGCTTCTTCCTTGGACCAAACCACACCTCTGGGAAAAATTTGCATGTAAATCCATCCAGTAGTTTTTGCGTAATCTTGCTAACAAACAAACAGGCAAACTCCGGCAAAAACATAGCCTCCTTTGTGGAGGTAACAACAAAACTGCAGAGTAAGTAAATTCTTAAATACTCTGGCTCTGTTTCAAAGACTTATCTGAGTGGCTAAAGCTCAGAAAAATCCATAACATGAGGAATATACTGTGTCAAACTTGACCTAAAACTTTGCTGTAACCCCAACCAGGTCCGGCGCAAGAAGCAGGATAATACCAAAATCAAATGACTTCCCCATCAAAGCTTACTCTCTAGGAAGATTAAAAAGTTTCAAAATTTTTTCCAATTAGCACCGGCTTGGCAGTGACCTCAGAAGCACAGCAGGCTAATGCCTGTCATATGATATGGGAAAGTGTGGACTGATAGAGATCACCTGTAAAAAGAGAGGAGTGGGTCGAGTATGCAAGTGAACCTTTTAGCCAACGGGCTAATCCCTTCCGGATGCTAGTCACGCTACTGTCAGCTTTACTGCTCCCAGATAAAATAAGCTGATCCAGAAATCCCACACCAGATCACATGAGGTCTCAGGCTCGTATCTGGAGCTATATCATTAGAAAAATTTGTCAAGTCATATTACATAGTCTTTAAAGCAGGTGTTCTCACATTCACACTTTATAAGCCTCTACCTTAAGAGCGAGCTAATTATGTGTGAGAGGATTTTCCAAAACACTTGGCAAGACGTGCCCTTTTGTTTCTGTCACTGTTCCCCATTTTTCAGGGTACAAAGTTGTGTTTGAGTGGTTAAGTAGGCCAAGCTGTCAAGATTTTAGGGCAGTTGTAGTAAGCCGTTTCCTCAGCTCTTTCCTCTCCAGCTCCCACTGTACCGGCCTCCTCTGCCTGCTCTGCTCTCTATTATTTGCCTCTGCGAGTGGAACCTGACACGTAACAAGAATATATGTCAGAGAAAACCAAATCATCCTCACCTTCCCAGATGACTGTATTCCCTTGATCATGGCCAGACAGACGATGGACCAGGCAGCCAGCAGGCACACCGTCATCTTCCAGTTGAGTCCTCCGCTCTCAGAGATGCTGTTAGAGATGTCAAGGGCATTACGGTACCAGTAGTAGGTGGTGGCCGAACTCTTCTCGCACTCTGGCTCAATATCTGTGGGCAAAATGGAGACAGTTTCATCCCTGCATCACAAAGTTCCTCTTTGTGATTTTTTCCTAAGGGCCTGAAGGCTTAGTTATGCTCCACCTCAAATATGTAAAGGGCTACTGATTGTAGCTTCTGTTTGGACTTTGTAACAATTTCCTTTGTTTATCTACAAAAGCCTTCTGACGTCCAAAACGCTTGGAATCTATATATTTTAAATATATTTGATGTAATGATATGTCTTACATGTAATGTTATTGTTCTTGACAAGTGGGCACTCATGCCACGGCAGAGGCTGCTGGAAGGACTGGGAGAAGTAAAACAGGCTCCAGCTGATGATGACATTGTAGTAGAGAGCCACAAAGAAACAGACCTACAGGAGAGAAAGGCAAGTCAACATCAGAGAACAAAAACAAAGGAGCAAATACTCTTCTCACCAAAAGCTTCAACTTTTTGTCTGCCTGACAGCAGCAATAAAAATGTTGGCTCTTCGTTGGCAGCCTCCCCTCTGTCCCTCCAAAAGTCAATGGTTGAGATCTTTATAGGATATATTACATTTAGAGTTATCAGTGGCAAGAATGCACAATGCCAAACAATCCACCATTTAGACCGTTAAACCTCAGACATCCAAAAGCTTGTTTCTTAATGTTTAATTGTCCTGATTCTCTTCCCTTAATATTAATGTCTTCCTGCTTTCCTTTATGCAATACATTGTTGATTCAAGTCATTACACTCTTATTTTTATTCTATTTCCTATATAAAATAGGTCATAACATGTTATGAAATGCCGCCTGGGTTTTTTTTTTAGCTCCTTTTGGTTTTGCACTTTATTGTGTGTAGTTGTTCTAAATAATGCAAATAAAAAGTTGTTAACAAAAAAAGGAGCAAATACAACCATATTTAAAGAATGTGTAGTGAAAAATGAGAAACTGTTCTCAACGAAAACTCGTCAGTGTTTATTTAAAGAAATGTCACGTCTATTTTTGGACTGTCAGCCGTCAGAAAGTGCTATTCATAGCAGAGAGTGCTGTTGCTGCTTTCACAACTGACTTGTACTGCAACACCCTCTTTATTTGAAGTATAAAAATAAAACAAAAGCAACCTGTTTCTATCATGTCTTCATAAACTACACACACATACTGTTCACTGATACTAACAGGCATTTCTGTTTCACATGATCAAATGAGGACATCTGTTTAACGTTCACTCAAAGTTACATAAAACTGGAACAAGAGATTTACTATCAGTATTTTTTCTTTAAATAAATGTAGTTGCATTTTTTGACATTTTTAATAATCAATATCAATACTGATATGTCTTTTTTTCCCAAGGGCACAAAGCCTCCATTGAATAAAATGAACCTGTTGCTTTCATGGTGTCCAGATATTTGTATGAGAAACAGATTTGGAGAAAGAAAAAACAACATTTAATTCTTAAATAAATTGTTTTTATGACATATAAAAGTTGGCACTCAGTGACAATGAGATGATCCATTGATCATTTAGGTAGTTTGTAAATTCTGCCAGTATTCAATCAATATATGGGAAATATTTGGCCGATTTGTAAGGTCATCGGCTTTTTAGGCGATAATCACACATGTACATGATTACATTCCTATAAAATTAAAAGGGGAACAAAATGTCGCCTTTAAAGAGTGAGGATATACTTTACTTTCTTTAGAAAACACTTTTGACTAGGGGTGTTACGAAATTTCGTGCCACGAAATTTCGCGAAATTTAAAATTACGAAATAAAATTCAAAGACGCACGAAATAAAAGCATGAAATAAAAAAACGTGAAGGAGCGCTGGTGACTTTTTACCCTCCTTGCCTGCCGTAGCAAAACACTTGCGTCAATATGGAGGAAGACGAGGTTGAGGAATTAGCTGACGCTCCTTCGTCAAATAAATCAATTGTGTGGACCTGTTTTGGCTTCCCATGTAAAAGACGAGAGAACGGTGAGAAGATGGCAGACAAAACAATAATCGTGAGCAAAATATGCCGCTAGAGTTCGCCATATACTGCGGCGAGTACAACTACCAACTACCAACTACTTTGAACTGGAGACAGGCAGCAACTGTATGTTTGTGTAAGTCTGCATAAAAAACAATATTTGATTTTTGCATCTACTGTTGAGTTGACAGAATTTGATCATACTTGAAGATCAGAAGTATATGCACTGTTATAGGCTAAATATTATAGTTCACAGTTCAGACATTTATAGGTCTAAACTGCAGCTCTGAGGACTGCTATTTATTTTCCTTTTCATTCAAGAATGTACTTATCCTGATTGTTACAACAACAACACTTTTTATTGAGATTTTATGTTTTTATTTGCAGTGTAGTCTAAATAAGGGGATAAAACTACATTTTGTTATCAAAGAGCATTTATTTTGTACTGATGCAGCAATATTTTTTGTATGTCTGCATTAGGAAGAAAATAAAGAAAATGAGATTTTTGCACAACTTTCTACTGTTGCCGATTTTCTTTCATCTTCATTTAGTATCGTGAGTATTTCCTATTGTGAGCCCTGTTCCGTATTTCGTATTGTTTCGTGAGTTGACCATTTCGTTACACCCCTACTATTGACACATCAGAAAAAACATAAAACATAGACTAAGGCCAAAAAGGACAGTTTTAGGAGAAATAAAAAACAAACATTCAATTGCTTAAGGAGAGGACATCTGTTTATTTGGCCTCATAATACAATAAATCAACAAGACTGAGACATTATACTTATTTCTGTTTTTTTGTGGTATGAATGAAGATATACTTCTTTTTTTATGTTTTACTTTTTTGAGAACTTTAAAGTCTGGGGAGATTTTTTCTTACTGTGAAACAGTTTTTTTTGACAAACTAACTGTAGTTTAATGCAAAAATGTTGTAAACCATTGATAAGCACCACTAGGAAGTAGGAACATCTGTTTCGTGTTCATTTTAAAGTAAACAAATCTAGAGTTAAGCATTTCATTTCCATGTCCTTTCACGTGACTTGACAGCTAACTGAGTTTTTCTTTTCTCTAAATACCCAGAGGGGTCTTAAAATGTCCTTCAGAAGTCAGCTGCTATTTCCTGCAGTGAAACCCTTTAAACTTTTTTTTAAACCAGTGACTGACTGTTACTGCAAGACAAGACCAGATGCAAAGCAATTAAAGACCCCATAAAGGAGTATTTTGACGATAAATATGGATACTTTAGGTTAGACACACACACACATTCTGTTATTTAATACCTAGAAGGGACACTGACTTCAAACTTACTAAATGAGGACACCTTTTTATGATCATTTTATAATAAATACAGCTACAGTGTGACATTATTCTTATGTGTTTTCACTTAAATATGACAATAGCTGTGTTTAATAAGGAGAAAGGTACCATGAACCCTGAGTATAATTTTTGGAGTAAGCAGAGCAGCACTTTTGAGCAAAAAAAATTGCCTGCTTTCACCAAAACAATAGTATGATTATTTAATGTGTATCAGTAAAAGAGGGTTAAATTAGACCCCCATGTCAGACTCACCACACAGCTGGCAAAGCCGATGCCGCCCAGTCGAGGGCTGATGTAGTTCCACACCCCGATGCTGCCCCTGCGGATGCGCTGTCCCACCGCGAGCTCCAAGAAGAACAGTGGGATGCCGATCAATATCAGCAGGATGAGATAGGGCACCAGGTACGCTCCTGCCAATCAAAACAACACAGACAAGAGGGTTATAAAAAGACACAAATTAAGTAAGTTATACAGTCAGATAATTAAGAAACAATGTCCTATTTAGCTCCTGGAATCAGCGCACTTTATTTCTTTGTTTAAAAATACAAATTCTTGATCCACTAACATATAAACATCATAAACAACAACTTGCTGACATGTCGCTCTAATGGAAACACATTTTTCAAAAACAACCTAAAAGCACAAAGCAGCCCATTTAAAGGTCACATATTTAGCCACCGGTGCAAACACCTGGCTCAAAGAACCTCACCCACGGCACCACAAAGAGGCCACAGCCTCTAAACATGGGCTCACTAACACAGCCACTGGGCTACTGGTGCCCACTTTTCTAAAAGTTGTCCACAAATTAGTCTGAGTAGGGACATTGACTGGAGTTTTGATCATCAAACAGAATATTTGGTGTCCAGGACTTAAGCTTTTGTTACTGGATTGCTGAATTTTTTCAAAATTTAAATGCTTCATTTTAGTTTTATGCCAATGACCCACTTTTCAAAGCAATCCAGGCTTTTAAAGAGAGAATATAAGCAGCTCGTAAAAATATATTGCAAAATAAATCTTAAAAACTCAAATGTGATGTGTATTTTTCCTGATATAGTCTGTAGGCACCATCATTGTTCATCTTTTTCGCTGGTGTTAAAAAGCTAACTAAAGATTGCAAATATCTGCAATATCGTAGAATCTGAATTTAAATCAAATACGCACCTAAAAAACTGTATAAAAAAATCAAATCGGGAGAAAAGGGAATTGTCTCAGCCCTAGATAATACCAATTAGTATTGTATTTTGTCTTGTTTAAAAGCCTGATAAGTCACCGTTACAATGAGGAACAACTTGTAATTATCATGTATTCGCAGAATGAGCAGCACAGATAATCGTGTGGATAAAGCCCCCAAAAATCTTTGACAAAATTCCCTTTTTCCCTGGAGGAAAGACAACGGTTCATCAGTGAAGCAAGGATGAGGAACCAATCTTATTGGGTGTTTTCTTTCTGAAATGCCCACTTCAATAAAAATGCAGCCACTCTGGATACAGGAACCCCAGCTTTTTAGCTACAGGGAATTTTGGCACATCTTTTTGGGTGCTAATCGCACATTTAGCTGTGTTGCTCATTCCACAAATGCAACATCCTTACAAGCTGCACCTTGTCGTAAAGTGAAGTAATCAGACTATCCAACAACAAAGAATACAATACTAATTGGTAGTGTTAAAGAAGAGAAATAACTGACCAACAAAAAAAACTTTTAAATCTTTTTTTTCCCAGAGTGACAGCACAGCAAGAAAAACAGAAGTCCTGGACACCTAATATTCAGTTTAATGATTAACATCTACAGTCATAGTCAAAGGTGACCAATCAGGCTTCCCTAACCATATAAAATTCAATATCAATTGGCATTTTTTAAAGCGGAAACACAAATTAAAAAAACATTTCCAAACTTATATTGAGGAAAATAAATTGCCGTTTTTTTTTTAAATGCATATTTTGGGCATTTTGGGCCGTTATTGATAAGAGAGAGACAGTGGATAGGCTTGTGAAAGAGTAGGGGAAGACACTGTGCAAACTGGTCAAAGGCTGGATTCGAACCCGGACCGGCAGAAGCATGTACATGTGACGTGCATGTTTGCTAATCACACCGCCAAACTAGCACCCCCAAGGGATATAGATTATCTTATGTCTAACTTTCTTTTTTTATTACTTGGCATTAGAGCTCTCATCTGTAACTTCATGAAATAACATCAAAACTATTTCACAACACATGATATTGTCCAATTTACCTTATTACCATCAACATATCTTTGCAAATATATAATTCCCCAGCCACCAGACCCACATCCAGGTCAGCACACCACCTTCTGCTGAGCTGCATGAGTGTGTCTCCACCTTCTGTATCCCCTGTGGTCTGTGCTGCAATCAAACAAATCTGTAAACCATGGGAGATACTGAGGTCTAGCATTACCTAAATTACAGTGGGATTTCTTTGAGGCATATTACAAAGACAGCATTCCTTTCTAGAATTATGGTTTCAGGGTGGATGACTAACATTTAGACTGGGCTGTAATAGAAGAGCTGCAATAAAATACGGAGGCGCGTGTCTCTGGGGCCAGGAGGAGAAGACGGCCAGGCGCATGATGGCTGAGGGACACCAGGAGAACTTTTAAGTCTTTGTTTAGAAGAAAAGTCCTGTGGTTACATGTGTTCAACTTCCGTAGTATTTCTACAAGAAGGTATCTTTAATTCACTGCCACTCCAGATAGACTGTCCCATATGTTTCACTAGTCCATCTGGGAAAGAGTCCATAGACAATGGTATCCTTTCAGAAGCATAATCAGAAGCACATAATCATTCTTAGTTTGCCACATTTTTTTACTTATTTTGAACTGGTTTGTGTAATTACTTGTTTTTATGTCAACATGTATTTTATTGTTGTTTTGTAAACTTTTTATTTTATGCAGTGAAATATTATAAATTTTCTGACTTTTACATTTAAATGCCCAGCTAGGGCCAAGAGTTGGAAAGTAGCATTTGCTATAAACTCTCTGCGTAGCACATCAGATTCATGCTCAGTGATGGAACTATGTTAAACTGCATCGTCCCTATCAAATAAATAAATTCAAATTCAAAATTCAATGTGGAGGCCGATTAGATGAATCATATTCATTAGATCAGATAATGAAGTAGGCGGGCAATAATGCTGCTGCAAAAATATCCTTACTATAGAGAAGTTTGTACACTGTAAAAAGGTTACTGTAAATATCTTTGAAGTAGCAATAGCCTATTTTAATTTGGAGTATATTAAGTTTATTTCTTTAAATAATAGAGTAACTACTAGGCCTGTGCTCAAAATATAGATACGGCAAAATATCATCATGCACTTCTTGGGGATACGTGTATCGATACGGATTCTACAGAACTGATACAGTCTCAATGTTTGGACAGTTGTTGTAAATACACTTTGGGTAAAATTAAATTAAAATTAACAATGGCACAGTTCAAAGTAGAAGCCAAGCTAAATGATAAAACCCATGTTCCAAATTTAAAGTTAGGTCTACGATCTTTGGGGACCTGAATAGCCTGACCTGAATAAAAACAAATTAAATAAATTAAAGTACTTAAGTTGAAGAATTATATAAAACTCATGCTTGTTCTTTTTCTTCTTGTAATAAAAACAAAGCTGCTGGGAATTCTATTAAAAGCGCAGTCGATGTTCCCAATTTATGTGTATTGGGATACGTATCGTATCATGGCCTCTGTATCGGGATACGTATCGTATCGTGGGGTTGCTGGAAATACCCAGCCCTAGTAACTACTGTATTTTTACCCAAGGTATAATTACTATATTGTGATTTACATTAGAATTACTGTATTTTCACTCACAGTGTCATACTGTATTTTATTCTACAGTTGAACTTGCTTTATTTTAGTTCATCACTTTATTTTTACCTATTTTACTTGCCATTTATTAGTAAGTTATCATTTGACAAAACAATTACAAACATCAAATTTTATTCAATGAAATACATTCACTTAAACATTTGTTTCACCCAAAAATGTGAAACATTTAATAAAAGAACTCCTGTCTGCTATTGTTCAGTTTTCCTGGGCAAAAAAGAATTTTCTTTTGATCCAATGCCATTTCCAATTATTTACTATGCAGAAATTTCACAGTGGGTAACTGTAGATTTAACAGTGAAATGCTGTTACGTTATGTAAATCAGTATGTTTTTCCAGCAAAACACGGCCATTAACAGTAATTTGAATGTTTGTTTTTTTAAAGTAGGTGTAGATATTACAGTAAAGTACTGCAGAGTTAACGGAAATCAGTTACAATATGGTGTTGTTTGTTTTTCTTTTATTAAAGAAATGTGGCCCAAATCTGAAAAATCTGCTTCTGAAGCTGTTAGCATCAATGCTAATCTCTATCCGATCAGTCACTTCCTGCTGTCATCTCACTTATAGCTCCACCTCTTCCTGCTTAAAAGGTAAATATGACAATGATTGGATTCGCTGACAATCGCAGTAGATTGGAGTTTGTTAAGATGGATCTACCTGATAACAGACATTCGATCAGGTGGATCCAGCTGCACTGTGAGGTTAGGTGGTTATGGTACAGTGTGATGGAGGGCTGAGGATTTTGAGTTTAAGGAAACAAGCACATATTTTCAAATGAGATGTAAGGAAGAATGAGGTACAGCTGGTTAGTGGAATCATAAATTAGTTTGAAATCAAAATGACATATCAAGTACTCAGTTGAAAATGCTGCTGAAAGAAGAGAGAATATTTTTGGTATATTTATGCCTGTGCAACATCTGAGGCCAGAGTAATTTATGTTTTCTGCTTTTCCACTGTCACTGATACCAATATTGTAGCAAAAACATCACACATCCTTATATCAAATTAAAAAGTTACCCAGTATTTGTTATCTTGGGATTCATTCGTTGCAGTAATATAGATTTGCTGTCAATGACGTTTTATTTTGCTAGAATTGATTAAGTTCATAAGTATTGCATTGTGTCTGGAAAAACTGTGGAAACCTGTTATCTTGTTATTTTTCACTATGCAAAAATGATGCAATTATGCATTTCATTAAAAACAGCAGTGCTAGTTGCCACCATGTACATTTGTGTGAGTTTCATGCATTTTTAGCCAATCAAAATCTCAAAAACAGTCATTTAAAAAGAAAAAAAATATTGAACCTAGGCATTTAACTGAATTTGACTACCTCCCACAGTTATGAAAATTGAATAATCCAGACTGAACGATTACTGTACCATAGAACGATTTGGAATTCTTCTTCTTTTAGTATTTTTCAAGTATTTATTGCTTGTTCATTAACATTCATAATGGTGTTAAAAGTGCTAAAGTACAATAATTACATGTGATTTATGTGAGTAATCTTTTTTTTATCAAATAATTTATGATTTTGATTTTTGCTGTAATCAAGTAGGCAGATATAAGGTGTTTGCTCAACACAGACAACTTGTTATTTCTTTACAGAAAAGAACAATATTCATTAGGGCTGGGATAATACGCTTTTCTTCCAATTTGATTATTTACAATTTTTAGGTCCCGATTCGAATGAAGTTACAATTCTACAATATTGCCGATTTTTGCAGTCTTAAGTTAGCTTTTTTAACACCAGCCAAAAAGATGAACAATGATGATGCCTCCAGACTATATCAGGAAAAATACACATCTCATGTGAGTCCGTTTTTAGGATTTATTCAGCAAAATATCTTAACCAGCTGTTTATACTCTCTCTTCAAAGGCCTGGATTGCACTTTAAAGTGGATTATCAACACAGACTAAAGGGAAGCATTTACATTTGGGAAAAAAACAATTTTTGAACAAAAGAATAGATTTAAAAATTGTCAAACAAAAAAATCCCGATACTTATGTGAATTAACTTTTTCTCCCAACCCTAATATTCATTGTGCATTGACATTCAGTGAAAACCTTTGAGGCCCACATTTCGAGTACGGGGTCTCTATAAAAAGTAAGAGTGCCTGTTTGTTACATTTTAAGACCCTCACAAATGGAAATATGTAAAAAGCCATTGCATCATTTTGAAACTCCTCTAAAGGAAAAACCCAGCTTTCAAAAACTTTTACAAACCATGAAAAGTAAGTAAAATCCCCCTCTGCAGCCTCTACCCCTTTTCTTGCCAGCTCGACCACAACATCAAAGATGGTGGAAAGACTTACTGTAACGACGGCGTCAAAACTTCCTCCGTAGGTGTATTGTGTTTAAGATGAGTTTTATCACTGCTTCAGCATTGTTTATTATTTCATCTGGCAGGACGTTCATTCAGATCCTTTCCTGCTGTCCCTCCCAGGTTTGGCTTACCTGGGAGCGGTCACAGACAGGATGTGTACGTCTGTTTGTTTATGTCAGCGAGTGTGTTTGTGTACAGACAGTAAAGTATCAGGTTTCTAACATTAAAACCTCTAATTCTGGTTCACCGAGTGCACGTTTTTTGTTCTGGGATGAGGGTTTGACATCCGCGTGCATCAAAACCCCCTCTGCTCTCCATTGTCTTTTAAATTCCTTAACAGCCTCTTTGGACATCGGAGCACTTTGATGGCACTTTGAGAAAGCAAACAGCTTCATGAGAGCGCTCTCCATCCCTCTCTCAAAATAGCTTCACAGCTCTGTTCACTCGCAGAACATCATAGTGGAGAAAATTCATTTATTCAGCCAAGGAACTGAGAAAAGTAGGGACGTTTTTATGTCTTTTTGGCAGCACCATCAACATCACAGCACATTGTTGCCCAGTGTTTGATTATTATCTACCAGACTTTAAGACATTAACATTCATATAATAGCTGAGAATATGTTAATGTTTAAAAATGCCTCGTTTGTGGCATTAAATACATCTTTTTCATGGCCAAGGTGCTTAAGAAAAGAATAAATCCATCAAAAATTGCAAGAAAATTCCTGCACATGGCATTGTTTCTGTACTTTTCAAAAGTTGCTGCACAATTTAGATGATGTGTAGGAGCTTGTCAAGCAATTTGTTACTTATTATTGGGTCTCTACATTTTAATTTTTAACACCAGTTGTTAAAAATGGTATTTGTTTGACTATTCCGAGAATTTTAGTGAAGTTTCCAACTTAGGTGTTTAGTACCTAGTCAATATAGATTTATCTGGAGCAAAAAAAAGTACAAATAAACTGTAAAATACTATTGAAAAAGTTTTAAAGACAGAAAAAAAGACCAATATTTACCACGCAGGACTTCCTGTTTTCAATGTAAGAATCATTTTTTTTTATTTTGCACAAATGTTTGCCAGGTTCAAGCCCAGCTCCGGGCAACACATGTCGATGTGTCCTTGAGCAAGACACTTAACCCCAAGTTGCTCCCACTGCTACGTCAGTGGCGTGTAAAATGGGCATGAATAGACGTAAATGTGTTTGAGATACTGAGGGATAACTAACATAGAAACTCTGAACCATCAGTGAGTGAATGTGAGAGTGAATGGGTGTGAATGGGTAGGTGTGACCTGCGGTGTAAAGCAGCTTTGAGTAGTCAAAGACTAGAAAAGCGCTATATAAGCTCAAGTCCATTTACCATTTACCATGACATTGTTATCAGAGTCATGTTAGCCTTTCCCGCAATTTTAACAGTTACTGAATTAAATTTCTGGATCTGCATCTAATGTTTGGATCAACACCAAAATCAAATCCCCTTTTTCCTGTGCCATGACCAAAATTCCCTTAAAATTTCTTACGTCAGGATTTCCATTTATTCTTTCCACAAAGAAATTCCTGAACTATCTTTCTCTCAGACAACCAAACTAACAAATGGTCAAACAGGCAAAAACAGAGCCTCTTTGAAGGTAAAATCATCATTCTGTAAAAACACAACATTGACCAAAAATATGACACAACTCAAAATGAGAAACAGTCCAGCAATGGGATTCAATTCAGTTGTGATCCATCAATTATTGTCTGTAAATGATTGAAGACATTTTTGCAGACTCCAATGAAAACACCTCTCAAGTTTCTGTCTGTTGGGTTTATCAAAATAATGTTTTGTAGCTCCTTTAGAATCTGTTTAATATAAAGTTAGGGTGCCCAATAATGTTGACACAATATCAGGACCTGTCTTCACAAGCTTATAAAACTGAATACATAGTGTCATCAGTTGAGGTTCCAGAGACTCGCCTCAATCCCTGAACATGACAATGACAATATTTGCTTTGCAGTGGGAAACTGTATCCGTATTTTAATAACGTGACTTATTTGCATATAAGCAGTTATAGCAAAAGGGAAAAACGAGCAGAGAGTTTACTGAAGTCCCTTGGTTCCTGGAGTGCACACAGTCACTCACAGGCCAGTCCCATTTAATCTAATTGCAGCTGAACACAGCAGGGTGACCAGAGCTGATTAGGACAGACCTTAGACATAAAAGACTCTGCAGAGACCTGCTGGCCTGATCAGAGCTCCGGGCTAACGCACACATACAGGTTTATGAGACAAACAGTGGCCCATCGTCCAAAACAGCCCTTCAGAGGACCTCTGTTTCTGTTGTCTTAATCTGATACACTTGATTTATGATTCTCGATTTATCATATATCTGGATTATAAACACTTTTTAATCATATTTACTCCCTCTGCCAAGGAGGTTAGGGTGTTTTGCCAACAGTTGTCCATTTGTTGGATTGGTGGTTTGTCTGTCTTGTGATCAAAATAACTCAAAACGTTCCCCACAGATATTAAAGTTTTAAGGGAATGTTGGTACAATGAAGGATTGGTTAGATTTTGGTGCTGATCTGAGTCCAGATGTGGATCCAGGAGTTTTTTTTTTTTAATCAGGATTTGGTAACAAGATAGGGCAGTTTTCCATAATTTTGCTAATAACCCAAGCATCTCTAAACCTTATTTGAGAAAACTTTCAAGATATGTTGACCATGGCACAAGGCTGAGGTAGCTGGACTTTAGTGGTGATCTGGATCAAGATGTGGATTCAGGAGTTTCTTGAAGGATTTGCAAAATTTTCTGAGATAAAGCAGTTGTCACTACAATGCAGCTAAGTATGTAAAAAATGCATTGGTGGAGGTCTGAGCTCTCGGAGAACTACTTTAGCACATGTGATCGGAGTTGATTTGGAAGTACAATTTATGTCATTTAGATTCTCCGGCAATGGAAACGCAACATATATTATTTCACAGGTAGTATTTTATTAAAATCTTAGTAAATTCTGGGTTGTGATTGTTACTGATGCACATTTTGTCTTTTTTCCAGAAAATAATTCAATTCAGAAACACTTTATTTAGACAAATGCAGATAAATATTAGCAAATTTAAGAAGCCATGAGCTAAGAATTAAAAATAAAACGTACAATGGCCATGTCTTGGTTCTGAAAATTTGGGAAATTTAGACAGTGTGCATGTGTTTGGTTGAAATACTTCAGGGATTCATTCTCCTTTTAAGCAACTATTTTAGTTGGTTTTCTTTAAATTCTCTTCTCAACACCACTATTCAGAAAGATGAGAAGGTATCATTAAAAAAGAGACACATAGCAAAATATTGAACTATCAAAAACAGGCGACACATCTTGACTTAAATGAAGCGCTAATATCCTGTCTGGACAACGACCCGACTGTTTCATTTAATCAGCTTTATTCCCAGAGATTTGCATTATCTCCAGGTGAGGAGCGTTACACCTTCTCACCTTTCCAGGACGTGTGCGAGTATAAACCCAAGTTAATCCTCATCATATCTAATGACAGTCTGTGGGGAAGGTAACATACTCAAGACAACAAGTGCACGCTAAAGAGTCACTCATTTAGTCACACCTGTGGCCCTCTTCAGACCAGGTGCTGGTTTTCTCAGTCCTCTGTTCTTTCATTTTGCTGAGCCTTTGTGAAGCCCTGTGGACTCACTCATGCTCAGACTCGACGCCAGATAAGTCCTCGAGGAGTAAGTGCTCAGGCTTTAGGGTGGAGACTGGGCTGGACATATGTGGCTTCTAGGGCTAAAAGGTTTATCGATTTAGGAACGAAATCTCAACTTCAGACAACCCAATCATGTGATCATCAAAGCTGCATTTTTTTGCAGCTCTCCTGACTGACCCAGGATCTGTTGTTTCAACTATTTTCCACATCCTATTTTACAAATTGTCAGGGAATTTGCATTTAAGAATGGCTCGCAAATTAACATTAAACTCACAACTGAGAATTGGTTCTCATTGTTTCTCATTGTGTTCACGTGTGTTTACACAATGGGCACTATTTTGAAGTGTGTAATCAACAGTGCAAAGCCAGGCCCTGTTTTATAGCAGATACAAGCTGTACCACAGACTTTAGACCACGTTACAGGTTGTGGGGCCCATTGTGGTCACCTTGTACTGGATATTTATATGTATATCTGCCAAACATGGACGTAAAGCAGCACCTTAGGGCACCTTGAGAAGTGAACTGCTTGATCCAGTACAACTCTATCAGCCAGCATCGAACAGATGAGGAAGACACTTTGAGGAAAAGGAAGAAATCTGATCCTTTAACAATTCCCTTATCATTCTTGTTGAATTTCTGTGAGGCTTGAATAGTTCTTTGTTAGCAACAATGTCAAACATGCTGCTCCTGATATTCAATACCTTGCTGCATAGGTGAACGCCCCTACAAGTTGCTGGTGTTTATATCCATTAATGTTGCATAGTAAGCGCCTTTTACCAAACTTATGCCACAATGTTGACCAATTCTGTCTCCTAATCCAACAGTTTTGACTTCTTTGTGTGTCATTTGTGCTGACTTCCTCCGTGGGAAGCCTGACATCATTGATTTACGTGACATGCAGGACAAACTGGAAGGAAACATTAAGCAAAACCACGAATGAAATCGATTCCTTGAGGGACTTGTTATCGATTCTAAACTAGGGTTTGTTAGCGATTCCCATCCCTCAATAGGCCATATCTTCCAAATGCACAGCCGTTACAGAAACTTGAACATATTATTGCACCATAACCTGGATGTTGTATGTTTATACTGATAAGCACTTCTAGTGTTTCGCGCTTCCAAAGTTGTAAGAAAATTTTTACTTTTTACTTCAGCTCAACCAAAAAGTGAGCATCAACCAAGGCAGTGCAGCACAAACCTGTGACATGATATGATGATGATCATAAGTTGGATATTATGGTCAAAGTCAAAGTTTAACAGGTCACAGGGCAACAAAAGAAGCTTACTTCTGCTCTTCTGACCTGCTCTTCCTGCTATCGTGACACACTCACATTTTTCCAATAGGTAGGTTGTTGTTACTGGAATTCTGGGTGTACTTTACTTTTGGTTTCAGCTTTACATAAGTTGGCAAACCTGTTATCTGACTTACCCGACATATTCACTCACCTTCTAGATGCCATCATTTCTTTGTCATCATCGCATGTCTAGATTTAGGCTTTAGAATTGTACCATAAGAAAGAAGAAGAAATCTGCTCCCTTTGGCTTGATCAAATATGTCTCCTACCTCATCAGTAGAGTTGCGGTTTGGTTGACCTCTTAAACCTTCACAAACTAAATCATGGCATATTTGTACATTCTGATGAGCCAGTATTTCAGCTTGATGTCTAAATAATCCAAAAGAAAATCAGTAATGCTATGCTGCAGATCTTTGAATAAGACATCAAATTACATTTACTATTTTCAACAGTTTTCAAAGCAAGACAAACTCTGTGTTTTAAAGAAAGAGCCGCCATGACATGCTTATTGTTGCCAGGGAAACACTAAGTTTATAATTGAAACTGCTGCTGCAGCTACACCAATGTCCCAAATCTGAACTTGTGATGGTTACTCACCCCCGCCGTTCTTCTGACACAGGTAGGGGAACCTCCAGACGTTGCCCAGGCCTACAGAGAAGCCAACCTGGGCCAGGATGTACTGCAGCTTGCTGTTCCAGGCCGGGCGCTCCTCCTCCTCACCGTCCGAGCCCCCTTCCTCCACGTCGCACTCTTTCCCGTCCCCGTCATGGTTGTTGACGATCAGCGAGGTCTTCTTGAAGGAATCGTCGCAGGCGTCCTCGTTGGAAAGCAGGTCCTTGTGAGACTCTGTGACATCCTCGTCAAGCTCTCTCTTGACGGCCTTGCTGTTTTTGGGCATTTGATAAAGCAAACAAGTGCGAGGGGTGAAACGTCTTTTGGTGGTCGGGCTGAAAGGGCGAGGCCAGGTGTGTGTCTCTGTTTGAACTTTGGCTGTGCAAAGCTGCAAGTTAGATTTAGAGTTTTAGAGTCTTAGTTCAGTTTTTCAGTTCAGTCTTTTTGAAGATGATGTTGATCAGGAGGTGGTTACTTCTTCATTATCACCAAAGGTCTGTGAAGGAAACAGGAAACATCAGAGAGTAAAAGTAAAGTCTGCAGGAGGCGTTGTGTGGGCCTCTTGTCATTGATGAAACAAAGTCTAGTCACTCATTTAGTTTGATTTCTTTGCAGCCTCTAATTTGACCCCTATAAATTATGTGGCCAGATTTACCCCATATGACCTCTGAAGAACCAAAACCAGATTCATCTGGTGGATGAAAACATAAGGACTTAAATTAAAATATTTAATAGGGGTGGGAGAAAAAGTTAATATACATAAGTATCTGGATTCTTTGACGATTTTTAAATCCATTTTTTTTTGTTAAAAAATAGATTTTTTCCAAATTTAAATGCATTTTAGTCCGTGTTAAAAGGCCACTTTTAAACGCAATCCAGGCTTTTGGAGAGAGAGTATAAACAGCTGGTTCAAATATATTGCTGAATAAATCCTAAAAACTGGCTCACATGTGATGTGTATTTTTCCTGATATAGTCTGTAGGCATCATCATTGTTCATCTTTCCGCTGGTATTGAAAAAGCTAACTTAAAATTGCAAATATCGGCAATATCCTAGAATTGCAATTTAAATCGAATCAGCACCTAAAAAATTTGTAAAAATCAAATCGGGAGAAAAGTGTATCTTCCTTTCTCTACTATTTAAAAAGACTGTTTATTTATTACGACCAATGAGATAAACTTTTAGCATCTTAATTTATCTGATAATAACAACTCCATTGGCTAACAGCCAATGAGAGGGAGCATTGAGGCACATCCCCAATGGAGTGTTGCATACTTTTACAATTCGCCGACATGGTAGCAACTTCTGACTTAACTTTACCGTCCTATAAGCCATGACTTTATTTGCAATACTTTCTCTTTTATAAAACAGGAAACTCACAATGTAACCCAACCAGTTTTTAAGTTTATGTTTGATAATGCAAGTTTTAATGAGAACTCAGGTTGTGGTTTAGCCTATGTGATATATACATGCTTGAAAAGTATTTTATGGGCTTTTTGCCTTTATTGATGATGAATAGATGATATTGGCAGGACTTAGAAACAGGGCGTAAGAAAAGTATGTAACCTACTCACCAATACCAGCACCCTTTAACACTTTCCCTCTCATTGTAGAGTCTGTCAGTTTGTTTTTTTTCCACATTGTTGTGGAAAACAATATAATATAAACCTGATTATCGCTGATATCAGATATCGCAAATTGGTCTGAATCACAAAATCAATTGTGAATTGAACGGTCACTGTCAGAATCAAAATGAAATTGTAACAAAGGAGAAGATTCACATCTATAGTAGGTAGTCCGAGTTCCACACAGCTAGAAGGTTTCTGGTTTGACTCCCATGAAACGCCCTGGGCCTTTTTCTCTCCATGTGCATGTGTCAGTTTTCCCACATTCACTGACTGCCCTTACGTGTGACAGTGTATGCGAATTGTTGTTTGTCTCTACATGTCAGCAGGGATAGGCTCCACCCCCCTACGGCCATGAGGACAAGCTGCATGTGTAGATAATGGATGGATTAATATTTAAAGATGCTAAGCTGAGCATTGTGGTGCATTTGTACATTCTGCTGATATTACAGGTAAAATAAGAGATATATACTCAATGGTCAATATGTGTGCACAATACTTTGGATTTGGATGCTGACAGGAACTGGAAATCTATCAATACAATAATCATCTTTTATCGCATAGAGCTGTAATTGTGCTGATGATATCATGCAACTCTAATAACTGTAAAATTCAGGTGTTTATTTATGTGATCTTACCAAAATCAAGACATGTTTGTTCACAGGATTGAATAAAAAAAAAATCTACTGACACCATGTTTATGCTTGTGGTCTCCTATGCCTCTAAAACAGAGATTATAAATCATCTCATGTGTGGAGAAATAATAAGCTGATTTAAAAACAAAATGTTCACAATAATCCACATCACTGTAACTGGGTCATTAAATATTGATGTAAGTATTGGCTCAACTTACACTTGGTCTATAAAAAGCATCATCAGTGCATCTCCAGAAAAAGTTTCAAGCCCTTGAGTCCTGTAAAACAAAGTCTTTAGTCTGATTTCAGTTTTATCTTTGTTCCCAAAGAGAATAATGCGAAGGTTTACATCCCTCAGTCATTCTAAACATTCCTCTCTGACTCTGAAAAGGTCCGTACAGAAAGTTATTGCTTTATCCCGAGTTATTTCTCACATGGAAATCACATGCCTGGCTTTGGCAGCGAGGGGAAACCTTGGTTATTCTGAGGGATAGAAAAGTGCCTGGGAACATTAGCCTGGCTGTGGACGGTGATGCGGGCTTTGACAGGTCGTGGTGTGGAGGCGATTGTGTTTCCAGCCTCCTGAATTATTGACGGGAGGAGACATTTGCATACAAACCCAAACACTTCTCTTCACTGCAGCTCACCGAGACGGGAAAAGCCCCCTCGTATGAGAGAAAGGATATCAGCCTCCAAAATAAAACTGCAATATCAGAAGGGGTTAGGGCTGGGAAACATGGACTAAGAATGATAGTTTGATAGATATGGCGTACTTTAAATGTAAAAGAAATGAACTGCTGTCACAAATTTATAGGAGCGGTATACTCTGATATGGCTCTAGTAAATATCAAAGACAGTGAGCAAAACAGATGCTAATCCAAAATCAGATGTATTTCAGTTTGACTATAAAGTGCAGTCGACATCTCCACACTCTTCGATGTGGAAAAGTACTGGCAACTCTGCCCTAGAGATGGTTAATTAACTTGCATTTGATGAGTTTTTATATGTTACATCTATTCAATCAAATAATTTGATCAAATTCAACAAACTAATAATATTTCAATGCAGGGATTAGTAGTTAAAATATACCCATTATCCATCTGTGTGTGTAAAAAGCAGCGTACTATCAATACACAACATATCCCAATATAAAAAGTGCAATATCCTGTTGATTATCATTCAACAATTTACGCAAATATGGCATTTGCTTTATTTGTTAGTTCAGCCTCTGGTTTCTAGTTCATCAATTAGACTCTTGATCTCTCTTCAATATTTATTGTTGTTATTTCTGTCACAGAGATGGACGACAATGCGTATGAATGTTGCAGAGACCAAGTTTTACATAAATAACACTGATTATTAACATGATATTTTTGCGCACAACGTTGTGGGTTCTTGCACAATAGATTTTGCCTTAGTTGTTTTCTTTTTTATTGTAATTCTCTTCCTCACATAAACAGACTCTTACATTGAAAGCAACAAGTCAATTTTTGTAAAGGGAAGCCTCTTCGCTTTTGACAAATATTATCTGTATCGGTAATAAAGCACTTGGAAATATCAGCATATTATCGACACAAATCAAGCATTGTGCATCCCTACTGTCATATGTTACTCATGAAAACTAAGTGTTTCAGTTGATAAAGTTTCTTTATCTTGCTCAGTCTTTATATCCTTTAGCCCATTCTTGATGGTCACTGTCAGTGATTCTTGTGTGTTTCTTTAATTATCATATGTTTGGCAGGTTCTTCAATCACAGTTATCATACATCTTAAAACTTTAACTCTTGTTCATTGTGCACACTACAAATCAAGCTATTAATTAAAATTTACACATAAAAAACATGAATACAAGTGATTACGGAGGAAAAAGACAAGCCAAGTTCTGTGTGCAATGTGGCGTGAAACTTCTACATCTCAAGCATTTCGTTTTCATGTCATGAAAAGCCTGAAACTAAAACTTGATTACTTGGCTCTGTGGTTCTACCTTTACCTTCTGTCTGGTTATACAGCATTATTGATCATTTCTGAATGGCACTGAATGATTGTCTGATTTGAAATAATTTTAAAGAATCTTAAAATCTCCCCATCCCTGGCAGGTTCATCTGAGGACGGAGGAATCAGACTAGGATCCACATTTTTGTCCTGCAGAGGACGCAATCCTGATATTCTCACATTTGATAGCTCTAATATGAATTTTACTACGAGCATCTTTAAGGGTGTGGACACTTCTGCCCCAAAATGCGGATGAAGGTGCGCAGTATCCCTGTCTTTTCTCGTCTTTTACGCATCAGCATCATGTGGCGTCTCGGTTTGGCATTTCACTCATTTTTCCAGCTCAATATTCCGCCTAATCGCAGGACTACAACCCGCCTCTCTCTTTGCACCACGCTGGGGATTAAGTGATTAATAGATTTCATTTAACGCGTCCAGATTAGCCTCGTTTGCATGAGGCAAAGGCCGCCGTTTCATAATCCAGTGAAAGCAACACAGCAGCCAAAAATGATGCTGAGTAACCTTCACTGTACGGAGGCTGGGGTGGGAAAAAAAGACCCGTATCTGCAGCTCTCACTGAGGGTTAGTCTTCCAGAGGATGAGTCTGCACATGACTCAGGATTGATGAGTCAAAAAGGGTGGGATGGGAAAAAGCGGATAAAGCTTTGAATTAAGACAAACAGACAGCCTACATACATCGCCCCATGTGGCACCCCGGCACAAACTGTTCCCTGAGGAACGCCGATAAATCAATCCTGCCTCCCCCCTCCCATGACATCCATGTGAGGTGTTTCATCATTCAGTTGCCGGCCACATCCTGCGCCTTGGTGCTCCATCCAGCCTCCCGCATCACCATGCCATGCCTCAAAAAAACAGATCCCTGCCTAACAAAAGGATGGAGAATGGTAGATACTCACCAGTCCGGGTAAAATTCGTCCTTCTCTGAAATGATGAGCCTCAAGGGATGAAATTGTGAGAGCACATGCACGGGGCAGACATTCTGAATGTGCGTCTTTATGAACCAGTCCAGCCAAGTGAGTGCGCTTCTTACACCCGGCGTTCCACATATAGCTGAGCCGGAGCACGGCAAGGGGGGGTCGCCTCGGAAAGCCCTACGACCTCCCTCTTTCTCAGCCCTGCATCCCTCTCTCCTGAGCCAAAAATACTTCAAGAATGTCCCGACATCCATAGGTGAAAACAAAAGTCCCGGATTTTAAAGCTTTAGGCTTAAAACCATCCTCTTTTCATCTTCCACCCCCGTATTCTTCATTTGGTTCAGTCCACTACAACAAGGAAATGGACAGGCAGACATATGAGCGCAATGTGCCTCTGTTTATAAGCGCTCTTTTCTCTCCCATTGTGGTTATCAATTTGGACATTTTATCAATTACATGTCAAATATTTTTTATTTTTAATTTTGGGGATTTTTAACGAGAGAAATGTGACGTATCGGTCAAGGTCGGAAATTACGCGTGATTCACCCGCGCGTTTTCATGGGTAATTCAAAGAAAGAGCCCAGAGGGAGGGGGGGAGGCCCATGTAATGCAGGGCAAACCAAACAGGCAGAAGTGTAACAAAAATAGACTATAGCAGGCTGAGCCCATATGATGCAAAATCAGGGATGGAGAGATTAACATCCCCTTTAAATGTAATCAAAATTTGTCAAGACATGTTTGAGTTATTAACAAAAATGTCGATAAAAGCCCTATCATACAATGTGTTAAAATCTTATTAGAGAAAAAAAAGTCCTCGGTCTGGATTCAGGGCACCACCAAAATCTAATAATTTGTCCCTTGAGCCATGGAACTTTGTGAAAAATAATAATAATAAAATGAAAAAAGACCCACTTCTGGCACAGGAAAACCAATAAAATCTAATGGATGGCCCTATCCGTAATATATCCTCATTTTCTATTCAGAACTTTTTGAGTTTTCCTGTTAACAAACTTGAGGTGCTCCAGGAGCACAAACATCCATTTCAGGCATTATCAACAACATCAGGTGAGTTCAGGCAATAAAATAAAACACCCTATATGTTAAGAAATCTTCTTAAAAATCCAGTTTCATATCACTACCAAAATCAAAGCAGCTCTTCCTTCTGCCATGACCAACATTTTTCTGTAACTGTCATCAAAATGTGAAGTCCCTTTCACAAAATGTGAACAAATCTTTAAAAAAAAAATCCTGGATCTGGATTCAGGCCACCCCTTGAATGACAATTTTTTTTTTAAATGGCAGGCAATGTAAAAATAGATAAATAAATAAAACGGGAGCCAATTCTGTCTCAAAATAACCAATAAAATCAAACTTATTGGTCCTATCCAGAAAATATCCTCATTTTCTATTCAGAACTTTTGGAGTTATCCTGTTCACAGACTAATGGTCCTCCAAGAGCACAAACCTCCACCAAGGCATTTTCAGCATTGTTAGCTTGGGTTGGCTGTGAGAAAAAGGAAAACTGCTCCATGCCATACAGTTAACTAAAGAAATCCATTAAAAATTCCAAGATCCACATTCAAAATCTACATCAAAATCTGATATCTTGTCCCTTGAGCCATGACCAACATTATCTGAAAATTATTGAGTTATTAGCAAAACTTTGGAAAGCTGTGTTACTCTTTGAGATGCCATAAAAATGAACAAAGTGTTCAGACGTGGTCTGCTATATGAGCTCCTGTTTCCTTTTTATCATCTGACATCACTCTGCTTTTTCTCCAAAGAAGTGATGAATATTTACTCTTTTTTAGACCATTCACTGGAAACCCTCGAGACAATTGTGTGTGAAAATCCAGTAGATCAGTGGTTTCTGTCAAATCATGCTACATTCAATTTTCTATTTGCTGGAGTAAAAAAAGAGATTTTATGGTGTATTACTTTCAGACATCCGTTAATGAAGCTGTGAAGAGAAGAGCTTTAAAGACTTTAAAGGTGCCAAAAGTGTTGCCCGTGTTTGCCTCAACCTTTTGGAAGTCAAATGTTAACTCATGTCATCCTGTGTGGTTGGAGTTTGAGAGGAGTTTTGTTCGTGTTGTTTGCAGAACTTGAAGCCACACGAGAGGAGATGGCTTCAGTGACACTGAAAGTGAAACTGGGTCATGCCATGCATTGTTCTCCTCTCTGATCAGATCGCTTTTACAGCTTCGAAATGAATCTTTGTGCCAAATTCACAGGGTCCCCCCATGAAACGCACATGGTTACTGCTCCTCCTGTGCAGATACAGGCATGTTTGATGAGTCTGCCCCAAACTTTTGGATCTGAGAGAATCCTATAATGAACAACTCTTCTTCTCTTAAAAATATGTTCTTATTCAAACAAATGGGGAAACACGTGGAAGATATTGTTTTTCTCCCTTAGTAACTCTTTATTTAAAATTCAAATACAATCAGGATTTACATAGAATTAGATACAAAGTAATAGAGTGTATCATAAGACATGTACACTTATAGTAATAATTACAATAAAATCAAACCAGTATATACATATGATTACTGAAAATGACTCTTTAAATTGTAGCACTTCACTCTCCTTTTTCTTGTTTGACATCAGCTTCAAAGTGGCACAGAAAATTTGTATTCTTTTGAAGATACTAAAGTTAATCTGGGACTTGTGAAACTTCATCTTGCGGATGTGAAACTCCCCATCAGAAGCCTAAAGGATTTGAGACAGAGCATATCGGTTTATCATAACATTCAAATTTTAAGATATCATCTCTGGGTCCGATTGGGATTGAGTGTCCAGTTTTATCGTGGATGAATGTTTCCACATCTCTCCAAAATACAGACGAAAATGGGCAAAGACAAAACAAAGGCAAAATTGTCTCTCATTTTCACAAAAAGTCCAAGTTTCTTTAACTATAACTTTAAGCCAGTTTGAGCAGACATGTTGAGCTGCACTGACATGCATTAAACCTCGACTACAATGAAGTTGGGACGCAGTGTAAAACATAAATTAAACACAATTATTTGCAAATCCTTTTGACTTTTATTCAAATCAATGCACCAAAAAGAGCAAACGTATTTAATGTTTGAATTGATAAACTAGAGTTTTCTTGTTGCAAACTTATTTTGGTTCGATGCCTGCAACACATGTTTGGGATGATGGTTAAAGACTGAATGTCTTCAAGGGTTAGGTGCCATGGTTAGGTGGGTGGCTGTGTTTAATTTCTTCTCTTGGTTTTGTGCTTTTTGTATTCAGTCTATTTTTCAGTTCCTGTTCTTTAGCTGCTTCGTTATTCTCAAATACCTTATATAAATATTACCCATGTGCTTTTTTTCATATCCAAGCTTTATATAACTCCAAGGTTACAAACATATTTGTAATATCAACAAAATGAGTCTGAATTGTATTACAGATTGTATGTTGGATCTAAATGCCCAATAAAAATATAAATTGAAAAAAAAAAAAACATGTTTGGGGCATGCTTACTCTTAATGGCACTCAAAGTGCTTGCGAAATGGGGACACTGACTCTTGAAGCTTTCTTGGGAAAATTATTTCACATTCTTGCTCATTCAGTTGCTCCACAGTTTGGTGTCTTCAGCAGGTCAGTCTCGTTCGAGTATGTGTCTTCATTGTCTCCAAAATTAGCAGGAATGTCCCTGAAAAAGATGGATCCCAGAATACATTAATCCAGAACCTTGCAGCATTAATAGAGCCTTCACATATGCAGGTTACCCAGGCCATGGGCACTGACACCTCTCCATACCATCACAGATTCTGTCTTCTGACCTTTGCTCTGATAACAGTCTAGATGGCCTTTTTCCTCTTTAGCCCGGAGGCCATCACGTCCATGATGTCCATAAACAGTCTGAAATGTGGACTCAGACCACAGCAGACTTTTCCACTTTGCCTCATTCCATCTCAGGTGAGCTCGAGCTGAGAGCTGTATGTCCTAACAATTTCCTGACCAATGAAAGAAAACATTTATACTAAACAGAGACAGATTCATCCATATGTGTGTCCTAAAGTTTCCTAGAGTTTGTATCAAGTGCACTGGGTCCATCTCCCATTTGATTTCCTAAAAGTGCTTGAGGCTTGATGCTCACATCAACCCCATGACTCCAAGTTCATGTTCCTCTGGTGAAATGATGGAGATGTATTTCTGATCACAGATTACAGAACATGTCCACGCTATGCTCTGATCGCAGCTGTTTTCTCTTATTGCATCATGTCAGTTCAGCATGGGTTGTAAATGAATTGATTGCTGCTAACAGCCTTGGTCTAATCAGGACGGCACAGTGACCCTGAGAACTGAGAGTGGACAGAAAAGATCATTTTAATTATGTAAGTGCTTTGGACGAGTGTTGAGTTTGATAATGACACTCCAGTTACTTATAGATCATTATGGAACAGTCTGTCAGGGACTCAAGCAGCACAAGAAGTACCATTAAGAACACACTGGATAATGTCCAAAGTCACCATTTAAAGGTGCTATGAGGAGAATCTATTTGCGGCAACATGAAGACTCTGCTACCCATGAGCATGCGCGGCGACTGTTGTAATGCTGCATTCCAGTAACCTCGGAACTGGGAATGACATCATCTCCGACTTATCTGTGTTCCGGTTGAAGTCGGAGAAAAACATGCTGATCTACCAGGCTATTGTTAGCTGTTGTTAGCACGCCCTGCGTTGTTGTTCACAAATATCACATGAAGAATGTGATTATCACTATGGCAGTATTTTTGCAAATATAAGTCTAACAATACGATGTATGCAGCTGATCTAGAGCGACAAACCCCAGTCAGAAGTGCAAAAAAAAAGATTATTACAGGAGCTAAATAACTGTTCACACTGGGGGCATCCATCTTCGATTGTCAACTCAGGGGTGGTGAGGTTTCACCAAGTTCCCAATAGGAAATTCCGACTTCGGGGGTCGTTCCAGTTGCAGTTTCCTACTCAGAACCTGGAAATTCCTACTTCTGACTACAACTGGAATGCACCAAAGACGTGACCCAAGGCAAAGTGTGTGTTTATTGTGATAAATGTAGCTCAGACCTTCCTCAGAACTCTGCATTGCTTTACAACTTCTTTTTTCAACAACTTACAGGATGCAAAGCGACAAGGTAATGTATCTCTTTCTAGTTACGTAGCGGTAGTTTTTGATGTGTGACAGCAAGCAATTTTTGGAAAACTTAGTATCGTAGTTTTGTAGCTGGCTAAATATCACTCCTTACAGCCCGGTGCTCTAAGACGTGTCCGAATAATATAAATTTGCTCTAGTTTTAATTGTCTTGTTCCCGAAGTTGAGTATCCAGGCCAGTCCAGCCCTGTCCGACCCGACCGGAAGGCTAAGGAATAGCGTTTATAGATAACCTGTTTTAATGTTATTAAACTCATCTTAAAGTGTGTATTTCAATCAGGCATATATCTAAAAGTGAGACTTTTTTGTAATTACTTAGAAACTCCTCACAGTCCCTTTAAAAGTCGAAACATATCCATTTGAACCCATTATAATGTATGAACCTTGCAGCATGTAATGTTTTATAAAACTCTGTAAATATGCAGAATTCAAAGTGAGTTTCATTTCTTTATGCAGATCAACAACATGCAATTCTCATCAAGACAAGAAATAAGTTTAAAGGGAATATTTCAGTGTTTATAAAGGTGGGTAGTATGTGGTATTTGATATCAGTCAGTAAAGGCTGAAAAGCTCCTGGCAGATAAACTACTTAGCTGTTGAAGAGTTCATTATTTTCAATATTTTTTAAAAATTTTTCAGTAAAAGAAGCCACAAAATTATGTTTGGACAGATGTACCATTTGGCAAAAGGAGTCAAAGCACTTTTTCCCCTCCAGGAAATTTCTGTGTTTGGCATAATTTTATGATAAATCATGAAATTCCACTTCTTTTACAGGTCATAGTACAAAAAAGTAAAGGACTGTTATATTAGACAAAAAAAAAACATACAAGTAGAGTGGATGGATGAGATTGACGAGTAAAACAGATATATCAACATTTTGTACCACTTCTCCCAACTCTATTATCAGTTTCTGTAAAAATAGTAATAAAAAAGTCTCAATAGAGGTACTAAATGATAGTAGAGGTGTGCTGTTCGGATGTGAGAAAACAGAGAGGGGAATTCCTGGTAAGCTTACACTTCTTCTACAGAAATTTTCAGAAAGTCAAGTATGAAGAAGTGTTTGTGTATTTTTAACATGAGTTAGGGAAAAATTCTTGAGTAAAACATCAGTTTAGATGATCTGCAAAGGAAAAAGGCTAAAAAAACTAAAGGTGTTTAGTTTGTTCAATGATCCAACTCTATTGAACATACCCTTTTTACAAATAAAATAAAATAAAACAGGTGAGACTTTAGACCAACCAAAATGAAGTTACATTGAAAAACATACTTTCTACATTTACCACAAAACGCAAGCCAAACAAAAACTGCAGTTTGAGGATTATATAATAATCTATGTATAATCCAGGAGTTTTGATCATTGCAGTATCACTGAAGCTGATCTCAGTTTCATTCCCAAGTTTTTAAAAAAATGTTTGCCCACTTCTTTTACCTGAGCACTTATATTTCATTAAAGAAATGTGTTAACTCAGGATGGACAATGTTATTTTGTATTTCCTACAAACTTTACAAAACTGTCCTATGGACTGATAGAACCAGATCAGTATTACTGTTCCTGAAGTTCATTTCTTGTTGGTGAACCTGACACCACAAACATGCTTAAAGGGTTTCCATCCAATGTTGGACAAACGCGATGAAATGGCCAGATCTTTGATATCAAAGCTCAAGATTGTGACTCATCTTCATCCCTTACTCGTTAAGTTTGTAGAAACCTCTACCACCAAGTCCATCCTATCACTGTCCTCAATGCAAAAACATCCCTTTAGCACAAGTTACATTATTTTTCAGTCTATAGAAGACCTACTGTCAAACATAATCTCTTACATATTCATTAACCAGGTTATTCAAGAATTGATTTTTAAATCATCCACATTTAAACCTCACAGGTCACAGTTATCTGAGCTAACCCAATGACCGTCAAGTTTTAATCAAACCAGCGTTGTCCAAACTTTAGTCAGTCATGACCAGGTCGTTATAACATGAGTGTAGGGTTTCTTGAGGCCAATGGCACGCTAGTAAATTTAATTCCCATCAAAATCAACAGGCCAGTCCCAACCTTTTGACCAGAAAGTTAATCCAAAGCTGCACTTAAATTCCCTCTTTGTTTCCTCATCATTGCCCTTGTGTTTAGGACTACTTTCTGATCCGATATCTGGACTATGTATCCTTCCAACAGCCCTGCCATCAGTCACTGGAGCACAAACTGATGTGTCTCTGCCTCTCATGAATATTAAGAAGATGGGTCGATTCCATATAAACAGTCAAAACAAAACAGTCACAGCACTGCAGCATGGGCCAAAGCCAACAATGGCTTATTATTGTGAATATGGACATCAGTTCCCCCTCTACAGTGACCGGACATGCTGCTAGCAGTGAGCATTTATTCTGCTGTTTTACTCTGTGGACCCCAGAGGATACAACAACAGCAGAGGAAACTGATACCAAACCAGTTACAACTGTTCTTATGGACATTCAGAGATAAATGTGTGCTTTTTAAAGTTATTAACATGCTGATATTTAATCCAGAGTCACAGCCTATCTGAACAATCATCTCAGAGCTCTCTGCAGAATTCAGCATTATTCTCCCTTTATGACAAACGTCATTTGAATTTGACATTCATTCATTAATTTTCAATGAATGAATAGAAAATGGGACTGGAGCCTATCCCAGCTGTCATACGGCGAGAGGTGGGGTACACCCTGAACCGGTAGCCAGTCGATCGCAGGGCCACATAGAGAGACGAACAACCATTCACGCTTACACTCATACCTAAGGGCAATTTAGAGTCACCAATTAACCTAATGAGCATGTTTTTGGGCTGTGGGAGGAAGCCAGAGTGCCCGGAGAGAACCCACGCATGCACGGGAAGAACATACTAACTTCACACAGAAAGGCCCTGTCTGACCCGGGAATTGTACCTGGAACCATGTGAGGCACGTGCACTACCTGTTGCACCACTGTGCCACCCTTGAATTTAACATTAAACTGAAATAAACTGATCAACAGCTATACATAGAGAAATAAACAAGTACATATTCGGAATAAGGGAGCAGTGCTCTTTATTTTGGCTTAAAGGAATACTTCGACGATTTTGGACCCACGCCCTTTCCGTATCATTGACAAAGTGAGACAAGCTCAAAAATACCTTTTTTGTGTTTTCTTTTCAACCCGTTAAAATAACGTTTTGATACACACAGACCTGCACATGTGCAGTGCTCCGTGGAAGGATATACCGCCTCACAGTTTACAAAGCCTGGTGAGTTTTGTAAACCAGGGACTTTTTTGGTGAAAGGAAAAACATCATGCCTGTGTCATTAAACTCTCGTTCAACTTCCTCATCCATCGTGGCTCTTGCAGCTGTTGCGAGGCTACATAAACATGGTTATGTCCGAGGGTCGCCCTCTTCCGGCTGCTACTGCTGTTCCGCGGAGCACTGCGCATGCGCATGCGCATGCGCAGGTCTGTGTGTATCAAAACGTTATTTTAACGGGTTGAAAAGAAAACACATCTTTTAAAATGTTTTATAACCATTTCGGATTTACTTCACGTGCTAATATGCCATCCCCTGGACCACTGTAAGGAGTCTTTGTCCACTTTCGTCGGTCCGGCTCTGACTCCTATTGAGCTCCAGCCATTGAGCTAAGCTACCTACGAACAGCTGGGAGCCAGCCACTGGACGCAGAGACACAAAAAAGGTATTTTTGAGCTTGTCTCACTTTGTCAATGATAGGGAAAGGGCGTGGGTCCAAAATCGTCGGAGTATTCCTTTAAAGATAAGAGACCAAATATGATTAGATTTAATCTGACGTGTTCAGAAGCTGGATCATTTCAGTTGTTAGTGGGAGGTAGTTTTGAGTTAAGTGACATGATGTTCCTTTCCTGTGGATGCACAGGCTTACCTTCATAAGCTGTAGCACAGAGAAGAAGAAATACTTCAGAACAGGATCTAATGAAACATAATTTTGTGGCTCATTTTTACATAAAACGCACAAAACTACACAAAATGGCAGTGTACCTATAAAAGATCCTAACCTCAAAAATACTGAAATATCCCTTTGAGACATCACAAGCAAAGAGCAATCTTGAGCCTCGATGACCTTGACCTTGTTCCTGTGACATTTAAAACTTCATGAATTTACTCGTAACTGAGCATACCCTTTAAAACTTATGTAACGGTTAAAGACACGATGTGGTCACAAGCAACCATGAAATATGATGCTCCATTTCTCTGACCCGTGAAAATCTTATTAGCTGACCTGATTTCAAATAAACGTTTGCCAAAACTTTAAAGAAAATTCCTTTGTCTTCCCGAGATGTTGGATTAACAAGAATCAGATCATACAGATGGAGAAGTATTCAAACTTTAAAATCAGCTCTGGTTTTAACGTCTTGTTCTTATTTTAAAATCAAAATTATGGTTGAATTAATTGATTTCTGCTGATTTTCTCCTCTCCTCTTTTTACACATCATTGGCCTACATAGACAGTTTTTCATGTTTGATAAGGGGCATTAATGCATCTCCAAATTATAAACGGGTTATGGAGAACTGAGGGTTCTGCATGTGTCTCGCTTGCTGTGAGTATTTCTGTGTTTGAGGGAATCAGGTCATCCTTCGATGAAGCCGTTATGTAACTGCCTGTCTGGGAATCAGCCTCCTCCTGAACATCACATCAGGAGCCTCGCTGCATGGTGGGCTGCTCTTCTGTCATGTGTGATCTGAAAATATCAGCTCATATTTAAGTTAAATGAGTATGCTCTGACCTTCATAACCCTGAAATTAAGTATTTCTCAATAATTTGGTCATTGAGGACAAAAGACAGACAAATGCAGCAAAAACACGATGAAAGGTTTTAACTGTAAAACAACAACAACGACAAAAATGATTCAGATTAATTCTTTATCCAGATATGGGTGAAGACAATATCTAAGTTGTGTATGTGTGTGTAGCTGATTGTGTATAACCAGAATTAGTCGCCCTATATGTCTTTTATTTACTGTTAAATTCATTGTCATTTATTATTTATAATAATGTTCTAACTGAATTCAGTTTTTATTTACCAAGTATTTTAATCCCCAGTGTTGCCAAATCAATGAAAATCTAATACACCAAGCTCCTCCATCTGGTTTTCTGTGCCAGTATCAGTTCATAGTCCATTAATTCAGCGGTTCCCAAATTCAAACCTGGTGCTCATGCACTCTTCCACTTGTGCTCTGGACATAGTTTGTAAATATGTCTGACTCTGCAATGTATGTAACTGAAGGACAGTCCAGAGCATGGGTGTCCAAAAGAACTGGACAAAGTCATGTGATGTCCGCCATCTAATTTCTTTTGGAAACTTGAAAAAACCTTTGTAATGAACAAAAGCACGCCATCTCAACCAAACTTTAGTTTAACTCTCTCACAGACAGAGGCCACATTGAGATGGTACAACTTAAGGCTTATTAAATCATAGAAAAAAGAAAAAACAACCCCCTGTAATGTGCAATCATACATTTAGACTGAAGCAGTTTTTTTGATCAAGGCTGTAAAGATGTCTATTTAAGCAGTAAACACAATGTTTCCCCCCACAAAATAACTAAGGTGTCAGGTTTCTGCAACCAGCCTCAAGTGGATACCAGTGTTAACTTTGACAGCACTTCTTTAAAATTAGTTTTATAGAATTTGCATTAAATATATTTCAGTTTCAGACAGAACTTGGTCATCTAAAGTGTTCATTCTAGTTTCAGTTAAAAATATGGAGTGTAAAGGGTAAGGCATTTTTTATGTTTCCTTTAATTTCTGAAGTCATGTTTTACTCTTGAATAAAATCAAACATCTAATAACCCTTTATTGAATGTAAAGTTTGATGCACAAATGAAATGAAACAAATGTTCCTTTTTTGTGAAATGCAGTCACCTTTATTTAGGCTATGTGGCAGAGCATCTCAGTAGCAAACCAGAACTGACCACAAACAGTGAACCTGCTCTACAAGAATATATCAATTCATAAAGAGAGCAGCTCTGATTGGATCGCTCCACAACTTATCCCACCACCACCAAGCTAAGGCAGCTGTGATTGGATGTCCCTCTTAAAGTAATAGTTCAGTTTTTTTTAATTGGTTTGATAAGCTCCAACCAACTCATGTCACTTATTGCTCATATTACTGGTTCCAGATACACTTTATTTTCCGAAAAGTTAATGCACTCAAAAAAATTCTATGTAGCGTAGTGTTAAACTGTAGTATTGTTTTTTGGTGGGAGTTCGTGCAGAGTTAGAAATACCACTTGTATTAGTACAACACTTCTGTTTTGCTGCTGGTTCTGAGTCACAAACTTTTACAAATTGTGGCTTACTGTGGTAGCCTTGCAGAGCAGACAGATCTGCCTGATTCTGAAGTCATGCATCTCGGTCTTGCCAGCCTCCACTGTCCAACGGTTTCACTCGGCTAAATGCTTAACGGCCCAATCAGGGAAGAGAGGCGGTAGCTGCGAGTGTGACAGCAACAGGAAGTGACTTAACAGGAAGTGAAGTCACTTCCAGTTGTACAAATAATGGAGGCTAATGTCAGTTAGCCTCATGATTAATCAGCGATACTTGGCAAAATCTGCTCTCCTCATAAGTTTACTTATTAGGCATTGCCTTTGACGAGGCTCATGTCCCATATAGGTGTTAAATGATACGTCTGTGAGGTATAATTTAATGTGAAACAATGGTCTCAACGGCTAATGGCAACAAGGGCAAATAACAGCTGACCGTCAGCTGTAGCAGCTAACAACAGTCAGCCACTATGGCTAACGTCCATTTACTGTTGTTTGGCCTTGTCAGCCATTAGCCGTAGCAACGGCTAACCGTTAGCCGCTAGGTTTAGCCACTATATATGCTACGTCATAGCAGCACTGCTTAATATGGATTGGTCCGCGATGAGTGTTTTGAGCCTAACGATCATCCAATCACAAGCTGCTGTTGTATTTGAAGGTTCTGCTCCTGAAAACATTCTGGCAGGGCTCCTCCCCAGATGGATTAGTGAAATATTTTCAATATGGAACTGTCCATGGCATGTCAGATTATTACTGTGGGAGTGGAGAGAACTTTCTACTGCATTCAATGTACTGGCCATGTGGAGCTCATACAACCACACTTCAAACCTGAAATATTGCTTGATTGGATATTTTCCTAACTTTCTACAGGTTTTGGGACTCCTGCTCGGGGGGCTCTATTTTCGGGTCATTGTTGGGACACAAAAGGGGGCTCAACTTCCTGATGTGGAAGGATTCAATCAGACATCAGGACTGATAGAAACATCAGATTGATGACCAGTGGATAAAATGTACCCCATCAATTTCCTCTGTGGTCAAAAGGTGTGGCTATTTGATTAGTTACCTTGTCAACTGGAGACTCCACCAATTGTTTCCTAAATGTCACTGTTAATCAGTTGATGAAAATAGAGTGAGTCCTCATGAATAATGGAGGTTTAGAGAAAAACACAACAGTTTTGTATTACAGCAAACAGGGCCATGATATAAAAGATTTAGGAGACCACTGCTCTAAACCTTATCAATCATAACTGAATTCATGGCAAAGCTGTTCAGGATTTTCTAATTTGCTCCCGATTGAGTCTCTTTTGGGTGCATACATAACATTCATAGCGTGACTCAATATTAATCTGAGCCTGTTTATGACACTTCTCTGCTCTCTCCATGCTGTGACTCCTTCCCTGACACATCTGAACTGTTGTTTTCTGCTCTTGTTTTCTGTCAGAACCTGTTTTCAGTATTTTAACAGCTGGTTAAACGATCAACACAGCTGTGTCAGATGGAGCTTTTGGATCAGAAGATCAACATGTTGACAGCACTGAGGGCGAGCGTGTACTCTGACATTATAACCTAAAATATAGAGTTACACTTTAATTCAATGAACGATGAGGGCTGGGAAACAAACATGGGGTTTTTCTCATCTTTTTACCAAATGGGATATTAAATTAAGTCTCAGTTTAACTCTTCATATAAAAAAGACTTGGTAAGAGTTAAGTTTGTTGAGTTTGAGCTTGTTTAAAATCAGAATAACCTAATTAATTCAGATGTGATATTGATATCAGGTACACAGTGTTCTCCATTCAGTGCTGCTGTTTTGATTTTGTGATGGCAAACACAGACTCTGTCACAGATGGCGGCTTACCTTGCCTACCTGTTTAATTCTTCATGAAGTGACCCTGACTCTGGTAACACAACTCCTTCAGGTTGTCACGAGTTTCCCCTCCCACGCTTCTGATGGAAAGTCAGGGCAGGTTGGTTTTCAGCGTGTGACAGCGCTGCACGTCCTCGGCCAATGGGAATCAGGCAGAGCGGGCATGAATGGACCGATTAAAGATCCTCACTCTCCTGTGGTCACAGAGAAAAACAGAAACAATCAGCTGCTTTCAAAAACAGCTTGTTTTCCAAACAGGAAGGTCACTATAAGATGAATTAGATGATCCTACTTGAACTTGTAAGCCGATGCAGAGTATGTGTGTTAGGGCTGCACAGTTGGGCCTGATTTCAGTGCTGTTTGATGACCATTGTGCAGTTGGTAGGGGCTTTGAAGCTCTTTTGGGGGTTCTTTAGAGGACTGCTCTCTTGACACGTTGTTGGTTCAGGTGGGTTTTTTGGGAAGTAAAAACATGCAAAATATCCGACAAAGACGCTGCTATTTATAGATCAAATGAGCCCCCTCAGTGGGTGTTTGCTCCATGTTGTTGCAGCAGTATTTTGTGATGTCATTACACAATGCAGGTTTTATTTTTGCCTCCATCCGGCTTTCTCACATCATACAAATATGCATGCACATTTTAATGAATGAACAAAATAACCTTTTTGACATAAATGTGGAGGTCACTAGTACTTACAATTACCTCATTTCTTGTTTAACTTTTTGCTCTTACTCTTTAGTACTGATGTTTTTGTTTGTATTTTTCATTATTTTATATTCTGAAAGGTCAATTCAGGGATCATGACACTAAAACACTGGTGTTTTTATGCTCTGTATGGTTTTCTCAATGCCGCAGACCAACTTTATCCCAAATTCCTTGGGCAGTGTCTTTTTAAAAGTTACAAATTTAGCAGGTATTTATTGAAGTAAGGAAAAACAACAGAAACATACACCCAACACAGCTTTGGTAGGGAACTGTCCTATATGGAACTGGATCTACATTCAATATTTCCTGCTGCTAAACAACACTTTTTTTCTTACCGTCATGATGGAGGGATTCATGATTGTCAACTTGGATTCATGTAAGGTGTTGGATTTATGTGTTTAAGTATATATGTGTATCTATAAATGAAAAGTTTGTCTTCAGCATGTTCTATTGTAAAGTGTCTTAAGATAACACTTGTTATGAAGTGCCGCTATACAATTAAGATTGATTAAAGATTGACAAGCAAGTTATTTTGGTTGTTTAAATTGTTTTCAATATGGAGAACCAGGAGGATAAGTTTCTGTATTCATTCACCCATCTCTGCATTATCCATACCATTTATTCCTTCAGGATCACAGGACTGGAGCCTATCCCAGCTGACATTGGGCAAGAGGCAGAGTAGAGGCTGGACCTGCCTTCAGCCAGTTGCAGGGTCACATAGAGAGATAGATGACCACTTTCTCTGCACCACACGTATGGGCAATTTTGGAGTCACTAATTGACCTGTCATTTGTAGACTGTGTATTACCATCTGAAGGCAAATTCAAAAGTTGTGATGGTAGCACATACAATAAAAGAAAAAGGAGGAACTGACTGCAGTGTAAGCTATTTGAATCCAGGCCAAACAGGTAAATGGTGCCCAGAGGTTGACACTTCTGACTAACTCACACCTGAAAAGGCCCCAACTTCTTTCAGGGCCCAGCCATTTCTGTGTGCAGCCCTGGATGTGACTAATGCTGCAGAGTTTTTGTCTTGTTCATTAAAGAGCTCTTTCAAACAAAGAAGACATTTTCAACACACCAAAGGGTATGTAAAACTCAGAAAAGCAGAACATGGGCTCTTTAAATTCTAATATTTGTTTTTTTGCTGCAGCTATTTATGATTACAATCAGCTGATACATTGTTACTGTTTAAGAACAATTTATAAAAAACATTTGAAAACTGGATAGTCTCCAAATCACATTTTAAATTAATGTGTTCACTGCACTAAAAAGAAGCTTAAATGGACCAAAACATCCAATTGAAGCTTAAAGATAACCTGCAGATTGGTAATTTGTGTAAAAAAGGAGGAAAAGCACTCAAAAGTGAGAGATGAGGAGTAGGCCTCTTGACCTTTTGACCCAAAGTTAGGAGAAAATACCTCTTAAGGTTCTTAAGGGCGTTTTCACACCAACCATATTTAGTGCGCACCAAATAAGTTTTGAATTTGGTACGTTAGTGTCAATGTGAATGCAACCACCGCACTTTGGTGCGCACCAAATCAGCCGGTCTGAGACCTCCATGAAGGGGTGGTCTCGATCCGCTCCATCTCCCGACATTTGGTGCGGTTTCACTGGTGTGAAACAAAGTGGTCTGAACCGATCTACTTTTGATGCATTACTTCCATGTAATCTTTTGCTTACTCAATTTGTTGATTTGTTTATTCTGGTTGAGGATTACGATGATTTACGAGGGTCCAGAAGGTTGCTGATGCCATCTCAAACACATTAAAAAAACACACTTAAAGGAAAATGTGGAAGAGAACGAAACGTAAACATTGGTTGTTTGGTGTAGGAAATGGTTGCCATGGTAGTCTCTTCTTCGTTCTCCTCCATAGCAGGTTTGGTAACCAGTTAGGTGCATATCGCCCCCTGCTGTTTCAAACTGAGTAAATACACAAGTGGGCCCAGGCATGGTTCGATATTGCCAGTGTGAATGCAAGCCGGCGGGGGCGAACCGCGCCGCAGTACGGTTCAAAACAAGTGGGCCTAATGTGAAAACGCCCTGAGATGTTGGGTCCATAAAAAATCAAACTATTGGACTTACACACAGATGGATGCTTTGAGTAAATACAAAATAATGATGCCCCTAGCCTTGAGTATCGCCAAGAAAAATAGTGCAATTTAGAGGAATGGACTGAAAGTGAATAGAAAATGGAATTAAATTTGATTTGTAGACGGGGTAGATGAACTCAAAGAGGTCACACTACGATTGGGTGTGACAGGTTTATTTTTAGAGCGACTAAATTTAACTTCAAATAAGACATCCGACTCTTTAACTTACAAAACATGAATGCATATACAGTATGTGTGTTGTTTTAGTGTCTCAAAGAGGCTGGTTCTCTCCCAGGGGATAACAGAGCCTATTTTCATTTGCTGTCTGAAGCAGCTTTGAAGCTCAGCTCAGCCCGCATGTGTCGCTGCGATAGAAGTAGTTCAGCTCAAACCTGCTCCGGTAAAACAAAAGAAAACAGTCGGCCATGATGTGACAGTGACGTCCAGCCCAACAGCCTTGATCCAGCCCTGTATTTATTTTAAGTGAGTGGCTGTGAGACCATGAGCAGAGCTGATTGTTGGAGTTCAGATGAGTTTTCAAAGAATGGAAACACAAGAGGATGATAAATGTTATCTGCAGCCTCCATGTTGTGTCTTTACTAAGTCAAAGTGTTCCAGTTTTTAACTCTGGGTTCCTCCAGGCCTTTCTCTCCCTGTCAGAGTGCTTTCATGGTGATAAACCGCCTTCTTTTCCCTTTTCGTCTGAGCTTTAGGTAACATCCTACATGGGCAGATCTGTTGGCAGTGGTCAGACATACGGAGGTAATGTTCTGGTATACCTCAGTCTTCTGTTACAGCTCCAGTGTCTCTGTCTTCTTATGTAATTCTGTGAACTTTGATTAATGCACTGCAGAAGAATTAGATGGACATTATGTATGTTTTCCAGTCTAAGAAATAAGGACAATTTGAAATGGCTTAAATGCACAGTATTTAAACTCAGCCAAACAAAAGAATAGCTAAGGATGATGGAGAGAGACACTATCAGCTCTGGCCACCTTAAGCAAGTCAGGAAATTTTCTGGGTTGGTTACGAAGCAGTTTTCTGGAAAATTTCAGGGTTGCATGGATGAGAACGGCTAATGTCTGGAAAATAAAGCCAGGCCTGCTAACAAAAATAGCTGGGCCCCTGCAAGAACTATGTCACGCACTTTTATCAGAGTCTTCTAATTATACTGAAGTCATTGAATTCTGGTCCTGTTTAATTGTGGCCTGTGGCTCCTTAATCTTATGCCATTCCACTCTCACTTCCCCCAATTTACAACTCTTTCAACTGTCCTGTTACTCTGAGCCCCTTAAAGTTTGGGTTGGTAATTTGATTTAGATACACTTTTGGTTATACTGGTTAAAAAGATCAGTGTGTACCAATGGTAATCAATGCATGATGAGTTCTTAAACAAGAGCAAAATTAAAGCCGTGGTCTACAGCAGGAGTAAAACAGGGAAAACACCAACCAATTGCACCAACTCATTCTGAATTTATCAAACCAATCAAACCCCATTACTGCTGTTATGCCCACCTTCTGCACGTGCATTTTGCCGACGTGCACAGACTCTGATTCAATGTGCGTAACCGAGCTGAGAGTGATCCAAGTCCACTGGAGAATGCTTAGCTGTCAAGTTTTGCCTTTGAAAATAAGGGAAGCCCGCTGCGAGCCGTCCCACAACCCCAACCAAGCTCCAGTATCCCTCACATTTTAAGACAGGTGTACAAGAAATCTAAAATAAACTCTTTGTTTTTCTTGGTTTGTTCTGTTGGTACTAATCTCACGACCGCTGCCACCCAGGCTACTGCAGGTGGACGTTCTCATGAGGCTTTTTCTTCTTCTTCGGTTTTACGGCGGTTGGCATCCATCATTTTGGAGCATTACCGCCCCATTCAGGCTAGTGACAGTGTTCAGTTTGGAGTGGCAGAGGAATGTTTTTATTATTATATCATCACACAGGAGATTTACAGGAGAATACTACACTGCAAAAAAGGATTTCTAAGAAAGAAAAAAAAGCTTGATTCTAGAAATTTGTTCTTATATTTTACCTAAAAAGAAAAATGATCTTGACAAGCAAGAGGTGTGTTAGAAAAATATCTTATTTCATGAGAACATGTCTAACAAAATCTTGATAAGAAATCACAGCAAGTAAGTATTGCTGGTAACAAGCCACAACAGTGGTTTGAATCAAGTCCCAACAGAAGAACAAGATTATTTTACTTATTTTAAGAATAAGATCAGCTGCACAATTTCTCAGTTTGAGAAATCACACAAATATAAGTTGGATCCATCTGACCGTCTAGTTATCTGATATGCCTGTACCCAGAGGCTGGCTGAAGTGTACCTGTACACTCCCTGTGTGGAGCCAAGCTAAGTTAGCGACTTTGGTTGGAAGTCTCTCAAAATAATTGGTACTGGACATACAGTCAAGAGAATGGTCTCTACCTGCATGTTATGGACTGGGGACTGAAGTAAGACACCGAAACAACGAAAATGTTGGAATATTCCTTTAAAAAGCACAAAAAACTGCATTTTCTGAGGATGTGAAAAAAGAGGAGACTAAATATTGAGGAAATGGGGACGGGACTAGATAAGCTATGCTTCTTCCGTCTTCCCTTTCAGACATGTACAATGTTATTGACAATGTGTGATGCTGAATAACTGTGCTGACATGACCGAAATAAATCAATTCAATTCAACCTAATTCAATGATGGCTGAGTTGTTGAGAATTATGCTTTTGGAACTGTTTGGTAATGGCAAGCAAACAGGATTGCTTCTGGTGCCTTGATTTTAGATAAAAAAACTTACATTTGTGTTTGACTTTTAAGAAATTATGTCTTATTCTAAGTTAATTTTGCTTATTGTTTTTCTTGGAGTTGGAGGATAATTTCTTTAAACCAGCTAAATCAGAAAGACGTTGTCTGGTTTTAAGAAAATCTATCATATTCCAAGACTTTTTTTACTAAATAAAAAACATGTTACTTCTTAAATTAAGTAAAACATTCTTGAAATAAGCTAAATCAAAAAGCAGAACACAAAATTTAAGTGAACTTTTCTTAAAAAAATAACTTTTCTATGCTTGTAATAAGCAACTTTTCTCAAATTCAGGGCAATTTTTATCTAGTTTCAAGACAGATTCCATCTAGATTGATAAGCTAGTTTTAAGAATTTTTGCCAAGAAAAATTTTCTTACCCCATTGGCAGATTTTTTTGCTCAAAACAGGAAAATTGTAACAAATTTAAGGATATTTTGCTTATTTTTAGTAGGGCTGTTTTTGCAGTGTAATACAGGAGGATGACAGGAAAGAAGATGAATACGTAAAATACGGTAGTTTCATGGCCAAAACGGGAGATTTGACAGCTATGTGGAGAATGGCAGACATCAGGCTGTGAGTACTAACTTTCCATGTTTGTTTGTTTGTTTTTTTTAACTTTACTGTGATAATGTTTTAGTGTTTTCTAGCTGCTGACTGAGACATGACTTGGCTTGGTGCAAACAAAGATGTGCTGAGGGTCAGTTTGGAGTTGAATCAGTCTTCTGGCTGTGAATCAGCGGCGCTCATGCATGTGAGTGGGGTTGTCATTTTGGAAGAGGGGTAGGAGGGGCTAGACACAGCCCTGAGGAGATGCTACATTCAAAGTCCCTATAGTTTTCCAAAACTACCAACCCTAGCTTTAATTGAGCATGATTTAACCCTATAGTCTGTGGCTGACCATTTCTTCATCTTCTGATGGAGACTTCCAGCAGCTCCATGTCTCAAAACTCAGATCGTCTCCAACTAGTTGACAAAAAGTTAACTGTGCTCCATTGGCCTTCACAGTCACCAGATCTCAATCTACTGGAGCAAATTTGGTATGTGGTGGAAAAGGAGATAAGCATCATGTGCAGCAGACAAATCTGGAGCAACTGTGATGCTGTCATGGAGCTATGGACCAACATCTCTGAGGAATCTTTCCAACACCTTGTTGAATCTTTGCCACAGGGATATAAGGCAGTGAAGAAGACAAAAGGGGGTCCAACCTGGTACTAGGAAGATGAACCTAATAAAGTGACCAAAAGAATAGATTTTTATTCATTCAGAAAGCCAGGGTGCTTCCTTTGGTGCCATTTTCCATGAGCCTGGAGGACATATCTCCGTCACCAGATCTTCCTCCTCTGTAAGAGCATGATGGCGGGTATCCCTGACATCCTGCAGCCCTGCAGGCTCCTGCTCACAGGACAGCAGGTCATCCAGCACACAGACACAGGGCTCATTTAAACACCATAAAGGCTGCTCTGTGGCTCACCGGCTCACCTCTGGCGCTCGCTGGCTGGAGGTGGAGATGCGTTTTCAAAGAGAGGATTAGCTGCAGTAAAGCCTCGTCTCTGCTCTCACTCTGAACCGTCCTGCCACACAAGGCCGAGAACAAGTCATGAGACCCAACAGAGAACATCAGAGCGCTCAAAGACCACAGCCAAGTGCTGTTTTAATGCTTTGTTTTATCCCCCTCAGGCGCCATGCGGGATGGAGTTTTCAGGCTCTCCAGTTCAATGACTGTCGAGGATTTGTTAGAATTATGTACTTAACTGTAATGCCAGTTGTTTTAATGCCTTATTATATTTATTTTGGGATTGAGAGAGGTGTGGATAAGGGAACACACTCAAATTGAAGACTTAAACAAGCCACTGCAGGACAGATAGGGACCATTATGCATCTTGGTATTGGTTTGAAAAGTTTGGTATGACCCATAAATAGTGCAAAGGCCTTTAATGAGACTTGAGATCCTCTTTGTCCACTTCTCTGTGTGTATATAAAGGGTTAACTGCAGTGTAAGTGACAGTGTTACCAGTCCCCAGCTGCTCTTTTATGAATGAATCCACAGATCCAGATTCTGCTTTAAAACATGCTACCCACTGTAAACCTCTATATACAGTGACCAAATCTTCGTTTAAAAAATGACATTTAAATGTAGATGTTTGAATCTTCATCTAAATTTAAAAACAAACATTGCATCTACTAATGTGAAACAGACAGCAGTGAGTGCACACAGAGACACATCCTGCCTTTATACGACCAGAGACTGAGGCTTCGTTTAGCTTTGACAGTATTCAGACCCTCAATGACATAAACTATAAGAGAGCTCATTGTATTTGGCCCCTGGTCATCAATGTGACCATTTAGGGCTCAGAAGAGAAAGTGTGCTCATCCTGTGACTTTGGAACATGCAGAGAAACTTCTCCCAATGTTTGATTTTGATCTAAAATCTTATAAAACATTTGTAGCCTTCATTACTTCCCTGTGACAAACAGGTGATTGTGATGTAGTGAGTGAACTTCACAGAACTTGCTGTAATTCACACTTTATTACTTTGACTAAGCAGAAAGATGCAGCAGCATTTAAACAATGACATCAGCAAACCAATGCAAACATTTGTGGAAGGTTTGAAGAAAATACGTCAGAGCATTATCGTGATATCGTGTTCACAGTCTTACTTTTGTACGTTCACCATCAACAGAGGATCATGAGGCTCCTTGACTGCTGTACATTTAAATCTATTAAGTCCAGGCTTGAGTCAGAGTAAGTACTTCTGCAGACTGAAGCACATCCCCCCAAATTTTTCACTAGTCCACCTGGGAAAGAGCCGTTCATAGGGCAGAACCTTCAAAAACAACAGCATCTAGTGATTTGACAGTCGTTCTGCCCGTCACACTCATCACAGACCGATCCATATCAAGCCACAGTATGATGTACCAGCTGTTGATAGCGGTTAGCTTAAACTACGGTTTAGTTTTTAGACTATCGTCTTTCGTTAAATTAAACAACAGAGATATATCATTTACTTTTTAATATGTGACATGAACCTTGTCAACAATAATACCTACCAAGTTCTCCTGGTGAACTTCTGAGGAGAAGATATTTCACCAAGTATTACTGAGTAACCTTGACAACCATAGACTAACTGACATGTCTATGGAGGATTGCCCCGTTCTCTCCCAGTTTCCCAGCAGTGATCCCGGTCAGGAGAAGAGCAAAACATTATTTCCATAACAAAAAATCTGTGGCACCCTTCGATTAAAACTGCAGATATCGCAGAATCCACCAAACCCCTTCAGAAGCTGCCATTATTTTCAAACATACAATCACTTTCTGTTGTCGTCACATCTGCAGCTCACGCCTCCCTTTTCTGACTGGGCCGTTAAAGGTGCTATGAGGAGAATCTATTTCCAAAGACATTAAGACTCTGCTACCCATGAGCACTCGCAGTGACTGTCGTAATGCTGCGTTCCAGTAGCCTCGGAACTGGGAGCGACGTCATCTCCGACTTATCGGCGTTCCAGTTGAAGCCGGAAAAAAACATCCCGATCTACCAGGCTGTTGTTAGCTGTTGTTACCACGGCCTGCATTGTTGTTCACAAATATCACATGAAGAATGTCATTATCACTATGGCAGAATTTTTGTAAATATAAGTCTAACAATACTATGTATACAGCTGATCTAGAACGACACACCCCAGTCAGAAGTGCAAATAAATGAATCATTACAGGAGCTAAATAACTGTTCACACTGGGGGCATCCATCTTCGACTGTCAACTTGGGGGTGGTGAGGTTTCACTGAGTTCCCAGTAGGAAATTCTGACTACAGGGGACATTCCAGTTGCAGTTTCCAACACGGAACTTGGAAATTCCTACTTCTGACTACAACTGGAACACACTAAAAGACGTGACCCAAGCCAAAACTTGTGTTTGTTAATGCTAATAAATGCAGCTCAGACCTTCCTCAGAACCCTGCATTGCTTTACAACTTCTTTTTTCAACAACTTACAGGATGCAAAGCAACGAGGTAATGTATCTCTTTCTAGTTACAAAGTGGTAATTTTTGGTGTGTGTCAACAAGCAATTTTTGGAAAACTTATTATCGTAGTTTTGTAGCCTGCTGTCCGATTGACCGGAAGGCTAAGGAATAGCATTTATAGATAACCTATTTTGATGCTATGAAACTCATCTTAAAGTGTGTATTTTGATCAGGCATATATCTAAAAGTGAGACTTTTTTTGTAATTACTTAGGAACTCCTCATAGCCTCTTTAAGCATTTTATACGAAGTCGCTGGACAATAGAAGTTGGCAAGATGAACATGGATTCGACAATGAATCTGGCAGGTCCGTCTGCTCTGCAAGGCTACAAGATCACATTCCCTCGCAATAAATAAGAAATGATACTGAGACACCATGACCTTGACCTTTGTTTTATGACTATAAGTTCAGCTTTGAGTGAGAGTGAATAATTGGGCAAACTTTGAAGCAAATTTCTGAGAGCATTCGTCTGCTACATAAGATATAAGACACAACACTAGCAAGATGATCATGAGACTCTGTGTTATTGACCATTGACCTATGATCTCTGGAGGTTTACTGGTGCAGCCTTAAAGCTGTGGTCTACGATTTGAAACCGCAGCCTGCCCCCCCTTCCCTCACCTCCCCCCCCCCGTGTTCCAAGATCCCGCCCCCAGCTCGTGTCGCCTCGCCTCTTATCAAGCCCCCTCGGACAGAGCTACGAGCGACTAGCACAATATATCAGCAGCAAACTCAATCAAAAACAGCTCAGCTCAACTGAAAGTATCAAACACCACAGACATCCCCTTGTAACACACAGCAGTAGCCATTTCAATTGGACCGCCGGCATTGCGGGTCTGGCGCCGCCAGAGCGGATCCGAGTGTGGGGGAGGATTTATCTTTCTCAGCCTGTCCTCCCCAGCTCAGCTTACAGTGCTAACGATTAGCGGCTAACAGGCTAACCCGCTCCCCTGCAAGTTATTAGCCCGTGCAGGCACAAACTAACCAGAGTTATTCAGCAGACATCTCCCACTTTAGTAAACAAAGCCATTACCTGATCAACCATGGGCGAAACGGTCGATGCTGAAGGTCTGACAGCTGGCTTTAGCCGTTAGCCCCGCTAACAGGCCTCAACCCGCGGGCAGAGCTCCGTTGGGCCGAGAGGAGGCGGCTTCGGTCTGGCTCCATGATAGTTCAGTAGCTAACGCTGCTAGCTGCTCACCGGAGGTAGAGGGAGAGACGGGATTGATGACGACTACGCATCGCATGACGATGCGTAGTGAGAGAGACAGGGGATTGGATGGACTCACGGACCAACTCACGGACCAATTAATAGTTGCAGGTTCTTAGGCTTGATTGGTCAGCTAGTATGCAGCTTTTCAGCGGATATACCGAATGGATTATTTTCATTCTTTTTGGTCTTTATACTGTGTAGGTAGGACCATAGGACCATAACAGCCTTATAAACGGTGTTATTAATCTGTACAAAGCTTCCAAATCGTAGACCATAGCTTTAATTGTCAGTGGATATTTGTGCAAACTTTGAACCAAATCTCTTGGAGCATTTTTTTGATGTCATGTTCATTTGATGATCATGGGACTTCATGACCTTGACCTCTTCATATCTCCTTTAACATCAATCAGTTCAGCGTTAAGTTTGAGTGGATATTGATGCAAAGTTTTTGAAGAAAATCTCTTTGAACAGTCTTGTGGTATTATATACACAAGCTTACATTTAACATCAACAGATCATCATGATGCTACACGCCATTGACCTTCAATCATCACCCTTGAGACTTACTGGTGCAACCTTGATTCTGAGTGGATATTTGTGCAAAGCTTGAAGGAAATCCCGATGAGCGATCATGTTCACAAGATCCCATTTGTTTGCAAAAGATGATTATGAGACTCCATGACCATGACTTCTATCATATGACCTTGAAAACTGACCTGTGTTGCCTCAAGTATAAGCGAACATTTATGCAAAGTTTTGTGCAAACTTTTTTTTTTTACTGTATTTTTGGGGCGTTTTGAGCCTTTATTGATTGGAGAGAGACAGAGGATGGGCTTGTGAAAGGGGTAGAGAGTAGGGGAAGACACGCTGCAAACTGGTCACAGGCGGGATTCGAACCTGGACCGTACATCGGTCGCCTGGTTGCTCACCACTCCGTCCAAACCAACACCCTGTTTTGTGCAAACTTTGAATCAAATCCATCTCTAGCATTTGTGAGATCATATTTCCAAGAGTCCATTTGTTTGAAAAAGATGATCATGAGACTTTGTGACCTTGACCTGTAGTTTATCATCTAGAAACATCAGTCGGTTGAGTCTGAGGTTTGAGCAGATACTTATGCAAACTTTAGAGGAGATCCCATGGGGCGTTCTTGTGCTTACAAATCCCATTCTCTTGTAAAAGATTGTCATACACCTTCATTTTATTAAACTTGACCCAACTTTGACCCAAATCTAACTTGTGCAGCCTTAATTGTGAGTGGATATTAGCGCAAACTTTAAAGAAAAAAAAACCTTGGAGCATTCTTGTGATCAGTGTCCAGTTGTGACCAGTTTTTACTCCATTGACCGCTCAGGACTCGCCGTTGCTGATGCTAGCCGTGTTGCCAGATTTTGCGATTGAATTAAGCATTTTTTAAAGAGAAAAACCTGCATGAAGGGTGTTTTAATTTTATCCATGTTATATTTCTATTTCAAAGCCATATTTCTTATTTTTTGTCTCTTAATTTACTAGTTAAACATCCTTTTGTTTGGAGGTGGAACATCCTTTTCTTTATACAGAAGTGAAAGGAGCAGCTGCTGTTATTTGTAACTCTGTTATTTCTAAACAGTCTGTCTAACCTTGATATTTTTAACCAGAAAGACATGTCAAGCTTTTATCTGAGTGTTATCTGAATCCTCTACAGCTTTATTATGGTGAAAACAGCCGTAGCTACATTAGAAATCAATTTAAATCTGGCTGTAGGAATTATTTTAGGTAGAAACACCTTTTAACGTAATTTTAAATTTGTGTTAGGGTGGTACAAAATAATTTTAATAACTTTGAATTGGGTTTATATTGATGGTAGATCATGCAGCAGATTCCTCCCGGGTTTGGGGGCACAACAAGTCCAAATGAGCAACTGCACTATTGGAACAAGCCCAAAAAAGTGCAACCCACAACTCCCAATATACACACCGAAAATCGCTTATAATAAGCTAACCTGGCAACTCTAGCATCGCATTCTTTCGTCTGTCTGCTAGCAGCGCAGCTCCTGTCTGTGTCTGGCTGAGTGAGGCAGGTCGGATCACAGCTGCTTGACATTGGTGCAAAGTAACGCGACACATTTCACCATCGGTAACGGTAACATCGTTGTAGCACATGAAAAAGTAATTAATTAGACTACCCTGCGTTAGTAATGCCTTTATTTCTAACATCGTGATATTATGTTCACAAGATCCCAAATACTGTCAAAAGATGATCATGACTCTTGATTGCCTTAACTGTTGTACTATGACCTTTAAACTCCAATCAGTCCTTGGGTTTTCAATCAGAAACCTTTGCTATAGCCTGAAGGTTTCACACACTTGGGACAAGTAAGCAAACTGAGGGACTTGCAGAGCCGTCACAGTAAACCAGCAGCAGACTGGTCCCGTGCGGCCCCTGGCTTGTTAGGTGGGAATTCTGACTGTGGTAATCCTGCAGTCATTTGAGTCAGATTTAGACGCGCTCAGATCTCTCTGACAGTGGAATGATAACTCTAACAGACACCTCAGATCTGCTCCCATCCTGCTGAGGGGGACATAATCCCAGTTCGGAGGGTGGTCGGGTTGAACTGGTTGAACCTCACCATTGCTCGTCGCTCTTGTGCACACTTGGCTCCGGAAACAAGTGAAGAATCAGAGTGAGGTATTGGGTGCTCATGCAGGCAAGAATTTGATAAGATAAGAGCGATTAGGCTTATAATAGGGCTCGTGCAGGATTAGCTTAAATATGTTTCCCCCCCTCACGTGTATCTAATATGTTTTAACTCCAATCAGGTCTACATACAAGCTACCTCCCCCCCGAGGACTGGTAATCTGGATCAGTGCATTGAGAAGAATCATCCATTTTCCAGAGCTGGGGTTTGAAATGTCAGCTGGAGTTCAAACGTGAGAAGATTTTTTTCTTCTTTTGATGGTGAGGTCTCCATCTATTAATCAGTTCAACGCAACTTTACCTCTGAAAGCCTTTGCACACCAAGGTATAAAAAAATTACACGAAACTGTGTTCATTGTGGAGATGATGAATAAAACGTATGTACTTTCTAAGGAAAAAAGTAACAAGGAAGTCAAAATTGACTTTAAGTTATGTTGAATTGGTGCACCTTTAAAAGAGTCCTCCTGATCCACCTCGATTCTCACTCTAGAGCTCCTGTTACTTTATTTTACTCATGCGAGTCAAGGCTGCTCTGATTGTTCTAACGGCTCTCCTTTGGGTAACTTCTCAGGTCATTATGGTTCAGCGCCATGTTTTACGCTTGTTCTACAATCTCTGCTCTACGCTTGGCTTGCTACTCTGAGCCAATGGGCTTCAGCTACCAATGTACAGATGGTAGGATGTCAAGAGTGGAAGATCTCTTTGGGGGGCTTGTCGTATGAAAGCTTATTGACTGGCTAAAGCGTGAAAAAATATGTATTACTGGCACAAGAAACATGTCTGGTGGGCCAAAGCCTAAATGCTTGACAATTCAACCTTACAGTGTAGCTGAATTTACCAGATTCATCTTGTAATCAAGTTCATCCTGCAAAAGTTCCAAATGGGAACGACTGAGCTCGGTTTGCAGAAGCACTGACCAACAGCATTAGGGGTGACATGTTACAAGTAAGTCGTACAAATTGTTTGTTTTACAAATCAAGTAATCTGTTATCAGTCACTTTTTTCTGTTAAGCTGTTATTTGACCACTTTCCATTTTTTTTCTGCAAAAAAACAGCACTGTTCCTGTTTCTCCCCTTACTGTATTGATTAGCGATAATGTGTATTCCACTAGTCCACCTGGAAAAGAGCCCATAGTAAGTGTTTGGGAATGAGTAGAACCTTTCGGACAGGTGACTGGATGATCGTAGTTTATATCAATCTCTTTATAGAGCAAATGAATCACCAGGTGACTGTAAGTTTATATCGCTAGATAACATTCAACAGTGTGCACAATCAAACTGATATCAATAAAATACAAATCAGAGATTGCTTTTGAAGAACGATGATATCTGACAGGCTGCTGTGCTGTGGATGAACGAGGGAGATAACCTGATTATATAATCACCAGTGAGGGCAGCGTTGGCTTACAGAGCTGAACAAACAGACGTCTTTGGTTGTTTAAACAGTGATTCTGAACTGGTCTTGGCTCAGGACCCACAGAGTCCTTTATGAAGAATCACAAACCAAACATCTTTTATATTCAATCAAATGTGTTTCATGAATTTTTGCGCAGTTTGGACATTAGAAGTTACAAGCATGTGGGTCATTGTCCTCCAGCTAAGAACTGCTGGTTTTACTTCTCATAACATTGTATTTTTGCACAGAAGAAATTTTTTCAAATTAATTTGGATATTTTTTTCAATGTCTAAAGCTGGAACAGGCAGCATATTTGTCCCTGTCCCTCCCTTACAAATGTTTAGTCGTCTCTGTAAACCGTTCACTCAGAGGCAGGTCTCACGTTCTGTGAAAGCTCATGAGTTGCTGATGTGTACTCTCTCGTGCAGAGTGTGATGAACCAGACGTAAGTTCATTTTTGGCACCAGCACATAGTTTATTCTGATGACAATAGGAGCTTATTAGGTCTGTCACAACCACAGTTGTAGTAACAAGCTCTGAAAATGCTTCAACATAGAAACAAATCATTTAGCCGACTGTTGATTAACCAGCTCAATCGGAGAGACTGCCAAGGAAAGAGCAATGTTTGAGAAAAAAGGCAAAACAAGCTCGGCTAAATCACTCAACAGATTAGTACCATCTCAAAGATACTTGATAATGAGTCCAAAACTGACCATAAATTCATGTTTTAGATCAAATAAACCTTTTTTAACCCTATAACACCAATTGTATCATATTTGATACATACTTTTGTAATACCTCTATCTACTCAATATGATCAACAAATTACAAAAAAAACATCTGAATATAATCAGATAAATGCTAAAAATGTCCTCAATGGATTATCAGTTGCCAAAAACACCTAATGCATCAAATGAGATACAAAAAAATCTATATGTTGAATTTAATGGACATTTTGATTTTTGTAGGATTTTAGCAGAAAGTGAAATACAAATTTGTCTCCAAAAAATTAGAATTTTCTGGCTATAATCTATGGTCTTGGGCCTTACAGGGTTAAGGTGTTTAACAGATAAATATAAATCAGCTTGCCAAGTCAGTCAATGCAGCCATTTGTAAAGTGCCCTCTCAAATTAACTTTGGATCAACCTACTGACAGACAGTGAGGCTAGGTTTCGGTGACACTACATGGCCTTACTTCCATGTCAGTCATGACCCTAACTACACAACCAGAACCCCACACACAAAAACAAAACAAAACAAAAAAAACAGGCTTGACATAAAGAAAAATCAAAACTCTCCAACATACAAGAAAACTGTCATTTAAAGGCTGTAATGGGGTGTTTTAAGGCTCTAAAAATGATCTTTTCTCTTATAACAGGTGCACAACTTCCAGTATTTCTGCTGCCAACACCTGGTGGACACTTTTGGAATTACATTTTCGGCAATTTCACATTGGTTTCATTTTTGAACCGGACTATAAAAGAGGATCATTGAGAGTGTAAAAAACATATTTCCCAGCATGCAATCATTAAGGTGTTAGGTTTCTGCAGACAGCCTCTAGTGGACACTCTGGGTCCAGGTTTTGGCCCTTCTGCATGAGCCTTCGATTTCAGCCCACAAGATTTCTGGCTGGTGCAAACTAAGTGTGTGTTTGAACTGTCGACTAAAAGTACACTATAAGAAGGGTGTTTGTCATCTGCTTTATCTCACAGGGTTGTTTTGTGTCAGCTTCTATTAACATCAAAAATCTGTTATTCTGTTTATTATTGGCATGATTCGCTTCATAAATGAATATTGATGGAAACATGGTAACCAATAATACTAATGAACTAAAGATTATATTTTTGAAAGCGCTGACTTCGAAGCATATATTTTTGTCTATACTTGCAAAAAATGTCTACTTAGTATTATATAGCCTACATATGTTGATAGTACCAACAAAACTCATCACCCTTTCTCCTTCGTAAGTTTCTGTGAACATCCAGCGGGTGCCTATTTTGTATACGTCACCTGTCACAAGGCATTTTGGGGCGTTCCTTTGTCCTTTCCTTTCGTAAAGGATGGTCCAGTGTTTCCTAAGCTAAAGGAGATAACAAGGGAAGCAACGATCCTCCTTTCCTTAACTTTTGGAGAAATCGAACTGTCCTTATCATGGCTGATGCCGGGTCATTTCTTCACTTTGGAAGGTTTCTTACGGGAAAAAGGACTATTCTAACACACTATTAGAATAGGACTATTCAAAGCTTGAAACATGGCTGGCATGGCTGGCCATTAAAAAGGGACTAGGCTTTGAAATCATCATTCTCTTGCACCGAATTTGCACTTAGTTGCTGTTGTGTTGCGATAAGTTGTACTTAAATACTTCAATAGGTTTGTTTTAAAGCTAAAAGGCCTTTTTATTCATGTCATACACTTGATAAACTATACAAAACTAGAAAAGCACTGAGACCGCAGACGTCCGCCAGCGCCACAGTCCTCAGTCATATTGTCATTTTAACCATAAATATTAGTCCTACCTTTATTTCATGTGAATATTTAGATTACTTGACCATGAAAACATACCATTAGCAGTTGGATTCAGAATGTTATCTATTTTAGTTCAGTAGTTACCTCCGCCAAGGAAGTTATGTTTTCGGTAGAGTTTATCCGTCCGTCCGTCCGTCCGTCCGTGAACAAAATAACTCAAAAAGTGATGGATGGATTTTGATGAAATTTTCAGGAAATATTCAGCATGGGAAAAGGAAGAACTGATTCGATTTTGGTGTTGATCCGGATCAGCATCTGATCGCCATGACGAAAAATGTGATTTTTGTGAATAACTACTGAACTAAAATAGATACAATTATGAATCCATTGCTAATGGTATGTTTTTATGGTCAAGGAATCTAAATATTTACATGAAATAAAGGTAAGACTAATATTTATGGTGAAAATCACAATATGGGTGAGGACTGTGGTGCTGGCGGAGGTCTGCGCTCTCCGAGTGCTTTTCTAGTTATTCACGAGAATCCCAGTTTTCATCATGGCTGATCCAGACGGTGATCCGGATCACTCTCAAAATCTAATAATTTGTTCCTCTTCTCAATCTGGACATTTCCTGAAAATTTCATTGAAATCCATCCTTAAGTTTTTGAGTTATCTTGCTGACAGAGAAACAAACAATCAAACTAACTAACAAAGCAGACGCCAGCAATCACATAATCTCCTGGCAGAGGTAACCAATACAAAACATTTCAGAGACAGTGTGGAGAAATTTAGGCTCACTATGTTGCATTAATGGCTAAAATTGGGCTTCAGTTCTGATCTCCCCAGTGTAGTTTGTTCACTGACAGTAAGCTATTTGTTTTCTTGTTACAGTGCGCTGGTCCAAATAATGTTTTTGCTGATTAAATTAAATCCAGATAGCAAAGATCAAAAATTCCTTGTAAAAGAGCATTGAGGAAAGTATTGCAGTACAATAACCTCTTTAATACACAGCATGTTAACCTGATTTTTACAGCCTCGAAGCAGGAAGAGCCTCAAGTCTTCCCTAAGATCTCTGGTGCCCCCACAGGGTCAAAAACAGCCAATTAGGGACCACAATTTTTATGTTTTTTGAGTGTATCTACATAAGTGGCAACGAGACAGGCAATATGCCACAACTGTGTTCTGCTACATAAATAGTTTGACTTTAATGTTCTGTCATTTTAGTCAAGTCTACACGATGCTGTCCCGTGCATTTTTTGGATTTTATTACTCCAAGAGTGTCTCTGCAGGCCGACAGATCTTTGCTTCTTTTTTTTTTTTATCAGAGTGAACAGCAGGGTGGTGCCAAAAGGTGAAACCTAAAATGTGGTTGATCACATAATCAAAAAAGAAAACACAACCACAACACAAGCGTTCACGTAAAACGTCTCAAAGAGTGAAGGAGTAAAATGGTCTTTTGGGTTGGTGGCCATTTCTCTTTCCAATCCCCTTTTTCGACAAAGCCCCCACATGGAAATGATAGGCTTGATATGTCCAGTGGCTGCCAAGATAATGGCTACAGACGAGTAACAGAAAACCCTTGACAGTGCAAACACACGGCCACTATCCAAACCTCTGCTGGGTTTGGGCCGGAGCCGCCATTGACTGGCGTAATCTGCTGTGTAAATCTGCAGCTTGGCCCTGTCTGGCTGCTGTCTGGGTTCTGTGCACTTGGACAAAAGCGACGGACACCTTGCCCACCGACAAAGGGCCAGGCCCTAATCGGAGTGGACAAGGCTTGCTGATGGAGCCTTTTTGAGCAATTGAACTTGGTCAATGATTCTTAGAGGACCTAATGAAACATAAGGGACGGGCAGTTTGACTCCAACAACGGGGGTAGCACCAAAGTGTCCCCTCTCTGCCTGTCAGATGGGGGTCTGAAGCCAGGCTGTGACCCGTGATGACCGACGTGAAAGCACTTCTGGGTCTGACATGTAAAGAGTCTGATGGGGGTGACCTTGAAGGCCACACAAGTATCTACATGTGCTGCCTTGCATCGTCACAGGGGAATTAAGATCATGTCTACTTGTAGACTGGGGTCAACCACTGGTTATGATTTGATACTAAGTTCTGAGATTCATGGATTTGATGAAGCATGTGAAAAGAAGTTTACCATATCATTTTCTTACACATTCATACATCTTTAGGATTACATTTTCAGAGCAAATTCGGCCATTAATAAATTTGTACCCATCTCCTGACCTGCAAAAAAGGCAGGATATTACCCAGAGAAAAAATAAAACTGCAAGAAAAAAGTTCAAAAGTATTTACACCATTGCACATGGGTAAATATCATTTGATTTGTTGTAATTGGTTTTGTGCTCACTGCGGAGACAGTTAATCATTACTACTGAAAGGGCCTGTTTATCCAGTTCAGTTTTTACTGTATTAATGAGTTGTGGATTTTTGAGATATCAGCCATAGAGATGTCTGCCTTCTCTCTAGTATAATTGTACAAGCGCACTGTATCTCTTATCTTATTACTTGATTAATCAGCAAAATAATAGAATACTAGATTACTAAATGAATCAATAGCTGCAGGCCTAGTAAATACTTATTTTAGTCTTCAGATAAACTTGGATTCAAGACAGAGAATCAGTAAGATCTGGAAGCAATTAGAAGAACCAGGATTGGAACTGTAAAAATTAAAATAATAACAGCATGCTACCGTACATTTTTGCATGTATTTTTGAAAGAAAGAAAGCACAGGTAAGCAACTGGCAGATCCGAGGGCCACATGTGAGCCCCTCTACTCCCTCAATGCAGCTGACCAGTCAAGTTTATATCAGAGGGTTGAGGATTGGGATGGGATTGCAGAATCGGGTTCTGTAAAGTCATTCCAGAAAAATAAATCACAAACGGTTTACAAGGAGGGGAACAAAAAAATTGGATGGATCCCAGTCCCATAACTAGAAAAGCACTCAGAGAGGAAGAGCTCTGCCAGCGCCACAGTCGTCACCCATATTGTGATTTTCACCATAAATATTAGTCCTACCTTTATGTCATGTAAATATTTAGATTCCTTGACCATGAAAACATACCATTGGCAATTGGATTCATAATGATATCTATTTTAGTTCAGTAGTTATTCACCAAAATTACATTTTTCGTCATGTCGGCCAGACGGTGATCCGGATCAACACCAAAATTGAATCAGTTCTTCCTTTTCCCATGCTGAACATTTCCTGAAAATTTCATCAAAATCCATCCATCACTTTTTGAGTTATTTTGTTCACAGACAGACGGATGGACGGACAGACAGACAAACAAACTCTCCCGAAAACATAACCTCCTTGGCGGAGGTAACTAAAACCTTTTGTTTGATTTAAATTTTAGAATGCAAGACTCAGCTAGACAACCCACGCCTAGCACTCAGAATCATGTTGATGTCGTTATTAGTTGAACAGTTATTGAGTAAAAATGGTTGCTTGCTAATGGCAGTCAATCTGCATCACCACCAAAATCTAATCATTTTTAAGTTGGGCCACCAACATCTCCTGACAATTTCAGCAAAATCCATCCTGCAGTTTTTTTGAATCTTGCTAACAAACAAACAAACGCCGGCAAAAACGTAACCTCCTTGGTGGAGGTAACCACTGCCTACTAAACTGCACTCATTCAAATGAAACCAAACTTGACCTGGTACGGAATTCAAGCAAAAAAAGAGGTTGGATTCTAACTTCTTTTCTTTTGTGTTTTTGCTCCACAAACTTTCATTAGGGCTCCAGAAAACTTCCCTAATATTGCACACAAGTATCAATAAGCACTTGAGTAGACCGTTCACAAAGAAACAACTGCTCTGGAAACACAGAAGCTTTCACAGTCTCTGATGGTGATACAGTGGCCCAGTTTACATTGATCAAAAAACCCTATTTACAATCAGATTAAAAGGTCAATCAGATTAGAAATGTCTCATGTAAACACCTTAGCCAATCAGATTCACCCGGATCTGATTGTATTTCGGATTGTAAGAGGTAGTCTACGCTAATTGATAATCCACTCCATGCCTCATGTAAACTGCTGAGGGGAGCGGATTGGGTTGATAGAGAGGATTGTTCGGTCTGTGCAGGCGCTCCGTAGTACGTAAGAGGCATGTAGTGACGTAAGCAGAGCGTACCCAAACAAACATGACAAATTGTAAGTTCTCCTTCTCCTCCTGTCCAAATATCGTTTCAGGACGATTAACTGCTGTGACTTCAGAGCCTCAAATAAATGTAACCATAACACAATAAGCGTCCCCAACAAAACACGACATGGATCCATCTTTCTAGAGGTAAACAGGAAGCAGGAAGTGCACCTCTTCTTCTCTTACATATTTGCAGGTAGTGGCAGAGTGACCTTCTGCGCATGTCAAAACAAAACAATACAATCTGATTCAGCTGGGGCCATGCAAACGCGGAATTGAACGTGGATCTCTTCACTCAAAGTTCATGTGTACAGATCAAATCATGTTTCACTTAACCTGATCGATTTCAATCAGATTGAGAAAAACTACCCATGTGAATGTGGCCAGTGAGTCTGCACTGAGCACTGAGACCCAGAAGAATATCAGTTCAACACAGGTGATCTTAACAAAGGCCCATCAGCCGCACACCTGATTGCGCTCTGAGTAATTTCTAGTGTAGGGCAAAGTTCCTTTTTTGCATATTTCAGAAACTGAAAACAAGATGTGGATAAACAAAATTTACGTTAATAACCAATGAATACTCTGTTATTTGTATCAAAAATATTGGAAACTGGCACAAATTCAGTGCCAATGTTGGTACCTTCCTTTTTTGTCACCCTGGAGGAACTTTTCCTGAATGTGTGCTCTCAGTGACCTTAAACGTTTTTGTGTGAAAGGTCAGAGAAAGCACAGAAAACCTCCATTTTTTAGATATACCCATTTAGGTGTGGACAAAGCCTGAGACATTGTTGCCTGACTTTCGCCTCCTTTGGCGCCGCTCTGTTGTTTTGTTTTCATCCTCGAACGTCACGAGACAGAAGAACAGGCCTCAGAGTGTCTCCAAAGTGTGGTGGACATGCTGTTCTTCTTTGAAACTTTGAGGAAGGAGACTGGGCTCCTTTTAGAAGGCCCTCGGGGAATGTGTATGGGAAAACCTGTGTGGGCTACTGGAATCTGCTCAAAGGGAAGGAGTACAGTACGAGCGCTGAGATTCACGGCGGGAGAGAGGAACAGGTCTTTGTGATCAGAAATGGCGTGGAAATAGTACGCATTGTTCACAGGCAAACTCCTTTTTTGTTCTACTGGTCTTGTGATTCACCTCAGAGGTCTGAGGCTACCTGACCCCGGCGAGCCACCCAGGACGCCTACACAGGTTCATGACTCTGCGTTTCTGGTCATGAAGTCGAGCTGCAACACAGAAACTTGAATTCTCAGCAAAATAACGAGACTGTGGTGAGAAAGAGTTTGCATGCTGGTGAACAATCTGATTACGTCAGGTTAAGGTTTACAAAACAGGAATATTTTTCGGAGCTGTGGAGCATTGCAAAGACTGATCCAGGTTTAAGGGCCAGTGTGTCTCCATGATGGCAACAAGACCAGCCTGAGGCGTCATGTTTTTGGGTTGTCTTTTTGTGCATGCAGAGGTTCTCAATAGGTTTAACAAAAGTCCGATTACATTAAAGATGACCTAGTTAGACTTTGAAGGCCTTAGGTCAAAGGTGGAGGCCATGGTGCTCCATGTTCATCAACTGAGAATCATTTCTTGAGAGATGAGTTTTGGCATTGGCTGGGCGATTCTGCCAAAAGAGTTAAATTTCTGTCCCCAGCATACTATTGTATATTAAATGTATAAACACAGGTAATAATATATTACAAATTATATTTTATTATTATACTAAACACCATACACATTAATCTTTGAAAAAATCTTTTATATATATATATATATATTTTTTTTAAAATGTCATCCAAAACACTTACACATAGCATTTCTTGCCTGTCCCCACAGTCAAACGCTACACTTTACTACAATTAAATGAACAAATGAACAAAATGAATGAATGAACAAAATGAATGAACAAAATCCTTCCGAAGCAAATGTTCTTTTGCATTTCAGTGTGACTCCATATTCTATCTGCACTTTTAAAACAAAAGTTTTACAAGAAAGTCATTATATTTTGGTTAAAATTCACATTTTAGTGGTGTCCCCAGGTTTTCACTCACTGCTGTTACCCAAACACATTCCCCCCTTTAAAATTCTGGAACATTCCACCAGTGACATGTTCTACAGGAGTTGACATCATTTAGGTCTTCTTCAAGTCATGGGAAGACCAAAAGTAAGTTATCTCTTTTATTTTTCCTTAAATTTAATGATAGCTGTTTTAGAGATGGTCAATCTAAAAACTCAGTCCTGTTACCTAAGTTATCTCTAGGACTACATTTGTTGATTTCAAAAGTAAAATACTCAGCTAAATCTTAAGAATGTGCTCCATGTGCTCAAGCTACATAGATGCTAGGTGGCTAGATTTCACACAGTTGCTAATGTTATGCTAAAAACTCATTGCTGTTACCCTCATTGCTGTTACTCAAATAAAGAGTAGCTAACAGCAAAAAAAAAAGTCTTTTTTTGTCATAAATATTAGTATTTTCATCGTGTAACCAACCATTTCTTCTAAATTAACTCTTTTTCTTAGGGAAAACATTTTATGTGGTTGATATTCTTTCAAACATGGTTTTTAAATGAAACGGTGTTAAAAATTTGAGTTTTGGTAACAGCAGAGAAAAATTTCAATGCTAATAAACTGTTAAAGTTGCAATGAATTAAAGTAGCCTGAGATTTGCCAGTACTCATTTTGAATGAGTAAATGTGTATATTACTAAATTCTATCTTGAAATGGAATGACAAATGAAGTTTATTTTTGAAGAGTTACAACAAGCAAATTGCACTCTTTTGGCGGAATACCCCCGCTGCCATATGTGCAGATCTTGGACTTTAAAGGTAATGAATGAAATTAAAAATGGTGCTACATGTAGGTGATGGACAATTTGAGAGGCAACTTGATACCACACTGAGGGAATATTTGAATGGACACTGGCAGGAGTGGAGAGTAATATATCACATCAATACAAGTTTGTAATATTGAGCAGCTTTCATGTGCAATTGTACCTTTATGAGAAGATTTTTAAAATTACTCTTGTTTTTAGAAATCTCTTTTATTTAGTTTCCCTTGCTAAAACTTCTGGATACTGAGAATATATTTAAGGAAATAAGCCAATCAAAATTCTGTAGTAATATATATGTTGTACTAATAAAAAAAAATGAACTTTAGTACCAATGCAAAGCTTAAAATTGAATATTGAATACCAAAATACTTCAACCTAAAATCAAACTGGATTTATGAATTCTAAACAGGATGTCCACAAAAGATGCTCACATTTTGACTCTTAATTAAAATCTATTGATAAAAACATAGAGTATCAGGTTAAACATGTAAGGCTTAAAGACAATTTTGACAGAAGTTGAATTTCTTTTATAATTTACGGCTTATATTTGTAACTGAAGTTAGACAAACATTACCAGGGACATGGCAGTCCAGCTTTACTTGCCCTCAAATTAACAAAACATATTGAAAATAATAAATGGACATTAGTTATTGTGTTCTATGGTAAAGTGAAGGGTAAGCTATTTGAATAAAAAGAATCCTAATGATTATTAATTATTTTTACAAAAGCAATATAACACATAATGTTCTGGGGACTCACATGTATTAGTTTTCAACATTTTATTTGGTAAAAAAAAATCATGAAAAAAGAGGGAGACAAAATAAAATTTCTGTATCTATCAACTGATAAACCTTCAACTTTTGCCTTTTTATGGAAAATGGACATGTTAGAACTTTACTACATTATTAATAAAGTCACTTTTACCTCAAATACCTGAAAATAGTCTGATCACATAGTCACAGGACACACATTTTTTTTACAGTTCTTTTTTATTAATGGAAATTCAAATAGAGACTTTTAAAAAATAGAATCCTCACCTAATTTCAACCTTTATTTTCCACATATTAGATTTTGTTATAATTACAATTAATTATTTCCCCTCTACATTTCTTTTATATTATATTTTGTTGGTAAGAGGGGAGCACTGCTGGCGGCCTTTAACTGAAAACGGCTGAAGTTTTTTTATCCTCTGGGTGGTAGTAATGCGCTACAGAACAACGTGACGGCCATCAGACCTCCAAGACGAAGAAGACCGACGCCTTAAATTACGTCACCCAGCGTCGTTTCCATGGTGACAGCAGCAGACGCGGGTGGACTTTGGTGACTTCTTCAGCAGGCTAACAGCAGTTTGTCTGGTCAAAAAAGTGTTGTTTGGATTCATATTTGCTTAAACAACATTTCTGAGTTTATTTAGGATGATAAATAATCTTAGTGTGAAATAACTTTTGGAGTCAAAGAGTCGCTCACGGTTTAAACCATGACGCGGTCTAACGTCGTGTTTGACAGCATCATGAAGGAGCTGAAGAAAGAGTCTGAGACTGAGGAGGAGGAGAGGACTTCATCTGAAGGAGAGACAGTGAGTTTACAAGTCTGCTGTAATATAAACAGTTCAAAAAAGAGGTTAAATAAATAACGATAATAAAAACTTAGCAGGTAGATGTTAGCTGATGATGTTAACAGGTGTGTTTTTGTCAGGAAAGGAAGGCCTCGCTTTATAACTATAAACAATTAACTCTTGAATATGAAACGCAAACATATGAACTTTGTTTAAAGTAAAATATGTAATAACCCTCTGTACAAAGTTATATTATATCATATGGTTAATATTTCATTATGTTTAAATTATTCTCTGATTGAATTAAAGGGCTTTATTGGCACCAAAGTTGCAAAACGTTGCATTATTCTTTTTCTAATTCTTGTTCTTCTTTATCTTCTTCTTATTATTATTAATTTTTATTATGTATTTTATTTTGTTTTTATTGTGTTTCTTTTAAAGATTATTAATTTTTGTATGAAAATATTGTTTTATAACAGTTTTAAAAAGATTAGAAAATGTTATAGTTAAATATTTGTGAAATAAACAATGTTAAAACAGAGGGGCTGTGAAGGGGAAAACAGTTGGTGATATTCAAAGAGCCTATGACTTTTATGGACCTCAGTATTATTATATCAGCAACATTTTGCCAAAGATGCCACACTAACATCAAACCATCTCTCTTGAAACAGGACATAGATGCTTTTCCTCCATCTCTGCTCAGATACTTTGAGAGCTCAAAAAGCCGAGCAGTGGAGTGTGAGAAGCTCATCCTGAGACCTGAAGGTACGCCACCTCATTAAACTCCTCATGCAACATCGTCCTTTTAGAGACTGAGTTCATCAGTTGACTATCAGTTTGTTATGGCTTTGTTTAGATTATTTTCAGTGATGATAGATCTGTTTGTATTTTTATAATTTATCTCAGATAATTTTGAGTCACGTCACACTGAAGACAAGATAAACCAGCTGAGTGAGCTCACAGATGAGGGGATGAAACAAACTGAGAGGGTAAATATCTTCCATATTCCCCACTCACTGACTTATTAAAAATTAAACTGATGCTCAATTTCAGGCAGAAAGTTCACTTCATTGTTATTTCTGTGATCGTAAAACAGGTCATTCGTGATCCAGACCTGGGCCTTCTTACTGCACCTCCAGACACTGATGGGCACCATGCTTACAGAGTGACCATGTGTCCCAGCGATGAAGGTGCAGTATGTTATTAAAAGAACTAATAAAAGTAAAGTCTTAAAAATCATTTGGGAAAAGAGCCGCCATCAGGCAGCACTGGTGCGCAGCTCTTGGAGATTAACTCTCAGTCTATGAGAGGGTGTAGAAGTTGGTCTTAAACAAACTTTTGGACAGTGTGATGTATATTTAGAGCATGCAGTGTTAAACTTTTTGATACTTCTTGATGCTACAAAGTTTGATTTTAGTGGTAAGACATAAATTGCCCACAAGAGGTCACCTTTGTCCTAATGTTTGCTCTCATCAGTGCCTGCAGTTTGATAATCTCTATCAGAAGAAACTGAAGAGCTAAAATCCTCCAAGGCAGACTTGATGCTAATCCTGATCCTCATATTATGTTTAAATCTGCAGTAACATGACCAAGTTTTCTATGACAGTTTAAAAATAGCATGAAAATATGACTTTACTTTTCTGTAGTTGTTTCTTTAAAACTCTCTTTTATGCATTTGTCAAAATAGAAATAAGAACGTAAGTTAAATATACTATAATGTCAGAAAATGCTCTGTTACTTGCATCAGGAAAGAAGCTGAAACTAGCTTGAATGGTGTGTTTTTTTCCTTCAAGTAAATACTGCTGATTACATTTGAGTTTTGATTTTTATAATTATTAATACTGAAGGTTTTTTTTTTATAGTGGCTACATCATGTTTTGTGCTTTTTCGTGGGTCTACCATAAAAAGAAATGAAAAATTTGGTCTCCTGCATTGAAGATGAAAAGAAAGTAGTGGTCTCCTTATTATTTAGGCTACTACAGGGAGGGCTTGTAGGTTCTTTCTGTCATCATGAACTATTAAAATCTTGTACCTTTTTAACTCATTAACACAAAGCAAACCTCACAATACACTATGACTTTAACTAATAATATAACCTAAACTTTTGTTTCTTTAAAGTTAATAATTCTTCACCAAATACACTGTATGCACAAAGTTTAAAAAAGTAATAGAATATATACATAATAAAAGTAATAGAATACATACATTATTATTAGTATTATGAATACATAATAATACACAACTACTCAGGCTTTCAAAACCAGTGCTCAATCAGTTAGTTATGAGTCAATTAAAAAATAATTAAACGAAGAATACAGTGTATCTTGTTTGTGGATGTGGTGACTTCAGAAAAATATCAGCCCCTTCGCTTCTCTGTGAGCCACAAAACAAAAGTTACTGAATGGTCCCAGTTATTTCTCAACAGTGACCTCATTGACAGCCTAAGTTGTCCTGACATAAAACATTTTCTCATTTATCTGCCTGAATTCTTAACATTTTTCTCCTTTCTTCCTGCTGAACCACCACAAACCCTGACTTCTCTGTTTACTTGGCACAGGTGACGCTGAGACAGGTATAGATACGCAGACTGAGATGGATTCAGTGTTTGAGGAGGTTGAGATCTCACAAAGTGAAGAGGAGAGCCTGGAAGGTGATGGTTATGAGACAGAGCGAGAGAAGCTGCGCTGTGAGGAGTTAGAGAGGGAGAGGCAGAGGAGACAAATAGAAGACGACTTTCAAAAAGAGCTGAAGAGGATCATGGAGGCAGAGAAGGTGAGTCACCTCTCAGTGGAGTCAGCTGTTGTAAAACATTTGTTCAGAGATGGTGTTACTTTAAAGTTAGCACTGACATTTTATTGAAGAAGAATGCATTCAGAGAAGAAATACTGCAATGCAAGAACTTTTCAGCATTAAAACAAAAAGCCAAAGTAAAGTGGATTATTCAGTCACAAGAAAGAAGCATTAAGTGAAAGGAAGGCCGTCTGTGTGTGATCTTAGATCAGAGGCTGGAGACCTTCCTGCCACGACGTGCAAGTGTCAAATTTTCCTGTTGTCCAGATTTCTGCCTCGTTTTTTTCATTATTCTATACAAAGACTCTCATAATAATAATAAAAAAATACTCCTGGTATCCCTTTGTCATATTGGTAACAGTAATCTAAATCAAGGCCGTCATGTTTGTTTAAACATCCATTAAAAAAAAAAACACAAAAAGAAACCAAAAAAATGTGAATCTCTCTAACTTTGACCAATCCTCTTTGTCTGCTGATTTATTAATCAGTGAATATTAAAATATCAAAAAGAAATAAATAAGTGCAAAAACAGAGATAGAGCACTTTACGACTTTACCACCATCTCTATAAAATATCTTTAAGTTTAGATTTATCTATCATTAGCAGTAATTTAAAGTATATGAATCAAAATGGGTTTGTAAAAATATAAATATCAGTTCTTATCGCAAAGACTGGCATCTCTAATGAAATCAACCAGAGTTAAAATCATGAAACACGAATATAAGACTCAAACTTTTGCTAATTGCTTTGTATATGTGGGTGTTTGGATATTAAGTGTCCTTTATCTTTTAAAACTTTATTCTAATGTCCTGGTGCATTAACCCATTGTACTAATGTAGCCAAACATGTGGCATGGTTTCTGACCTCCATTGTGGAGTAAAAGGGAATCCACAGACCAGGATGTTTTTAAAGTAAAAGACAGAGACTCACTCTCAAGAGGATGTTGTTTTACTTGGTTTAGTATTAATTAATTTTTTTAAGAGGGATACGTAATAGAAAACAAGTTGTCATCAGATGTATGCATGTAGAGTTTAGATAATGTAAAATGAAAATTATTTTACTGTTCTGTTTTTTGTATTTTTTATTCTTTCTCCATCTGTTTGCAGCTCCAACAGATGGAGCTCGAGCTAATGGAGAAGAAAGCTCAGGAAAAACTCCAACAGGAGATGCTCCTGCAGCAGGTGGGCTGAGATTCTTTTGCTTACTTCCAGAGGTTGTGTGTTGGTACAAGATAGTGCATTTCTTATCAGAATAATGTCTATGTGTTTTTATTCTTATCAGGAAGCGATCAACAGCTTGCACAGACGAGTGGAGGAAGAGAGGAAGAGGCTGGAAGAGGAGAAGAAGAGACTGAAGGAAAGAGAGGAGGAAAGGAGAAAAGAAGAAGAGAGGAAGAGGCTGGAAGAGGAGAAGAAGAGACTGAAGGAAAAAGAGGACAAGAGAGGAGAAGAAGAAGAGAGGAAGAGGCTGGAAGAGGAGAGGAAGAGACTGAAGGAAAAAGAGGAGGAGAGGAGAAAAGAAGAAAGGAAGAGGCTGGAAGAGGAGAAGAAGAGACTGAAGGAAAAAGAGGAGGAAAGGAGAAAAGAAGAAGAGAGGAAGAGGCTGGAAGAGGAGAAGAAGAGACTGAAGGAAAAAAAGAGAGGAGAAGAAGAAGAGAGGAAAAGGCTGGAAGAGGAGAGGAAGAGACTGAAGGAAAAAGAGGAGGAGAGGAGAAAAGAAGAAGAGAAGAAGAAGAAAATGGAAGAGGAATGGAAAAGACTTAAAGAAGAAGAGGACAAGAGAGGAAAAGAAGAAGAGAGGAAGAGGATGGAAGAGGAGAAGAAGAGACTGAAGGAAGAGGAAGACAAGAAGAGAGAGGGAGAAGAGAGGATAAGGATGGAGACAGAGAAACGAAGAATAGAGAAGGTGAGGAAAAGGGAAGAAGAATGGATGAGAAAGGAGACAGAAAGAAGAAAACTAGAGGAAGAGGTGAGAAGGAAAACTGAAGAGATGAGACTCAAGAGAGTGGAAGAGAGGAAGAACAAAGAAAAAGAACAGAAGAGTCTCCTGGATATCAAGAAGCTTAAAGATGACACGAGAATAAGGAAGGAAGGAGACAATTTGAGGAAGGAGGAAGAAAGGAAAGTAGAAACAGGCAGGAAACAGAAAGAAGATGTTTTCAAGATGGATAAGAGCAGAAACAAACAAGAAGTGGTCCAAGTCACTAAGACAGAGGAGGAAAATTTGGGAAAAGGCAGGAAAGCAGCTAAAGACCAGTGGAAGAGAGAAGAGGAGGAGAGGACAGAGATAAAAAGAGAAAGAATGGAGAATGAGAGAAAGAAGAAGAGAGAAGAGGAAAGGGAAATAGATGAAGAAAAACTCAGGAAACAAGAAGATGAAGAAGAAAAAAGGAGAGGAAAGAAGGAGGACAGCAGAAAAAGGGAGGAACCAAGGAACAAGATTGATTTTGAAAAGGTAAAGGTGGAAGACGAGGTGGGAATGATGACGGAGGATGAAGAGATGCAAAAGAAAATGGGGCCAGAGTGGACAAAGAAGGATGATGAAAGAACAAGGTCGGGAGATGTCACTGAAACTGAAAATAAAGAGCAGAAGAGTGAGGATGAAATGATGCTGAAGACAGAGGAGGAAGTGAGAAGAACGATAGCCTTGAAAAATAATCAAGCTGACAGGAAGAAGGATAAAAAAGAAAATGAGAAACAAGATAAAGATATGTTCAGCCAGGATTGGAAGAAGAGAGAAGATGAAAGGAGAGTTGGAATGGAGAAAAGGGTAAAACAAGATAAAGAGGAAAGTATAAAAAGTCCTTTGGTAGAGGATGTGGAGAAGAAAAAAGATGATAAAAGGGATACAAGGGAGGAAGATCAGACAAAAAGCAGCAGTGCATGTGACTCAAAAGAGGATGAGATGATGACAATAAGGATGGATGATGAGCCTTCAAGTGGACAAGGATACAGAGTGCAGTATAAAGATGATAAGGGAAGGTTTAAAAGGTCTGACAAAGCCAAAAGAAAGGAGGAACTTGAGGGTAAAATGAAGTCTAAAAAGGAGAATTGGAAGGCGGCAAAAATGGCGAAGGATCAAATGGAAGATGGAGCAGATGGGAGAGAAAATGGAGAACAGAATGAGGAGGAAGTGGGAGGAAATGTAAAGGAGGCAGAAAAGGAAACAGGAGAGGAAATCAGGGTAAAAGAAAAGGATAAAAACGCAAAGATAGTGCATGATACTGGGATAGAAAACATGAGAAAAGAAACACAACATCACAGCATAAATGAGAAAAATCATAGAGATAAAGCAGAAAATGTCATCATCAAGAGCTCTGCAGCTTTCTCCACCCCCGCTCCTTCTCACAGGAAGTCTACGGTCAGCTCCATTTGTACTCAAACTGCTCCACAGCAGTATGACCAAGACAAAATCACCACTCAAACCTCCATGTATAAAACTACAGACTGTAGAGGGCCTTTCTCTGCCTCCGAGTCTTTCCCTGTGTGCCTGCCAGAGCACACAGAGCAGAAGAGGCTCTCGTGGATGAAGGAGTGTGTCCCCTGGTCCAAACTCTCCCTGCTGAATAAAAGGAAGCAAAGAGGATCTTCACGCAGTGGAAGGGGGACGAGGAGGGCTGCAGAGGCCAGCGCTCTGCCCCCTCTCTGCCCTGATACTCTGCTTCAGTCCACAGGATGGCCTTCCCTGGAAAAGGTAACATGGGTGTGAAGGCTGCTGCAGCAATGGGGGATTTATGGTACACAATAAATACAGACACTATAAGGATGTGATTGCCTCTGTGTCTGTTTGTCTGTCCATCTGTCTTTGAGTTATTTTGTTCACAAAGTTATGGATGGATTTTGATGAAATTTTCAGGAAATGTTCAGCATGGGAAAGGGAAGACCTGATTCAATTTTGGTGTTGATCTGGATCAGCGTCTGGATCCGCCATGACGAAAAATGCGATTTTCATGAATAACTACTGAACTAAAATAGATATCATTATGAAAGTAGAAAAGCACTTGGAGAGCACAGACCTCCACCAAGCAGCACAGTCCCCAGGCGGTGATTTGGATCAACATCAAAATTGAATCAGTTCTTCCTTTTCCCATGCTGAACATTTCCTGAAAATTTCATCAAAATCCATCCATAACTTTTTGAGTTATTTTGTTCACAGACAGACTCTCCTTAAAACATAATGTTAAAAATCACAATATAGGCGAGGACTGTGGTGCTGGCGGAGGTCTGCGCTCTCCAAGTGCTTTTCTATTGTAGTTTATAATGTGTTCTGATATGCATTCAGCAACAAAAAATAGAGACATGAAACCTGGTATATATCATCCTCATAATTTGACTCTCTTTAGGCCTGTCTACTAGCATACACAGCTAAAATGCACACAAAGAAAACAAATGTGCCTGTAATCACAAACCCAGACTTGGTCTCCTCTGTGAATTCCTTGGCCCGTGAAATGAAACCTCACTCTCTCTTGCTTCTTTCAGGTGATGACAGTTACCCTTGAGGACTTACCTGGCTGCAGTTTGTCCACTCTCTCTCAGTGTCAACAGCTTCAGTCTCTCACTCTAAGACGCTGTGGTCTTAAATCTCTAGAGGGAATAAACCAGCTGCAGCAGCTCTGCTCCATCGATGTACAGGTGGACATAAAGTTGATTTTGTTGTCTTAAAGCCAAGGTAAAGGCAAAACTTTGTGACTGATTTGGAGGCTGCAGTGGTGCAATTCAAATGTCTATTCAGATTTCAGACTTTGGAGTGAATGGTTGTACGAATTATAATTTTGCATGAGAGATGATATATTTTTGCAGTTATTTCAGAATCATTAGTAGGGGTACAACTTATTCACCTCGGATATGATACCGACACTGCAGCCTTGAGTATTGATTGACACAATCTGGTGCGATTCGATATCATCAAGAATCAAAAATACTTTTAATAACTTTTTCATAGTATGGACTGTAAGAAAAGGCTTGATCAGGTAAGATTACTCAAACAGAGAACAGTAGTCAGCAAGAGTAGGTATGAGAAAAACTGACCCATTTGTTATTAACCAATGGGTTGAATACGGTTTAACCTTAAAAATAATATACTACAGTTACATAAAATCAATGGAAAATAAATCAGAAGACTCTGAAAAATAACCTCAATAAATCCAATAAAAACAAAAGCATATATTACTGAGTTGCAAAATAATTAAACATAAGTGTATTCTGCAACTAAATTGAATGAATAAGATATGAATTAGAGTGGACTGCTTGTATCAGAGTGCTAATATCGGAGATTTGTGATGCAGGTGGATATAATCCAATATTTGTTTTTTGCTGATATCGGACCAATATCAGATATCAGTGTCAGATCGGGACACCCTTAATTATGAGTTGTCACACTCTGACTTACTTTCCCTTTTCTTTAACAGGAAAATGACATCTCATTTATCAGCTGTGAAAACATGAAGAGTCTACGAGTTCTCAAACTGAGCTACAACAAGCTGACGTCCATCCACGGTTTAACTGGTGCGGAAAATCTGGACGTCCTGGAGCTTTCACACAACTCCATCACACGTATTGGTGAGAGCAGAAAATTCATTATATGCCCTGTGACGCATTAATTAATGTCCTTTCTTTCCTGTTAAAATGAACCAAAAGCAAAGTCAGTCCTGAGTCATCCACATGGCTACCATATGTCAGATGTGCATAAAACATGGCTTCCCATAGCCATGTAAAGAAAATAGATCACAAGTTGAGATGCCCCCCCCAGAATAAAACGAGATGATTTAAGGATAGTAACCATTTAGCCTCTACATTACAGACAGAGATCAAGCATCTTTGTCTAAAGTCAACATCAGTATGAACCATTTTGATTGAAGGCATGCATAAATGTTACTTGACTTTGTCTGTTTTGGCTGAGCTGTAATAAATCAGAAGAATACTTTGCCCATCTAATTCAAGAGAAAGGTGCATCGGAGAAAAAAGGTCACTTTAAACACTTTAAACATGAAGATGGACTCCCGCACACTGTCTGACTTACAAGAAATTCATTTATTTGCAGTGTTTCGGTCTCAGACCCTCATCAGGCAAACAGTTAGTTAAAGCGAGCAGGAACCTTAAATAGTAAGTTCATCATGTTAACTCTCAGTCAGGAAGTTGATTTGTTTTTTTGTCTGTTCGTTTATTTTTTTGGTGTAGATGTGACGTCATGATGATGATGATTTGCCACAGGTGTGATCGACACTTCCTATTTAAGACGCCCTGCCCTCTTTAACAAACTGTTAAAGAGGCCTGATGAAGATCTGAGAATAAAGTGTTGTGAATAAATGAATTTCTTGCACATTAGACAATGTGCAGGAGTCCATCTTTGTGTTTAAAGGCTGAACTGTAATAGAAATTTGCCTTTGACACGTCTCAAAGAGTTGATACAGCTCAGATCAAAACACAGTTATACACAGACAAAAACTCACAGAGTAGACACTATAAACAGAAACGTGTTGAAGGCAGAACTGATCAAATTAAATGTTGTCCAGTGTTCCTCTTGTGTTGCTCATGGATAAGAATTTACTCATGTAAACATTGTTTTTTTCTGACAGCTTCTTATGCTTCTCAGTCCAGGACATGTCCCTGAGCATTTGAAGTATGAATTTATATGTTGATTAAATCTTTTGTTTGTTTGTAAGGTTCCACCAGAGGGCAGCATATCTCTTCTTTTCAGGCTCACAGAAAACTCGCGCCCTTGCAGAAAAGCTTGGAAAGTGATTTATAGCTTCGAGTGGACCCTGAGGCTAAACTCATCAAAAGTTATTGACCAGACAAAAGGTTAAATACATTGGCGAGGACATTTAGCTGTTAGATGGTGTCCTTTGACTCACAGCTAGAGCTGGACAATCACTGAAAGTCTGATTTTTCAAGCTTTATCTTTATTTTCCTAATTTTTTTTTCTTATTCATCAGCAAAACAAAGTGACTGATGCAAAAATACAATCTCAAATCTTGGATAAAAAAGAGCAGAATATTTTGTTGATGCTACCCTTTCATAAAACATTATTGAGCAAAGCATGCAATCCAAAACAAAATGAGAGAAAATGTCTGCAGGCCAACACAACCACTTAAATCCCTCTTTTAGTCGCAATCAGAGAACCTCATAAAATTTGTTACAGCAAAAAAAAAAAAAAAAATCATTATATTTTATCAGATTCATTCAACCTTACATCATGAATTAGTTCTAATGATTCTCTGAGGTTTCTGTTCCTGTTAAGCAGTTATTATTGTCCCTTTTTATAAATATTTCACTCTATTCTCTTTTCTTGCATCCCGTCTAGCTGGTCTGGAGTCTCTGAAGACACTGCAGAGGTTGTCTCTTGATCACAATCAGCTGATCGGCACTAAAGGACTGAAGGACGTCTACACTCTGCTCCACCTGAACTGCTCTCATAACCACCTGGTGAAGGTGGAGGGTCTGGAGAACAATGTTCTGCTCAACACACTGGACCTGAGAGCCAACAGCCTGACAGAGGTAAAACAGCTGGAATCCCTGCCTCTGAATCTGTAAGACCTCTGAATATCTTTGCGTTTTATGAACTTGTTATGACAACACATAATCCAAAAGAAAGGCCAGTACATGGGGGCGCATAGTTTTAACTCTAATGCTGACATATTGATCCCAAACAGGAAGATAGGATGTTACAATAGCTGGTGGTTAAGAAAGCGAAGCAGCAGAAAATATGCAAAACATACTACAACAAACATGGATTTAATATATATATATATATGTATAATACATTCTGAATTGAAGGCTAACATTTTTTGTTATGTCTCAACAAAGTATTCAGAATCAAAGCAATACAAAGTCCAATAAAAAAATAAAAAAACAACATGGCATCTCCTGTTGTTCATATATCAAGGTATTTCGTGTTGCCCAGCCCAGCTCTTAACTCTTAAGGGTTTCAGATAGGTTATTCTTAGTTTCATAGGCCCAGTTGTCAAATATAAAAGGACACTATACATAAGAAAATCAAAGTCTATGTAAATAACCAAACAAAAGAATATCTGTCTTTCATCAGAATTTTTATTTTTCTGTACAAGCTCAAACCAAACAGTGGGGCTAAATTTAATGAGGCATACACAGAATTAATAGTATTGTTTTAATTCAATAAAATTGTTTGTTTTTTTAAAGATTAGTCAATTTATTGCAACACTATTTTACTAGAAAGTCCCACAGGGAATGTTTTTTTCTTTTACAAAAGCCTGATCAAGGTTGTAGTTACAGAAATCTTAGTTACTGATGTTTTTACATTTTTTAATTGTCTCACTTTTTTACGCCAAAAGTACCAACAATGCTTTCATAAGGCCTTTACAGAAAGAATGATAGAAAATGATATGTACTAATTCCTTTAAAAAAGAGACAGTTATTTCAGACTGTTTTGAAAATGGTGTCCATTTGTCTTAAGTTAAAATGCATTTTGTCCGTGGCGCTCTCGCAGCAAATCAGACAAACATATAGCAATTTTTTAAATATTTATTGTTACAATTTTGGGAAATTTGAAATGGACTTGCAGGCTGTGTTGAGTGAAGAAGAGGGCTGTCAGTGGTGTACTCCTGTAGAGATGCAATTAAAAAATAAAAAATAGTCCAAGCCCTCTTTATCCTTCTTTATGATCATGAGGGGTCAAAAAATGAGTTTCTTCCTATTCACGTTGACAGTATACATATTCATTTTGTTATTTCTTCACATGGATCATCAGTCAGCTCAGGCAGACAGATTATGGAACGTGGAGTTTGTGTTGTTGGTGTTCGAGAATCTTTTTTGTTGTAATGAGCAGAGCAGTTTGAAGGGAGCACTTGGGAGTTTCTGAAGTCTCTGTCAAAGAGAAGTCCTCTACATGTATTGACGGCTCTCTAAACAATGCACAACTCAAGTTTATGGAGGTTGCTCTATGTGTGGCCAGGAAATGTGTTGCAGTGACATGGAAATCTTATTCCCCTCTTTTTATTGACAGGTGGTCTTTTGAGATGAATAGTTGCACCCCCCTTGAAAAAATCACATATTGTCTCAGAAATGGATACATGTTTTTGAAAATTTGGCAGCCATATCTAGACCATATCGGTTCATCTCTTACTCCAAGTACCTAATATAGTTGTTTGTATTACTTTGCACACTGACTGTTTTTTACTGGCTCTTTGTTAAGGTAAGGAAGTTTACCCTTTATGCCTTACCTCATGTTATGTCCATATACTGTTGGTATAATGATATGTTTGTAACTTGTGCAAAACTGAAAATGAAATAGTCCAAAAAAAAAAAAAGAAGAGATGTCCTCTGATAAACTTCAGACAATGGGGTTTTTATGGGACCACCAGCGAGCAGCCCTGATTCCCTCTGACTGCTGCAGGTTAGCTGCTCTCTGACGCTCATGACAGTAAACTCAGCAGGACTGAAACAGCCGACGGTGATGGATGGAGTCATTTTGGAGCAGCAGGAGCAGCATAAAGTTAGTCTAACCTCTCGGTGTGATCAGCATTAACAAACATCTTCCCCTCGTCTGTCCGTCAGCCCCCCAGCCTGAACAACCACGTCCTCCTCCGAGAGCTGCTCCTGGACGACAACAGCATCTCCTCCCTGCAGAGCCTCGCTGCCCGCTGGCTTCCTCTCATGCAGCATCTGTCTGTGTCACAGAACAGGTACAGACCAGGATGTGTTTGTTCAATCACCTTCTGATGCTTTAAATTGGCTGATGCAAACCAAGGCGACATTAAAATTATTCCTTTAATTTCTGTTTTCCACAGCTATATTTAAAATGAATAGGTGATCTGTTTTTTTGTTTTTGTAGAATTACCCAGCTGCCCCCCATGCCGGATTTTGTGAGCCTTCAGAGTCTTGATCTTCGATTCAACTGTGTGTCAGGTAACAGATCAACTTGATTTTACTTTCACATCTTATTTCTTTATTATGGAAGCATTACTCTGTCACTAAGGGAGTTTCAAGAAATATCCTTCATTTTCATTAGAATTGAACATTTTTTTATATTTTAGCTTGAGTCAAACCTTTTGTAATAGGATTTTACTATACAATACATTTCCTTACTAATGGTCCAGGACACACTGATTTTCTTTTACCAGAAAAATGACATTTTCTCTAAAGGACAGTCCAAAGTTGTTTTTGTTCTAATACTTTCTAGATATTTTGGATTCTATCACAGTAGTTTAGGTTTTGCAGAATAGAATTCTTCCATTGAGTTTACATCTCTATTAACCGCATATCTGTTTATTTAGTCCAGTTGAAATTTCTCAGAAGAAGAACATATAACATTGGTAAAAGTTAGGAATATTCTTGTAATGGACATTGACGAGGCAACATTTTTGTTTACATCTTAGACCTCCAGAATGTGAACGAAAGTCTGGAGGGTTGTCAATTTCTGCAAGTGCTCCACCTCAAGGGGAATCCACTTCAGCAGGAGAGCGGTTGGAGGTAAGAAAGGGCTGGGGAAATATTTTCCAGGAGCTAAAGGATTGTTTTACCACACGTGTCTCAATCGATCCTGTGATCCAGGTAGCCATAAATACTAGGAACAGCTATTGCACCTTTTCGTCTTCAGTGCTCCAAATATTTCATATATGACTTTGCTGGTATCAAATATGATCTCAACTCAAAGATAAAGAAGATTTACTCAAGGCTTCTTCTAAATTGTAAAGCTCCTAATGTCTGTTCCCGTGGAGTGTTTTAAATCTGCTGACCTCAAGTGCCACAGGAAGGATCCTGTTATTAACTTTCAGGGACTTAATTATGCCGGATTTGAACATATGTCCATATTTTGGTTTTAACAAGATGTAGTGAAACCAATTATTGCTCCGACTGAGAGTCCCTCTGCAGCTGAATTTATATACTGTGTTCATGCCGCTTTAAACGCTCCATAAAGTCTCTGATTCTCTGCCTGCTTGTTCACCCCCAACATTAAACCATCTTCTCCACATGCCTGCTACTCAGCTTCAAATCAAGATAGTGTAATAAGAAATTTCCGCAGTCCTTTCTGGTAAATTCTGTGGACAAAAGTTCCAGTTTCAGCTCCCTCTGCTCTGAAATATCACTGTGACGGATGTTCAAAGGAGCATACCAATGAAAAGCCTCCATTTCTCTATCATAGATTCGGTCTATTGGCTGAGGTAGTCCAAACATTCCAGCAGAACGCGGGGCCTTCCTGTCCACTTCCCAGGATTAGCGCTGTGATCCGCGTCCGCTATTAGATTACCGCGACGTGCCACTGACACCCGTGTGTGCTCACTTCGGTCTAAGTGCTGGTAATTCCCCCAAAATATTGATACAACAGAAAAATCAATTATCTTTCCACTTCAATTTGCTCTTTCACTTATCATGCCTGAATGTTTTACCGATGTTTCGACAGTCCGAGTGAGTTTACATGAAAAATATGCAGTGACCACTCACAGTTTTCATGCCTCCGTCGGTCTGTCATGAGCTATGATGTCATCTGTTACCTCTTCACTAAATTGTTAGGCTCCTCAGAGCGACTCACACCCAGTTGGTAACAGAAAAATATGAAAAACTAGACTTTACAGGCCCCTCCTAATATCCAGCGAGTGTTTGATGAAAGGAAGAAAATAAGTGTTGTTTAGATATCTCCATCCATGCTGCAGTAATGGGAGGGTTTCTGTGTCATTTTTTGGACTTCTGCAACAGTTTTCACATTTCAGACATCAAAATAGAGAAAAGTTGATTATCAGCCATGTACAGGAGACATTTCTGGCTTTCAAAGATCACACACATAAAAATGTTTTTAGATGTATTAATACAGCTTCTAAGAAGCGTATAGGGATAGCTGATGGGCTTCCTCAATCAGTGTGAAGTCTGAATTATTAAGATAAATTTAATCACATTTTTTATGTTTTTCTTGATTGAAAATCTAAGAAAATGTGTCAAAGTATTTCAGGACAGATTTCAGACTGAGTTGCTGCGACACTATGCAGAAAGATTAAATCAGGGGTGTCCAAACTTTTTACATGGAGGGCCACATAAAGAGGAATACATAGACAACTGAGCCACTTTCCGCGCCTCACTTTCAGTGTATTGAAGTTAAAGTTTTAAGGTTTATGGGTGGGTTATCACCTGTCAAGGGGACTTTGTAACCCTCAGTTATTACTAGATTTACACCTAGTACGGACGAGACCTTTTGAGCAGCAGAGATGGGAGACACTGACATCGTATCTTCACTTTCAGACACAAAACAAGAGTAAACTGCAAGAATGTTGGTGCTTGAAGATGAATATTGCAATATACTTTGCAAATGAGACCTTGTGGCAAAGTAAATACAGCAGAAAATGTGCATGATGGTATTTGCTGCTGTGATCAAAATGTCTTGATTCCCCAACTGTTTCGGGGGCCAGTTCTAATGGGCAGTGGGCCGCATTTGGCCCCCGGGCCACAGTTTGGACACTCCTGGTTTAAATGCTTTAAAAGCAAGAAATACAAGAAGTTATCAGGGTATGTTATGTTTTTGTTAAGAATGAGTATGTACAATTATCTCCAGTCATTTCTGAAAAGCTGTTTTAGGACATTTTCTTAATGTATTTGGGAAAAAATGTGGAGATGTTGTTGAATAACTATTCAAAAATGGCCTGGATAAAAAAGGAAGCGCTTGTAGCCACTTGACTTCATGATCCCGTGCTCTCAGTCACCACCCAGAGCTCATGACCATCTGAGGGTTACAACAAAAATAGACTAATAAACCAAGAACATGGCCTGCTTACTTGGTTCTCTCCTAGCCAAAACAGTTAGGTACAAAGTCTGAAGCACAGCAGATGCTCCTCCAATCCTCTCGTCCATCTCTTGATCCATTTTACCCTCACTTGTGAACAAAACCCAGAGATTCTTGAACTCCTTCGCTTGAGACAAAGACTTGCTCCTCAGCTGGAGAGAGCAGTCCACCATTTTTACAAAGAGAATAATGGCCTCAGACTTAGAGGTGCTGATCTTCATCAGCCACTTCACACTCATGCTGAAGAAGTCAACAAAACTACATCATCTATACCTGGTATTTACAGTATTTAACAGTACAGAAGAGTTTTATAACCTCATTACTTGCAAACGTTACACATTGTTGTTGAATTTAGAGAGTCCGTCCTATTTGATTATTCAAATACAGATCAAATAAATAAAATTTGATTGAAATTTGAATTATGAAATTATATTTCATATAATTGTTTAGATTCTTTGAACATGAAAACATACTAATATGTACAAATGCTGAAAATGGTCCTATCTTGCAATGTTAAAGAATACTTAAAAAAATTCCTGAATCCTGACAGTGATCCGGATGAATCCCAAAATCTAACCATTTGTTCCCTGTCCGAATCCGGACATTTTCTGAAAATGGCATTGAAATCTGTCCATAACTTTTGGAGTTATGTTGCTAACAAACTATAAAAGCACTAGGAGAGCATAGACCTCCGCCTGCGCCACAGTCCTCACTCATCTTGTTATTTTCACCATAAATATTAGTCCTACCTTTATTTCATCTTAATATTTAGATTCCTTGACCATGAAAACATACCATTAGCAATTGGCTTCATCATGATATCCATTTTAGTTCAGTAGTTCAGATCCAGATCACTCCCAAAATCTAATCATTTGTTCCTTGTCCCAATGCGGACATTTCCTGAAAATTTTCTTTGAACTCTGTTAATAACTTTTGGAGTTGTCTTGCTAACAGATAAACAAACAAACATAGAAACGAACAAACAAACCAACAAACTTACAAAAAAACAAACAGACGCTGGCAATAACATAACCTGCTAGCGGAAGTTCATAAACATCATGTTTAATTTAATCATACTCATATTAAGGATTATAAATCTGATTTTGAAGCATTCTTTGGCTATTTCTTTTCAGGAAAATATTGTAATATTTAATGTGTGATATTTAGATTAGAAATGTTGAGGTAAGATTTCTGGGTACATATCACCCAGGCCTATATTTGAGGCAGTCAGTGAAACCTCCCTGCGTAGCACCCTTCTGTCTGTTTGCTTCATTGATCCTTACAGGTTAAACTTACCCCTTCTTTGGTAGATTCTCTCTGTACTCAGTGACTCTCTTTACCTAAAACATGGCTTCTCCATAGGCCCGCCTATAGCTGAAGTTGTAACATTACCTTTATATTTGATTGAACTTTACTTAACCTCATAGTGCCAACAGTGGAATTAACCCTCTATGTTTCCACCCTCATGCCCCGGCCCTTTCATCCCGAGCCTGTGATAACACCGGCTAAATTAAAGCACCAAAAGGAGAGCGCTGAGAATTACACCCCCCTGATCCAGGAGACGTGGAAGAAGAGAACAGCGAGCCTGATTAATCAGAGGCCGCTTTAGGAGCATGTGTTTTGGAGGAAGTCTTCACTAAATGAAATACGGACTTGAGTTGGAGAAGGAGGACGGAGGAATGCGAGCAGAGAACAGTGTTTCCCTCAGAAAGGAGGAGAGACATTTATATTCATTTTGGAAAGGTTCAGGTTCAACTCCAAGTATAGTCAATGTAGAATGGATGCAACCAGAAATTAATGGCGTCTAAATTGTGATACTTAAACTTTCTTCTGAGAAATTATGAGCTTCATATATTTGGTTAAATTTATCCATCTTGGCAAACACACGATGTACCCCACAGAAAACGGGATTTATGCCTCTAGAATATTTTTAAAACATCTCAGTGTAGTCCAAAGGTTAATGTAGGGCTGGATTATGTTGAGTATTTAGATTTTTCTTGATTATTTTGATCAATATTTGGACTGCCATTGTGCCCAAGTTCATTCATTTCTCAGACTTTCTTTCAACATTTTGAAAGATCTTGAGGCCAAAAATATACAAACATCAGGCACTAAATCAGGTGCAATCATACCAACTGCATGTTAATACAAATTACTAATCAGCCAGTTACATGGCGGCAACTCCATTTAGGCACGAAAACTGTTCACTGGAGAAGTTCATACGGAGCGTTAGAGTTAAGAGAAAAGGTGGTCTGAGTGACATGCAACAAACATTTTGTTTGTACCAGCTGGCCTGATTATTTCAGAAACTATGGCTCTTTTAGGATTTTCACACACAACCATCACTCGGTATTAAAGAGAATTGAATGAGAAAGAGAAAATATCCAGTTTTGATATGACGGAAAGACAACAGTAACTCCAATAGCCATTTGTTCCAGCCAAAGTCGGCAGAGGACTATTTCTGAAGCAGCAACATGTTGTATTTTAAAGTAGGTGGGCTACAGCAGCTGAAGACTGCGCTGAATGCCAATCCTCTCTGCTAAGAACAGGAAACTGAAGCTACAACTCATATGGGCTCACCAAATTTGGACGATAGAAGATCTAGAAATGTTCCCAGGTCAGATGAGTGTGGATTTCTGCTGCTGAGTTTGGTGGAACAACCTGAAGGCATGGATCCATCCTACCTTGTATCAAGAGTTCAGGCTGCTGCTGGTTGTGTAATGATGTGGAGGGTGTTTTCTTTGCACACTTGGGCCCCTTTACTCCCACCTGAGCACGGTTAAACCCCACAGCCTACCTGAGTATTGTCACTGACCATGTCCATCCCTTTATGATCATGGTAGACCATCTTCTGAAGGAGACTTCCAGCATCTCCATGTCTCAGAACTCAGATCATCTCCAACTGGTTTCCTTAACATATCAGAGTTCACTGTACTCCAGTGGCCTCCACAGTCACAAGATATCATTCCAATTGAGCATCTATGGCAGGGCTATTCATTTAGAAATTCGGTCGGGCCAGATATTCAGACTCAGGACACGAGCTGGGCCGGACAATTTTGGCAGGCAGTGAGCAAATTGAACCACGTAAAAGAAACCCAAATAGATAACAAACATACTGGATGTTTATTAATATATTGCCATATCCAAAAGGGCATAAACTCAATAAAGAGCAGTACTTAGACTAAACTTCTGCTGATATACTGTTTCTTTAAATGTAACACTTCAAACAGAAAACTTTAAGACGTTTTAACAGGTAAATACAAGCACATGTTAAGGTGCGAATGAACATAAGAAAAGGGCAGATTAAAAACACCATCTTTTGATCACATTTGAAAGTGCATTACAAGTAACTTGATCACCAGCAGCCTTTCAGAACGTGTTGCATTCAATGTCTGTAATAATGTTGGAATTTTTTTAAGACATTGACAGTGTTTGTGAAAGTTTTTCCTGTTTTTCTTGCTGGACCAAAGTCCCAATCACCTTGATTTCGGGCCACTCTAGGGTTGCTGTTGGGCTGCATGTGGCCCTTGGGCTGCTAATTGAATAGGACTGATCTACGGGATGTCGAGGAATAGGAGATTGTCATCATGGCTGTGTGATGCTATCATGGAGATATGGACCAACATCTCATGGGTGTTTCCAGAACCTAGTTGAGCATTTGCCTTGAAGAATGAAACAGTTCTGAAAGCAAAGGGGTCCAACCTGATACCCAATAAAGTGGCCAGTGAGTTTTTATACTAAATGATGTCTTATGTGATGCAGATCATTTGTTTTTAAGAACGTACACATTTATTATTTAGATGAACATAAAATGTACCGCTGTCATACTGTGTCAACAGAATGGTGTTTAGTTTAGGAGAGATGGAGAAGTGGGGCGGGAGATTTTAAGGATGCATTTTGAAATCAATAGTTGTCATTAATCATGTTTCCTTTTCCTCTGTGGGACACTTAAAAACATGGCTGCACTAAAAATTCACTTAATTGTAATTTTTAAATCACCTTAAAACCAAGAAGGTTCACCATCCCAATTTTTCTTTTAAAGAGTCATCTATCACAAACATCCACGACTGATGGCATCTAATTATTACAGACGTACGTAGGTCCTCTCTGTGTTGTCCCGGGTGTGTCAAAGTGGCGTCTAACCCTCAATTGAATTACTCTCCCCACCTCAATGAGCTCATGTAACGATGCAAAGGTCCTATTTGGGTTTGGAGCTTCAGCTGAGGCCAGCCATCCAGCCAGCCAGACAACATGCCCAAAGGGTTGGAATCTAATCCTGATCTGTGTCAGAGAGACCAAGTGGGCCACATCAAAAACCCTCTGAGAAAACACAGAGTCCTCCTGTCCTTCTGCGGTCACGTCTTTTTCTCATGACGGCAAACGGGAACTCTGCTAGCTCGCAGGATAATATACAAACAATTTATATGGTTTAGATCATGTGCAAGGGGAAAAATCCTGGATTGAAAATGAGTTTTATTTGTTTAACTTCAAGTTTTGGCTTTTCTTTATTTTAAGCGATTGTACCTCTGGGATAATGGGTCCTAGACTGTTAAAAACATTGCTCTGCTTTAAGGCCTCTACAATCAAGCAAGATCCAGCCACAGGAAGAATAACTTAATAAACATAATGACACATTTCTAAAAAAGTTACCTTATGAGTCAAATCTTTAAAAAAGGAACACAGCATGAGTTGCTTGGATCTCCACACGTGTTTATCCTCCTCCGGTGACACAGCAGACAATGCTTAAGAGCATATGCTGCTCTGGGAATCAGTTCTGAAAAACAGAGTTGCTCTAAATGTCTTAAAAAAGCAGCTTTGTAGCCTGAAGGTTTGTAATTTTTTTTAGCTTTTATTGTTGCCGTTCCCCAGCGTCCTGTAGAGTTTCCAGCTCCACATTTTCCCACTGAACACAGACCACATTTGGCCTCCGCTGGTGGACGCTCTGGGTCTGTTTCTCTGGCAGATAGCTGAGATTCCTCCGCTCGGACATCCTTAGCCTCGGGCAGCCGTTATCTCTCCCTCAGACCCACAAGTCAAACGGGGATCCCATCAGCTGGAAAGGACGGTTCTGATTAACAGACCAGTTAATGATTTTATATTAAAAGTGGCTGTGCAGGCTTTGAGAAAATAATATGAAGTAAGCAAAAACATCAGCATGTTTTTCTGATTTATCAACCACATCACACTGAACAATGGGAGCTAAATCTGGTACTAAAATGCCACTGGCAACAACCTTTGTGTTCCTTACTGGTCCAAATCACAGCCTAATTTTAGTAACTTAAATGTAAGAAAGACTGTTCAGTAGATACTTTTCAGGCTGTCTGTCACGGCAACAGCTCACAGAAAGTGTTTGAGGAGGGCAGAACCTTTCAAATACACATTCCAGTTGAGAATCAGAAAAAGCTCCATCAGATTATCGATATCATGAGTATTTTGGCTAATCAATTCCCTTATCAATTCCTTCCACTGACAGGGTTGAGAAGCAGTCAGAGTCATGGCTTATTTTTTTACAAAAGGCACCTAATCCACAACCTTAACTTAATGTTTTGAAAACAGAACAAATCACGTTGTTGTCTGATTTAATTAACATTTCGAGAAACAAAGAAAACTACAAACAAACCAAAAAAAAAAAATATATATATATATACATATATATATATATATATATATATATATATATATATATATATATATATATATATATATATATATATATATATATATATATAATATATACACAATATATATACACACACATATATACATATACATATATATACACACACACATATACATATACATATATACATATATATATATACATATATACACATATACACACACATATATCTATATATATCTCTCTATATATATCTATATCTATCTATCTATATATATATATATATATATATATATATATATATATCTATATCTATATCTATATCTATATATATATATATATATATATACATATATAAAAATATCAGTAAATGGGTAAGTATTTAAAATGATAATGCTGATGATGATAATAATAATAATCATAAAGTCTTTTATATTTTAAAACTTTAAATCCCACTTAAGGAAAACATCAGTTCCTTTGGTTTGTATGTAGTTTATTCTTCATCCTAAAACACTGACAGGAACCAAGAAAGACATGTTTTCCAAACCTCTGCCAAACAGTTGAGCTGGAGGTTAAAGGATCAAGTGAGTGGAAAAACCAGCAACTCGCAGCAGCAGTTATCTATGCTGTGACGTGTGTTTGACATTGTTGTCACTGAAAATCTAAAGGCCAACATTTGCCCACACAAAAAATCTACAGGAATCAATCAGGGAATCAGATTTATTATTAATTGGATTGATCAACAGGATTGTTAACAGCACTGGTAACAATAACATTTGATCAATTCTCACCCTTAGTTATGTGATTGGATGATCATTCTGTCTATCACATTTATTGTTGACCAATCAAACTATGCAGTTTGTCAGACGCTACTTCCACAGAATTAGGTACAGAATGTGAGCCAGTTCAAGCAAACTCTCGTCAAAACCTGTTGACTGAGTGGGAATAATGTCTCCATCAAGAAATGTTTTCAGCATGCTCTTTGTTCTTCATTTAATAAAGACAAGTTGTGTAGTTCTCAAAAACTGCTACGAAGCAGGTAGCATCTATGCTAATCAATGGACATGTAGCCACTGTTAACAGGCCTGTAGACACTTGAACGCTCACAACAGTCTGATGGATCTACCTGCATTATTCACTAAATTGAGTTGCTTAATCTTCTCTGCCATTTTTGCCCAGTGAGCTTCCCAACTGATGACTTTTACCCCGACAACCAAGAAACACCTACTTTGTCTTTACACCATGGAGAAGTTGACAGTCTCTGTGTGCTGCTGTGGGTTTTTAATAAGGTTTGTCACTGGTTGCTCTGTTGAATATTCCTCCACAGAGCCTCGTCTGGGAAAAATCCCTGAAGTGGCATAAATAATGTGAAATCTGCTGCTGTCCTGTTAGGCTAAGACAGTCGTGCCAAACAGACTTCTCTAAATCCCACCATGACATATTTAGTTAACTTGATCACAGTGTCACTGTCTTCAATTACCGAGAATTTATTGCCCTTTGATTTCCAAACAGCACCATCATTGATCCAAAAAATGGTCCATACAAATCTAAAAGTCACAAGTACTTGCAGTCGTCAATTCTAGCTTTCACTCGTTTTGTCTGACAGTCATATTGATGCTATGTACACACAATTTTGCTTTTTCTCTGCATTTTGTCCTACATTTCAGTTGAGTTGATCCAGCACTATCTGCAGCCTTTATGCATGATGTTCTGGTCAAAGTAGAGTGACTAGATTGTTTATGATGGCAAAGAAACAGCACATTTCCCGTATTTGCTCTGTTTCAGATCCTCTCTTCAGAAAGCACTGCCTGGTCTGAGGTTCATCGATGACCAAGAGACGGACTCCTCTCCAGCTGTTGTATGGTTCAGCTTGACCTCTGGCTGCTTCTTCACTTTCTGTCAAGCTCAGCTCAGGCAGACTCATGATCTACATGAGCAGCACTGCAGGGAGCTCAGGTAAGAGGCAAACGCCAGACTACTGCAGAGGCATGCTGACAGGGTTTTGTCTTTGAGAAAAATTACTCTGGGTGCCTGAACCTCCGTTTTCTTTTGATATGTGATCTAACTAAGGGGAAATATGTGGTGGGTGCTACTTGATGCTTTGCTAGCATTGTTGTCCTTCTACATTTTATCTGTTACTGATGGCAGGGATCAACCATATGTGCTGCTGTTTTTTGCTTGTTTGACAAGGTAGCAGTCAGACCATTTAAGATAGTTTTCAGGCGATGGAAACTCTCATCCCTCGTATCTTTTGTAATGCAGGGAAGGGTCCAAACCATGCTTTTGAATGAAGTCAAAGGCCAGACAAGGCTTTATTTGAACACTATCACCGACCCTTAACCAATCAGAAAGGGTCTTGTTACTCTTTTTATCTTGTGCTGGTCAGCCCGTCAGAGAGACAGACGCTCAGTCAGGAATGTTGCTTTTCCTCTTGTTTTGTCTGATACGTACGGCATAGTGATCCTAAAGACAACGTCCATCTATTTTCACAACTCCTTCGATGTCACCGGCCTCAGCACACATTGACACTGCTGTGCCCGGCGGACCACCAACACTTAAAACAGTGGTCAACTTTCTGCTTATCTTCATGACCCCTTCAAATTACGCAGCACAAAAGATGAAACGCGGTCGCCGCTCCCCGTGCGGGTCACACCGAGGACTCCTATGGCTTAGGGGAAGCGTGGCGTTCCCTCTGCGTCACCCCTCGCTGGGTTGCCCTCTACCCCCCTGGCCTCTGGACAATGAGCCATTCTGGCGGCTTCTCAGGGACCGACCAGGCCATTTAACCTCGCGGCCTGACCCCGTGTCTGAGCGGGGTGTAGAAGAGGTGAGAAGAGTGCCACACGTCAGTCTAATGCTGACTGTAAGGGGGCGGAGGGGAGGCTGTGGGGTTAGGCAGGCTCACAGTTTCACAACTTTCTCTACAGGGTGTAGGGTGGAGGCTGACACCAAGGCTTCTTACAACATGCTTCTGTTTTAAAGCTACAAATGAGTTTTTGTGAATTCAGCTTGACAAAAATGAACGTTTCCTCTGATGTAAACAGGGTTGAACTCGGCAGATAAAAGTGAGAATGGAACAGCAACAACAAAAATCAAAGAATCAAACACATGCTCTATATTCTAAATTACAAATATTTTACATAATCTTAGATGTAAAGGCTTCTATAAATGTTGCAGTGAAGTCAAAATGATAAACCTCACCTCAAAATGAGCCCTAAAAATTACCCCCAAAAATATATTACCACTGGGAGAATATTTTTACTTTTTATTTTAAATACTTTAATTGCAATCGTTGCATATCCAGTGCAACAACATAGTTTGAAAAAAAATTAAGAGTTAGCATTTTTTTATATTTGTGGACATAATGATGACAACATAATTTGCTACTTAGAACACAATTTACAGCAGCAGAACAAACTGATCAAACTATAGTTTGCATAGTTTATTTCATCCATACTTTTCGTTTTCCTCCTTCTGTAGCCATTATTTTATCATTTCATCCATACAAGCATCACATTTTTTGACCTAACATTGTCGAGGTTAAAACAAAATGAATTATAATAATTGAAAAAATGATCAACTCAGTATATATGCATCCATCACCACTTTCTAAAGATAATTAATCTTCTAAAGAAAGATTAATTTATATATTTTTTCCAAATTGTAGAATGATTGTAAGTATTTATTTTGATCCCTCTTTTTAGTGAATATAACTCATACACTAAGTCAAAGTCTCATATCGAGCCCAGTTAGGCCATTGCCTTTCATACACTATTTCACCATTTCTAATTCTTTATTTTATTCTCTCCATTTCTGATATTTCTTGTATTGTTTCCTTCCATTTTCTTGCTGATGATCTGATGGGTTTAGCAAACACCTTGTGATTTGTTTCATGGCTGCTGTTCTTATATTTTGTAGAGTAAGGCTACACATTCATCGTTTTCAGATTCTTTATTCTTTATTCTTATTCGGATCTCCATTAGCTTCCACTCCTGTGTTTGCTAATCTTCCTGGGGTCCACATAAAACATCACTACATAAACAACATCCAATAATCATACAGACTTAAACTGACACGTCAGTGTAAATCAAAGTAACATCAATAACAAACAAAACAAAACTAAAACAAGAACAAACACAACAAACATTGATTTTTCTAATTATTCTGATTGTGTGGTCTCTCTCTTTAATATTTGTTTGATTGATCGTTTGAATAAGTATTTGCTTTTGATTCTTTTAATATTTTCAGGTAATAAATTCCATTGCTGGATGGCTCTATAAAAAACAGTTTTTTAAGCAATTCTGAATTTGGTTTTGGAAGTTTTAGATAACCTAAGCTTACTTGTCTAGTTTTATGACTATGCTTTAGACCTGCATTTTCAATTGTTCACTAAAGAAATCTGGCTTCCCCTCCATAATTGCATTTCTAGAAAATTTTATGATACTAGATGTTAACTTAGCCTTGACAGTTAACCATACCAAACTGTGATGCATCCTTGCTACACTGGTGTTAAAAGAGCAATTAAGTACTAATTTTTAGTTTTTTTATATCCATTTTAGCAGAAGAGGACCACACAACCATACAGTAATCCAAATGAGAGAGAACTAATACCTGCATTATCTCTTTTCTAATTGATGGTGTGATATATGAAGAACATCTACACGTAACGGCAATGCCCTGCCCCATTTTTACAACAATAGCATCAATATGATCTGACCATGTGCGCTGAAGTGACATGCAGACTTTTGTTTTTAATCCGTGTTTCTTTGTCTGCTGTTATAGCTACTCCATGAGTCACCAGTTTGAATCTTTTTTTTATTATTAATTCACATCGGAAATCATTCTTCATTAACTGAAGCCTTGACAGCATAATGCATTTTTCTTCCTGCCTTCCTCTCATCCAGTGTTTTACATGTTGATAGTGACCCTGCAGTGAACCAGCAGGTACTGGGGCCCGGGGTCAGCAGGGTCACAATCCTTTTGGACCTCCCGACTCCTCTCTCCCTCTCGTCCCACTGAGACTGAAGAGCGGTGTCTTTGTAGAGAAGAAGCTGAACTACCTTAGGCTACTGGTGCTGCAGACTGACCGAGCACTGAGGAGTCTCTGCCCCCCCTCAGGCTCAGGACGGGGAGGGGGGCAGAGCTTTGCTAATAGATTCGTTAAGTTCCCATTGAAGTGGCTTTGTGGTGACTTTAATCCTGCAATGAAAGAGACATTATGTGGTGCCAGGCCTTCAGAGCACATGCTTAGAACTTTGAGGTCACATTAGATGATCAGGTCAACCTGAGGAGTAAATGTCGTCATAGTCTGATATCAAATTAATTCATTATTACATGCCTCAGCTGCAGCAGAATTGATCCGATTTAGCTATTAAACAATCAAGCTAAGTCAAAGTTCTCTGTGTTCTTTAAAAACAGTGTTATATAAATCTCATCAACCCACAAACGCATTTTTTGCCACAACTGCAACTGCAAACATTTGTTTGTTGAAGAATTTCATTGCATGGCCCCACAGTTACTAAATTCAATATTTATCTGAGCTCATGATGCTGCCATGGTTACAGCAAAGACTCATGCTCTGCTCTTGTTCATTTATCAAGATTTTTTAAAGTTATTTTTTGGACTTTCATGCCATTAATTGGACAGAGAAAGAGCAGGTAATCGAGTCAAGAATTGGAGAGAGGGTGGAAAATTCTGTGCTGGAAAGAGGCCACAGACCTGAAGAGTACATCTACCTTACTAGAAAGGCACTCGGAGAGCGCAGACCTCCGCCAGCGCTACAGTCCTCACCCATATTGTGATTTTCACCATAAATATTAGTCCTACCTTTATTTCATCTAAATATTTAGATTCCTCGACCATGAAAACATACTGATATGCACAGATGCCGAAAATGGTCCTATCTCGCAATGTTAAAGAATCCTTTAAAAAATTCTATGATCCAGACGCGGATCTGGATCACTCTCAAAAGCTAATCATTTATACCTTGTTCCAATCCAGACATATCCTGAAAATTTCATCGAAATCAATACAGAACTTTTTGAGTTATGTTGCTAACAGAGAAATAAACAAACAAAAAAAAAACAAACAGATGCTAGCTATTGCATAACCTCCTTGGTGGAGGTAAATATGTACACTAAATAAAGTCAGAATAAGTTATTGTATTTCGATTAGTAGGTAGATTTGTGTGCCCAGAGGTAGATTTTAGTTAACCCTTTAACTACTAGCCCAACTGTTTGGCAGAGGTCATCAATAAATTCAGTGATATTTAATGTTTTAAAAAATGGATCAAATCTAGTCATTGTTTGATACTATTAACATTTTATGGAACAGAGAAAACTACAAACAAAACAAAAGCCAGACCTTTTCTTGGAGTGGGATTTAAAGATTTTAAAAGCTAACAGCTGATTACATGATGACATAAAAAGACACAACTATTTGGGACAAAACCAATTACAAATGTCAGAAATGTTTGTAAATAAAATAGCAGAAAAATATCTTAAAATAGGTATTGAGTTTGACAAACAAACAAAAAACAATTTTTGATAAATAAGATTTAAGTATTTCAAATAATAATCAAGATATTAATAATAACTTTTAGCTTTTTCATTCCCACTCAAAGAAAATAGTGGGAATTTGCAGTTTTTTGTTTGCAATTTTTTCTGTATCATTTGCAGAAAAGAATGATAATTTTTTTTTAACACACTTAATATTTCGGAAATTTTTGACCTCTGCCAAACAGTTGAGTATGGAGTTAAAGGGTCAAGGCAATCATTATGCTTAGTACCCTGAAATTTAACTAAATTGATAAAAACTAGTAAAAGTGTCCATTAGAAGCTGCTCTTTCTGAAAATCAAACTGTGTCAAGACCAAGTTAAAAAAGCATAAACTGTTCGTCTTGTGTTTTTTTTTTCACAGTCAGGCTCCATCTCCCCTAGTTGCCATCAAGACCTTCTGTCAACACTTCACCGAGGCTCTACAGCTGGCCGAGGACCAGAGATTCGCCCATGAGTATGGCGACACGAGTGTGGCTGATAACCACGACGCTGCAGACCGAACAACACATGAGGAGACTCCTGATAATCGTGCTGAGGAGCACACCAAGCAAACAGAGATGCACTTTATTGAGAAAACTGCGTCAGTTACTTCAAAGAGGGACATTTTACACTGCAGCTACTGGACTGTAGAGGAGAGGCCACCTCTAGTGGACGGACATGACACTGTAAGCACTGTTTCTGCAGTCCTGAAGACGGAGCAAACAGCTTGTCAAGTTAAATCTGGCAGGGTTAAATCATCAGCAACAAAGGGAAATAAATCTTTATCTAAATGTGTGATGGATTCAGTCACCATCAATCAAGACCTTAACCTCCAAAAGTAAGTTGCAAAATGTTCAAAGTTTACTGTAGCATTTTTTCTTTCCATCTTTTTTGTTTTTTTTGCACATTCACTTTGGCAACTTTGATATAAACAAAAGAACACTTACTTCACACACACCGGATGAAGCTGTAGTGACATAAGTTAGCCTACTAAGGGAACTTAAAAAGCCAACAAACAATTAACCTAACTCTTGCATACTAACAGTGACAGCTTGCACTAAAATTGTCAACAATGTGAGATAATTTCCGGGTGCTTTAGAGCTCAATGACTGAAATGATCTCCTCTGATGGGAGCAAGAGAGTCATCTCATATTCCTGCTCCTCACCGCTCAAGTTATCCCACCTTTATAGAGTGGTGCAGGAATGAGTCCCAAAACGACTATGTAAGTTATCATTTTAGCACCTTCAGATCCCTGACCTTTACCTTTATGGGAATTTAAGAAAGCTCTCCTATTAAATGCTTGAAATAAGCCCCTGACTTATGCTGGGATAAGATCCATACCCCTGCTCCCCAAAAAAAGAGTTAGTGGTATAGATGATGGATGTATGGATGGATAAACATGATAGCCACAGCCATGTTCACCATCTTGATCAGGTAATTAGGTAAAGAGATTATTCTTAACCCTTTAACTACCAGCTTCAACTGTTTGGCAGAGGTAATCGATACATTCAGGGATGTTTAATGTTTAAAAAAAAAAAGAACAAATCAGATCATTGATATGATTCTGTCAACATTTCAGGGAACAGAGAAAACTACAAACAAACAAACACCAGCTATTTTAGAAAACAAAATACAATCCGAGGCACTCCGATGAAGTTTAAAATCCTTTATTATGTCAGGGACATGTCAACGCGTTTCAACTCATCTGAGTCTTCATCAGGACATGATTAGCAACACGAAATAGGTGTTTAAATTACCTAGGAAGTGTCATGTGATTTTGTCACAGGATGCCGTCACATGACATCAGATATTAAGAAAAGATATATTAAGAAGAAACCCGTAAGGAAAAAACACAGGAGGCCTGGCTGCACAAAAATAAACAGCCTGCACCAAACATTAATAGGCAAAATGCATTATAAAACACCAGCTATGTTCTTGGTGTGGGATTTAAAGGTTTAAACAGTTAATATTTGATAATGTGATGACATAAAAATGCACAAATATTTGGGACAAAATCCATCAGAAAAGGCAAATTTTTTTTGGAAATAATCAAAATAAGTTAAAAGAGATGATACTGTGTTTGAAAAAAAACACACTAAATGTTTTTGATGAATAACAGATTTTATATTTAAGAATCATATCAGTGGTTAAGTATTTACAATAATAATTATGGTAATAGTAATAATAATAACAACTTTTAGAACCTTAAAATCCCACACAAACAAAATATTAGTTCTTTTGAATTGTTTGCAGTTTTTTCTGTATCCCAAAAACTGGACAGAAACAATGACTTGTTCTTTTTAATATGTCAAATATTCTGAATTTATTGACCTTTGCCAAACCATTGAGCTGGGAGTTAAAGGGTTAAACAAGTGGTTGCAGCATGATGATGAAAAGTTGTAGCTGCTTCCAAATCGAACCCCCATGTTGTAGATGTAGAATAACTTGGTAATAGTTTTTATCAGTCTGTTATCAAGCAATGACCCATAGGCTTTAGCTGAGAGAACCAATGCAATGCAACTTCCAGATTGGCCGACAATAATATACCATCTCATCAGCACTGTATAAACAACACACTATGGCAGTGATCAGAATAATGTCTCTCAGAAAATGAGAGGGAGGAAAAATGTTTATTTTTTTTTTAAGTCATGTTTTATTGGATTTTATTTTTTGTAACAGTTACAGTATCAAGGCATAGTAAAATCCATCTCATCTATCCTTCCTCGACACGTCACTGTCCTTATTGTCCAGTGAGAGTGGTGTTGTCCTCTTCAGTCCTCCTGAAAACAGTCCATTTTTCCCACTTTTCCACAAATTGTGATTCCTGTGATCTAAATTTGTGTGTGAGTTTCTCCATTACAAGTATTTCCTCGACAGTGCACACCCACTGCTCCCCAGTCAGTGGTTCTACTTTGTACCACAATCTGGTGATTACTGTTTTACTTGCTGATAATAGTATTTTAAAAAAGATACTCATCCTTTTTTGTAATATATCATGTGACAAATTCCCCAAATACAAGATCTTACATGTTTTAGGTATCTGATGTCCTTATATTTTTTGCAAATTTTGCCATACTTCTTCCCAATACCCAATATGCTTATCTTTTAGTTGTTACATCTCTATAACTGTGGACACAACCTGGAAAATATTTGGGATTGAAGCAATTTTGTAAAGAATAACTTCATATTATATCTGACAGATCCAGGGGAACAAGTCTGTTGAGTATCAACTCAGTGATGGACAACATGACAGCCTCAGACAGAAGAGGCCAAAGCATCTTAATTACCCCATGTGACTGGCAGCAGTATGGGTTACAGAGACTGATCCTACCTCTAAACGATAAAAAATACATACATCTGGTAAAGAAAAAAAATGTTAAGAATCTGTCAAGAAAATATTGGCCCTTATACAAACGTCATTGCTGACCCCTGCCTTCACTATGTGATTTCACTTTAGTAGGAGGTAGGTGTAAAATTTAACTTAAGTCCTCACTTATGACCTTAAAGATGCTATGAGGAGTTTCAGAGTAATTACAAAAAAGTCTCACTTTTAGATATATGCCTGATCGAAATGCACACTTTAAGATGAGTTTTATAGCATCAAAATAGGTTATCTATAAATGCTATTCCTTAACTTCCTGGTCGGGTCAGACAGGGCTGGACTGGTCTGGATATTCAACTTCGGGAACAAGACTATTAAAACTAGAGCAAATTTGTATTATTCGCACACGTCTTAGAGCACCGGGCTGTAAGTAGGGATGTATAGCCAGTTACAAAACTACGATACTAAGTTTTCCAAAAATTGCTTGTTGTCACAAATCAAAAACTACCGCTATGTAACTAGAAAGAGATACATTACCTCGTCGCTTTGCATTCTGTAAGTTGTTGAAAAAGAACTTGGAAAGCAATGCAGAGTTCTGAGGAAGGTCCGAGCTGCATTTATTAGCATCACAACAAATGCACGCTTTGGCTTGGGTCACGTCTTTTCCAGTTGTAGTCAGAAGTAGGAATTTCCAAGTTCCGAGTAGGAAACTGCAACTGGAAAGTCCCCTGAAGTCGGAATTTCCGACTGGGAACTCGGTGAAACCTCACCACCCCCAAGTTGACAATCAAAGATGGATGCCCCCGGTGTGAACAGTTATTTAGCTCCTGTAATATTCAATTTATTTGCACTTCTGACTGGGGTGTGTCGCTCTAGATCAGCTGTATACGTTGTATTGTTAGACTTATATTTACAAAAATGCTGCCATAGTGATATTTACATTCTTCATGTGATATTTGTGAACAACAATGCAGGGCGTGCTAACAACAGCTAACAACAGCCTGGTAGATCGGCATGTTTTTTTCCAACTTCAACTGGAACCCCAATAAGTCAGAGATGATGTCACTCTCAGTTCTGAGGTTACTGGAACGCAGCATTACGACAGTCGCCGCGCGTGCTCATGGGTTGCAGTCTTTATGTCGCCGGAAATAGATTCTCCTCATAGCACCTTTAAGTAACGTTTGAGGTGTCACGACATGAGATGGTTTCTTATTTTCAAACTAGACTTTGTTTCAGCCTTCGAACAGTGCATGCAGCCCAAAGCTGATGTTTAGCAGCACTTTAACACATTGAATTAATCACCCAGGGCTGTTTATAAAACACTTCCAAGAGCTCTGAGGATCATAAAAGATGATCAAAACTCTTCTTTCCTGTTGATAATCCTTTTTTGTTTGAGGAGCTCTCATCTCTTTCTGCAGTGTTTTTTTTTTCCTTTATCTTTCACGTGTAGCACAGCCTATTCCTCGACCTGTTGCCATCAACAGTTGCGTAACAGTTGTGGATGTAAACTTGTGTAATTGTCTTCTGCCAAAAAGCTGAAGAGTATTTTATAAATTCAGTTACACATTTGGATCCAAACCATTAGTTTTCACTTGCGTGCATCCGTTTGATCAATTACACTGTTGCCTGCAGATAAGAAAAATCAGCTGATGTTGTGTTTGTCTCCAAGTTTTTACAGAACACAAGTGGACAGCACTCTGTTCAAACCTTATTTTATATCATTGTTTTTATTACAGCTCAGCGTTTATTAGTTTTCTCCAGCACAGCATTTGTCATCATTGGAGCCTCCTCTCAGTGATTTACAGCAGGAGATGTTGAACGTCTTATTCATTTTAACACGCAGCTTCATCATTAACACCGTGCTATCTTTGGGAGGACCATAGATCTTTCATATGAAGGGTGGCTCTGGCAGGATCTGACTCCCCAGGGTCCTGCTCTCCAGATGTCGGCACAGACATAAATTTTTGTTTCTGAAAGACAAAGGTGCTGTGACATCATGTAAATCCCTCACCCCGTGTGTGTGTTTCTGTGTGTGTGTGTTCTTCTGGAGCAGCAGAGCAGCAGTGGTGATTCAGCAGATGTGGAGGAAATACTGGCAGAAATGTGGGAACATCGGCGGTATGTCCACAGCTGAGAGGGGAGGAGATGGAGGAGGAGACGAAGGAGGAGGTGGAGGAACGCCAGAGTCAGGACCTTCCCTTAATAACAGAGATGTTCTTGGACGTGAATCTGCAGCAACTGTCATCCAGGTAAAACTAGAGGATCAGGTTCAAGCACTGCGAGCTCCTTTTTCTCTAAAGAAACCAGAGTTCAAGTCCGTTATGTAGATTCAGTCATCAGTGTTCTAATTACTTGAGTACTTTGTTTTTACATTAATACAAGTAAATTTCCACCACATAACTCTGCTGCTACCTAAAAAATATAAATAATAATAATGCAGTTTTATTTAATATCTGTCTATCCATCCATCACACTTTCTTTCCATCAGTTTGTCCATTAATCTATTATTAATCCATCTGTCCAGCCTTGCATCTATCAAGCTGTTCACATATTCGCCAAACCTTTTCATCTATCCATTCATTATCAAACTCTTCCTTTGTCCATTCATCCAACACTACATCCACCATCCATACATACACTGATCAAGCCATCCATCCATCTATCCATCCACGAATCGTACCTTCATCCATCCATCAGATAACCTGTCTACCCATTCATGCGTATGGAGCTATCCATTCATCCATCAAACCTGTTTATCTATCATTCACCAATCAACTTAACCTTTGTTCATCCATCCATCCATGTATCATCTATTTTCTTCCACTCATTGGGGCTAGGTTGTGGTGTCAACAAGCTAAGCTAGGTGACACACCCATTTCCCCAGTGGATCTACTCTGTGGTCCTCCCTTAAAGACCTCACCCTAACGCTAACACTCGTTTCAGACAGGTGTGTGCTGGCTTCATAACAAGCATCTTTTTTCATTTCTAGAAATATTTGAAGTTGGGGTTTCAGACTTTGAACCTGAGCATCTGTCACAAGTGGCATGCATGTAATCAAGATTGTCTAAGCATTCATTTTTACTGTGAAACAGGTTTGTTGTCCAAAACAGGCGTGAAAATTGTTTTGAAGAACATTTGTTTTAGCAGAAGAATGTCTGGATGCTGGAGGTTATGTTTTTGCTGGCTTTAGTTTCTTTGTTTGTCCATCTGTGAGTGGGATAAATCAGCTATTTGACAAAGTAATGAAAATTTCAGGGAATGTTCATCATTGTACAAGGAAGATATGATTACATTTTGGTGGTGATCTTATTCCAGATGTGGATTTAGGATTTTTTTGGAAAGACTTGAAATATTGCAATCAAGGGCAGTTTCCACATATTGATGATGTTCAGCAAAATATGTGAGACATGTCTTGGCAGAGGTTTGTGTTCTCTGGGGTTTGCCTATGTGTTTACATGTATTTTCTGTTGCCATCACTAGCTCGAGAATGATGGATGGAGTTGGAAAATGGATAAAGATAATGGGGAATGACCTGTTGGTAAAGAGCCACAGGCCAAAGTTGCCCATGCAGTAGACTATAGCCATTATACATGGAATGTACAATCATAACTGGGCGATTGGTGTCTGATTACATTTTTAATGCCACCATGCCAGCTGAGGCCTGATGTCTTGTATTTCTAGGTTGTCCATCCATCCATTATGTATGCAAAATTTTATAAATTTGATTATTGTGAGGACACTTAAAGGGATTTCTGTTAAACTTTGCACAAACGAAGAGTGATTGGAGATCAGTTGTAAAAAATGGTCAAGGACAAAGTATCTCTGATAACTTTGAGGAAAGGCTGTCAAAATTGGTGCATGGGTCTTCTTGGACTGAAAGATGAACTGATTCTTTTTTTTTTTTTTTTTTTAAGTATTTTTTGGGCATTTTGTGCCTTTATTGATAGGAGAGAGACAGTGGATAGGCTTGTGAAAGGGGGAGAGAGAGTAGGGGAAGACACTCTGAAAACTGGTTACAGGCGGGAATCGAACCTGGACCGGCAGAAGTATGTACATGGGGTGCCTGGTTGCTAACCACTCCGCCAAACCAGCACCCCAACTGATTCATTTTTTAGCTCAAAGGTCATGGGCATCATGCTTTTCCTGGCTTGTTAACATGATCTCTTAATTACTGTTTGCACACGTCAATCCTGAATAAAGGATCCAGTTATTAGATTTTGGAGGTCTTATTTCAACGGCCAGGGTCATTGGTCCTCATTTAGACAACATACTATATAGAGTTTTTGATGATTTCTACAAAGCGCACACCACTGTAATTCCAGCATCTGGCACTTGTATACTTTGTGGACAAATCAGACTGTCAGGCAAGAAACCTGTCAATGTGTACTGTAATGCTAGAGTGATTCAGAACAGGCTTATGGAGTCTCTTCCATCTACTGGATCTCTCTAAATGCAATTTTTCAGCCCTCAACATCCATCTTTGGGCCTCATACGTGCTGCAGTCTTGTTGTCTTAATCCTCCGCATACACTGTAGGTGTAGCCTGCTGTTCTGGAAAACATGCTACTCACCTCTTCTTCCAAATCCGTTTTCAACACAGAAAGTGTTTGATGATCCTCTGGGGCTCTCTGAGGCAGAAAGTGGGGGCTCTGGGATGGTGTATGTGTGTGTGTATTTGGGGAATACAGAGTGATTAATCAGATTCCTAAGAAGTGCGGTAGTAAGAGTTGTAGGATTCCTGCTCCGCTCGGCTTGAAGTGAAGAGTGCCCCCCCCCCCCCTGTCCCGTTGGGAATTGGAGGATTTAGAGGCGCACTGGAGCTCCATTTGTCTCTGAGCGGGCCGGAGTCACGCAGAGTTCAGACAGCAGAACACTCAGCAATTAAAAGAGAGGTTAACATGTTTTATCTCTCTAATGGGATAACACACAATATTTACGTTTGCTCGTGATTCATGTGAGCTTTTCTACCATTTCTTCTCCGTGTACCTCCAGGCTGTTTGGAGAGGTTTCACTCTGAGGAGGAGGCTCACATCTGCTCTGGCTGCCGTCACATGCCCGGACATCGGAGAGGATGACACCTTTGAGGAGGTGGACGTGGATGAATTTGTATTTGATGAGGTATGCACACCAGTTCATGTGATCCTCACACTCACATTTATGGTTCAGTGAATCTTTACCCCTCAGTCTATCAGACTCAAAGACGTGCACAGGCCAGGGTGATCTCTTAAATACCTAATAAATACAATGATATACAATCCTGAAGGTCTCTCAAAGCACATATGCATGGACTCACAGAAACAGAAAAATACTACAGTTGAGGTTAGGGTTAACATTAATGATCATTCTGGCCTATATGGAAACTTAAAGGGAAAGTACAGGATTTTTGAGGTGGGGTTGTTTGAGGTTCTTGGCATTAACCTGATGATAAACCACAGCAATGGAGGTCAGCCCTGCATCCATACTGAACAAGCCTGCAAGAAAGCTAGTGCAGTTTAAGAGCCTTTATGTACTAGCAAGCCACAAAAATAGCAATGGCTGATTAAATTTTTGCACATATGTTCAGCGAAACATAGTTTTCCACAACCAGTGTTAGGTTTTACTCAAAATTGGTTCACAAAGCAGAGGTGAGACTGGCAATATTCCACATCAAAAGTTATTTTTTGTTTTAATTTTCAGAATATTGGAGTTTGTATAGATACATACATACTTTTCAGATGTCTGGGTTTGATGTGGATCATATAGGTTGCTGAACAATTTTCACAATAGCCACTTGTCTTCAATACAGCAAAACCTCAAAACTCCTCTTTTTTCCAAATAACAGAACAGGGATGTATAAAAACAAAATGAGAGAAGGAAGAAGAAAAACTAAAAAAAAAACCAATAAAAGAGGCAATCGGAGATTTTGTAACAGTTTGTGATTATTACTGTTTCCCTTTACACTGACAAATGTGACATGTTTCTTGTTAAACAGATCCACTCTGAGTATTGTTCTGTATCTTTTCATGAAAGAGACTCATTTCACCCACATTTTTGTAAATTTGTCCATTTGTTCACTAGCAAGGACCACACCACAACAGGATGAATTTGACAATTATTTATTGCGTACAGTGGATAACAAGCAACATAGTAGGTACGTGAAGCAGATAACGGTTTGGGGAAACTTCATAGGGAATTTGCCGTAGCTCCCGGGCACGACGAACCCCCTCTTTAAGGCCCTGAGGAAAGAAGGAAGAAAGAAGTTTTAAGAAAGGGGAGGGAGGGAGGGGTGCGTCGAGTGTGCGAAACAGAGGGAATGGTCGGTTAGAGTTTACAGGCACACAGGAAGAGACGTGGTTGAGGTGTGGTCCTCATCCTGAAATTCTGCTTAAAGCTCCACTAAATTAAATGAATATGGAATTTTTACTGTTTGCTATATTTGATTCACTGCGTCCATCATCCTCTTAAATTTTCTTAGCTGCCATTACCATTATTCTAAATAGATGTTTGGTGAGACAGTCCATTAAAAAAATAATCTTTTCCTAAAATAAATGTTTTGATGTTGTTGGGTATCTTTGTGTTGAATATTTCCTCCATCACTTTACGTATATGAAACCAGAAAGTGTTTAATTTAGAACACTTAAATAACATGTGACAGTGGTCTGCTTCTTGATCCCAGAACAACGCCAACATTTGACAACTTCTCCCGTTTGGTGACTTCTCAACTTTGGTGTGAAATCTCATTCGACATTTCCATGCAAACTCCCGCCACATGTGTAAGCTCGTGCTTTTCCATAATTGTTCACAATAATGCACCTTACTTCTGCTGTTATTTTAATAGCTCCTTCTTTTTCCCATTTGGCCTGAACATAATCAGTGGTGTGTGTTTTTTTTGTCTGAAAACCTTTGTTTAATCTGGAAATGATACCTTTACTAGAGTCCCCTGTGTATGCCCTCCACAACAAAAGTTTTATTAAGAAACAAAAACTATGCAGGCTAAGTAAGCAGAGTTCAGGCTTGACAAATTTTCAAAAAACTGAAGCAGCAGTAAGACACCCTTAATGACCCCAGCAGGAGGTAAAACAGGTAAGAAATACTCCAATAAAGGTCCAAAAATCTCTCAGTAGCACTGGAAACACTGGATGTCAAGCTCTACCAGACAAGATGGAATTATTTGGCATTGCGGTTGACGGCAGGCTTGGCTTTTAAAGAGCAGCTGATTAGTTGAATCACAACAGGTGTGCCTAATCTGCAGCAGAGTCGGCCTCACCCTGCCTCACACAGGTCTGCAGTAACAAACAGGAAGGAGGAGAGGGTGAGCAACAACAAACATGAACTACACAGAATCATGACAACCAAGCTACTTTGTTCAGGCAATGTGCCCCTTCACCAGAGGTGTACTGGTCAAAATACTGTCTCACTTTCAGATGCCGTCTCCAGCTCTCTGTTATTTAGAGTGTTTTTACACCTAAAATTCTTTCAACCTCACAGAGATCCTAACCTGACACGCCAGACAGACAGTTACATACATCTGCCATGGAAATATTTCAGTACTCCATCTGGAGAAGAGCCCATAGAAAAAATTTTCAGGGACTGAACCTTTAAAGAGATCAAAATACAAATTATTTTTAAATTACTGGTATTTACAAACCATTTGTTATATTCAGAAATGGAAATCACTGGTTTAATCATTAGATTTTCTAGATTCCAAGGGAACCTGAATGTAGGTTACGTCGGCAACATATCGAGAAAAAAAAAACGGAAGAAAATGGGAGAATTTCATGACATTTCATCAACATCGCATTAATTCTCATGGCTTCTTTGAAAATTTGCTGATTTTTTTTTAATGTATTTTTTTGGGCATTTTGTGCCTTTATTGATAGGAGAGAATGACAGTGGATAGACTTGTGAATGGGGTGAGAGGGAAGAGGAGGACACTCTGCATCTGGACACAGACTAGATTTGAACCCGGGCTGGCAGAAGTCTGTATATGGGACGTGCCTGTAGCTAACCACTTCACCAAAGCAGGACCCTAAAACTCGCTGAAAATTAACCATTTGCTCTGATTAATTTTCTGTAAAACGCAAAAAAATCTGCTCTTCTTAACGCATTCAACAAGACCTGAATGATTCAAATATGAATTTACCCATCAAAAAATATTTTACTGGTCCTCCCATGGCTTTACAGATTGCCTCTGCAGTGTAGACTGTATATAAATAATATTAATATAATTAATATTGATAATGTAATAAATATTTAGAACATTTTTATTTTCATTTTTCTTTTTTCTAATGATTTTTTAGCTTGTACATTTTGTAACACTGCATGTAGACATAATTGAGCTACATCAGTCAATAGTAATGATTGTTCTGAATCTATAGAAGTGCTGGACTTCATATTGCAAAGAAAAAAAGAGACCACAGTGAGTGAAAATGTGAGAGCAAAAATTAGCCGGTGAAGTCGTTGGACAATGGAAGTTGGCAAGACGGACATGCAGGATTTCAGACAATGAATCAGGCAGGTCTGTCTGCTCTGCAAGGCTACGGAGATCCCATCTGCAGCAATATGTGGCTCTAGCTTCCATCCTGACTGTTTCTGTACAGAGACAGGGTTGATCTCAGCCACTGTGTTTACCTTAGAAAATCAAACTTCAAAATTTTAAGTATCCCTTTAAGTGGACTGAACATGCCTACTCCATGTGATAGGTTACTTTTATGCACACAACAGATAGTCAGCTTTAGGACATCTCCCTCTCCTCCAGTCAAGGTCACCAGTAGCTTTCTTAAATGGCTGGCTTCAGTGTCCCCCCCACCCAAACAGATCTGTCAGGTCCTACCAATGTTTCATCAGCAGATCAAGCTCACTGGTTTTGCTTAGAGAGTCCAGTGCAGAGCATAGTCTGTGTAGTAAAGACAGAGCTGTTGAAAAGAACAGAACTGAACTGATCAGTTAACATGGGGGCCTCGAAGTGACAGTAAGTCCAACAGATAATCTCAGACGGAGTGACAATAGATGTGGATCAGGGGTACTCAGTATGTGAAGACTAAATGGTTTTTAAGCATTAGTGAATGTACTAGAGCGGTCATTAGGTTTGTGTATTGATTTAAGGGAAGTCAGATGGAGATACAGGCGGTGGAATATTCACCTCCCAAGCCCTTTCCTATCGACTCTTTCATTTTTATCGACTTTTCACTGATGTTGAAAGTGAGGATTTAAATAAATCATTCTGCTCATTATCAACATGAACACCAATCAGTGCATGAAAAAATGGTAACTGAATGAAAGAAAGGCATAAACTGTTAAGACCACAATCTAATGGTGTACACATTATTAATATTGAACCAAGTTTAAAACATAATCAACATCAAATGTCTCATATCCAGCTCTCTTCAGAGAATCAGACTACTGGAAAGTTAAGGCAGATTTTGGTAAACTTTTTAAAGGATAGCAGTGGTAACTCACATGGTCTGTGTGATTGGTTGTCATTATTCGGAAACAGTCGGAATACGGGATGTTTATAAAAGCTGTTGCTATGGAGAATTGTGGGTCAGAATATTGTCCTCACCTTTTGTAAAGGATGCTCTGGTGTATCCTATGCTAAAGGAGCTAATAAAGGAAGCATTGAGCCACCTTTCCTATGCATTTAAACTATTCAAACAGCTCTAATCACAAATTACTTCTGGTTCATTTCACTCTGTTAGTCCTTTTTGCTCAGGAAGGTTCTTATTAGATTGCAGCCATAGACTCTTTTAAGACTGGACAGTAGAACATCTTATCTAAAATGAAGTCAAAATACTCAATGTCTCTCCTACTGCTGTACAAGTCACACTCTGTGTCAATACTGTAGTCTGAAAGTCAGGCTATGATGCCATTTACATTATGGACACTAAACTAATGGTAATGTTATTAAGACCATGTACATGTTTTAAACATTATTCCGTCATCTGTAACTATGTGAAAACAACAAGGAGTCATTTTTTCTTGTGGTTTATCCAAGATCCAACAATAACACATAAACTACCTTCACATGCACTCATATTCCCACAATAACACATATCTGCAGATATTTAGGAGCTCTTACTTTAACATTTGCTTGACACTGAAGAACTCCCTCTTTTAATTTATACAGTATAATATCCATAATAGCATCTATATATCAGACGGTGATCTATTTAGGTCCGTGTACATTTTTCTTTGCTAATTTTTCTCTTCTTGCTGTCCACTATCGTATTTTCATTTCTAAAAATGTGTTTTCATATCATAAAAGGCAGCACTGGAGGAGCAGTGGACACCGTTCTGTGAAGACCAGCCTCCCAGATGTTACAGTGAATCAGAGCAACTGCTCCCTCTCAAGGTAAAACAAATGTCCTCATACAATGTGCAGTGCAAAACCTAGACCCAGAAGAGTCGATCATGTTTTTATTTGCATGTAACACAATGTCCCATCTCTTTTGGAATAGGTGTTAAACATATCTGGTAGCTGTAAATGATCTTAGTTTTTAGTTTTGGAATCACCAGTCGCACGAATGTCCATTAAAGAGTTAATCCCTCGCAGCGTGTTAGTTATGACCCCCTCTAGGATTTTCTCACCCTCCCTGATTGATCTTCAAATTTATTCTTTAAGAAAACACGATTATTTCCTGGAGGTCCGAGGGTTTCTCTGCACCAGCAGATGTCATTTTTCATGTAGGCGGACCGTTGTCATGTTTTTTTCTTCGGTTTACCTCTCGTTGGATCTTTTCTTTGGAGCACGCTCAGAGCTGTACATCATGGTAGCTGCTGCAGCCCAGCTGATGTGATGCAGCTGCTAAATGTGTTGACACTGAGGTACACATCAAAGTTACAATTTAGAGCTTCCACACAAAGAGAAAATGGGATCTTGAGGGTGATCAAGCAGTTGCTTTGACTTAAATATGAGCATTCCAGGAGTGTGGAACTCGATGTGTGTTCACTATATACCTCAAAAGAAAACATGAAGTAGAAATGGATGTGACTGGACATTATATAGGAGACACTGTGGGATCATTCTGCTGAAATGGGTGTACACTGTGTGGTTTGAGGACAGTTTTATAGAAGGTGTCTTGTTTAATGGTGTTTAATCATGCTACCTGATATGTTGTTGAGGCACACTCATCAAGCAAAGTCCTGAAGTTCAGAAAACTGTTCATGGCTTTGCATTGCCTGTTCAGGTGAATGCAGTTGGACAGTCAGAATAAAAAACATGCCATAAAGATGATGAGAAGGTTATTTGCTGTTAAGTTAACCCAAGGCTGCCCATAAGAGGGGATGATGGGAAAAGACCTCTGGGGCACAGATGTAGCAGTTAGAGAGGGCATTAGGTGAGCAAATGAGCATCATTAGCCTACTTCACACTGACACCTCAAGGCCCCTGTGAGGTTTCACCTTCACCGTGAACATTGTGGAGACGAAATGAGGGGAATGAGAGATCCTCCTGTTTGTTCCATCTCCAGAGGTAGTAACAGAGGCAGAGGCACAGCGGGAGGCAGGAGCATTGCAAGTATATCTGCCTTTGTGTTTATGTGGGGACACGCACCATGCTGTGCATATCCAAGCCGTGTTGCAGCATGAATCAGCACAGATATTACAGCCTTGTGCAGTTAGTGTGAATGTCTCAAGGTGTGACTACAATGGAGCCTCTTACAGTGCTGTTGTGTAAAAGTACCATGAATTGAACTGCTATTTACCCCCCTCCTAGCTCTGTTCATGGGGTTCTTTGCTTTTCTTGAAATTCCAATGTAGATACACTCCAGCTTAAACTCTCTTAGTTTCTTTTTAATGTATGTATATTAATAAAAACCCAAGTTGTTCTAATTACTCTGAAACAAGTGTTATAATCAAGATTAAATTGTAAATTGAAGACAGTTGCACTTCAATGTTTTGTCTACTAAGCAAACTAGTAAGCTCTACTTGAATAAAATGCTGTCAGAAAGCTGAAATTTACCACTGACATCAACCCATGTATGTTTCAGCCTCCTGGAGCTTTTACTGAACCTACCCAGAAACTTTCACCTCACCCACTCGTCTGGAGGTCAAAACAGGCCTGGGTGGATGAGGAGCAGGAGGTCTCAGCTGCACAGAGGGTTTTATCAGTGAACTCCAGCAGGTAGCGGTGATGATTTCGTTGACTATTTGTTTTTGTCAAAGTTTACATCAACAACCTTTTTCCCCTGATAAAAATGAGACAGTAACTAATAAGAACAAGTGCACATGGACAAAATCTAAAACTAAATTAAGTGACATTTCATCAACAAATTAAAAATAGATGAAATTTGTTTGACAGAGACTTAATCTAATCAGACCTAATTTGTGTGGAAAGGTTGGATGAGTTCAGAGGGACATCCAATCACAGCTGCTTTAGCTTGGTGGTGGTGGATAAGTTGGGAGTGATGCAATCAGAGCTGCTCTCTTTATGAATTGATATATTTATGGAGAGCAGGTTCACTGTTTGTTGTCAGTTCTGGTATTGGAACTGAGATGCTCTGCCAGGTAGCTTAAATAAAGGTGACTGCATTTCACACAAAAGGAACATTTGTTTCTGTTCATTCATACAGTCAAACTACTAGCATTCAATGAAGGGTTATTAGATGTTTCATTTTAAAACATGTCATTCAGAAATTCAAGAAAACATAAAAAATGGCTTACACTTTCCACTTCAGATTTTAATCAACGAAATGTACGGTAGATTTCACTGACTAAACTGCGGTGAAATTTCATCAACTAAAACTAGACTAGAACTTGAAAAGCACTCTGAGAGAGCAGACTTCCGCCAAACAGCTCAGCTCCACCCATACGTTGTGATTTCCACCCAATATTATTGTCCTGTATTTTGTTTATACGCACATTGTGGAATGAAAAATATCTTTCTGCAAGACGTGTGATTATTGTTGATATATATATATCATCCAATAGATTGACCTGGTTAGTAGGTCAGCAGATGGAGCGGTGTGGAGAACTTCTCCCCTACAATTACCATAGTGCTGTAAATACAAAACCCAAAACCAGTGAAGTTGGCACGTTGTGTTAATCGTAAATAAAAACAGAATACAATGATTTGCAAATCCCTTTCAACCTATATTCAATTGAATACACAGCAAAGACAAGATACTTAACGTTCGAACTGGTAAACTTTGTTATTTTTTGCAAATATTAGCTCATTTGGAATTTGATGCCTGCAACGTGTTTCAAAAAAGCTGGCTCAAGTGGCAAAAAAGACTGAGAAAGTTGAGGAATGCTCATCAAACACTTATTTGGAACATCCCACAGGTGAACAGGCTAATTGGGAACAGGTGGGTGCCATGATTGGGTATAAAAGCAGCCTCCCTGAAATGCTCAGTCATTCACAAACAAGGATGGGGCGAGGGTCACCACTTTGTGAGCAAATGCGTGAGCAAATTGACAAACAGTTTAAGAACAACATTTCTCAACAAGATATTGCAAGGAATTTAGGGATTTCATCATCTACGGTCCGTAACATCATCAAAAGGTTCAGAGAATCTGGAGAAATTACTGCACGTAAGCGGCAAAGCTGAAAACCAACATTGACTGCCCGTGACCTTCGATCCCTCAGGCGGTACTGCATCAAAAACCGGCATCACTGTATAAAGGATATCACCACATGGGCTCAGAACACTTCAGAAAACCACTGTCAGTAACTACAGTTCGTCGCTACATCTGTAAGTGCAAGTTAAAACTCTACTATGCAAAACCAAAGCCATTTATCAACAACACCCAGAAACGCCACCAGCTTCACTGGGCCCGAGCTCATCTAAGATGGACTGATACAACGTGGAAAAGTGTTCTGTGGTCTGACCAGTCCACATTTCAAGTTGTTTTTGGAAACTGTCGCCGTCTTGTCCTTCGGACCAAAGAGGAAAAGAACCATCCGGAGTGTTGTAGGCGCAAAGTTCAAAAGCCAGCATCTGTGATGGTATGGGGGTGTATTAGTGCCCAAGGCATGGGTAACTTACACATCTGTGAAGGCACCATTAATGCTGAAAGGTACATACAGGCTTTGGAGCAACATATGTTGCCATCCAAGCAACATCTTTTTCATGGACGCCCCTGCTTATTTCAGCAAGACAATGCCAAGCCACATTCTGCATGTGTTACAACAGCGTGGCTTCATAGTAAAAGACTAGACTGGCCTGCCTGTAGTCCAGACCTGTCCCCCATTGAAAATGTGTGGCGCATTATGAAGCGTAAAATACAACAACAGAGACCCCGGACTGTGGAACAACTTAAGCTGTACATGAAGCAAGAATGGGAAAGAATTCCACCTGAAAAGCTTCAAAAATTGGTCTCCTCAGTTCCCAAACATTTACCGAGTGTTGTTAAAAGGAAAGGCGATGTAACACAGTGGTAAAAACGACCCTGTGCCAACTTTTTTGCAACGTGTTGCTGCCATTAAATTCTAAGTTGATGATTATTTGCAAAAGAAAATAAAGTTTCTCAGTTTGAACAAAATATCTTGTCTTTGCTGTGTATTCAATTGAATATAGGTTGAAAGGGATTTGCAAATTATTGTATTCAGTTTTTATTTACGATTTACACAACGTGCCAACTTCACTGGTTTTGAGTTTTGTAAATGGAATTTGCCATTAAACCTAAACCAGTCCTCTGATAAAATTTTCATGTAAATCCATCCAGTAGTTTTTGCATAATCTTGCTAACAGAAAAGTAGACAAACAAACAAACATACCTCTGCAAAAACATAATTAATTAAAACCATTTAGATGACTAAATTATGACTACAACTAAATTAGATTTTAGGGAAAAGACTGTAATTAAAAAGTGCTGTCAAAATTAACACTTGCAGGTTGGTTAAACCACCTAAATTGCGGCAACTGGTGTACAATTCTAAAAGGTGGTGACGTTTTCTTACATAAAGACATTTTATGACAGGTAGAAAGAATGAGGACAGGCTATTTTAACTGAAGAAATGTTCTATATACTGTATCTTACTTAATGTGAAGGGGTATGAACTCTTCTCACCATCTCCTGTGCCACTTGACAAGAGCTGGTGGCCTGAAATCACCCAGCTAATTGATCACCCAGATTGAAAAAAAATTCAACCAATGTGCTGTCACACATGTCAAGATGTGTTCTACTGATAAACAACATGTTTTAAAAATGCACAAAGTTTCAACCAAGATGCTTTACAATATGATAAACCTGGAGAAGGTTATGGACAAAGCCTTAAAGTACAATACTGCTAGCTTATTCTTGTAAAAGTCATAAGAAAACAACATCAACAGTGCATTCTGATCTCCTCTGACAATGAGCAAACACAAAATGCGTGTTTATACCTTACTTTGTGATATTGTTATTGTCATATGACAGTGTTTTTAAGAGTGTTGTAAAATCCTTTCAGAGGCAAATCTCCTGCCCCAGCGCCAGTGCTCAGCGGCCTCTCTGAGAGATCAGAGCAGATTCTGGAGGAATGGTAAGTTACTCAATCTTTTTCTATTTTTATGATAAATTCAAAAGGTTGTTGCTCCTTCTCTTTGTGCTCTATGTTGTGCTGTAATACAGGATTTTCTCTCAGATTATTTTATCTTTTGCCTGCAGGGGTTTCACCAACAGCCACACAGCTTTTCTGATGCTGAAGAGGGCGCAGAAGATGAAGTCCAAGAAGCTGCAGCAGAAGAAAAGTGAGCTTTTGTATTGATTATACTTTGTGATGTAATTGACAACTATGATAATAATCATTGATTTGGATCATATACTTCTATTTTTTGTAAGACAAAAAATATAAAGGGTTCAGTTGTTTAACTTTATCAATTAAATGTCAAACTTGTGGCTTCACAGTGGTGCTACACTGTTGCCTCACAGCCAGATGATTTTCCAGTTTGACCAGTTCAGGGTGTACCTGTAAAGGATATAGCTTTATAGATAATGGACATCGATATCTAAAAGAATTCATGCTTGGCTTATATCAGGTTCATTTATGAATTTGGATTTTTTTTAGAGTGGGTCCTCAAAGTTTTTATATACAGAGCACCCCTGATCCATCTGTATTCCTTCTCTGTTTGCACCTCTGTTAGAGCCCCTGCCCCTTTAAGACCACCTACTTCACATGGAGCCGGTCAGCTCTGTTGGTTCATGGACCAACTCTGTGGTCATTGGTCAACTCAGTGCTGTTGGGCACCATGTTGTCAACAACTCTGCTTTCAGTCTAACAACTCTCTAATGGGCTTGGTACCATGAGTCAATGAGCTTAAACTGATAAAATAGTGTTAGGATGTCACACCGGTAGGTCTATTCTGAGGAGCCAGGGGAAAAAGACATTTTAAGGTGCTTTCGCACCAACCTCGACTACCACTCTCCATGCAGAGTCAATGTACATCCACAATCAGCCATGACAACGCGTTACCAGATCTCACACGAGATACGACAACGCATTCTGGTCTTGTCTTTGGAGACATGGTCGCGGCACCCCTGTTGCTGCTGATGGGAACTCTCACAGAGCAGGTCCTAGTGGTCCTAGCGTCGACAAAGCTGAAAATTTGAACTCTTCAGGCGAGGTTGAGTTACCACAGCCAATCAGCATTGTGCTGGTACGTGATAACACCTGTGACAGACTGTTTTCATTCCATTTCGCAGAGGGAAATCCATGTCCAAGTGGGGGAACATTAGTTAGTGAGGACATTAGTTTCATCTAAACAGACCGCAGAAAACTGCTGCTGCAAGGTTTTTTGGTCGGTAGGTGAGTGAAAAGGAAACTGTTGAAATAATGGCAGCTTATACGTCCTCTTATATGCTATGATTGCGAGATAAAACTCTAGCAGGTATGACCTCACTGAGCAACAGTGACAGACACAAAATGAGCCAAGCACAGGCATCAGGACTTGGGTTTGTGACGTTGTCTTGGTTGCAAAGTCACATTCGGTGTGAATGCACCTTGAGGCATTTATAAGTGCCATATAGATGGAGAGAGGGAGAAGTCCTGATGATGAGAACATTTTGTGTTGTTCATAGAAATGCTCTGTCACACTGAGGAGACATGTATGACACACTTATGGGCATTTAATACTCAGAAAAGAAGAATATGGACCCTTTACTTCTGCGTTTTTGCTGGAATTCAAGTTAAATGTTTACTTAAACACTGATATGGATATCAGCCCTGATTTTTACCATTGGCCATCTCCTTAATCACACCAGATGTCATGGAGGGGAGGTTTATCCAGTCAAAACCTTAATAGAATAAAAAATAAGCATCAGTGTTGAGTGGAGCTAACAGCATGTCTTTCCATGTCATCTTTTTTTTAAATTTGATTGTGTACTTCTTGGTGGAAATATTTATACCACTTTATGTTAATGGCACATAGAGGGGAACATGGTGTCCTTCTTAAATACAGCACAGAAGAATCCATAGTGGCATAAATCCATCTTCAGTGTGGGAAAAGTCAGGGGTTGTTATTGCCTCTTGTCTTTGTTCTATATCTGTACTTCAGCAGCAGCAAACCTTTCCAGTGTGTGTATGTTAATGAGCCGTAACAGACAGCAGAAACCCAGCCTGTCGTCTCTCATTGGACCTTATTTTAGATCCTGCAAAGTAAATAACATTTGCCAAGAGACCATTTGACAAGTCATCCCGTGATGATTTTCATTACGGCTCATTGTAGTGGTTAAGGGCATCTGACGTGAGAGGTGACCTCACCTCAGCTCTGCTCCAAAAAACGGTAGTCCTGCCACGGGATCATGCCACAGTCATGTCGAGGGACGCCGCTCTTTGATCACAATTATAAATGCATGATTCCAACTCAGGGCTCTTGTCATCTCTCTCCACCGACACACAGGTCTTTGTCTACGTTAACTCCTAATGGCATCAGAGTGCTGTTCTAATATTTTCCGAATGTTGGGGTCTGCTTTTCTGCTTCTGGTTGGAGCCCTGGCTTGTCCTTCTTTGACCTGTTCTTACTCTCCCAGATCCCTCCACCCATCTGGCCCTGTTCAAAACCTGCAGTTACCACAAGGATCCAGCAGAGGCACAAAAATGGCCAACGAAGCATAACAGAAATAAAATAAAAGGTAGGATTTATGCTTTTTCTTCACCCTGACTAAATGTCCTGATGCCCAGTTTTCTGTCCTTAGAGTGCCCTCCAAATTCTGACCAGGATATCTACAGAGACTGGCAGATTTATAATCTGTTTCTGTCACAAAATAGGGGCTGCAGCTACGCAGAGCATCTGATGTGTTCTTCTTTATATCATCAACACAATTAATTTACAGACCTGTTGCACTAAAGGCTAACATACAAATACACCAAAAATATATTCTCAACCAAAGTGGTGCACGAACATTTAAATGTTTCTTTCAACTGTAGGTACTATCAGCACTTTTTGAATAGCAGTAATATACAAGGGTGCAGGAAATAATTTAGAAATAAGAACTGCAAATGTTAATTTCCAATTTAAATGTTAATTTTTAAACAGTTACCTTTATACATTATGCATTTTGTCCTAAATTATCTTTAACCAGCAGCCAATTTGAGAATCTGGAATCAGTTTTGATGAAATATTGATAATCTTGAATTGAATTGTAATCCACCTATTAGCTATGCTTCTCACCCCTTTGGGATCACCGGGGACTGGAGCTAACCCCAGCTGCTATTGGGTGAAAGAGGGTCAACCCTAGGTCACCAGCCAATTGCAGGGCCACATAAAGAGACAGAGTGCCCCAAAAAACTCACTCAGGCACAGGGAGAATGTGCCGGCCTCTGGTCTCCAAAACTCCAAATCCAATATGAGTCAAATGTTGGGACTGAAAGAGCTTAACCCTTTAACTACCAGTTCAACTGTTTTGCAGAAGTCATCAATAAATTCAGGGAAATTTAATGTTTTAGAAAAACAGAATAAACCAAGTCCTTGTCTGATTCTGTTAACACTTCAGTGAACAAAGAAAACTACAAACAAAGCAAAAACCAGACATTTTCTTAGTGTGGGATTTAAAGGTTTCAAAAGTCAACAATTGATTGTGATGACATAATAATGAACAAATATTTGGGATAGAAATGAATTACAAAGGGAGAAATGCTTGTAAATAAAATAGCAAAAATGACTTAAATAGATGATATTGAGTTTGATGAACACAAAAAAAGCTTTTATGAATAACAGATTATATATATAAATCATCATATTGGTAAATGGTTAACATAAGTATTTAAAATAATAATAATACTAATAATAATAACAATTAGCTTTTTAAATCCAACACCCAGAATATTTGTTCTTTTGGTTTGTTTGCAGTTATTTTTGTGCCCTTGATCATTGACAGAAACAAACAATGAGGTGTTATTTTTTTTACCAAATGAAACATTCCTGCATTATTGACCTCTGCCATACCGTTGAGCTGGAATTTAAAGAGTTAAATGAGTTAAATGAGTCCACAAATCTTCTGGAAGGCCTTTACTGGCTCACTGGGGCAAAACAGCCAAGTAGATGTGATCCATACCATCTACTGTCTCTCTCCACTGTTTTCTCCTCATGCTTCAGGGTCATAATAATATCAAACTGGTATCAATAACAACAACAAAACCTGCTCTACAGCAACTCAAACAGACGTGCAACTCCAAAACTGAGCACATTAATATTTATATTTGCAGAATTTCAACTGGAAGCAGTTTGACGGATTTCTGGAAGTTTCCCAGGAGATGGCAATAACATCTTGGGCAAAGTTACATCATTATCTCTCATAAAAGCCAGAGCTATGGCTGAATAACTCATACCTTTGTGTATATTTTATTATTTTTCTAAGTATGTTCAGTTCGGCAAACACAGAAACCCAGACTCTGGATGTCCACGTGTTTCCTTCTCACCATTTCTCATAATTTGTGGCAGAATTTTCCTTTCAGTTTGTTGTAGGAACAGATCAATTTTACATAGCCTCACTGGTCTAAAACAAATAAATCCAGAAAACTGTCAATTTACTTTGGATTTTCTCAACTTTCTTTTGTATAAGAACTTTCAATTCCCAGTTTTTAATCACCTCCAGTGACACTCCTTTTCCCAGATCTCCATTCTTTAAACACGTATAAAGAGTCTGAGAAGAGGCACATTTCTCCCACTATCTTTTTTTCTGCTGTGGCCTCCCACTCTGCCCCGAGGTGGAGAGATGATTTGACATTGTGACATCCACAGCCAGACTTTAAAAGGGAGGAAGAGCTGGAGGGAGGGCAGAGCGGGGACGGGGGGAAGTCGACTTTTATGATGAGGGTCTGTCTCCATCTTCCCTCTCCACCCCCACCCAACTGGGTCAAGGCCTCACATGTAGAGAGCAAGATGCTCGCGGTCATCCCGCAGTCACAAGGACACTAAAACAACAAGGGAGAGTGAAGTGTCTCTCTCTGGTCCACGTCCAAAGCTGCTGTAAGTGTAAAATATCTGAAAATTACATTTGGAGAGACTCTACGTGTTGATTTTTCTTTTTAAGTTAGACTTGAAAATCATAACCCACCAGTCACTTTGGCTTTGGGATGTGTTGCTATTTTTTCTCTTTGAATTGATCACTTTTTTGTAGAAGGGTTGCAAAGGAAGCAAAGGATGTTCAGGAAAAGTACTTGCCATATTTTCACTGAATCTTACATACCATAAAATACCAAGTAAAAGTCAGGGCGTTTATTTGTTTCAATCATTGAGCAGACCAGGCGCTTATTTGGGACCAGGCGACTATTTGGAACAGCCGTTTAATTCCTTTTGCACAAAAATCTTGCTGAACAAAAAATGAAAAAATATGGTAAATGTAATCAAATTAGTTATTTACACCTTTATGAATAACACCTTTACATTTTCAAGGCAAAATTACAGAACCGAAGTTATACTCTTGTCTTCTTCTTTCAACTTAGCTCTCTCTAAACACTCTTTAAACTGGCCAGGAATGACTGGTAGTTAAGCTAAGGTCATACTTTTTTTTTTTTTTTTCCTTGCACCAGGGTCATGGAGATAAGCAGCAATGTACCGCTAACTGATGTTAGTTAAGGGCAAAAAACAAACAGCGGCAGTGGCAACGTCTTCTTCTTTGAATTTCAAAACCCTAGTATGCAAGATTCCGGCTTTCTGCTCTCTAGTGCCCTCTGTAGACATTGAGTGTAACTGCACTGTTGTGAAAAAGAGCGCTGCACACCAACCTGCATTTGCTGTATACAGATGGAGGAGAAGCCAACAGGATGTCTCAAGAGACAAATAAACCATGTGGACTGATAAGGTTCAGTCTGATCATGTTTCTTTTCAAGAGTCAACAGTTAGTTGTGAGCTCAGCATTTTGCATGTGTGTTCTGTAAACTTCAACCGTAGGCTGTGCCAAATAAATTACGCGTTTATTTGGAACGGGCGTCTATTTGTCAAAATGTACTGCTACACCCGGCGTCTATTTGAGACAGGGCGATTAATTGTAACCAGGCCTCTATTTGGTATTTTATGGTATATACATTATTATTTGTCCATGCTGATGAATAAAATATTTCCAGAATGCTGTAAGATGTTTTTTTCAAACTTTGCACAAATGTCAATGTTCAAACAACTAGGAGCTGATTCGACTTTGGAGGTTGTGGGCACAAGGTCAAAGTAGTGAAGTCCAATGTTCATCCACTGCTTCAGAGTGAAGTATCACAAGCAAGCTAAGGAGGGATTTTTTTTTTTACTTTGTACAAGTCCACTCCACTCCACTCAAGGAAAAACTGGTTCAGCCTTGGAAGTACGAGGTCATGGTCATTGGCTCCCTTGTTCATTTCTTTAAAGTCCATGTAGGTTCTCTGTCATCCAGATTTGTGAATATTTTTCCCCTCTTCTCCAGAGCAGCTTCTAAAGCTCTGTAGAATCTTGAGAAAAAAAACATTCACCTGCACTCTATCAGATTTCCACTCCACTGCATAAACAACTCCAGCATATGGTCAGTGGCCCCTGGGCTTGTTGAACGATGCCAGAATAACAAGGGAACTCTTGTATTAGGTTTTTAATTATTGAACTGCAGGTGTTTATGTCTCTCTATCACTGTTTACTGACACTGAAATTCTGAGAGCAGCTGAGGATGAGCTCTCAGCCAGCAGTCTTTCCAAAGACCTATCACCCATGACTTCAGTGTGCAGTGTCTTCCAGCGTCCTTATCTCTCCTCTCCACCCTTTCCTTGATAATTCATTAAATAAGTCTGTTGTTCCTGTGCAATTAATTGAAGCAGCTACATCAGCTGATTAGGCAGGTTAGCTCAGTGGTCAGGAAAAATATTTGGATATAGCTCATTTCACTTCTTCATTAAACAATTATATGTGTAACCTCAAACAAGCAGATGACTCATTAAGCCTTTATACAGCATGCTGCTGTCGATGTGTTTGGCCCATCATCACAGAGCTGTGAAAGTCAGTATATTAACATGTCTATGGTCAGGTGGGTCTAGGGAAGTAACTGTATGAACTGAAAATGTTATTGTGACCAAAATTATCACGGTTATCATTATTAACGCGGTATTGATGCAGTGTGCTCAAAATGTTCAAAAAGTTCTTTAACACAGTCTTGATATCATTTAACCCCTTTGATATTATAATTTGCCTTTTTGTCAATAACTGGGTCAGGAAATGTCCTATAAGCAAATTTGTTTAAACTTTTTTCATTAGAAATGAAAGTAAACAATTCTGGCATGTATTTGTCATTATTATGTTATGAATACTTAAACTGTGTGTAATTACAGGAAAAGAAAAAAAAAAAACGGATTTGTACTTTAAACAGCTTCTCGTTATAAACAATCAGAAATGAACATGTTCAAAGCTTTGAGATGGCCAAAGCCCATGTTCCAGCTAGTTATGAGACCATGTCCAGGGCTTTTATTTATTTATTTTTTTGTTTTACTAACAATTGTCCCTGAAACACTTAGCCCCCTTCATGACTCTTCCCTGGTCTCCCCTTTCCATGGCAGATGTCCTAGACATCTCCTTCTTTAATATTTCCAAATTATGATTGATTAAATCCATAAAACACAAACTATGACGGAAAAAGACAATCTATTATGACGAAACACGGTGAATAAATGGCGAAAGAATGGCAAGAACAAACTCCAGATTGATACGAATATGTTATTTACAACCTTTATACATTATTTACACAGAAAATCCTGATAAACCTCCTATAATTCACTCAGGTATGGCTCACTGAATCCTCTCTCTCTCTCACAGTCTGTTTGTTTGCTCGAGGAGTTACAGCAGATTTAATCACACACATTTTTGTCTTTCATTGCAGTTTGGTGTTTTAGACAGGGTGACTGTCTTCAATCCGCTTCCCCTCGACGTCCTTGTAAAATCCACAGTTTCAAGTTGGAAACCTATAGCGAGGCTCCAGCTTTCTCTGGGTCCAAACAATGCAAACTGCGCAAGCGTGCCTTTGTTTGGTAGAGCCGGCTTCCTCGAGGGGCAGGGGCACATAGTTCCAGCTTTTCCAGGCAAAGAGCAGCATCAGCGTGAGTTATTGATGCAGTGTGGTGATCAAACACGGTATAACGGTATTATTACCGTAATAGGACACGGTAATGATTACCATTTTACCGGTAACCGTTACATCCCTAGTTGGGCTTCTTTAAGGGCAGTAATCAGATATTTCAGAAGAGTGCAATGCTTTGTCAACCTTGAAGTTACAAGAATTTAGTTTATTTACATATTACAAGAACAATTCTAAAATCAGACAGAGTGGACACATCAAAATAAGGACATATGTAGTAAACATTTTATCAATGAAAATACTTTAAATGTTGTTGCCAAAGGGCACATGCCCATAGATGTTTTTTTTGTTAACTAGAAGTGGTCTCAACCTGAGTTTCAGCGTACTTCTTCTCAGCACATCGGAAGATAAGAATGACTACCTTTGCCCTCAGCTTTATCCCTCCATTGCATCATATTTTCTAGCCACTGAACTATCACACTGACCAGTGTAGTTTTTATTTTTCAAAATCGTGTGTTTGAAAGGATGTTTCTCTGTTGGCTCTGGGATAAATGGACTTCAGCATCAAGAACATTGACCAGGGTTGTCCAAACTGTGGCATGAAGGCCAGCTTTTGCCCATGGTCCACTCCTAGTCAAAAAAATAACAGAAATTTGTCTCATGTTAGAACCTGAAGTTTGTACTTGATTGAAGAATAAAAACAGACTGATTACATCTTTTTAAAGCAGAATTAATCTGATATTAGTTCGGCAGTTATGTGGTGTTTGCTCTTGTTTCTAGTCTGAAGGTGTAGGTGAACCATCAGTGTCCATTCTCTGTTGCACAGCCTTATCAAACCATTAATGGAAAGCCAAGGTGAACACTAAAGGCAGATGTATTAAAGTGGCCAACACATCCTTAGATTTTTCTACATGCTGCCCGTGATGACTCTGCCATGGACTATAGAAGAAACTATCCAAAGTCAGAATGACAACAACTGTAAGTTTAAGAGAAATTTTGACGATAAGATGGACCTCAAACACCCTTGAAAAACTGCTATTATGTTCAGGCTTGTGGTCATATCAGCAATGTCCTTACATTACATCAGGCAGAGCCTCAAACCATCAGCAGAATTGCACAATAATGAAAATAAATCACCCATGTACAATGTGAAACATGAAGACAAACTATTCCAACCAAAACTCTTTTTAATCACTTTTGGAGACTTGTGATGTTTCGCAGACAGCCTCCAGTGGACACTCGAGGAACTGCAGTTTTTTTGGCCTCATCTTTTAACACCAAAAGGTTGCAACTCAAATATGCTCCAGCTTGGAGATTGTAGTGCATGCCCTAAATGTTTGGTCCAGTCTCTGCAGAGTGAGCAGTGTTCACTTGAAAAGATCAATATAAGGTCCATGTGTTTGGTCTGGCTTTGGGAAATTCCATTAAGCATGATTACAGCTGGACTAACATATTTCCATGTATTCAACGGTCCAATTTTTGTTGGACAATCACAATAATTTGACTTTATCTAATTCCATGTAAACATTCTGCGTGAGACTAAGCCAGTCTCCCCTCTTGCTCCCCTAGTCCTGACCTGTAGAAGTCACCCCTCCTCTGGATCCATCCTCAGTGCCCGGGGCCTCGCCAGCCCAGCCCGGCCCAGCCAGCGCTCCCCGACAGGGGCTAACGTTTCAGGCTTTGAGTCAAGCCCCTTCTGGAGGTGATTAGCCCCAAACCCATGACAGATTCTTTCCAAGATATCCGACGCGGCGTGTTTATTTTATCCGGGCTCTTTGTGTGGATGTGCTGGACATGAGTAACCCACTTGAAATGGGTATCGGTTTACATATCCAGAGAGGGAGATACACAGGGAGAGAACGGAGCAGAGCCACAAGACATTTTCTTTAAAAGGCCAAAATATAGACGTATAAACTTTTGTATTTTTTTCACATGGTTTGTATTGTCAAGTTTCTGGTGGCTGCAGATGTTGAAGATGTTTTTTGCCTCCGAGCGTTTCTCCTCTTTCTTTCCACCAACGCAGCCCCCTCCCTCCTCAAACTCACACACTCTTCCAACCTCCTCCTTCCATCCAAACTGGGATCCAGCCTCACCAAACATCCGTCCTCATGTCAGAGGGACGCAAGAGTATATATTTTTATTTCAGCCTGGAACCCCTACCTCCTGAGCACTTAACTCGATTTCACACTTCAAGTCATCTACAAAGTCTGAGTGAAACACTATCGTCTTGTTTATCATCCATCATCCAGAATAAGTTAATGTCAGAGTATTTACCACCATTCATGTGCCTTCAATTTCTCCCCAGGCACTACCAGAGCTTGTATTTATGTCAAGAACTGCAGCCCGCTCTTCAGTGTATGTTTGAGATGTACTGGCACACTAAAGGAAGAAACATGCACAGCCAGCATACAGTCAAAGTCGCTCATAGAGACGGGCTCGCATTTCAGACACGCTCTGATTCTCCTGTCAATCTGCAAATGTCATGAAAACAGGATTCAAGAGCAGGCTCAAGATTCAGTCGGAATAAGTTAAGAGTCAGGCCTTAGCTAAGCTCTTTTTAAATGATAAGTGGCAAGTTCAAGTGAGTCGAAGGTAATGCAAGATTATCCTGTCAACCATAAACATGGCCGTATTCAGGCTGTGACGTTTTGACAAATGCCCATAAAATGTGGTCCAAGTCTAATGATTTAACTGAAGCTTGGCCCTAAAGGATGTCTGAATCAGGGATGGGCAGGTTCTGGAACTAAGGGTGCCTCATCAGGTTTATCCTCAGTGCCAGAGGGTAGCATTGTTAGAAATTGGAGCTGACTTTCAGAGCAGTCAAAGTATATTTTACTAACACTTTACTAGCCACAGGTAGGCTGTAATGATGCACACTTGCTGTTAAGAGACCCAAAGTGTACCACTAATCCAAGGCAGGGTGGATCCATGCTTTCATCATGTTCACACCAAATTCTGACCCACCATCTGAATCAATCATCAGAAATCCAGGTTCAAAAAAGCCAGTGTTTTAATCTTTTATAGTCCATTTCTCTTAAGTGTTTATGGAAAACCTCGGCAGCATCCGCTTATTGAAGCAAATAAAAGACACAACAGTCAGTGTCCTGTTCTCTGTAGAGACAAGAGTCCATAATGTGCTTAAGAGCCCCTCTTAACAGGCGTGACTCCTACAGGCCCCCTCCTGATGTCCTGGAGGAACACTGGAAGGGGATTGGGGAGGTTGGAGGGGTTGGGGGGGGGGTTTGGTGAGGGGTATTGGGAGTGTGAGCCATTTCATGGTGGTCATCTTTTGACATGTTTGCTGCCTTATGCATGTAAATGTTTTTGTGTGCGTGGCTGCTTGGGCATTGACTTAAGAATAACCTCATTCATACTTGCAGAAAAACACAGATATTATCCTGGAATTACCCGGGTGAGCTGCAATGTGTGAAGGTTATTCCGCTATTTTTGAGGAAATGTCAGCGTTCCATGTGTGAAAAGGGTCTTGAATGAAGCATTATGTTTATTTCTTGTTTGTCGGTGAGATTTGTGAAGCATTTTTTTTTAAAATGTGAACAAATATCCAGCCAGAACAATGACAATCCTGCCCATGAATCCATGGTGAAATGTAAAGAACATAAGGCCCCATTTTCATCTTTGCTTGTGAACATAACATCTCAAGAACTATAGGAATCTCCCAAACTTTGCTCAGTCAACTCTGATTGAGGTCATTGGGTCTCATGTTCATTCCATGCTTAATAATGAAATATTCCAAGAATGCTTGAAGAGACTGTCTTCAGATTCAAAAGAGAAATCAACTCTTGCTGAAAGATAAACAATTTAAAGTTTGAAGTCAAATATCAATTGGGTCACATGTTTACCCATGATACAAAAGTAATTGTATTATTAAGAATGCTTAAAGACATTTATTTTAAGAGCTGCAGTTATATCAACCATGTTTTATGCAGTAAGAGACTACATTTTAAGATTAAATATTTGAGCCTTATGCAGAGCTCAAACATGCGATTGAGAGCTCTGAGATATTTTATTCAAACTCTCTGTCTACAACAAATAAGATATCATACCTTTAGATATACTACTCCCACAAACACACTCCTTTTCTCTACGCCCACTGCTGTTCTTTTTTGTCAGTAATGTTCCTCTTAAAGGCATTTGACTGATGGTAGCAGTTGTAGTATATTGCTGTTTGTTCATTCTTCTTTTAAATAAGTTTTGATCCGTCCATAAAGAGAAGCCCCTCTCTTTATTTGGTTTAACAGGCCTACATGTGCCCGGCCTCTCTGTGTACTTTAGGAAGTGCGAGTGGCCGTTTTCAAGCCTTCTCTGCCTCGAGGGACAAATCTATCACTCGACATTTTTAGAGCAGCTCTGCAATTAACCCATGAAAAGAGGAAAGCTGTTTCTCTCCTTTTACGGCTCAGCAAAAGCAAATAAATGGCCTGAATAAATGCATCATTAGTTCCAGCATTGGCCTGTCAAAAGTCATTATCAGTTTACACCCGTCTACTGCGGGATTACTGTCAGCACAACATAAATGTTTACTTTGAATTCCGCCCTTATTATGGAATGTCAGTACAACTCATAAATCACCTGCTCTTCACGTTTCCTTTTCTAACAAACTGTTTGATTATGTTTTTACAAAAGATCTACATGTGCTGAAAAGGCAGATCTTCTGTTAGCTTTTTATGTACAACAGAAATGCCTCCACCTCTTCAAATGTAGAAACACTCAAAACTTTGGCCACGCAGCTCTCTTTGTGGGATCTGCAGGCAGTTTTAATTACACTAAAACATGTCAAACATCGCCGCATACCAGCTTCAGGAGCTGCTCTCGGATCTCCTCTCTGCAATATTGGTTTTGTATTTTTGCTTTCAGCTTCAGCTTTGTTGTTCAGGGTTTCGTTCTACATTTTTAATTGGAGAGTGCACTTAGAAGCAAAAGTTGTTAGGTAAAAACAATTAATTTATGTTTTTGTTGCAGTCACTGAGAGCAAACTGGGCCTCCAGCAAACACCGAGGACTGAGGGAACGAGGCAAGGCAGAGCTCAGCAGTGGCCTCACGCTCGAGCTGCTCACATGGACAACAACTCAGAGAGGTGAAGTTCTTTAAGTTGGTCAGATGATGGTTTAATTGTACAGCTAAAAAAACTCTACTGTTAGGTTGTTTTTGATTGCTTGCTACCTTTTCAAAGTTCCACAGTGTGCATTGTTTGGTGCGAAATGCTCTGAACAGAAAAATGCCCTCAGCGTTAGCCACCTGTAATTGCAGCCGTATTCACGGTCACTTCATTGTCTGGGGTGGGACTTTTATTCCTAGTTGTATTTTCTTGAAAGTAGGAGCTGATTTAAAATAATGATAAGACACATGATTGGTGCCACATAGACATGTTTAAAGGCATCATACTAAAATATGTTGATTATTTTTGTTTACTTAAGACATGTTTAAATAGTTTCTTAGGCTCCAAAATACCTGATGGTGCCCCCTCATTAAGTTTTTGTACTGGTCAAATGTGTTTTTAGAAGGGATAAGCATCTCACAGATGGAGAGCTGAAAATCAAGTTTATAATGAAATTGTAACTTTATTTCTGTGACAGGCGCAATGAGCCTGTAGGCTGTGATTTCCTTTTTCCTACAAAGTGACATTCAGATTATCATCTGAGTTTATTTGGTTATCTCAGTGGTAATTGCAGAACTGAAGGAGGGGACTGTTAAACTGATAAAAAGATGCAGGACTCTAACCGCCCAAATTCCTGTTTTCTCCTCCTCAGTCTTCATTTCTTACCAGAGATCAGCACAGACATCCTGCACGGAGGCCGAGTGCAGCTCGTGGTGAGTAAACCCCCCACCTCCAGTTTTACTCCCGCTGTTCATTTAATCCACCGGCTGACAGTGAATCTTGATTTAGATCTTTTTGGGGACTCGGGGGGCAGTTGCATGCATGTGGAGGTATGCAGTATTTACATCCAGCAGTCAGGGTCTCCTCCTGCCTACATGCTCCCTCCCCTGGAGCCTGTCTCATCAGCTTCCATTTAAAAGAGTTAGATGGGGGTGGAGGGGGGAGGTTCAGCTCCGCGGTGACACTTTCAATCGGATCAAGCCGCCGCAATTTCTTCATTTTACTTGCAGAAATCCCGATGTCACTTTAGAGCAGGCCGCCTGTGCTTGAAAACGATGCTGATGCTGGAGAGGACTTTGAAGTGGGGGCTGCAGGTCTCCTCCAGCAGTTAAAGAGCATTTTGAGTTATGACCACTGGCAATAGAAGCCCCCCCTTGTTTCTTAGACATGTTCAGGCTGCAGAGCTGCTGCTCGGTCCAATGTTTTTTAAAATGCCAGGCTGCTTTCGTGAGACGTGTCACGCTGGGCCTCATTTCAGTGTGTTTGTGTGTCACTGTGTGTGCACAGGCGGATCTTGGATACTCAGAACGTCAACATCACGCCAACGGATCGCGGGCCAACAGCAGCTTGGCTGCTCGACTCTGCAGAGAGAACAGACATCTACACAGAAACTCTTCAGGACAGACTAGTGAGTCTAATGTAGCCCAAAATGTGAAACAGTCTTAAAATCACATTGTTATTCATATTTTTATTTTATGTGACCTTTGAACAGAAAGAAAACTAATCATTAAAGTTCTGAAAAAGGAGTTTTAGTTGTTGTCTAACATGTTTGAGATGAAAGCCTCCATCAGAAGATGGTCACCTCTGGTCATAAAGGAATGGATTTAGTCAGCAACAGTACTCAGGTACGCTGTGGGGTTTAAACCATGCTCAGGTGGGACTAAGGGGCCCAAAGTGTGCCAAGAAAATATCCCCAAACCATCACACACCAGCAGCCTGAACGGCTGATACAAGGCAGGAGGATCTGGCCTGACCATCTGAATGTGGCAGCAGAAATCCAAACACATCAAACGAGGCAGCATTTCTAACATTTTTACTGTTTGAAAATTTGTTCTTTTTTTCTTACCGAACATGCTGTAATATTTCAAGACATGACATGTTGTATGCTCAGAAATGTCTTCTGCACACTTTGGTTCTAACAAGCATCAACAAGGTAATTCACCTGGACAAATGCAGCTCACTGGATATTTTCTCTTTTTCGAACCATTCTATCAAGCCTAGAGATGGTTTTGAGGTAAAATCCTAGTAGATCAGCAGTTTCTGACAGACCAGCATGCCTGACACCATTCAAAGGGATTAAAATCACCTTTTGTCTCTGATCTGATGTTCTGTTTGAACTTCAACATATACTCATGCTTAAATGTATTGAGTTGCTGCCAGTTACAGTTATCCTTTGCCATCACCTGCATGCTCTGTAGCCCAAACCCAAAGAGTTTTGCTGGAGGCAGGGATTTGAAGATGGTGAGCTGTGGTCACAAAGGGATGGGCTTGGTCAGGTGGGCTGTGTCCTTGTCACAATGCCTTGTGGAGACAAAGGGGCCTAAACTGTGCCAACATTCAAATAAACTGTGCCAAAACATCCAGGTCAAGATGGTGACACCTCTTAGTCTGCCCCTCCCCGACAGTCATGTGAGATAGGCCAACATGAGAGCTGAGTTTAGGGGGGCTCCAGCCAAGCACACTCTGATTTTTTTTGTAACAGTTTGCACAAAGCCTCAAATAAGCTCCTCTGTTACTTGGGGCAAAACTGGGCCTTAAAGTGATATTCCGGGATGGAACAAATTGGGTCCTATCACAAGGTTAAGAGCAGAAATTACCCCTACAGCAGTGTTTCTGTGTCACAGAAGCCCATGTCGCTGCGAGCACACACCCCCTTCCTCCTCCCGTTCTGCTCCTCTGCTGATTTGGCTGGACTCACACAGGGCCATATTTTCCTTTGATCAAAAACACAAATAAACGGACTCCCACCGAAAAAGTCTGATATCGGTCTGCATTCACGCTTTATTTAGAGAATTTTCAGCGCGTTACTTACACACAAAAACACCGCTAAATAAGGGTCTAGTTCTCGTAGCGCCGTGAAACGGCCAACGCGGAAGAGACTCAGCTGTGGCTGCAAAGCCAGAGCTGCAGCTCTGGCTCCTCATGAGTCCAGCCAAATCAGCAGAGGAGCAGAGCCGTAGGAGGAAGAGGGAGTTAGGTCCTAGCGCCCTGGGTTTCTTCTCCACATAAACACTGCTGTAGAGGTAATTTCTGCCCTAACCCTTGTGATAGGACCCAACTTGTTCAATCCCGGAATATCACTTTAAGCCCTCCTCAAATGTGTTTATTGTGCTGTCAGCCTTTTATAAGTAATACATATATTCACAGAGGCTTCATGATTGAACAGATTTTATTTTTCGTCTTGAGCTGCATTATGTGAATGCTGTTCATGTAAGTCTGATTAAAATCTTTGAATCAGTGTGAATTTTAAATACCGGCTTGATTGGTTTCTTTTACAATGCTGTTAGATTAATTGAATCTCTACATGCCGGCTCCCCCTGAACAAACCTGCATATTTCAGTGTTCATCCCTCTCTGCATGTATAAATGCTTTACATTCAGCCCACAGCAGTATACAGATGTCCCAGTGTTTGCGCACTTGCACCCAAAAGTCCGGGATCACACAGACCTCAGGTTGCAGAGCCAGGGATACATACTGCTGCTTATTCAGCCCAGACCGAGCCCACCGGTTCATGAGGTGGAGTGGGGGAGCACGAGGTCGAGCCGGGGACAGAGCGCCATGAATTTCTTCTCTGACAGGAAACGGGCAGCAGGAAAAAAAAAAGCCTCAGTCCTTTCAGAGAAGAATGACTGGCCCTTCTGTCAGACGTCGAGGGGCTGAAGAGTTTGAGTGACAAAGATGGTACAGACAGGCTTAAGGCAGATGACCACTTTAAACAAGCCCAGGAATCCGAGTGAAGGAGAGCCCTGTCCACGCTAACGAAGCCTAATTGGATTCTGATGATGATTTTAAAATGATATCCACGAGGTGCAGCAGCAGAGAGTGAGCGTGGTTAAGCTCAGCAGGCTGACTGTTGTCATCCTGAGGCCTGATTCTGAGCAAAAAGCCTCTTTGTCTGAGTGGATGAAGAAGCCATTTATGAAAATAATTCAAGACAAACTGAAATATGAATGTGTGTGTAAGAAAAACACATTAATCAAACAGCCAATTAGATATTTCATAAACTTAAAGAGGCTGTCTCTTTTTTCTCTCTCTCTGTAAACTATCAGCCTGACAGATATCAGGGTCCTTAGCAACAGCACTGATATTTAAAAACTGCATTAAATCTTTGCTGTTTTATCCTTTTGGGGGCACCATCGATAAGTAACTGTACTGGATATAAACGAGACGTGTTTGAAAACAAGTCAACTTTAGTCATACAGTGTATAATGCGTGATGACAGGTAATTTTGAATAAAATGTCCATTAGCTGTAGAAAAAAAAATTAGAAATTATTAATACATTATTCTTGTGATATGATCCTTGAAGCTATGGTCTACGATTTGGAAGCTTGGTACATCTTAATAACACTGTTTATAAGGCCGTTATGGGCCTATGGTCCGATCTACACAACATAAAGATGAAAAAGAATGAAAAAAATCCATTCAGTATCTCTGCTCCAAAGCAGCATAATAGTTGACCAATCCAAACCGTGGGGAACGGCGGTTCGGATTGGTCGGTGAGTCAATCCCCCGTCTCCCCTGCAAAATATATATATATATATATATATATATATATATATATATATATATGTTGTTAGGAGGCGACACGAGCTGGGGGGCGGGATCTTGGAACACTGAGGGGAGGGGTGAGTGAAGGGGGGCAGGCTGCGTTTTCAAATCTGTCTCAACAGCCAAACTGGTTTTCAGATCGTAGACCCTAGCTTTAACACAGTGCAGATTGTGCTGTAGGTCCATATTTTGCACAAAATTACTAAAATTAGTGTATATAAGATTGTGTTCTTTCCTGCATTTAATAATAATAATGCAGTTATTTTGCCAAAATTTGCATCCGTGTTGCTTCCAAGTTTTTGCACATATGTTGCTAAACAAAAATGGGAGCTCTCTTATTTTCATCCCAGCAACTGGATTTAAGAAACACTTTCAGAAAAGTTACATAAATCTTAAAATGTTAGGAGTAGAGATGGTAGATATAGTCATCAATGCACTAAAAGGCATAAAATGAGCTGCCATTTTGGGTAATACTTTTTATTTTGTGTTTAGGCCTTCCCCTGTTCACTTAAAACAGTCCTGTCAGCAACACCAACATGGAGGGAAAGAAAGTTGTCAGTAAAGCTGTGGTCTTGATAAATCAGTCTTTAAAAACTTTGTTTAAAAACAAGTATTTCTACAATCACCAACATCTGATTAGTGTAAGACTGAAAAGACACAGCCATCACTGATCATCCAGCTGATGACAGGAAATTCTCCTTTAGAAGTAATTTGGTATATTAATTCAACTGGTGCACCGTGCACATTGGTGACTTGGAGTTCACTCCATGGTTGACTGTAGATATTTGAGTTTGCTGTTTATTGGCTGTATTTTTCAAGAATGAGTAGCAAAAGTGAAGCACTGAAGGGTTCACACTCTGCGTTTTCAGTGCTTTGACTGTGACATCTGTCTAGTATCAGTTAACACAGTAACTCATTTTACCCTTTCACCAAGACAGTTCCGATTGTTCATGGAGAGAACTATCATAGAAACTGAGTTTTGACGATATTGAGGTTTGATAACTGTTATCAGTTGTCAACAAACATTTAACAATGTTAATTTAAGGTGTTTATTTGTGACTTTTAATCTCGGAATTGCAGCCTTGTTTGCAGTTTACTTCTCACACAACAGGTTGTGACATACAGCCTGAGGTCTTTTGTGCCCTCTAGTGGTGTCCTTCAGGAACAGATGTCACATACTGACAAATACATAAACAATACAGTCAAAATTATAATTATTTAGCCAAGTATAAGTGTGTATCTCCAGCTTAATGCCACAATAGAGGCGGAAGCCGGTAGGTAAAATGAAAAAAGTGGCATAATGATTCATGTTCAAGAACTATGACAAGCAGCTGAAAGATGTTTTTGCTGAGAAAGGTAAAAACTGGTGGCATAAAAAGCTTGAGCCTGAAAAAATCTTTGTCACATTAGCCCACAAAGTACAGTATGATGGCCATAAAATACTCACCTCAAGCTTTTGTGGCCCTCTGAATTAGGCCCCAACCGATATATCGCCAACCGATTATAGCCCTTTTAAAAGTATTCAACTTCAGCCAGAGTTTTGCCGTGTAACGCTGATATATTCTTAATTTCTCATGAAACAGTAAACACTGTTCAGTGTCCAAGCTGTGCAGAATGATGACGCAACAAAAGATGGCAGCGTGTTGTTGTAGTGGCTCATAGCTCTGTCCTGATGCTGTGTGTAGGGGGGATTGACTGTATGGGGCAAAACTCACCTACACTCACACAGAGTTGCTGAATGTTGACTTTGCCTGCAAGTCCGTCATAAGGAGTGACTTTCAGCACTTGCACAATATACCGCTGGGCATAGCGAGACCGCTGGGCTCTCTGCTTGGCTGTGGAAGCAGCCTCACACACCCGCAGTTTTCCTCACTATCTTTCGTTCACAAAACGGACAAATTGGACCTTCTGGTGGCAGGGAATCTGTAAATATGTGACTGTTCTGTGATGATTGTTACGGAAACCTGGCTTCACCCGCTTGTCCCTGGAGCTGCAGTTGAGCTAACTAGCTAGCGAACTAACTTTGCTTGTGTTAGCATAGCTTCCTTGAAGCCCTACAATGTCATCAGCCTGCTTGCAAATAAAAAGTGGTATTTCTTGCGCCAATGTCTCCTTCTGATGCACTAATGAGGACTCTGGGACTGAAAGGCAGATGTGGCAAGAGAGTTCATAATTCCTCTATATATTTACATTTTAAATAAGGTTATTCATTTTATTTTGCAGGAATTAATTGCAGCTTTGCCCAGTATTTTATTTTGTGCTTGAAAGTTCTTTGCTCTTAAAGGTTGCAAAGTCAAAAATAAAAGAGGCTTATGAAAAGAATGTTGTTGACTTCCTCTCACAATGAATTGTTTACAACTTTTTAAAAGTTGTTCTGCCTGCACTATAACGTACCTTATTATTTCCATCAACAATAAAGAACAAGATTAACTGATTCTTTATAGGGTTTTATATTCAATTTCCCAGAGGTTAAATGATTATCTGCATGTTTTTGTACTTGAAAATTTCTCTGTGTTGTAAAGTTAAACAAATACTTTTCACTTTTGTAGTCGTACATCAAAGTGAGATTTTAGAGTAGATGGTTCACTTGTTTGCCAGAGCAGTAAAGATTTCAAAAATACTCTTTAACCTTCTCTATAACCTTTTGAAACACAACACTCAACAACTGCTGTGACGGTGCCATAAAACGCAGCCTCACAAAATATCTACAGTGTGTGTGCAGAGGAAACTGCTTAAGTTTCATATCTGCACCCTCCATTTTGTCCGCCATTCAGCTCTAATCGGAGCAAAATGAAGGAAAACAACTTGTTTGGTCACAGCGGTCAGGTCAAATGTGCGGCCATTTGTTTATCTCCGTACATTTAATGGTACAAATTGGCAACATGTGTTGCAGGTCCTGTTTTAGATTTGGAACAGGTAATCGGATAAAAGTCTGAAATATAAATCACTAAACTGGTGTTAGATTCAGCTGCTGTTGTAGATTTAATCTCAGTCTTGAATTCTCTAGTTTAGTCCCATTTTGCTTATTTTAACCCTCTCACATTATAGTGTAGGTTAATGATTTTTTTCCTCATGAAATACCAGCTCGACTCAATCACCTCATATACTGTAACAGTGCCTCCTCTACATACGTGAGAAGCCATGAAGTCCCACACAACATAACCGTGAAGGACAAGGAGGAGATCGGTCACTTGCTCTTTGTCTGTAGAGATTAGTTTTGTCATTGGTGAGACATTCAGCAGCAAAGAGCAGGTAACAGAAGGTGTTCATTTCTGTGTCTGACATGCTGCTTTTGACAGCCTTGGCGATGATATTCTCTGACAACGGAGTGGGGTTCCAGTGTCATCATTTTTTAGCCCTGATTCTGCTTTTTTTTAGACCAAGTACAAGTATGAGTACTTATATTTGGGCTCTCAGGAAGCCTTTACATGATATTAAAGTTTGGTTTTACTTTCTTTAGCTGTTCCTTGCCCCTTTGTTTCACATTTCAACAGAGAATAGTTTGTTATCTGTGCTACTTTTTTTCTAACCTTGCAGAGCAGCTGGATCAGCTTGATTTAGTGTTTGTAATTAGGCAGATCCATTTTGCGAAGCTTCAACTTACAACATGTGTGAGGGACCCAAAGGAGTGCGGACCAATCAGAGTCCTTTAGGGCAGGGAGAAGTGGGGAGTTATGAGCAGGACAGCAGCAGGAAGTGACCATTTAGGTAGAGATTAGCACAGATGCTAACAGCTTCAGTAGCAGTTTTGTCAGATCTGGACTACATTTTTCCCCCAAGACATGGACTGTATGTATTTTTACAAACTCTACATGTCAAAAAAAATGAACATATTTTCCTCAAAACAGCTGAAACATGATTTTTTAATGCCTGGTATATCCCTCCTTTAACACTTTACCACAGAATCTATATTTGCATTTCATAAATTCTAAGTAACCAAGATGAGATTAGTTTTATCAGATATTTATTTTCAGCCCGTTTCTGTCTTTTTGTCATGGAAGAACACCTGAATAAACAGTCTCGTAGACAAAAGCAAACATATCTGAGGATAAGTGCACCATGGAGGTGTGTGTGTGATTTAAACTACACCACACATGCACACATGAAGAGCCTGAAACCCTCAAACACAAGTTAAATCAAAGTACTAAAGGTGTGATATTTGTATGACGTGCAAGTCCGCTGATATTCTAGAAAGTCGACAAGCTGTGCAGATATTCGGTACCTGCTACGCCTCCCCGGCCCCCGACCTCCTCCAGAGCCCTCCCCGCTGTTTGGCTCTGTGTGTGGGGCGGCCGTGGAGACGGCGGGCCCTCGCTCTACACGTGGAACGCATCATGCCGAGGAGAAGCTCTGCCTTTGTTCTGTGTGTTTGAAAAGCTTTGTACTGATCCCCAGGTGAAGAGGACAGACCTCTGGTACAGCACAAAGAGTGAGCGCTCATGCTCAAGTCTTTACAGAGAGAGTTCACAGCGTGATGCCGTCTGAAGTCTCATAAGATGGATGTAAAACCAGAGGTTAAATTATTTTTTGAGAGTGCATTTTGCTTTTATTTAAAATAACACTTAAACTGTGTAATAGAAAAACATTTATACGCATAAATGGCTCATTTAGTGGGATGCATAGCAGTGTGAGTTTTGGTGACTAATTATTTTCACCAACAACCTTTTTTCTCCTTATTAAAACTAGACAGTAACTAATAAAAACAAGTGCTTGTGGACAATAACTAAAACTAAAATAACTTATTTTTTTGTCTATAAATAAAAACAGGATAAAAATGTTTGAGAGATTTAATCCAATCAGACCTAATTTGGTCATGTAGAAAGTCGAGACAAGTTAGGAATTAGTGCTGTCAGAAGATTAAAAAAATTTATCTAATTAATTACCCGATTTATAATTCATTAATCTAATTAATCACATTTTAGTCTCATATCTGCTTAAAGTACCCAAATAAAGAATTTAAATTCTAGGATATTATAAAATTGTAGTGCATGACTAATCAAATGAATACACTAAGAAGTGAAGATTTGTAAATCCACATTCTTATTGGTGACTAAATAAAACCAAAGTCAGGACAACTTGTCCAGAAAATTCTAAGCTCAATCAGGCAACTCAAATTACACTTTAAGTGTGTTTCATAAATCAAATTCAAAATAAGAAAAAGGTCGAGGACATCCAGCAAAACAATTAGGCCTGATGCATTATTAAAGAATGTAGTACAAATATAGATAAATAAATTCAAAAATAAAATAAGACTTAAGTCTTAAATATGCCATTCCTGTTGTCACCTGGGCTTTGTTTGGTTTGACTAGAGACGCATGTGTGAAGTGGCGTGCCACTGCCATGTACGGGTCCTCCAGCTGGCTAATATCAAAATGTTTGTGTGCTATTATTAATCTTGCGATTAATTTTTATAACGCATTAATTCGCGGTGTAATTACTTAATCTAATTAATGCACGAAAGTGACAGCCCTATTAGGAATATATCCAATCACAGCTACTTTGGTTGTGTGAAAAGGTTGGATGAGTTCAGAGGGACATCCAATCACAGCTGCCTCAGCTTGGTGGTGGTGGGATAAGTTGTGGAGCGATCCAATCAGAGCTGCTCTCTTTATGAATTGATATATTCATGTAGAGCAGGTTCACTGTTTGTTGTCAGTTCTGGTATTGGAACTGAGATGCTCTGCCAGGTAGACTAACTAAAGGTGACTGCATTTCACACAGAAGGAACATTTTTTTCTGTTCATTTATGCATTTAAGTTTTACTAGTATTCAGTAAAGGGTTATTAGATGTTTGATTTCATCGATGTGTAAAACATGACTTCAGAAATACAAGGAAACAAAAAATGCCTTACCCTTTACACTTTATTTTTTAGTCAACTAAATTTACAGAAGATTTCATTGACTAAAATGTTGGGAAATTTCACCAGCCAAAACTAGACTAAAATTAAAACAATTTAGATTACTAAATTAGACTTAGACTAACAGATATTTTAGTTAAAAGACTAGAACTAACACTAAATTAAAAAGTGCTGTCAAAACTAATACTTATGCACAGGGTAATTTAGAAACAACTCAAATGATCTTTGTCTTCATTTTGAGGTTTTGTTGGTTTCTTTGTGTCAGGCCTAGCAGGGCAAATGTTTAAATACATCCTGGAGTCCATGTATGCAGGTGGCCGTTTATGTCTTAAAAAATTCAAGGAGCTAGATGAATACAAAACCAAAATATTACCCTGCATATTTCAGGATTTACCCCCATTTGTGCATTAATTATTATCACATTACTCTTGCAATAGCAACAGCTGCATGATTTGCAACTTGCTTTGTGTGTCTCCAGGGAAAGAAGCTTCATCTCCAAAGCGAGTCTCGTCCACTCCGTCAAAAAAGGAGCGCATCTCCTTCAGAGACAACCCTGTCCGGCTGAGCGGAGGCTGGGGAGGAGGCAAGAAGAGGGACAGAGACAACAAGTAAAACACAAACTATTTCAGCAACTTCCTTACACCAACAACAAGGCAGCTGACATGTGGACATGTTTAATGATTCCCCTTAAGTGACCTGATCACAGAAAAGAAGAGTGAAGATATTTATCCTTTTTTTGGTTGTTACAAAGCCTGAGCACATCATGCACACAGAGAAAACACAAATGTGACGGTCCAAGAATAAAGTGAATTTTCCTTGTGAAGCAACTTTATTTTTATTTATGAAAGTTTTTCATCTCTCTGCAGCTGTTCTCTTGAAACTCGACATTTTACTCCCGAACCCTCTTCTCCAAATAAATGACGCCCAAAAGGACCCGCAGCAGCCCAAATATCTCCAGGCACTTCCACTGTGTTGATTCTGCTCAAGTGTCACTGCCTGGATTTAATGGCAGCCAACCAGCACTGAAACACATGGAGAAAAAAATGACACTTTCAGCAAATGGCATGATCCTGTATAATGGAAATAAATACAAACCAGTGTCCTGTTGCACACTGTGTACAAGATCTTCTTAACCAGTGTTGTTGCAGACATGACACTTAATCTTATTCAAAACCTGAAGGGAAAAAGTGTTTTACTGAGCTGCATCTCATTAACAGCTCAGAGCAAAATCTGGCCAAAATAGAATCAAATACAGCTGAAGAGATAATTACATAGGTCTGTTATTATTGGCTTACAGCATGAAGTTTGCTGGTTTGATCCCTGTGTCGATCAGGGACTTTCTGTGCGGAGTTTGCATGTTCTCCACGTGCATGTGTGGTTTCTCTCCTGGGACTGTGGCTTCCTCCCACAGACCAAAATCATGCTCATGTTGATTGGTGGCACTGAATTGCCCTTAGAGCAGGGGTGGGCAACTTTAATCACCATGAGAGCCACATAAAACCATTTTTCCCAGCCTGAGAACCACATTGTTACAATTTTTCAGAAACTCTCGATGAGGAAAAAGAATGTTGGATAAACAATAAATGAGAACATAAATTTTCATAAAATTAGAAAACCAATATTCATATTTTACAGTGTAAATACAAGTTATTATGCATAATCAAATGAACTTGATTCAGAATTCAAGCAAATTTAGCTAACATACATGGAATTAAAGCCAATGAAGCTATTTTCAAATCAATAAAATGATGTTTTTCAAATTTTTAAAGCTCAAATATTTTTCTGCTGCCATTTTTTAAGTATAGTATTGAGTAATACTTGTTCATGTTAAAGGCTTAATGAAAGAGATTTAGACACTATAAGAGCAAAGTAATGTAAATAACTTACATAAGATTATATAGAATTATTTCTATTGGATATCTGGGTTTTTTCATTTTTACAGCTGCTGGTTTTTGGGAATGAATGGTGGGCCGCATTTAGTGATGTGGAGGGCCGCATTTGGCCCCCGGGCCGCCACTTGCCTACCCCTGCCTTAGAGTGTGAGCGTGAATGGTTGTCCGTCTCTCTTCGTGGCCCTGTGATTGGCTGGTGACCAGTTCTGGTTATACCTGCCTCACGCCCAACATCAGCTGGGATAGGCTCCATCCCCTCATGACCCAGAAAGGGATAAGGGATATAGATGATGGATGGATGGATGGAAAATAATAACAAACAAAGACCACCTTGCTAAAAACCAACATGATTGAAATGAGGTAGGAGGTCGTACAACATTTTTAAATCCCTGCCCTTCTTTATTAAGCATCAAAAGTCAATTATTCCACTTCTTTGTGTAAATGTAAGTACACAATCATAAGACAAACTCATTAACAAATCATATTTGCCTTACGAAAATAGATATATTTCCACAAATATAAAAAAAAAGCTCCTAAAATTGCTCATAAGCCCATTACAAATTTTACATTTTTTATCAAAATACTTTTATAAAATAAGCAGTTTTTTTCTTTGCGTATCAGCAATTCATGCTGTAAGATTTATTGTTTTCAGATCAAAATCGCAATTTCAGTCAATGAATCATGTGAACGCCAAAGCTGCAACTTTTTGCAGTGCTCCTGGCTGACCCAGGATCTGTTTTGTCATCTATTTTATTGTATTTATATTTGCAGGCAATTTGTAAAATCTAATAACCCTTTACTGAACGCTAGTAAAATTCCTGGTCAAACGCTTTTGTTTATTTATTTATATTTTGTTATTTAAGTTTTAGTTTTTGTCCATATGTACTTGTTTTATTAGTTACTGTCTAGTTTTCATCAGGAGTAAAATGGTTGTTGATGAAAACCATGACAAAAATAATCAGTAAACAAAATTAACACCGCTGCAACACCTTTAATAGTCATAGTGCACAAGCTGTTAAAGTTGGTGCAACCCTCAGCAGGACCATCTTTATTCAGGCTGACCTGGGCCAGTTAACTCTGTCAACAATTATAACACACTAATTGTGGTTTGCAGCCATGGGAAGAGATTCCCTTAAGCAGCTCCTCTCCAAACCGTGAAGTTTAATAGATCCCAGAGATTTAAGAGCTGCATCCACATTCTCAATCTATTTTTAGCTCCTGCTCACCAACACTGTGCCTGAAATCACTGTTTTCATGCTCAAAAAGCAAACTCTGGTGATACAATCAGGTTGACATTTTCATTATTCCTCATCGTGGATTACAACGGCCTTGTCGGTGTATTTGAGCTCAGAGGCGTCTGTTCATTTTTTTACCGGAGGCAGTGAACCTCAGGCTGGCCGCTTGCCGCCTGGAAATGATAACTTAATGAATGTCAAAACAAATATTCAGAGCTGCAGAGTGGTCACCCAGCAGGAAATGCACGTCGCTCGTCTATTTATTTTCCTTCTATCTTTCACTTAGTGCATGTCTGGAGGGTGTGTTTTGACTGTACGCGAGCTGGTGGGGGATTTTCGTCTTTGCAGGCCGCTGTGTGCCAGAGATGTGGAGGTCCTGTTGTGAAACCGGAGAGCGTGGTCGTCCTGTGGGGGGGAAACGCATGCTGCACGCTCTCTGGGGGATTCGAGGAGGTTGTTTCTTTGTCCTGAGCTGTGACAGTGGAAAACGTGGGTTTTATTATGGGTGGATAAAATACTACAAATTCAAATCTTGCGCAAGCAGAAACGTCCAGTATTGAAAAATTAGGATTCCAGCGACTAATAAACAGGCCTCTTTCTGTACAGTGCCACTGAACTTCCAAATTTGAATCAAATTTGAGTCCAACAATCTGTAAAGCGGCACAGCACAGAGCAGAGACAACTGTCTAGCCACGACAACCTGTGGCAGTGTCCGAGTGAATGCAACCAAAACTCTGTTTTTTCCATTGTCGTGTAAACTGGGACCTTAAGGTGCGTTCACACTGAATGTGACTGCAAACATAATCGCATCACACATTGAAGTTGCCCATAATTACCTTATTTTGGTGACTTTTACCATGGCACGGTGATGTCATGTCCGCTCGAGTTTCACCGTGATCATATCATACATCATATGATAGGATGTATAAGCGGACATTATTCCAACTGCATCCTTTTCACTCTTCTACCAACCACAAAACGCTGCAGCTGATGCCCCGCAGCAGCATTGTCTGTCATTTTTTTGCGGTCCGTCTAGGAGGAACTAATGTCCTCACTGACTAATGTTTCCCACACGTGCTAGTATCACACAAAGCAGACTGAAAAAAAGAACAAACAAATAATAACCCTATAATAATAATTGAAACAACAGTAATAATATTAACACAACTTGTCCGAAAAGGAGTAGGATGAAGCATAAGTTTATTTAAACCTACCCCTTCTCCACTACTCAATCAACAGGCAGTTTTTCCCAAACATACAAATTTACAAGAACCATAAAATAAAAAAGAGTAAAAATAAACAAATACAATAAATTGTTTACAAAAACACTTGTCAAAACAGCCAGTTACTGAAGCCTCTCTTCCTCCCTGTACCTCATGAAAACCATGCTTTTGTACCGCTTTTTAACTGAAGATCAAGTTTATTTGCTTCTTGATTTTATCAATGAACCAAATATTTGGTGACTGTGACTTTCACTGCTGGGGCAGCGAGCAGGTGGCAATATTAAAATTATTTTCAAGTGTAGAATTTTGTGACTGGACAACCATTTTTTTATTTCTGTGTTACTGGTCTTTTTTTTGTCTTGTAGATGATCTGTTTAAGCGGCAGTGAGAAAACCAATATATGATTTTCCATGTTGCCCCTCTCTATTTGCAAGTTTAGATTTTCTCCAGCTTTGCAAATTTGTTCTTCATTTCATAAATACCATCATCCTCAAGCCTTTGTTACATATGTTTTCTTTTGGGTTGTGGGTAAATTATATGAAACAACAGACATCCAGAATCCACGGTGTGGTGAAACAATCGCTCCAGCCCACATTTAGATAAGATGAGGAATGTCACCGTCAGCCCATCAGCCCGCGCCTCGCCGCACCAACGGCTCCACCTCAGCTCAGAAAATGTTGTCATCCTGAAACTGGCAGAAAGTTCCAGAATCTGAATCTCTCCAAATCCTCAGATGCATTCAAGAATAACAACATAGATTCAAGTTTAGCAACAAATTATATATAATCTACAGAGTTCATCGTCAGCAGATCTGTAGTCTCTGACATTTAGTCAACAACTGGGTGAGCGCTGATTTTATCTTTTCTGAATGTATGAAAAAGACATCACACGCGATAGAGTTTTATAACCACTTTATCTAGTGTACTTTTTTAGATTCTTTCTTAAACCATGAGGAATACATCACTTTATTCTGTGCAGCGATTTGTAGAGAAGTGGATCTGAACAAGAACTGTTTAAATTAAATCTTGAGGAAATGTTTTTCCTATTAGTGTAGCTGTGCGTGTTTCTTACTACTACAGCCTTATCTGTACTAATAAGCTCTCTTAATCAGACACATTCACACAAATGGAGGTTTAAAGGTTGTGAATGAAGGAGGAATCAGCTGCTCAGTTTGTCATGATAGATGCTACCAAACAGTAAAACCACGTGAGATAATACTTACAGCATAGCCAAGCCAACAGCTCCAAAACAACCTGCTGACAAACAGAATAAAGAAGAGCCCCATTTCTCTGGAGCACAGACTGTCCAAACTAATTAATTCTCCTGATTAAAAAGAAGGTTTACAGGTTGATTCCTGATAAATAATAATAATAACAAAACTTAGTGTGACACACACAAAAAACAAAGAGATGGAGATGGAAAAAAAACACAGCTGAGGAGTTTTGATGCTCTCTTTAACTCTACACATAAAATTCTTCCCCCTATATGGTGATATATTATAGCACCTTCTTAAATTCACCTGGATTTAGACCTATTAGCAGAAAAGTTCACATCTGCTGATTCAGAGTTTATGCTTTTAATGCCCTGCATCTTTAATGTGTTCAGTTGTTTACATTTAGTACATGTCATTTTAAATGGTGTAAAATCAATACATTTACAGTTGACTCAAATATTCAGTGAACAAATATTCATTATCATTATCTTGCAGTAAGAGAGTTGACCACAGAAAGAAAACTCAATAACCGTATCATGGATGAGTTTCAGTTTATTTATCTGAAGCCGAGTTACTTCCTCTCAGACTTTGATTTTTACTGTAGCTAATTTTATTCAAAATAAATTATTTTTCAGCCATTTGTGGCTCTGCATGTTAACAGGAACACCATGTGTTTGTGCATCTTTATTTATTCCCTCAATATTTGACTTTAACTTTGTTTTACATGTTAAATGCAAAGCAGTGGGAAGGTTATAGTGGCTGTCTAGTGCAAAACAACTTTCAACTGTAAATAAACAATAAAAACACCAAAAAACCCCACAATATTATGAAAAAAAGGTTAAGATGTCCAACTGAATAAAAACACGACAGCAAAGCAACAAACAAAAACAATAAAATGGTTGCACTAAATACTAAAATGCACAAACCAGTAAAAAACAAGCACAATGCAAACACCAACACCATTCTGAAAAAAATATCCTTTGCAAAGGAAGAAAAATAATAAAACTTAACAATGATGACATCTACAAAATATCTACAACAAAAGACAAGTTATAATTACAAAGATTTGAAAAAAAAATACTGCAGCAATGTGAAAAGCAACAACAAACCAAAGATTGCAAATTACAAAAATAAAAAAAGAAACACACATACCCATAAAGTAATATTTTCTGAGAACAAATTAAAAATGCCGCAGCACAGCAACAAATTAAACATCAAAGTAAAAAAAGGAAAAAGATACAAATGAAAAATCAACAAATGTAATACAAAAAACAACAACATTTTGATAAATAAGTTTTGTTTTATATTCCGTGAAATTATTTACTGTAGCACATTAACTTGTCAATAATACTTTTTTATTCTTGTATGCATTTTTTTGTTGTTAAATTTTTTTTAATTTGCATTTCAGAATTTGAAAATTTAAAATTTTGCTGTCGCTTGGATTTGTTTGATGTTTTGACATTTTTTCTGCATTTTTTGTGTTTTTTTATTTTCTCTGTTTCACTTGATTTATTATTGTGCTATTTTAACTGCCATTAAATTGTGTTTTTTGTTTCTGTTTTGAAATGTGTTTTTTGTTGTTATTTGAAGCATTTTTTAGTTTTTGTTTGGTGAACTGTCAAATTTTGGGGGGATTTTTTTACTTATGTCATTTTAAACTTGTCTTTGCATTTTGATTTGTTATTTTATTGTCGGTCTGTTTTCTGATCTGTCCGTGTGTGATGCACTTTAAGGCCGTTGTATAAATGTTGGATGTCTGTTATTTTACACTTTTTGTTTGTGTAATGTTCTGTTATGTCGCAGTTTCTAGGATGACCTGTTTGAATTCTCTACATTAAAAAAAATGATTTTAACTTCTGAAACTGACATGAAATTTTTTCTTTGTTGTATCTCAGCATCTGGATTGAGTCAGTTAATGCTGGCGGCCATGTTCTGCTTTCAGTCTGAGGTGACTCCTCTAACATTTCTTGTATAACATTTCATCGTGGACCCAGATGATTCTTCGGAGTGACAGAGGGCTGAAGTCTGTCAGAAACGCCTGACTGCTGGAAAAACAAGACATACAAACAAAATCAAAACAAACCCTTAAAAGCACGAATGGTCACCACTCGGTCTTTTAGCCAAATGCTCCGCAGGCTCTCACGACTTTCAGCAGATCTGTAGAAATTCAAACAAACTCTGCTCGTCTTTGTGTTCATCAGATTCTGAGGACGTCTCGGTGGATGGAATTAAGCCAGCGTGGTTTAAAAGGGCCGTGATGTCATGTTTGTACTGACTGCAGTGGCCCATTAAGGTCCCGTCAGGGTCCCTTCAGGGTCCCATCAGGGTCCCGTTCAAGATGCTGGACGATGATCAGACAACTTCAAACTGTAATGAGTTTAGTTCAGCCATACGGTAAACATGACGCAGCGTAGTGCTCGGAAATACAGTGTTATCAATATACAGGCCACTCTGTTGTACACCCGTACAACTAGTTTATTGTAAATAGCTAGTAAGCCAATCAAATGGCAGCAACTCAGTGCATTTAGGCATGCAGACATGATCAAGACAGCCTGCTGAATCTCAAACAGAGCATCAGAATGGAGCACAAAGTGACTGAAGTGACTTTGAACGTGGCATGGTCGCTGGTTGCTGGTCTGAGTTTTTCAGAAGCTCCTGATCTTCTGGGATTCTCTCATCCAGCCGTCTCAAAAGGTTGACAGAGAATGGTCCAAGAAAGAGAAAATATGCTGTAAGCAGCAGTTCTCTGAAACCACCTTAAAGGTGTAGTCAGCGATCTTCTAATCTTCTAATCTAATGCACTATTTGTCAAAATCACTGTATTTCTCCTCTCCATCCACAAGATGTCCCCACTGACAGCATGTTGAAAAAAAAGTCTGGTTTCAATACACAGCCTTGGCTCTGAATTTCAGCAGGTAAATACTGTGGCTCAGGCCGAGTTACCAAAACAGGGTACGGCCCCCCACATCCAGGGGGCGATCATACTCATGCGCAGATCAGATAGAGGGGGGAGGGGGAGTAGTAGGTTGTGTAGCGTCTTGATTAGCGTAAGAGAGAGATACAATATGTGCAGTAGCAATGGCTGAAAAACAGCCCAGAAGAAAAAGGTCAGAGGAGTGAAAAGTGAAAAAGAAGGGCTATGACCATGAAAGAGCGAAGACCAGGGTCAACATTGGTGTTGCTTTCCGACGGTGGAGGGAACTCCACGAACTGAAAGACCTGAAAACGAACACGGATGTCGCCGTCTTTCTGCTGGATAGGTAAGCAGCATTAGCTTTGTGGTGCTTCACATAACAGTAACAGCCGTCGGGCATTCATCTTATTGTCTAATCTGCCAGAATGTACAGTTGTTGTGATGTTTTCAAATATTGTCAGCCGAGTTGTTTGATGAGTCGGGGTTACCTTAGCTACGTTGGTCAGCTACGCAGTTTCTACAGCCGTTTCCATGACGATCCATCAGCTTTCGGGGGTGGAGCGAGGGGTGAGGTATGAAAGGAGAGGCGGGTCTAAATTCGTTTATAAACAACCTCTCCACTCGTTTTCTCCCACATCGCTAACTACACCTTTAAGAATGACCTGAGTGATTTGAAATGACTGAACAGCAACCAAAGCGTGCAGAAGACCAATGTCTGAAAGCACAGCATGAGGAGTCTTGGAGCAGATGGGCTTTAGCTGCAGGAGGCCACACCAGGTGCCACTCCTGTCAGCGAAGAACAGGAAACTGAGGCTAACAAATTGCAAAAATGTCTCCTTGGAATCCTGCTCCACATGCTCCACAAATCGTAAGTTTAGATTTTGGTGTGAACATCATGAAAGCATGGATCCATCCTGCCTTGGATCAGTGATTCAGGCTGCTGATGGTGGTGTGATGGCGTGGGGGACATTTTCTTGGTACGCTTTGGGCCTCAAACCGCCTGGTTTAAACCCCTTACGTTGTTGTTGACCATGTCCATCCTTTGAGACCACAGTGGACAGTCTTCTAATGGACACTTTAGCAGCTCCATTTCTCAAGCTCACATCATCTCAATATAGTCTCTTCATGTGGTCTCCACAGTCACCAGATCTCAATCTAACACAGCGCCTTTGCACCTTTGTGGTGGAACAGGAGATTCTCAACATGGATTTGCAACAGACAAATCTGCAGCAGCAATCATGGATATACAAAGCAGCATCTTAAAGGAATGTTTCCAAGACCAAGCTGAATCTTTGCCATGAGGACTAACGGAGCTCTGAAGGCAAAACTAAGTCCAACCAGAAACAAGCAAAGTGTACTTAATAAAGTGGCCGATTAGCATTTGTGCACTTTAGGCAGTGTTCTCTTTTAGTCAAAGATACGACTAAAGGGAAATGTTGCCGGTCTTTTGATTAAATTTCAACGCTGTGCAGGAGTTTGGCTCGGATTTGATAAGAGGAAAATACCAAACATTTGGTCTCTAGAACTTCACACTTTTGGAGGGGTGAATATTGTTTTAATTTTTACTAGGATCAAGTCAAAGCTAAATCAGTCTGGTGTTTTGACAGCCTGTGTTATTTACTTGTAGCACTTTCAGCTTAAACAGTTTAATCGTCCATAGTTCCCGGCCCTGCTGCAGCTTCAGGATGTTAGAACATGAGTAGAAGCTGAAATGTAAGCTGACATGTTGATCTGTAACTCCGTAGATCTCCTGTGTGCCGTCCAGATCAAACCAAAGTTCTGACCAAACAGCCTCCATCTCCAGCCAGAGTCCCACCAAAGCTCAGTGAACTTTTCACATCTCCTCCTCAGCGTGAGCCGCAGTGCCAGGTCATCCAAGACGCCCAGTAAGACCCCGGCCCCCAGCACCATATTTATTTGGATTTTTCCTCCTGTGGCACCGTGAAGCTCCAGGTAACTGCCACTGACCTCAGGGCGAACCAGGGCCGTCACATGGTGTGCATGGCAGGTGGTGCAGCGGAGGAGGTGGATATAACGGCTGCAGTCTGAGGGAACATGATGCCTCCGATGAGGAGGAATGAGGAGAAGTGTTTCCTCTTTTCTTTAACTTAAAAAAATGTCACCTTTTTGAGCCCGTGATTGGAAAAGTGTGTCTGCAGGTTTAAGGCAGAACACGGTTAATACAACATTTAAAACACTAAAAGGATAAAATATTCAAGTCTAAAAAAACCCCTCTGCATTCAGTTATGCTTAATTAAGAAGCCTGCACTTTATTATTTTTTATTTTGGGAATGCAACATGGATAAATTTGGCTCATTTGCCATCATTTCCAGTCTTATTGTCGTTGATACAGAGATTTATTTATACATAACAGATTAATTCTTTAAACATGTAGCATTTCTTTTTTTAAAACTTTTTTATTGTAATTTCAGTTTTACAAAAGGGAGAAGTTAGATCAAATAAAATGATTTTAAAATAAAAGAAAACAAAAGGGAGGTGGTGTCAGGCCATTCAGTAGTAAACAACAGTATATATCATTTACACAGATATGGGCTTACAGACTCTGGTGTATAAGTTCCATTTTTTCCAGCATTTTTTCCAGTCATCAGTTCATAGTCTTAAGGAGAAGGAGAGTTTTTCCATAGAATATATTTCGTTAACAATTGTAGTCCAGTCCTTCTTTGTTGGTGGGTTTGACTGCATCCATTTGCGTGTGATGGCCTTTTTGCTTGCAGCCAAAATGATTCTATAAAGATATCTGTCCTGATAGTTGAGACCACTTGGCAATTTACAAAGGTATAATGTGACAAAACAAGAATGAACTTCAACATCAAAAATTGTAAACATGTAGCATTTCCTATTTTTTGATCATATATTTTTAAACAAATTTATTAGAGGACCACTCAGTGTAAGGTTCATGCCACAGCTGCCCTAATTCACAGCAATGATAATTTTCCAAATCATTTTTATGTTTATGTAATGATGAAGCTCTAACTTAACTAATATTTGTATATGCTTAAGTATATTTATTGACATCCATGAATTTTCAAATTAACCATTTTACAAAAGAAAGAAAAGCAGAATAGCACATTATTTTTTGTTGATAAAGATGTCAGCTTAGTTGTTTTCTTGCTTTTCTGAACAGACATGTCAGTTGTGGTCTTTGAATGTTCTCCCCAGTGAGGCTCAGATTTGGGTTTAAAGGGTGAATTCAGTTTTAATTCCACATTTCTGTTCAAAGATAAAGAAGTTTAAAAAAAAAGTTAAAGATAACATTTTCGTGTTTCCTCTGTCTAATGACAAGTGGTCTAATAAAGGTATAATACAAGGATTCATAAACCATCTCATTACATTTTGATGAGAGAGATAGTCAAGGCATGTCTGAAGAACGTGATGAAAATGTGGTTCAGTATTAAATTAAAGAAAATGCGGTTCATCCAGATTAAACCTGAAGGACATGTTGACATGTTGCTGGTACTTCATTTCTGGGGCACTCAGTCATGACCCTCAGAATCTTCCCAACTGACCACAGACAAAACTACGTCTCCAACTGCGGACAAACTACGAGAAGACTCCCTGCACACGGTCAAAAATATCACAAACAAAAACAGACGTCTGAGTGCTGAGGTCGTCCTGATGACTGTATTTTACTAAAAGGGCTCATGTTAAACGTTTTATGATATAAAGAAAAAAAAACTTCACATTTTAAACAGTCAAATTGAACCACAGAAGGAATGCCATCTTAATTCTACATGCGATGTATAAATCAAAATATGTGGATTAAACAGATGAGAGGAGGTCTCACTCACTTTTCCATGTAAGAGTAGAAATGACAAATTTAAATATCAAGTATCAGACCTGTTTGTGCTGCTTTGGTGTCCACAGGGCACCATTGTAATTGATTATTAGTAGTGCTGTCAGATGATTAAAAAAAGTAATCTAATTAATTACCGGATTTATAATTAATTAATCTAATTAATCGCATTTTGATCTCATATCTGCTTAAAGTACCCAAATAAAGAATTTTAATTCTACACACTAAAAACTGTTGGGTTAAAAATAACCCAATTTGGGCTGTTTTATAACCCAACCGCTGGGTCATTATAGCACCAGCCCAGCAGTAGTTAATTTAACCCAGCAAGATGGGTTGGTCCACTTTAACCCTGCAGATGAGTTAAATATTCTACCAAATTCTGGGTCAAATTAACTGCAAACCTGGGTAAATTCAACCACACATATTTGTTATATACTCTAACCAAATCAATTAAAATTCAAGGTCCTATAGGATATTATAAAATTGTAGTGCATGACTAATCAAATGAATACACTAAGAAGTGAAGATTTGTAAATCCACATTTTTATTGGTGACTAAATAAAACCAAAGTCAGGACAACTTGTCCAGAAAATTCTAAGCTCAATCAGGCAACTCAAATGACACTTTAAGTGTGTTTCATAAATCAAATTCAAAATAAGAAAAAAGTCGAGGACATCCAGCAAACCAATTAGGCCTGATGCATTATTAAAGAATGTAGTACAAATATAGAAAAATAAATTCAAAAATAAGATAAGACTAAGTCTTAAATATGCCATTCCTGTTGTCAGCTGGGCTTTGTTTGGTTTGACTAGAGACGCATGTGTGAGGTGACGTGCCACTGCCATGTACGGGTCCTCCAGCTGGACAATATCAAAATGTTTGTGTGCTATGATTAATCTTGTGATTAATTTTTATAACACGTTAATTTGCGGTGTAATTAATTAATCTAATTAATGCACTAAAGTGACAGCCCTATAAATTAGTGATTATAAATAATCTGAAGTTAACTAGGATAAATAAAGTAATTCTTCATTCAAAATAGATCTCTCATTAATAGATGATCCTGTGGACACCAGGGCCTCACAGAACTGTCCGGGCCCCTGAAAGGACCAGTAAAAGTGCTGCCACCCCCACCAAAATCATTTAATCATGTGACTGTAGGAAGTGGCAGTGAGCTCAGTTCGTTGCACACTCGATGTAAAGGCTGTAGGTGGTGGCCTGAGGTTCCTTTACACGTGTCATCGCACATTATCGTCTCTCTTTGTCCTGCTACTCACACAACAGGATAAAAAGTCAAAAGTATTTTTAATGTTTGACAGGCTATAATAACATGTTTGATTTGAAGCTTCAGGGTCGTGCATTATTCTCTGGTGGAAAAAGAGGACATTCTTGCAGCAGATTTGACACCAGAACATCACAGAGCAAACAGAAGTCAGCAGCAACACCCAAAGCATTAATATCACACAGATATGGATTTTACTATTTCAGGAGGAGGGGGCTCATACCTTGAAACTTTAAATCATCTTCTTAATTTAGAAAGGACCAAAAAGCCCCTACAAGGCTCTGGGCCCCTGAAAGCTTCTCCCCATTGGTCAAACTGTTTATTACTGTTGGTCGTTTTTATTTCTTTACCAAACATCAGACCCAAAATCAACTGAACTGAATATCTGATTGGCTGATATGTCCTGCTTTTTCTCTCATTTGAATATAAACTAAAAAATAATAACACTTTTTCTCTGCCTTTAGAGTTAAAACTGACTCACGAGTCTTTAAAATGTTAGACGTAATTCCTTAAAACATTCATCAGACTTAATTTCCGCATATTAGATGTCTTTGAAATGAAAGAGAAGAATAACACTTGGTTCACTGCAGGAGAGTTTTCTATTGAAGCCCTCACTGAAACACAGGAATAACAAACGTCCATAATCCATGTTATGGTAAAATCTTCATACTGACATTAATTTTCCTTGAAAAATCAAAATCAGTTCAGTTTCTTTTTCACAGCAACATTTGACAAAAAGCAAGTTTAAGGTCAGTGCAGTGAAATGTGTTTAACCTCAACATCTCATCAACTTAAATCAAAGGTTTTAACTAAAGGAAATAAATAGGTGGCAACTTTGAATAATAATATAAATCATTAAAATACCTGCAACTAAAATTCCTAGATCATATTGTTTGAGCATATTGTTAATTACATGGGAAATACGGACTGCATTACGCACATGCGTAAAACGATCCAATATCTCATCGACATAAATGTTTTAACAAATCAGTCAAAATAACTCAAATATTTAATCATTGGGGCCTACAACACATTAAGGTGAACTGTGCACGAGGGCATCATCGCTGGCTTTTAAAGAACTGGTAGTAAATCAAACATTTAACTCTGAAAAATCAGACAGTCGTTCATAAAATCCAACAAAATGTGGATTTTTCTTCCTGTTTTTTGGCCGTGGCTTTCGCTCCCGCTTTATCCCGTTTGAGTTTGGTTATTTAGATCTACAACTTTTATTTGAAATAAACATTTTGAATATATTTTTGAGATAACTTTTGGTAAGAGTGCACATGCGCAAAACGAAATAACAAATTAAGGGAGAGGGGTTTCTGTCAAATATAGTAATTTAAGTTTTTCTTTAAAGACTGGAAAGAAAAAGACAAATAAGCTTAAAAAATCAGTTCAGTGACTGTGTCGTTTTTTTTCTTCTGATGGGGATTTTTAGTGTTGTGGTCGAGGCCTCGTGCCTCTGTTTAAGGGTCCTGAACCTCCGGGGTAGCAGAAACTTCGAGGGCAGAGGGAGAAAAAAATGTCAAAATATTGATGCCACTTTTGTGACAATAACTTCATAATATGCAAAAATCATTAAGAATACCAAACTCCTTGTGCATTTTTGCTAAACTAGCATTTCATTAAGAAACAAAAGTATTAATCTAGCCAATCAGAATAGAGTCTGTCACACCTTAGACAATTGTACTGACAGTAAATCAAGCTAAAAATAGATTTCACTTTGTGTTGGGAAAAAAAAATGTAAAAAAATCTGTCATGGATAAGTTATATATATATTTTTTCTAATAAAAATCATCTGTCCTTTCTGTTGAATATTAAAAATATATATTTTTAGAAAAAGTCGTTCGATTATTTTCGTTTGTTTAATTAAATGAATCTGATTCAAACCGTCCCTGGCATGCTGTCAGGATAATATTCTTTATAAACTAACACGGCCATATCATTAGACTTTGTAATATTTAATAAGACCCTCCCGAAGGAATAATAAAATTATTTTGCATACAGAGCAGTTGGCTGCTGGCCGAACTTTTTCGCTTCAAGAAATATACAAAACAGTTAAATGCAGAAAGAAAACTCCAGGAACAAACTTTTAAAAAATCCTCTCACTGAATGCGGTTCATGAATCACCGGAGAATAAAATATGTAAATAACTACATTTTAAGGAGTAATATGGTTCAATAGAGACTTTAAATCTCACTGGTCTAAAAATCGATTGTTGGAAAGGTGGTCTGTGTCAGTTGATTTCACTTTGGAGTCCATGTTCTAGAGCGTTTTTCTAAAGAACTGGAACCAAACAATCGACGTTGAAAGCAGTCAGCTGTATTTTCCTCATCCATCAGATTAAATCCGGTTTTCATCAGCTGTAAATCAGGATTAAATCCGCTTTGGTGAAGTGTAAACAGGCTGTAAATAAAAGTCACTCCTGATCGTTTCCCCTCTGCGTCCTCGTGGATCAGAGCCTCTGCTCGGTTTGGTGGGAGGAGATTCTGCCGCTCCACGTTCACGGAGGAGGGGGCACGTGCGGGGAGAGGGGGGGCTCTTAAAGGATCTCCTTCTCTCTGGGTTATAAAGTCGAAGTGGTTCCTCCAGCCTGGAGTCAATGATCTCCACTGGAGGCTTATTTGGTGCGGGCGCAGCGCTGTGCGTAAAAGGAGATCCGATTATCTTGTGGTGACTTTCTGATCGGATTACTGTGATGGAGTACATGGAGGAAAAGTTCGCTTTGAAGAGCCAGACGATGAAGAGCAGTGATTACTACATGGAGCAGGTCATGGAGAGTCTGGACGGAGCGCAGTACTTCACCAAGTCCTCCCCCAAATGTGTGCAGGCCTTCGGGCTACAGAGCGCAGAGCACCGCGCGGAGCACCGAGGAGAGAGCTGCGATCACAACGGTGCGTAAAGCCGCTGCGTCAGCCACTTTTCACTGTGTGTACGTGAACGAGGACGATTCAAGGATTTATTCTGCATGTGTGTGTGAGTCAGGGAGATTCACCAGGAGAGTTTAATACACTCTGCCTAGACTCAGTTTACGTTTTTAAAGCTGCGCCCTTTGGGCGTATTGTTTTGTTTTTGCTGCTCATCTCTCTTTAATGAGACTAATTATTCTGTCAGAAGGCAAAACTGAAAAAGTTACAGAAATAAGTGAGCTTGTTACCCGGATTAATTCTAAATACGAGAGCTCCGGACACTCATCTCATGTATTCCTCATAAATCACTGAATTAACCAAACAAATAAACCTGAGCTGATCCTAACACCCAAGAAAGCCTGTACTGCTTTAAACCAGTTTTTTTCTGATCAATAATTATATCCTTCCGTCTTCTTAGAAATATGTTTTTAAAAACAACTTTGTTTAAATCATACCCCGCTGTACTGTGATATTTAACAGGAGTCAAGATTCCTGATATTAAACCGCTTATTTTTGTTAAAGTGCACCACTCTAAAAAGAAGTTATAGCTATTTACATGAAGTTTTACCAACAAGTAATGACAAGCTAACTAATGTCAATAATACCAAGTCTGTTCATAAACAATATATCCAGTTTTATCAAAAAATAACAAATTTGTCAAACGAATTCCAAGCTTTCCTTTAAATAATGAATCTTCACAAAATATTTAAGTTTAACCTCCAAATATCATCCTAAAAGTTCCTACCAAATAATTCAGGTTGTCTCAATAAATAGTGTCAAGTTTCACCTTCAAGTAGCATTTATTCCCAAAATTGAGTTAAAGTTTTTACATCAAATTCAGATTTACCACTAATCTATTTGAATGTCTCCATAAAAAAAGTTTTTCTCCCACTAACAGCAAAACCAAAAGGCTTTTTAAAAAAAAACGTGTATAGCCATTCAAACCAAGATGTTGTAAAGTTTGCTGTCTTAGCAACCTAAAATAAATAGTGATAATAAAAATTAGACACATCCTCATTTTAATAACAGCAGGTACTTAGCACATAAGCATTAAGTTTCGCTGTTCACCTCACACATGCTGTCAAGAATTCTTGAAAAGTTACACCAAGTCCAAAATGAAAAGTTTTATTTATTTATTTATTTTTCTTAAATAGCTACTGTTTGGTACTTTAAACCCTGGTTGATCTAATGATGTCAAATTTTCTTACATATCTAATTTCGTATAATTAATACGAAGCATTTGTCATAAATTAAGCAAAGTTTTGGAACATTAACTTAATATCTTTTCAGACAAACTAAAGCTTACATTTTCCAAATAAACACAAGATTTAATTATATTAAATGTGAAGATCGACTTTTTCTATCAACCATTAAAGTTTCTGTGGCTGTTATTTCAGGTTTAACCCTTTTTAATTATTAATTATCAGTAAAATGGCGATTCAATGAGTCTTCAATCTTTATTTTTGCACAACAGCCCGTAAGAATCATACGTCAAATAAATTCTTCATTGACTGCCTTTTACGTTTAAAGGTAAGAAAATGTGGCACTATTATATCAGTTATCATCCTGATCATGCGCATAAATGTTCTGTTTTTTTTTTTTTTCTCTCTTTTTGTGTGTAGGTAGTTACGGTGTCCCAAAATCGGACGAGGACGCGCTGCACTCGGACCTGGGCAGGTCGATGGACAGCTGCTGCACCCTGCGGGCCTCTCCCGTCACTTCCGGCCCGGAGAAAACGGACCTGGACGACATGGGGGACAAATGTGACAGCAACGTGTCCAGCAGCAAGAAGAGGAGACACCGAACCACCTTCACGAGCGCGCAGCTGGAGGAGCTGGAGAAGGTGTTCCAGAAGACGCACTACCCGGATGTTTACGTGAGGGAGCAGCTGGCCATGAGGACGGAGCTCACCGAGGCCAGAGTGCAGGTACAGCGCGCCAACATCTGGAGGTTTTTTTTTTTTAAAGCATGAAGACTGTAGGCCTATAGAAACAAGGGATCGAACATAAAATAAAGCGAGAAAGGACGTGCGTAAAACAGAAAATTACGCACACAGCTCATAAATCATCCATAACATGCACCATTAACTGACTCTGCCTTATCGTTTTACAACAGTACTGCCAGAAAAAAAAAAGAAAATCCGTCTCAGACTTTTACTTTTTCTCCTTTGCCCATGAGATTCATAAGATAATAACACAGAACACGTTTTTAACGAATGTCATGGAAAAAAATTCAACCTGACAAGAAAGGTTGGAATAATTGAGTTAAATGAAATATTTTAGGTTATTATGCGGAGTTTTCTTCAGACATTTTAAGTAACGTTTGCCATGAAATATGAGCTGAAAAAAAGTCGGAGTTCAAGATTTATTTGGGATTTTTTTTTTCCAAACTATTGATGAACTTAAATGGAAGATTTACCTGAAAATAAATCGGGAAAATCCCATTAATGAAATGACTTCTCTTTTATTGCAATGTTAGTAGATAAACTGGTGAATATTATTAACGTTTTTGGACTTTTTTTGTGAATAATTACTGTGAAAGTTATATGCTGGATTATTTCAGTGAATTTACTTTTAGTCCCAACGTTATCTGTTCAAACAAGCAGGTAACAACTTTCTTGATTTTGACATGTTTTTGGAAAATGAGGACTCAGTTTCATCTATTTGTTTAATATATGAGATCAATGACAATCACTGAAAAATATTTGATTGAAAATAAATTATTTTATTAGTTTATTTTATTATTACATATAAAATTATTCCTAAAAGTAAAAATGATTGAAGTTTGATTTTATTCACAATTTTCAGCATTTCTGCTACAGAAAAGTCCAACCATCATGTTTCTTGCATCTTTGGGTAAAATTAACTAAAGACTTCTGTTCACAATGTAGGGCTTTACTTTTTTGTCTATATTTTGTCATATTTGTTGGTTGACATTTTATAAAATCAACTGCCATAGAATATCTGGAATTGCATTTAGGACCATTTACCTTTTGTTAATTTATTTTTTTCTTTTTCTAAATGATTGCAAAAGTTTGAGCTTCAAATTTCTTCTATCCTTTCCAGAGTTCACTCAACTTGTTTTTATTATTTATGAAATAAAATCCATGCAGTCGTCAGATTTAATTAGCAGGTTTTCTCACATATAAACTTGATTTCTGTCATTTTTTCCCCCACTCAGGTTTGGTTTCAGAACAGACGAGCCAAATGGAGGAAGAGAGAACGTTACGGTCAGATCCAGCAGGCCAAAACTCACTTTGCAGCCACGTATGATTTATCGGTGTTACCGAGGACGGACAGCTACACACAGGCGAGTCTTATTTAATGTTGTATTTTCAATGGGACTTTAAATCTCGTTGTCAAACACAGACTGAATGTTTTTATTTTCAGGGGTGGTTTTAGTTTTTTTGAGGCTCCAGGCAGAAATCAACATAAGGCCCCTCTTATTCGGCTTCAAGCAGACAGTTAGAAAATAACCAGGATTCACTCACTGCTGACTTGTTTTACCTGCAGGACCAGATACGGTTTCTTTATAAATCAGGCAGTGTCAGGAGAACTTATAAACTTATATCCCTGATTCATTACATTGAGGAACAATTTGAAAAAAGAATCTGTTGAGTGAGATGTTTGTGCTGATTTAGACTAAAATTGGCATGTTGATTCCAAAATTGTAGTCTTTCTCTAGAGCGTCAAGTTTTTTCTCCACAGCTTACCCCCAGATAAGCAACATTCCACTGATTAGCTGTAATAAGACTCGCCAGCTGATTACGATTGGACTCAACTACAGCTACGTGGTAACTTGTTTGTGCAGTCACAGTTGAGACAGTGCAGTGAGAGGTCAGTACTATCAATATCTGCAAACAGAAAGCTGGCATAGTAGGAGTTAAGAGGATTTGTGCTGGCTTTTCTTTTAACCTTGTAACTATGGGCATATCATTTTAAATTATTTTTCTTTTTATGCTGTTTTTAGTTTTCAAAGCTTGTAAGTATCCATCTTGGTGTTTTATTTACATAGGTATTAGGGCTGGGTATCGATTCTATTCAATTCGATATTACAATGTCTCAAATTGATTCAATTCACGATTCAATTAAATATTTATTCAGTCGGAGATATCTCAGTTAAAATAGTGCTGTAAATTTAAAAAGTGACCTTTTGACCTGGTACATCATTAAAAATTGTTTTAACATGAAGAACTAAACCCAAAGCAGTTACATTAATCATATTTTAATGATATGCATAGATGCATATTCTGCATATGACTTGTTTTGTGTCCAACTCGTATTTTCCTTTGTACTTGTTAAATCTAAAATACTGCACATCCATCAGCTTTTAAACTTGTCAGTGGTGCCCATATAGTGCTCCCACCATGTTTGTTTGCACTAACATCTTATGAGATCTTGTGCAGTAGAAAGCAACGCTAAACGCTGATCACACGAGACTAGCAGGGTTGATACCACGGGCTGCTTCTCTGCACATCCAAAGAAGAAAAAACTACCCAAGTTAAAAGATCGATCTTTGGATTTTATATTGATTATGAACCAGTTAAAGGAAAATTGATTTAAATCGATTAGATCGATTTTTTTAACCCAGCCCTAATAGGTATATATTTCCTTAGTTTCAGATCATGTCTCCTGCTACTTCTCGTTGTAAATGCCTAAACAGCCCTGACTCCTTTTGCTATATTTGTAGTGATTTCTCCAAGTCAGAGGGCAAACATCAGTACATTTTCAAACAGGCATATTTTGCATATTTTAAAATAAAACTCTGTGATCAAGACAAACCATGGGCCCCTCACAAAGTGTGTAAGCAGTGTGTCGAGAGTTTATGGATGTGGACCAAAAGAACATGTGAAAAGTTGGCATTTGGTACCTCGATTCAACAAGAAAAATAAAATAAAAATAGAATATCTACTGTCAGCTACAAGACCAATGCTTCATTCAGCTAAAATTCCAGTGCCAGTTTTCAAACAACTACCTCCTCTTGAAGATCTGAGTGATGTTGAAGAACACAGTGACAGCAATGATGCAAATTTTGAAATTCATGCGGATTCAGTTTGTCTGGGATTTGATCAGCAGGAGTTGAATGATTTGGGCCTGTTAAGTACAGTATGTGTCACACTTTTGAAGAAATGAAGATCCTATTAGTTTAAAAACTTGACATGATAGAGAAAAACCGAGATTTGTTTTGGATTCAGAACACAAAGTTAGTGAAAAGTAGCTGTCAGACCTAACTTGACAAAAATTGTGTTCCTCAGTGTTATTTATTCCCCCCCTAATTTCTGCTCTGACATGAAATGTTTCAAATCTATTTGTGCAGCTCAGACAGTGACAACAAAAGATTTGTGCCTAAAACTTTTAGCGCGGAACATTTTTCAGCAAAAAAAAAAAAACGATTAAATTGAGGTTATTGTACTTCAAACTTCCGACCGTGCCAGATTTTTAAATTCAATAATCATGATTAAATGATGAGTGTGTTTTGCTTTATTTCAATTTAATGTCGAAACTTTTTGTTGGAGGAACTAATTGCCGATACAAGCACTTTTGGTATTTTCATTTTCCAAATTATTTTGCTTTACTTGTTTTATTTGATGTCGAGAGCCTATTTGTCCATTGGAGGTGAAACTGACTCTTGACTGTAATAGCTTATTTTGGGGCTATATAAATTATAAGCAGCTGCCACTGTCACACTGAGGGATAAAAATGTCTTATCAGTGTCTACTACGGGCCAAATGTTTAATTATCTCATCATGTGAGAAAACTCAGAGGCCACAGTTGAGAGAAATGAGTAATCGTTCTGGTATGGAGACGTTAACTTGTATTTTAGGAGTGAAAAGATTTGGAGCCCTTCTTCCAGAGAAACACATCAGCACTGGTTCAACACGAGTTCCTGCTGATTTCTGCCTTTTACGAACATCGGCAGCAGCGACTGTCGGAGGAACAGATATCAGTTTCAGATGTTTGTCGTCTCATTCTGATGAAATGCTGACATCTGGAGCAAATGACTGCAAACTTAGACGAGATTCTTATTATAGGGCAGTAAAGCGACCAAACTTTTACGATCAAACAGGAGAGAAAATGTTTGCTCTGTGGGAGAATTATGTCAGAAGAGGTCATTAGAAAAATGTATTAGTGTTTGTGAATTTCTCCCTCATGTTGGTAGTATCAACATCAGATATTATTTAGAGGGGTGATTATGGGAATCTTTAGAGAGTTGGTAAACCCAACAACAAATAATCAGGGTCTTGTTTAGTTGTTAATATCTAATATGTGCGCGATCTTGAAATACATGAATCAGCCCAACTGCCCCCTCTTTACTGTTCTGTGTTGTAATACTGTCTTTTGTTCACTTTTGTTTGGTGATACTTTTTTAAAAGTCTTCTTTTTAAAGTCTTAAGCTGTGTTTGTTCACGGTATATCTCGTCCTATAATTATGTTGCAATGTGGAAATAGTTATGCTGCGTGAGGTCCTGCGTCCAAATCATGAACAAGCCTTCGCATTTCCCCTAAAAACAATGTTTTTAAGACCAGGTCGCAGTTTTAGGAAACTAAAAAACCAACTACACTTCTGACCAAATTAGAGATATAGAGTGGTGGAGAATTTCTAAACGATGAAGGGGTGATTTTTTTCCCCACTGCCACCCACTAAATCCATCAAAATGATAGAAAAACACATAAGTTGGACTTGAAGTATAAGGCCACCAAATATTCCAGAGAGCCGGCTGATGGTGTCAACTCTCCGGTGTCAAACATTCAGTGAGCAGGAAGCACGAGCCTCCTTTTTCACCTCCCAGCCCGGCTGATGATCACCTCCTTCAGCTGTGAGGAGCAACACAGGTGACACCAGGAGCTCCGATGAGCATGGCAAACTGACATCCAACTATAAGTGGATGTCTTTGCCCTAGTGTAAATATATTTTTTATGTATTGATTGATTTTAAAGAGGGAACAGCGCATATTAAGTAACAGTTTTACAAACGTAAATATGCCAGATTATAGCCTTGGGCTAATTTCCATCTGCAGACCCCCTGGCAGCTTGATGGTAACATATACATACAAGACACTAAATACAGTAAGACAAACCCAAGGACAGTAGACAAGTAAGTCAGTAGTTAGAAAAGCTGGTCTATTCTAGATTATTAAACCACCTAGATGCAAACCATATTTTATACAAACACCAATATGGTTTTCGTAAACAACATTCGACTGAGCATGCCCTCATTCAACTTGTTAACTTCATTTCATCAGCTCTTGATAATAAAAAAATTGTCCTCGGAGTCTTTCTGGGCTTGAGTAAGGCATTTGATACAGTCAGTCATGATGTATTGATTGCTAAACTTAACAGATATGGAGTAGAGGATGTTGCCCTGAAATGGTTCATAAACTATCAATCCAACAGAGAGCAGTATGTTCATCTGGCAGGCTGTGCTTCCAAGAAATCACAAATTATGATTGGTGTTCCTCAGGGATTAATTCTGGGGCCTTTTTTATTTTTAATTTACATCAATGACATGGCTATGTCATGTACTAAACTCCTCCCAGTTCTATTTGCAGATGATACAAACCTCGTAGCTTCACATGAAGACTTTCATATTTTAATTAAAACTGTAAATGAGGAACTATTCTCCATTGCGGAATGGTTTAAACAGAACCATCTTCCCGTTAATGCAAAAAAAATGTAACTATTACATGTAACTTTGTAATATTAATAAAAATTATCCTATAGAATTAGCTAAAATCTTTATCAATTATACTCAAATTGAATTGGTTCAGCAAACTAAGTTCCTTGGAGTTATTATAGATAGTGATCTTAAATGGTCTGATCATATCGACCTTGTCTCTAAGAGATCTGCTAAAATGCTTGGCATATTAAGAAAGGTTTGTCCCTTAATTCACTCCTCAGCTTATTTAACCTTATATTACAGCTTTTTGTTCCCATTCATTAATTATTGCAACATTGTCTGGGGAGCAACCTGCCCTACACACCTGAATAAATTAAACGTCATACAGAAGAAATATCTCAGATTTATATCCCACTCAAATAGATATGCTCCCTCTGCACCCCTTTTTAAAAAATATAAAGTACTCCCCATTGACAAGGTAAATGTTTATCAAACATGTTTACTCATGCATAAGTTTATTTATAAGAAACAAGATCTTCCAGGCACCTTTCAGGATTTGTTCATCCCCACCACACAGGTACATACATATCAAACTAGGCACAGCAACAACGGTCTACTGTTACCTCACACACGGACTTCAAGACACCAGTTCAACATCACATTTCGAGGTCCTACGCTCTGGAGTGAATTAAGCGCACCACTGCGATCAGTGTCCTCCTATTCTGCTTTCAAAAAGCATTTGAAGAAACTTCTGTTGCCAGCCTGATCCCTGTCCTCGTCCTTCTAATTGTGTGTTTCTTGCTTTTGCTGCGTCTTTCCCGAATATTATATGTACTTTGTTATTGCTTCTTTGGTTTGTAGTGTTTTTCGATTGTTTTTCTCTTGTTTTGTCTTTTGTTTATCGTGTTTTGCCGAGTGTTTAGCCTGCATGTCATGAGATTGTTATGGGCAGGTGTGGAGCTCTGTACAAGCCTGCGGAGGCTTCGTTCCCACCTTGCTCAGTTTTGTACTTGTACTAAACTTGAGCCAAACAAATAAACTAAACTAAACTAAATCAGTAAAAAAGAAACTAAAAATATATATATTGCACATACTCCCATCACACAGAGTTAGCAAATGCAACTTCTATTGCACCAACCCCTATTGCACTGAATGTTATTGCACCAGTTTATATTGCACAAATCCCTATTGCACCAACATGAGCAACTTATAGGTCACACATGCTCACGACTGCGTTTCTCTCAGCCACAGTTTTACCTCTTTCTTAAATGTTTGGAGATATCCACAACAAAATAAACATACTAAGATACTGTAGTTAAATTCCTGCACTCTGGTCAAAATGCACAGAAAGGTTACTATTTTGTTTTGTTTGTATTTAACCAGGAGCATTCCCATTAATTAAAAAAAAATATATCTTACTATGGCGTCTTGACCAAGACAACAGCAAAATAAGTTTCATGCAACGAAGCAAAATAACAATGACATCTCCATTTCACCCACTTTTCCAGATGCTGTTGATTTATTTCTGCAATTTTATTACAAATCTTAAAGTCAATTAACTTTGTTAAAATCAGAACCAGACTCAGAAAAACTTAATTCATCCTTTAGCTGAAATTCAGGTGTTTCAGTTGTTTTTATACACAGTATAGTTGCAGGAAAATCAAATTTTGACACAAGAGCATAGAAAATGAAGGAAGGAGGCTGCAACATGCAGGGTCTTTCAGCCATTTCAACTTCCTTATGAAGGAAGAAATAAATAAAATAAGTAAAAGTGAGACCATAAACAAGGCCAAGGAATTTACAGTTACAATATTTACATTATGAATATGAACCTGGTAACACATAATAAATGCAGCATCATCACTAAAGATGACCAAAAGCTGCAGCAAACTCCTGAGGCTCCCTGAATTCCACAGATATGTTTGCAGCATTTGGAAAAAAAGAGGGGGAACTCGATATTTGTCCAAATGTCAACACCAGGGCCTTTTCTCTCTTTTAGTAGAAATGTGACCAAAGATTCTGTTTCTGCGTAAACCTCTTGAAAAATGCTCCTTTAGTAAAGACTGCAGGGCCTCGTTCTGGTCCTCTCCTGGCCTCGGACTCCATCCATCTCTGTTTTATGAATCAGTGCTCAGATAAGCGTCTGGACTCTGATTGGATGTTCGGTGTCACGGCTGAATTAATGATGGTGTATCAGTTTTCATGTCGGGCGTTCATTCGTCTCTCCGTTGGTATCAAAGGTCAGAAACACGATGAGGTGAGAGGAGACGCTCTCTGTCAGTCCGTCCCTGCAGAGGTAGTCCTGGATCACAGGCTGAGACCAGCAAAGCAGCTCGTGTGCCATCAGAGGTCTCTGCTGTACCGGGTCCACACGTGTTTCTGATCAAAACCTCGGGAAGGCAGCCATGCCCCTTTCTCCCAGCTGATCCAGATTTGTGTCATTAAACGGGCCGTCCTGTCTTCAGAGGTGCTGGCACAGAGAGGGCGTTTGTCTCCTTAAACACAGCGGACATGAGCTGCATTCTTGTGGAGTTTCGGGGCATGTTTTCGTTTTATTAACGGGAACATTTGGAGGATAATTTCTGCTTCATGGACAAAAACTGAAGTCCTCTGGTGGGTCATTCCAGGGACACGATGGTGAAACTGACTTTAGCTGTGAACATGTTTCCTGTAGGGCTGCTGATAAATCTCAGTTTTACTGTTATGACACTTTAAATATCCATAAGAAGCACACAAGAAGGTTAAATTTATGAAAATGAATAAGAGGAATTCATTGAGTTTGACAGAGCTCATGGCTGCACTTGGATTATTTTGTGGCTTTTTTATTTTTATTTGATCATCATTCAAAATCTCCAATGAAATACAAAGAAAATAACATTTATTTTACTTCAACAACAGATAATGCGACAAATAACAAAGCTGATCTAAAAGGTGGAGGCTGGAGCTCTGCTTATTGTGCTCTTTTTACAAAAAACATCTTTGGCAAGGAAACTCGGCAACATCATTAGACTGAAGCAAACCTTCAAACATCGCAGAGAAGTAAATCAGTAGATAAAGTTCCACAACAATAATCCAACAGGTTTCAGTAATTTCATTCTTCTTCCCCTTCATACCTGCTTTATATTTTTTTTTCCATTTTTTTATTGTTTTGTTTTTTTTTCAACAAAAATAAGCAAAAAAAAATACAGAAAGGGTTCGTGACTGCCTTGACTCCAAAACAGTTATAATCCTGTGGCCTTTTTTTCCTTTAAATTCAGTCCTTTTCTTTTCAATGCAAAGTAAACACCGCCCATTTGTCCGATTCTCGTGGAATTGATCCTCCTGAATCCTCACACAGTGCGTTTAATGTTCAATCGCATATTTCCTTTACAATTTTCAACCATCCTTCTTGTGTTGGTGGGTCGGTCTTCTCCTTGTGACGACCTTTTTACAGGCTGCTAACAAGATTTCCAATAACTATCTGTCCTCTCTTATAACAATATCTCCAGTCATCACTCCAAAGTCCATCACTTTACATGTCAGAGGAATATCATAGCCAAGTATTTTCTTTATACTCAGATAATCATTTTCCCAAAACTCACGATTCTCAAACAGAGCCAAAATATATTGCTCTTAATCTTTGGTGTAACAAAAATCATTTTCCAACAGTGCTCTCTCCAGGTACTCCAGGACTGTTGTGTTCTTCATATGTTTAACCATTCATCTTCAGAGATGTTAAATTTTAGTTCTTTTTCCCATTTCTCAGCTTTATATATTGTTGTGGCACTTTAGTTTTGTTTTAAAATGAGAATGTTACAGATTGTTGTGTATGGATGGGAAAAATAAGCAGTTTAAATTAGGAAAAATACATAATAAAAATTGGTGATACCAACATTCGTGCACTGTAAAAACACAGTTAAATGAGTTGGCTGTTAAATCAGAGCCAATTCAAGTTTTTTTGTTTTTTTTTAAATGCAACAAGTAAAAATATTTTAACTTTAACATATTTTGAATATGAACTGAACTCCTCTAACTTAAGATTCTTATACTGGCACTCTTTTGATTTTTCATGCTGAATCCCATTTGGTGAGTTTTTTTAACTTCCTGATTTTGGACATGAATGGTCTGATTTTTTGTGAGGTGGAGGGCTGCATGTGCCCCCAGGCTGCCATTTGCCCACCCCTGGTCTAGATGAATCTTTAATTTGCCTTCTGATCCTCTGATCTCTCACAGGAACAGAGAAACTGAAATGAATTTGGATATCCACCTACGTAGCCTTGTTCTGCTGCTAATCTTGACCAAGACACTCTTGTAAATGAGATTCTTGATCTCAACTTGGCCTTCATGATTAAATTAAGTTTAAATATTCAATAAAACCACTGATTTTGATGCATTTATAATCATGTCCCTGACTGAATATTGGATATCTTCTTGAAGGGACAAAGCTCACAAGTTCCTTTACTGGTGCCCATATTTACTAGCGCTGTGAGCTCTGAGCAACCCTACTTAAAAAACACAAACTAACCCTTTGACAGAAATGGAAAAAGGAAAGATGAGTTATTTCCAAACATCTTGATACACAAGTCACTAATAAAGGAAGGACACTTTTTAATTTAGTCTTAGTCACAGTCTTTTGCCTAAATTATCTTTTAGTTTTTGTCTACTAAGTTGTATTTTTTTAGTCGAGTTTTACTTGATGAAATTTCATATTTTAGTAGACATCATTTTAAATTGTGAAGAGTGAAAAACACCCTTTAAATTTGTTTTCACAGCTATTCCAGAAGTTAACACCTATTACAGAAACACATCTCTGCTTTGTATTCATTTTTATCTTATTATTTGTTTTCTTTTTTGTAAAATCTGTCCCCCTTAAAACAGCTCCTGAGTACTGCAGGAAAGTAAATTATTTTGTGCTTTATAAATTATCTGTGCTATTTTAAATCAAACTAAGTGTTAAAATTAAATGGCATTTTAATTAATAAACAAAGCGTGGGAGGGTTCTATGAAGGTTGATCGATTATTAATTGCTCTTTTTAGCAAATTAAGAAGAGGAGGAGTGTTAGATTTTAAGGATGTAAAAAGATTTGGGCTTCAGCATAAAAGAGGCTGAAGCCAAAAGTCTCTAAAATCTTCTCTCGCCAACAGATCCCCAACAACCTGTGGCCGAGCTCGTCCCCCGCCGGCTCCGTGGTCTCCTCCTGCATGCTGCCTCGAGGGTCCCCTCCCTGCGTCACCTCCTACTCTCACTCCCCCCGCTCTGCCGCCGGAGCCGCCGACCACGGATACGTGAGCTTCCCCAACCAGCAGAACCAGTTCAGCCACGTCTCCCTCAACAACTTCTTCAGCGCGGACTCCCTCCTCACGCCGGCCGCCAACGGTCACCACGCCTTCGAGACCAAGCCGGAGTTTGAGAGGCGCACGTCCAGCATCGCCGTGCTGCGCATGAAGGCCAAGGAGCACACGGCTAACATCTCATGGGCCATGTGATCCTGGAAAGACTGGATAATCTGTGGAGACAGCATTTTCTGAATTTTCCAAGACGAGTCTGAAGTCTGAAGCCAGATTCTGTCCCTCAAAGCTCCAACAATCATCACCTACAGACTCACTGACACTCAAGTTTGGTTTCAGCTCCATCAAAGTTTATTGACCAAGACGAAGCGCTCGCACATGATTAAGGATTCTTGAATATTTTAACAGCTGCATGTCAGTCTGCTCAAGCTAACTACAAACTTTAAAAGCCACAATGATGCTTGACAGTCCTGACAATCTGGACTGCACTATCATCATAGTAGAAAAACAAGCAAGCAGAAAGAGACACTTTCTATGAACTGTGGAAGATTTCAGGACATTTATGTATCTTAAACAATCTTTGAGGAGTTCTTGTTTACTCAGATTAAACTAGTGCCTTCAAATGACTTGAAAAGTTAAAAAGACCATTTAGAAGACGGTTAACTATTTCCATTTTCACTGCCTGCTAATGCTGCCATCAGCTGATGTGAGACAAACTAAAGCTTTCATTTTCCATTTGGAAGATTTAAGCCACATTCACACACCAACACATATTAGCTAACAGGACCAATTTGTCTGTGTTCAATGCAGGTGGATGTCTTTAAAGTGGAGAGAAATGTTGTCCTGGTGGCGTATGACATTTCCTGATGCCCTCTGACTGACTGTAGACAGATATTAAACATTCGTCAGTGTATTGGCCTGAAGCAGACACATATGCCATTTCACCACATGCAGCAGCAGCTGGTCTCAGTATTCCAACACCACGCCGGCAGGACAAAAGATGGCTGTCCCCAAAAAGGGCGGATCCAGTCCTGAGGAGGAAGCAACAGCCAAACAGTTCGGTTTCATGTCTGCATGAAATTTAACGAGCAAATCAAACAACAGAATGCTCCAGCATCACACAGCTCAGCCAGTGCGTTTTGACTATCAGAGAGAATCTAGCAGTAATTCCAGAAACTTGGAAACTTTTGAGAAACTTGGTACATTTGGACAGCAGAGCCCGGACGTAAATTCAGTTCCAGGGTAATTAATCCACCCCCTGAAAAGTCCCGATAAAGAGAAGGTGCTTCCCAAGGGTCCTAGAACTTTAAGCTGCAATGATTGATCTAGTACTTGTAACATTTAATTTGCACTGAGGACTGATAAAACATCTGAGGCGAACAAGATGCTCTCTAACTTAATAAACCCACAAGATATATGCATATCCCAAAGGTATGTTTTATTTAAATATCTGTTTATTACTCTGTTGAGATGGAAACACTAACAACACTGAGCCATCAGACTTCTTTCACATACAAAGTTCAGCAGACTTTGCTCAGTTCACTATAAGGGATGGGAATCGAAAACCAATTACAGTTGGGAATCAATAACAACTACACTAGCTCCAGAAATCACTATCATTGGTGTTTTAGCTTGTCTGTTCCTTCCACTTTGTTCCCATCAGAGGTAGTCACCAGGAAAACATGATAAAAATTGGGGCTTAATTTTTGAGAAAAAGATTCTCCCTTCACACTTTAGTAGACGGAAACAACAACTCGAAGAACAGTTCTTCTGCATAGCAGTGACTATCAGGACTGTCAAGTGTTTGGCATTTTCTCTACTGCAAACCTGTAAAGGCCAATTCTTAACCCCACAGAAAACCACAGGTATCAAGAAGAAATGCTTTAGGTCAACTTTAAATCAATAAAGTTGCAGCATTGTTGCGTTTTCTCTTGGTTTGGACCAAAGCTGCACAAACATTATTTCATATAGCTATCTGCCAATAAGCTCAGACTGCAGCTGGGGTCTTGTTCCAGGCTGTTGTTGCACTGTGTCCTGGAAATACTCATCTTGACATTAATGTAATTTAGCTTAAAACACTGACGTGTTCTGTTTTCAGACGGATCAGAGTTTGGTCCTTTAGTCTGTATCTGAGTTTTCGTGAGCTTTCTTGCCACCTCAAATCAAATTAACTTTCCAAAAAATGCAAACCAGAGGTTGTTTTATTCAGACCAAAAATATGAGGCATAGAAGGGACTGTGGAAAAGTTGTTGGGCCCTCGTTTATCAGCTGTGCGTAACAATGAAGCCGGGCTGAATGAGTGTGAACAATACCCTTCAATGTGTCTAATTTATGGACTCCTACTTTGTGATTACAAGAACTGTTCTCACCAAGCTAAGCCATGTTATAAGACATTACCTTCACAATGTTGATAAATGAGGGACCTGGAATATTTGGTCAAGAGGACCAAAAGGATTTTAAAATACTTGGTTGCTGCAAGTGATAAACCAAAATCTGAACCTTCACCTCAGAGCTCCAGTTAGATTAATCCAAACCGAGATGAAGCATCTTCTAAGGCCCCATCCACACAGAGACAAACCAAGGTCTAAACGCAAAAGTTTTTTGCCGAATCTGCATATCATCCATACAAAGACGGCGTTTTTGGGCTCTGTAAACGATCAGTTTTGAAACCAGGTTCCAGAGTGGAAAGATTTTGAAATACGCAGCTCCATAATCACTGGCTCTCCGCAACTTTTCAGATACGCTTACGTCATAGTTCCATATCTTCATTGAGACGCATGCGGCACACACGGCAATGACAACAACAGTGGCAGCGTACGGTGTAGCATATGTGCTGATGAAGCTGGTGACCCTACTATCCCTGTTGCAGCAAAATCTCCTTCTCAATCACCACCGAGTTGAACAAACAATTATCAAGGACACATTACGGTGGTCTCTGTTTACAACTTTTGCCACAAGTGCGCATGCCCACTGTTTTTTCATCTGTTTCCGCTTGTTTCCGTCATATCGTTACAGCACCCCTAGAGGTCTGGCATGTGTTTTACAGTGTTTTCATGCCTATCGAGTGCATTCATGTAGACGCACACATTTTCTGAGATGCCTTCCTCTTCATGACGATGGTTTTTGAAACTGTTAAGCGTTTTGTCTTCGTGTGGATGGGGCCTAAGAATAAAAAAGCAAGTTCTATGACAGAAAAGGTTCAGCTAACAGACTAAATTCCAAGTTGTTGCCAGCATGTGCAGGACAAAAGAGTGATGAGGTCCTGAGGAGCTGCAGATGTTTACAGAAATCCTTGGGCAGAAGTGGTACGAGAAGAAGACGAAGCAGCGTTGGTAAGCTTCGGGATGGCCCAGTTCTCCTGCCTCGGTTGTCTACAATCCAGGTTAACATGTGGCGAGTCAGTTCAGATCAGAGAAATTTTGTTAATGTAATCAAATTTAATGGATGTTTTTCAGTTTAACATCCATGCCAAAAGTGGGCGAAATAGTAAAACTGAAAACTAGTGGACAAATGGATGTGTGCCACATTGGACTGATTATTAGAATAAAGCGAGAAAGAGAGCAGAGGGATCAGTTTGTCCCCCGGTGTTCCTGATGGTGGCATTAACAATAACAAACAGATTAACATCATCCAGACTTTCAGAATAAAGTCCAGAGCTTTGTTATATCAGATCAGACACTTCATAAACCCCTGTGACCGTCATGCTTCTTTGTTTTGATTTTGCTGATGATGGAGAGGTCCTGATCGTTTCCTCTTTATCACGAGAAGAAATGAAGTCCTCCAGGCTCCGACAGCTTGAACCCCAGCGAGGACACGTGGATCCAGAGGGAGGGTCTCCAAACCACTACAGTATTTTTAAGCACTGTGAATGAACTGCCTGTAGCTTCGTCCTCCTCCCTCGCTCCAGCTCAGGACTGAAGATGAGCAGCCGGGCGTCGGGCCGACTTGATGTTCTGACGTTTGTGTGTTTGTGCTTTGCAGCAAAGCTCCGTGACCCCTGCAGTCTGCCTCTGAGCTGCGTCACAGGTACAGGATGCAGAATTAAGAGGCAGATTTTATAAATGTTTGTGCTGTAAATTTATGTGGTTTAAGCAAATAAATGAATGTCACTTGATTTTAGCATGAGTGGAATATTCTTTTTACAGTGTTCACTGTAGTTCTGTTTGCTTTAGTCCAGATTAGGGATGGACTACTGTGATTATGAAGAGGGCAACGTTGTTACAGACTGTTGTGTATGAATGGGAAAAATAGGCAGTTTTTAAATTAGCAAAAATACATCATAAAAATTGGTAATACCAACATTGGTACAGTACAGGCCAAAAGTTTGGACACACCTTCTCATTCAATGTGTTTCTTTATTGTCATCACTATTTACATTGTAGATTCTCACTGAAGGTATCAAAACTATAAATGAACATGTGTGGAAATAGTTCTTAATTAAAAGTGTTAAATTAATGAAAACATGTCTTATATTCTAGTTCCTTCAAAGTAGCCACCCTTTGCTCTGATTACTGCTTTGCAGACTTTTGTCATTCTCTTTATGAGCGTCAAGAGGTAGTCACCTGAAATGGTTTTCACTCTTAGGTGTGCCTTGCCAGGGTTAATGAATGAAATTTCTTGCCTTTTTAATGGGGTTGGGACCATCAGTTGTGTTGTTCAGAAGTTAGGCTGATGTACAGCCCACAGCCCTATTAGACAACTGTTGGAATTAATAATATGGCAAGAACCAATCATCTAAGTTAAGAGAGAGGAGTGTCCATCATCACTTCAGTGAGAATCTACAATGTAATTAGTGATGAAAATAAAGAAAACACATTGAATGAGAAGGTGTGTCCAAACTTTTGGCCTGGATTGATACTGTAGAAACACAGTTAAAGGGGACATATCATGCTTGTTTCTCCTTTTCACTATGCCAGACTAGGATGCCTGTAAAGCATTTCTGCCCTCAGTACAAGTCATTTAGTTCCTTCATTGCCCCACAATAGCATTCTCAAAATCCTCATTTTAGGCCATTAACAAGCTCTCGTTGAAACACGAGGATCTCAGGATGACCTACAGTAACCTCGCAACGTCACAGCCCTTTGTGCTCTGATTGGTCAGTTCTATCGGGGGTAGAGCCAGCCTGTCCTTCTTCTTCTATTGTATTTTCCAGCAGGCTCAAAGCAGCGACCGCGTATTGAGTCCCCCTACAGGCCAGAGCTGGTAATGAGTGAGTGTGAGCTAGGGAGCTATATACTGCTGCTGGTGGATGTGTTCCTCGGTGATGGTTTTGTGGCTAATGGACATCACAGAGGAGGAAGTGATTTATCAGATTACTCCAATAAAAAGAAATGTACCTCGTGTCGTCACGACAATTTAAATCTCGCGGACATCTCGCAATGACCTATTTTCAGAGGCATCAAATCTCGTTCTAGGATTTCAGAAAAAATACAATATCTCATTTTTTGAAAATTAAGGGGGTGTAAGGTCTTGTTTTCAAATTTATTATATTATATGTAAGTATTAAATCATGCATCAGCATGATATGTCTCCTTTAAATGAGTTGGCTGTTGAATCAGAGCCAATTCAAGCTTTTTTAAAATGTAATAAGTAAAAATATTTTACCTTTAACATTTTCTGAATATGAACTGAACTCTTCTAACTTATACATTCTTTTGGTTTTTCATGTTGAATCACATTTAGTGAGTTATTTGAACTTTGCTTATTTTGGACATGAATGGTCTGATTTTTTGTGGGGTGGAGGGCTGCATGTGGCCCCCAGGCTGCCATTTGCCCACCCTGGTCTAGATGAATCTTTCATCTGCCTTCTGATCCACTAATCCCTCACAGTTAGGAAAATCTGAAATGAATTTGGATATCCACCTATGTAGTCTTGTTCTGCTGCTAATCTTGGCCAAGACACTCTTGTAAATGAGATTCTTGATCTCAACTAGGCTTGCCTGGTTAAATTAAGTTTAAATATTAAATAAAATCACTGATTTTGATGCATCTATAATCATGTCCCTGACTGTATATTGGATATCTTCCCCAAGAGACAAAGCTCACAAGTTCCTTCACTGGTGCCCATATTTATGAGCCCTGTGAGCTCTGAGCAACCCTACTTAAAAAACACAAACTAACCCTTTGACAAAATTAAAAAAAAAGAAGAAAGAAAGATGGGTTATTTCCACACATCTTAATACAGAAGTCACTAATAAAAGAAACATACTTTCTAATTATCTTTTAGTTTTTGTCTTCTAGATTGTAATTTTTTATTTACGGAATCTACTGTAAATTTAGTTGACTAAAATAACTCAAGTGGAAAGGGTAAGACATTTTTTATGTTCCCTTGAATTTCTGAAGTCATGTTTTACACTTTGATAAAATGCAGCATCTAATAACCCTTTACTGAATGCCAGTAAAGTTTGAATGTAGAAATGAACAGAAACAAATGTTCCTTTTGTTTTAAATGCCGTCACCTTTAGTTAGGCTACCTGGCAGAGCATCTGTTACAATACCAGAACTGACAACAAACAGTGAACCTGCTCTACATGAATATATCAATTCATAAAGAGAGCAGCTCTGATTGGATCGCTCCACAACTTATCACACCACCACCAGGCTAAGGCAGCTGGGATTGGATGTCCCTCTGAACTCATCCAACCTTTCCACACAACCAAAGTAGCTGTGATTGGATATATTCCTAACCTGTCTCTTCTTCCAACATGACCAAATTAGGTCTGATTGGATGAAGTCTCTGTCTAACATTTAGTCTGTTTTTTTGTTGATGAAAATGTCAGTTAATTAAGTTTGAGTTTTTGTCCATGTGTGCTTGTTTCTTTTAATTAGTTACTGTCTAATTGTTGATGAATATGATGAAAAAACTAGTCAACAAAATGAACACAGATCAGATCAACATAAAATCCCCGTGTTCACTACCATAACAGGTTACCATATGTTGTTCAGCTCATATTCTGAAGTGCTTTAGCTTCAGCCAATCAGGAGTTTAGATCCACACACATGCTACTTGTAAGCAGGATAAGTCTGCATACAGCTCGGCCTTTACATGGGATTGGCTGACATTAGAAAAACACACAGAGTGACCAATGTTATCCTCTAAACTTGGTCCAAAAAAAGGCCTCACCTTTGTAGTCATGTCAGCTCATTAAACACTCTTAATCTCTTCATTCATCAGTGGTAGCAGAGCCGTTTCCATGAGGCCCCAAAGTTCCACGTTCCTCCTCAAACATGCAGTGCTTTAATCCATCACATTGTCACATAATTGGGAGCATGTCTTCTTCTTTTCCTCTGACTTCATCCTTTTGTTTTGCTCTGAGATCACAGTCGGCCCAGGATCGTATCTGAAGGGGAACCCTGCCGTCTATATGAACGGTAGGCTTGATTCAATTAGAAGCGTAACGTGGGTCAGATGTTGGAGTAAAACACTCGATTGTTTCCTCGGTGTACTTCCTGGTTACTGTCATTTAAGAGAGCAAACACGAGAACTTTATCTGCACGCATCAAAACACGAAGGCTTTGATGGTGGAGAGTCCATGGAAACAGTGATGTGTGTTTTCTGATGTTGTGCTGTATCAGGGTCTCTTTGCGCAGAGACATGTTTTATTCACTTCATGCTTTATGTCATTATGCAGTGTTTACTGTACGCTCATTTACCTATCAGAGCAGCAAATGAGGACAACTATTTCAAACAATGGGGTGTACTTTTGGGTTTAATCTTTTTCCACTTTCTTCAGAGCACATACAGCAGATATTATGACCATATTTATAAACAAACTCCTGGTAAAAATGGTAAATAGTGGGTGCACACATGTAATGAAAACTGCTCCTAGGAAATTGAACAAATATTAAAAACAATCTGAATTACTGTTATTAACTGCAGTATTTTAAATGGCCACTAGAGGCTTGCCCCAAAATTTATATTCCCCCATCAGACTCCACATGAGGATTCCAAACTTCATTGTAAAATTAGGTATGACAACAGCCCCATACAAAACCATGAATTGTGCTGATTCACTCCTGAGCTCCAGGCCATTTTTTTTTTCTTTTTTCAGTCCCTTTGGATTTTTGTTGTATTAACACATCAAAAACCTCACCCCTTTCGAGAAGTATCAAGTGTAAGACATTATATATTTCAGGACATCTTGCGATACAGGAATATTTATGATGTAATAATGCCAGATTATGAATTTAAAGTTGAACATATAAACAACACATAAAATTAAAGCGAAGTGGAAATCTCACCGAATTTTGTAAATAAACATTATGTATTCACTGAATACAGAACAGAATGGTCTGTGGATACACAGTATGGTGTAAACCAAAACGAACATATTGTCTTATCAAGAATAGTTAAACAGCAGAGTCTTACGTGAAGAATAACGTCACCAGAAGACAGGGATCATTACAACTTTGGGAAAACTTTAAAAGAGATTCACTTTATATTTGACTTCCAATTTATGATGAACTAAGGGATTTATTTTTCAGAAAAATGTCTTTGATTAATGTTGACTTTTTTTGGTTTCATTACAGAAAACAGATTTCAGAAAAGGAACTTTTGCTTTAGCAGATTTTATTTGCAAAGCTTGGGAGAAAAGGCTGAGTGTATTGTTTACTAGTGAGCTGAGAAAAGATCACGCAACTTGGTAGCTGTTGTGTACTTATATCTTGGTAATACTGCAACTGTATTTCTGGTGTCTTGTAAACCCATGAGGGTTGGGCACTTAAAGCTGGGGTTGGCGATTTTGGAAAACTAGCATGAATTTGAAAGTAGCATCTCCTCAAGGCTCCGCCTAGCCCCACCCCCCGCTCACATGCACGCGCGCAGCCGCTACATCCAGAAGACTGATTCAACTCCAAACCCTCAGCACAACGTGTTTGTTTCACACTACACCAAGTCATGTCTCAGTCAGCGCGAAGAAAACACCAAACAAACATGTAAAGTCAGTTAGTACTCACAGCCGATGTTGATCGGGGTATAGGTAGTTCCTCTGACATTCTCCACATAGCTGTCAAATCTCCTGTTTTGGCCATGAAACTAGGGCTGCCACAACTGACTATTTTGATAGTCGACTAGTCAGCGACTACTTTTGCGATTAGTCGACTAGTCACTTCATGCATGAACTGCAGCGTACTGCACCAGCATGCAGCTGGTGGCCCAAATCGCTTATTATGAGCAGACCTGGCAACTTTGGTGGCTGCGCAGTTGTGCATGCGCCACATGCATGAGTGTGTTTCGGGGTGTGTTGGTTTGATTCCTGCAGGTGTGATAACCAGAAAACAGGACAGATAGGCAGACAAGACAGCAGAGGTACAGCGGCAGTTTTGCGAGAAAACACACCTAAAAAACAGAACGACTGGTGGACTATTAAATTAGTTGTCGACTATTTTGATAGTCGACTTAGTCATGACTAGTCGACTAATCGTGGCAGCCCTACATGAAACTACCATATTTTCCGTATTTTCTCCTCTTTTCTCCCGTCCTCCGGTATCAGTATTCTCCCGTAAATCTCCCGTGTGACGATATAATAATAAAAGCATTCCTCTGCCTCTCCAAACTGAGCTCCGTCTCTAGCCTGAATGGGGCGGTAATGCTCCAAAATGATGGATGCCAACCACCGAAGAAGAAGAAGTCTCGCGAGAACTGCCACCTGCAGTAGCATGGATGGCAGTTCTCGTGAGATTAGAGCCAACAGCGGAACAAACTTAGAAAAACAGAGTTTATTTTAGATTTCTTGTACATCTGTCTTAAAATGTGAGGGATACTGGAGCTTGGTTGGTGTTGTGGGACAGCTCACAGCGGACTTCCCTTATTTTCAAAGACAAAACTTGAAAGGTAAGCATTCTCCAGCGGAGTCTGTTCCCTACACGCTACATGCTACACACACTGTCTGTGCACGCCAGGAAAATGCACGTGCAGCAGGCACGCAGTATGGCGACGGGATTTGATTGGCGTAAAAAAAGGTATCCCTGCAAGATTATTGGTTGGTGTTTTCCCTGTTTTACTCCTGCTGTAGATAGCGGATATTTTTCGCTCTGTTTTAAGAAGACATTATGAGTTGATTACCATCGGGTCATAAAGACCATTTTAACCAGTATTTCAAAAAGTGTATCTAAATCAGATCGCCAACCCTAGCTTTAAATGTGTAAGACATTTAAATAAAAATATCTACTGTATCTATTAAGGGTGCAACAATACATGTATCTGTATTGAACTGTTCGATACAGTGGCCTCGGTTCAGTACATCCTATGAACCAAACAATACGCAATTTTGTATTTATTTATTTGATCAACTTCTGATGAGGTGCTATGTGCTGAAAGTTCAGGCATACAAGCACAAACAACAGTTAATGGCCATTAGCCGTAGGCGCTAACTGTTGTTAGCGACTATTTACTGTTGTTTGCCCTTGTTAGCTGTTAGCCGTAGTGGCTAACGGCAATTAGCTGGTCGCTCAACTACCTTAGAACTATCGTTTTACATTAAATTATACCACACAGATGCATCATTTAACACTTGAATGTGACATGAACTCCATCAAAGATAATCCCTATGAAGTAAACTTTTGAGGAGAGCATATTTCGCAAGTATAACTGAGTAACCATGATGACCAGAGGCTACCCGACATTAGCCGCCATTATTTGTACGACAGGAAGTGACTTCACTTCCTGCCAAGTCACTTTCTGTTGTCATTATGCCCACAGCTCTCGCTGCTCCCACCTCTCTTCCCTAATTGTACTGTTAAGCATTTAGCCGAGTGAAACCGTTGGACAATGGAGGCTGGCAAGATGGAGATGCATGATTTCAGAATCAGGGAGATCCGTCTGCTCTGCAAGGCTAACTAAGCCCATCTTCATGGTGAAAAAAAATAGACATGTAGAGATCAAGAATAAACAACTTTTAAAATTGTATTAAGCTGCTTTCAAAAACTCCAAAATTACTGTTGCTTGACTTTGTTAAAAAGATCTTGTAGACCAGCTGATTTGTCAATCCTTTTTTCTGCACAATGTAAAAGTATGAGTTATAATGGAAAGACATTGGCAACCAGCACATTCAGGAGGAGTCTCTCCATTTTGTAATAACGACTGAATCAGCCTTGAATAACCAATCTGACATCTAGTAAAGACCACTTGGTTCTTGTGGTTTTTCAGCCATGTAGTTCTTGGACAATTTATCAAATGCAAATTTCATGTAGCTTGTTGTTTGGGCAGTAACACTATTCAGCTTGTTATTTGGTAAAGACATATTTGTGAATGGTAGGCCTCAGATCAGAGTGAGGACTAGGACATTACCTCTTGTCTGAAAGCCCCTGTGTGGGTTTAAAAAAAAGCCCATGTTACAATTTGTGATTTTAGTAAGTATTCATTAAGGGTGTACTACTATTAGTGTGTTAGGCAAAATGAGAGTCAGACTGTATTTTGATTGGTACCCTGCTGGCAGAAGAACACATTGGGTGTGCCATGTGATGAAGTAGAGCCTAAACATCTGCAGCTATATGCAGCCATAGCTTCCATGTAGACTCTTTCTGTACAGATGCAGAGGTGATCTTCCTCACTGTGGCTAATGGTTGGGCTAATGCTGTGCATACACCTCACATAAAATATCATGAAACATTCCTTTAATAGTGATCCCAATATGGCAAAAGTTTGATTCTGTGTCCACACATGAGTTGAAGACTGCTTGTTTGGAGCAACTTGAACATCCCTCAACATCTCCCCGAGTATCGTTCTTTTTTTCCCACCATCTGTGAGTCCACACCGCCCTCCTCTCACCCACTGCATCATCTTCACCTCTCTGCCATGAAGACACCACCACCAGAGACTGATGATGGCCCGGCCGGCCTGCACACATGTTGAAGTCCACGTTTGTGTGTAGGATGAAGTTTGAGCGTTGAGCAGCGTTTGCTCCTGCAGACCTGATCCATCAGCAGCTCCAATGGGTTTGACCTCCTCAGGTTAACCACAGCCATCAATATCAGAGCGTCCCTCCCCTGCCTCCCAGCTCTAGCTCACGTGGGGGAGGACAGGCCTGTGTGTGTGAACGAGGACACACAAGTACACACACATGAAGCTGTGGACATGAAGACATGGACTCGGATCAAACACTCCTGCGGCTGAAAAATGGAGCTGGTGGTCACGTATGTTCCTCAGCAGAGATGTTCACTCTCCGTCTGCAAACTGTTGTTTTTAAAATCACTCAGCACTGATCTTCCTCTCCTTCTTCTTCTTTACTGGAACACATAGACCGGCTCGGGACTTACTGATCGTTTTCTCTAAAGGATGTATGTGAATCATAAACCTTAACAGTAGAAATATTCATGTTTTACATCTCGTTAAAATCACGGCTCTCTTGGACAAAAAAAGTTTATATAGTTACTTCTGCCAAGGAGGTGATGTTTTTACGTTTGTTTTAATGTTTATGTGTTTGTTTGTTAGCAAGATCACAGAAAAACTACAGGATGGATTTACATGAAAATTTTACAAGAGGTGTGGTTTGATCCAAGGATGAAGCCATTACATTTTGCTGGTGATGTCAGTATTTGTCTGGATAATATGGGGTCCATGTCTCTGTCATCAAAGTAAGTTTCATCTGGATCTGATCCAGACTGACTTCACAACAAAACATTGAACTGTATAATGGGAGATCTCATTCAATAATCCATTTAAAGCTAAAGTATTACGTTATGTACAATGTTGTTGTGTTCATACAGGATAACAACCTCTATGTATGTGTTGAGTTTGGTCTGGACCCTGGCTCCAATCTGGATTTGGTGATCCATAATTGTATCATTTACAGGGGTTGTAGAAAAGCCACTGCTGTAACTGAGCTGCTTAACGAAGTGATGAAATGTAACTTCTGAAAATAAAGAGGAGAGCCTGTTCTTGAGTACCTAATTTTTGGACAAGCTGTCCACTTCAAGGGCCTGAGTCCGCAGCAGCTGTTTTGTAAGAATTAATCAGTAAACATCTGTTGGCAGTGTCCGTCTTTTTAAAAGCCCTTTTTTAAGCACTTGAGTAAAAACACCAATAAAAAGTGAAATGAAGCGTAGACATCACATTGAACCAGATTCTAATCTCACTTCTTTCTTGTGCCATGACCAAAATTGCTGGAAAATTTAATCAAACTCTGTTTATGACTTTCGAGTAATCCTGGTTATAAAACTAACAAGCAGCAGAAAAACTGAGCCTCCTCCTCAAAGGCAGTAATAATGATCTGACCCCACAGTGCTGCTCCCTGTGCTCAGACAATACATACCATGACAACATCAACAGGTGAACAAAACTCACATCTCTTCAGCAGATCAACACAGGACACAACAACGTGGACTGTTTGAACCCTTGCATCCTTACACTTAAAATCACACATAAGCACCTACGAGTGTTGAGGGATATAATGTTGCTGGTGGTGCGGACAATTCATCAGAAATAAGCATGTGCTCCCAAACCTGACCTGACCTTTAGCTGCAGAATTAATCCCTTTTTAAAATAACTTATTTTTTTATTTGAACATTTTTAAAAGCAAACTCAAGACCTACCTTTTTAGTCTGGCATTTAGTTGATTATATTTATTATTATTATTTTGATGACTATTATGATTATTATTATTTAATCTTATTTATATATTCATTTTAACCACCTTAATATGTTTTATTATTCATTTTAAATAAGATTTATTGTTTGGAATTTAATTATCTGTTTAGTGATTTTCTTTCCACTATCTTACTTCAGGGCTTTTTATCTCATTTTACCATATTACTATTTAAAATTAGCATTTTATTTACCTGTTTATTTTTATATTTATTTATTTTAATCTTATTTCTTACCATGTTTTATTTTATTTTTATTTATTTGTTTTCAATTATTATTTTAGTGTTAGCTCCAGTGTCTCCTCATTTTTCTTTTTTTTTTGTCAAATGTATTTTTTGGGCATGTTGTGCCTTTATCGATAGGAGAGAGACAGTAGATAGGCTTGTGAAAGGGGGCGAGAGAGTAGGGGAAGACACTCTGCAAACTGGTCACAGGCGGGATTCGAACCTGGACCGGCAGAAGCAAATACATGGGGTGCCTGGTTGCTAACCACTCCACCAAACCAGCACTTCGTGTCTCTTCCTTTTTAGTGAAAGATGGTGTTTCCTCAGTTCTCTTACTCTTTTTCCTGTTAGAATCTCTTCTTCATGTCTTTGTATGTGTGTGTAACTGAGTAGGTGTGCTGTTCGTGGTTTGCAAAGGTGGGGGTGGTGGGTTGTATTTTTCATTGTATTTAATTTTTTAACTTTTATTATTTAATTTTATTTTCTTCAGTTTCTTCTGTGTGAAGCACATTGTGCTCCAAAATTTTGTATGAAAAGTGCTATACAAATAAAGTTTGATTGACTGATTGATTGATTATCAAACATGTATAACACATGTGTAACTCTTGTATGTTGTTTTTATTTATTTTAATTGTGATTTTAATGCAGTGTGTTTTTATTATGTATTTTGTAAAGTGTCCTTGGGTGCTAAGAAAGGCGCTTTTAAATAAAATGTATTATTATTATTATTATAACATTAATCTGACATTGTCATATATTTTTCTCTTCCAAAAGTCCTTCTTTTAAACACATTCATTTCTTTCTTGTCAACAATTATAGACCTTCTTCATGCACACAAGGTGCATGTACAGGTCATCGTAACGCTATACTTCATTCCCTTCAAAGCCTTTTATTAAAATAATCTGTAAACTCTAACAATAATAATACAAAATAAAGGAAAAAAGGAAGAAAAAGAAAGGTGGAGAAAAAAGAAATATTGTTAAATAATGTGTGCTTTTAGTATACACTCTAACATTGTTTTATTGTAGTAGCATTACTGGCCTCCATCTCTTTTAGAAATTTTGGCATATGTCGTAAAGAAAATGTTGTTCTTTCCTTTTCATATAACTCTAATATGTTCTTAATCCAAACATTAAATGATGGAGGTGCAGAATTCAACCATTATTCATCTTTTTTTGAGCCTGCTCTCTATTTTTTCACATCTCTGACAGTTTGTCCGCAGACACCTCTACCTCTAAAGGTGTTATGTTGTAATAAGTTACCATGCTACCTGGAGCACTCTCTGGTCCTCTGTAATCCCACTGGTGAGTGTTTAAACCTTCCTCCTTTGTGCACAGCGTGTGTTTACACTTACATGTAAGGCACGTCCTGCACTGAGAAATATCCATCCATATCCAATACCCAGTTTGTCCCAACCACTTACCCCTTTCTGGGTTGCAGGGGGCCGGAGCCTATCTCAGCTGACATTGGGCAAGAGGAGGGGTATTCTCTGAACTAGTCATCAGTCAATTACAGAGCCACATACAGAGGCTGACAACCGTTTACACCTACTCATACCTGCTCTACTTTTACCAAGGGCGTGGGTTTGATCCTGACGTTGGTGGGGACATAAAAGCATTTAAAGCTAATCAAACAAAAAAGCAAACTATCATATTCAGAAAAAAATATTGTATATACTATACCTCCAGCCTCTCTTCCTCCATCTGTACGATCTGACCCCTGACAAAAATATACTGATGTATGACATATAAACAGCGGTACAATTTGGGATGCAACAATCAGAAATGCTGATGGTATGGTTATAGTCTGAGGAGGAAATAGTATCACAATTATTACCAATAAGTGTAATTTATTTCCCAACAACATGAATGTATACAGTCATGTTTATAATCTGAGGTTTTATTGTATTTTTCCCCAAACTTGTGTTATTGGTCTTAAACAGCTGCTGCCTTTCAGCACACAAACAATGCATGGATAATAAATAAAATAACCAAAATGTGTTTCTCTTTGGCATTAAAGGTGCTATGAGGAGAATCTATTTCTGGGGACATAAAGACTCTGCTACTCATTAGCACGCGCGGCAACTTCCTCAGAACTCTGCATTGCTTTACAACTTCTTTTTTCAACAACTTACAGGATGCAAAGTGACGAGGTAATGTATCTCTTTCTAGTTACGTAGCGGTAGTTTTTGATGTGTGACAACAAGCAATTTTTGGAAAACTTAGTATCGTAGTTTTGTAGCCGGCTATATATTGCTACTTACAGCCTGGTGCTCTAAGACGTGCACAAATAATATAAATTTGCTCTGGTTTTAATTGTCTTGTTCCCGAAGTTGAGTATCTAGGCCGGTCCAGCCCTGTCCGACCCAACCGAAAGGCAAAGGAATAGCATTTATAGATAACCTATTGATGCTATAAAATTCATCTTAAAGTGTGAATTTCCATCAGGCATATATCTAAAAGTGAGACTTTTTTGTAATTACTTAGAAACTCCTCATAGCATCTTTAAAGACAAGCTTTTTGTTCAGTTGTAACATTATTTTCTCTTTGAGTGACTTACAGTTTGCCTTCTAAAGAATTCTCTAATGTTCAGTTTTTTTTCTTTGACATGCTCACTGTACCTAATTACAAAACACATACACAGCAAGCACTTAGACACAGATACAAATGTTAATATAAGTGAAATAACTGTCAATATGACGCCATATGACCCAAGCAGAACAAATGCCCAACATGATAACAGCAGCAGATGAAGCTTCTGGAAAACTAGCGACCCCAACAGTGGGCGAGTCCAAGTGAGTTTTACAAGCTAGCTGCCTCCTCATATGAGATGGAAGGACAGCGGGAACAGCCAATCACACATGAGCAAGAAACGGTAAAGCCAATCGATGAGTGATATTTGGTTAGAGGTGGGACTTTGTGTAACATAATGGCTGGTGGCTGTGCTGCAGGCGGCCACAATGGCTGATGGGAAAGACAACGTAAAGGGTGATTTTGTGTTAAAATGCTTGTGTTTTGTGTTAGGGACCATGCAATAGTGGCATAATATTGACAGGGACATGTCCATAGTGTCCCTACCCAATTCTACGCCCCTGATTATTAACACTGTCGCCATCATAATTTTTCACAACTGTCATAATTTAGTACTTTTAACTGTTTTAATCTCAAACTCTTGTCATCCAGACAGAAGTGAGGAATGCAGTTTCATTTACTCTGTAATATGTCATGCATGCACACTCTGATAAATAAAAACCTTGAGTTCTTGAACCTAATGAACATGTTTTTGTTCTGGAGGAAGCTGAAGTGCCCAAAGAGAACTCACTCCTGCACAGGGAGAACATGCAAACTTCACAAAATTAGGCAGTGACCAGAACAGGGTTCAAAACAGAAAACTTTCTACAGATGCCATTTAATCTCTGCTGTTGTTGTCGTTATATTATTGTTTTGCAGGTAGCTTAGCCTGCTAGCTTCCTGACCAAAATGCACAGCGTGACCTCACAGTCAGAGCAATGCTGATGTAGCGTACTAACAAGGTCAGCTCTGGACTTTTGTGGGACTCAGAGTTGTTCCAGTGCAGCTCTGCTTGGGCCAGCTTCAAAATTCTGCCACGTGAACATGAAACGATCCAAAGTAAATATGCAAGCTTGCAGTATTTTTCAACTGAATCGGAAAAAAGCAACTATGCATGAAAAATAAAAGTAATTTGTGTACTGATCGACTTGATTTCAGGCACATCAGTCAAGCTGTGGGAAAAATCTCTTCTCTGAACTTAAGTGTAACAAGTTGTGAACAAGCTATCATGCTAACCCAATTTACCCAAATACAATATCAGTGTGGCCCCTCTGAGTGAGCGCTCTAAATTTGTATTTTCTCATGTGGCTTTGACTGTCAAACATTCACTCGTTCAGGACGTCTGATAGAAAAGCGCTCCAAATCTTCTGACCACTAAGAGTTGGCCTCCCTGCTCTCATTTTGTTTCCCCTTCTTCTGTATATTTGTCCTGTTGTTCTGACATTGTTGTCAGAGTCTCTCAAAATCTACACGTGTCTAATATCTCGGAGGATCGAGGCTCTGCTGCCAAAAATGCTTTTCAGGAGGTAACTTATTCTCAGCGTGGGGATGGAGCGGTCCACGCTGGGCCCGTGGTGGCTTACAAGAGGCTATTAGAGGCCTGCGGCGGGATGCCTCACAAATCCAATTATGAGGAGCTGGAACCAGAGCCGGACCCTGAGCTGCTGCCTGTCAGTCAGAGCCGGAGAGAGAGGGAGTCCAGTTACCAGAGAGAGGTGTGTGATGGAGCCGTGTTTGTGTGCTTGGAGTGAATTTGTCTGCGATATGTTTGTTTGCTTATTTGTTCAGGTGTTTGGTTTGTATTCCAAACAAATAAGGGGAGTCTGTGAGCTGTGTTGTTGTGGGAAAGCTGCAGGCGGGGCCCCTTGGTAAATGTAGTCCAATCCAGCGTGACCAATGCAGAATCTGACGGCCTGTTCCCAGGTCACTGATGTCATCTCTGTGCTGCATATGGGCTCTGACTGACGTCACTGAGCGGCTGCCACTCTCCACAGACTGTCTCTCATTTCTGTAGAGACATTATAAATATGCATATTAGGTTTGTGTTGTGGTGAGTGAGTCTGGACACAAATGCAGAGCACATAGCTGAGCTGGAGTTGTTTATTGAAGGGGTTGAAGGAGGAAAGATGATCTGAGAGTTGCAGATTGCAATTGGTGAAGATCCAGGGGACACTGATGAGTTGATGAGATGAAGAACAGGAGTGCAGGTTTGAACAGGTGGACTGAATGAATCGCAGTCAGGAGGGACTTAATAAAGCTCCACCGTCATTACACCTTAACCCTTTAACTCCCAGCTCAACTGGAAGAGGTCATTACATTCAGGGATGTGTAATATGTTAAACATAACACGTCATTGTGTTATGATTCAGAAAAAAACTGCAAACAAACCAAAAGAACTGATATTTTGTTTGCAGGATTAAAAGCTTTAAAAAGCTAAGTTAGAATTATTATGACAATCAGTATTATTTTAATACTTGACTCAACCACTTACTGATATGGTGATATATAGGCTATGTACATATAATAGAATAGAAAGCAGAATAGAATAGAAAGCTTTATTGTCATCATACACAGTGTCACACATACACAATGTACAACGGAATTTGGAATATGTCCGTTATTCACCCAAAACAATTTTTGTGCTTGTCAAACTCAAAATCATCTATTTTAAGTTATTTTTTTGCATTTTTTTCAGACATTTTTGTTGATTTTGTACCAAATATTTGTGCATTTTTATGTCATCTCACAATCAACTGCTGGCTTGTAAAAACTTTCAATCCCACACTGAGAAAATATCTGTTTTTTTTTTTGGTTTGTCTGTTTATGGAACTATACAATAATTTGATTTGCTCTGTTTCTGAAAACATTGCATATCCCTGAATTTACTGATGACCTCTGCCAAACAGTTGAGCTGGTAGTTAACGGGTTAAACATTCACACACTGTAAAAAAGGCTAGTTGTTTTAACTTAAACTTTTAAGGCAGCCCTGACACTAACTTTTTTAAGTTTTCTGAATTTAGAAATTCAAGTTCAGTTGAATTAAGAACGATTCAGATCAAGTGAACTTCTTAAGTTCAGTAAACTTGCTATTAAGCCAGCTCTACTTGAATTGTTTAGATTAAAGGAGATATATCATGCTTGTTTCTCCTTTTCACTATGCCAGACTAGGATGCCTGTAAAGCATTTCTGCCCTCAGTACAAGTCATTTAGTTCCTTCATTGCCCCACAATTGCGTTCTCAAAACCCTCATTTTAGGCCATTATCAAGCTCTCGTTGAAGCGCTCGGATCTCAGGATGACCTACAGTTACCTTGCAACGTCACAGCCCTTTTTGCTCTGATTGGTCAGTTCTGTCAGAGCTGCCGAGAGGGCTGAGCCAGCCTGTCCTTCTTCTTCTACTGTATTTTCCGGCAGGCTCAATGCAGCGACCGCGTATTGAGTCCCCCTACAGGCCAGAGCTGGTAATGAGTGAATGTGAGCTAGGGAGATATATACTGCTGCTGGTGGATGTGTTCCTCGGTGACGGTTTTGTGGCTAACGGACATCGCAGAGGAGGAAGTGTTTTATCAGATTACTCCAATAAAAAGAAATGTACCTCGTGTCGTCACGACGATTTAAATCTTGTGGACAGCTCGCAATGACCTATTTTCAGAGGCATCAAATCTCGTTCTAGTACATCAGAAAAAATACAATATCTCATTTTTTGAAAATTAAGGGGGTGTAAGGTCTTGTTTTCAAATTTATTATATTATATGTAAGTATTAAATCATGCATCAGCATGATATGTCTCCTTCAACAAACTTCTAAAAGCAATCCAATTCCAATAGTATTTTTTTATGCCAACACAGTAATTAAACTTCTTTAAACTACAGTTTTAAAGGTAAAACAACTTGATCTGGAGCTCAGGTCACTGATGATTTTGAGCTAAATTGACTTATTGTATTTGGATTTAACTTAATATTTCTCTCTAACTTTTACTGATTTTGTTCTGCTTTGACACAAGCTTATAAAATAAAGTTAATATTTGCTTTAAGAAAAACAATCTTAAAAGCAGAAAAAAAGGTCTAGTATTTAAAGGGTATTATTGTCAGACAAACCAAAACAACTTCTGTTCTTCATGCTTTAAAAACACAACTGGCAATTTTTATCACATGTTCAATGTGGATAGCAAAACAGCTCTGAACAGATTCAAGATACATTTGCCACAAAAAAGTGCTTGCTTGTGGGAAAAATGCATCCTCATCCACAAATGTTCTTTAACTTTTACTAAAATTCGTCTGGCTTACATAACGGCACGTATGGTAGAAAATGAGCTTATAGCTCACATCTTTTACTGTTTTATTTCTTTTTTACATTTGTGGATGAGGATCAGTGACCTGAACTCCAGATCAAGTTGTTTTACCTTTAAAACTGTACAGGTACATCAGAAAAAATTAGATTATCATGAAAAAGTTCAATATTTTGTATCACTCATTTCAGAATTACCAAAATTTCAAGCAATAAATGTTTTAAATGTTTCGCTCCATATGTCATGATCTATATTATATATGGGTTTCACATTCTGAAATGAGTGACGAAAAATATTGAACTTTTTCATGATATTCTAATTTTTTGAGATGTACCTGTAGTTTAAAGACGTTTAATTACTGTGTTGGCATAAAAAAAAATACTATTGGAATTGGATTGCTTTTAGAAGTTTGTCAAACTAAACAATTCAAGAAGAGCTGACTTAATAGCAAGTTTATTGGACTTAAGAAGTTCACTTTATCTGAACTGTTCTTAATTCAAATGAACTTAAATTTCTAAATTCAGATGACTTAACAAAGTTAGTGTCAGGGCTGCCTTAAAATTTTAAGTAAAAACAACTAGCCTTTTTTTTTTTTTTTACAATGCATTAATTCAGCAAGAATGTAGCACATGTGTCAACTCATGGTTAGTAAGGGGGTGCTTTCCTTTAATATCTATAACGTGGTACACACATAAAGATTATTGGGCTGGTTTGTCCCAACTTTCCCATTTCTGACCAAAGACGACAAACTCCAGATTATTTTATGTCCTATAATATTATCCCATAAGATTATTCTGTGGTCTGAGGTGAGTTAAGAGTGAATTTGCCAGATAATCGACTCCAAAACAACCGTAACTATTAAATTTGTTTAAAATTTATGACACAAAATCTTTGTGTGAGTGGAAAGCCAGCGACTCCGGAGTCATGACTATGTGATTTCTGATGTGGGACAGAATGTAAGCAGTCAAGAAGCGAGCTGACTGAACAAGGAAGCAGGTGTAAATAAAAACAAGCATCAAACAGAAAGTCAGAAATGTAGGACCAGTTTATGGAGCTGTGGGAAGCCCCTGCATGTCTATTCAACTTCTCCACCAAGTCGTGCCACAAAAGAAATGGCAAGAAATCTCTGGTTCTTAGATCATGTTTGATCAGGTTAGATTTCTGTCTTGGAGGACAAGATTCTAGACTGGTGGTGGGACCCAATGGTTATGTGTGCGGTGTGCTGTGTTGAGATTACCGGAGCACACCACACACAGCACGATCCAAACTGCAATGCCTGATTTTTTATCTTCATGTGTGGGCACGTATAAAACCACCCTTCAGATTTAGAAAATCCTTATGTGTGGACCACTCTACGTGTTTGTTTCAGAGCAAACAAACTCTGCTCTCTTGGAAAGTACATCTGATTTGGTGTGGCCTGAAAACTCACACTAAATCTGGAACAGACTAAAGAACCAAAACTTACTTTGTCTAAAATCAGGGGCTCCCAACAACAATCCAAAAACGCAGTGAAATATCCCAAAGGCTTTTTGTCGAGATAACCAGCTTGATGCTAACTTCCGGGTCGATCCACTCAAGCACATCACCCCTGCACCTCTCTCTTCCCTGTCAGACCTAGCAGGTCCTCCAGCTTATTCCCTTCATGTCTATAAAATGGAGCAACTCCTGGAAGACTGTCTGTCCTGTGAACGGCTGCATTTTTCAGTAGCAGAGATGAGACCACAGAGGAACTTAATTCATCATGTTTTATTTCCTCTTAGAGATAAAACCTTCTCCAGTGAATTTCAAACAGGCATGGAGATATCCTCTGCTGTATGATGGCCAACTCAAACTGTATCTCTCCTCCCTGCAGCTCCAAAGTGAACAATATATCTGACACGACTGTTTGGTTTACACCTCCAGGAGGTTCATGCTGTAAATCTGAATGTGTGCTCGGAACAGGGGAAAAAAGGGGGGTTCATTAAATTCACTCATGAGACGTGAATGTGCAAGGAACAGGAAAATAATGTCAATTCAAATGTTATGCTGTGGATATGATGAAAAATTTACAGGAAAGTACAATTTTATTCCTTTCCCACTAGAGGGCAGTACAGGCCAAGGCCCATTGTCCTTTCTGTGGCAGGAGGAGGCGAATTTGTTTCTCATGAGGGCCACTTTACTTTTTGTTGCCAGTTTCAAGTTTGCCACATCCTCCAAAATACATGACAGTTTCTGATAATTAAGCCAAGGGAATAATAAGCATAATAAATTTTGATATTAATATGCTTATTTTAACTCATATACAAGAAAACAAAATGAAAGAAATGAGAAAACTCTTAATTAAAACATGTCTCAGTGACTGGTTTGTAGCATGTTCTGTTCAGACCTCTTTAGTGTTTACAAATCCATCTAGCATAAAGAAACAATATTAACAGAAACAATTACAGCCAGGTGTAACTCTACGCTCTTTACATATTGACTTTTTTAATGTTTTTCCTGGAGTTTTTGTAACTTTTTGTTCATTAATATATACCTTTCATTCTTCCAATTTGACTGGTGGATCAAATTGAGGAAGCAGGGGGGCAACAGGTGGTCTCCAGGCCACTAATTGCTCACCCTTGGTCTATGGTAAGACACTTTTACAATCAAACACACATATTATTAAGTCAAGGGGCTTACTTTATGAACCATTAGGATGATCAAGTTATTCTAAGGGAAGTTGTAGAGACACAGCACAGTCTTAAAAGATGCCTCCCAAAATTAAATCTGTAATTTCAGAGCAACAAAAAATCATGGACTTACATTGCTTTATGTTGGTCTAATAATGTTATTCTATTGTGTTTTGCTACAGTCAATTTATTAATTGGATTAAATATTTAAAAGTGTGAAGCATTTATTTCTGGCTTTTTAAAGGTGCATTACACTCAAAAATCATATTATTCACTTTCCCTTTTTGTCCCTTTTCCCTTCACCCTTCTCTTTGTAAGTCATAACTGATAATTATGAAAGATTATTACTTGTTTAATATGTTGTCCCTGCTATGATTATTATATGCCACATTACAGATGTTGAGTCTCTTATTTTCTATATTTAACACTTTCACATAAAAACAAGCAGAATATTTTAAACTATACTTTTAGATCCCTTGAACGTGCATATTATCTCCATGCTATCACACATTTCTGCCTTAAAGAAACTTCCAGCACTGTAACATGCTATTTATTTATTTTTTTTTAATATTCCAATAGTTGTCTTTGGTAGAGCTCATGAAGATTCCCCATCAGACTGAGGATGTGGACGTGAACCCTTCAACACTTGGATCATCACACCATCTGCTGGTCGGACTGTGACAGCACAGCTCCTCTTGCTTCAACACCGTCAGACCCTTTCTTCTGCAGCCTGAACATGCTTGTATCCTGTGATGCCAACCTGTACAGACATGGGGCATTGGTGGTGCAGTTGGATAGTGCACTTGGTCTGTGATCGGGAGGTTGCAGGTTCAAGCCCAGCTCCGGGTGACACATAGCGATGTGTCCTTGGGCAAGACACTTAACCCCATGTTGCTCCCACTGCTGCGTCAGTGGTGTGTAAATGGGCATGAAAGGGCGTGAATGTGTTAGAGATACTGATGGATAACTAACATAGAAACTCAGTACCATCAGTGAGTGAATGTGAGAGCGAATGGGTGTGACCTGCGGTGTAAAGCAGCTTTGAATAGTCAAAGACTAGAAAACCGCTATATAAGCTCAAGTCCACTTACCATTTACAGACATGCAGCGTGTAACAGAGGTGATAATTACCTATTAAAATGTGCCATGATAGGAACTACAGGGAGTGACGTGTCCAGGCATTACACAGAGGTGTTACACAGAGGTGGAAAGGCCACGAGGTTTGACCAGCTGCTGTCAACATGTTCATTTGAAATTAAAAGATTTGGAAGAAGTCTGTCCTGGTCTCTGGGGTCCTGGGGCCTGCTGTTCTGGAGGCTGCTTGGCACCGCTCCCACACCCCCGCTCTGTCGGGGCTGGCCCCCACGAGCACATCAGGCCCCTCAGAGCTTTCCATCTGGCCCTTTTGACTGTTACAGTATTTTAAAAAAGAGGATTTGGGCCACAGCAAAAAAGTTTTTGAGGAGATTTAGCTTTCTCTTTGACTGTGAAAAATTAACAATAAATGCAGTGTTAAGTATGGATAAACTCTCAAAATTCTTGCTTTTCTCTGAATAATTTCTGCTTAAATTTCAGAGTTCAGATTTTTTTCTGCATAATTCTAAATTTAATTTTAGAATTCTGAGTTTCCCCCCCACAATACTTAAACTCATCTTAGAATAAAAAAAATCTGGAATTCTGACTTTTTACAGACTAAAAACGACTTCGACTTCAACTAGATATTCTTTTCTTTTTTCTGCTTTTGTTTGCCCTTTTGGCCTTCCGTATTACAAAAAAATGGTTTTGTTTTAAAGACAGATTTTTGTCATTTCATACCCTCGACTATGAATGAAACCCCATGCAGCTGCTTCAGGACTGGTGGACCAAAACGCTTCATTTTAATTGTTTTTAATTATTATTAGTGTTTTCTTAAATCTGGCCCCAGAGCATATGCAAAGGAAAAAAATGGCCCTTGTATGAATGTAGTTGATGAGCCCTGATATAAGGTATGTTGACAGCAGTGGTAGACAAAGTACTTAACTCTATTACTTGGGTAAAAGTATAGCTACTCCTGGTCAAATATTACGCCATTACAGGTTAAAGTCAAGTAAAAATTATACTTAAGTTAAAATACTGAAGTACCGGATTTATAAAATGCAATAAAAGTATTAATAAATAAAAGTCTAAAAATTACATTGAGCTTATATTGTAATTGTCGTAATTGTATTATTGCCACTATAAATTTACATTTAATGACTGGAATAACCTACTGAATGCATTTACCTGCTTATGGGACCTGTACAATAAAAAGTTCATAAAAATCCTATAAAACCTATAGAGATGTGTATTGAATTCGACTGACCCAACCAAAGGACAACAATTGCTGTTTTCCTTTTTTTTTGTTCAACTACCCCCCCCCCCCAAAACAAACAAACAAACAAACAAACAAACAAACAAAAAAACGGCCTGACAGTATTCTGACTCTGCTCTGAACATGTGTGTAACTTCCCTTACATTGACATGCTTTCTCCAGTTGGACACTTTTGGAGGTGGTGATGAATTTTCTGCGCGATAAACAGAGCATACATTTAAAGCAATATAAAATCAAACATGGATTTCAGATATGGCCATGGATGTTCTAGTGTGGATTCGCCATCTTTACCTGTCGTAGCCATCATTACTGCCAAGACAAACTGTTAAACGAACTTGTTAACTTAGCATCTAAGTAGTGCATGTACGAGGTACAGGTACGGCATCACCACTTGAGCAAATCACACGGAGATCCCATTTTAGAAGAGAAAAGAAAATTCATCCACTGACTTCAAAGATATACTTTATAAATGATTACTTTATAAATTATCTATTATTCATAGAAATGTAGTGACCTTAAAAGTAAAATATTTGTTTTTCAACTGTAGTGGATTAAAAGTCATACATCTGCAAAAATAATGACACTCAAGTAAAGTACAGATACTCAAAAAATGTGCTTAAGTACAGTACTCAAGTGAATCTACGTTGTTACTGTCCAGCCCCGGGTTGACAGTCATAAAATGCCCTAAAACTCAGATAACAAATTAACAGAGAGCGTCTTTCGGGAAAGGATTTAATATTTTTAGTTTAGTTGAATTTATTTCGGTCACTTTAAGCATGAAATCTCACAAACATTAAAGTGAGAAATTGCAAGCAAACAAGTGTTAAGTTAGTGCCAAGTTAACCCCAAACAATCAACAAAATAAGAACAAACTAACAAAACAAGACTGAAAAAGGTGTAGACTGAAGCCTTTGCTTATTTTGTCTACCCTTTTCAAATTCATAACTTACTCAGCTTCCTTTTGGTTAATATGAAACAATAATAAATTCACATGTATCCAAAATCTGAACACATTTTGTGCTCACACCATAGCTCTGTACTTTACAATCATTTTTTAGTTTTTGTTTAAGCAACTTCTTGAACCCACCACGTGTTTGATATTCTTTCCATACTCTGTCCAATCCATTCCACAGACAGAGTCCATACACTGAAACACATCTTAGTTTAACATTTGTTCCGCCCTTTGTTTTTATGAACATATGACTCCCCCTCAGTTCATCCTCACCAGTGGCAGCTGCTGGTCAGTCAAGGAGGGGAAGCTCTTTTTTTTCCGGCCTAAATCATAAATTTGTTTATTTATTCAAATGCAAATTCTTCTCTCCGTTCCTTTTCAAGAAAATGATCTGTGACCCTGTCGTACCAACTAGATGTCTTTTCCAGGGATTTTACCAGTGTTCTCTCAATGGCCAGCAGAGCTAGACTGCTAAAGTGGCCTTGGCCCATTGTGTTGCAGGTGTAAGACTTGAGCCGCTTTAAACAGGAGAAGCTCCTCTCCAGAACAACTGAATGTAAAACTTAGAAGATGCTCCGGTGGAGGGTTATACTTCAAGATCGCTGATTGGCTCATTTCATTGTCAATCAAAAAAGGATTCGGCCTCAGACAGGTCATCCAATCATCATGCAGAAGCCGAGCGTCCAGGCCAGCCCACTGTCTCATAGACCACCAGAGACGCTGAACATCCGATGGGTGGGACAAAGTCCAGCGTTTATCCAATGACCGTCCAGTTTCCACAGCGGAACAACCCACTCTACGCTTCCCCATCGAAGTCACAAGACGCTCAGCGTCTGACTGTGTTAAAGCGCTGAGACCCTACGGGGATGAATGAGAAGGAAGTCGCGCCAGTCACCTGTGATAAGAAGCTGATTCTGGACAAAAGATGAAGGTATTCTAGCGTATATTTAGTCAATGAAATGTACACACAGCAGTACATATCACCACTTTTTGGAGGACATTTTAGGGGAAGCTGAGCTTCCCTTGCAGTCTTAGAGCAATCGCCACTGATGCTTACACACTCTAATCTGGAACAATCTCTGGATGCAGTCTGGTAACATCTTATAGTATGCCTTATACATCAGTGAAGCTATCCTCCGATCCACAAGTTCACAAAATGTTAGAGCTTGTAGCTTTATAAATTTGTGTGTTGGTTCTCGATAATCTGCTCGATTTATGAGCCTGATCACTTTCTTTTGAAGCAAAAAAATTGGATTTTTGATCCTTTTACATATTCTTCCCCAAACTTCCACACAGTAAGTAGTGTATGGAAGTATGAAAGAACAATACAACAAATGCAATGAATTTAAATTAAGAACACCTTTGATTTTATACAATATTGGAGCTGATTTTGATATTTTGGTTTTAATGTAATTAACATTGGGTTTCCAATTCAAATTGAATAAAAAATAAAAAGAATTGTCGCTGTAGAGGATCAAATGAAGCTCTTTTATCCTCCCCTTCGGAAACGCTCTGAGCTGAGTGAGAGGATAGGCTATGATAATGAGATCTGTGCTGATTGGCTGTCCAAATGATGTCTGATGGGTGGGTGGAGGATTGACTACAAGTCACTAAATGGACCTATAAAACTGTCATGGCGTCTGCCTTTGAGCAGCAGAGAGCACTCCTGTAGGTGGAGGCTGTATAGCTATGACATCATAAACTGTAGGAAGTAAAAACAGAGCGTTTTCATTGGCTTTAATGAGGGATAAAGTAGTTGAATAAAGCTGTTATGTTCTTTTTCTTTTCAACAAGCCCCTCAAAAATCTTAATAAGCAAAGATAATGAATTTTGCTGGGATCTTTAAGGACTCCTAAGTATTTGTATAGTTTCAGTGCTAAAATCTATTTTGTTGTATCTTAAGAGAAAGAAAACTTAACTACGTCAGTGCTTGGGGATGGACACAACAGGGCTGCCATCCTTTCTTCTCCATCAGAGTGGTTTTTACATGTCAGACCTGACTGGAGTGGCTCTGGGACCACTTAAAGACAATGCAGGGGAGGGGGGTCACCAGCTGGGACTGCACTTTGTCATCAGTGCAGATGGAAGATGGTGTGTGAACGCGGGCACTTAGTCCTGAAGAGGGGAGCATGAGAGGAAAGATGAAAGATGAAGCTCCGAGGCTACTAAAGTGGATCAGCAGGTGGTGATATATATATATATATATATATGTTTATATATATATATATATATATATATATATATATGGATGCATCAAATCTCAACTTACTGTAAGGAGTAGGTCTAAACTAAGTCAGTATTAAGGCCTCTAAAAATTGCCAGACTAGGATGCTTGTAAAGCATTTCTGCCCTCAGTACAAGTCATTTAGTTCCTTCATTGCCCCACAATAGCGTTCTCAAAATCCTCATTTTAGGCCATTATGAAGCCCTCGTTGAAACACTTGGATCTGAGGATGACCTAAAGTTACCTCGCAACGTCACAGCCCTTTGTGGTCTGATTGGTCAGTTCTGTCGGGGGCTGAGCCAGCCTGTCCTTCTTCTTCTACTGTATTTTCCGGCAGGCTCAAAGCAGCGACTGCATATTGAGTCCCCCTATAGGCCAGAGCTGGTAATGAGTGAATGTGAGCTAGGGAGCTATATACCCCTGCTGGTGGATGTGTTCCTCGGTGACGGTTTTGTGGCTAACGAACATCACAGAGGATATATATATATATATCATATATACTCCATATATATATATATATATGTATATGTATATATATAATCTATATATATATATATATGTATATATATATATATATATATATATATATCTCGTTCAAATAGGATGTCAGAAAAAATAATACAGCTCCTATAAAGAGATAGCAGGTCTTGTTTTCAAATGTATTATATTATATGTAAGTATTAAATCATGCATCAGCATGATATATCTCCTTTAATGTCTGCTCTTTAAACTCTCAACAATCATACTAATTAAATTAAACATATTATACCATGTACCATGTCGAAATAATTATGATGATTTAATTTAGAAGCACACTAGACTTATCATAAATAATAAATGTAAAAAATAATAAGGCTCTGTTCTAAATAGACCACCTGAGTGATGAGGGGGGGGGTTATTATCTATGTTATTAGACTATTTTCTGTCAGCTGTTTGATCAGTTAAGATTTAAAAATCTAGTTTGGGCCAGCTTTAGCCAGATGTCCTAGATGAAATAATCAGTCTGAAATGGTCTTTAAGTCTTCAGTCAGGAGATTCTGATCAGATCAAACAAAACTGTCCCAAATGAGAGGATAGTTTATGATATCCTAACTCTGATCAGTGCTCACGTAAACGCTCGGTCTAATCACATCTGAAACTGTTCTTATTGTCCGTGACTGCTTCTATCTTTAGCAGAGCATGTCAAATGTCTTCCTGCAGATGTTTGCTGTCCCACCGTTTAACTCTTAACCCTCTCCTAGAAATAAGACTCTTAAGACCCAGTGTCCAAAAGGTGGAAACTTCAAAATAACAAGCCAAAAGATTTTAAAAGTTCATATAGATTTCTTGTTAAAGTGATTTGATTGTGTAAACTTCCTCCAGTCCTGGTCATGAAAACCAAACCTGTTCTACACAAGGCCCATCATAGTTCAGATGAAAAACTAAAACTTAACAGTCTTTACCATGTTTTTCCTGGACTTTACAATCTAGAACATGTCACTGGTTAGCAATAATATTTTATTATATATACATATATATCTATCTATCTATATCTATCTATCTATCTATCTATCTATCTATCTATCTATCTATCTATCTATCTATGTAATTTTTTTTCTAAAATGCGGCACATAAGAACCAAGAGTCCAAAAGTGGATGTGTTAGGTTAACAAAAACAAAATCACTATCAGTACTCAGCCAAACTAATTTGAATCTTTAATTTAACTTTAGTCCTCTCCAACCACCCAAAATAAATACTGATAATCATTTAACCATTGACCCTTTCAGTCCCACTTCGAACACACAATGTTCACTAACAGTTCCTAGAAAGAAGATTTAACAAAAATAATTACTTTCTAAAAGACTTTAGATTCTAGTACATGTCCCAGTTGTACTGATTTGAATTTAATTTCATTTTTTGGGTCAGATTTGGAATAAAAATCAAACCCAGTAGACCTTGTGCAAATCAAGTCAAAAACTGCAATCTAATTCATTACATTTGAGAACTAAACAACTTTAATTTTTAAATTAGCATCAACTCCTCCAGTAAATATAAACCGTGCATATTATTTCATCTATAACCATTTCAATACCACATTAACAATGTTCACCAATTTTACATCTAAAAAAATATCTATACGCTAAAATAAGATTCAAAGTGGTCATTTTTTTCAGACTTCACAGTCTTTGGCATGGCATTGATAAATAACAATATTGATTCATTTGTTTGGGAAGGGTCAGATTTTGAATAAAATACAATACAGGTACCAGTGTCCAAAAAGTCTACATATTGTAGAGTTAAAGAAGAAAATGATTACACACAGTTACGCCATTTTTAAACATAGACTTCAGTCTTTTAACTTAATTCTTAATGATTATTATGATTTTTTACACCACCTTTTCATGTTTTATTCCTTTAAGCTGTCACTGAATGTGATAATTCTGGTGTTACACCACCAACATATATAATCTGTATGACCCTGTAGCTTCACGCCTCACACTTTGAAAACCAGCTGAGGTTCTTAAAGATCACATGGTCTGCAGTAGATGTGATAAAGAACATTCTCACCTCCATCTGCAGGCTGCAGCTCATCTCTCACCTTTTCCTCCTCATGTGACTCTCCAATCATCTGGAGAGCATTTTGAGTTGACACCAGAGCAACAGCAGGAGAGACCATGATGTTTTTTTATCTCCTGAAATGATGTTTGCTTACGTTTTCCTCTTGGCCCCTCGTGGTGCATGCTGAGAAAAGCCTCCATTCTGATGCGCTGTGACGTCAAACAGAGGAGCTGAAGTGTTTGGTGTAAGGTGTTTGCCACTTACAGACGAACTTGTCAGCAGAGACAAGTTGGCAGGTTTATTGCTAATTTTCTGGATCATTACATACTTCCAGATGACGTAAAGAGACTGGTTCAGAAAGAGAAAGAGGCTATAGTTTAAGAAAAGACATTAAAAAGTATGTCTGTTAGTCCCTCGGGTTATGTTATGAAACATTTTAGCAGATGAGCTAAAGAAAAGTCAAACTATAAGCAAGATAAAAAAAAAGTCAAATAAATAAGATGAAGAGCAGCAGTTTAACCCAGGGCGGTAATGACAGAGTCTAGAAAATATGGATTTATTGTCCTGTTTTGTAATGTCTTGTTATTGTATGTGTTGTAATAAAGTGTTACATATAGATGAAATACTATGAGTACATTTGCAAATAAGTAGCTTATAATATATTATAATCAATTCATGATAAAGACAATTGGTTCGTAAATAGGTTAATGTTTTTACAAATATGGAGATTTTGAAAACACTTGACTGTAGTACATGGCAATAAATGGGGAAGGAATAAATAGGTTTAAGCATCTTACTCCTTTTTGAGCTTTTAAACTTGCTGCACACGCAAAATACTTCAACCAAGGGTATTGATTTGATTTTGACATTGGTGGGGACATAAAGTACACCAAGATGTACCAATGTAGCTAAGGTAACCCCGACTCGTCAGACAACTCGACTGACATTATTGATAACATCACAACAACAGTACATTTTGGCAGATTAGACAATAAGATGAATGCCCGACGGCTGTTACTGTTATGTGAAGCACCACAAAGCTAATGTTGCTTACCTATCCAGCAGAAAGACGGCGACATCCGCGTCCGTTTTCAGGTCTTTCAGTTCGCGGAGTTCCCTCCACCATCGGAAAGCAACACCAATGTTGACCCGGGTCTTCGCTCTTTCATGGTCATAGCCCTTCTTTTTCACTTTTCACTTCTCTGACCTTTTTCTTTTGGGCTGTTTTTCAGCCATTGTTACTGCACATATTGTATCTCTCTCTTACGCTAACCGCGCACGCTACGCAATGTACTACTCCCCCTGCCCCCTCTGTCTGATCTGTGCATGAGTATGACCGCCCCCTGGATGTGGGGGGGTGTACCTTGTTTTGGTGACTCGGCCCAAGCCACAGTATTTACCTGCTGAAATTCAGAGCCAAGGCTGTGTGTTGAACCTGGACTTTTTTTTCAACATGCTCCCAGAGGTGACATCTTGCTGATGGAGAGGAGAAATATGGGGATTTTGACAAATAGTGCATTAGATTAGAAGATTAGAAGATCGCTGACTACACCTTTAAACGGTTGCTGCCTTTCAACACACAAACGATACATGGATAATAAATAAAATAACATTTTTAAGTATCTCTTTGGCATTAAATATAAGCATGTTTTAGTTATAACGCTATATACTATACTTGTGTTTTCAGTTAGGGACCATGTGGTAGTGGCATAATATTGATAGGGACGTATCCCTAGGATCCCTACCCAATTCTATGCCCCTGACTTAAACAATTTCCTTTGTTGGTTTTTTATGGGGGGATAAACGTATTTGTCTATGGTAACTGTGTTTTTTTTTTACTAGTTTGAAAGAAAGCATTCAGCTTAATTCAAATCCTTTTCTTTCCAACCCTATCACAGCTTTATGACCTCAGTTCACTATGGGACATAAGTAGCTTTAAGCAATTACATTTTCTCTTATCTAATTCTATACACAAACTTTTAACTTTAACCCATGTTCACAAAATACTGTATTTTTACACCTGATGTTCAGAATCAAGCCATTGATTAAATAAAATGTACAAAACTTCTGTCAAGCCTTCCCCAGCATCACTCCAGTCTACAGTACCCTGTGCATCAGTGTTTTTTTTTTGTAAACCTAAATTAATCCCCAAAGTATTTAATTCGGCAGCCTGTCTTGGAATGTTCTTGAACTTTTTGAGGGACTTGTGTGAAAATCCTCGCAGTAAGACCTCATTGACACGAGAGCGTTATGAGCAGGAACACTCAAGAGGATCCCATGGCAAAACTTTCAATTCAGATGTTGAATTTTAGCCAAATTCAGTGCAATGGTCCATTAGTTGGTACTTTAAGGATAAGTTCGGTTTCTACAGCTTTCACATTGTTTATAGAATGAAGTAGAACAATATACTCACCCAGAAGGCTTTCCTGATCCAAACAGTGCTTCGGGAGATATTTAGATCCAAAATCGAGCGGAGGACATCCATATAATGGTAGCACATAGGGCATGTATAACGCCGCTCCTAAAACTGCATTAATTGTCCAAAAACTCATTAGTTTCACCAATATTTCATCATAGTCCGCTCAGGCTACTCCTCCATGACAGTCTGTGTCACCCCAGACAGGTTTCTGTAACTGTGCTGACCTCTGAACTAATGAAGAAGAACGTTTGCCTCCGAGCAAAAGCAGTACTCTCTGGAGCGCTGCCTCCGTGTCCTCCTTTCGATAAGCTTCTCATCTGTAAACTCTGGCTCGAAACTGTAAGGACACCCATCATATTCAAAGTTCTCCTCCACAACATCTTCATCCGATAGATATTCGTCCATTTTGCACAAAACTGGAAGAAGAAAGTCATTGTGTAGCCGGCGGTCTTCCCCTGATATAATGAGCTGTACTGCGCATGCGCGGAGGCAAACGTTCTTCTTCTTTAGTTCAGAGGTCAGCACAGTCACAAAACATGTCTGGAGCGACGCAGACTGTAATGGAGGAGTAGTGTGAGCGGACCATGATGAAATATTGGTGAAACTAATGAGTTTTTGGACGATTAATGCAGTTTTAGGAGCGGCGCTATACATGCCCTATGTGCTACCATTATACGGATGTCCGCCGCTCGATTTTGGATCTAAATTTCTCCCGAAGCACTGTTTGGATCAGGACAGCGTTCAGGGTGAGTATATTGTTCTACTTCATTCTATAAACAATGTGAAAGCTGTAGAAACCAAACTTAATCTTTTAAGAATGTGTTGATGCCCCTTGAGCTAAGGGCAGTACTAGCTCCTTTTTAATAACAGATCAAGTCAAACTTCCTCGATTACATTCATACATGCAGCCAAGAGTGAAGAGAACAAGTTGGAAACAGTGACGCAGGACTGAGTGTTTGGGAATGACAAACTGCTCTGACTGAACCACACTGTCATCCTCTTATATCACTACTGATGAAGCATTCACTGTTCTGCTAAGATGTACAGCAAAATAGGTTAAGATGAATCATCGATGTACAGTTTTTGGATGAACGCCTCCGTCATCATGCATCTTCAGCCCAGATGAACAAAAACATTTCTGAGCTCAGAGGAACAAAAACAACTTTAAAGCAATGATGAAGACAAATATTCATTGAGTAGTCAGAAGTTAGGAGTGTATGGGGAGTATTGCATTTCATCTTATCCCCTTTCAGGCTGCAAGAAGAGCTTATATCAGATATGATCCCTCAGGGTACATACAAAATAAATTGGTCTGACTTTCAGCTTGGACCCTTACTGCCGATCAAACTCAGTAACAAACCGATTTTCTGAAGATCCTAAAGATTTTATTACCTTATCATCCTGTGGCGTGAGATGTGTTAAGAGTCATTTTATCCCCTTGAATGTGTACAGGGCTGACCCTGACTTGAAATCATCCTGTTGTGTGGAGCTCCGATGACAGCCAAGCACTGCCTCTGTGTTTTGTCACAAACAAGGGAGCGAGCTGGCTGAAACAGGAAGTAAACGTAGCCATGGCAACAAGAGTAAAGGTGAATCATAAATTCAGACACACTCAATGTGGAGGACAAAAGTATTGTCTTATTTAACAAACATGAGCATCTATAGCGTAACCTGTATATTATGACAAAGTGATAATGAGGTGAGGAGCTGGACGGAAATCACAACCTCTGAGGATGCTCAAGGAAACAACTAGCTGCACTTAGCCTCCTGTGCTCTCCACCATTTTTATTTACATTGAAGTTGTGTTTGATAGTTTGATATCACAGGCTATGAGAGCAGAGCCACTGTTCTCTTGGTGAATGACTCGGTTGGTTTGTGGTGTCTCGTGTCTCTCTCTTTGTGGATCAGCAGACACTTCTGACATGAGGATTTGTTTTCCCAGCAGTCAGTTCACCATGTGGCGAGAGAGCAGGAAGTACTTAGAGCAGCATTCCTTTATGTGTGAAAACCTCCCTGTGGGTTTCGTTCTCCACAATATAGAGTGGTTTCTCCTCACAGTCACATATGGAAGCTACCAGCCATGAATCTCTGATGGACTCTGGTTTTGAAACATGAAGTGAAGATTTCTCCTCAGGGCTAGATCGTATGACACACAACAATGGTGGAGATTCCTCCTCATTACATAAAGATCAGATGTTTTCTCACAACATGGAGGCCGATCTACATCTGCTGCTATAGTGTTACAGAACTTAATGCTTCACACGACAGAATCAGGTTTGATTTGTCATACAGCAGAGACCATACAGTGTGTTGTGTAATGATTACTTTTGAAAAATGTGCCAACTTCTGAAACTTGAGACAATTATCAAGTTTCATCAAGCAGACGTACGTACGTAATCTGAGTTTATACAACATCAGATTACGTAACTTTGATTCAACACCTGTCTGGGCAAGGTGAATTTATTTGTGTAGCACAATGATTCCTAATTCCCACAAGTTAATTAAAACTATTCAACAATGGAGCAAATCGATCATACCACAACAGGTTAATTAAAAACAAATGTATTTGGCTTTTTGGTGCAGACTGCCATTGATGGGCTTCTGGAAGTTTAGCTGTTGTGGAAAACAAAGTTACTTTATTGATCAAACTTTATTTGTGTAGCACTTTTCATACAGGACAAAGACAAAGTACTTTACATGGGAAACGAAATAGACTAACATTGAATGAAATAAAATTTGAATTTGCATTAATAAAATTATAATACAGGGCAGCACGGTGGCGCAGCAGGTAGTGCGTGTGCCTCACTGCAAGAAGGTGCCCGGTCCGATTCCCGGGTCGGACAAGGCCTTTCTGTGTGAACTTTGCATGTTCTTCCCGTGCATGCGTGGGTTCCCTCCGGGCTCTCGGGCTTCCTCCCACAGACTAAAAAAAAAAGGTCATTAGGTTAATTGGTGACTTTGAGTGTGAATAGTTGTCTGTCTCTCTATGTAGCCCTGCGATCAACTGGCAATCAGTTCAGGGTGCACCCCGCCTCTCGCCCAATGACAGCGGAGATAGGCTCCAGCCCCGATCCTGAAAGGGATAAAGGGGTATAAAAAATAAATGAATGAATGAATGATGAATATTATAATACACTCCCACCAGCCCAAATCCACATTCAACACACACACTCACCTACTCAAACACATAAAGGATAAAAACATTAATAAATGCATTTTGGATATATGTGTCTGTTAAATAACTCCCACTGATTAAGGCTTTGCACTTCAGATGGGGTTTCTGTTGTAATATTATGGTACCATAAAAAGTGAATGTGTCAAATCTCTTGTTTCAAATCGCCACTCCTGATTGTTCCACATGTAAGTACTGCTGAAAGACCATTTTGAAGGCAGCTGTTACACAAATACTATTTCCTGAAGCACATTGCACATGCTCCAGTCCATGCCAGCCTGGTCGGGTCTCAGCTGCAGCATTAGTCTCCAGAGGACGGTCCTCCGCATGGAAACACGGCTGCAGAAACAGGACATTAAGATTCAACATGAGCCTCAGGATGACCGTCAGCTTGTTCAACAACGTCAACACATTATTAATGATTAGTGATGCAGAGGTTTGATGTGTTAGGAAAAAAACCACATGGATAGAGTGTTTGGAAAATCATTTATGATAATCCTTTTAGAGAAAGATTTTGTTTCTTAAGACCAATTTAAATAAACTTTAAAAAGGAGATAAAGTCTAAAAGGCCACTTAACTATTTTTTGGTACATATATGTTTCTGCCTGCATGAGGAATTAAGACAAGGAAAATCCCCCTAAAATATGTAAACTACAACAACAATAGTGATAAATTAGTTGCTTTTGGTTGCCAATATTTTGTTCCTTTCCATAACTGAAGACTACCTCCAGTTCAGTGGCGGCTGCTGGTCGGTCAAGGAGGGGAAGCTAATTTTTTTCCGGCCTACATCATAAATTTGTTTATTTATTTGAATGTAAATTCTATCCTCCGTTCCTTTTCAAGAAAATTATCTGTGACCCTGTTGTATCAACTAGGTGTCTTTTCCAGGGATATTACCAGTGTTCTCTCAATGGCCAGAAGAGCGAGACTGCTTAAGCGGCCTTGGCCCATTGTGTTGCAGGTGTAAGACTTGAGCCGCTTTAAACAGGAGAAGCTCCTCTCCAGAACAACTGAATGTAAAACGTAGAAGATGCTCAGGTGGAGGGTTATACTTCAAGATCGCTGATTGGCTCATTTCACTGTCAATCAAAAAGGGATTCGGCAGACAGATCATCCAATCATCATGCAGAAGCCGAGCGTCCAGGCCAGCCCACTACCTCATTGGCTGTGTTCGAAATGGCATACTGCCTACTACTTACCTACTCAATCAGTACATACTGCATACTGAATACTCAAAGATGATCTGAGTATGCCACGGCTGCCCGAGCGTTTACACACAGATGCATACTTAATACCCCAGAATGCATTTCGTACCGGCCAGGAAGCAGCGCTGGGAAAATTAAAATAGTCCGACCACAAGCAACAGAAAACGACTGCATTCCAGAAAAACTACAAATTCATTCAGTAATAATATATTTTCTAGCGAGAAAGTAAGTATTTACATCACGACTTTGAGCCCAGTTGTTTGAAATAGCGACTGTTTTTAATTTGTCTCGCCGTTTTCGGAGACCGAAGCGTCCGCTTGGTGGGTGTTTCCGTCTACGTAGGCTCCCGTAAACAGCAGCAGCCCCCCCTCCACGTTTCCAAGTTAATGCGAAGTGTTTTCATTATCAACAGCTGCATGACACAAACCGAGCGGCAGTGGATGAGAAAAATTAACCCAAACACCTGTGTATCCATGGTGATCTGTCTCCATTTTGTATTTTGTCTTCTCACGTCAGAAGCGCGCAATGCATTGTGGGCCAAAAGCAGTACGTGAAGCAAGCTCCGCTCCAGACTCAGAAATTGAAACCGATTGAGTATACATCCGGGCTTTCCTCGCGTACACAAAATTTGTATACTGTACAATGTGAATGCACTGCATACTCAATATTGGGGTGGGGTTAGTATGAGTAGTGCGAGTAGTACGCCATTTCGAACACAGCCATAGAACCCCCGATGGGCGGGACAAAGCCCAGCGTTTATCCAATGACTGTCCAGTTTCCACAGTGGAACAACCCACTCTATGCTTCCCCATCGAAGTCACAAGACGCTCAGCGTCCAACTGTGTTAAAGCGCTGAGACGCTGCGGGGATGAATGAGAAGGAAGTCGCTCCAGTTACCTGTGACAAGAGGCTGATTCTGAACAAAAGATGAAGGTATTCTAGCGCATATTTAGTCAATGAAATGTACACACAGCAGTACATATCACCACTTTTTTTGGGGACATTTTAGGGGAAGCTGAGCTTCCTTTGCAGTCTTAGAGCAATCGCCACTGCCCCAGTTTGACACAACGCTTAGATGTGCAAAATGGGTCAAAAGTGACCCAGCTGAGTTTTTATTGTCTATATCTTTGCAATATATCAATTTCATCATCCAGTCTTCCAAGTATTTTTCAATTAACTTGTTTTCATCATCTTATATCATTTTTTATCGGGTCCCTTCTTACTTTTTCAGTGAAGCACCTTTTTTTTATCACTAATGCGAAACATGGGTAGAAAATGACCCGTGTTCTGCATTATTTCATGTATGACTGAGGGCTTCTGTGATATACATTTGAAATAAATGGATTTTATCAGTAAATATTACAAGTATGCATGAAATTACTTGTTATTGTCATGTACAAATCATTATTTTTATTTTCCCTTCCTTACTTTATGAACAGTCACACCTTTTGTATTTATAAATCAATCAATTAATCAGCTTTATTTATAGACCACTTCAAATACAGTTTTAGCCAAAGTGCTGCACAGCAGGGGAAACCCAAGAACAGATAGAGAACACCAAATGATAAGATAAAAAGGTTGAGGAAAAAAATGAAGATAGATGAACAAGGTAGAACACAATTGTGTCAGGGCAGCACAAGCACATTACACACAGACTTCCATAGCCATTATTAGATGGAGTCATGGCTGTGAACCCAAACAACCACAGACGGCAGCATTAAGCAACCGCAACAGCCAGCAGCATATACAGTACTCATAGACAGACAGACACAGATGCAAACATACACACAAGTTCTTCCACAAGAAGACAACTTAATTCAGATAAGAAATAAACTCACGAGAAGGCAAGAGAATAAAAGTGAGTTTTAAGGTGTTTTTTGAAATCAAGTTTACACGCATGAGTCAGAAATTATCTTCGTGCATAAAAGTACTTTGAGGGGAACTAGTTGATGTATTTTCATGTAACTGTTTTTGTTTTTTAAGATTGGTTGAGAGTACCTGAGAGAGAGAAAACATGTTTTATTAGAGGTAAAAGTAGTAACTGTCAGCAAGCCAGCTAGCTATCTGTTGATATTATCCATTACTAGTTGATTCTAATTAAGTTACTAACCAGTTTGCTAGATCTATTTAGCTAAGTTTATTGCTTGGCTGCTTACCAAAAAAAAGATATCAGCGATATCAACCATAGCTAAGCTCTACTATTTACTCCGATTTGGAGTAGCCAAAATATACTCAATTTTTGTCAGCTAGTGGGTGAGTAGACTTTACTAGTGGAGTAAAAAAGTGCCACAAGGACTACTCATAGATTGAAAGATGACTACAAGTAGACTGTTTTGGATCTGCTAGTACTACTAGAAAACTTAAAATGTTTACTTCTACCCCAGTCAGCTTTATATGCTAATACGGGGCAGGGAAAAGCAAATTCAGATTTCCCATGGGCTTTCAAAAACATTTCAACCAAAAGTAATAGGCCTACTATTTAAAAAGTGTTACTGGTAAAAATTCAAAGCTTTGCTAGTAGTCCTAGTATCACAAAATATGTTTACTAAAAGGCAATTTTGCTTGAAGGTATACTTCGCACTAGTAATACAAAATTTTTGCTTGGTAGTACTACTAAACTCAGAATATCTCACTAGTTGTACTGGCACTCTATTGTTAGATCTACTGCAGTTAAGGTATGAGGGATTATGACCAAATCCAAATCCATGATCTTCTAACAATAACTGTGACACTTTTGCTTCACTATAACTACAAGTGACACATTTTGCTTCTAAAGTCTGCTAGCGCACTAGTCCACATAAAGTGAGTACAAGAACTCAAAATTTACGTGATCGTAGAGTTTAACTACAGTTGATGTCACCGATATCAATTTAATGCCAAACGGCTTTCTGTACTATTGTGTGTAGTAGAATATATTCAAAACACAATTCAGCAGTTTTCAGTTATCAAACAAAAGTATAGCTCTGTTCAGTAGCTGTGGTATTGGTTCCCTATTATCTGTGTATGTGTGACAAAAATACAAATAAATATGAAGTAAATATTGACTGCACAAATGTTTGGCCCACTCACTGCTAATGAAATGACTTGAAACAAATTATTATTACAAGATTAAAACATAAATTACACAAGGGTCATTTTTGACATTGTAATACAAAAACTGGTTCTGGTCATAGAATTAAAAGGGAAAATAAGGATAAGTGGTAATGAAAATTGGATACTCAAAGGAGTATTTGTAATAATTAATCATAAAATTAATTGATTTAACCCTTTAGCTACCAGCTCAACCATTTGGCAGAGGTCATCAATAAATTCAGAGAAATGTAATGTTTTGAAATAACAGAACTAATCAAATCATAGTTTGATTCAGTTACAATTTCAGAGAACAGAGAAAACTGAAACCCAGATATTTCTTGGTGTAGGATTTAAAGGTTCAAAAAGCTAACAGTTGATTACATGATGACATAAAAATGCACAAATGTTTGGGACAAAATTATCGAAAATAAAAAGTGATGGCAATAATAATAATAATAGCTTTAACCTATTAACCTTTACAGCCACATAAATAAAATATCAGTTCTTAAACATTGACAGAAACAAACAACAGGTTGTTGTGTTTTCAACACATTAAATATTCCTGAATTTTCTGACCTCGCTCTGGTCACAGAATATAAGAGAAAGGGAAAATAAGGATATGTGGTTAGCAAAAACAGGATACTTAAATAATGCCTGTAAAAAACATTATAAAACGAACTGGTTTAGAAAGATGGAACAAGGATAAACTCAGTCAGTATTAAATAGCCATAGAAATGATTGTGGGTCATTTCTGACCCATGTTGTGGATTTGAAGTGGGATACCTATGTTGTGCAACAAAGGGTTAAGATCATTCAAAAGGATATTAAATGCTTCAAATCTTCAACTTTTGACATCTGATCCAGTATTTTCAGGATGTGGGTCATGTGAGTACATATGTGTCTATCTGAGAAATGACAGAGCTTACACAACCCCGGCTGTAAAGCAGCTCTAATCTGAGTCATTTTGTACTTGTGAAGAAGCAGAAATAAGCCTGTGGGCAAGTCGGGTAATTATGGGGTGTTTATGGTCCTTATGTGGTGAAATCGTTCTATAGCCTCTGGTCAGACGAAACTGGCTCAGTTGGTTCTTGGGTTTACTTTCTATTAAATTTCAATTAAATATAAAGACTTAATAATATGCTCCCATAGCTTTATGATGTTATCGATGGGATCACTTTACAGATGATGGAGCCAAAAAAATGTCAGAAGAGATTATAGCAGGTAAAAATAAAGAGACAAGGATGATCAAACATACGGATTTAAACACAACAGTTAAAAAATAAATGCTTGAATTGATTTAACCAACTTTGAAAGGGCAAAACTGACACCCTGTTCAGATCATGCATGAGGATGTGTGAACTCAGTCCAGGACATTTTCATACAAAGTGCTTGGTTGGGAGCTTAAAGCATGCTGAAGATGTTATGATCCGCCTATTGGATTATTTACCTCAGCTGTGTAGTAAGAGTCAGGCTTTTGGCTCGCAGCTGTCTCTTCATTAGGTTTAATTTTGCCTTTTTGTGTCTATTGCTCAACAAAAGAAGAAGTTTAAAAAAAAAACTCTCAATGGGTGGAGGGCTCTAATGTCATTTCACTTGTAAAAACCACACCATCAATGTGATGAATTTATCTTTTAATGGTTATGTTTTAAAATGATTTGAATTTTGAAATGCATAAGATGTTGCCCATATCAGTTTTGGGGAACTTCATGGGGAATCAGTCATTGCACCCATGCCCGACACCCTTTTTAAGGCCCCAGGATGAACAAGAAAAGAAAAAGAGATAGGATGGAGGGGTGTGTTATAAGAATGAAACAATGGGGGACTATAGTCAGGGCTGAATTTATAGGAGCACAAGGAAAGGCATGATTAAGCTGTGTTCCTGCTCAACAAACTTTGCCGTAAGTATTCCAAAACAGACCTGATTCTTTATCAGTCCCCACATGGCTTATTGGCATAGCATTCAGTACGCACCACAAACTAACATCATATCACTTCTGGTCTTGTCACACAGTCAATTAAAACTACACACACTGTGTTTTCAAGTCAAAAATATCTAATACACCCATTCTAATCCTCATTTACTTAACCAGTTGAGATAAATATCTATCTTTAAGGAATGAAAGGCAAAAATAAAGCAGTGGATTGCTTGTAATGAAGAGAAAAGATCTGCCAATGACACAAGGAAAGTTTGACTTAGTGAGGGTCTTAATTTCAGGTTTAAAATCAGTTCAAGTTCAATTTGTCTCGTCTTTGTGGCAGATTATTTTACTTTTAATTTCTAGAAACTCAGGCATTATTTTTAGTTTTTATATCTTCAAATAAGATGTTAATCCAGACATCTAAGAAAAAATGTGCATTAGAATAAGTCCAGTGAGATTTTTGTCTTGAAATTGAACAAATACTCTCACCTCGATCTGATTCTTTCACTGCAGTGGGAGGTGCTTCAACCATGCATCAATCTTCACCAAGCAGACTGACATTAAACAGCAAAACAAGCACCCAGAGTGTCTGGGTAATCTTAAAATAAAGTAGAAATAACATGATAGCAGACATTTTCATGTTACTCCTCCAATATACATCACTGTGATGTTAGAATCTCAAATGACTCTGAAGGCCACTGGAGTACAGTGAACTCATGGTCACGTTCAAGTGGAGCATTATCTTACTGGATCCAACAGAAGCTGGGGACACATAGAGGAACGGACATGGTCAGCAACCATCCTCAGGTAGGCTGTGGGGGTAATATCAGGCTAAGGTGTGTGCCAAGAAAGCGTCCCCCACATCATCACACCACCACCAGCCTGAACCGTTGATACATTTACAATCTTCTAATGTCCAATTTTGGGGAGCCTGTGTGAACTGTAGATTCAGGTTTCTGTTGTTATGTGACAGGAGTGGCATTCAGTGTGGTCTTCTGCTGCTGTAGTCCATCTACTCCAAGATTCGATGGTTGTGTGGGAAAATTCCAGTGGATTATCAGCTTTTGAAGCACTCAGACCACCCCACTCGGCACCAAGAACCATTTAAAGCTATGGTCTACGATTTGGAAGCTTGGTACATCTTAATAACACAGTTTAAAAGGCCGTTATGGTCCTATGGTCTGATCTACGCAATATAAAGACCAAAAAGAATGAAAAAAATCCATTCAGTATATCCGCTGCAAAGCGGCATAATAGTTGACCAATCCGGACCGCCGTTCCCCGCAGTTTGGATTGGTCCGTAAGTCCATCCAATTCCCTGTCTCCCCTGCTCCGCACCGTCCCGCCTCCGCTCCACTACCTCCCTCTCATACTGGTGAGCAGCAAGCTGCACAGCTACTGAAGCGTCATGGAGCCGGAGAAGACCAGCACCGAAACCGGGAGGCCACTTCTGTTACCCTCCACATCGAAGGGAAGGAAACATAAAAGTTTCGAGAAAAAGGCTGAAGTAAGGAAGAAATATATATATATATATATATATATATATATATATATATATATTGTTAGGAGGTGACACTAGCTGGGGGTGGGATCTTGGAACACGGAGGGGAGGGGTGAGTGAAGGGGGTGCAGGCTGTGTTTTTCAAATCTGTCTCAACAGCCAAACTGGGTTTCAGATCCTAGACCCTACGTGCAAAGTCAGTTCTTCTTCAGCAGGCCGTCTTACACTATATGTTTAAATCCACTGGGTTGTTGCCATGTGGTTGGCGGATCAGCTTTTTCTGGTGAGTGTTCATTTTTTTCTTTATCATTCTCCCAAAAAACATCCTTTGCTCTCACAGCTGAAGCGGAGTGAAGGTGACCAGAATCACAAATCTCATGACCTTCTTCATTCACGTCCAAATAAATGCTCGTATGCTTGCGCCTTTATTTAGTAAAGGGGTTTGGCTGCATGATGTTAACGCAACAGACACGATGATAACACTCTGCAGGAAACACTGTCAGTGCCTGACTTGACTTATAGCCTATACTGATAAATTTGTGGAAGTCCCGTCAGGGTTGTTGCCTGCTCTTCCTGTAAATTGATGGTATTGCAGCCATTAATGAACATTTTCCAGTTTCTTCATTAATTCGTTTGCCACATTTTTGCCTAATTAGTCAGCTTTGTAGGAAACCTTGAGCAAAAACAATCCCTAACAAATTATCTTTAGCCAACACTTCCCCAGCCTCCATTATCACCATCATCTCATTAAAGTCATAGGAAACCAAAATGGCAGCTGTCTTAACTTAGTCCTCGAAGAACAAACACCTGTTATTCCTACCAGCTAACACACTGATGAAAATGGTGGTGCGAAGAATCTTATTATTTTTTTCTTGTTATTAATGCCCAAACCCAGCACCAAAATGTAAAAAAACAAATCAGCAGACCTATTTGAATCCTGAGGATGGATATGAGCAGCAGTCAGAGGACCATTATGTGACTATGAGATTAGGTTAATACCTCAGAGAGCTCAGAGGAGCTCCTTGCTGTGCGCCTCACAAAGGTCAAACATATTCCCCGTCTCCTCTCTGAATTCTTATTCACACAGGGTACACCCCCTCTGGCTTTATGGGACTCTGTGCTACGGCCCGTCTTGGCTTACGTAAGCTTTGGAGGCAGATTCCACCGCTGTGACTGTAAGAGGGCTGAGGGGAGAGCGTGTGGGTATGAACACTTGAAGACTCTCTCACCACATTCAGAGCTTCTTTTCAGTCTGAAGGAAGGAGCTTAGGCGCCACAGGAGAGGATGAATGAGCTCTTAAGAGCCCTAAAAACTCTGAATACTCACACAGGACAGAGATGGGCAGATGAAATGAGCCCTGAGTACGTCTGATGGTTCATGATACTGTCTGAAGAATCTACTGGCCACTAGCTTACATCTTTTTTATATTCAAGTCAAATAATTGAATTATGTTTTTTAATGTATTTTTTGGGCAATTTGTGCCTTTATTGATAGTAGAGAGACAGTGGATAGGCTTATGAAAGGGGGTGAGAGAGTGGGGGAAGACACTCTGCAAACAGGTCTCAGACTGGATTCAACTCAGACCGGCAGTAGCATGTACATGGGACGTGCATGTGCTTACCGCTCCACCAAACCAGCACCCCTGAATTATGTTTTTGACTCAAATACAAAACTTTCATGTGTTGTTCTCATTTATTCAGAGCATGCATATTCAAAGGGACTGTGAGGAGCTCATAAGTAATTACAGAAAAGTCTCACTCACAGGGCTGGACTGGCCTGGATACTCAACTTCGGGAACAAGACAATTAAAACTAGAGCAAATTTATATTATTCGGACACGTCTTAGAGCACCGGGCCGTAAGTTGCGATATATAGCCGGCTACAAAACTACGATACTAAGTTTTCCAAAAATTGCTTGTTGTCACACATCAAAAACTATTGTAACTAGAAAGAGATACATTACCTCATCGCTTTGCATCCTGTAAGTTGTTGAAAAAAGAAGTTGTAAAGCAATGCAGAGTTCTGAGGAAGGTCCGAGCTGCATGCTTTATTAGCATCAACCAACACATGTTTTGGCTTGGGTCACATCTTTGGTGCGTTCTAGTCATAGTCAGAAGTAGGAATTTCCGGGTTTCCGAGTAGGAAACTGCAACTGGAATGTCCCCCGAAGTCGTAATTTCCTACTGGGAACTCGGTGAAACCTCGCCACTCCCGAGCTAATAACAGCCAACAATAGCCTGGTAGATCGGCATATTTTTTTCCGCCTTCAACTGGAACGCCGATAAGTCGGAGATGATGTCACTACCATAGACTGTAAAAAACATGGACGCCATGTCGCTGGGCTCAAATTGAAGCCTCCACGAAAACTGCTCCCCCGGTGACCGGCTGCAGTATAGGTCAAATTTCCGTCTCCCCCATTCATCTGGACGGGCCGAAGTGAAACTTCAAAAAATTAATACACCTCGTACAAATATTTCTCCCATCCGTATGCTGTGGTGATATGAAAGTATTATTGGGCTGCGTGTTTTCCAAGTCCTCTTTTTTCTGAAAAGTTTCTTTTTTATAAGTTATTAGACTTTAAAAATAACCGCGGTTTACGGCAGCTTCACAATGATTGTGTGCGGCGTATGCTGCGGAGTGTTGCGACCGTTTACGACAGCTGCGTCCGGATTATGGCCCAAATTCTCTACTGGCTGCACAATGGCGGCGCCCTGACGGGGGATATTTAGGCTTCAAATCCGTTACATGGTAGAAGGCGGAGCCACGCTATCCAGTTCTTATAATACATCCATGGTCACTACCAGTTCCAAGGTTACTGGAACGCAGCATTAATACAGTCGCCGCACATGCTCATGGGTAGCAGAGTCTCAATGTCGCTGGTAATAGATTCTCCTCATAGCACCTTTAAAAAAATATGAAAATAATGTTGCACCACAAAGCAGCAAAAAAGCATTTGGACTAATTACACATTGATTAATACTTATACTAAGGAAATACTATTCATCCACTTTTAATATTTTAGAGGTTAGAACTTAGTGCTTATTAGTTAACACAGCTACTGATTCTGCTTGACGCTGTAGGTGTTTGCCAGGACCTTTAGGCCCCGATGTAACCATAACATTTTTTAAAGAAAGTTGGGTTGAAACCCTTCTAAGATATTGATCACAGTCCCTTGGCCATACTACGTCCATGTTTTATAGTCACTGTGCATCACTGGCTTTGGTACCAGGAGTATTTCATCCAGATTCTCTGATTTAAGAAGGCAGGCAAGTTCCTATTCCACTTTTTGGTTCACAACAGCTGCATGAATGGACCTGATAATACACACTTTTGTGGCCTTTTGGAGGCATGTGCTTTGCATTTTTATTGTGTGGACAGTTTGAACTTGTATATTGTAAAAGAAAAAAAAGGTGTTCCTGTAAATCGAAATGTTATTTTGCGCAAACTGTTCCTAAAGCAGATATATTGTACAGGTTAGAGTTCTCTGTAGTTGTGAAGGATGTCAATGTGTGCAAATAATATAGATACTGTATATGCATATCACTTATTTTGAACTCTGTTTGATCATGCGGTTTGCAAATTCTCCTTTTCTGCAATTTACTGAAACTGAAACACAGCCAAATACTTTTACCAATCTCCCAGAACCTCCTGTTGGAGGTTAAAAACTGTTTTAGGGACTTTAGGTACAAATTAGCTTTTACTGTGGTCTTCAAACACCAGTCTGATGACTTCGGTGCTTTTCTGAGTGTTTCCACAAACTCTCCAAGTATCTAACTTCAATGCTTATGTGATTTTTTTGGTAATATAAACCATTTTGTGTCTTTTTGTCTTTCTGTTCACATCACAGTCAATCAAGCATCTGCTTTTAAACACTCTGGTTCATTAGACAGAGGCCCCATCCACACGAAGCCAAACCGAGGTCTAAACGCATAAGTTTTTTGCTGAATCTGCGTATCATCCATACGAAGACGGCGTTTTGGGGGTCTGTAAACATTCATTTTTGAAACCAGGTTCCAGAGTGGAAAGATTTTGAAATGCCGTATATGCAGCTCCATGATTACTGGCTCTCTGCAAGTTTTCAGATACACTTACGTCAGTTTCATATCTTCAGTGACACGCATGCGCCACACGTGGCAACGACACCAACAATGGCGGCGTACGTGAAGCATATGTGCTGATGAAGCCAGTGACCCTACTATCCCTGTTGCAGCAAAATCTCCTTCTTCTCAATCACCACCGAGTTGAACAGACAATTATTGAGGACACATTACGCCACTTTATGATCACTTTATCACAATCTCTGTTTACAACTTTTGCTGCAAGTGCGCATGCCCACTGTTTTTTCGTCTGTTTCCGTCATATCGTCACAGCGCCCCTACAGGTCTGGCATGTGTTTTACAGCGTCTCCATGGGTATTGAGTGCATTTATATAGACGCACACATTTTCTGAGACGCTTTTGTCTTTATGACGATTGTTTTGGAAACTGTTAAGCGTTTTGTCTTTGTGTGGATGAGGCTTCAGAGAAGTTTGGTCTATGAAGAGATTTCATGGCATCACAAATTTTAAGGAAAAAGTAAAGTCATGTCAGGCCAATATGTTTTCCAGGTATACAAAAGCTGTTAAAATTTTAAGTCAAACAAACTTGGCCACACCAACACAAGCCTGAGAGGAGATCGGATTCAGGACTGTGTGACCAACACCTGTGAGGGTGTCGAGGTCCTTTAACTGTGGCCTGAATCAAAGTCCTGTGTGACTGGATCGGCCCTGAATGACCACACTGTCCAACCTGACCTGCTCAGAGCTTCAGAGCAGGTGTTTGAGATAAGCAATCAACCTGAAAGAAACGCTGCCCACTGACCAATCAGAAGCCCTGATCACACAGAGAGGGAGGAAGTGTAAGTCGGAGTTCCCCCGCAATTATTTTTTCATTAAATTTGGTGGTAAAATCTAAAAATTAAAGTTCAGTAAACCTTCTAAAGCAAGGACAAAGCAATGCAAAATTTAGCATTCACTGCTTTTAATTACATTCAATTCAAACCACTGAACTTGAGTTTCATTAGTCTTGCACAACTCAACATACCATCAAATCAGTATACATTATGTCAAACTTCTGAACATGGTGCATTCTAATTATTTTATTTATTTCTATAATCACAGTCAATTTACACAGATTACAAATTGCATTTAACCCTTTAACTCTCAGCTCAGCTGTTTGGCAGATGTCAATAAATTCAGGACTATCTAATATGTTTAATAATAAGTCCTTGTTCTTCTTAGGATACAGAAAAGAAAAACTGCAAGCAAACCTTAATAACTTATATTCTCTTTCTGAGGGATTTAAAGGTTCAAAAATCTAAACGTTTTTATTAGAATTACTATTATTATTTTCAATACTGAACCACATACTGATATGATTTATTAATATAAAATATGTTATTCATTAAAAACATTTTTGTGTGCCAAACACAGTATCATCTATTTTAAGTTTTTCTGATTTCTACTTTATTTCCAAACGATTTTTCCCTCTCTGGTGGATTTTGGCCCAAATATTCGTGCATTTTTATGTTATCACATTATCAAATATTAACTGTGTAAACCTTAAAATCACACACTAAGGAATATCTGATGTTTGGCTTATTTGCATTTTTCTCTGTTCCCTGAAATGCTGACATAATAAATAAATCATATAAATGATTCGATTTGTCCTATTTAAAAAAAACAAAACAAAACACTAAATGTCCCTGAATTTATTGATGACCTCTGCCAAACAGTTGTGCTTGGAATTAAAGTTTTGATTTTTTTTCTCTAAGCTTCTATTTTGACTTTTTAAACATATCAGCTTTTCATTATTTCCATATTTTTCTTCAGATGCATCATGATAAATAAAATTTCCCTCTAACATTTTTCTCCTGTGTGATCTGAAATCATTTTGTCCATGATTAGAAATATATTTTGACCAAACAGTGACGTAATGTCATCAGTAATGACAGTTGAGTTATGGCTACTTTTGTCTGACGAGTCAGGGTTACCTTAGCTATGTTGGTCAGCTACGCAGTTTCTACGGCTGTTTCCATAACGATGCACGTCCATCAGCTTTCGGGGGTGGAGCCATGGGTGAGGTATGAAGGGAGAGGCGAATCTAAATTTGTTTATCATCAACTTCTCCACTCGTTTTCTCCCACATCGCTGACTACACCTTTAAGTAAGTCCTTGGGCTGGCCATGAAATAGAGATTAATGAACAGACAATCAGTCACTTAGCTAAATGTCTCTCTTTTATTTTGAAGGGCTGCTTTGGGAGCAACTAAGGCAAAAAAAAAAAAAAAAAAAATCTGAACCTGGCCTCAGATGATTTTCACTGAGGGAGATGAAGGTGTTTGGACATTCCTGATTGATTCTGTCATTATATATAAAGGTGAGATAAAAAAGTTACTTTTTAGCCAGAAAACTGCCAAAGGTCAACGTGTCTGAGTCAGTGGAATCTGAAATATGCAGAAAAAACCACTGAGGTGTTACTGGAAACCTCACATAGCTGAGAGGTTAGACATTAGATGACCTTATTTGGAGTTCACCGTTTTATTTTGTCAACACCTGAGAGAACAGAAATGGCTCGACAGAAAGAAGAACACGGGTGTTGAGAAACAGAAACAGTACGCTATGAGGCAGTCTTATTGTTGAGGTTAATGTGTAAAGAGTTTATATGATGGTCAAACAAAAGTAAAAGTGTTTTTTGGCTTGTGAACAGACTGAAATAATTGGCTTGAAGTGGTGATTAAAGTCTAAAAGTTGTAAAAGGATGACTAGAAATGACTTGACAATTTCAAGGGATTGATAACTGAACAGCCTGTAAATGCTGCAACCAAACAAACTCTAAATAAGACCACTGAGAAAAATCTGATAGGCCTGACCTTAATAAGACCGTTTTTCATAGAGAAAGAGGAAAGCCTTATTAAAATATCCCCCTGTTGTTGCTCCACACTCAGAGTATCAAACCACACTGCTTCTGCTTTCTTTCTTGATCTGACGAGATTTACGGTGATCCTTTAAGGTGTCCACTCTCGTCTTTGGCCGACCTCTCAGGTAACGAGAAGCTGCAGTGGTGATGTAGGTGTAGAAAGTTGACTGTTACTATGAAACAAACAGAAATACAACTCAACAGCAGACCTGTGGGACCACATACAGGGTCCCTGGGCATTATTATTACTTTGAGTTTAAGACACAGCAGTGCAGCAGTGCTTTAAATGTGATACTGTTTTTCTTTTAGGTTTGTAGTTTAGAGGCAGCAGTGCTCACCTGATGACACTTTTCAAGACATTATTATGCGGTGAACATAAGTCCATAATCACAGAGCGTCCGATGGAGGAGGACTTTAGAGACTGAAGCTGCTGTCAGAGTGGACGTCACTCTGAGATGATTCAGACTCTCTGATTGAGTGATTCATTGTCCTCAGGACAGCACTGAGGGAAGTCACACAACATTAAAGCTGGGGTTGGTAATCTGATTTAGATACACTTCTTGTAATACTGGTTAAAATGATCTTTGTGACCCGATGGCAATCAATTCATAATGTGTTCTTAAAATAGATAAAAAAATATCTACAGTAGGAGTAAAACAGGGAAAACACCAACCAATAAAACCTTGGGAATCCACATTTTTAACCCAATCAAATCCCGTCAGCATTCTGCCCGCCTCCTTCATGTACATTTTGCCTGCGTGTACAGACTCTTATTCAGTGCGGGAAGCCGAGCTGAGAGGTATCCAGCTACATGGGAGAATGCTTACCTGTCAAGTTTTGGCTTTGGAAATAAGGGAAGCCTGCTATGAGCTGTCCCACAACCCCAACCAAGCTCCAGTATCCCTCACATTTTAAGACAGGTGTACAAGAAATCTAAAATAAACACTTTGTTTTCCTTGGTTTGTTCTGTTGGCTCTAATTTCACGACAGCTGCCACCCAGGCTACTGCAGGTGGATGTTCTCACCAGGCTTTTTCTTCATCTTCGGTTTTACTTTAGTTGGCATCCATCATTTTGGAGCATTACCGCGCCCTTCAGGCTAGAGACAGAGTTCAGTTTGGAGAGGCAGAAGAATGTTTTATTCTTATATTGTCACACGGGAGATGACGGGAAAGAGGATAAAATACGTAAAACACAGTAGTTTCATGGCCAAAACGGGAGATTTGACAGCTATGTGGAGATTGGCAGAGGAACTACCTATATGTTGACCCGGTCAACATCGGGCTGTGAGCACTAACTAACTTTCCATGTTTGCTTTTAGTGGAGCTTTAAGGAGAATTTCGGGAGTGGACCACACCTCAACCACACCTCTTCCTGTGTTCCTATAAATTCTAACCGACCGTTTCCCTCTCGTTTCGCACACTCGACGCACCCCTCCCTCCCTCCCCTTATTTAGAAAAACTTTCTTCCTTCTTTCCTCAGGGCCTTAAAGAGGGAGTACGTCGTGCCCGGGAGCTACGGCAAATTCCCCATGAAGTTTCCCCAAGCCATTATCCGCTTCACGTACCTACTATGTTTGCTATCCACTGTATGCAATAAATAATTGTCAATTTCATCCTGTTGATGGTGTGGTCTTTACTCGTAAAACTTTACTATGATAATGTTTTGACTGACAGAGACATGACTTGGTGTAGTGTAAAACATAAATGAGCTGAGAGTTTGGAGTTGAATCAGTCTTCTGGCTGTGAATCAGCGGCACTCGTGCATGTGAGCGGGGACGATATTTTGGAGAAGAGGTGGGAGAGGCTAGGCGGAGCTCTGAGGAGATGCTAGATTCATTCATGCTAGTTTTCCAAAATTACCAACCCTAGCTTTATAATATGTTGAAATCACTATGATTGAAAATCTAATGCCAGTTGTCTTAAAAAGTCAGAAGGTTTGAAAAATGTCTGAGAGACAAACTGAAAATCTGATTAATGCCTTCCTCGCAGTTTGAGTGAACATAATCAAGTGTTTTCCAGGAAAGTCTATCAGATATTTTTTAAACTTTGATCAAAAGTTCACCTAGAATAAGGATATACTGATAATAGATTTTTAAGGTCAAAAGTCAAGTTCTAAGAATGTAATTTCTTAAGAGGATTAAAGAGATATCCATCAACTTTGCCCAACTTTCCTTTTTTCTTTTGCTGTTGTTGTTGTTATTCCATTTATGCCTTCACATCACTTTTGTCATTGTATCATCATTGTTCTGTAATTAATTCATCTTGCACCAACTTATAATTAAAGGCACGGAGAGAAAGAGTGAGCGGGAGAACATAAGAATCAAATAAGCACTCTAACACAGAAACTATCTCATCCTTTCTTCTCGAGCTCCTCCTTTACTTTCACCGTCTGCCTTCCTCACAGAGACAGATTACTGTTAGAAGTTTTTTCTTCCTGAAAATGAATGAAGACGAAAGGTATTACCAGGGTTATTCTTTAAATTCATCTCACATTTACCTTCACAAACCCAGAATCCTTTTCTGTATATGGAGTTGCTTTCATAAATCTGCTGTTTGAGAAATAAACGTATTCACATATCCAGCTACAGAGGGACGTCGACAACAACAATAGCTTTAACATGATAACGAGTTCATGTGGCCGTGGATGTAGAGGGGGGGAAATAGAGAAATTATACAAAACCCATCATCTCTCTCTTTTGATAAAACATCATCTAAATCCTCCTATACATCTGACATGATTCATCACTGCTGAGACATGACACGGTGTTACCGAGTGCTCGGTAAAATGATCAACCATCACAGAGAGCTTTTGATGAGAACATCACAGACCACAGGAAAATGGAATAACCGATTTAAATGCAGATTTTCTCAGAAAAAAACACAAACAAAAGAAATTGTGTTTCTCACAGCAGTGAAAACTGATGAGAAAAGGAAAGTTGTGACAGAATATGATTACAGATCATTGCTATTTTATTTCATATTTTATATCGCCAGAGCCAAAGTGTTTTTATGATAAGAGGGTGTTATGACCTTTGACTAAAGTGAACTTTGCTAGGGGATAAGGAAAAGCAGTAACATAAAGGCTCTACGCAGTAGCAGCAGCCTCAGCCTCAGCCTCAGCGGTGGCACCATCACTCCACGATTGTATCCAACCTCAAGCTTACGGCGACTTAACTGGAACTCTAGCTCCTCCCTCCTTGCCTTTTCCCTAGCCTCCAATTCAAGACGAGCTAAGCAAACTTTTAAGCTAACATTAGCATTTGAAAATACAGGAGAATCAGAGGAAAATGGCTCAAACCTCAGGGGCGATGCAGGTGGTGGGGCAGCAAGAGGAGGACTGATGACATCCTCACTGGTCTCTGGTTGAGTGGCAACAGGAGGAGCAGGCTCTTCAGGGACATCAGTAGCTTTGTCAGCCTTCTTCTTCAGGCCCCCCAAATGACCTCCCCCCCCCCTTTCATTTAGCCAACCTAAAATCACAGTTTTTAGTTCTGCCTTAAGCAAAGTTCTTGAAGCTGAAATTCCACAGTGGATGGCTATAGCCCACAGATCATCTTTCCTACAGTGATTAAACTTATCCATAGTAGGATGAGATACAAAACTTTGCAAACTAAAATCTGCCATAATTGATCCCAGACCATTATTTTTTCTTCAGAGATCACTAGAAACCTTTATGTTACTCGTTTTCCTTACCCCCCAGCAAAGTTCATTTTAGTTAAAGGTAGTAACATAAGTGGGGGCTCATCCGGGATTCATAGAAATCTTCCAGGAGGAGCTGAACATGTGACTCCAATTGATCTTGGACCTCATAACTAAAATTAAATATCAGTTTATTGTCAAGTCAGCAAGGTCAATTTCAACAAAGAATGATGAAGCTACGCGACTTTGACCCCTACCTATCAACAGATTATCCCCTCAAAGCCTGTTGTGTCATATTTGATACATACTTGTATGATACCTCTATCTAATCAACATGATCAGCAAATTACAAAAAAATCTGAATAGAATCAGATAAATGGTTAAAAAAAACTCCTCAGGTGGATTATCAGTTGCAAAAAAACCCCACCTAATGTTCAAATTAAAAATAAAAAAAATTCATTCATTCATTTTCTATACCCCTTTATCCCTTTCGGGGTTTGGGGGTCGGGGGGCTGGAGCCTGTCCCAGCTGTCAGGCAGGGTACCCCCTGAACTGGTCGCCAGTCAATCGCAGGGCCACAAAGAGAGACAAACAACCATTCACACTCACACTCAGACCTAAGGGCGATTTGGAGTCACCAATTAACCTAATGAGCATGTCTTTGGTCTGTGGGAGGAAGCCGGAGTGCCCGGAGAGAACCAACGCATGCACAGGAAGAACATGCAAACTAAAAAAAGAAATGATTTCAAACTGCTGCATCAAAACTTTCCTTTTTTTTTTTTTTTTTTTTTCATAATTCTATTCATGTGGAATTAGTGTATGTCTTGTGGAATTAGTGTATGTCTCTGCATTTGGTGTGTGGGTGCCAGGGGCGTGACCTCAGGCCGATGCTGGCCTCTGGACCAGGAAACATGGGGGGGGGATGGGGATCTCCATGGTCCCTGGAGTCTGGCCGGGGGGCGCTTGGGGCGGGTGCTGGCCCGCAGTGGGTGGCGGTCTGGGCTGGTTCTGTCCCCCCGGGTGCCGGGCTGGGCCCTCCCCCCTCCCCTGCGGGGGTGGATGGGTTGCTCCTGGGCTCGTGGTGCCCATCTCCTGCCCCCCTGCACTCGATCGGGGGCCCGGCGTGTGGCGGGGCCTGTGGGCCTCAGCCCCTGGCTCTGTGGCGGGCTGCCTTTGCTCTGTGCTCTCTCGTGGCGCTGGCTGCATGGCGCTGGGGGCCCTCTCAGTGTGCGTCCGGCCCCTAGAGGCAGTGGGGCTACATCTGCATGATCACTCTGCATGATCACTAAACACAAAGCACAACTTAATCCGAATAATCTGCACTTTCAGCCGCGCCCCTACAGATGCCAATATCGGTGTGTTTTTGTATATATATGTTTATGTGTATATATATATATATACATCTACAATTGTTGTTGCTGTGCTCATTGTTGGTAACGATCTCTCCAGTTCTTCTCTCCTCAGGTGCTCCTTGTGATTGTAGTGTCAAAGACCTCAGGATACGGTTTCTTCTCAGGTTCAGCAGCTGGTTGTTTGGTTCTCCTGTTTATATGCATCTGCTCAGTTAATGTGGTTGTTCTCTACTGTTATTTTGTTGTTTTTCTCTCACTTTTTGTCTATTTTCTTCCCTCTCTCCTATCTATTATCACCCTTGTTTGGTCAAGCAATTATCTCCCAACTTGGCAATATATGGCGTTGACAAAAATAAAATAAAATAAATAAAAAAGAATTAACAAAAACCCTAATAAAAAGTTTCACTTAAAACTCAAGGGGAGCCTTATATACAAACGACTCCTCTTGGCAAAGTAAATGTGTTCTGCATAATATGGCAGCCAGACCATAATTCTGCTGTTGCAATGCTGGACACGACAAGTTAAAAAAAAAAAAAAGAAAAAAAAAAAAAACTTTCATTAAAGACTTTGCTTTATTTTTCATGTTGAGTTTGGGTGTGACTGTTAGGCTGATGCAACTTTTAATATCTTGGTAGATTAGGAGCTCTTTGGGAAACACCAGAGGCTTTGTCTTCTTATCCACTTCCCTGGTGTGCTGTATGCCATGGATGGGCAGCCTTGGTCAAGAAGATGACCATGTTCAAGTTATCATAGAATCCTGAGGGCCAATTTATAGATATTTATATTTTTACAGTTTTAAAAACGGAAATTATTTTTGTCATAAAGAGCTTACTTTTCCATAATCTTTATAGATTTAAATGCAAATGCAATTACTAATTCTTAATTAGGATTTAACTTACTGAGGTAAACCCTGAATTAAAGTCTGATTCAGCTATTTTTGAAGCTCATGAGCATCCACTGGTTTAGGTAGGCTATATTATTACTTACATTTTGATGTATTGTTTTGAAAAATGCATTATACAGACAGTCACTGTCAATTGGCTCTACTTCATGGAATCAGTTCAGGGGCAGATTTTCCAGGTGTTCTCCATGCACATATTTGTTGATATTATAAACTGACTGGCCACATTCAGGGAGAAGGCGGCCACAAGTGGCTCTGGACTGCCAGTTGCTCACCTCTGCTCTAAGCTAGCAGTGCAACATGCAATATCTCTGCCATGAAGATTTGCTTTAACAACATCAGACCTCAGGGGTGTTGTTGGATGATGTTGACACACACCTCTGATGGTGGTAATCAAATCTTAATCTTTATTCTTATAGAATCCATGAACATGAGTGTTTTAGTTAGCAGACCTGCAGTTCTTGCTTTCTCTCACTGAAGTGTGTAAATGTTCATGTTGAGGCCTGACATCTGTGACACAGAAGCTCCTGTCAGGGAGATGAATCGACAGCAAACATGAATTAACACCCGTCCAGTCCTGACACACACTGAAAATTACAACGTAATCACATAAAGTGTTCCCTCCCCCGCCTTTACGACTCAGCAAACAATTACATGAATTAGCAGACACACTTTGCATAATGCACATCTGTGTGCTTTAATTAGACTAATATCTGAGGAAACAGGATTTCTGCTCCACGTTACTCACAGACTTTATTAACCCTCATACAGAAACACAAATATCTGCTGCGCTTTGGCTATAAAACTTTATCTTCTCACAAATAAAGAGACAGTTAGGGGTATGTTTGATTATTCAGGTTTTTAAATAAAACTTGATTATTTCTCCAAGCTGACTTCTGTATAGAAAAGGAAACAGCCTTATTTTGCCTGAGCATAAATCTTTTATGACATTTATGTGTTGTGTACATCCCTCTGTTCCCTCTGCTCTGCAGATGAAAGGCGCTCAGTTTGAGTCACAGTGATTCATCAGGTAATCTCATATAATTTGGTTAAATGAGCACATTTCCTCACATTTCCTGTTTTTGCTCGTTTTTAAACAGTACCGCAGATAGAAGTGATGCCCCAATTCTCCCCGAGAGACAAGCAACAGCGCCTTACCTTAACTGTCAGGGATCAGCAACTTTGATTTCCAAGAGAGAACCACAGACTTTTTCCACTGCCCGTGTCACTCTGGCAGAGTTTGAATTATCCCAAATAGGAGGAATAATAAAAAATGTAAAGCTTAAAAAAAAAAGTAGTTCAACCAACACTGGCAGCTTATTGGAAATGGACAGTAAATTTCTAAACTAAAAAACATGTCATTAAATACTAACCTTGACATAAAATTGAAAAAAAAAACAAACAAACAAGCAAAATACTTCTTTTAAATACAGCGGAGGTGGGCGGAGCTGCAGCGCATCTCTACATATCACCTTTTGTTGTTGTTTTGATAAAGAGCCACCTAGAGACAAAATAAAGACTGCATGTCAAATAAGTTTAGGATTTAAAGTTCATCTTAAGTGACCAACACAGCAGAGATTCAGGTTTTGAATACTGAACATTTTTATATTGATTTCAAAATGAGAAGGTCCTGATTACTTCTGAGATGTTTATCGATCAATAAGTCAATCTTTATTTATAATGCACTTTTCCTATATGAAATGTAGCACAAAGTGCTGTACATTCAAGTACACAAGCAAGAGTAAGAAGATAACAAGATAAGAGTCAAGGGATACGCAATAAAATACAAAATCCCACCCACCCTCCCAGCCCACATTTAACACAGACAGCCACTCACGTGCACACACGTTACCAAGCACACACACACAAAGACACTAAGTCAGAGCTATTCAACAGCCACGGAGGACTGAGGAAACACTATCTTTGGTTAAAAGAGAGAAAATTCAACGATATGATAAAGGTAATAAGGCACTAAAAGTTTATTAAAATAAAACTGTTTTAAAACCAAACAATAAAGAGAAATAAATTAAAAGTGTTAAAACAAAAGATAGCAACTCTGAAACTAAAATGGAGTAAACACACATAACAGATTAAGAGAGAAAAACTAAATTCAGCTAAAAGCCAGACTTAAAAGGTACGTCTTGAGTTTGCCTTTAATTAATTTATTTTTATTTATTTGATTAGGACAGTGCACATCAATCCACAATCTCATAGTACACGTCACTGTAAATATGCCGGAATTAGCACAACAGCTCAATTTCATCCATTGTCCTAAGGCAGGTGATCCAGTAGAAAAAGCAAATTAAAATAGCAACACTTTTCACAAGACAGTAAACAGAAAATCACACAGTTTTAACAAACAAGACTGACACAGTGTGTAAAGAACAGATAACTTACAATCTATTTGAAAACAGGAAACATCAAGCTCTCAGTAGCAGCATCAGCAGCAATGGAGGAGGAGATGAACATTATGTATCATTACATGACTGGTTTGTTTTCAACCAATGTTTAACTTTCTTTTTAAATGTTAAATAGTTGTCACTGTCTCTGATCTGTGCTGGTAATCTGTTCCATGAATGTGCTCTTCTAATAGACGTCACCTTCTGGCTAAACTCTTTCCTACACCTCGGTATAATGCAGTATCCTCTGGTCTGTGCTCTGTTATTCACGCTAGTGTCCTTTTTCTGAATAAAATCACTTCATGGTGGGGGAGCAAGTCTGTCCAATACCTTAAAAATAAGACAGTGTATGTTTGGTAAGAGTCAAAGTTTAAAATATTATACTTACTAATGATATTACAATAATGGAAATGTAATGGTTTCCTGTCAGGGACTTTTACCACCTTCTTAAAGACAGAGATGATGGTTTTATTGTAATTGATGTTGTATGTGACTAGGTTGTGTTGCAGTATTTTATATGAGAAAAAAATCATTGCATGCATATAAGCCTTGCCGGAATGAGTAGTGAGAAAGGGTCTTATATAAAGGAAATTGGCAAGATTGAACTCTATTGGCCCTTTTCCACTAGCATGCCTTGGCCCTACTCTACTCGGCCCTACTCGATTTGCAGTGCGTTTCCACTAGCCCAGTACCTCCTAAAACAAGCTAGTTTTAGTACCTACTCCGCTCTGGTTCCAAGCGAGCTGAGTCGATACTAAAAGATGATGTCACCGACTGCGGGCTACTGATTGGTTAGACAATGTCGTCATCGATGAGTCATGAGCGCGACGACCTAGCATGCTAGCGGTAGCTACCGTTAGCTTACCCTCATACATCTTTTCTTTGCAGCTCGGCTCCATTCTGTTGTATAGCTTCCGAAACTCTCCTGTGCTTCTCAAGGGGTATTTCTTACTACCTGCAGCCTTCTTCTGCTTTCCTTTTTTACTCGGTTTGTGACGAAAAGCTCCAGATTGTTGTGTTGCGCTCAAAATGACGTCACCGCGGAGCCGCTCAGCGACACTGCACCCCGTTGGACAGGCTGGGGCTAATGGAAAGGCAGCACAAGGCGAGTAGAGTAGGGTAGGGCTAATGGAAAAGGGCCATATGACATTTGAGATTTTCTTAACATGGTATTTAAAAGTCAGATTGGAATCAACAATTACACCAGGATATTTAAACTTTTCCACCACATCAAGTCTCTCTCCCTCACCTTTAAATGTATGAACAGTCTGCTGATTTAGCGAGGGCCATTTACTCTTAACACTCCAAAAACATCACAAGAAAATCAGGCAAGACGATCTTGAAAGCGCTGTTTATAGGAATCAATGAGGGTATCAATGAATTATATTTATCTATCATGTCTAAATCTTAATTTTCATCCTTAAAAGCACATGGATATGTCTTTCAAAGGCCTTATGAACACTAGTCAGGAGGGTGAAACTAGGCAAAAATCAGTCCGGTTATCTTGTGATGTGTCCTCTGCTGAAGCAGACTTCAGCAGAAACTTCATTCTTCTCTTCTCAGTTTTTTTCACTGCTCTAAAGTTAACAAATATAAAGATATTTCTCTCATCCTTCGAGCTTTGTCCATGTTCAGACCTTCAGCTTTTGTGCAGAAACAAAAGAAGCCATCAGAATGTTCCAGAACAATGTAAAGAGCATGAAGACGTGTACTGTTACAGCTCCACTGCTGCTGAGCACTCGGTGTTTCTCTTTGAGTCAGAGTCGTGCTCAGCAACAAATTACAGGCTTTCAGTGTGAAACCAACACCCACTGACCTCAGACGTGTGAACAATACGTCCATTAACCCTCGTATCCACGATGATGCAAACAGCCAGATCGAGCTGAAGCTTTTCAACACCTGAGTGTCAGAGTTTGATTTACAGGCTCGTTGGAAACATTTGTTAGGATTGAACATTTGGTACCTGGCAGACTTTGACAAACCACACGCCGGAGAGGTTGAACTTTAGAGGCCGCAGTGAGGAGAGGGGAGTGAGCGTCCTCCTTCACCTGCCTGAAGGCAAAAAGAAACCTGCAAATATGCCTGGACTTGTGCACAGGCTGAAAAAGCCATAGGGTTGGAAAATGTGGACCAAAATTATAATCTTTCAAGTAAAGATTTCCAAATTAAAGCCTCAGTCACTTAAACTTATCTGAACATTCTTGATCAAAATAGCAAAACAAAGCTACAGTTCTTACTCCTGAAACCTTTTGAGCTGCTAATTTAAATTTAGGATAGAGAAAACAGAATCTGCCCTCATCAGCGCTTGCTCACATCCAGCGGTCCAACATCAGGCAGGCACCTGACAACACTTTCCAGCCTTAATTACTTGAACCAAATCCCAGATAATGTGCTTTATCTGCATTGTTCAATCCACGTGCTATCATATTTTCAGTATTTCAGTCTTCATCATTCCTCGAGCATGTCCTCAAAGAAAGACGGCGCCGAAACTAATTTGTCACCATAACATCGAGTTAATCCCACCACTTAGGATCAGTTTTCTCCCACATGAAGTGCATGCAATCTGATTGTTGATAAGTTGGAAGTAATGAGCTCCTGGATCAACATGCCAGTCGTGCGTTATGGAGACACTCCGCAGAACAAGCAGAGGCGAGAACATAGGCAGTTTTTAAACTTTTACGGCACAGTCGAGATGCTGCGGAGATGTGCTGCTCTCTGAGCGTGAACAGATTTACTGTATGAGCAGGAGATCCCTCTCAGTGACGCTCAGCGAGGCAGAGATGCTCAGTCATGGTGGGAGGATGATCGACGAGGTGTGAGTTCTTCTTATGAAATCTAGAAGATACGGGAGATGATGTTCAGATCTGGAACTGCTGAATCATATAACTGATCTAATACAGGCAACTTGTTTAGTAAACTTTAAAACAGTTAACTTGGACTGGCTTCATGTTCAAATCTTAAACATGGTGAGGTTGTAAAGCAGTAGATTCACCAGATTCCACAACTTTTACCAGGTAGCTCCATCCATGCACTTGTTTTAAACAAACCCCTTTGTCCTCATAGGATGCTGAGTGACCCTGTTCTTTTCTGAACAATTCTTCATCAAGACAAGAGCAAAGAACAACACTGCTGGTATTTTTTGTGTGAAAAGGGTTTTGTTGTTCTCCTGACATTCATCTCACTGTTTACAGAATGCAGTACCAATAGATTAATCATTACTTGTAGTGCACTTTGATTACAACATGTGTAGCACACACTGCTCCACATAAACAGAGAACAAATAGGAGAGAAGACAACAACAAACTTGAGTAATAACAGCTTATAAATAAGTGAAAAATATTAACAATAGTAATAAATTTACATAAACAATCAGCAACAAACAATTTAAATAACCACTCTGTTTGCACATAACTCTTAAAGGAAAAGTTTGGTTCCTGCAGCTTTCACATTGTTTATAGAATGAAGTAGAACAATATACTCACCCAGAGAGCAGTCTTCAGTTCAGAGGTCAGCATAGTCACAAAAACATGGGTGGAGCGACCCCGGACTGTCTTTGAGGAGTAGCCCGAGTGGACCATGATGAAATATTGGTGAAACTAATGAGTTTTTGGACGATTAATGCAGTTTTAGGAGCAGCGCTATACGTGCCCCATGTGCTACCATTATACGGATGTCCGTTGCTCGATTTTGGATCTAAATATCTCCTGAAGCACTGTTTGGATCAGGAAAGCCTTCTGGGTCAGTATATTGTTCTACTTCATTCTATAAACAATGTGAAAGCTGTAGAAACCAAACTTATCCTTTAACATAAGCTACATTTACAATGTGCAATAACTTTAAGCAAAATAATCTACATAAAATAACTATGTACAAAAGCTATATAAAATACCTTTATATTATTACCTTTGTATGATATTAGTATAATCATTTTCAGTTTTTTCTATGGTACCCCTGGAGGCCACAGTGCTCTTAGCATTTGCCTATGTTTGCCTCTGAGTTGATGGGATATTCATCTGAAATGAACTGGGACAAAATATCACCCTGAACTTTGTTGTTGTTGTGGATCAGGCTGAGACAGCCATGCCAAACTTCTTAAGAGAAAGTGTTGAAGTAATCCTCTCTTTGGGGCAGCCAGGGGAGACTGGGCACTTCATCTCTCTGAGTAAATCCCTCATGTAAATCTGGAGGTGTTTTAGCCAAACATTGTTACAGGAAGCTTCAAACTCATTAATCCCTGTTTGTACTCTGGCTGTGGGAAGCTGCGATCTGAGCGCGAGGCCTCTGTCTTTTCAAGTGTGATAGAGTTTCTCACCTCTTACAGCCATTCAGAGGGATTAGGAGGTGAAGCAGTCAGTGGTTACTTGTTTGGCCTCAACCCTGCAGAGCCAATTCTTCCTCTCTGAAGACGTATGGTCTCTGCAAAGCCTCAGGGCTGAAATATAATCTGGAGCTCTGTGCTACAAATCACACAGCTCTCCTGGCAACAATGCACCCAGGTACTGTGAGGGGGAGGGAGGGGGTTTCTCTGGTGGAGTGGAATGGATACAGGTTGGACTTTGACAACTTCAGTAATGAAACAGTGAATGAGCTGGATCATACTGGACTAAAAGGGTTGAAGGATTGAACACTGATGGATCAAATTGAATTTATAATCAAATAGTTGCACAGCCCTCAAGAGGCTGTGATAGGGGCAGCCCTTGAATAGTTGCACTTCAGAATGAACAAATAAATCTGCATGTACGTCCATGCAGATTCTAATTCAATTAAATTGAAGATTCAAAAACAATGCAACTGGGCCGTGTTGAGTTTTGGGAAGAAGTTTCACTTCTCATCCAAGAGACTTCTTCATCTCCAAATTGCTTGTGAAGATAGCAGATATTATCTTACTGGAGAGAAAGACAGTAACAGTTGGAAAAAAGGACTCATATACCACTTTCACTGTGAGGATTCACCCTTCTGCTCCAGTCCGCCCTGCTCCTCCCCCCCTGCCCTCTCGGGTTTTTCTCCTCTCTCTCTCTCATGGGTGCTGTGGATTGGGCATGGCCTGGAGCAGACCTGCCGGGAAGTCTCACCTGTTCCCTGTTCTACTGATTACCCCTCTACTTAAGACAGGAGTTTCTTCATTGGGCCGGATGATTGCACTTCACTAGTGGTCTCCACGAGCTCCTGCCACTGCCACCATCACTCTGAATATAGTTCACTTTTTGGACAGACTTTTTGTGTTTTGGAACCTTTTTGTAAATAAGTCCTGAGTTAACCATCTTCCTGATTGTTCTGCCTCTGCTCTGGGTCCCATCTTCTACATTTCAACACCGTATCTTAACATTCACACTAAAATAAGCTGGCAAATGCAGTTTTCTTCAATGTGGATTAATCCGCTTACAATCAGCAAGTGATGCCTTTGTGGTGCTGTTTTTTTTTTTCTATGGAAAGTCAAGCTGATGTCATCACGTCATGACATCATTAGCATGCCAAAACACGTCCATCTAAACAATGGAGAGGAGCATGGAAGCCGTGGACATGCTAGTTAACTTTTTTCCCTCTTAAAAAATGTACAAACTCAGCGCAGACAGAACATTAGAGCACTGATGATACAAAGGCAAATGGAATTTGTTGTTGAGGTGGCAAAGAGTCATGTTAAGTTTCTAATGATGATGCAAATTAGCAGGTTGACCCGGGCGTGATGTTTGCCCTTGTGAAGCGGTTGTTTAGCTTCCCCAATGTACAGGTCTGAGCATTCCTCACGGCACTGGACTGCACACACCACACTGCTCTGTTTATGTCTTGATGTTTCGTCCATGGGATGGACCAATTTCTGCCTTAGTTTGTTTTTATTAGGCTTCATTATATTCAGCTGTTGCTTTACTGAATGATTATTTTACTGACAAATTATATAACTGATTGTTTACGTGGTTTTACAAAACTTATGTTATTTAAAATTACCTGAAACTTAAAAAAGTACCCCCAACATACCAGCACATCAGGTTTGATTTACATTGGAGATTTTTTCGAGTCTTCCCTTGCTCTGAGATAATCTCAAAGTGTTTACACAGTTCTCTATCCAACACCCAGACATCACAGGGAAGCAGCATGTGAGGGTTAGCAACACAAAGAGAAGATAAGCAAGAACAAAGAGGCTGTCCCATGGTGTCAAAACAGGACCTCCCATCACACCCCTATAGTGTCTGTAGCCTTGAGCAGATAGCAGACACTGCACAGCCTCTCTGAGATGAGGAACAGAGACGTCTTTAGACTAAACTATCCCTCGACCTGCTCTGGATTTGGCTCCAGACGAGGCCTTCAGGCATTAAAGAAGTGTGATTCTGTTTGTTAATGTTTGGCTATGTGTCTGCATTCCAGGAGAGTCTGTGTTTTAGGTGATATATATCAGTGTTTAGATCATGTCAAGTTTCTTTCTCCTCCAGCATCAAAATTCTCCAGGTATTCTTCACAATGTAAGGAAGTTCTCAGCAATTGTAAAATAAACTTCATCAGACTTTTCACCAGAAATTCTCACTTCTCCCCTCCAATCTGCTACTCATTGTTTTCCTTTTAATACTGCTTCCTGATGTTTTCTTTCAAAGCGGCTTACTCACGTTTGTTTGCCCCCTATCTGACTTATGCTTTTACGACACTTAAATATAATCCTTGTTTAAGGCATTGTTGCCCATTAACCTTCTGATTTGGACACCTTAAAATAAACCTGGGTCATCCAATGAGATTTCTTTCCCTGCACTCTTTCTTTGGTCTCCACCCCGTGTTGGCTGCTGTTTGTCCACCTGCTGCCTCCATTAACCCAGACTGAAGGTGTGACGTCCCTCTGATGAGCTCTCCAGGTGCTGATTAGCCTTTCAGGGCTGAAGATTACAAAAGACATCCATGACCTCCTATCCTGTTTAACAACATTTAAATAGATGGAATATGAGGCCAAAAATAGCAACACATTGCTTTGGTAAACTACGTTTAGGGCTGTTTTAAATGGGGCCTCTTTATCAGTCTCCAGGTTGCCTCATGTGCTTGAAATGCTGAAACATTTTACAATCCTGAAAGAAGAGCAAAAATATCACTAATTCAACCTTGGAGAAAATGTTTGTAAAATGATGCACAAGTAATAAGCTCAATATTTTACAAATTATGTTTTAAAGCATATGTGCAGCTCTAGGTGATTAAATGTCAATATTCATTAAAAAAGGAGTTGAAGAACTTTGAGCAGTTTCATGTCTTTGAGAAATACAAGTAGCCTAGAAGATAGTAAGCATTCACTGATGGGTCAAAAGGAAAGACCTGAGGGAATGTCCCTGGTAGTTTTAGGGTCCGTGCCTTAGCCCTTGTTTTACCCTTTAGCTCTTGGTTTAGCACTTTCATGTCTAGTGAAGGGGTATCCCAGTTGTCCATAATGTGAAGGGGAAGGGACACATAGTCCCTGAGGCAAATACGAACCAGGACCTAGGGTGTATGAGAAGTTACCAATAATACACCTCACCAGAGCGAGACCAAAGGCAAATAAATGTAAGAAATGAAGCATAACTGTGGATTTCTGAAACATCACTGCCCTTTATACTCTAAAGTCAGTTGGACTTCTTTAAGTGCACGTTGACTTGGACACTGGTATGTGGTCATCTACAAATCCATTCTTGGTACAATTTCCAACTACCTTTCCTCCTTTTTAATCTTGAAGGACGGATTACATAACCTGAGATCAATGAGCTTTATACGGTTTGTTGTTCCCGGAGTCCGGACTGAAATGGGACAGAAGGCCTTTAGGTTTTCTGCACCATCTGCATGGAATAATCTGCAGACTGAATTTAAGCTGCAAAATTTGGTGTCTCTGAATGTCTTTAAATCTGCAATGAAAACTCTGGAATACAGACTTTCTGAATTTCACTGTTTTAACTGATGGCTTTTTATTGTTTTCCTCACTTTTTTGTACTGTATTTGTGAGGATTCACCCTCCTCTCCAGTTTTTCTTCTGCTCCTCCCCCCCTCCCCTCTCGGGCTCTCCTCTCTCCTGGTTGCTGCAGCAGGGGCGTGGCCTGGAGCAGACCTGCGGTTGGATCCTCACCTGTTTCCTGTTGCCCTGATCACCTTCCCTATTTAAAGCCGGGAGCTTCACTTGATGATCCCAGGCTGGTTGCACTTCATTTGTGGTTCGTTTAAAGTTCAAGTTCTCTCAGTGCTGGCCTTAAGCTCTGTCTCGGCTACTCTGAGCACATTTTGCCCTCTTGATGGTTATTGTGCTAGTGCTCACCTTGCCTGAAGACTGACCTGAGGGGTATTGCACAAAACCAGGATAAGGGATTAAGCCAGCAAACGTTGGTTATCCTGGATGAAGTTAGCCTCAAGTCGGTTGAACAAAACTGGTCAAGTTTATCCCGGACTAGTTACCATGGTGATTTATTCTCTGCAGCCTGCCTGCTCCAGACCAGGCTAACTACCAGGATAAGATTAATCCTGCGCTGGCTCTGCTGTCTGTAATGTGAGAAATGAGCGTGGTTTACAGCATTTCCGTGCTTTTTCTACACGTTACATCATTTAATCATCCTGCACCCAAATCTTAAAAGTCATTGCATTTGCTGGTTGACTTTAGCATTATTTATCTGCAAAGATTATATGAAGACAAAAATAACTTTTAACACAGACAGTTAGGAATCCTTTCTTTATTATTACAAGTCCTACAATAAAATGTTTAAAATTATTATAAAGAAAACAAAAAAAAACCTGACCTTACTGAAATTGGTATTAAGCCAAACTGATGTAAAAAATAAAATAAAAAATAAACAACCCGAAACCTACAGAATGAGAGAGGAGAAACTAAGGAAAAATAAATATCACACCACTGAAATAGACTACAATATAACAGACACAATATCATTTTGTCTTAACTGTCTCCTGAAAATAGGAAAATCGTCTCATTTTAGGACTCCACCTTTAGGAGTGAAAGGGTTCCACATCATTCTGACTCCACTTTTTAACTTAAACAATCTTTCTACTCATTCATTCGGTCTCATTGTCAGCCCTAGTGTTATATTGCAATACTAATAAAGACAGCTTGTCAAATTGCTGTCAGAGGTTTGATTAATATGTATATCATTAAAGTTAATTGAATTATTACTTTTAACGATTGCTGGAGTTGTAAGGATGGTTTCAATAGTGACTGACGAGGGCAAAATAGTATATACAGGACCAACTTCCTATTCACCTGTTACCTCTTCATGATGGCATGCCCTTTTTTGGAGGATGTGTTGGATGAGGAACCGCTCATCATCATTAAGTGCTGAATTTTGAATAATAAATGATCTTGTGTGGTACTTTTTGCTGTGTATGTGCATTTTGTCTAGCATTAGTAGTACACTGTGTAGTCAATTTCTAAAACCCACATCTCCAAATCAATTGTATACCCCACATTCACCGTAAAAGAGAAAAAAAACATTTCCAAATTTTATTTAATTTTCTTTATTTGGTCATTCCTCAGCTTTCATCCTGGAGTTGAGAGAGAAAAAGTAAAAATGATTAACACACTCAATTACAGATATGGTTACAGTGTGCATTTCTATGTCTACTCACCTCCCGTTCCAATTTTTTTTATCTCTATGTCCAATATCCCAAGCTTCAATCACCTCTAGATTCCTCGTCTCCCTCTGAATTTTCACTTCTGCCAGCTCTACCTGTTTCTGCAGGTGTTTGGCATAGAGCACCCGGATAGTTTGTGAATTCTGTAGAAGAATTATCAAAAAAGTCATCAGCTCCGCATCCTTGAACTGTAGTTATGACAGTGTCTGTGGAGTACAGTTTATTAATTGTGCATGTTCGTGCAACTTACGCATTAAGCCGGTCTGTGATTAACTGCCAGGCTTTTTCCCTCTCCTTTTTTACAACACTCATGTTGCCTTTCTTGTGGATTATGTGTTTTACTTCTTCATATAGTTGAAGAAGCGTTGCCTGTTCATCCCGCGTGAAGAAAGATGCACGTCCTTGTTCCATTTTTAATCTGTGATTCTGTGATCGATCTCGTGGTCTTCTTAAGAATGCTGTGAACGTGCACTTATCCCAATGATCCACACCTAACTTGAATAAGCCGCGTCTTTTCATCCTGGCCCGGCAAACGTGCAACCAATTAATCCAAGAAAGCGCCGGCTAGACTTATTCAAGCCACGCCTGCTCATTTATCCTGGATGTATTTATCCTACTTTTGTGCAATACCCCTCTGCTCTTTCTCTGTCTTTTAGGTCTCCACGAGCTCCTGCCACCATCATCACCACTTTTGTATAAAGTCACCTGCTTAAAAACTTTTTTTTGTTTGGAACTGTTGGAGAACAATAAATCTTGAGTTAACCCTTTTCTGATCGTCTGCCTCTGCTCTGGGTCCAACCTTAGAAAACACACGGTCATATCCTGACAGTATTGAGTCTGCGTAACTGTTGAAACTGTGTTTTGCTGCCATTTTTGGTCAGGTCTTCCTTGTAAAAGAGATCTGCTAATCTCAATGGGACTAACCTGGTTAAATAAAGGTTAAATAAATAAATAAAAGATTTTTAAAGTAATGATAGAAGCCATTTTACCCATGATGCCAAGACTGCATCTTAGAATCAATCAATCACTCAAACTTTATTTGTAAAGCACTTTCATACAGGACTTTGTAATACATCGTGCTTTACATGAGAAGAAGTGGATAAAGAATTGTTGCATCTGCCTCGTGAGCCATAACTCGGCAAACAACTGGCTTTAGTTGATGATGTAATAGAAAATGAGTGACATCTCGTTTCTTAGGGCTCTAATGTCACCCCTCACCTTGGCCACGAGAAAGAGGTAGACAAAGGGGAACAAATGGGGTTGACCCTTAGGCCCTCCTCACACGAAGACGGTTCTGTATTGTCTTGGCGTTGGCATCAAAACATGTATCGCTGTTTACACATCGTATTGTACATAGGCTTGTGCATTTACATGACTACGCAAAATCCACGTAAAATCCTGTCGGGTTGCCCGTCTGGTTCTGCTCCGAGGCAGATTCCACGTCAAGTGCTCATGCACGTGTAACATGCTGCGTCTCTGCATGAGCACTTGTTGCTGTTGTGGCTGTAGCTGGTGTTGTTGGTGTTCTGTGAGCAAATGTTGGTATAAAAGTCGTAGCAATATTTGTAGCTGCTGGAACAAGATCAGAATCAGCCCGGCTGACACCGTTGTTGTTGTTGGTGTTGTTGGTGTTGGTGTTGGTGTTGTTGTTGCTGTTGTTGTTGGTGTTGTTGGTGTTGTTGGTGTGTGTGACAGCGTGGGTTGGGGGCAGGGAGGAGGAGGGGTGCTATGAGGTCACCGTCTTTCTCTGACTTATCTGTTTATACCAACTACGGCATGAAGACGAACACGCAGATATCCACCTGCAGACCCGTTTTCAAAAAAGATGCAGAGTCATGGACAAATACGCGTCTCCGTGTGTCAATATCACCAGATCAATAGTTTATTTTACCGGAGTCTTACAAATTCGTACTCGTGTAAAGCCCACCTTAGTTTGGACCCATAAGCCACAGACAGAACAGCAGACACACAACGAGGAGCAAAACAAGTCCAATTACTTCACACAAGTCACTGAAGCAGAGCTCGCCACAGGACTGTGGTGGCTGTGAGGTTGTTTGTTTGTTTGTTCGAGCTTTCTCTGTCGCTGCTCCTAAATTATAGAACGACCATCCCCTCCCCATTAGACAAGCCCCTGTCCATTTTTAAAACTCGTCTTCAAACCCATTTTAATTCCTTGGCTTTTTTTTTTAACCCAACATGAGACTCTGCTTCTGTTTTAGTGTTTTATGAGTTTGTTTTTAATTACTTGTTTTATTGTTTTTAAATAGTTTTAAAAACAGTGAAACAAGTCTTGTAGTGCTTATACCTTTTTTATTATGTCCATTGTTTAAATTGTTTTATGTCTTGATTATTTATATACAGCACTTTGTCTCAGCTGTGGTTGTTTTTGAAGTGCTTTATAAATAAAGTTGAGTGAGTTGAATTTGGTGTAAGTTTTATGAGAAAGAGGACCCTGACAGTTCATCCACATCTATGATAAGCTAGGAAATGCCTTAAAGTTGTCGAAATATCACTCTCACGATCAAAGTCATAATGATAACTAGAAAAGCACTCGGAGAGCGCAGACCTCCACCAGCGCCACAGTCCTCTCCCATATTGTGATTTTTACCATAAATATTAGTCCTACCTTTTATTTCATGTAAATATTTTGATTCTTTGACCATGAAAACATACCATTGGCAATTAAATTCATAATGATATATATTTTAGTTCAGTGGTTATTCACAAAAATCACATTTTTTCGCCATGGCGGCCAGACGCTGATCCGGATCAACACCATAATCAAATCAGTTCTTCCTTTTCCCATGCTGAACATTTCCTGAAAATTTCATCAAAATCCATCCATAACTTTTGGAGTTATTTTGTTCACAGACAGACAGACAAACAAACTCTCCTGAAAACATGACCTCCTTGAGGGAGGTAATAATAAAGCAAGTGCATATGGACAAAAGCTAAAATTAAATTAACTGACATTTTCATCAACAAATAAAAACTAAAAAATGTTTGAACGAGACTTACATCCAATCAAAGCTAGTTTGGTTGGAAACGCTGGATGAGTTCAGAGGGGCATCCAATCACAGCTGCTGTAGCTTGGTGGTAGTGGGATAAGTTGTGGAGCGATCCAGTCAGAGCTGCTCTCTTTATGAATTGATATATTCATGTAGAGCAGGTTCACTGTTTGTTGTCAGTTCTGGTATTGTAACTGAAATGCTGTGCCACGTAGCCTAAATAAAGGTGACTGCATTTCACACAGAAGTTCAATCTTTACTAGCATTCAGTAAAGGGTTATTAGATGTCATTTTATCTAAATGCAATCCAAGACTCCAGGAATTCAAGGAAACATTAAAAATGCCTTACCCTTTACACTTCATGTTTTTGTCTGTTGAATTTACAGCAGATTTCATCAACTTAAATGTTGTGAAATTTCATCAACTAAAACTAGACAAAGGTGTAGTCAGCGATGTGGGAGAAAACAAGTGGAGAGGTTTTTGACGGACAAATTTAGACCCGCCTCTCCTTTCATACCTCACCCCTGGCTCCACCCCCGAAAGCTGATGAACGTGCATCGTCATGGACACGGCCGTAGAAACTGCGTAGCTGACCAACGTAGCTTGTCAAACAACTCGACTTCCATTATTAACATCACAACAACAGTACATTTTGGCAGATTAGACAATAAGATGAATGCCTGACGGCTGTTACTGTTATGTGAAGCACCACAAAGCTAATGTTGCTTACCTATCCAGCAGACAGACGGCGACATCCACGGCCGTTTTCAGGTCTTTCAATTCGCGGAGTTCCCTCCACCGTCGGAAAGCAACACCAATGTTGACCGGGTCTTCGCTCTTTCATGGTGATAGCCCTTCTTTTTCACTTTCTGCTCCTCTGACCTTTTTCTTTTGGGCTGTTTTTCAGCCATTACTACTGCACCTATTGTATCTCTCTCTTACGCTAACTGCGCACCCTACGCAACCTACTACTCCCCCTCCCCCCTCTGTCTGATCTGCGCATGAGTATGATCGCCCCCTGGATGTGGGGGGTGTACCCTGTTTTGGTGACTTGGCCCGAACCACAGTATTTACCTGCTGAAATTCAGAGCCAAGGCTGTGTATTGAAACCGGACGTTTTTTTCAACATGCTGTCAGTGGTGACAACTTGTGGATGGAAAGGAGAAATACTGTGATTTTAACAAATACTGCATCAGATTAGACGATCTCTGACTACACCTTTAAATAACTGAGATGACTATATTATGACTACAACTAAAAGACATTTTAGCCAAAAGACTGACTAAAACTAAATTAAAAATGCTGACAAAATTAGCACTGGTACACACAACGTTACAATCGGATCACTGCTTCTAATGAAACTCAGCAAAGGTCCAATTATCTGCAGGGCCTAATGACAATCTTACCTGATGGTCCTGTGGTGTGAGGGCTGTTAGGTGTCACTTTACCCTCTCTGAAGAGGATTGCAGCCAACCTGACTTGAAATCATCATGTTAAACGTGTTCAATATTTACGGGCAGAAGTCCTTATGTGTGTGGAGGAAGGTTGAGCACATCGTCTGTGTTTTGTTGCATGGACCAGAGAAAAGCCAATTAGAGTGCAAGCTGGCTGAAACAGGAAGCAGATGTGGCCTTGGTAATGAGAGTAAAGGCAAAGTATACAGTTGGACGGGCATCAAAATGGAGGTCCAACTTATTCATTTGCTTACAAAACACAAGCATCTAAACTGCATAGCCAGTAAATTATCTAAAACTAGAAAAGCACTCGGAGAGCGCAGACCTCTGCCAGCGCCACAGTCCTCAACCATTTGTGATTTTCACCATAAATATTAGTCCTACCTCTATTTCATCGAAATATTTAGATTCCTTGACCATGAAAACATACCATTAGCAACTGGATTCATAATGATATCTATTTTAGTTCAGTAGTTATTCACAAAAATCACATTTTTCATCATGGCGGCCAGATGCTGATCTGGATCAACACCAAAATTGAATCAGTTCTTCCTTTTCCCATGCTGAACATTTCCTGAAAATTTCATCAAAATCCATCCATTACTTTTTGAGTGATTTTGTTCACAGACGGACGGACGGACAAACTCTCCCGAAAACATAACCTCCTTGGCGGAGGTAATAAACTGATGAGGGGAGGATCTGGACAGAAATGACAACCACCAAGGATGCTATAAGGAAGCTAACTGCTAGTAGCATTTAGCCTCCTGATAATGTCTTCAGTGTTTGTTTACAATGAAGTTGCACGTGATCAAGCTGTAAGAGCAGAGGTGCTGCCTTCTTGGTGAATGAACCGGTTGGTTTGTGGTGTCCTGTGTCTCACCACACTACAGGAACAAACTGATAAATCAGATCTTCTTGTGTGTCTCCCTCCCTTTTTAAATCAAAATTAGTTAAATATCTTTGTGTAAATAAGGCCTTAGAGTACTAAAGACTTCCTTGGACAGGGCTCGATTGAACTACTCCTCCTATGCCCCAGTGCTACATTTTCAGAGCTATTTAAGGAGTAATGGAAATAAGCAGTTTGATCTTTGCTGCTGCCCTCAGATGATTAAAATTGTTCAGTAATGTCCATGACACATCCTCGCCCCCTTACAGTAAACAGACTGTAGGTGGTATTCAATAATGTGATGTGAATGTGATTTCCCTGTGTGGGAAATCTTCAAATGAGGAGTCAGCCTGCTGATTGGAGGGTCCCTGGAGGATTTCCAGGATGTAGATAACAGGAGATGAGAGGGGAATGGAAACAGGACGACTTCAAAAGGTTATTTTATTAATCCTCTGAAAAATTGTTGGTTCCTCGAAAAGGAACACAGACACATATATTTATGTAAGTTTAAAATAAGAAGAATTTTGATTAATGTTTGTGTCAAAGCGTCTCCATCTGCTGAAGGCAAATATGAAAAATTTGCATCTTCGTGCTCATATAACAAATGGAACTTTCATCATAGACTATGTTGGAATTCAGGGTTCAATTCAAGGAAGATGTGATTGAATTTCAAGCATCACAGGTCACATGTCAATATCATGGTGCCTTATATTTATCATCCCCTTGTGAATGCAATAGTTTGAAAGTAATTTCTTAACTTTAACATGCACTTTTTGCTTTTGAATAAGCTTTAACTTTTCAGGTGCATATTATACACGAGTACGAGCAAAATACTTACAGTATTTTGTCTTACCAACACCTCGATTGCACCACATCTGATACAAAAGGCTCAAATATTCTCTCTCTGTGAAACATTCCTGCCAAACTTGTGTAATTCTATTAAACTGACTGTTGAACTATTCTAATAAAATATTTGGGGTCTTAATTAGTGTAGCTTTGAGTAAACATTGTTTAATCCTTAAGTGTTCTTTCTCACTGGCAAACACAGGGCGCTGCCATCTTGTAGGCTGCACTGTGATTGGGTAAAGAGTGGAGCTCTCTGAGTGGTTGGTATGCTACGACTTTGCATGCTCTGGCAGAAATTGATTTATTGGTCATGCATGAAGCAAAAGTTGTTTACGCAACCGTGAGATAGAGAGGACTGTGTATTTGTTGTGAAAATACAAACATTTCATTGATAAAAAAATTTTTGAATAAAGGTAATGTTTGAATTGTCTGAGACAGCAAGAGTCGGGACAAATATGGGTGCGTGTTATGTTCGAGTGAGTGCGAGAGCGCAGACCTCTGCCAGCACTACAGTCCTCTCCCATATTGTGATTTTTACCATAAATATTAGTCCTAACCTTTATTTAATCTAAAAAATCAGATAACTTGACCATGAATCTATCATTATGAAACCAATTGCTAATGACATCTATTTCAGTTCAGTAGTTATTCATGAAAATCACATTTTTCGTCATGGCGGATCCAGACGGTGATCCCGATCAACACCAAAATTGAGTCAGTTCTTCCTTTTCCCATGCTGAACATTTCCTGAAAATTTCATCAAAATCCATCCATTACTTTTTGGGTTATTTTGTTAACAGACAGACAAACAAAGTCTCCCAAAAACATAACCTCTTTGGCGGAGGTAACAAGAAATTACAGGCCTTATATTTTTTAGATTTCCCATCAAACTTTACATTAATACCCAAAGTCACCCAAGAATAAGTGGTTTTATTTAAACTTCAGTCATTAAACTTCTTTGTCTGCTTTGACTCAAGGATAAAGGGAAAACATTTGAAGGTCATAGGTCCATGACCAAGGTCGTGGAGCCTCATGGACACGTATGCTTTTAAATTTAATTTTGTGACGGCAATAAAGCAGAAATGCTTTAAGTGATTTTTTTTGGACTTTGTACAAGTATCCACTCAGAGTTAAGGATAAAGTGACTACATTTTATAGGTCAGAAGGCAATATTTATGATCAAACAGCCTTGTAGTCATCTTTGGAGTATAAATACAATATCTTAAGAGCACTGTAAAGCGTCAAATTTTGCACTAGTGCAAACTCTCCCTCAAGGATGATCTGCTTGAATTCAAGGCTATCAGATGTTACATTTTGCTTCTTTATGTAAACACAATACCCCCCTGAAGTAATTATTTAACATACTGCATCCAAGTCAGCTTTGACTCAAGGATGAACTGGTAAGATTTGGAAAGAAAGACAAAGTCATGTGTCCTTGGGTTCAGAGATCTGGTTGAGAAAAGTTAGACAGCAGTAGCCTGAAGTCAGATCAGATCCAAAAGTTCTCAAACTTCTAGGTGCCTTCTCTTAAATAGCTTGTCAGCAGATGACAGGACATTTACAATCTGTCTCTCTAATTGTGAAGTGTCCTGAACCACACTCGCTGTCGCCTCAGCTTACATGAATTCCGGAAACATTTTAGATACTCCTCTCATTTTAGTTGAGCTTTGGTTTACTACAAATTAAAGTTCAATTATCAGGGCAGGTAGTCAAATCAAACTCTACTGTTCAAGTATGGGCAGACAAATATAAGAGACATTTCTCTTCTTGCTGCTCCTTTCCTATCATTATTGTGTTTGTTTGAGGGTAATGTGCATTACTGTACAGATTTTGATGTCAACTTTCATGTATGGAACAAAAACTAAACTCTCAAAGTTACTGTAAATCGGCATCTTTCTTCAGGCCTATGCTGTCTTCTGGGGTTGGGATAGGCATTGTTAACCTGACACTCCAGATGGACAGTTCCATATATCCGCCACGGAAATATTTCACTAATCCGTCTGTTTGAAAATGTTTTCAGAGGCAGAACCTTCAAAAACAACAGCAGCTGGTGATTGGAAAACTGTTCGGCTCGTTACACTCATCACAGACCAATACATATCAAGCAACGCTGCGACGTAAGACGTAGTAGCTCACGCTGTCATTAACCATTACTTGCAACTACATTAGACTATGGACTTACAATAAATTATACCACACAGATGTATCATTTAACACTTATATATGACATGAACCTCGTCAAAGACAATCCCTACCAAGTATTCCCAGTGAACTTTCGCCAAACAGATTTCGCCAAGTATCCCTGAGTAACCATGACGACCATAGACTAACCAGCATGTCCGTGGAGGATTTCCGCTTTCTCTCCCAGTTTCCAAGCAATGAACCCCAGTCAGGAGAGGAGCAAAACATGATTTCTCGTAAGACAAGCTTCAAGTGATACTCTCTGCTCATCCGTTAAAGAATAAATTGAGTCCATTTCTGATTAAAAAAAAAAAAAATTCTTGTTGTCGTCACGTCTACAGCTCCTGCCTCTCCTCTCTGGTTGGGCCATTAAGTATTTAGCCAAGTAAAGTCATTGGACAATGTAGGTTGGCAAGACAGAGGTGCAGGATTTCAGAATCAGGTTTGCCATCTGCTCTGCAAGGCCAATACATTATTGGCACTCCAGTAGAAGGGTGTTAGTATGCAGGCCACATGTTTTGATTATTTTGGTATCTTTCTAAAGTTTTGACAGAGAAAATATAAATATTTGGTAAGTGTGCTAAACCAAACAGAACCACAGACTTTTGGAAGTATAAATCTGTCGTCAGCCAACTTACTTTTCTGAGCTCCCCTCTACACCTACTGTATCTCTGTTTGTTTTTGTGTCAGCACATGTCCCCAAATGGAAATGGAATGTTAAAAGAACAAACAAAAGCTATGTGAAAGAAAAGAAGCCTGTCACAGTCAAGAACGATGGAGTAAAATGATGGTTTTATGTGAGGCCTGTGCCTGGGTGTGGGTTAGCTAGCAGGGAGGAACAATGGAGGGTGTTTCCTGTTTGAACCAGAGCCACTCTGCTACCAGCTTCCTCTGATTACTGAGGGAGTGTGTCTGCAGGGTTTGAACTCCTCTGAAGGACGTCTGCGTATGACACTCTAATGCGTTTACAACGCTGCTGATAGACTACTCCATCCATCTATCTATCTACACACAGCAAATATGTCTTCTGAAGAGGCAGCAGGGACCACATCAGTATTCACATACGTGCACATGAGAGCGGGTCGGGGTCGTGATCCTATCAGCTCAACGCCCGCCTCTGTGCGTAAATCAACAGGTGCTCCACGTTGAACGTCATCGTGTCCCAGCAGCACTCGAGCCAAAAACAGCACGGCAAAGACAATACAGGAGTGAGAGGTGAAAACACACGAGGTTTACGGTCCCATTAGTGATTTGATTTTACAGGCTGTGAGCCAGAGTTACTGGATGAGGAGGTGGGCAGCCTTTGAAGACATGTTTTATTTTGAAAGGCTTGCCTGACATAAGAATTTAGGAGGCTTGATGTGGATTATGTTGTAATGGTTTAGTGTGCCCTTTGCGTGAGCACAAAATGGCTGAAACAAGACTATCAAATATTTGAATATATTCAGATTTTTACTGATTCCCTCCAGCTAGCAATGTCCCTATAGGCCAGGAGATGGGTGTTTTCGCTTTCGCCATTGAGGTTGTGTTTTTACTGATGTTTGTTAGTTTCTTTGCATTTGAACAGGACAACAAAGATTCCAATGAACAGATTTAGAGGAAATTCATAATATGTTAGTCATTTTATGAGAATAAACTGATTACATTTCAGGGTTTCTTTCAATATGGCTGCGACTCTGGGAATGTTTTTCAGATTTCGTAACATTGCAAGAGAGGACAATTCTCCACATTTTTGCTAATTACTCAGGAATTTCCCCAAAGATTTTATGACATCTCCAGAAAATGTTGGTCATGGCACAAAGAAGAAATCATTACATTTTGGTGGTGATCAGAATCCAGATGTGGTTTTGTTTCGAGGATTTGTTAGCACAGTTTTGACAATAACACTTGGTAATGTTTGAAATACCTTTTGTTAAAGCTGGGGTTGGTAATTTTGGAAAACTAGCATGAATTTGAATGTAGCATCCCTCAGAGCTCCGCCTAGCCCCTCCCAACCCCCTCTGAAATGAGGCCCCCGACTCACATGCACGAGCGCTGCTGATTCACAACCAGAAGACTGATTCAACTCCAAACTCTCAGCACAACGTTTATGTTTTACACTGCACCAAGTCATGTCTCTGTCAGCGGTAAGTAACACGAAAAAATTATCATAGTAAAGTTAAAAAAAAACAAACATGTCAAGTTAGTTAGTACTCACAGCTCGATGTTGATCGGGTTATAGGTAGTTCCTCTGCCATTCTCCACATAGCTGTCAAGTCTCCTGCTTTAGCCATGAAACTACCGTATTTTACATATTTTATCTTCTGTCCTGTCGTCCTCCTGTATCAGTATTCTCCTGTAAATCTCCCGTGTGATGATATAATAATAAAAACATTCCTCTGCCTCTCCAAACTGAACTCAATCTCTAGCCTGAATGGGGCGGTAATGCTCCAAAATGATGGATGCCAACCACCGTAAAACCGAAGAAGAAAAAGCCTCGCGAGAACATCCACCTGCAGTAGCCTGGGTGGCAGCTGTCGTGAGATTAGAGCCAACAGAACAAACCAAGAAAAACAAAGTGCTTATTTTAGATTTCTTGTTCACCTGTCTTGAAATGTGAGGGATACTGGAGCTTGGTTGGGGTTGTGGGACGGCTCGCACTGAATCAGAGTCTGTGCACGCAGGCAAAATGTACGTGCAGCAGGCGGGCAGAATGGCGACGGGATTTGATTGGTTTAAAATGTGGGCTACAAAGGTGTGATTGGTTGGTGTTTTCCCTGTTTTATTCCTGCTGTAGATAGCGGATATTTTTCACTCTATTTTAAGAACATGTTATGAATTGATTGCCATCAGGTCATGGTCATAAAGATCATTTTAACCACGATCACAAAAAATGTATCTAAATCAGATTACCAACCCGAGCTTTAAGGTTTGAGTCCTTCTAGTTCTTACATTTCTTTTCTCTGTGTTTTTCCTTTTCACTCTATGTTGTTACAGCCTCTTTGCTGCATGAATTTTTATATTATGATATTTAACACATACATACACTGAAAGTTAAAATGGAGACTTAAGAGCACTGCTGCTGCCAGAAGGTCTCAGCAGATTAACTTGTTTACTCACACAGTCGGTGAATGCATTCCTGGTTTAATTCTTCTCTCATTGTGTCAAACAGGTTTCAGGGACCATGAGATCTTCTGACATGAGGGAAAAGGGTTATGTATTGAATCTATTGTTCAGCAGCCGGCTCATGTTATTGTCCTGTTGAAGAGGTTGGACATTGTCAGTTAAATGTTTAAAGTCTGTATTTGTGTAGCGAACAGAACGACGGAGGAAGTGTTTACGTCTCCTGAAGTGTTTGCTTTGTCTACCAAACATGGTATTTTCCTCTTTCCGGATCTCTTTATACGAGTTTTCTGGAGTGGTATTTTAAAACGATATAAAATCAATAATTAGCTCCACAGAAAGTCCTTTTAGAGCCGAATTTCACTGTCATATTAATACAAACCCCTCTCTCGCAGGAAAGGAGCCTTTGAATTATATGTATAAAAGATTTAAATGAGGCATGAGATGAAATGATTGTTTACCGTTTGCAGAGGCTGATTTTCATGGAGCAATCAACTTTTGAGATGATGCCTTGTGAAAGTAACTGGTGTGTTTGTTTGCATCAGCAGGGGTTCATTTCCCAGCTGAATGTGGTCATTATGAAATGACGTTTTGACAGAAGTATAAAGAAGTGGGTGGACAGAAGAGAGAAATGTTGATGCCATGCTGGGTCAGTGTTTACGAAATACCACGTCTCCCCAGAGACAGAGATGATGTGACGATCAGAGCAAATGGAAACTCGGAGAACATCGCTGCAGACAAAAGGAAACACCAACATTCCTGCAGAGATTTTCCAGGAAGAAGGTTTATCCAGGTGTTACGGTCATGAAGGCCCTCAAACATAATCGTGACACTGGGTAGTTTAAATCCTGTGATGTAATGAAGTATTTTTACTTTTACGACCCTGCTGTTGCTTTTCTGCACTGGCCATTAAACAATGTTTTTGTGAGTGGATGACAACACAGGAAGTTTTTTACAAAAGGAGGTGATTTTCTCTGCTCTGGTTTGTTCCATACAATTATCGTTTGGACCAGATGATTTCTATAAATGTTGGAAGACATTGCCACTATTGAATGACGTCACCTGCTTAGAATGTTAGGGCACGTGTCCACAGGGGTCATTTTGCACTGGCAGCAATCTCGACCTGATACCTCAAAGGAAAGTTTAACATTTTTGAGGTTGATTATATCAGGTGCTTGATAGTCAGTGAAGTGGTTGAAAGAACTCCTAGCAGCTTTGTACCTTTAACCCTTGTGCATCCCTAGGGGTATTTTTTTTAACCTTTTTGGACACTCTTTTGTGGATAACTTTGGTTGTGTTGATGCAAATGGCATCAAATTTGGTCAGGTTGTGTATTTTCTGAAGCTTTTTGACATTTCAGTTTTTTTTTTTTTTTAAGTCTTAAATACACTTTAAAAATAAAAAAGCCCCACGGAAGTCCCAAAGGGTATTTTTTATTGCATTGACTCCCATTCAAACCACAGTTTTTTAATGCACTGCAATTGCAGTATGATATTTTATTATTGGTATTATTTTCATTCCTTGGTGTTGAAAACCCTTCAAAATATTTATCTTTTTGTTCCACATGAGATAGTGTTATTTCCTCAGATATTCTCAGATATATAGTATATCGAAGACTGAGAGCTCATGACAGCATATTTCCCTTAGTGTATAAAATCATGCACTGAAAAGCAAATTCAATAAACATTTACAATTATTTTGATTTGGTTGTGTTCTAGGGATGTCATAGTGTGGTGTGCATGTGTATGTTGACAAAATTTTGTGTGTATGTGTGAATATGGGAGGAGCCAAAATGCAGCCCTGCAATTATGGTAATTTCAATGTAAAATGATAAAATCATTTTTTCAGTGTTTGCAGTATAGTCTAAGCTTATGCTGGTATATGTCTGCATGGGTGTTTTTTGTGTATGTGGGGATGTGTTGGTGTGTGTTACTGAAGGTGTCCATGTAAAAAAAGTGCCATAAATAAATTATGAAATAATGTATTTTTCCAGTTTCTCTTAGCTGATACATTTTATCCTTAGGGACTTTGGTGGTGCCTTTTATACAAAATGTGACTTTGCACAAAAAATAAACATGCATCCAAATTAATTTTTCTACCAATCATTGACACACCCAGGCTCTGATAATCGCCAAAACACAGGACATTTTTATCGCAATGGACTAAAAATATTTCACTTTTTGTGTTTTTTTGTATTTTTTAAAGTCAACTTTTTTCACAAAAACTGGCACTCAAGGGGTTAAAACTTTGACACAACATAAAAATTTGTTATATATGGTTCCAGCTGAACCTCCTGAGGGTGTCCATGTAAATAAAAGTGAAATAATAGATTCATACATCATTTATTTATGGCTGTTTTTCTTTGCTGATAAATTTGACCCATAAGGACCTATTTGGTGCCTTTGTTTAAGGAATGCACAAGGGTTACAAAGAACAAGCTGAGGTTACAGGTAAGATCCACTGCTGTTTGCCTGTTCAGTTATTTTACATTATTGTCAGTTTTACCCAAAAATGTACAATTGAGCAAAAAATTCTAAGCATGTACTTTTCCTCCTGGAAGTCTCTGTGTTAGGCACTATTTGACGGGGTAGCAAACAGCTGTGTGTTCTGCTTTTGCTGATCTTCTGTTTTTATTCTGTGGACTCAGGCATACGCAACAGCATCCTGAACCAAATATTAGTGATTTTGACCTAAGTTGCAATGAGACTCCTTTTCTCTGTAGATGCATGGAGTTAACTTATGAGCTGGAATACATAGAAGAGAAATTCTTGGACAAGATTATATGGTCTGACGGTCTGCATAACTAAATTATATGACTACACTTGGGCATTAAACCTAAATAAGGTCATGAAATAAGCTAAAAAAAAATGTGGACACTAATGTAAACACCGAACATATATGGGTAAAAGGCAAAAGATTTAATTCTTAATTCAGGCAGGAGTTTGGTACACGAGAAGGCAGTCAGAAAAGGCAACAGGATCCAAAACTTGAGACAAAAGCAGGGTAAATAAACATGCTAGGCCATACATAGATTGGCAGTCAGAAAAGGCAACAGGATCCAAAATGTGAGACAAGAGTCAAGGTCAAGAACAGACTAGGTAATACACAGCTATGACTATGAATGCTGGGACAAAGACTATGAAGTGTGACTAACTGGAAACAAGAGAGTGAGACACAAGGTTGAAAACAAGAGGTAATGAGGGGTGATGGGAAACAGGTGGATGACAATCAGGAGGCAGGTGAGACAAGACAGAGGGAGGACAGACAGGAGCACAGGCCTGAAACAGAGACAGAGGTTAGTTTTCAAAATAAAACAGGAAGTAGAGATGAGACATGAGACAAAAATGTGCAAAAATAAAAGAAACCAGAGCGACATGACAAGAGATGCTGACTGGAGTGATGGGTAGAATTTTCTCTGATGTTGATGTTGACCTGTGAAGAGGTTCTGAGGCTGACAGCTTACTTGCTTTACCCGATAAAAGCAGTTTAGCTTTTCTGTTGTGGTATTTCAAAACAGTCATTTATGTCTCCAGTCCTTAAAATTTCTAGCCTTGCAGAGCAGAAGGACCTGCCTGATTATGAGATCATGCATATCCGTCTTGCCAAACTTCATTGTCCAACGGTTTCACCTGGCTAAATGCTTAATCAGGGAAGAGAGGCGGGAGCAGCTAATGCCGGTTAGCCTGTGGTCATTATAGTTACCCAGTGAAACTTAGTGAAATATACTCTCCTCAGAAGTTTAATTCATGGGGACTGTCTTTGACGAGGTTCATGTCACATAAGTGTTAAATGATACATCTGTGGTATAATTTAATGTGAAACGATAGTCATAAGGTAGTTAAGCTAACGGCCAACAAGGGCAACAACAGTCAACAGCCTTTAGCCGTAGCCACTAACAACCGTAGCTGCTACAGCTAACAGCCATTAACTGCTGTTAGCCATTAGCTGCTACATATGCTACGTCACAGCAGTGCTGCTTGATATGGATTGATCTGTGATGAGTGTGATGAGCCGAATGATCGTCCAATCTCAAGCTGATGTTGCTTTTGAAGGCTCTGCTCCTGAAAACATTTTCGCGGGGATTAGTGAAATATTTCCAATATGGAACTGTCCATCTGGCGTGCCAGGTCGTAAAATTTCTGCCTTATTTGTGAAGCTAAACCTACTCCCCAAGCCGCCTTTCTCTTAGATGTCATTTCCAGCTCTTCATCATTGAACCTCTGCTCCCTGGTTGGTAATTTAATTCCCTGTTGTTCTAAGGTGATCTGCAGTTCAGCCCATTGTGTCGTAGAAAAATGTCAAAAGGTCTATCACAGGAAATGCCTGACTGAAATAGATGAACATGATGGGGGTTTTTACTCTGATCCATTTCCTTTACGAACAGAAGACCAGAGATGATGGATGGGTGGCTGCTGTTAATTCCTCTGGAACAATTACTTTAAGTTAAGAGTGAGAAACTAGCACACAGAATTATCTTTTTAAACACATGATCTTTTATAAAGATCATCTGATGGTCAATAAGCTCATGAATGGATGTGAACATAAGTAGCCAGACCTAGTTTGTCAAAGTTTATTACACAACTTTGATATTTGGTCTTCGTGATAATATATAATACAAAAAATCCACATACAGAGAACAAACCACCCAACTATTCATGAAACTTAATACAGTAACAGTTAAGGATCTGGTTGACAACAGAACTATCCAAATTATGTATAAAGTTAAAAATCAGCAGTTGCCGAATTGCATCCAATGGGTTTTTCAACGAAGAGAAGGAAAACATCATCTCTGAGGATTTTTTATGTTCAAAAACAACCAGTGAGAACCAATATAAAAAACATCACTGTGTCACAATAAAAGGAGTTACATTATGGGAAAGCTGCAGTGATTAACTTAAATCATATAAAACAATAGGTAGGTTTAAATACACCTTAAAAACTGAAATATTAAACAGATAAAGAAATAGAAAAACAAAGGGAATATCAGTAACATCATGGGTATCCAATTAAAACCGGACTTTTTTTTCAACATGCTGTCAGTGGTGACATCTTGGAGAGGAGAAATACGGTGAATTTGACAAATAGTGCATTTGATTAGAAGATTAGAAGATCGCTGACTACACCTTTAAATAAAACTCCCTGTGAGAAGAAGGAGGCATTAGAATGGAGAAAGCAATAGCGATGCTGGAAATTAGCTTTATATGCTGAGGAGAGATAGCCATACACTGCAGAGTTGCTGAAAGATTAAGAAAAGGATCATCACATCTACTATTCAATGGAATACCTGCAAGCAAGCCGCTGATGTACTGAGGCTTGAAATGACGAACATCAGTGCAGTAGGATATAAAGGCACAAATGGTTTTAATAAGAGCAGGTTTTAAGCCAGTGTTCAGAGAGGAGCAAAAGAAAGCAAAGGTCATCCAAGCAAAATCGTAAGTTTTTAGGGTGGAAGCTGCTTACCCTTTCCTCATATAAAACCTGGGCGAATCTAAGTATTGAGATAGGTGCTCATTTTCTAATTCAGGGTAAGCACGTTGAGAGGAGGAACAGGTGTGGAATGAGAGCTGGCAACTGGACAGAGACTCAGAAAAAAATGACATTTAAAATAGGACAGTGAATCAGCTACAGCTTTACAGTGATCAGGTACATGACGGGCGGTGATGATGAAATTAAGTTTGACTGATAACCACGTGATGCGCCTAATAAAAGGCATGGTTGCACTGCAGGAAGATTGGCCTTTATTGATGATGTCTACCACAGCCCTGTTATCGCAGAGCACTGCAATTCTTCTACGTTGCCATAGGTGGCCCCATATGTGGCAAGCAGCTGCTATGGGATAGATTTCGAAAAGCGCTGAGGAGAATTCTACCTCTGAGAAGGAGGGAGGCCAGCGGTTGGCGAACCATAGGCCTTGGAAGAACCCCCCCAAAACCCATGGATGGAGCTGCATCTGTGAATAATTGGATGGCATCTGAGGAATGGACTATCTCATCATGGAAAAAAGATATGCCATTCCACTGATCTAGCAAATCCGACCAGAATTTGAGATCAGAGTGGCAGCCTTCATCCAGTGCTATGAGGTCTTGCAGATTAGGCACTGAGGAAGCCAAGTCTAGCAGCCTGGAAATGAAAGAACGCTCCTGAGATTATGCGCATGGCGAAGTTGAGATGACCTAGGAGAGATAATGAAAGCTATTTTGAAATCTGTGCTTGAAAGATGTGCAAATTTTGCGGATTCTTTGTATTTTTTGATCTGGGAGAGAAGCTTTAATTTCTAAAGTGTCCAGAGTGATACCTAAAAACTATAAGGTTGCTTGGCCTATCGTTTTCTCGTCTGAGAGAGGCATGCCCAACTGGCCAAACAGGAGTTTTAATTTTTTTTTAAGAGGAGCCGGAGCTATCAGGAGGAGGATCAATGAGCAAAAAATCAACTATAAGATGAAGCACGACTGGGAGTCTTGCACTGTTGAGCAATATCCAGCAGCGGGCCTCAGAAAACATGTTAAATATACAGGGACTGCTTCTACAGCCGAAAGGAAGTCTGACGGCGAAGTAAAACTTGGACTCCCACTTCAAGCCGAATAAATGCCATTGGGATGGGTGAATGGGGATAATTTTGAAGGCATCAGTAATGTCTGCTTTCGATGACCAAGTGCTTCTGCCTGCTAGTTTAATCAGTTTGATCGCATTATCTACCGTAGAGTAGTGCAGAGAGAAAGGAACAGGTGGGATGAGACTGTTAACACTCATGATGGGACCTGAGCAAAGAGCTGACAGATCAAATATTAGTCTTTTCTTCTCAGAGTATTTCCTAGTGGCAACACCTAAGGGGCTAGTGCGAAACACTGAGAAAGGAGGGGAGTCAAAAGGGTCAATTAGGTAGCCTTTATTAAGCTCTTTCCCTAGCAGCTGAGAAACAGGGACTGAAGATTTTTTGCTACATATGAAGAGTCCGGTAAAGAAACTACCCCGACTTGAAAACCCTGAGAGAGTCCAGTGAGCAGGTGATTCGTGAATACAGTGTCTGGGTGATTTATCAGTTCAGAGGCCAGCGCTTGTAAGTTTATTGGAGAAGAAGGATGGAATCTTAGGAGGTCTTTGAGCCATGCCGGCTCGCCTGACAAGCCCGGCCAGACGGGATGGAATCAGACGGTGGGGGCACACTGATCTGGGGTGAGCGTCCTTGCACGCGCTGCAGATATGAAGAAAGATGCAGTTGGGTCAAGTACATACATTCTCGTTAAAGTTATTACAAATGGGCATATTATTGAATGACTCCGCCTTTCTACTGTGTCTACTGGTGATGTAGGAGGGACGATTGAGTAAAGGAGACCTTTCTGCATGAGTTGAAGACGACATGAAAGGTTACTGGGGACAGAGAGAATCTTGATGCCCTACGTTGCCGCAGAAGCAGCAGGATACAGCCTGGGAGCCCCCGATAAGCATTAGGAGGATCTCTGAGTCCAAAACTGACCAGATAATGAGCGTGTTTGATTGGGAAATGTAAAGGGCTGCCTTGTTAGCAAGAGCTTTGTGATATTGATAAAATACGTTTTTCCCGTATCTGAGATTTAGATCCCCAATTAATGCTAAATATGCATCAAATCCTGCACTTTTAACATTGTAATGTAAAGAGACTTTTGAGTTTTTGAAAAGCGCTTTATAAATAAAATCTATTATTATTATTATTATTATAAATTGGATCCTATGTTCAGGAAAAAAAGGACAGATTACGTCTCTGTAATCCCAAAGGCTACTAGAAATTCACCAATGGAGAGGTCTTTTGATAGACGGGGGGTGGGCAGATTTGATAATTACTGAAAAGTTTTCAACACAGGAAACTTTCTGGTCACATTTGGGGGAAGGGAGAATGATGCTAACCAAATTTACGTATTTGCCCTGCAGGAGTTTTTGCCTAAGACTAGGAGATATATATGTTGACAGCTGAAGGAATAGGCTTACCTAATGCAGGTGCAAAGACGATGCCAGTGAGTGTGACTGAGGTGCCGTTGAGGCACTAGTGGTAGGTGGGGGAAGTAAGCTGGAATGATGCACTGGGGCAGAGGTGTTTTCTAGAGCCTGGAGATGAGAGTCGATAACTTGGACAGATCTCACCAGCGATTGAATGTTGGACAGCAGGATGTTGTGAGGCGGCATGGATGAAGTAGCAGCAGTCGAGGAGCAGAGGCAGGAGGAGGAACAACGGCTGTGCCGAGAGGAGCCGCAGTGGGAGGAAGATAAACGGCGGCAGGAGGAGCAGTGCCGGCAGCAGGAGTGGCGACAGCAGGAGCGGCGGCAGTAGCGGCAGAGGGAGCAGCAGCGGCGACAGCTGCAGGAGGAGCAGGGGTGGCAGCGGCAGGAGGAACAGCAGCGGTGGAAGCAAAGCTGGCAGCTGAAGTTGAAGCGGTGGCAGGAGCAGCTCTGGTGAAGGTTCTTGAAAGCACTCTCTTTTTTGGACGAGATGTACCCGCAGATCTGGTCCGTTTACAACCATGAGCCGATGCTGCCGGCCTTGCGGTCTCATCGGCAGAGATGGGAGAAGCGACTGGAGAATTGCTGGCTGTGACTAGGCTTGCCAGATCTTGAAGCTGAGATAGGTGAAGTTCAGGGGCAGGAGAAACTCAGTGAGCCTTTAGCTGAGACAATAACAACTCGTACTCTTGAGCGATACGGGCGCTCCTGCGTTGAGCTGAGCGAGAGTTCACCTGAGGGATTGTAATGCTCGAACATGAGATCAGAATCGTAATCTGACATGGTTAAGCAGGCAGCGACGATATAGGAACAAAGAAGAAGGGAAAACGCCATTCAGGTAAGATGAGACAGTGACAGACTGTCCGGCTGAATCACAGCTGAATGAACCACAGAGAGAGAGAACACTTTTAAATATGACAGCTAGAGACTGATTGGTTGAGAAGGAGAGGGTGGAGGACTGTGATTGGAAGAGGAGGAAGGAGTTGAGGGGAAGAGAGGGGAATTGATTGTGACTAAAGAGGGCATGTGCAGGAAATAGTCGTCCTGACTGAATTATCTCTAAACTGCATTTTCAGGTCTCTCCAGAGATGCTCAATCGGGTTTAAGTCAGGGCTCTGGCTCGGCCATTCGAGAACAGTCACAGAGTTGCTCTGAAGCCACTCCTTCGTTATTTTAGCTGTGTGCTTAGGGTCATTGTCTTGTTGGAATGTGAACCCTCGGCCCAGTCTGAGATCCTGAGCACTCTGGAAATGGTTTTCGTCCAGGATATCTCTGTATTTGGCCTCATTCATCTTTCCTTTAATGTCAACCAGTGGTCCTGTCCCTGCAGCTGAAAAACACCCCCACAGCATGAAGCTGCACCACCATGCTTCACTGTGGGGGTTATATTGGGCAGGTGATGAGCAGTGTCTGGTTTCCTCCACACATACCTCTTAGAATTAAGGCCAAAAAGTTCGATCTTGGTCTCATCAGACCAGAAAATCTTATTTCTCATAGTCTGGGAGTCCTTAATGTGTTTTTTGGTGAACTCTATGCGGGCTTTCATGTGTCCTGCACTGAGGAGAGGCTTCTGTTGGCCCACTCTGCAATAAAGCCCTGACTGGTGGAGGGCTGCAGTGATGGTTGACTGACATAAACTTTCTCCTATCTCCTCTCTGGATCTCTGGAGTTCAGCTACAGTGATCTTTGGGTTCTTCTTCACCTCTCTCACCAAGGCTCTTCTCCCCCGATTGCTCAGTTTGGCCGGACGGCCAGCTCTAGGAAGAGTTCCTGTTGTCCCAAACTTCCATTTAAAGATTATGGAGACCACTGTGCTCTTTGGAACCTTAAGTGCAGCAAGAATTCTTTTGTAGCCTTGGCCAGATCTGTGCCTTTCCACAATTCTGTTTCTGAGTTCTTCAGGCAGTTCCTTCAACCTCATGCTTCTCATTTCTTCTGACATGCACTGTGAGCTGAAAGGTCTTATAGAGACAGGTGTGTGCTTTTCCTAATCAAGTCCAATCAATACAATTAAACACAGCTTGACTCCAATGAAGGTGCCGACCCATCTGAAGGATGATCAGAAGAAATGGACAATGCCTCAGTTAAAAAAAACAAGTGTCACAGTAAAGGGTCTGAATACTTATGACCATGTGATATTTCAGTTTTTCTTTTTTAATAAATCTTCAAAAATTTCTACAATACTGTGTTTTTTTTTGTCAATATAGGGTGCTTTGTGTACATTGATGAGGAGAAAAAGATTTGAATTGATTTTAGGTAATGGCTGCAATGTTACAAAATGTGAAAAAATGCAGGGGGTTCTGAATTCTTCCTGTACCCACTGTGGGTGTGGTGTTTACGAATATATGGACATGAGTAGGTAATCAGATAGGTAGAGAGGTATTCATATGTGTATAAAAATAGGGGGGTGAATGTTTAAATATATTTCATAAGTCCATGTATTTTGCTTTCATGATAAGGCTATTGGAGTACATACAGTTTGTGAACACAAGTCAAATATGTAACAGGGAATAAGGGGTAGGACCAAATAATTTTGACTTCTTCCTGCTCCTTTTCGAGCATGTACATTGCAACTTCCAATGAATATTACACATTAGTTATCTGCTTTCTTATTATTTCCTCTTATTTTTTTGTTTTGTATATATTTTTGTTGTTAATATGTTTGAAGTAACATAAAAAAGTTCATAAGGAGAAAGGTGAGGGATATTTTGTTAAACTAAAACAAATATAGTTTATCCAACACAATGGTTAAGTGAGTATTTTGTTGTGTTACAAAGGCCTCATTCTTTTTCCAGCATAACCTTACTGCATCTTCAGTCACCAAGATGTGATAAATGTTCACAGATTGCATCAGTTTATTGTAATTTGAACATACCATCAGCTATTTTCATTTATTAAAAAGATGTCTGAAACATGAGCAAAAGAAGCTATTAAATTGTCCCTAAAATGATTTTACTCTGGCACATGAACTGTTGACTTTATAGCCCAAGGAAAATAAGAATAAATCATTCATGCCAAATGTTCATATACAAGCTCCTTTAAGAGTTTCCATGTTCCACAATTCTCATTTCCTCCTTAATTGTAACATCGTCCAGAAGATAAACAGAATAGATGCTCTGACAGCACACTTTCCACTGTGACGTCAGCCATTACTGAAGGGACCTTTAGTTCTGGTTCACCTCACAGCAGATCTAGAGGTTGATCCATGGCAGGTCATAATCCACCTGATAAACAAAGCCTTCAAAAGGCACCTTGAGTCCATCGACAACCTTAAAAATGGACACATGGATACTTGTAGTTTGGAGTTTAAAGTTTTGATTAACGGGCAGAAATAGTGCAACACAAGACCTTACATTGATAATATAAAATAGACCTGTTACTGATTAATTCACACATTTAAAGGACAATATAAAATGAACTATACATGTCAAAGCTGTTTTGAACTTAACTGTGAACCTTAAATTCTTCATTATTGAATTAACATTTCAACAGGGAGTATAAATTTGACTTTTTTTTCTTTTGCAGAAGTGGACACTCAAGGAACTTCAGTTTATTTTTCTACATCTGTACATTTTACAGTTACTAACAGTTAAGTTACTGTAAGTGCCTTTACAAAAGCAAGTATAGCATTAATCTATAGGAATAAGTTACATCTGTATTTTAAATTAGACAGCACAACCATATTGATTAATAAGGTGATCTGCATTCTGAGCTAATTTTTTAAATTTATTACAGTCTTTAGATATGTCGTCTTGGCAGCTTCATCAGTAGACAAAGAGATGGCCATTTTGTTAAAGAAAATAAAATATTTTACTTTTAAAAGAAGCTCACTCAGTTCTTTTAAGGGGAGAAGGTGATGCAGGCTTGACTCACACACTGGCGATAGGAGGCGTTAGGGAACACTCGGTGAAGTGGTTCAGGCGAGCTCTCGTAATCGAGGACAGGCGAGTCAGACACCAGGCGAATGGGACAACGTAGAAGAGACAGGCTCGGCAACAGGGGACGGAAGCAGGATCAGATACCAGGCGTGGGTCTGGCGTAGATCAGACAGGATTCGACAACAGGGGACGGAAGCAGGATCAGATACCAGGCGTGGGTCTGGCGTAGATCAGACAGGATTCGACAGCAGAGACTTCAGCAGGATCGGGATTCAGACAGGCGGGTGAATACAGGACAGAAGCTAGTCGATACCTTGGAGTCGAGCCGAGGGTCAGGCGTATGAGGCAGAGTCTGGGACGAAACTGGTCGGCAACGGGTGATCAATCCGGGAAACAAGTCTGGACCTTTCAGCATGAGTGCGACGACAGTCTGACAACGACTGAGTGTGGAGCTGAAGCTTAAGTAGCTGGCTTGATTACGGGAGATGAGGTGCAGGTGTGAACAGCGACACAGGTGAGGTGAGTCTGGCCTGATTAGAGTGGAGCAGGTGAGTGACAGGCTGCGGATGAGGCTGAGGCTGAAGCTGAGATTGTGACAATCTGTACATTTTACAGTTACTAACAGTTAAGTTACTGTAAGTGCCTTTACAAAAGCATTACTTTATTTTAATGGATAGCATTAATCTATATTTTCAATAAGTTTTACATCTGTATTTTAAATTATATTACTGTATCTTTACCTATTTTGTTGATCATTCATCAGGAGGATGTCATTTTGTTTAAAGAAAGAAATATATAATAAAATAATTTTACTCAGATGTTTGTTTCACACAAAAAAAATGTGAACACTTACTGAAAGAAATTTTACCTGCAATTGGTCACTAACTGGAAACTTGCTCTATAGACATTTTACAGTGGGTAACTGTAGATTGGTTAAATAGGAATTGCATTACAAAAATTACTATGTTTTCCCATAATCTTTTGCCATTTACAGTAATTCACAGGCATTTTACAGTTGGTAGCTGTAGATATTAAAATACTGTTACATTTACAAAAGTCAGTTACAGTGTATGCATATAACTTAAGTATACTGTCACGTCACTTAACTCTTTGTCAGTTGCGGCTGGTGAAAAATATTCTTGGTGGGGCAGTACTGTGCAACACTCAGTTTTTAACAACCATCCCACTACGATTTGACGCAAACTACAGGCTCATCCGTAGCCAAATGAGTCATATAGTTTTATACATTGGTAAATAACAAATATGTATATTACACTATTTTAGACCTGGATAAATTGGAACTGATAAAAAAAGCTCAAAGACATGCTGTAAATTTACTCTGACAAACCAAAAGAGTTTTTTGTGTTAAAAGTACCAACTGTTTGTACCAGGTGCTTCTCTTCAACAGAGTTAGGGTGAAATGATCAGGGCTTTCTGAATTTAGGGCCTCATGACAAGAATTATTTACTGTTTCCCAGAAACAGGGGCTGGGTCAACTTACCCACTGGCTCAGTTTACCCCACTCTCCCCTACTCTGACATTAATTCTGACATTCACTCAGTGAACAATCCTACCTGCCCACTCTGCACCTGTGCTGGGCTCATGGCTGCTGCTTGGTGCTGCTGCATCTCTTCTGAGGGGCTACAAGACAAAGTTTCCCCAGTTATGTGGCGTCATCATCACACAGTGCAAGTGTCATTTTATTCAACATCTTGCTTTACCAGTTTCATCGTCATCCTCTTTCGTTTCAGACCGCGAGCTCGTTTTGTTAAAAAAGTCACTATTTTACATATTTTGCTGCATCATTTTCAAGCGCTTTCCTCTTTTTAATTCTTCTCTTTCCGCGCCACCCTTGCGCTTTTTGTCCATCTTGTCGGCAGTCCAGCACCGCGGCTACTATCTGGCTCATCTCACAGACTCCGACTGGCGAAGCTAATTGTTTTTAGCCTGCGCAAACGTGTTGTTACGTCAGGATGCCTCTGAAAAAAAAAAGGCTGCCGAGGGAGACGGCCCAAAGGGACAGCGGCAACAGCATGGAGGTAATACTCACTCAGTGCCATGAATGAACTCCAAACCAAAAAATTATAATAATATTAAAAAATGTATATTAACACTGGCCCTCACGGCCCAAACGTCAGGCCGGCCCACCGGAAATTGTCCCGGTCCTCCCGATTAGTCACTCCGGGCATGGCCAACACAAGCCAAATAAACCCGAGGGCCGATATAAGAATCGCCCTTCGGAGATTATTTTCAACCACGCTGATTGGCCAAATTCACGTTGATAGGCGCTTATCTTGCCCTAGTAACATTCCCTTATTGGCTAGTCGTCACTGTCTCCGGGGCGCTATTTCCAGCGCCCCTGAGACACGGAGACAGAGACGAGAAGGCTTACTTTTGTTCTACATTATTGAAATTAATTACTTTATATCTTAATGGACATATATTTATGTTATATTTATGTTATGTTACATATTTAGATAAGTAATTTTTGGTAATATTCATTTTTTCAAAATAAAGTAAATACATTTAATATCACACTCTCCACTTGGGGGGCGGCGCCCTAGCGCCCTCTATTGGCCAGCCGCCACTGCTCTTTGTGATACCCTAGTCACGAGTTGGAGGTCTGTGCTCTTGCTCCTTGAAAAACTTGTAGCTAGAGCACAAACCACTGGGCCTTTCCAACATTTTCTGGCGAGAACCGTGAAATGGTGAAAATCAGTCAAAAGAGAGATCTCTATAAACTTTGGCCTCACTCTTGGCAGCTGTTGCTCTATCCATCTTTGTATACCTAGTCTGTGGTGGCCCTCTTTCACTGTCACGTATGTCCTTCCATCTTATTTGTGTTAGAATAAAACACAGTCCATATTGTTTCCCTATTATGACCTAAAACTCCTGAAAACACCAACAATAGACGACCCTCTGGCAGGGTAACTGAGACCACCCAGAGACTGTGTGAATGCAGGGACCCACTTTCTTTTTAAAATGTGTCAGGACGTCCTCCTTTGACTGTGTCTTAATTTACGGCCACTAAAAGTCAGCTGAAGAGTGAGAGTAAATAGGTGTTAAAAAAAGATCCTGCCTACTTAGACAACTCTTTTGTGTTTTTACCATATTGTAGAGGAGCAGTCTGCAACCTTAGGAAGTTTACACATGAAGTTCAAAGCTCAAAAGTCCATTATTTAAGACTTTTAACTTCACTTTAAAATGCAATGTGTGAGCTTGTGTGCAAAAATGTCATTAACTCTGATAAAAAAAAAAACAGCCTTTCAGTGAAGCATGACATATTGTAAATGCTTTCGAGTAAGTTTCATTCTATATTTAGTTTTCTCATAGTTCATGTTAGTCAACTCAAATCAATGTCAAGCAAAACAGAGACCCTGATTATAATTACATTGGAGATGCACATTATCTTGAGCAGCTAAAAAGTGATGTGTTGATATTTCAGAAGTCACAAAAGCAGATATCTACCAATAATATAATCCTGTAAAGACTTAATTTGGCTGTAAATACACCGATTTCACCAATATTATGCCCATGATATTCTGCATTCCTATAAAAAAGAGCCAATAAGTATGAGCCTGTAACAGTAAAATTGTATTTGTTCACAGTTTAGATAATTAACACTGACAAACTTGAAAGGCTGAAAGTGTTTTGTGAAAGTTTTAAGTATTTTTGTGAATCAGTGATGAGGACCAGAAATGAACAATGAGGGAGATTTATGTTTATTGTGCAAATTTAAAAATATGTCTAGATCAATTTCTCTGTGGGAAAGTTTTAGTCTTTCCAAACAGGAGAAACTTAGTGTGCCCACAGGCTGTTTCATAGTGTCTCAGTGTGTGTTATGTCTCCTGAGATGTCTGATTTACAGAGACCCCCTCCAGACGAACATAAAGCCGTCTCCATTGTGAGCACTGACCTCCTTCTCTCCACAAACACGACACTTCCCTCACTTCCTGTCACGCCTGCTACCAGTCTGTAGAAGAGAGCTCACCCACTCTCTTTACAGTTATTTCAGTCTCCGCCCAGACAGTGCAGGATTCAAACTTCAATCAAATTGATCCCGAAAGTCAGGCTTTTCTTGATCGGCTCTTGCAGTCATGCAGGAAAGTTAAGTTTCAAGCTTGTTGTACTACGATCTCTTTCAGCTAGTCTGTAATGAATGAGCTTTTCCAAAGTGGCATTTAGGAAACATGCAATAAAAAATGATGGTTTAAAAAATGGACATTTGATGCAATAAAATACATATTTTCACAGATGAAATGATACTTGATTTTATTAGTCTATGGGAGCTCAAAATAAAGCCAACAATTAAGAGGTTAAGGCATCTTTTTGCTGCAGTTTTTCCAGCTTTATATGGTTGTGAGTACAAACTTTTCACCTTGGAATCCAGTGTTGGGATATCATAACACTCTCGACTAAAAATGGAGAGCTTTTGCTACATTTTGGCTGTCTGTTCACACAATAGTATCCGACACCTTGTTGAAACTGAGTGCTGTCTGCCTGCTGCACTAATGCACAACACCAATTCATTTGGTCAAATAGGCAAAAAGTTTATTCAAAAAACAGGCAAGCATTGAAAAGGTCAAAAAACAGACAAGGTTATACACAGCAAGGCTGAACAATGAAAATGCTGGGACGAAGAAGTGTGAAGAACTGGCAACAAGACAGTGAGAGACATGAGGGTAAATACAAGAGGTAATGAGTGGTGATGGGGAACAGGTGGGGTGAGATAATGAGGAAATGGGGACAGACAGGAACAGATCTGAAACAAAGCAAAGGGTTAGACTTCCAAAAAAGAAAAAAACCCAGGAAGCACAAGAAAGAAAACATGAAATATGCAAAAAAATAAAGGAAACATGACAGTGGCATCCTTTAAAATGGTCTTTCTTTAACTTTTATTTCCTTTTGTTCTAGTGCAGCAAGTGCTTTGATAACAGGTGAAGAAACTAACCTGTTGTGCCTTGTACTGATGTTTTGTTGGCTAAATGGTTTGTCAATACACAGCTTTTTGTGAGTCAAGTAAAACATTTCACTAACTTATAAAAATCGTGAAGCACCTGGTTAACATTCTTCCTTCCTCCCTCACTTATTATCTGTATAGACGTGACACTGAAGTAAAAAGCTTGGGCTGCAACACTCTGATGTGTTGCTCACAGTCAGACAGGATAATCACACAATGGTTCCCTGTTATTATTCAGATTTTATTGCTCAGGTAGGACACTGTGTGAGGAGCTAAAAGACAAAATCTTGAAGATAATGGCGGATGTAAGACCTTAATTTCCACAGCTCACTCTTTTTGATCAACAATCCTTTAGTGTTCATCCACATCGCATCATATTTTTTTATATTAGCATCTCCCCAGTCTGTGAAAGGAAGAGACAGAAGTCACACTGCCACCTACTGGCCTGGCATGTGCACTCAATCAGCCATTTTCATGTATTAAAACCAAAGCCTCAGGGGGAGGAAGGGAAAAAGGGAGCTGCAGTCATTAATGACTGTGTGTCTGTATGTGATTGTGCATTTGTTTGAGGGGAAGGGTCAAATAAATATGTCTGTGCCAGGGCCCAGCACAAGAATGATCTAAGGCTGCAAATGGGGAATCATTTTTCTCACACATTTTCAATATGGATAGAATAGAACAGAACTTTATTTGGCATTGCAACAAGTACAACGAAATTGAATATATGGTGAGTAATCTGAGAGCCAGGCTTTTCCCCTCCTTCATCTAACAGTGAAAGGCTTCATGTAAAGTGAAGGCATTTTCCCACACACTGAGCAAACACTTAGACAATAACAAACCATAAAAATGACTTTGTGCAAATACCTGCAAGCCTTCGATTGTGGGCAGCCCATTTGTTATCTCTTACATTCCTCCATCAAGGCTGTGTCGACTGCTCTGTAAACCCCCTACTGACAGGAAACATTGCAGGAAGCCACTATCCATGAGTGCACACTGGAAAGAGACCCCAGCCCGTCAGAAGAGGCCCAGAGCTGCTCCGTCATACAGCCAGAGGAGGAGGAATGCAGATCTCTTTGTGTCAGAGTCAACATGAAGTCGATCTGTGCTGTAGATCCAAGACAACCTCCCAGCCCGTAAATATGAGAGAGGAAGGAACAAGAGCGGAGGCTTTATCTGAATTTAAATGACTTCCTGTCTGTTTTCTGAGAAGTCCTCTTTGATAATATTTAAATATTAGTTATCAGTCTTCTATGCATTTCCAAATACAATGCTGATGTTAAAAACTGCAGCTTTGAATAAAATTTCTGTGACTAGAAAAGCACTCAGAAAGCGCAGACCTCCACCAAGCAGCTCAGTTCAGCAGTGGCTTTTCTAAAATCCATGTAAGAGATACAATTCTGGAGTAACAGATCCAGAATAGAGCCAGGATCTTTACCAAAGTCAGCTCATACATGGAGGTTGTTATCCCGTTTAAACACAACAAGTTCATGGAACAAAACTTAATATTATGATTTTATATGAATTACTGAATGTCACCAATGGAATTTCCCATTATAAAGTTCAATGTTCTTTGGTGATGCCAGTCAGGTTTTGGATCATGATGACAATTACCTTGATGGTAGAGACATGGACCCCATATTGTCCTTTAAAATTGGAAGTGAAACTCTTAAAACATGGCAGAGATATGATGTTTTAAAATTCCACCCATTGTGAATTATGGTATTTTTTAAAATTTTGGTTTTGCATCCAGACAAATATACAGACCTGATCAAAATCTTAAGACCAGTTAAAAAATAGCTAGAATTTACCTTTTGCACATTTGGATCTTGATGAGGTTTTAAATAGAGCTACAATATGCAAAAGCAAGAAGGGGGAGCGTGACAAATAGCACTGAAAAAGTAATTTATTGAAAAGAACAAGTAAACTGAAATAGGCTGTTTATCAGCTGATCAAAAGTTTAAGACCATCGCTCAAAAAATAACAAAAAACTCTCCAAACTTGAACAAAAATGTTTCTCAGTAGGACTCAGTAATGAGTAGCTCCACCGTTCTTCTTAATCACTTCAAAAATTCATTTGGGCACGCTTGATGAGAGTGTTTCCAGGAAGCTTTTGGGGACATTGCTCCAAGTGGTGAAGATGGCTTCATGAAGGGCATCAACTGTCTGGAACTGATTTTTGTTTTTATAAACTTCCCTTGCCATCCATCCCCAAATGTTCTCTATGGGATTTAAATCAGGGGAACATGCGGGATGGTCCAAAAGAGTGATGTTATTCTCCCTGAAGAAGTCCTTGGTCAAGCGAGCATTGTGAACTGCAGCGTTGTCCTGTTGAAAAACCCAGCTGTTACCACACAGACGAGGGCCCTCAGTCATGAGGGATGCCCACTGCAACATCTGCAAGTAACCAGCCGCCGTTTGACGAACCTGCACCACCTGAAGCTCCAGTGTTCCACTGAATGAAAAAGCACCCCAGATCATGATGGACCCCCCTCCACTGTGCCGGGTAGAAAACACCTCAGGTGGGATCTCCTTGTCATGCCAGTAGCGTTGAAGCCATCTGGACCATCAAGGTTACATTTTTTCTCATCAGAGAATGAAAGTTTTTTCGACCTTTCAATGTTCCATGTTTGATGCTCCCTAGCAAAGTCTAAACGGGCAGTTTTGTGGCGTTGAAGGAGACGAGGTCTTTGAATTTGTTTTTTGGTTTTGAAACCCTTTTCCCGCAGATGCCGTCTGATGGTTATTGCGCTGCAGTTGGCACCAGTAAGGGCCTTAATTTGGGTCGAGGACTGCCCTGTGTCTTGGCGGACAGTCAATCGGATCCTCTGGCTTAGCGCAGATGTAATTTTTTTGGGTCTACCACTTGACTTTTTTGTTCCATAATGCTCAGGATCTTTCCAAAAATTTAGAATGACTGTCTTACTGCGTCCAACCTCAGCAGCAATGGCACGCTGCGAGAGGCCTTGCTTATGCAGCTTGACAATCCGATCACATTAAAGAAGAGAAAGCTTCTTAGCTTTAGCCATCAGGAGGGCATGACCGTGTGAATGCCTGACAGAAAATGAAAGTTTTGAGCAGATTTTGGCTTTAATAACCTGTGGTCTTAAACTTTTGATCAGGTGATAAACAACCTATTTCGGTTTACTTGTTGTTTTCAATAAATTACTTTTTCAAAGTGCTTTTTGTCACAGTCCCCCTTCTTACTTTTGCATATTGAAGCTCTACTTAAAACCTCATTAAGATCCAAAAGTGCAAAAGGTAAATTCTAGCAATTTTTCAAATGGTCTTAAGATTTTGATCAGGTCTGTATGTATTGCCACCAAAATCAAATTAAGTTGGGCCATCACCAACATCTCCTGAAAATGTAAGCCTAATCCATCCAGTCGTTTTTTGCGTAATCTTGCTAACAAACAAACACACGCCGTCAAAAACTTAATGTCCTTTAAATATTAGTGATGTTATATTGATCACATTTTCCTTGCTTTTTAAAGAACAGGGTGTTGTTCCTTTTCCTTTATCATTACACCACTGCTGTCATGCCAGGGGCTTTGTCAGTTCACAGGCTTTGCCATGCCAGGGGCCTGGTCTCCTGGGCTTCAGCTGGATCAGCTCTCAGTCGCTGAACTTTCCCTCTGAAGACTGTTTCACCAGAGAGGGTCAACTGCCAAGAGTCTGAGTGTGCTTTCAGTTGCCATGGCAGCGAGCGCTGAAAGACAAAGCAGCTGTGGGCTGTAAAAAGTGTTGTTTGTACTTTTTTTGTGTTTGATGCTGCATGCGTCAGACTCTGTGCTCATGTGCCTCTAACAGGACCTCTCAGGAAATTAGCTCCCAATCATATTAATCTCATAAACAGAGTGTGGTCTTCAAAGTGCCAGCTCTGGAGGGGAAGTGAGTGTAGATTAGTGTGGTGCTCCAACATCAGCATGGCACAGGAAACAAGCGAGTGTCCTGCCCACCATCAAAGAGCATCCGTCACAGAACATGACTGACACCTCAAACCTCGAAGCTTCTTCAAAGTCTTCTCAGATTGAGATAACTTCATGTTCCTTTCCTGTTCAAGGAGCTCTCTGTGTTTTTTTCCAGGGCAAAGATGTTCCTTTAATTTCTGCCTCTCAGTTTCCAAACTTCAAAAGTGTTGCTGCCTGCTCATGCAGCTGTAAGAATAGGGTAATGGTTCAGGCAATGAATGCAGAGTTATTGACAACATGACAGTGAGCATTGCTGAACCCTCTACTTGTGGTATAGCTGAAGTTCTGTCACAGCTACCTGGCTACAAATAAACCAACCATAACTTGACTAGTTTGTATAAATGTCAATAGAAAATGGAAAATCAATTGGGCATTTTAAAAGGTCCCCCTTCAACTCAAAGTCTTGAAAACAAGATGTTCATAAGTGCTTGAAGGTGTAGTCAGCGATCTCCTAATCTTCTAATCTAATGCAGTATTTGTCAAAATCACCGTATTTCTCCTCTCCATCCACAAGATGTCACTGCTGACAGCATGTTGAAAAAAAAAATCCGGTTTCAATACACAGCCTTGGGCCTGAATTTTAGCAGGTAAATAGGCTACTATGGTTCGGGCCGAGTTACCAAAACAGAGTTCGCCCCCCACATCCAGGGGGCGAACTCATGCGCAGATCAGACAGAGGTGGGAGGTGGAGTAGTAGGTTGTGTAGCGTGCGCAGTTAGCGTAAGAGAGAGATACAATAGGTGCAGTAGCAATGGCTGAAAAACAGCCCAAAAGAAAAAGTTCAGAGGAGCAGAAAGTGTAAAAGAAGGGCTATGACTATGAAAGAGCGAAGACCCGGGTCAACATTGGTGTTGGAGGGAACTCCGCGAACTGAAAGACCTGAAAACAAATGCGGATGTCGCTGTCTTTCTGCTGGATAGGTAAGCAACATTAACTTTGTGGTGCTTACCTTAGCTACGTTGGTCAGCTACGCAGTTTCTACGGCCGTTTCCATGACGATGCACGTCCATCAGCTTTCGGGGGTGGAGCAAGGGGTGAGGTATGAAGGGAGAGGCGGGTCCAAATTTGTTTATAAACAACCTCTCCACTCGTTTTCTCCCACATCGCTGACTACACCTTTAAATGCAAAGTTAATGTATTTTTAGACTAATGATTGCATAGTGCTTCATGATTTCTCGAATTAAAACCACAAATGCACTTTTGAGTCATAAGCTATCCTTCTCATTGCAGCTTCCATGTGGAAAATTAGCTTCAGTCCAGAAGTCCCCCTTCATCTTGAAGAACCTGAGACTCTACTTGTCATAATGCTGCCATTTCTAGTTCTCATCTTAATGGTTAGTTTATTTTACCTTCATCTCTCGGGCAGTTATTTGTGACTTCTGGGGTTTTAAATGCCTCCCTCTACATGGCTACGTTGTAACTCACCAGCTGATTGCACAACGAAGACCCAGTACAGCTCATAGAAAAATCCCAATCACAGCGCCCCTGTGAGGGTAGAGGATGAAGAGCCCAGCGGAGGAAGTGCTGCGGAGCGTAGGTCACACTTCAGGTCGGTGAAGACGCAAAGCCACATAAACGAATTCCATGTCTACATAAGTAGCTAATCAGAGACACAATCCAGCAATCAGAGCCAGGCGGGAGGAAACGTCTCAGCAGTGCTCAAATACCATCAAACACAGCCAAACACCATCACCACAGTGTGGCCTACTGGGTATGTAATGGACTTGAGGTGAAGGACCTGCAAGAAGAGCTTTGACAGGACTGATGTGACTCATTTTACTGCATTATGTTAGATTCATGCTTATTTTATCTGACAAGATTCTGTACTCGTGTTTTAATTTTGTCCTTTTTGTTCTTTTAACATTTAAAGACTCAGCTAAACCCTTAAAACTGGACAATATCTGCAGGTGGATCAATGACTAATGCAAGAAAAAAGACAGATACTATGTTATTGGTCATGGGGGAAATTCATGTGTCGTGTGGTCATCATAACATAAAGGTACAAACAGCAGTGCAGACAACAGCAGCAATACTGTGATAAAACTGATGATACAAATTAGAAATGACAAAGAAAGAACTTAATGAAGTGAAATTGGTTAAAATAATTTCAATAGTAGTCTCAAAAGTGACGCTTAAAGCATAAAAAGAAAAGAAATATCGTCCCTTTTGCAGTATGTCCTGCATGATGACCTATCATGCACCAGTGCAAAGTGTGTTGAGGTGCAGAGCAGGTGTCTTTCCATTTTTCACCTGATGATTGTTTTGATTTTTATGCCCAGGCCCAGCAGGAAAGCCTATTTCAAATTGGATGCACTTTATGCACACACAGTTCTTCTGTCAAGTAAGTATTTAATTCTTGTTGAGTAGATTATCACAAAGCTCCTTCAGATTAAAGGCATATAAAATTGCATTTTGCTGGATGTTGGTCGTTCCCCAAAAATTTTTTAATCAAATCCTTGTATTAAACACTTTCATGGGTACTCTTATTGGTTTCAACTACTTTAATAACCACAGTTATAACAGAAAAGCAGCCATAGCACAACCAAAACATCATTTTAAAATATTTGCTGTAGCCGGAAAATATGCAACCCCAATTTTAAATATGGCCTTCTATGTGTGGACATAGCCTTAGCTTCATAAAACAGTATTAACAGAGAGGAAAATCAACATGAATGCAAACATCAGATGTGTTTAACAAAGCTGATACAGAGGAATAGACGGGCGAGGTTGGAGCATTGACAAGCAGAGGTTAGATGTGCATGTTTGTGCTGACAAAGAGCATTCATTTGATTTGATTTGATTTGATTTGGTGACACCTTATATTGTGTAAAATATTGTCAGAAACCACACAACATGGATCAGATTCCTGAAAAACCCCTCTTCACAGCAGCAGCTGGCAGATTTCCACACCTACACACACCTACAGACACCCACTCTCACGCTCCGTTCTCACTCTGCTCGCTCTGCAGCAGCGACACTGCACGGCTCTTTTGGCCCTTTTATCAAATGATTCATGTCTGTTTGACAACATGGCACTCCAAATGCACTTTCATTAAAGCAATTAGGCCCGACGCCCTCAAACTACTCCAACAAGTCTGAACTTGTCCAGTTTAGACGTAAATGTGACTTGGATTGGCAGAGGGGACCGTTTCAGGGCCAACATATGAGCATCATTTAATCTGGCACACATAATCTCTCTCTCTGCCAAGAAAATCGTTAAGAAAATGTGACATTTATTGATGCATCAGAGACTGAATTTGGCTTCTGGCATGACTATAAAAAATACATCATCACAAAGTGTACTGCTGGATGTGTTGAGGAAATCAGCAACTCTAAGAGCAGGTTTTGTCACGCATATGTTAGGATGTTTGTTTGACCTGAAAACTTATAACAAATATGACGTGTTTTCAGATGAACACTTTGACCTCACCCCTAACTGAGAACAACAGGATGGCAGTTTACCATTTACTGATGTTTGATTTTCAAGCAGATGTTGAATGCATATCTATTTTCCCCTTGAACTTTGACTTAGGAATATAATGAGATTAAATTATACAGCTCAGACATGAAGAGCCTAAAATATGCCCTTGATTATGCCTAGGGATGTAAAGATATGAAAATTTCATATCACGTTTATTGTGACCAAAATTATCATGGTTATCATTATTATTGAGGTATTGCTGCAGTGTGCTCAAAATGTTCAAAAAGTAGTTTAACACAGTCTTGACATCCTTTAACCCCTTTCATATTATAATGTTAACAGTTCTTTTGTCTTTGTGGTCAATAACTTTGTAATTTTACAAGGATGTCGAGGGGAAACTGATTGACGACAGTCACCCTGTCTAAACACAAAGCTGCGGTGAAAGACAAACGTGCGTGATCAAAACGGCTGTAACTCCTCGAGTAAACGAGCAGAGAGAGAGAGGATTTATAGGACACTTATTGGATGTCCTATCAGTAAATTTGTTTGCATTTTTTTAAATGAGAAATAAAAGTAAACAATTATTTCAAGTTTTTATTATGTAATAAATGCTTTAAACATGCTTGTAGTTACAAGAAAAGAAAACTGATTCGAACTTTAAAAAGTATTCTCTTCATAAACAATTGCAAGTGAACATGTTCAAAGTTTCAAGATGACCAAAAAGAAATTTAACCTATTTTACAAACACTCACACATTTTTGTTTGCCTGCAGCATTGGTGTCCGTGTTACAGCTTGTTAAATTAGACCATGTACAGGCGTTTTTTTGTTTTACTAAAAACAGTCCCTGAAGCAGTTAGCCCCTTTCAACACTCTCCTCTGGTCTCCCTTTCCATGGCAGATCCTCAAAATCTCTAATATTTTCAAAATACAATTGATTAAATCCATAAAAAATGAACTATGACGGAAAAAGACAATCTACTACGAAATACGAAAAACACTGCCAAAGAACGGCAAGAGCACACTCCATAATGATACTAATGCTGTTATTTACAACCTTTATACATTATTTACACAGAGAATCCTGAGAAACCTCCTATAATTCACTAAGGTATGGCTCTCTGAATCCTCTCTCTCTCTGCTCGTTTACTTGGGGAGTTACAGCAGTTTTAATCACGAGCATTTGTCTTTCAGCACAGCTTGGTGTTTTAGACAGGGTGACGTTCGTCAATCAGTTTCCCCTCGACATCCTTGTAAAACCCAAACTTCGACCAGACTTCAGACTTTTTCCATTTCGAGTAGCAGAGCGGGGCTCCAACTGTTATACAGGACTTCTCAGAGGCCAAACATTACAAACTGCACATGCGTGCCTCTGTTTGTGTGAGACGGCTGCTTCACCAAGGCTTTTTCAGGCAAAGAGCAGCATCACCGTGAGTTACTGACACAGTGTGATGATCAAACACAGTTTAACGGTAATTTTAATAGAACATGGTAATGATTTACGTTGGAAATTTTACCGTGGCTTACCATTTTACTGGTAACCGTTACATCCCTAATTGTGACCAAATCTAAAGCAGGATACTCACATAAAGATTATCAGGTTGTTTTTGTCCCGAATTTCCTCCTTCCTGACCAAGGACAGCAAACCTCTGATTATATTCTGTCTTACAAGATTTTCCTATATGATTATCCCGTGGTTTGCGGCAAGTTCAGTGTCCCAGTAATCGACTCTGAAACGGGTCAGGGCCAACAATCGTAAATATTAACCCTGTTCAATATTTACGAACAAAAATCTTCATGTGTGTGGAGAAAGCTGAAAGTCATGACTGAAGTGAGCTGACTGATGAACAAGGAAGCAGGCGTAAAGAAAACAAGCAGAGCCGACCTGAAACATAAAGTTCACCTCAGAAATGGAGGACCAGCTTATCGTTCATACTGTCTCCAGGATGTTTTCTTCAGTCTTTTCTTTTTTTCTAGTTCTAGATTTTTCTGTCAAAAGTAGTCCCAAGATCCCCACCATTCCTTCTTCTCATATGTCCTCTTTCATGTTATGTTTTCAGGTTGTTGCTATGTTGTTTCTTCTGTTTCGTTAGATCATGTTTGATCAGATTTCTGCCTTGGAGGATTGGATCCTAGATCAGTGGTGTGACAGAATGGTAATGTGTGTGGTGTGCTGTGCACGATCCAAACTGTTCAATGCTCATTTTTATATTTGCATGCGTGGGGTCTCATTAGATTTATAAAATCCTAATCTGTGCACCCCGCTTAAGAGTAAAGGTTCTTTGTCTGGTGTCATCAAGCAAGAGTGCTCAGACAATGAACCGTTATCCATGGGTATGGGAACTAAATAATCATTCAGAAGCATTAAAGTGTGCTTGGATGATTGATTAGCAGTGAAAAATGCAGTCAAGTGAAGATGTTGCAAATTTAACCTCAGGGGTTTAATGAGGCTCTGTCACCAGGATACCTGAAAGGAGTGTCTGGGAAAATGAAATCAGGCCCTATTAACCTCACTTACCCTTTAAAGACTACTGAATGTAAAAAATACTCATAAATAAAGCCATTTACTGACATTTTTTGTTCATTAAATGTAAGAAAACTGTCTCTACCATGTAGGATTTTGTTTTCAGGGACATAACATTCCCTCTATCAGCCATGTTTTCATTTCTGTTCTGATAAACTGATAAAAAAGTCTCTTAAAAGTGCTGAACAGTGCCAGCTAATAACTAATGAAATGTCTTAATTGGGTCTTTTTTTATATCTGAAGGTGGAAGCTGCCTAACCTGATAAAAACCTATGTGCAGCAGCTTTAACGTCACCTCTTCCTGGCTCTTATCACTCTGCTTCCTCCAAAAGGTCTGTGCACAAAGATATGAGCACGGTCAAGGTTGGGAAAACAACACGGCTCAGTCTGTATCAACATCTTTTTCAAAATATTTCTCCTGGTGTATTTTTCATCCTCAGCCCTGGAACCACGGCCGCAAACAAATGATGGTTTACTCGAAGTGCCCCATCATGGTAACAAGTAGGGCTGTTCAAAGACAGGTTAGCAGCCAGCCTAATTGCCATTTTGGTGCGTGTAATTATTGTTGTCTGCTAACACTCTCCTGAGCTGCTGACTCTTTGAATTGTTGATCTGCTGCAGAGAGAAGGAGGTAAACATTACCTGAGTCTGCAGCCTGGGAGTCGCACTGCAGCGAGGTAAACAGCCTGGAAGGAAAATCTGGATCATTTTGTTGACTTAACAAATGTCATATAATCCATAGAATAAAATAAATAAGACTATTTGGAGCTATTTTGGCAGTTAACATCCATGAGAAAGGGATAAAACTGGCCTTATGTGGGACGATTTATTTATTAAGCAATTACTGACAGTGAACTGTGACTTATAATTAACATTTTTGAGCATTAAACTTTATAGATATCTAAAAACCTTGGACTAAGATTTAAACTTTGATCTGAATGAAAAAATAGGGTCTTGTTCTGTTTCCAAACAAACCAGAGTTCATTTTTTTGTGTTGAAGACATGCAAACTGAACAAAGAGCACAACAGTTCATAATCCGACCAAATATCACAGTAAGCCCATATGCTGCTTTTCTGAGAGTTGCATGACCACTAATGTTACACTTGTTTTCTTCTTCTTCTTCTTCTTCATGGTGCCAGTAGTTGGCTGAATCCGCCCCCCCCCCCCCCCCCCCCCATAGACCTACCAGTATGATGTTATCCTTTTTTTAGTTGAAGCCCATTATCTTACAGTAGTAAGTCAATAACAAACAATAGACATTAGAATGAATGTAGAGTTGTTGACAACATGGTGCAAAGAAGCACTGAACTTGTCAATTACCACAAATTTGCCCTGTTCACCAATCAGGGCAGACTTTGCCTTAGGATACAGATGGAATAGAGCAGGAGTACTCAGCATATGAAACTAGAAGGTTTTTGTACATTAGTGACTATTAAACTTCAGCAGTCATCACAAATGAATATATGAATCTGACTTAAGGAAAGCAAGTTCTTGAAAGAATATTCTTACATTTGCATGCCGTTTTTGACAAACACATGAAAGGGATTTTCACTGATAAACAATAAAAGCCAGATATACCTCTATTTTCAGAAAATACATGTTATTTTTATTTGGCTGTAGCACATTTTGTTAATGTTTTTGTCTTCTGGATACTTCTTTCAGTTTACAGAGCACATTTATCTCAACCTTGGTTCTGATTATTGATTTGAAGAGTGCTAGCATGTATTTACAATTGTTATTGTTTAAAAATATATATATATAGTTTTCATAAACTGACAGTTATTTCAGGCAGCTACTGGGGCTGTTAACAGGGTTGCTGTGAGCTTTTGGCTTTTGAATAAAAAACCTACACACAGAAGATGAGTTAAACAGTAAAGGACATACAGAAAAAACATGACAAAGGTTCTTTCACTGACTGGATGACCACATTGAGTGAGTTGTGGTAGCATGTGGCCTTCAGGTGAATGATTACTGACCACATAAACATAACAACAGGTATGTTAGGAATGCAAAAAAATTGATGCCTGATAACTTTTTCCTCAAGCACAGATGAGAGGATGTACACTTGTATAAAAAAATAGAAAATGGGAACAAAACTTTAAAATAAAAGTAAAGAACATAAATAAGATATGCAAATGCTGATTTTAAGTGCCAAGTCTGAGCTAACAAATCCAAGCGTGAACAGGAAGTATTGCATTGGCATATAAATTCTATATTCTCGAAATTATAGAAACTTCACCTTAAATGTAAAAAAAAAAAAAGTTATGCTACCTTAGATTTTAGACAAGAAAATTCTTCTATTCTGCTATACATGTTGCTGATCTCTGAAAACACTGTTTTTTCCCTAATTGTAGTTCAAAGACTTCAATGCATTAAATCTAGATGGAGTCTTGTTTTTAGTGGCTTTTCTATGGTTTTTAGTGTCAGACTGAAATTGTTCAAAGACTGGAAACCATAGTTGATGACCAGGTGTGAGATGATATCAGAATACAGTCTTAGAGGAGTCTTAAGCGTGTAACACACCAACATTATCAGGCTGTTTTTGTCCTGAATTTCCTCCTTCCTGACCAAGGACTGCAATTTTCTGACTGTTATCTCTTTTAAGATAATCCTATAAGACTATCCTTTAGTCTGAGGTGTGTTGACAGTAAACCTGACCTGAAATGAGTTCAGGCTGATAATCGGAAAGATTAAACTTGTCCAGTATTTATGACCAAGATACTTCACGTGTGTGAGGATGGCCAACGACTAGGGATGTATACCCTGGACCGGTACTTTAATGTACCAGTCCCTAATTGGGTTGGCACCCGAATACCGTTAAGAATCTGGAAAAATGGTACTGTTACTGTTACTTGAACGTCTCTTCAACTGTCACGTAGTTATGACACTACCGCCGTCGACAGGTGATGACGCAGCTGGCTCAAGCATGTCGATGAGGGCTAAGCGCGTTATTACGTTAATCCTGTAGGCAGCATAAACCAGGCAGCAGCAACCACAGCTCTGCTACCATCGCAGACGACCCCGTTCACAATTGTCAAATGAAGATGACAGCAGAAAAAGTGCAGGAATGCCATAGGGTCGTCACAAAGTTCATTGTGAAGGATCTCCAGCCATTTGCTTCAGTCGATTCCAAGTAGTTTAGGTAAGTAGTTAGTGTTGAAGCTTTATTATTACCTTGTGGTATTAAAAACAGGTTGAACCTTTTAATATCTTGTAAAGTCTTTATTTTTTACGCAAAATTATGTGTTGTAGTATCGATAACAGCATCAACAAGTATCGATACCGATGAGGAGTATCGGTGTCTGTATCGGTATCGATAAAATCATAACGATATACATCCCTACCGACGACTCCAGAGTCATGACTCTGAGTTGTGACATGGACTATCAAAAATGTTTCAATGTCTGATGTTTTATCTTCTTTATGGGGTCTCTAACAGATAAAATCTCTTCAGATTTAGAAAATCCTTACAAACGTTGCCTACTTTAGAAAGTCTTTACGAAGTGTTCTAATCCATGGAAAGCATTTCTAGTGATCCAGGAACAAACTCTGTTACCCAACATTCCTTCTATTAAAATTCCATCTTGGCTTTCGAGCATCAGCTCCATAAAAACTTTCTTCCTCACATGCAACATGTAATCAGCCTCTATTCCATCAACAAGTGTGGGGCACTGCTTCAGCATTGTTCACATCTCTAAGATCTCTGGCCTTTCATGCTTGGTGGAGTTTTCTAGAGGCTGGAAGCGATGAACGGTGAGAAAAGGAGGAGAAGGAGTGACGAGGTGAAGGAGGGGGGGCGAAGCAATTAGTGTGTGAAATAGATATGGTCTTCTTTTCCAGCGGGCCGCCTCGCTCTGCCCCCGAGTACAAAGTGTGAGTCTGTCAGCAGGACCCCGACAGCGGGAGAGTGCCCACCGTTGTTTGTGCTTGCCTGGCGACCATGTTGTCTGATTTGCTGCACTGACGGGGAGGGGAAGGGGGGGGGGCTCCAGGCTCGCCGTGTCATTTCTCTGTGGTGACTCAGAAGTTTCAGGAATCTGTGAAAGTCAGTGTTGCACCTTTGACACTTTGAGACTCTGGTTTGGGGCTTTTAACACTCACACTAACAACAACACACTTACTTGAATCTAAAAGCTTGGATAACAACACAGTGATCATCACAACAAGCTTCATATGATTGAGTATTAGTGTTTATTATAAAAGCTGAACTTACAAACAGTATAACTCTTAAAGCAGGTTTTATACAGTGATAGACAAAATGAACACTACTTTTACCACAAAAGAATCCAATAGAAAAGAGATTATTGCCTCAAATGGAGAACAATCATAATAAAATCTAAAAAAAATACAATTCCAAGATAAATAAATATGTTATTCTTTCAGCTGCTTTCTCATCAATCTTTACAAATTACATCATAGTAGTCATATAAGTTGCTACAGCGATATATTTACAGTGCCACTGACAGGAATTAAATTTTTTAATTTCAATCTACTACTAAAACAGTTAGCAGTTTGTTTTAATATAAAACATTGTTAATCAACATATAAATGCATACAGAGAAGTGCAGCTTCATAAACAGCTTTAGAACTTTAAAATAGGGCACTAGTTTACATTCAACATTTATGACAAAATAGAAAATCACTTTAAATATCTGAGTAACAGACAATTCAGTTCAGATGCCCTAATGGGGCTGGATAAATACTTTGAATCTGTTTGTCTGTGATCGTGTGGGAGTGTTAATTTAATGTAGTCAATTATTTTCATTGTGTTTTACTATTTGTCACAGATCAATCAAAAGTTCATTATAAGCAGCCAATATGAATTGAAAATACATAATAGACTGTTCAAATTCATGTCTGTGGTCTGCTGCTCCAGCTTCTCTGTCATCCTCTTAAATAACTTTTTATGAAAAACAAAAAACTCTTAACTTTTAGGCTGTTCCCTCAAAGGTGCCTTATCTGCTCTGTGGGGATTGGTTAGTTGAACGCTTGTTTTCACGGCTCTGCATTCTGTTGGTGGCTTGCTTTGAAGTGATGGGCTAAAATGGCTGACAAAACAACGATAGAATGTACCACAAGAGGGTAAGGGGGAAAGCCTGTCAGGCAGCTACTGGCACTATAAACAGGGAAGAGAAGACGTCAGGGAGCTGCAGACTTTTTTTCTTGTGCACATAGTAAACAAGCAAAACATACTGAAGAGCGTGAAAAAGCACAATATACGCTCTTTTAATGGTGGGACCTGATAATTACCTCCACCAAGGAGGTTATGTTATAAAAAGTTATGGATGGTTTTTGATGAAATTTTCAGGAAATGTTCAGCATTGGAAAAGGAAGAAGTGATTCAATTTTGGTGTTGATCCAGATCACCGTCTGATTCCGCCATGACGAAAAATGCGATTTTCGTGAATAACTACTGAGCTAAAATAGATATCATTATGAATCCAATTGCTAGTGGTATGTTTTCACGGTCAAGGAATCTAAATATTTACATGAAATAAAGGTAGGACTAATATTTATGGTACAAATCACAATATGAGAGAGGACTGTGGTGCTGCATGGCAGAGGTCTGCGCTCCCCGAGTGCTTTTCTAGTTTGTTTCATTGGGTGATGTTTCCATAGCTGCAAACAAACATTTACCAAACTGACCCATTTAAAATTATCTCATGTATTGTAAGAGAAAGAGAGGGCTAATTGCTGTGACCCAGCACCATCGAACACTCCAGTGACGCTCTGCAACTAAGGTTGTTCTTACTGCGAGTATAAAAAACAGTGATTTAAGGCTTTTACATGTCAGGACACTCAGCCGTCTGAAACAGCTATAATCTATACTTAGGGCATTCATACTTTTCTGCATTTTACTGCAGGTGACAAATATGCACAGGGCTGCAACGTCACAGCCAATGGGTTATGGTTTTGAACCTGGTCAGGGTCTTGCCTTATTGAGTTTGCAAACTCTCCCTGCTCTATTATGGGCCTAGAAACATGCTCCTTAACAATGTGAATCAACTAAACATTTTTATTAGCTCCATTTGAGTGGCCCTGAAGCTCCATGAAATCTCTCCAGGAACTTGACTCTGAGAGGAAAAATGCTACGCCCCTCGTCCCAGCGCAGCGACAACACAACAGGCACATAAAGGGGGCTAGTGCACACAGAGAGTTTAAATTGCAGGGTCAGCCGGGTTGTTCAAACGTCCGTGTCCAGGGGGGGAGGGAAGTCGAGGCAGGGTGACAGTGAGTCCTGACTGTGTGTGGAGCTAATCCCAGTGTCTGAGTCTGTGTCTGTGATGTCCAGAGGGGACAGGCTGTGTTTGAGTTTCACTGTCTGAGAAGAAACGCTGCACTGAGTCTCACTCTGCAGAAGAACGGGACTGCTTGGCTCCTCTTCTTCTTCTTTGTCTGATATCTGCAGGGAGTTCAGGTTGGCGGCCAACTGCCAGCACTCCTGGTCCTTGGAGAGCAGACTGGCCTCGTAGTGCTGCAGCTGTTTGTCTATTTCTGCAGCCTGACTGTGAAGGGAAACACCAGTGAAGAGGCTGTGCTTCAGTTCATCCTGCAGCCTCTTCAGTTCAGCTGAGAAGAACAATTGGTCCGTCTCCATTGGGGGCCAGGAAGCAGCTGCAGCTCCTTCTTGTTCACAGTCCTCATATGGGCTCAGAGGGAAGTTCGCCCTCCTCAGCTCAGCATCGATGTCATGAGACAGCTGGAGGATCAGCTCCTGATGCCTCTGGACCTGTAGCTCCAGCTGCTCCACCCCATCGCTGGTGTACAGATACTCCTGCAGCTGATCCTCGATGTGCTGATCCAGACTTAGACCATGGGCCTCAGACTCAGCCTCCCTCACTGTTTGCAGATCCAACCGCTCGATCTCTAGGTCCAGCTCCCTCATGCGTTGGATCTGCTCTCTGATGGTGTGGTCCTGGTTCAGAATGAGTTGCACCATCCGGTCCACTTCATCCGCCCCTGGTGAGCTCCTGCTTTCTTTGTGAAGCCTCTCCAGCTTCCTGAAAGCCTTCTTCACCATCCTCTTCTGTTTCTCAGCTGGCAGAGCCTGGGCATGCAGGCTGCGGCCATTCTCAAATCGCTTCGGCCTGGCTCCTCTGGACTTCCCGACCTTCTTGGTAGGCTGGGGCACAAATTCACTGCTTTTGACCAGAATGAACTGGATTAAGGGTCTCTGGTCTCCCCAGGCATACCAGAGTCTGAGGATCCTGGTGAGAGGGGGTAAAACTCTCTCGAAACCTTTCCACCTCTCCACCAAACAGAAGTCTTTGGCCTCCCCACGTAGGACCTGCTTGTCTGGGACTGACCTGTGGTCGTCCAGTAAAGCTTGAATCATATCCGCACATGTTGTGTGCTTTGTCACTCCACAGACGACCTTCTCCTCATTGCAGACTGTAACCTGAATCTCCTTTCCCACCACAGGCTCGGCGTCTTTTGTCCTGGAGGAAAGAAAGAAGAAAAGGTCACTCAGCAAAACTGGCAAAGGAATAAAACATTTACACCTCTAATGTTTAATGACCTGTCTTTATAAGTAGTTAATATTTCAGCAGTAAAACTCTGTTGCATCACAAGTTAGCAGCACATAAATGGAGATACAAAAGCTGAGCAGTGAGTCCAGCCTCCCTTTGTATCAGCATTAAATGTTATTCAGTGTTTTAGCCATGATTAACATGACGTGTCTTGTTATGATGGCTCAGTCACTATAGGTACTATGACAAGACACCCTGTGGAAAATTAAAGGGATAGTTCAGTATTTTTGAAGTGTGGTTGTATGAGCTCCATATGGCCACTAAGTACATAAGGTACAGTAGAAAGTTCTCTCCCTCAGTAAGCCACAGTCTGTAAGAGTTTGTTACGCAGAACCTGTCACTAACAGGAAAGTATTATAAGTACAAAAAGGTATTTTCTCTGCCTACAAAAACTCCCACCAGAAAAGAATACCACAATTTAAGAGTATGCTACATATGCATGATTTTAAGTGCATTAACTCTTTGGAAATATAAAATTTATCAGGAACTAACTGACTCAAGTCACATATTCCTCCGTGCAGCACTGTTGCAAGCCGCTAAATCACTCTGCCTCACTCTCGGCTGTTGTAAACATAACAAGCTAGCGGCTTCAAATGCCAGTTATATCCTTGTGTAAATTTTATCATGTATTGTAATTCTTTTATTCTGACTGTGGGTGGTGTGAGGAAGAGACAATGTAGGAAATTAAAAACCAGTGACGATGAAGTTCCATTTACTTTGGAGCCAATAGGATACCAGTATGAACTGAAGTCCACAGAAGAAGAGCTGCTGAAGATACAGAGAACTACTGCTGCCAACTTCAGGATCTGTCTGAGCCAGAGGATACTGGTGACTTTCACACCGACTGGATCACTTATTAAACAGATTTTCCTGCTCTTCTGAATCCTGGAGTTTTGAGGACAATCTTCAATTTTCTGAAGATAAACTGGAACTAAGTCCCAAATCTGAAGAACCTAATCAAAGCAGTCTGAGAGTTTAACTGAAAACTAGTACAGTGTCTTCTCCTTTTATAGCATTGTATGTGGTCACGTGATGTTGTTTTTGGTGAGGCAGAAGGCCTTGCAGGTGCAGTAAGTTCAGCAGGTCCATGGGAATAACTTCGGTTTCTGGGAAGAAAAGGCAATGAGAGGGCTAAGAGGGCTATGTATGATCATGCAATGTGTTTTTATGTGGGAAAGCAGTCTCTAGCAAGGAGAGGGCAATGTAAGGTCATGTACGGGTTATGTAAGGTCATGTCAATAAGCAATGATTTTACAGCAATTCAGGATAGTTCAAATATATAAAAAACTATAAACAATATACAAGAGTCAAATTGTTCTTCACATGACAGTTTATCCTAAAAGTAAGGAGTAATGATCTGTCATTGACAAACACACAACCATTACTGTTGGGTATTAGCATCAGCAGGATTGTGTGGCTGCGCGAAGGAATACATGACGCGAGTCGGTAAGTTCCGAATAAACTTTATATTTCCAAAAAGTTATAGCACTTAAAGCTATGGTCTACGATTTGGAAGCTTTGTACATATTAATAACACCGTTTATAAGGCTGTTATGATCCTATGGTCCTATCTACACAGTATAAAGACCAAAAAGAACGAAAAAAATCCATTCAGTATATCCGCTGAAAAGCTGCATACTAGCTGACCAATCAAACCTAAGAACCTGCGACTATTAATTGGTCCGTGAGTTAGTCCATGAGTCCATCCAATCTCGCCTCGCCACGCAGTACGCAGCTGCCTTTGCCCATGGTCCCGCCTTCCCTCTACCTCCGTGAGCAGCTAGCAGCGTTAGCTACTGAACTATCATGGAGCCGGAAAAGCCTAGCGCCGAACCCGAATCCGCCTCCCTCGGGCCCAACGGAGCTCTGCCTGCGGGTTGAGGCCTGTTAGCGGCTAACGGCTAACGAATAGCCTCAGCCGGCCGTCAGACCTTCAGCATCGGGCCGTTTGCCCCTGGTTGATCAGGTAATGGCTTTGTTTACTACAGTGGGTGATGTCTGCTGAATAACTCTGGTTAGTTTGTGCCTGCACAGGCTAATAACTTGTAGGGGAGCGGTTAGCCTGTTAGCCGCTAATCGTGAGCACTGTAAGCTGTGCTCGGCAGGACAGAGTGAGGAAGATAAATCCTTACCCACACTCGGCTCCGCTCTGGCGGCGCTTAAACCCGCATTGCCGCCGGTCCAGTTGAAATGGCTACTGCTGTGTGTTATAACGGAGATGTCTGTCTTGTTTGATACTTTCAGTTGAGCTGAGCTGTTTTGGATTGAGTTTGCTGCTGATATATTGTGCTAGTCGCTCGTAGCTCAGTCCGAGGGGGCTTTATGAGGCGTCACGAGCTGGGGGCGGGATCTTGGAACACGGAGGGGAGAGGTGAGGGAAGGAGGGGCAGGCTGCGGTTTCAAATCGTAGACCACAGCTTTAAAAACATGTATAGGTAGCATACTCTCAAACTGTGGGATTATTTTTTGATGGGAGTTCTTGTAGGTGGAGAAAATACTCTTACAATACTCGGTACAATACTTCTCTGTTTGCGTAACAGACTCTAAAAGTCTGTGGTTTGCTGACGAAGAGGGGAGAACTTTCTACTGCATCGAATGCCCTTAGTGGCCATATGGAGCTCATACAACCCCACTTCAAAAACACTGAACTATCCCTTTAAAATTAATTATAATATTCTGGCTCTAAAAAATGTATAGAAATATTTAAGGTAATATAAGCAATTAGCTCAAATATAGTTATGACTATTTTCTCAAAAGTTCTTTATGTTGTGCGAGGATTAGATTTGGAGAGGGTTTGAGGAGCTAAACTCTAGTCTTATTTTACAGAGCACCATGTTCTTACTTTTTGTTTTTAGCTTGTTCCCATATTCTAACATTCTTCTTTGCAGCTCTACTTAAATAGTTCTCCATTAGTTCACAGAGCAGAGAACTATCTGGCTCATTTTGTGCTCCCTGTCTTGATTCTATTAGTCTGTTACTCATCGTCTCGCTCATCACAGTTGATGACTTAATGGTTTCATGATATTTAACCCCAAGGCCCTCATTACCTTTTCATCTGGATGGTCAAACTTGCTCAAAAATTGACCTCTGATGGGCCGACGATACCCATTTTTTACATGCTTAATGGAGCACCGGTAATATCAGGAGCTAATATCCAGTCATTAAATGGTCAGCGCTGGCAAAGCAGACATCCACAACATGGTGGAATAATCCAATAAGAAGATAAGATTAGCAGACGTTTCAGTCTGATTCAATGAAAAAGACTGATGCAGCATGTGATCATTGATATAAAGATAGATTCAAATCATAGATAACATGGATCAACATTATCTAAATAGCATGTTTGTGTCTCAGTGAAGTTGTCTGACATGAGATGATGCTTCACAGGTGCTTTTAAGTACTAAAATTTTAAAGGATAAAATACATATTCACGTAATTAACCAGATAAAAAAATGTGTGGCTGTGCAGCAGTTCAGCAGTGGATGAAGAGAAAGGGAGCGTGATGGAGACCTTCAATATGACATGATCAAGCATGAGGTACGTGGCAAGGTGGCAAAGCAGGTAGTGCCCATGCCTCACAGCAAAGAAGGTTGTTGGTTCAATCCCTGAGTAATTCAGGTCAGAAAGCCAGGAGAGAACCCACACATGCACACGTTTTCTACTGCTAGGTCGGAATGGTTGTCTCTCTATGTTGCCCTGCAATTGGCAGGCAGCTGGTTCAGGGTTTACCCCACCATCCACCCATGTCAGCTTGGATAGGCTCCACCACCTACGACCATAAAAGGGATAAGCATTGCAGATAATGAGGTCCAAGATCTCCACTAAGAAATCCAAAACTGGAAGTTTTATTCTTTGATTAGTGGAAATTTCAGCAAAGTTGGAACAAAATGTCTTTAAGGGTTCTTACTGTACAAGCGTCGGATGAACATTTTGATCTTTGACTTATGACTTTGAAACTTGCAACCCTGATACATCCTTGAAAATATCTTGTTAATCTACCAAGGTAAATGGCTGACCTTCTTGTTCACACTGGGCACTCACAGTAGGATGACAATCTGCAGACTGCAGGTTCATCCTGCTGTGGGTGGGGGAGGGGAAATACAGAGGAGCAGCGGGTTAGCTTTAGGCATCGGTGGCACTGTGGGATAGTGCGCTTGGTCAGTGATCGTGAGGTTGCAGGTTCAAGCCCAGCTCTGGGCGACACGAGGCGATGTGTCCTTGGGCAAGACACTTAACCTCAAGTTGCTCCCACTGCTGTGTCAGTGGTGTGTAAATGGGCATGAAAGTACGTGAATGTGTTAGAGATACTGATGGATAACTAACATAGAAACTCAAATACTCAATGTGAGGGCGAATGGGTGTGAATGGGTAGGTGTGACCTGCAGTGTAATGCAGCTTTGAGTAGACAAAAGACTAGAAAAGCGCTATATAAGCTCAAGTCCATTTAACATTTAGAGTGAAAAACCTGCTGTTTGTGTTCACACACGCAGCTCGCTTGGGTCATGTCAGGATAATTTCTGAGTTTTTGCAAGTGTCAATTAAGCAGACATGTTCTTCTGTGCAACAAACATTTCTTTGAATTGTGGAGCAAAGCGTTCTGAAGACATGGTGCATAAGTACTGGTGCTCCAGAGGCAGACGGCCTGAAAACAAAAGTGGCAAACAGAGGCTCCTCTTGTAAGACTGAAGACTTATTTTAGTGCAGATTGGAATTCTTGGTCTTCAGTTTTACAACCTAACAAGAATTTATTCAATAAACTGTTAACACTAATAAATCAGAGTAGCGTGCTTACAATCCTGAGTCATGTGAAGTTGAGGTCACAGCCTGTAAAAATGAGAAGTTGCAGACTCACTGAAGAACTCAGTGTTGGCCATTTTGAAAGCTTGGGTAATCGAACATATGTACGCTAATATGTTAGTTTAAGGTAGGTTTAATTTTGGACCATGCAGAGGGCAGAGACAGATTACAAGGTGTAACAAGAGGATTTATTGATGGAGAGTTAAGGGGAAGCAGAGATGTAAAGAGAGTGAGGTACAAGTTGAGGGGATTCTCAGAGAATGAGGCAGTGATTACAGGTGGTTTGCATTTAGTGTGGAAGTGCTCGTGGAGGCATTGAAAGGAGGAGTAAAAACACACAGGTAAGTAAAGGGCAAAAAAAACAAAAGTACAAGATTAATTTAAAGACTAGAGCGCTCTAGAGACTCGAGAGTTTGGCTAAGAAGCCACACAGAGCTGCAGAAATCATCTGGTGCCTGAGAAGTGTCCAAGGGGAGCTTAAGTAAGTGCAGGTAATTACAGAATGAGTCTCAGGTGAGAGACTGCACTGAGCCTCAGAGCTGGGAAGCCACCTCCATTCTCCATGAGGCAGCAAGCAAAGGAACAAAAAAAAAAACACAACAAAGAGCAAAAAGAAGCCCAAAGCTCTGCATAAATTTCTCTAAAACAGAGATAGTCACATGCTACAACGATTTCCCCATCCTTTGTTTGAATTATTTATTCAATTTCACCTTGTTCTTCACCGGCAGCTCTCCCTCTCTCTTCATGAAAGTTTCTAACCGATCCTTTTGCAGCGGGATGTCTAGCCTGCACTCGTTTTTTGAGCCTGAGCAGAATAAACTGTCCTGATTCAATTACTCAAAGCCCCACATGACAGCAGTGTTATGTCCCAAAATAGAGGTCTTCCCCAGAAATATGCAGGAAGTTGTTAGAATTTCAGAACCTATCATAAATCAAGTGAAGAAAGAGCAAGAAATGGCTGTTTTATTCCAGTCTATTAGGGTAGGCTGACTGCTCAAGTAGCCCTTTAAGCCCACTTATAATGCCGCGCTCATCAAACCATGCTTTTTTACTCAAATAGTTACTTTTTATGTTACAGTTAGTTCCAAGTATGTATTTAATAAAGCCATACCCTCAGCAATCCATTTTTTACTGTGAAGCTGATGACTTTAATTTAATCAGTCAATCATGATATTTATACTTTTTATTTTATAATGCTTGGCCTCTTGTATCTCCAGTGTCTTTTTTAGGCCGTATCCTTGGTTGACTCTGCCCACATTACACACCAATCATCACAAGGAAGGATGCACAGAAGCACACATGGTCTAGAGATGGCAAAGATACGACCCACCTGCAGGCCGACACCACAGCAGGATGCATAAGTGTTCAAACAGGAGAACTTAAACACCTCTCTATCTCGCAGATTCTACTGTCTGATACTGCAGTGCTCGCTTCCCACGCTGCATGAGAAACACACAGCCCAGTATTGTGTAAACCCCTGTGAATAAGGTCTCAGGAATGTATGCAACAATGCAACAGGTTGGTTAATGGTTATGGAGACCCTCGGAGACACACAGAGCAAAGCAAATACCTGAGCAATGTGCAGGCCGAATGGATCCTGCATGCCTCCAACATTCACAGACAAGGACCGTGACGACTCATGACGGCAAGGTTTCCAGATACAGCCTGTTTAGAGAACATGGCAGACGCTGCTGGTACACAATGAGGAGATGGTGGGTGGATGTTGTGAAGGATCAGCCTGTGTTCAACTAGTTACTGCAACTTTTAAACTCATATGTATCTTGAGTTTATGAAACAACTTTGTGTGGAGACAAAGTCAAAAATTTTGTGATTATGCAAATTATAAGTATAAAGGTAGGTTTCTGCAGCACCTATGAGCTTGAGGGAAACCCATCTGTTAGAGGAGGTGATGAACTTAAAAAAACATATTTTCAAGTCCTCTTCAACAAAGAAAACGGAGCTTATGTTTTCTAAGTAGTCTGGCTAATTGCTGGGATCATTGAGGACAGCATCAAATCACTAGGGGTCACTTTGTCCGTCTTAAAGTAGCTTACTATGGCTTCAAGTGGACGTCTTCGCTTCAGTCAAGGCTACTGTGAAACTGCAATTAACTCTACTACCTGATGTAAACAAGCAAACAGAACAGAGAGCATTAGGAGCTTCTTAGTACCCCAGTCCAGAGCCTTACACCAGTTTTGATAATATTCGGAGAACAGCAGTAACAGGCAAACTGCTTATTTATATCCAAATAATCATGATTAATGACCATATCCAACTTTGTGATTACTCAACAAATCAAGTATTTGCTTATGGTGTTAATTTATAACTCACACCAAATATGGTAATCAGAGAAAAACATAAATAACATCTTATTTCTTGCTTAGTACTACTTAACGCCAACTTTGGATATAAAAATCTACTTCATTTCTAGCAACAAGAAGAAAGGACTATAAGACATGTCCTCACTGCTGACAGCAGTCAACTTGTGAAGCAGCTGCATCCTTTAGCTAGAAGACAGAAAACCCCTAAAGTTGGGATTTTCACTTTATATTGAGAGGGAGTATATTCAAGTTGGAAAAAAATCTCCACCTCTTCTTCGGTTAAGACATGCTCAAGGACAACAGCCCTTACCACAACTTTTGCTTTTTGGGGCAAATAATCAATGTCAAGGTTTTTAGATGGACCATTTATCTCATAGGACCCTAGATGCCCCTAGATCTGTTAGAAAAAATGATAAATCACGGCATGTGCAGACGGAAAGGGAGATGATAACAGCTTATGTATGAAATCGGACATAAAAACTGCATACTGTTGTTCTTGAATTCATTGAAAATTTGACCTAGAGACAGAGCAGAAAGTGGAGCAAAATAGAGTTTTATGGGTACTGCAATTTAATGTCCATATCCACTTCTCAGTGTTTAGCAGTGAAGATTTTGACTTATACTGACTTTCAATGTAATCCTAAATTGCCTGTAGGCCAACTAAAAGTAGCCTATAGGCATCAACTGCCCCCTGGCCAAAGTGTAGATACTCCAGTTTTAAACTGACAATATATTTACGTACTTATTCTCAGATGTTTTTCATGTATTGCATAAACAAATCTGTTTTTGATTGGCACATGCCAATGTCTGAAAACATGCAGGTGAATAAACAGCCTCTTTTCACATTCCTGTATTTCACAGAGGCCAATCTTTGACCTCAGCTTTACAGGAAGAGGGTACAGTGAGGCAGGGAAACACCTGTATTTGTCCCAAGCCACAATCACCAGTGCTCACATGACATCCTGTCGCTACGGCCCGACAGAGGGAGGAAGGGGAAAATGGATTCAAAAGCAATAAAAATAAATCTGTTTTCAGAAATTCCACTCTCTGTAACAGTGGTGAAATAATCTGATTTATAGGAGGGGCTGTGCAATGTCTCACAGTAGTGCCTTATCAAAGTGGCTTGAGAGTGGAGAAGTAAGCAGATGTAAATGAACTGTTTGTAGCGTGTGATGACCAAGCTATCTATGTGACTTAATTTTCCCACAGTTCAATTCATGTGCAGTATAGGGATGTAACGGTATGAAAATTTCATATCATGGTTATTGTGACCAAAATTATCACAGTTATCATTATTATCGCAGTATTGTTGCAGTGCGCTCAAAATGTTCAAATGGTAGTTTAACACAGTCTTGAAATCATTTAACCCCTTCAATATTATAATTTTAACATCTCTTTTGTCTTTTTTGTGAATAACTGTGTCAGGAAATGTCCTAAAAGTAAATTTGTTGAAACTTTTTTCATTAGAAATAAAAGTAAACAATTTTGGAAAGTATTTGTCATTATTTTGTTATAAATGCTTTAACAGTGTGTAATTACAAGAATAGAAAAACACAAATTTGTACTTTTAACAGGTTTCTCTTCATAAACAATTGTAACTGAACATGTTCAAAGTTTTGAGACGGCCAAAATAACTTTAACCTATTTTACAAACACTCACACATTTTAGTTTGCCTGCAGCATTAGTGTCCATGTTACAGCTCTTATAATAGACCATGTCCAGGCGCTTTTTTGTTTTGTTTTGTTTTTGTTTTACTAACGACAGTCCCTTAAGCAGTTAGCCCCCTTCAAGACTCTCCTCTGGCCTCCCCTTTCCATGGCAGATCTCCTCAACATCTCCTTTAATATTTACAAATTACAATTGATGAAATCTATAAAACACGAACTATGGCAGAAAAAGACTATCTGTTACGACAAAACACGGCAAATAAACAGCGAAAGAACAGCAGGAAAACACTCTAAATTGATACTCACGCTGTTATTTACAACCTTTATACATTATTTACTCAGAAAATCCTGATAAACCTCCTATAATTCACTCAGGTTTGGCACTTTGAATCCTCTCTCTTTCTCTGCTTGCTTACGCGAGGAATTACAGCAGTTTTAATCACGTGCAATTTTGTCTTTCACCGCAGCTTCGTGTTTGAGACAGGGATTTTACATCCTTGTAAAATCCAAACTTCAACCAGACTTTAGACTTCAGCCGTTTCGAGTGGCAAAACCAGTGAGAGTCTGAACGAGGCTCTTTTCGGGCTTTTCCAGGCAAAGAGCAGCATCAGCGTGACTTACTGACACAGTGTGGTGATCAAACACGGTATAACGGTAATTTTAATATGACACAGTAATAATTACCGTGGGAAATTTTACCACAGTTTACCATTTTACTGGTAACCGTTACATCCTTAGCACAGTTACTAGTGCATAGCATTAGTGTGAGTCCTGAGATTTCTGAAGTGAGAGAAAACTGAGCTGTGACACTGTGGCTCATGGCTCATGCCATGCACCTCACACAACCTCACTTCACAAAACCCAAACTCTTCCTTTAATTTTGAATGTTTCCAATAGAATGTAAGTGTCCCTTAGTGTTACACCACATGCTTTAAGATTATTTTGAAACATTGTTAGTGTGAAAAGCAATTAGTTTGGTCATATTCTCGAAATTGTTTCAAGAGGTAATTCAGGTCAGGTTGAGTTTTTCATGAGTTAGAGAGCATTAAGAATTTATTAGATAGTTGAATTGAATTACAAAAACGGAAAAGAAAAAGTATGAATGCTTCAATTACTAGAAGAAAAATGTTTTTTTTTTTTTTTAAAAAAAGACATCACTTTCTTAAAAGCGTGAAATATTTATCGGACAGCAAACACTTCAGTGAGTCTTTCAGGGAAACCGAGGACTTGAGCCCACTCCAGCTCACTCCCTGCCTCTATAAAGAAAATAAGAGCACACATAATTAAGCTGATTGCATCGCAGCTAATACTCTCATCAGGGCTGTCACTTCTGCTGCCATTTGATATTAATGATTTGGGACTAAGAGGAGGTAACCAGACACAACAAATGAGGGTGCCCTCATGAGTCTCAGCTTCAGGGGATGAAAGATGAAACTGAAAATGATTTTTATAACAAACTCCCAACTTCTGATGAAAAATATGCCATCAGAATAGCAAATGTGGTCTTTCTTGGAGTATCATACAGACCAGGTCTTACGGGGACATTCTGCTGTTCAGGAGTATCAGAGACTTGAACATTCAACACTCGAGTGAACGCAGGAAACCTGAGCAGATCAGCTTGACCTCCGCTTGAACCCCCAACCTGAGAAACCTCGAGAGAGCTCTGGGACACGTGGGAGGAAACCGCAGTGAAACAATCTGAGTCTCTACGTGGGGCGATTGCGTTACAGCTCCACCATGGTGGCATGGCAGCGTTCCACAATAAAACTCATAATAACACTCCTGAAGACACTAACAAGCCCCTCTGTGTCGTGGAGCTGCAGGTTATCACACATGACTGCATACTGAGGGCTCGAGCGTGTCGTAACAAATGACAGAATTATTGCTCTGCGCCGTCCCGGCTTGTTTTATCAGACTGATATGACAGATTAATGCAAATACTGCACACAAACAGAGCTTTGATAAGAGTCAGTGAGCACATCCTAAGGCTCAACAACATCTGATTTTTAACCATGAATGTAAAAGTTTAAGGCCTTTCTGATTATCCAGATTTGCAGAATTTTCTTTTCTTCTCGACACAGCTCTGGTAAAAAGCTGCTTTACCAGATTTGATCATAACTTATCTGTATTTTGTGGTGGTGGTAGCCATGCAGGTGATATTGTTCTCACTCCTCCCTTATTTAAAGATATTTATCTGTGAGAATTTGGCTGCTGCTCCAAGGCAATCCAACCATTTTGCATTTGTTTTGTCATGCTCGGATTAAAGAAAACAGTTTAAAACAAAGAGTCTACTGTCACACTGAGGGCTGAGAGTTTTTTTTTTTGCTTTGGCACAGCAGTGCTCCTCCTTACAAAACTAAATAAATCTGCACAGTAAGGCTGAGATACAGTTAAAGCTCAATAAAGCTCAAGAATGAGAGCTCAGAGGATAATCTGTTAACTACTGAAAGGATGTTTGACTCTGCTGTGTTACATATGTACTCAAAAACTGGCAGCCTGTGCAGCAAACCAATCACAAGGCTGGCTATGCATGAAATTTTGACCTGCATTTTGGGGGATGTGCATGTCAGTTCATGAGCGTAGCCCTCTGTTACCCCTTTTCCACCAAGCTGGTTCCAGGGCTGGTTCGGAGCTAGAGCCAGACTTAGCATCAGTTCTTTGGTTTTCCACAGACTAAGCACCGGTTGCTGGCTCTCAAAACCGGTGCTTGTCAAGCACTAACTCTTTGCTGGGCCAGCAGAAAGAACCACGCTACATCGGGGGCTATGGCTTACATCAGGGGGTGGGGGCGGGATTATTGACTAACCAAAGCAGAGTAAAAACACGGAAGCACTCTTACTCGCCTTCTCAAGCGTGATCGCTGTTCGTTGCGTAATCGTCGAGCAGCATTAACTTGCTGGATCGCCAACTTTTGCTCTCCAATTGAATTTGGCGCTAGTTGTTACGGGAAACTGGCGTGACGAATACAGACGTATACATCGGCGTGATGACGTAGCCCTCTGGTCGGCACCCGTTTGAGGAAAAGCAAACGGTTCTTAACCGGTTCTCACTTGAACCAACTGCAAACCGGCTCTAGCACCAGCACTAGCACCAGCCCTGGAACCAGCTTGGTGGAAAAGGGGTATGTGTGATTCCAGGCTACGCTGACCTACTGTGGCAATATTCTCTATTATAGACGGACACTCACTATCTAACCCTCCTGTTTCACTTTGCTAACAAGAAAAAGAATAGGCCTGTCAGGATAACATATTTTGCTGGACGATAATTGTCCGAAAAATTAGTGCCAATCAAAGATATTATTGTCAATATTATTTTGAAACGTCATTTTTCATTTATGTACTTATAATATATGTCATAATAAAGTGAGTACACCATATCAAAAGCAATATACTGTAACTTTTTAAGAGTATTTAACTGTAATTGGAGGGTCAAGATCTTTTAAATAAAATAAATTTAAACAAACAATACAATCAATTTGACAAACAAAAAAAGCAAAAGAACCCCATGAAAATGAAATGGACTCTTTTTTTTAGGAAAAATTGCATGTAAATAAAATAATTGTACTAATCAAAAACAATAAAAAATAGACCCTGTCTCTGTAAAGAAAAAAGAACTCCAATAAAACACACACAACAATAAAAACAATAAATAAAATAGAGTTTCTACAGTTCAGGAATTGTCTGAGACATGTACTTTCCCCCAGTCAATCCATACTGTCGGTCAAACATTTTTAACATTGCTGATTGTTCAATTGATTGAATTTCGGTTGCATTTCTTTTGCAATGTGGCAAACAACACTGTCTGTGAGCGACTCATTTTGCGCTGTTTTATTTATATTGACTTTGCCAACCAAACGCCTCAGTAAGCGCTGACTGTCAGGAAGAAGGCTCTGCTGCACCTCCCCTTCTTCTTTTTCGTTGTAACTGCTTTCAAACAAATGCAACATATCGGCTCTTCTGTGTTCATGGGCTCACACCTTGTTCATTCTGTTTAAAACCAAAATATTTCCACACTGGGGCTGTTGCAGTCAGCTTAAAGCCCAAATTCCACTGCATGCGTATCCGGTCCGTCTCCGCTCCACTGTGGCAGCAGAGCCGATCCGTTTCCATTACAAGCAATGCGTGTACTTCCACCAGCTGCGGCACAGCTCCGGCACGGCTGCGTATCTGCTCCGCCGGCCTCCGGCTGACAGAGCAGATACTCAGAGCTTCTATTTTTGCCGGATGCCGGACCACGGCGCAGCAATTTAGCACACAGAATAGGACAGGAAGTTGAGCACAAACACAAAATAAAACATCCGTAGATGTTTCAAAATAAAATAAACCGTGTCAACAACGGAAAAGTACTGTACCTGGAAAACGTCATTTAGGGCGGAGACAGACCTGGTGTCAAAAGTCCAGTCTCACCCCACTTCACCATGGATGAGGAGCTTTTGATTTTGGAGGTGCAAAACCACAAAATACTTTATGAGCTCGTTGACCCGCTGCAAGGCGGAGCCGCAATGCTTCGTACCACAGACGGATCCAGTGGGAGTTGACGCGCGTCAGATTACGGAGCAGAGCGCAGAAGGACCAGATACGCATCCAGTGGAATCCCCCAGTAAGAACTGTAACTTTTGTGCCTTCATTCATATTAGTGTTTGTTTCCTTGTTACTCCTCACGACATTCACTTCAGCTCTCTCCGAGTGGCCCCGCCTCCCCCCCAAAGATTTCATCAGCGACAAATGCTCACTCCGCTATGAATCCGCTAAATCCACTATAGAACCGATGCACCCCGGTGTTAAGAAAAATGGACGGAGTGAGCCATCTTCTCATTCAGCCTCTTTGGTAGAAAGAGAGGAGGAAAACAAACATGCATGCATGTGTCAGTTTATTGAGGCTGGCAAACTTACCGAGGAAGTTTTTATTTATCGTTAGGTTAATTGATTTATTGATGATCGTGACAGGCCTAACAATGGACAGACTTCACTGGCAGATATTTTTGGAACTTCAAATGCTAAAGAAGCTCACACAAACTCTGGTGCTGACCAAAGAATCAAACTCTGGTCGAAGTGTAGTGTAAGCAACTTGTAGTGTTGACATTTCTTTATTACATTGAAAACAAATGTCAGCACTACAAACCTCTCTAGAGAAAGGATATTTTTACTCCACTTCTGACATGTTTTGATGCAAGTTTGTTTTTCGAAGTGATACAGATTCTGTAGTGCAGTATTGTTACCTACTACATTATCTGACTGGCCTGTGATAAATGTGACTGGTGTGATGATCACCCAAGTTACAATCATGCATGCTGTATTTTAAAGCTAATTTAGCTTTTCAAAAATAAAAATAGTATTTCAGCTTGGATCACCACTGATGTATGAACAATAGAGTTATTGTACAGAACACCACAACTGTGTTTCTTCAGAGGCCAACTGGAGTACATACAAGACCCTGAGGGGATAATCTGTGTGAACTGAGTTTTATGATGATCCAACCAATAGGTGAGGAGATAAGTCAATAAAACTACGAGTGTCAAACTTGTAATAAAACTTCAAAAGGAAGAAAAAGACCCCAGAGGCTGGAATTCAGCCAGGGGTGTCGAAATATTTCTGGAGGGGTTTTTTTCTGCTAAAATGAAAATGACAGTGAAAGACTTTATCGAAATATGAAGACAAACTTTTCTCTGAATAAAGTCTTTGTCACTGTGGAAAACTTCAGGATCATCCTAGACTTTACTCAGTTATTGGTAGAGAGGACGTTAAACTGACAACAAGAGAACGTTTCTTTGACATTTACTTGAACCTGCTCCTGATGCTCTGCCATGTATGACACACATGATCTTTATGCTTCCCTTATATTAAATGTTAATAACATCAGGTCATAAGATTTAGAAAAAAAACATTACTAAACCATTTCCTGAGCTAATAAAAGCAGCTCTGCTCCCAGACAACATGTCGTACACGTATGAGTTAATCTGTTTATATTGTGTATTTGTCATTAAAAGGATCATGAAGACAAGAACACAATCATTTCTTCAGATTGATTCAGATTGAGGTTTTCTTTAATATGGCAGTACATCTCACTGAAGAGCAGACTCCTATATTTTCTAGTTTGGTCAGCCCTCGTCAGTGAGATGGTGCCGTGAAAGGATTCCTGAAGAGGCAGACCTCTAGGTTTGACACTCTTGGGGAAAAATAATTCTGCAGATGGAAAAAAGCAATTTCAGTGGGTGTACTCGTGAATATGTAAAAATAGATCCCCTGTCATTTCCTCTCAGTAACAGAGATATCTCAGACTTTGGTGTAGTGTAAACATGCTATCTTCAGCTGATTATTTATAAAGAAGAAACCAAAGTAAACAGAGACCGCGGAGGAGCAGATGGGGGCTGCTGGACAGGAGGTGCTTCCTCTGGCTCTTATCTCATCCCTCATGAGGGACGGGTGAGGAAATAACATCACTTTTCAATCCTGATATGCTGGGACGACTCCCTGATAGGAATCTGTGAGCAGAGACACATCACACCCCGTCCTCTTTTTCCCCTGGGACAGCACCCAGCAGATGTACTGACATATTTCAATGGAAATTTGGATTACTTAAGACTGACAAGATGTAGGAGGGGTTTTCTTGACTTTGTTTGACTTTTCTCACTTAAAGGTGCTATGAGGAGAATCTATTTGTGGCGACGTAAAGACTTCGCTACCCATGAGCACGCGCGGCGACTGTCGTAATGCTGCGTTCCAGTAACCTCGGAACTAGGAGTGACATCATCTCCAACTTATCTGCGTTCCAGTTGAAGTTGGAAAAAAACATGCCGATCTACCAGGCTATTGTTAGCTGTTGTTAGCCCGCCCTGTGTTGTTGCTCACAAATATCACATGAAGAATGTGATTATCACTATGGCAGCATTTTTGTAAATATAAGTCTAACAATACGATGTATACAGCTGATCTAGAGCGACACACCCCAGTCAGAAGTGCAAATAAATGGATTATTACAGGAGCTTAAAGGAACACTACACCCAAACAACAATTTGGCCTCATTTTCTACTCACCCTCATGCTGAGCAACACTCTGGAGCACTTTTTTGATGTCTCAAATGCAGCTGGAGGTCCGGGGTGATTTTCGCTGTGAACATACTTCCATCTAACAAGGGGCAGCCAGACCCGAAGAAAAAAGTCCATAAAGTCCACAAAAAGCGTGCCTATTTTCCTACATACTGCTCGTCGCTGTAATCCAAGTGTCCTGGTAGATGCGTCCATAATTAATTGAAAGCGAGGTCATTTAGTACATTTTTGAGCCTAAACAATGCTATAGCGTGCTTCCGCAGTGCTGCGTCTGCGCTCCCTGCGCTCGTGGCTGCGGCGGACCAATCCAGGCGGCTACATAGTGCAGGGGCGCGTGAGCGTGCACTCTCACTATAGCATTGTTTGAGACATCAAAAAAGTGCTCCAGAGTGTTGCGTTTTTGTGGGTGGGCATCCACCGAGTGTCCAGTAGGAATTTTCGACTTCGGGGAACATTCCAGTTTCCTACTCAGAACCTGGAAATTCATACTTCTGACTATAACTGGAATGCACCAAAAGACATAACCCAAGCCAAAGCGTGTGTTTGTTGTGATGCTAATAAATGCAGCTCGGACCTTCCTCAGACCTCGGTATTGATTTACAACTTCTTTTTTCATTAACTTACAGGATGCAAAGCAACGAGGTAATGTATCTCTTTCTAGTTACATAGCGGTAGTTTTTGATGTGTGACAACAAGCAATTTTTGGAAAACTTAGTATCGTAGTTTTATAGCCGGCTATATATTGCTACTTATAGCCCGGTGCTCTAAGACGTGTCCGAATAATATAAATTTGCTCTAGTTTTGATTGTCTTGTTCCCGAAGTTGAGTATCCAGGCCAGCTCTGTCCAACCCGTCTAGAAGGATAAGGAATAGCATTTATAGATAACCTATTTTAATGCTATAAAACTCATCTTAAAGTGTGTATTTCGATCAGGCATATATCTAAAAGTGAGACTTTTTTGTAATTAATTTTGTAAACTCCTCACAGTCCCTTTAACATGGCATGTCTGTTAAACACAGCAGAGATGGTGGAGCATTCATCTATTTCAGTGAGTGAAATGATTTACTTTCATTTTCAACACACAGGGAGAACATTAATTTGCTCAATGAGTATTTATGAGTTAACCCCTCATCAGTACAAAGCAGCATATGTCTGTTTCTGTTAAAGACCATGGCACAGAAAGAGAGGACACAAATGCACAACATGAAATCAATGGTCCAAAGAGCACGTGTTTATTCCAGAAAACAGGCAAGCAATCAAAGCAAGGAGATAGTATCCAGAAAGGGCTAGGCATAAAACGCCAGAACAATAACCAGGCAAGGTACAAAATGGCTTGCCTATGACTGTGAATAAAGGCTGGATTGAAGACTGTGAGGTACAACAATCTGGCACAAAACAAGTTCAGCGACAAGAGACAAGGGCCAGTGATTTCAAAATAAAACAGGAAGAACAAGGCAAAAGGAAAGTGTGCTGAATAAAAGAAAAACTCAGTGTTCAGTTTACAGGGGGAAACATGACGCAAAGAAACTAGTTTTAACAGATACAGTGTGGACAACAGGTACGCTAAGGTTTGCAATGTGGGACAACATCTAACACTCACGGTGAAGCTCACAATAAAACCTGTTTTCAGTGTGAGCTTCAAATGTCATCTCTAAAAAAGAAATGAAAACAAAGGCCATTTTTACCGCCTAACTTAAATTCAAATCTATACAAACCAACAACAAGATAAACACAGTACAGTTACACGTCCAGTTTGTGCTTTAGAGCAATCACCTGGTACATTTTTCTTTGTTCAAAAGAGGAATTTGCAGAAAATGATGAGGGTAGAAAAACAAAGAGATCAAACCTTCAAAATTTGTTATGTACTTCCATTTATTATAATGCAATAGCTATGATTTACAGTCATTTCTAATAAGCCCAACCGGCAATCCAGCAAGTGGAACAAAGCTTACATTTAGCTGTCATACATCAATTTTATTTCAATTCCATCTTGAGCACTTTACTCTTGACTCTTCTCCCTTCTCTGTGTAAAATCTTGAGCATTTATAAAGCCAAGAAAATGATAATTGGTATCATCTATGGCCATTATTATGGTAAAACTTGTGTGTGAACACAGCTGTGACAGCAGGGACACACAGCCAACCAGCAGCTGACACACACCTGCTATGAAAGCGTCACAAGCTGGATCTGACATGACGACAGTCACACTGCAAAAGCCCCACTTACACAATAACAAATAATCCATATTATACAACCCTAACCCTCCCCAATGCTGGCTTTTTAAGACCTTACCTTTCTGAGCACAATTGAGCCATTCAAGCATCTTTTTTGTGTCTTGATGATTTGTGTAAAAACCAAAAAACACAGCTAATTGGACTGCTGTGCACAGTGTTGTCATGCTGCTATTGTGGCATGAGAGCAGGATTAAGTGCAAGTTGTCATAGCTTGAGTCACATATGTCACCGACTGGCAACCAGTTAATTAGCAGTTATTGTGGTCTGAAAGTGCCACCTGATTCAACCGCAACAGCCAGGCTCACAGGAGCTGTGATGACACATACAGTACAGGCCAGATGTTTGGACACACCTTCTCATTCAATGCGTTTTCTTTATTTTTATCATTTATTACATTGTAGATTTGCACTGAAGTAATGATGGCTACTTCTTTCTATTAATTTAGTTGATTGGTTTTTGCCATAATATTAATTCTAACAGTTGTCTAATAGGGCTGTTGGCTGTGCATCCGACTGACTTCTGAACAACACAAATGATGGTCCAATCCCATTGAAAAGGCAAGAAATGTCATTAATTAACCCTTAAAAGGCACACCTGAAGAGTGAAAACCATTTCAGGTAACTACCTCTTGAAGCTCAGAAAGAGAATGACAAGAGTCTGCAAAGCAGTAATCAGAGCAAAGGGTGGTTACTTTGAAGAAACTAGAATATAAAAAATGTTTTCATTTATTTCACACTTTTTTAAGTAGGCCTACATAATTCCACACATGTTCATTCATAGTTTTGATACCTTAAGTGATAATCTACAGTGTAAATAGTGATGAAAATAAAGACAATACATTGAATGAGAAGGTGTGTCCAAACTTTTGGCCTGTACTGTACGGATTCTTTCATGTTGAATAAAGTTTAACAAATTTGATCAGGTTTACTTTTCTGTTTGGTCCTAAAAGTTCTGATGTTAAAAAATTCTTATACTTTCGCCATTAAGCCATAAGAAAGGAAGATAGATGAGTCCAAATATGCAGTATGAGCAGGGGCCTGTACTACGAAGCTGGATTAAGTCATCCAGGATAACTCTGCGACATCTCGTTAAACTTCACCGGATCTCCGTCATCCAGATCTGCTGTACTACGAGGCTCGTTATCAACTCGATAAGTGAATCCGGCTGGGATCTGTGCGCGCACACATAAAATGGGCGTGGTTAGCGGCCCCAGAGCATTTTCCACAATGGAGAAGAGAGCAGCCTACTTCACGGAGGAGCAGCAAATAATCCTGCAAAAGTATGAGGAGTACTGCAGTATTATCCAGGCCAGGAGCAACACGACTGTAGCCGCCAGAAGCCGGAGGGATTGCCGGCACATTTTCCACATTTTCCTACATTTTCCAGAAACACAAATCGCTTAAAATGTAATAAAGAACTCGTCCACATTAAACCAAAATTATTGTTACTTGACTTTATCCATAATAAAGTTCAGTACAATGATCAGCATGTGTTGTCTTTTATCAGAAGTAAACATCCTCGGATCAAACGTTATCACTGACATTGGGAAATAATGTCAAATAGTTTGAATTAAACAAGTTACTGTTTTATTTCATGGAGTTTTGTCAGCAGTCTTCAGATGTTGTGATCTGTGCCTTTAGATTAATTTTATTGCATTCATGAATCTTGTGATTGTAACCTAAAATATGTTAACACCAATGACAGAAATAACATAAAAATACTGACAAGAACGATTTTTCTATGTGTCCATTATTGTTTCTAAAACATCATGGTCAACATACTAATAAATACTCTACATTTGTCTAAACGCAATTAATTTTTTAACTTGTTTGACCAGGAAAATCACATTCATATTTTCAAAATGACCTTAGTGCATTATTTGCCACGTAAGGCTCCAGCAGGTCACAGATGTATAGAAGTCCCTCCCGTGAAAATCTGTACCTCTCGTACAAGACTTCTTCTGGTAAATCAAGCCGATTACTTCTGTCACGAAAAAAACGCTCCCGACGAAGTGCTCCTCTTGGCAGAAATGGACAAGCCCTTTTCCAAGACAGCAAACTGGTGACTGTGCGGTCTTTTATGCCTGCCCGAGAGAACCGATTGGTCAGCGGGCGGTCTGTCACACCCCGTGAGCTCTTATCCTGGAACTTAACCTGCTCCAGACCAGGTTTGGCGTTCAGCATCAGTTACCGGGGCAACGTGTCTGGATAAAAAGAGATCCACATTCGTAGTGCGGAAAATCCAAAACTTATCCAGGAAGTTATCTCTCTAAGAGCTAATCCAGCTTCGTAGTACAGGCCCCAGGTCTAAATTGATCTCTTCACTGTGGTTCCTCTGTTGGTCTCTCTTTCTCTCTTTGTTCATACCCAAATATCTGTCCAACATGGGTCTAGTGTTGAGTCTAGTGTCTGCCTGCCATAAGGAAGGATTTTCATTCCACTATAACTCTGCTGAAAGAGGGTCGACACTGAGGACAGCAAACAACCAAATTTCCAAACATTTGGAGAAATGATCAGTTACCCTGATGTTGAATGCCAGGGCTCTTCTGCTGTTTCTCTACAATTTTTCTCTTTTTACAGTCTTATGGTTGCTGCTCTACAACATTTTATTTCAAGAGCTTAAACTCCTCAGCCTCAGTTTGTTTACATTCGTGAATGTTGCACATTCAGAGTTTACAGATGTGAACGTTAACAAAGGAGCGATATCCTGACTGGAAACATCACAAACTGGCATGGGATGTGACAACCCAAGACATAAGCTGGTGCAAGATGGCAAATAAACTTCCCTATATCCCTGTGAAGGAACAAATCCCAAAAATCAAACATGACAGACTTTCTGTTGTGGAGTCGTGAGGCGCCCCAGACTGATCTATGAAACATTAGATTTTTGTGGCCCAACTCGAAACCCTTTGACTTTCGAGTTGGGCCGTAATTGTTCATAAATCATTAGTTCCACATTAGTCATCATAGTTGCCATGGCAAGACACATATATAGCTAATAATAAATACAAAATATATCTCTTGCTTCAAAACTGGTGTTAAGATTTGATGACTAAACCTTTACAACATAGGATTTAGTTGCAAGGATTAAGTATTGGTTCGAATCAAAAAAAAGAAAAACACAAAACATTGAGGCAGTAATATTGTCTACTTTTCGGCTGGACAATTCACTCACGAATGCCTTCCATTTAGTCCTGCTTGCACAGCAATTCTTTCTCTTGTGAGAGGTAATCAGCGAAGAGAAACAAAGGAGTTGCAGTGGTAATCACAGCAAACAGGAGACAAAGGTGGACTTAAGTGTGGTGTAATCTTACCAGAAATGAAGCAAACCCTGCAAAATGCAATGTCTGTGTCTGTGATTTTAGGCGAGGTTGGAAAAACCAACAACATGCTAAAAAGTTGTTGATGCAGCACATCGTTAAATGCCTGTCTGGGGCCAAATTTTGCAAGATTGAAAATGCAAAAGAAATAATCTGTGAGGGGATTAACGAAGAACTGGATTGTAAAGCAGAACCAATAATTGGAATTTGATCACACAAATCATATTAATTATGTTCCTGAAAAGGTTGGATGGCTGATTCAGACATATTAGTTTACAATTTTCTTAATTTTATATGTTTTTTTTAATGTTTGGCCTTGTAAAAAGATTGAGAAAACAATCAAAACCTTCTAATTTTGTTAAACCATTTAACAAAAACCAGCACTTAAAAAACATATCTTGATTGATCAACTGTTTGACTATGAAGTCCAGCGTCTTGCCATGTGTTTTATATTTGCAACATAAATGATGCTCGACTTGACTTGACTTGATTTGGAGCTGCAGACTGCCGCTTTAAAGTCTCAGGAGCCGGTCTGAAATCAAGCGTGTGACATATCTGCAGATCTAAACACTTGAGGTAATTATAGGGGCTGCAGTAGTAATTACTACACAACATGAAATAATAATAATAAGACATTCACGGGAGACAGCCTCAGTCAGACTGTTTGAAGTCATCAAAGATAATTCAGCGAGTGAGCGTGTTGTCAGAGTTCATCCATTCTGAACCTGGAGCCACTGTCAAACAGTCGTTCAGCAGAAACCTCTGTTTCATTTCTGAATTAAGTCCAAACTTTGCTGCTCAATGAGGTGATAAACTGTTGTTTTAATGAGTGAAGCTAATGAAAATAGTTCTTAACCCACAATTAAAGCCGTCCTGATCCAAGTTTTGGCAATCTAATCTCTCCTTTGCACGCTGCAAGGGGATTGGACCGTGACCTAGATACTCTGAAGATTCAGATTTCCAGCTCCACAAAACCAGAGTCTGCCTTTAATAAGAGCCAAACACAATTTCAGCAGCAACAATCAAGGACAGCATGTGGCTCTGCAAATCTCATTTTCACTTTATTTATACCTTCATGCTGCGATATCAGACAGTAAGTGCTCAGGTTGGTCTGTCCAGGCCACTCTTGTTAATGTTACATCTAAAGAAATATTTCCACAAAGATCTTCTCCGGTTTGAGGATCAACTGAAAAGATTTTGGGGATCAGAGGTCCAAGGTTCAGATCCTTGGTTCATCCCTTTTTGTGATCATATATTTTCAGAAATATTTGAGATAATTTCTCTTAACTTGGTGCAAACTTCCACTCTGACTAAAGAATAACATCCCTAGATTTTCAGTGAATGCAACTTATGCTTAACCATTTGTTGTCCACACTAAATATACAACACTTTGAAGGACCTGATTTGAAATCAGAGGTCATTGGTGAAAGTTGAAGGTCATATACAGTACAGGCCAAAATTTTGGACATAAATTCTCATTATGTGTTTTCTTTATTTTCATCACTGATTACATTGTAGATTTTCACTGAAGGTATCAAAACTATGAATGAACACGTGGAATTATGTACTTAACAAAAAAGTGTGAAATAAATGAAAACATGTCTCATATTCTAGTTCCTTCAAAGTATCCACCCTTTGCTCTGATTACTGCTTTGAAGACTTTGGTCATTCTCTTTATGAGCTTCAAGAGGTAGTTACCTGAAATGGTTTTCACTTCTCAGATGTGCCTTTCTAGGGTTAATTAATGGAATTTCTTGCCTTATTAATGGGGTTGGGACCATCATTTGTGTTGTTCAGAAGTCAGGCTGATGCACAGCCCACAGCCCTATTAGACAACTGTTAGAATTAATATGATGGCAAGAACCAATCAGCTGTTAAGAGAAAGAAGTGGCCATCTTCACTTCTGTGAGAATCTACAATGTAATTAATGATGAAAATAAAGAAAACGCATTGAATGAGAAGGCGTCTCCAAACTTTTGGCCTGTACTGAAGGTTAGAGTGAACAGGGTTAAGAATTGATGATTCTTTTCAAACCATTGTCATTACCAATTCTGCCTGTCAATTCAGTTTTTTATAAGGACCCTGATTGATTCTTTTGTGGTTATGGTCGGTTGCATTAAGTGTCAACAACATTAAACACATGGCACTCCTGCCACATCAGTGCTATGCTGCCACGGCAAAAGCTACAGCATGTGGCAGGTGTTTCTATCAAACAAACAGTTGTTTTAACCTATGTCATCATTTCTGCCATGATCATTTCAACTTACCGGAAAGAACTGATGATGAAATTTTTAATAAAAATCACTGTTAATATCAACTCTTTAAGCTGCTTGCTATCACTTCTCAACTGGAATCAGTTTTCAATCCACATCTCTAACAGTAAAGCATTATGTTCACCCCTTGGCTGTACACTGAAGAAAATTTGAAGATTTTTTTTTAAACTTTCTGACTCAAGGATTGACAAGTAAGATTCTGGAGGTCAAATATCAAGGTCATTAAGTTTCATATCTAAGCTTGTGAGTATATGACTCAAGAGACTTCAAATAGGTTTTCCTCACAACTGACACAATAAAGTAATAGAAAACAAACAGGTTTTCCTTCAACTTTGTAAAATATTTCACTCTTTCTCTCTCTCTCTCTCCCTCTTTAAAAGTCTGATTTTAAAAGCCCCTCAAAATGCCTCAAAACATTTTGTTCATGCATTTTGTTCAGCTAAAATCAGTTCATCATCAAACTTTATTTAACTTTATTTAAATAGCACTTTCATACAAATTCTATTACACATCAACGTGCTTTACATTGAGACAGAAAAATGATTTACTTTAAATATACCGTAAATTCCGGACTATAAGCCGCTACTTTTTTTCTACACTTCAAACACTGCGGCTTATACTACGGTGCGGCTTGTTTATGTTTTTTTTTTCGTGGCGGCAAAAACAGTTTGCCTAGCAACAGCAGACCAATAAAATTCTTCTGTTTTAATCTCTTGGACATGTTTGCCCTGCTCTCTGTGACTTGTTCTCTGTGTAATGGGAATATAAAAATTAATATGAGCTAAAAACAAAGCACGCCTCATCAAAAAAAAAGCGCATGGCGCGCTCTCCGCTGTGGATAAAAGTAAATAAACTGGCTTTGGTCAGATGATTTGACAGGCCGAACTAGTGCCGAATTATCTAAAAAATAATATTTGTGGTCACCTAGGTGTAGATGGGCGAGGATGTGGTGTACAAAGTGCTAATAATAAAAACACTAGTTTTTGAATGGGGTTTGGCCTGCTGCTAAGGTTAGGAGGAACAGGGCGCATTTAAGAATTGGAAAATGCATTCTTTTCAAACAGCTGTTCACCACAACACGCACAGGCACAAACAACACAAAGCTCATGGATGTTTTTCAAAATTTACAAGCACGTTTCACAGAGAGGTTTCAAGTTTTTATGAGTTTATGTTTTATTCAGTTGGGCATATTTGACAAACAACTCGGAAAATATAGGTGAGGTCCGGACCTCGCTGACCTCATACCTGGCTACAGCCAGGTGGATAAGTCGTGTGCAGCCACAGGTGCAGCGTTAATGCGAGTAAACTTCAGTGGGGCGGGGGCGGGGAGAGTGAGCCAACATCAGAGAAGGGGTATTTACGCGCCCGCCGATCGTCACATCGGGCTTTACGCGCCGTTACGCTGCAAAGAACCGGCACCCGCAGGCTCATACCGTAAGCACGCATAATAAAAAATGAAGACAACGTGGCGCTCCCTCCGCTACATCACTGGCATGGAGTGACACGGAGCTAAAGAGCCGCATCCGGCACCGGAACCGCGGGCTGCAGGGAGCCGCAACAAGTAGCCGCATGCAGCTCCGGAGTTTAGACAGTAAATGAGGCCGCTCTTCGTCCTCCATTAAAATCCGTTAATATCACAAACAGTGACAGCTCCTTCCCCCCCGCCACACACACACACACACACACACACACACACACACACACTCATACGCGCGCGCACACACACACAAACTCTCTCCGCCCGGTTGACTGAAATCCGTCGCAGCGACGGAGAACTTTAATCCATGCTAATTTCTAAATAAAAATAATGAAAGAATGAATGAGTGTTTGAGCTAATTTTTCACTCTTTCTCTCTCTCTCTCTCCCTCTTTAAAAGTCAATATTGATTTTTTGTCTAAAATTACACTGTGCGGCTTTTAATCAGGTGCGCTCTGTAGTCCGGAATTTACGGTATATATATATATATATATATATATATATATATATATATATATATATATATATATATATAAATACATATATATATATATATATATATATATATATATAAATATATACATATATACATATACATACATATGTGTGTGTGTGTGTGTGTTTGTATTTAAAGCAACCTAACCAAACAAGTCCAATTTTATTTAAGGGCAATTAAATGATTGTTTTTAGCTCATAGGTCAGAGGTGTTTAATGTCTCAAGATGACTTTAGGAAATTTCCTTAAATTTTGCATCTATTATCCAATCTGACTGAAGGATGAACTGATTAGAATTAGAAGGTCATAGATCGAGGCCATATGGCCACATGACTTGTCTTTCTTGTGAGCAAAATGTCTGAATAATGCCTCTGTTTTTCAGACTCTGTTGTAAGCAGAGCTCCAGGACATTCATGCCATTCGTAACACAGCTAAAGGGGTTGGTGTTCTTTGCCCTAGAGCCTCGGGTGGAGGGTTTGCACCTACGCCCCCTGAAACTTTGTCGCACTTAAAGACCTGTGAATGAGGTAGTGTTGAAGTTGCTGGTGGTGCAAACAAGTTGATGACATCACAAGAGCCCCCCCTGCCTTTCTTCTCGACCCACCACTATTGGTCACTTGTAAACTCTGCTAAGGCTAATTCCACCAGACAGTCCACAGTCAAAGTTAAAGTCCAACAGTTCTGTAGATCAGGTTTAATATTTTAGACTTCAGCCTCAGGCCACACCCTCTTGATTGGTTCAGTCCGTCAGAGTATTTCATAGTTAATTCAGAAAAAATATATCATTTATAATCATTAGGAAATGAAATCCAATTTCGCTACTACCACCTCATGCTGGCACAGAACCACCAGATGCTAAACCGAATTCAAAGAAGCTGAGTCTGAGGATCTCAGCTGCAGCCAAGAGGAACATGAAAAGGCCGTGTGAGCCACCGAGGGAGGCAAATTATAAGAGTGCTGATGACAGGACGACTCTGAACCTAGCGTCAGAGTTTCTTTGGTCCTGCTGTCCCAGAAGAAACATTAAAAACACCCCTGTTGTAATTACAGAGCAGGGGATGGAGAAGGTGAGAGCTCTTATAATCTTAAGTACAGTTGATTCACCTCCACAGATATGGGTGAACCCCCCACCCGCCAGCTGCTGTTTTCAGTCTAACTTGAAAAATTAGGATCAGTGTGGGGGGAAATGTGTCACTGTAAATCCCCCTCTGTTTGGAGTAGCTTGTCGAGTTTCTTTCCAAAGCTGCATGAAATCGCTCACAGCTACAAGAGGTTAAGATTCAAGGGTCAAGGTCATGCAACCATCAGCACAGAAGCATCCTGAAAGAACGCCACTGATGATTTATGATCCATGAGCTTCCTCTCCTGTAAATACCAACCATATAACACCTTCCAAGAAAACAGTGGTGACCTTGTAGTCTTAGAAAAAACTTGAATAATTCTAAGCTCACAAAGCACCTCGCTGAACAACATGCCTCTTCTTAGATAGTTGTTAGAGAGCTCGGCACTGAGTGTAAACATCAGTGACGTACAGCTCACGTAAGCCTGGCAGGACAAAGAAGACGAGGGGTGTATTAACTTTTTTCAATAAGGATCACATGTAGAAAAATTGAAGGCTGACTGGGCCACTTCCCACAACTTTACTGTCAAGTTCAGAGTGGATAAAATGGAAGTTAAGATATACAATATCAAACATTTCATATATTTGGCTTATCGAGTCAAACGGCCCATCTGTGCTAAGGATTTCAGGGAGGCTAATCAGATTTTAGTAGGGTCCAGTTGGCCATTAGCATCCTACTCAGAATGAAAACACCTCTTCATGTTGCAGAGAAATGAGACACCGAGGGCTTGTCTCAGTCAGTCACAAAAAGAGAACAAACTTTAACAACTGCTTAAGATGACGAATGGTGCTGCTATTTGCTTCTGTAATTCAATTTGTGTGTCTTCAACCAGCTTTGGGGTCTATAATGATCCACATTTCATTCTCTTTTTAGAATCTGGAGTGAACAGCTTGACAATGTACTATCCTAGTCAGCCCCCAGGCCGCAGCTTGGACTTTATTTAACATCACCACCAGCAACATGCTCTGTACGCAGGACCGAACAGACTCAGGTTTGCTGGCACACTCCCAATTCTAAGTCTTGAATCCATTGCCCTCATGGTGCTACTTAGCAAAATAAAAACATACTCAGAGTTTATCCTGGCTCAAAATGATGTGGAGCTGATGCCATTCTTTAACATTTCCATGTAGGTTTGTTCTGTGTACTAGCTTCACAAAAAAACTCTACAAACCTCAGTAGCTCTCAAACAGGTGTAGTTAAAAGGACAGTTGCAACTCTGATCTGGTTTAAAATGTTGGCTATGGGACAACGTGAGCCACATGTTTAAAATTGAGCCAGTGGTTCCTTTTTTTACCACCAAAAGTTTGGAAATTTATTCATATTAATGTAATGAATCATAAAATACTCTTTAATGTTATGTTAACCAACTTGTCTGATTAAATGTTAAACACAGAAAATCATGCCAAGAGTGAACACGGGAAAACCAACAGGTGCTCAACGCGCCTTGCTGAGATGGAGAAAGCAATATAGGAAGTCATGTGGAAAAGTTGATCAGATCAGTAGCAAGGAAGTGAAATATTGACAGGTCAACCCTGCTGAGGTGTGAAGAAGAGGGATGTTTAGACCTGCTTATTTTAGCAAGTCTGAACTTGTAAAAACTTTAGGGCATACAAGTAAATGTAACTTTTCTAGAAGGAATTTTAGTTTTATTTCTGCCAAGGACTGATTTTGTTTCTGTTTATTGTTCAAAGCTTTGCTGGCTCTCATTTTACTTCACATGAGTATCTGGTTTTCCGGAAAAAAAGTTGCAAAATGTGTCCATTTATGACATAAAATTTTTTAAATTACTGATTTTTTTCTAGGTTGTTTAAGTTAGTTTAAAGAGGATAAATGCAGCTATTTGTGAAGTGAACAGTCTCTTGTGAAATGACTCTTTTGACAGCAATACATTATCTTTAATAATTCTCAGAATTAAAGTTATAAAGTCACATGGTCAACTTACCCACAGACTTGGCTTAACTTACCCCTGACTTGGGGTGAATTGAGCCACAGGAGAATTTTATTTTGAAAGGCCACAGTTTCCAGGCTCGTTGTAATTGATACAGTCCAAAGTAAACATTCTTAAGTCAGAGTTTATGTTTTCATTTTATCTCTGTTGCATTTCTCCTTGCCTCAGTGACAGCAAAAATAAAATTAAAAAAAGGCTCATCTTACCCCACTCTCCCCTATTGGCCTTTCTCTAAAATGAATCTCCTAAAACTCACTCCATTTGGTCTCACTCACAGACACATGTATCATCTAGTCACAGGAGCAAATCACACCAGTCACTCTGTTGAAGATGCTACTATCTTCACTGAAATGCTTTGCAGCGGGTGCTGACACAAAACTCTGACAGGAACAAAAATTCTCTAGATTATATTATCATGGCTAAGTCATTGGTCCATACATCTATTTTCTAAACAGCTTTTCCCTTTTGGGGTTCCCTTTGGAGCCTATCCCCACTGACACTGGACGAGAGGCGGAGTACAACCTGAACCAGTAGCCAGATGATAGCAAGGCCACATGTTCACACTCACATCTAAGGGCAATTTGGAGACACCAGTCAACCTAATGAGCATGTTGAAGAAGCTGGAGTGCCTGAAGAGAACCCATGAATGCACAGAGAGAACATGCAAACTGGCATACATACTACCTGCAGTACCATCATTCCACTTCACTTATTATTAACTTATTATCACTTATTATGCGTTAATATTTTTAGCTTGACATGAAAATTTAACTACTTTCAAAGATTCACATGATCAACGACAGGTGCTTCAAGAGGACAAATCTTTGCCAAAGCATTTCCAACATGGTCCAGTGAGTTATTGTCAAAAATGTGGAAAATCTCACGATGTAAACCGCTCCCTGATAAATACTTTTTTGATCCGCATCCTGATTTAGATTGCCACCAAAATATAATCAGGTCTCCCTTGTGCAATGACCAATGTTGTCTAAAAACATCATCAAAATCTGTTCAGAAATTTTGGGTTTTCAGCAAAAATGTGGAAAACAGCCCAATGCCACAATATCAGCAGATCGTTGAAGATTTCCTGGATCAGCATCTGGATTAGCATCACCACCAAAACGTGAATGATTTGTCCTCAGCCCATTGCTGACCCCTCCTGAAGAGTTCATCAAATTCTGTCTGTAACTTCTTGAGTTCTCCTGCTGACAATCAAAGGAACACCAGCAAACGTACAGTGCTTATAAGAAGACAATAAAGCTTTCTTGAGTTTATTAAATAGGCCTATTCTATTTGTTACAGTTAGGTTTGTGTCATTACTGACCAAGTTCTGGCTGAAAAGTCCAACACTAAATTTAACCATGAATATCAGTGACTTTTTGTAGATATTGTTTGGTCAGTTTGTTTTGTTCAATTGTGAGGGGTTACGAATGGACGTATTTAAAAGGAATAAAATACAAAAATGTTCACCTCTTGATCCATATTTCTCCCCTAATGTCCCTTAAAGTACAACAAACAAGCTTAGGATCCATTTATGTGGACTGACAGTCACAGTAAAGTCATGATTGATGAGGATTGGCATTGAATTTATGAGAAAACAGTGTCCAGATTTTCAAAAAAAAAGGCTGAAATTTAGCATTTTTTTCCTCGAACGTATAATTAATGTTGTTGTTTGCTCATCAAGACTGTGTAGTGACATCAATCTAAGTGATTAGGGGTCAAAAACCAATTACGTCCGCTCCAACAGATTACATCTCGATCATACTCCAAACGCGCACTGCGTTGTGCGTATTTCCTCCTCCGCTGCCCTGAGCCTTTCTGCTCTGTCTTTCAGAGGAATAAAAACACCCTTGAGCAGGTCTCCCATCCCTCTCATCAAATTACCTGTTTTTCAGTCGAGCCTTTAAGAAGTTCTTCCCAAACGGAGCCATGTCTCGGGATCGAGATGAAAACACAGAGCAGTGATCCAAAATGCGTTAAAGCTCCGGCATGGCGCGCGGGACGTCGTCAGACACTCTGTGAAGAGTTTGAGAAAGTTTTAGGGTGTCCCGGCTCAAACTGTGCGGTCCGTCCCACGTGAGGGGCAGAGGGAGGAGGGAGGAGGTGTTTCTAAACTGAGCTGATTTTACATGGTGAAACTCTGCCCCCCTCCACCTGCAGGACTGAGCGAGGAAGTACTTCACTTCACTGCAAGGTCACACGGTATTACCTCCGCCAGAAGGTTATGTTTTCGAGAGTTTGTCTGTCTGTGAACAAAATAACTCAAAAAGTTATGGATGGATTTGGACGAAATTTTCAGGAAATGTTCAGCATGGGAAAAGGAAGAACTGATTTAATTTTGGTGGTGATCCGGAGCAACGTCTGGTCGCCATGACGAAAAAATGTGATTTTTGTGAATAACTACTGAACTAAAATAGATATCAGTATGAAACCAATTGCGAATGGTATGTTTTCATGGTCAAGAAATCTAAATATTTACATGAAATAAAGGTAGAACTAATATTTAAGGTAAAAATCATAATATGGGAGAGGACTGTGGTCTGCCCTCTCCGAGTGCTTTTCTAGTTTGGAAATGATACAGAGACATGAACACTTCTTTGACTTCAAAACTTTAACTTGAGGCAGTTGGAAATGTTTTTATGGATGCCTCGATCTTAAAAGAGTTAAAAAGTAGAAAGTATTTCTGTATCCATACCCTCACATGGAGAAATGACTGGAGAATCTGACAGACCTTCAGTATTATTCAATGTGAGCGTCATAGAGAAACATTTAAACTTATCTTATATAAAAGAATAATGAAAGTCCAGGTGAGCAGCTCAGAGCATCAGTGTAATATGCTCTGCCATAACTCCAGACTGACAGTAAATCATGCTGAAAATGTTATGTGTGAATCCTCAGGCCGTCTACTTCTTACATAATTCATGCATGTGTGATTGATTCCACCTGCCATCACCTGCCCTCAGCTGCCTTATCTGACTCTGATTTAGGTGACATACTTTGGACACTCGAGTATCTCAGGGGCCGAGATTTGATGTTTAAATTGGTTGATTGATTAAAACAGTGATTAAACTTCGACTCTTTCATCACCCCGAAGGAGGTTGAGTTTGCAACAGGCATCAGCACACAAGTACATGATCAAACATTAGGGCCCATTAGGCAAATGCTAAGAATGCTGTGGCCTCCAGGGAGTGCCACAAAATCAGGAAAATATCCCCCCTTCAATACGATGTTTTCAGAGTATTATTACTTTTAATGTTAAAATAGAAAATCTGACATTGTTTCAAATGTAAAGCAATGCCCATGTGAGGATTCCCCCCTCTCTGGTCTGCTCTCCCCCTCCTCACTGCCTCTCTGCTGCTGAGAGATCACCTAATCAATACTCACTATTTAACCGGCCCCTACACATCTCTGCTGGCTTTAAGCCTTTAGGTGTCTCCTCTCTGGAGATTTTTTGCCTTGTGTGCTTGTGTGACTGGATACCTCGGTTAACCGCTGATGTACTTGGCTGATCTCTGCTCCCTTTCTCCACAGTGTTCTCCACGAGCCCTCACCACCGTCACCACCTGTAAATACTCACCGCTGCCACTGTAATCCCTCACCCTTTACTCTCATTTGAATTGTCTTAACCAATAAAACCACTGTCAACTTTTTCCTGCCTCCATCTTTGAGCATTTGGGTCAAACAATACAACATTAAAGGGGTCATTTGCTTACAGCACAATTAAAATATTAAGAATGATATCAAATAAATAATTAGCCTATTTATTCACTTATTTACAGAATTTTTATTTTGTTTTAAGGATTTGTTATCATTTTTCAGATTTTTTGTATTTATTTTTGTTAAAGGTGCTATGAGGAGAATCTATTTCCAGCGACATAAAGACTCTAGAGGATGACATTTTTCGGGAATTCCCGTGGGTCACTTGATTCCCATGGGAATGCCACGGGATGGGAGTCATTTTTTTTTAAATCTCGTGATGGGGATGGGATTAGAAAAAAAAGCAATGGGAGCGGGCGGGAGCGGGAGCAGCATTAATAGGTGATAACTTTCAGCCGTGTGAAACAACCAGATGAACAGATGCTTCCATTTTTGTAGTCATCTCTCAGTGAGAGCCAACACTCTTGACCGTACTAGCAACACAAAAACACTACAAAAGTGGTTTGACTTCCTGTCACCACCAGAAGTTAAAAGTGACTCCGAGCGGCTGCCGGTGACACACATAACAAAACAACACGGAGGGAGAAGACGACACGTCGAAAAGAGAGCTGTTTACACCGACTGAATGTCAGGCATGTGAAACTTAAAGGCAAGGCCTTTTATATGCACCGCACCTTTACCTAAAATAAAAAATGAAAACATTTTTTCAACATGTTTGGTTTATTCAAACAGGAACGGGACAGGAGTGGGAGTAATTTTGAGTGGGAGCGGGATGGGAGTGGGAGTCATTCTACGGGAGTGGGACAGGAAAGGATTCATTTTTTTACTCCGGCCCGGGATTGGGACAGGACAGGATTTTTTCTCTGGGAGTGGGACGGGATAGAAGTGAAAATCCGCTCCCATGTCATGCACTAAAAGACTTTGCTACCCAAGTGCACCAGCGTCGACTGTTCTAAAGAGGTGACCCAAGCCAAAGCGTGCGTTTGTTGTGATGCTATCAAAAATGCAGCTCGGACCTTCCTCAGAACAATGTAATGTATCTCTTTCTAGTTACGTAGCGGTAGTTTTTGATGTGTGACAACAAGCAATTTTTGGAAAACTCGGCTATATATCGCTACTTACAGCCTGGTGCTCTTAGAGGTGTCCGAATAATATAAATTTGCTCTAGTTTTAATTGTCTTGTTCCTGAAGTTGAGTATCCAGGCCAGTCCAGCCCTGTCCGACCTGACCGTGAAGCTAAGGAATAGCATTTATAGATAACCTATGTTGATGCTAAACTCATCTTAAAGTGTGTATTTCGATCAGGCATATATCTAAAAGTGAGACTTTTTTGTAATTAGAAACTCCTCACAGCATTTTTAAGCATGTGAATTGGGTGACATGTTGTCTTATAACTTAAAGACAAAGGTAAGAACAATATTATGCAATTTGTGTACATGTTTTCCACATTTGTTTGGGAAGTTATTTTAAGCCGATGGAGGGAGGTGCTACACGGGATAGGGCCGACTCTGGCTCTGGGGATAAAAGGTCAGGACCACTGCCGAAAACTCAGCTTAAATCTGTACTTTGTGAAAAAACAGCGCCTCCTGCTGGGTGATCTTTATAACCCAGTGTCCCCATTCAATATCCTTACTGCCATTTCCTGTCAGGGTTGCAGAAGCTGCAGCCTATCTCAGATGATGTTGGGCAAGAGACAGGGCACACCCTGGGCTGGATAAAAGCCAACTACGGAGCTGACATACAGAGGCAGACAACTATTCACACACACACACACAGATTCACACCCGTGGGCTATTTACAGTCACCAGTTACATTTCAAGCATGTTTTTGTTCTGTGGAAAGAACCTGGAACACAGGGTAAAGCATGTGAAGCAAGGATTGCACAGTAGTGCGGCAGCGGCAGGTAGCGCTCGGCGACAGTGTTGCAGATTTAAGTTGGTCTGGGCCTTTCTGCATGGACTTTACATGTTCTCTCCATGAACCAAAATATTTATAAAGATTTAACTTTATTTTTTTCTGTGAAAAGTCAGAATTCTGAGAAAAAGCGGGAGGATTCCAAGACTTAAGTTTGAGTTCTTATATCATTATTTCATGCAGATTTTAAAAATGAGAATAAAAATTAGACTTTTTTAGATTAAGTCGGGATTCTGATGTTTATATTTAAGTTAGATTTAATCCTAAATCGATCATCAGACTCCTGAATAAAGATTGACTCCAACAAAACAGAAGTCTGAGCTTAATTCAAAATTCTGAAAAATAACTTTTCAGAACCTGAGGCAGGATGGATCCTCACAGCCATTATGCTGGAATCAAATATGCAAATGTATTATAGATTAGCAAAACACAAACAGTATGTTCTTATCTTGATGTGACAGATGGACAGCCTCCTACAGTTATTTTTCTGGTGGATTTAATAGTACTGTATATAGAAGACAACTTTGCCTCTCAATATAGTTTTTAGCTATGTTTAATTTAGATGTCCTTTTTTTCAATCTATTTTTCTTTTCTGTTTTATTTGCATCTCTTATTTTGTACTTCGTTTTTGTCTGTCTCTCTTCCTATTTTGTTTCTCTGACTACTAGCTCGATACCTACAATTTTGGGTATGTCATGTCCTTTAACCTTGGTTATTTACCATCTGTTTTGATGTTGTTGTTTGATATTGGAAAAAATAATAAAAAAGTTTGGTCACAAAAAAAAAAAAAAACTAGAAAAGCACTCGGAGGTCTGCCAGCACCACAGTCCTCTCCCATATTGTGATTTTTACCTTAAATATTTGACCTACCTTTATTTCAAGTAAATATTTAGATTCCTTGACCATGAAAACATACCATTAGCAACTGGTTTCATAATGATATCTATTTTAGTTCAGTAGTTATTCACAAAAATCACATTTTTCGTCATGGCGGCCAGACGCTGATCCGGATCAACACCAAAATTGAATCACTTCTTCCTTTTCCCATGCTGAACATTTCCTGAAAATTTCATCAAAATCCATCCATAACTTTTTGAGTTATTTTGTTCACAGACAAACAAACTCTCTCGAAAACATAACCTTCTGGCGGAGGTAAAAATCTGAAAAATTACATTCAAAACAGGATTCTGTTTTTTTTTCCTCCATGAAACAAAAAGTTTGAATTTTGAGATCAAGTCAGAAATCTGAATCTTTTTTATCTTTGTTTTTCTTGAAATGAGAGTGAAGTTTCTGTGAAAGAAAGAAAATCTATATTTCAAAAGCTAAGAAGAGGCGATTATTTAATTTAGGTAAGAATCGGCCTTGGTTTTTGAAGTAGTCAGATAACTGAATAAAAGAGCAGATATAAAAGATAATCCAACTTGAATCTTAGAATTCTGCCTTTTATTACATTAGGATTAATTCAGATTTCAACAAAAAATTCAGAACTCTGACTTTCTTTAATATTAATCAGATTATTCTGATTTTGATCTCAGAATTTTTACATTAACCTCTTTCCATTTTAGTTACCCTAACATTCTTCTTCTGCATGTGGCTTTGGTGGATGTGATTTTAAAAATGAGATATGAGTGTTTTAATAAAAGACATGCTTATATAGTAGTATATCACCGAGATGTGTCTGACACAGTCACCTGTTGATTTATACAGACTTTAGAGGGTGACTTTTAGTGAGCAGCTTCTTCAACCAGAGAAAAGTGAACATTTCCTCCTGCAGCCCCCTCCCTCACCCCCTGAGACAGTAACAAAATTCCCTCGGCATGAGTGCATTCATGAGGTGAAATAACCAAATCTCCAAACCCTGACGCAGAGACCTTCTCGCCTCCTGATGCCAAAGTGACGTGTGATATTATGATGACACGAGGACGGAGAGGAGATGTTATGAGACGGAGAGGATGGAGGAGGGGTGCATCAGTGGGAGGGAGGGAGTGTGTGTGTATGTGTGTGTGTGTGTGGGGGGGGGTCCTCTGACATCACATTGGCTCTTATAAACGGAGGGAATGGAGCCCACAGCTCACATAACCAACAGGAACCTTCAGGAGAAGAAAGAGGGACAAGACCATCTGAAGACCCTCTCTCTGTCTGACCTTAAACCTCGTGGACTAAAATCCTCCTCAGGGAAACTCTCCTCCTCCAGAGCCGGATCATTTTTCTAAAATCTTTGTAAAGCCAAGATGCAGGTTCATCTGACGTGTTTGCTCCTCCTCTGTTTCACATATGACGGACTTTGCACAGGTACGTGGCGGAGCCTCTGCACACTCACGGGGTTTGATGGGGAGCAACAGGTGCTTCCAGGATGCTTCTGCAGAAACTAAATGTTCAAAACAGGGATAATGGGAGAGTAGGGCGCAGCCTGACACAGTGGGTTTCAAAGGGGGGTCCTGAACCCCTCTGGGGCCTCCAGGGGATGTGAGGGGGGTCACTAAAGTTTAGAAGGAAAGTGCCGGAAAATCAGAACAAAAAGTAATCTTATTTGTGTCAAAATTCATTCAGCAAAAGTCAATTTTAAGTATATCTTAAAGATAAATAATATTCATGTTAGTGGAAAAAGAAGAACTTTTTTTAAATTATTTTTTTTTGTGAATAAAATATTAAATGTTCAGAAAATGAGACCTCATGATACCAGGAAGACTGAAAAGTACCAGCATATTTGTGAGTAATACTTCTTCTTTGTGCTCATTTTTGTTACCATAATTAAAAAAAACAACATAAAACTAAACTTACCAAAATGTTTTTGAGTTGTAGTTTGACTGCATAATTCAATGATAAGTATTACAGAGAGGTGTGCAGATAGAAAGAGCAATGATAATAAATCAGGTTATGTTATAACTGCTGTTTTTTACACACAATTTATTTGACATAGCTTAGTGAAAAAAAATTACATAATTTTATTGTATGATAATGAAAAAAACAAAAGTACTGAAACTGACTTTAAAAAAATATTTTGAATAAACAGGCATAACATAATCATTACAAGAATTTTAAAATTTTCTTAAAAAATGCAGCACTGCCTCTTTTTTTCTGAAAAACATTTTCAGCACTTCGGCAAGTTTATTCTTCCCTCCATTAATTACACAGTCAGAGAAAAACAGCAGCCTGAACTGTGACAGCAGTACATAAGGACGGCAGTTACATACTGTAATAATCTGTATTTAAAAAAAATGATATTTACTGTATAAATGCTGCATGTCTTATGATTTTTAGATTGTGAAAAAAAACGGTGCTTTTAGACATCTTCCATTTGATGAGGGGGTCCTGTAATCAAGACATATATGTGTGTACATATATATATATATATATATATATATATATATATATGTATATATATATATATATATATAACCAATTCCATGCCCTCCTGTTACAGGTTTCCTCCCCATATCAGTCACAGTCTCACTTCTACACCATTAAAATATATGTATTCCATCTTAATATGTCCACTAGCTGTTCAAAATCTAAAATTAAGAATCTAAATCCTGCTTAGATTTAGCAGGGCATTATATTGAATATTGGTACATTTACTCTGTTAAAGTGTAACCTCAAATTTTTGAGGGAGTTAAAATTTGACAGTTCATAACACTTTAACTTACATGGATGAGCAACACTTCTGAGTAGTTTTACGAATGTACTCTCTCATAGGAACATGTAACCTCCAAATATAACTATATAAATAAATATAACTGTTATATACGTTTCATATTTACTGGAGCACTTGGCTTGTTTTAGAAAAAAAATATATCACAGGGCCAAGGAGAGAGACAGACAGCCACACACTCACCCACACCTTGTGGAATTTGGTCTGTGGGAGGAAGCCAGAGTGCCTGGAGAGAACCCACGCATGCACAGGGAGAACATTAAAGCCTGATAAGAAACCTTATTGCTGTGAGGCACACGCACTACCCACAGTGCCACCATGCTGCCCTGTTACTGCAGAAATCAAATAGTGTTAAGTGTACAATAATTAGTTAACGAGACTGATTAACCCAATGAATACATTTTTGGTTTGTGAGAGGAAGCTGGAGTACTGAGAACACTCATGCATGCACACAGAGAACACAGTAACTCTGCACAGAAAGTCTCCACCATCCAAGGAGTCAAACTAGGCCCCTTATTGCTGGGAGGTAACAACAGGTGCATCTCAAACCCCAAGGCTGTTACCAGCACGTTTTGCTTTGTTTATATTCTAAATAACAGTAACAGCAGCAGGTAGAAGCACACAGAAATGATCATTTTCTTTCTCAAATATCAAATTATTATATTTTAGTTTGAGACACATGGATGAAAACCCTATAAATACCCTTCATTTCCACTTTACCCAATTTAATAATCAACTTTAGGAACCCCTAATCTCGACTGTACTCTCCCACATATGTTCAAACTGGAAAATGAAACAATAAATCATTTAACTTTTCATCCTGACCTGTTTTAATCTCCAATCTGTCTCCTTTCTCTCATGATGTGATCTGTTCAGATGTTAATTTAACCATCCTAACGTCCCTCTGAGCATTTATTTATCCTAAACAAAAGCCCTTTAAATAACCACATTATGTTTGATTGATCCTAAACCAAGAACAGCCATTAGTATTTAGTCTTAGTCCTAGTTAATTCCCATTTAATGCAGCCTTTCCTGAGCGGTTTGAGAGATTTAATCCTGTTAGATGAGACGACAGCGTCACTTTTAGATCACTGATCCAATCAGCAGACGGCGTTAAGATGTATGTGCTGCAGGCTGCATATAAATATATGTTATTTTTATCACATAAATCTTCCTTTATATCAATCAGATCAACAAAGCTTCTTGACTAACATATGTATATGCATGTGTAGCATCTTTTTTAAGTCTCCTTTTGAATGCTTGATGAAACATTTTTCCAGTACTGGATTAGATAAACTTTGTTTTGTTTAATCTATTTTATATTTTCAGTCAATGCAAACATTGAGCAGTTCTCTTGTAAGATTATTTTTCAGCTGGTTAAAGAAAACAGGTCACAAAATCCTTGTTATAACAAACAAAATACTGAAACAGTGCCTATTCAATTTAGCATTTTCAGTAAGACATAAACCAGCAACCTTTGGGGCCACACGCTGCAAATGGCAAAAGCCGCCCTATCTCACACTGGTGACTTGAAATCCTTCTCTAATTACTGGATCTAAATTTGGATTCCGATCACCACCAAAGTCTAATCTCTTCTGTCTTGTGCTGTAACAAACAATCCCTGAAAATATCACCAGAATCCATTAAGAAATGATTGAGCTATAAGTGAAAATGTTGACAACTGCTCTCTCTCAACACGTTAAAAAATCCTTTAAATGATTCCCGGATCCACATCCTGATAAATTTAACCATCAAAATCAAATTCGCTGCTCCCCCTCTGAATGTTGACCCGTCTTAAAATATTCATCCTATTACGTTCATAACAAAAAGAAGTGCCAGCAAAAACAAAACCCTCTTGGTAGAGGTAAAAACAACAATATATCTGTCAAATATAAAGTTTAAGATTTTTTATTACTGGAGGCTTCTGTTCCACTGTGAATCTCAATCTGATTTTTGAAATATGATCTGCCAATTCAGAATTATAATATGATATTTGCAAAGATAAAACAACTGAAAACACTTTTTTTTTGTTTAATTCATTTGGTTAAACAGCAAATAAACAAAGTATAAAGATGCACATATTTATCTTTTTAATTACGTTGAAATAACATTATTAATAAATTCATAAAAAACATAAAAGGAGCACTCAGAATGGCTTAAATATTTTAAACAATATACTATGTATCAATTTACTCAGAGTATGTAGCCATTGAATACTAATACTTTGTAGGTTTAAGTATTTCCACATAGGTGACTTTTTTTTTCCAAGCGATTTGTTAGTCAATTCTCTGGCAAAGTAGCTTGTTTGGGTACAAATTTATTGATACCGTTTGAAAAAAAAGGATGTTTGTGCACTTGAGCTCAAATAGAAAATGTAACAGAAACAGATAAAAGCAAAGACTCTGTTGATTTGTTCAGTCACTTATTATTATAATTTACTAAATTGAGAGTTTCCCACAATTTCTGAAGATGTTAGAGTTAAACCAGTGAAGCTCTCAGTAACTAAAGCTGCTCATCTTTGATTTAATTAATGGGACGTCTGTTTACTTCTGTTAACATCCTGTCTGCGTGGTATAATAATTGTCTTGTGTTTATTGTTCATATTTGTTTAAAGATGATCTCTCTCTCTCACAGATGTTGATCAGGATCAGCGAGCATTAGAAGAGGAGATCCTCAACAGTCTCTTCACTTCAAAGGTTCGGCTTTTTCCTTTTTCCTCTTCTTCCTCTTCTTCCTCTTGTCCCCTTCCTCTTCATTCTTTACTGTGACTTCAGAGACTGAGTGTCTGAAAAGCTCTGACCCACCTGCTCAGTTTTTCACACCTAAGATCAGCACGACCATGAGGTGGTCTTCACAGACTCCCGCTGTGGTTGTGCACATGCTCAGTAACACAGGGCCGTAAATACAGGTGGTGCAGACAGAGGGGCTGCACTGGAGGCTGTGCTGTGTTGGGCCCTTCTGAGTAGAAAGGGGGGGCCCTTGTGGCACTACGTCAAAATCAAATCAGTCCATCATCATTTATATTGTGCTGATATGTTGCACCAAATACTTAATTAAAGAAAGACAATGTGCCCAGAATTGAAAATGAAATAAAAATGAAAATATTATCCAAACAAAGCACATTCAAGAAACACAAGTTGAGTGAGAGGTTCACCAATTTCTCAGTTAACATCCCCAAAATAATATAAGTACAAATTGGAAGTCCTGACTATACATATGTGAAGCTGTTTAAAAAACAGACCCTTGGTAATCGCTGTCCAATGAAAACAAAACAATTGTTATTTTATTTGTATTTTTTAAAGGGGACTGTAAAAGCAGTTTTTCAATATCAAAGAAAACTGACTTCTATTATTTCTGGCTAAGTAATTCAAGTATTAAAACAAGCATTTGAGTTTGAGAACATTAATGTCGGCGTGATTAGCCTTGATGAAAACTTCTTCATTTGGAGCAACTATAAATTCTGAATGTAGTGTTTTGCACTTTGCATCACATGAAAACAGATATTTCTAGACTTTTTACTTAAAGGTGTAGCCAGCGATATTCTAATCTTCTAATCTAATGCATAATTTGTCAAAATCACTGTATTTCTCCTCTCCATCCACAAGATGTCACCACTGACAGCATGTTGAAAAAAACTCTGGTTTCAATACACAGCCTTGGCTCTGAATTTCAGCAGGTAAATACTGTGGCTCGGGCCGAGTTACCAAAACAGAGTACACCCCCACATCCAGGGGGCGATCATACTGATGTGCATATCAGACAGAGGGGGGAGGGGGAGTCGTAGGTTGTGTAGCGTGCGCAGTTAGCGTAAGGGAGAGATACAATATGTGCAGTAGCAATGGCTGAAAAACAGCCCAAAAGAAAAAGGTCAGAGGAGCAGAAAGTGAAAAAGAAGGGCTATGACCATGAAAGAGCGAAGACCCGGGTCAACATTGGTGTTGCTTTCCGACGGTGGAGGGAACTCCGTGAATTGAAAGACCTGAAAACGGACGCAGATATCGCTGTCTTTCTGCTGGATAGGTAAGCAACATTAGCTTTGCGGTGCTTCACATAACAGTAACAGCCGTTGGACATTCATCTTATTGTCTAATCTGCCAAAATGTACTGTTGTTATGATGTTATCAAAAATTGCAGTGGAGTTGTCTGATGAGTCTGGGTTACCTTAGCAACGTTGGTCAGCTATGCAGTTTCTACGGCTGTTTCCATGACGATGCACGTCCATCAGCTTTTGGGGGGCGGGTCTAAATTCGTTTATAAACAACCTCTCCACTCGTTTTCTCCCACATTGCTGACTACACCTTTAATTTAACATGAAAACAACCAAAATGTTATTGTGTTCTCATTAAATTCACTCATTTTGTCTGAATATGATTTTAAAATAGAAGTTAAAACAGATAATTTGAATCATATTATAGTTTTATTTGCTTTTTTAGAAGCATCCCTCAACCAGCCATTAAGTGTCTCCAAGGTGCTGACCCCTCTGAATAAACACATGGCTAAAGTGTTAAAAGCTGTTTAAAGATCAGAATTCAAACTCAGAGATTATTTGTGCAGAAAGCTTTAAGGATATTTAAGGGAACACAGTCTGTTTTTATTTTTAGATCTCCTGGCTTCTTCCTAAATGTTATTAAATAACATCCTTCATAAAAGACATGAGCAAGATCCTTTCAAGCTGTTTTTGCAGGACTGACAATAGTCATCTCTAAGATAGAAAATGGAAAGGGACATTTTTGCTTCTTACCACCTGCTATTCAGTCGCAGCTGGAATTTTCAACTGATTTGCAAAGGGAAGCAAATTATTAAACAACAGCAGCCGTCAGATCAGAAAGTAGCATGACTGAGATTACATTCCCTCAGATTTCCTTAGCACCGACTGAACCATTTGTCTGACAGCTGGATTTTAGTTCCAGGATTCAAAGAGACTTTACAGCCTCACAGTGACACACAGCTCTCTCTCTCTTTTCTCTCTCTGTCTGGCGAATGGCCGCACTGATCACACAGAGACTTTTTGATGGAGACAAATCAGCGTGTGATTCACAGTCGCTGATGCTGCGAGGCAGTTCAGGACTGATGATTGTAATAATAACTCAGCAGGTGACAGACAGACAGAGGCTTTCTTCTTAAACTTCTCTTCTTCTGATCACCTGCAGGGTATCAGCTGGACTCTCGGACTCTTTGTGAAGCTCAGTCATCTACTGTATTTTGGCTAAACAAACAGTTTGATGGCATGTTGTTGGAAGCCTTATTTAACATTACGCAGCATAACAAACATGAACAAATCGTTATATTTTAGATTTTAGAGATTTTGAGTACACCTCACAGAGTTTTATGTTGTCACATAGTCAAACAGAGGAATATTTTCAAGTCTTTTAAATGGGAAAAGCTCATAAAATGCAGTCCAGGTCTGACAAACCTGCTGGCATCTATGCTAGTCTCTGCATGAGCAGTCACTTCCTGCTGTCATCATGCTCATGCTTCAGCAGGGGGCACACAACCTGACAATCGGCATGACATTCCACTTGGATCTCCTCTGCTGATCAAACTCAGCAAAGACCTGATTATCTAGAGGTCCTTCATGTAGTCTCACCTGATTATCCTGTAGTGTGAGACAGGTGGGAGAAAGTCACTGTTTTGCAAGTCTCAAGTAAGTCTCAAGTCTTTAAACCCAAGTCTCGAGTCAAGTCTCAAGTAAAGATGTGCAAGTCAAAGTCGAGTCTCAAGTAAAGACAAGAGAAGTAAAGTCAAGTCTGAAGTCATTGGCTTAAAAATTTCAAGTCCTTCCAAGTCATTAGCACCGTTGACCAGATAAAAAAACCCAATAAAAACCAGGACAGTTTCATCACTTTATAAAAAACAACCAGGACAGTCAGGGCAGGACATGAAAACAGGACATGTCATGGGAAAACAGGACACTTGGTCTTCCTGGGCCTTAACTTTACAATTATTTTCAGCTAACGTCAGTCTCAGTTTTTACCCACGGCAAGTTTACGAGCGATACCGTTGTTGCATATAATGGATGCTAAGCAAAAGTTACCCAAAAGGATCTCACAACAGGTACCAGACCAGCTTACCTTTGATTGTGCAGCTTCAGGTGCCAAACAGTTCTCACGCTGCAGGTTTTGCAAATGACAATTTGTTTTTTGTTTTTGACATCGTAGTTTGTGAATGCAAATGAAAATATCCTCGGGTTGTTCCCGCTTTACCCAAGCACTACATCTACGTTTGGAAATGTCAAACTTGGCTAAAATGTTTCTTTCTTCTTTAGATATACTGACCTGCTTTCCAAGGAGCATATTGTCCCCATAATTTTAAGGATTTCCCAACACCATACCTGTCAAGTTTTGGATTTGAAAATAAGGGAAATTTTCCAGCGCTTGCTGTGAGCTGTCCCACAACCCCAACCAAGCTCCAGCATCCCTTACATTTTAAGACAGTAGTACAAGACATCTAAAAACAACTTGTCAACAGCTTACTAATTAGTTAGGTGATTAGAATCTGATAGCTTTGTTGACATTGAAATGCTGTAAACATTCCTACATTAGGAAAGTAAATTCACTGTCCCATTTTTTGAGATATTTACTGGACTTCTTGGTTTTTTTGTCAGGAATGCGCTCTTCCTCCTCACATCCATCCATGTCTCTCCTCAGTTGTCCCGGATTGTTTGTTCCCGCTGTCGGCACTAACCTCGCGACCCTCTGCCACCCAGGCTACTGCAGGTGGCATTTCTCGTGAAGCTAGTGACAGTGTTCAGTTAGGAGCAGAGACAGAGGAATGTTTTTTTTAATACGGGAGAATTACGGGAAAATAGTAATATGGGAGGACGGTGGGAAAGAGGGGTAAAATACAGTAGTTTCCCGGGAGACTTGACAGCTATGCCCAACACTGGCTAACATTAGCTAAGATATTTTGATGAGTGAGACAAGATAAAATCCCACAGGAGAGTGCAACTGAAAATCTCTATCTACAAAATAAGAAAAATGACAAATATTTAGAATATTTGTATATAAACGTAGATAGATAGATAGATAGATAGATAGATAGATAGATAGATAGATAGATAGATGGCTGTCTTACAGTAATCTAAATCAATTGAATTAAAATTGCCCTCTTGGTAATTAAAGCTGCACCCCTGCTGTAAACGGTCTGTTCAAGCAGCCAATTTTAATTGATAAGTAGCAGCTGGACCACTGGGACTGCAAGAATATTGGCCCTGCATGTTATCTTAATAACCCTGTTAAGTTATTGATTTATTGGTATTAAAGAGTTGATCCTGATTAATCTGAATGAGTCACATGAGACCGTCTGCGTCCCGCTCTCCTGTGCAAAATCAATTAAGATTAATTTAAAAGTAAATTAAAAAATCTCAGTTGGGTGAACTAAATGTCAGTCGCCCCTCATGTCAGGTCTCCAGTGTGTCATTCACCTGAGGTCCTCAGATTTTTATTACAGATCTCCAACCACAGCTGTCAAAGAAACGTGTCCTCGACCTGTCGTAGCATCATCACAGGTGGCTTCTTCTGCTTTTGGCCAATAACAATAACCCTCTGAGCCTCTCCATCACCCTCAGTGACAAAGGTCCCCATGTGGGGGAGACACTTAAACTTGATTATCAGACAGCAGCCTGCAGAGATGGGGTTAGAGGTGGACGAATGTTGCTCATGGGTGCCCAGATTGGTTCAGCAATATCATGCATTTATCTGAACGGCTGTTTTCATGAGCACTAGCTGATGTAAGTTTAAAATGCAGCATCATGTGGGAAGTTTAGACAGTTATGACTGTTTTAGCTTTAACCAGGACAGTGGCTTTTATGCCACTGAAAGGTAAATAGGCGTTGAACTGTAAACATGCAGCGATGGGTGAAGAGTAGCGGTGGGCAACAAGAGACCAAAGGGTCCATAAGCAGCCAATTAATTTGGGATTTTCTAAAATTTTCAATGTTTTTCAGAAATTGTAAACATGAAGATAAAAATCTGTACAAAAGAAAAAGACAAGGGATATAAGAAAATATTGATGCATCATTATATGCAATAATTTGCTCTGCAATACAGCACTGATATTTTAAGAACAGTATCCTAATAGCTTATTAAAACAAGACACTTATTTTACATTCTACATTAGACCTTTTCCATCCGTGCTGCACTTCTTATAAATAAAGTTCAGGAAAATTGCAATGACCATGCTTTATAAAAAATAACACAATAAGAAACTGTATGTCTTCATATTTACAAACTAGTTTTTTTCAGAACATTGGGTCTCATGCAAGAACATTTTCGTACTCTCATCCTAAATTTTTCTTACCTTTTTTCTTATGTTGCGTTCGTACAAACATGCTCCATCAGATTCAGCAAACACTTCTATCTTTAGAAAAGTGTCTAAATGACCCGCGGAAACATGATGAATGCCACCTGTGCATACTTAAGCGTGCATGCACGAGGATGGCATATTTGCATAAGCAACACCCCAAGAATACCATATAAGGATATGTTTCCCACACCATAAAACAGGAGTGTTCGTTCATAAAGATGGCACCAAACACACACTCTCTTCCAAGTGCCTGGCGTGCCAGGGCATCCAAAAGAAGCTCAGCCATGAAGCAGCTGGTTACTCTCTCATTTAATGTGTTATATTGGCCAGTCTAATAAACCTTCAGTTAAAAGATTTTAATGTATTCTCTGGTTTGAGATCCTCAGATTTTTTTTGTCTTATGCTATATTTTATTAAAAACGCTTGAAATAAGTTAAATGTATAATCAGTATGTAAGGCACTTGATTTGAAAAGAGCAGACTAATTTGTTGTGATTTTTAAGACAAGTCTGGACCACTCGTGTTTGTGTTCGTACTTGAAAGAAAATTCTAAATACGAAAAAAATGCTGAATGCGACAAATTCTCCTAAATCATTCGTACGCAACGCTTACAAACATCTTTGTTCATACGAACGGTTCTTGCATGAGGCCCATTGCGTTGTATTACCCTGTTCATTGTAAATCAATATATCATAAAATTATATTGTCACCATTGTACTGCAGTAAGTATCATATCACCAGACTCTCGCCAATACACCCCCCCAGAAAATACATTTAACAAACAACTAAATTAATACAATTACCTTGAATAATCTGTTATTGTTTTGTTATTTTGAAAAAAAAAATAGATTTATTATGCTGTTACGGTTTCTTTAAAGGTCTACAAAGTAATATTAGAAATCCAGCGAGGCTTTCAAAGGAGATTTAGCCAATATTAAGAAGCAGAGGATTATGCTACTGAGCAGAAAGATGCTTCACTGAGTGTATAGCATGTGATAAGTGCAATTTGAAGAAATAAATGAAATAGTTACCTGGGTTGGTTTGCAATTTTTAAAGAAGCACTGTCCCCTTTATTATCAGCTGTCATCCTGACACTTTCAGTTAACAACACTTGTAACAGTCTTTTCAGAACTGACTGAAAAAGGCGGCTTTATCCTATAAAAGTGGAGCTGCATGATGGACAAAAAGAATCCACAAGACACCCCTATCTGTTAAGTTAATATTATGAATGATTGGTATAAATTGTTCAATGTTTTAATATCAGAAAGTCATCAAATTGCTTTTAAATCCCTATTTGTTTTTTGCTTTGTTTTACAAGTATGAGAAGGACACGTGTAAACCTGTTACAGCAGCGCTCTTGGATCAGATTAAATTAAGCTGTGAAACAAGGTCGTGATTGTATCCCAGCTATTTCTGATCAGAGCTGCTCATTCATCACACAGGAAAGTCCCTTTTCTCTTGTTCACAGGGTTTGATGCAATAAAATGCACATAATATTTTAGAGAAAGGAGGTTACTCATGGTTCAAAGATCAGATTGCTTCACAAACAAGATTTTTGTGTTTGTGGCGCCTCACCATGGAGTTAATAAAACCAAATCAAACAATCTCTTCACCATCGGGAAACTTTTTTTCTAACTTTGAGGAGAAATCTGCTGTCTCAAGCTCTGACTCCTTCACACTCTCTGTCTGCAGATGAAACAGAATAAGCAGAGCGTCCCCTATTGGCGCGTCTCGCTCCCTAACCTGTGCCGGGTGGTGAACAGTCTGCAGCAGGAGGCGTTGAGCGACGGTGAGGGCGAGGAGGAGGAGGGTGAGCTCAGAGAGGGAGGCCTACCGCTGCTGGAGGAGCTTTACAACCTGCAACACATCTGCAGAGCGCTGCAGAACCGCGAGGAGAGGGTAAGACGCAAACACACACAACCACACAAAGAGGAGCTGCTGTTGTTCCATTAGGTATTTAATTCAGCATCATTAAGCTGTTAAATCTGTGGTTCCTGCCTGCAGCCTCACAACAAACTCCAAATACCACATCACAATCCCTTCATCCTCTGATCTCTCGCAGCATTTGGAGTTTTCAGTCAGAGCTGCAGTTTAGTGCTCCTGCCTCAAAAAAAAAAAAAAACTGACAGCAAGTCCACACACCACTGCTCCAAAAATCCTTGTGGTTTTCATAAAGTGGAGCTCCTGCCCCTTTAAGGCCCCCTTTAGGCCTCGTCCGCTCTGATTGGCTGTGTGGTCGACTTTGTGGTAATTGGTCAAACTGATTGGTAAACTGATGATGTCACACTGGTAGGTCAATTTGGGAGGGCCAGGGAAATGAGCCATTTCAGGCAGCTACTGGCAGTGCAGAAGGGAAGAGAAGAGAAGAAGAAGCCCCGATGCCATGAACGTTAATTTCTTGTCCATAATAGTATTCTGTCGTGGGGACAGTAAAGGACATTTAAACTTTAAAAAGCAGGATGTGGGTTTTTAAAATATAACATAATCTGATTGGCCCTGTGCTCAAGTGCCTCTGATTTGCTCATGATTCTTATTGCCTCTACATGACAGGCTACACACCATAGCTCAGGCTAATAAATGCAATATGAGTGTAACTTTATGGCTTCAAAAGTTTTAATTAAATATGTTTTAATAATTTTATAGCCTTTACCGGACACACTAAAAACAGTTGGGTTAAAATAACCCAAAAAGGGGTTCGTCCTTTTCTGAACCAGCAGTTGGATTAAAATTGGGTTATTTTTTTTAACCCAACAGTTTGGGTTTTTTGTTTTTGACCCAATTTTTGGGTTGTATTATTTAACACAAAGGTTGTGTTATGTTAACTACAATATTGGGTTGTTCCTAACCCAATTATTGGGTTGCGCGATTCATCGCTTCCAGTAGTTTGACATGGAGGTAGTTAGGACCAAGAAGCGACACAGATTTTGCAGTTCACAATAACCAGATTTAAGGAACAGACACGGGAACAATTGTAGAGAGCGGGGATCGAACCCGTGGTCCTTGGAACACGTGACGTGACGTAGTCCACTTGGCCACGCAGGAGCCACACACTCATACTGCAACTCAGAGTCTTTAAGGTGAAGCAGGTTAGGACTCAGGCTGCCACCACTGATTCGGGCTCATAGACAGGTACTCGGCAACACACATAGGCAGAGGGGTCAGATACCAGAGAACAGATGGCCACCACAGACCAAGATTCACAAACAGGTACTCGGCGTCAGGAGCAGAAGGCAAGGTCAGCAACCGGGGATCAGGCAGGCAGGCAGGTAGGTGCAGGACAGAAACGGGTCGGCAACGGGTGATCAGTCCGGATAGCAGGTCTGGAGTTCTTTGCATGAGAGCGAGACGATCTGACGCTGAGTGAGTGTGGAGCTGGTTGTGACATAGTTGGGTTAAAATAATAGCCCTATAACCCAGAAAATGGGTTACTCTTTATAAAAATGACCCAAAAATTTAACTCAACACTAGCAACACATAAATTTGGCTACCACAACAACTCAACATTTTTTAGTGTGTAGAGATGGATAGTAGGTAGGCCTGTGAGAAGAATTGAGAGAGAGCATGGGAGAACACTCAGAAATGAGCCTCAATATGGAATCCAATCCAGGACGACCAAAGCATGTATCAGACAGGCCTGGTTACTTTACACTCAGCAGCCCCTTTTAAGTCATTTTTAATTTAAAACAGCTAAAAATCTTATTTTCTGTAGATGAAAATAATATAAAATAGCGCAGAATGACACATCCTTAGGGAAAAATATGGCATTTGAAATTTTGCACCCAATCGTACATTCGACTCAATTTATTTTTGTGGCTCATTTTTACTAAATCTCACACAATTTCCTAAAATAACGGAACTGCTAAAAAATAAAACAAAATAAAAAAATAAAACTATGTTAACTGACATTTTTGCCAACAAATAAAAGCTAGACAAAAATGTTTGACAGAGACTTAATCCAATCAGACCTTATTTGATCATGTTGAAAATAGAGACAAGTTAGGAATATATCCAATCACAGCAGCTTTGGTTGTGTGGACAGGTTGGATGAGTTCAGAGGGACATCCAATCACAGCTGCCTTAGCTTGGTGGTGGTGGGATAAGTTGTGGAGCGATCCAATCAGAGCTGCTCTCTTTATGAATTGATATATTCATGTAGAGCAGGTTCACTTCAGTTCTGGTATTGTAACTGAGATGCTCTGCCAGTTAGCCTAAATAAAGGTGACTGCATTTGTACATTTTATTTATACATTCAAACTTTACTAACATTAATTTAAGGGTTATTAGATGTTTCATTATTTCCAAGTGTAAAACATGACTTCAGAAATTCAAGGAAACATAAAAAATGCCTTACCCTTCACACTTCATATTTTAGTCGACTAAATTTACAGTTGATTTCATCGACTAAAACTTGTTGTAAAAATTATCAACTCAAACATGACCAAAATTAAAACGATTTAGATGACTAAGATATGACTAAAACTGAAAGATATTTTAGGCAAAAGACTTTAACTAAAACTAAATTAAAAAACTGCTTTCAACATTAACACTGCTGTTTTTAATACCTGATGCAACCCACCGTCAAAATCACTAAACTGTCCCTTTAAGACAAAGAAGTAGGCTGATGTGGTCATTACAAATTACATGAAAAGAGTAATCTGAGTACTGCACACACTTAAGCTCACAAGAGGCCATTTGTCATCTCTCAGTAAACACACCTCATTACTCTGTCCTCCCTCCATCTCCGCCCGGCTCAGATCAGCTCCTGTTTTTCATGCATGGAGGCTCGCTGAAGGAGCTCTTGTTTAATCACAGCCACACGCCGCAGCCTCCCATTACCTCCCCTCTCAGCAGATAAACACGTGTTTCCCTGTCATCTCCTGACACTCATGCCTCTCTCTGCTCTCTCCTAACAGCTACTCCACGACTCGGCAGAATATTTAGACGAGAACAGCGACACCCCGCTTAAACGAAAATCACCCTACATCCTGAAGAGACAAGCAGGACTGAACACCAAGTCCCGGAGGCCGTACATCCTCAGGCGGAGCTTGATTTACTGAGGACTTCACCACAGGACCAGGGCATGATCCTGCTGATGTGTTCTTCTCCTCCATCCTCCTATAGCTGCTACGTTTTTACTGTTCCTGATGTTTCTTCAGACCTGTCGACCCTGTGTCCAGAAGCCTGTACTCTGCTCCTCCAGCTAAAGTCCTGAAATGAATCTCCCTAAGCATCAAACGAGCTGTGTATCTCTGAGAAAGTATATTTATTTATCTCTCACTGCACTCTGAGTCTATTTTGTTTCAGATATGATTAAAGGATTCATGATACAAAACCAGACTGACTGAGATCTTTTCTGTGACATACTCGATTTTATAAACTGTCATCACCCTCGGTCTGAAAAGGGAAATAAAAGAATATAACACATTTTTATTTTTTTTTAATGTATTTTATGGGCATTTTGTGCCTTTATTTATAGGAGAGAGACAGTGGATAGGCTTGTGAAAGGGGGTGAGGGAGTAGGGGAAGACACTCTGCAAACTGTTCACAGGCGGGATTTGAACCTGGACCGGCAGAAGCATGTACATGGGGTGCTAACCACTCCGCCAAACCAGCACCCCAAAAATAAAAAATAATATATTTGTTATATATATAACAAATTTAAGTGGCAAAATGATTTGGTCCCAAACTTAAGACCAAGTTCTATGAGATTAGGGAAATCAACAACAGACCCCGAAGTGGGCATACCAGGAAGAAAACACCTCAAGAAGACCGGTTACTTACCCTGGTTTCACTGAGGAACCGTCGGCTTTGCTCCAGGGGAGCAGTGGAATTTGGCACCTTTCTTTTGGGCACCACCCACACATTTAGCTGCGCTGCTCATTCCATGAATGCACAATCCATACAAGCTGTATCCCATTGTAAAGGTGACTAATCAGTTTTTCCAAAGATGAAAAATGCAGTAGTTATTAAAAGGGTGGTTAATCAACCAAAGTTATGTTATCACTTTTTCGAAGAATTTAATTGAGCTATATTTTTTTGTTCAACGAAACATGATAAACACTAGAAAGCACTTGAAGAGCACAACCCTCCGTCAAGGTAGCTTACAAATTGTTGTTAAGCATTAGTTTCATGATAAAGTTAGCATCAAAATATGATTCATAACCCTGAAAACCCAAACCTAGCACTCAGAATCATGTTGATATTATTAGTGAGTAGTTATTGAGCAAAAAGGATTGCCTGCTAATGGCAGTTATCTGCATCATCACCAAAATTTAATTGTTTCTAGGCTGAGCCATTACAAACATCTCCTGAAAATATCAGCAAAAATCACACAGTAGTTTTGTGTAATCTTGGTAGCAAACAAACCAAATAAACATAGCATATATACATCATGTTTGTCACAGATGGACTTAATTCTAGTTGTTCAAGAATACAGAAAACTGCAGCTAACAAAAGGCAATGCTGTGTACAAAAAACAATTGTGATGTTTAGATTAATTATTCTAATCATTGCTGCTCCTCAAAAAAATCCTCTTAGGCTACTGAAAGTCATTCTTGACAGTTGCATTTCTTAGGTGATAAAAAATGAAACATTTTGGTGTGAAAGTTCAGCCTGACTATCAGGGATACCTTTACTCATCTAATTCAGCACCTTTAGACTTTTACACCGTATATTAAGATGGACGCCACATCTCAATCCTCTCCTGCTGCACAAATTTGAAGCCACAACATAATGAGGACAAGTGTTGTATATTGTGCATTTGTATGACCAATAGGGATCTGCTAGAGGAGTTAAAGCATTAACCATTTGATTTGACCTTCTGTAACACAGAATAGTATTTGCACAATAGTCACGGCCACAAAGTTAGTTTTACTACCTCTGCTAAGGAGGTTATGTTTTCGGGAGTTTGTCCATCTGTCTATTAACAAAATAACTCAAAAAGTAATGGATAGATTTTGATGAAATTTTCAGGAAATGTTTAGCATGTAAAAAGAAAGAACTGATTCAATTTTGGTATTGATCCGGATCAGCGTCTGGATCTGCCATGACGAAGAATGCGTTTTAGTGAATAACTACTGAACTAAAATAGATATCATTATGAATCCAATTGCTAATGGTATGTTTTCATGGTCAAGGAATCTAATCTAAATATTCAGATGAAATAAAGGCAGGAGTAATATTTATGGTCAAAATGACAATATGGCTGATGATTGTGGCGTTGGCAGAGGTCTGCGCTCTCCGAGTGCTTTCTAGTTTGTGAGTGAATTAAGCCGGATTGTTAATAACAATGGTCAATTCCATAGTCTTCTTAAACCAACGAAGCGGAGGTCTGCGCTCTTGGAGTGCTTTTCTAGTTTTTATTTTTTATTCAGTCTTTCAATACAACAATTGTTCACACAAAGCAGAATTGCATATACAAAAAGAACAGAAAAATCCGATTTAATTTACAAATCATCAACATTTGTAACCTTCAAAAATGACATTACAAATCATTCTTTTAAAAAACAAAAGTGAATTACACATTCTCAACTTTATGTCAGATATACATGTCCTTTTAAATCGCATTTTGATGTTTTGTACCCTGAATTTACCGACATCAAGTAAATCATAGTTGGACTCTCATAATAAGAAAAAAGCCTTTGTACACAGTCTGGAAGTATCTTCGATTCTGTTCTACACATGATTTGCATTATTTTAAAATACACCAGTCATCAAATTTTATGGCATGGGATTTCTTAAACAAAGGAAAGTATGTGCATGATAATGAGCCTTATTAGTGACATGTATGGTTCGTTTTGGTGACGTGTATAAATATGGCTCCTGACGAAGGTTTACGGAAACTTGGTGGACAGATAAAAATCACAAGTTTAAATTTAAAAAGCACTCATTTTAAAGAATTTGGTTTTCTCCAACATAATATAGATGAATATGAAACACACAATTTTTGTACTTGATAATATTGTATATTAATTACCACATTTCCACCCATCTTAATTTCTGAAGTGAATCATGTCAATAACAAGACAGAACGATGAGGCCTAATAACGTTTATTAAAAACAATCAGCAAAAGAAGGACATATGAGGAATCTTACAATACTCCAAATATAATACATTCAAACAATATTCATGATGACATATGTGAATGAAACAGGGGGAATAGTGCTTCTGATCATGATCCTCTGATCATGGATTTTTAATGTTAACCGGTGAAGACATGAAACGACCCTGTGAGATAAGGCAGAGGACAAATGCACTTCTTGTAGTTCATTTTCAGAACATTGCAGTTCGGCATGGCTTACACCTTCATTAATTAACCTGCCATTGCTCCCTGAACCCTCCCCCACACCTCTCTCCTGCAGCTGAGCTAGACAAACCCAACCTCCTGATTCACAGATGTATGTATCATCACTGTCAGGCGCAAACCTCCTATTTACATTAATTTGACTTAACATAAACCAAAAAAATATATTCTAATTCTGATTGAAGAAACATTGGCTTGTCCTGATTACAAATATGTTTTTTGTTCTTTAAATTGATGAAAAGTGATCAAAACCCAGTCATCAACAATTCGCCAACAATTTATGTACAGCTTTTCAAAAAAACTCAAAGATGCTGTCCATCACATAATGGGTAGAAACAACATAAAAAGGCAACAAAATTAAACAAGCTCACAAAACATGCAGCCCTAGTCACACAAAAAGGTTAGTCTTGGGTGTTTGTTTAAATTATGCTGGGGAAGGTCTGATTTGCATGTGAGGGGAAGAAAGTTCCAGATGCACTAAATAGAATTTAATCTGTCATATTTTTGTATATTGTGTATTTTGTGACATAATTCGGTCTTCATATTACCTTTTCTCAAGATCTTGCCTTATTCTGTTATTTAGGATGAAACTGCTGTCCTATAACACGTCTACATTAGCAATGTCATTAAATCTGTAGGAAAGAGACAGAAATCAAACTTCTATCACCAGAAAACCAGTGTTTTCATCTTGAAAAAATGACCTTAAAGGAACACTACACCCAAACAACGATTTGGCCTCATTTTCTACTCACCCTCATGCTGAACAACACTGTGGAGTAGTTTGGAACATCTAGGATGCAGTCGGAGATCTGGGGGAATCCTCGCTGTCCACTGATATTGATATCATGACTTCGGTACGAGCCCGAACAAACAGTGTCCTTAATAGTCCACAAAAAGTCCACAAAAAGTCGGCAATATTCCTCCATACTGCTCGTGCGCTGTAATCCAAGTGTCCCGAGCGGATAATCCACCATTTACTCGAAGCGACATCATTTAGCACATGTTTATAGCCTAAACAGTACTACTTAGCATTTCTATGATACACTTACGGGTGCCCTCACGGGCATGACTGACCAAACCAAAGGAATCGCACTCTGCAATAACTAGGAGGCGTAGAACAAGAAAAAAGAACCCAAGAAATCACACATTCTGCTGACACCTCTTGTGTCTGTCCGCAGCTCCGTCGCTCAGAGCAGAATGTGAGATTTCTTGTTCTTCTGATTATTGCAGTCGCGTTTGGTTTGGTTTGACAAGAAGAAAACAACAAAATTGTCATCATAATCATGGGTAAGCATGCTTAACTCGACACAGGGGATGGACTTTATCACATATCTATGGGATCAATTTCACATCCATCTGTGAAACAACCCAAAGATGATTATAAGAAAATTTGAAGGAGAATGCAAGAATGTTTTGTCCTTGTCTGTCTTCATTTTACACTGCAGTTAGATTTAATTCAACTGGAATGTGTCAAATTATCAATATTTGGCAGGGCAATGTAAAGCTTAATGTAAAGGTAAAGATTAAGTTTTTTTTTTTTTTTTTTTAAAGGTGCTATGAGGAGAATCTATTACTGGCGACATAAAGACTCTGCTAGCCATGAGCACGCGTGGCGACTGTTGTAATGCTGCATTCCAGTAACCTCGGAAATGGGAGTGACATCATCTCCGACTTATCAGCGTTCCAGTTGAAGTCAGAAAAAAACATGCTGATCTACCAGGCTATTGTTAGCTGTTGTTAGCATGCCCTGTGTTGTTGTTCACAAATATCACATGAAGAATGTGATTATCACTATGGCAGCATTTTTGTAAATATAAGTCTAACAATACTATGTATACAGCTGATCTAGAGCGACACACCCCAGTCAAAAGTGCAAATAAATGGATTATTACAGGAGCTAAATAACTGTTCACACTGGGGGCATCCATCTTGATTGTCAACTCGGGGGTGGTGAGGTTTCACCGAGTTCCCAGTAGGAAATTCCGACTTCAGGGGACGTTCCAGTTGCAGTTTCCTACTCGGAACCTGGAAATTCCTACTTCTGACTACAACTGGAACGCACCAAAGACGTGACTGAAGCCAAAGCGTGTGTTTGTTGTGATAAATGCAGCTCGGACCTTCCTCAGAACTCTGCATTGCTTTACAACTTCTTTTTTCAACAACTTACAGGGTGCAAAGCGACAAGGTAATGTATCTCTTTCTAGTTACATAGTGGTAGTTTTTGATGTGTGACAACAAGCAATTTTTGGAAAACTTATTATCATAGTTGTAGCCAGATATATATATCGCTACTTACAGCCCGGTGCTCTAAGACGTGTAATATGAATAATAAAATAATATAAATTTGCTCTAGTTTTAATTGTCTTGTTCCTGAAGTTGAGTATCCAGGCCAGTCCAGCTCTGTCCGACCCGACCGGAAGGCTAAGGAATAGCATTGACAGATAACCTATTTAGATGCTATTAAACTCATCTTAAAGTGTGTATTTTGTTCAGGCATATATCTAAAAGTGAGACTTTTTTTGTAATTACTTAGAAACTCCTCACAGTCCCTTTTAGTCAGGATTAAATTCCTCTCCTCTTTGTGAGCAGCACCTTCTTTGTCCAGCAGAGGGCGGTGCAGTTTAAGAGATGAGTTTGATTAACAGGATGAACGACTGCAGGAACATAAGTCTGCCCTCAGGCTGAAGAAGGGCTCATTCAAACAACAAATCAAGCAAAGAAAATTAAGCTGAATCATGGAAATCAATTTGGGAGGAAGCATTCAAAGTAAAGCAGCATTATTTTGAGTTAGAACAGTCCTCTACCAGAATCCTCCCAAGCAAAACTGCACCAAACTTCACAAAAAGACCACTTCTGCTGGAGTTATAAGCCAAAGTTTTGCTGGTTTGTAAGTCCCTTAGTGGCTCTATTAGGATGAACGGCACATTTTACTCATACAAAAGGTTTATATAACTGTAGTATCCTCTCTGGGATGCTGTCAGACTGTCAGAATGACAACCAGAGCCTGTCAGTGGAGAAGTAACACTTAGAGGACAAACTGTGAATGTTTGCCACTTCCCTGAAGGATTTGTTGCATACAGCTTGTTTTGTGGTGAATGGCTAAAGAATCTACCAGAATACATTTAAAACTTTGTAATCCCACGAGTCAAGTAGACCGAGAAAATGTTTAAAAATACATTTTTAGGAAATAAAGGTAAACTAAAGTGAAGTAAGTCTCACTTTTTCTCTCCTGCACAGTCTCAAATTCTTCCTCTCTTCCACCTGCATCCTTACAAACAGGACAAAAGGCTTGAGGAGTGAGGAGAGCCTGCTGGAGGGCTCTCTCAGGGCGGGCACAACCCTGTGGCTCCATCAGTTCTCTCTTGGAGTACCAGGGGCATTGAAAAACTTGATATTCACCCCAGTCTGATATCTTTCTTGGTCCTTCTTCTCCTCAGTTGCTAGGTAACACTCTTGTGCTGTAAAGCTGAACAGACTTCTCCAAACATGACCACTGCTCACTGCCAAACTTGCATAGTGCTATATCCAGGTAACTAGGGCAGCTGAAGGAAGTGGAACAGAGACCTTTATCTCTGTTTTGAGTCCTCCTGGTGTTACGATGACTTCAAAACAACTCATTTAAGGAACTAAAGTGGCATAATTTTGTTTTATAACTGTAACCAGCATACATATGAGGTATTCAGACTGGATTTAATAAAACAAATCAATGAAGTATTTCTCCACAAACACTAAGGCAATGTTCCACCTTCCCCAAACATCATTTTCAAACATAAATTAGCTTTCTTGTATTTCTTAATCTGCATGAGTCATCCATCATTGCTAAAAAGAACTTTAAAAAAGCCTGAGTCCTCTGAGGTGAACGGTCCAAAGTGTCGCCTTGATACGGTGAGACTTTGTAAAAGGACATAAAATGGTTTCCATTTTATTCTTTATCCAGGGAGTTACGTTTCACTCAGTGAATTTTCCTTTTCTCACACAGAGATGAAAACCTCAATCTTCATAACAGAGAGACTGAATCATAGCAGTGATGTCAGACCCCAGCAGCAACACACAGTTTTTAGTAGTTGCAAGAAAACTTCGAAAGGTATTTGTTTGGTTAACAGGAGGAAATATCCTATCATCAGGAGGAATAGCACTTCAATTTACATGACGCTAAAATGTGTCAAAATGGGTTTTTTATAGGTTTATGTTGCTATTCCGTGAGCACAAATATATTTCTAAAATTAAAAGAGGGTAAGTTTAGTTTTGTCAAATTATTTTCATACACAGTCATGCTTTAGTTTGGTGGTACAACTCTGAAATGAGATAATCATTACAGGAAGACGGGGAGAAAGTCTTCGCAAGTCAAGTGGTTAATAACATGTTATTGAGAGCACATAAAAGTGAGTTCAGGCATTTACATGCGACCATCAGCATTTTAGGAAACTTGACTTTTGAATGGGATGAACAATAGTCTCTCTAATGACTAAATGCATTTTCCCTTGGGACTTCTGTTATGATCCAACTTCTGAACATTTGTTTGGTCTTTTTCTTTTTTTCAATATAGTTTATTCTATTTATGGTCAAATTCAATTAAGTGCAAGTGAAGTTTCAGAAGTCTGGGTCACAGTAAGTCCTGATGGAGGTGGAGTTGAGTTCTGAGGTCAGACGAGAAGAGATCCACTGCTGGAGAGAATGAAGCATCACCTCCTGGATGTGATCTCTTACATTGAAGTGTTGTTCACTGCAGGTGGCAGTGCTGCACAACAACACTCCTGATTCTGGAGGGCTTGCAATTAAATAGAAGTTATAAAACAGTACTCTAATGCTCCCTCACTTGTGTTTACTGGCTTAAATAATAATTCTGTTTAAACCAAGGAAAGTAATCCTTGATTATAGTGATCTGATCCTAAAATACTGTTAACAACCACAGCACATGCTGATCAGATGACATTTTTTAACACGTCCCGAACTACATTTGATTCACAAATCAAGATACTGGTAAAATAAATGTACTTGTAGTTTGTTAACATGAATGTAAGGATGCTTTTAAAACGAAAAACTGCTAATTTTCAAAAGTGCAGTTAAAAAGCCATTGATCACAAACAACTATGAAAATTAGCAGTGACCATGCTTAAAAATGATCCAGTGACAGCTTTAACATAATAATGCAAATCACTTCTGTTAGCTGCATGCATGTTCTTCCCCATGCATGCATGTTTTGTTTTCCAAGTATTCTGTTTCCCTTAACTCTCAGTGCAGATGGGTCAGCCTTCATTGTTTGTTATCCAGCATATCCATATGGCAAAGCTAAAAGCCAGAATAATTAAGCTTGGTCCAAGATGCTACCTACTGTTAAAGAATATTTATCAGAGCTTAACAGCACGACTTTATTGCATGAAACAGAAAGAACAAAACAGGAAACACTTCTTCATTAGAAAAGATGTTTTAACTCCTCTCCCTACAGGTTTTGCTGTTAGTTTGCTGTACAAAAATGCCTCACACCTACTCCGTGTTAGTAGTGCCCACCTACTCCATCATTCGATTTGCCCATAATGAGTTTGATTGACAGAGCAATCACCCAGTCACTTACTGGATGTTTCTGAAAGGTTGTGCCTTCCCCAAACACTCTGAGTGGGCTCTTGCTCAGATGGAGAGGGGAAATAAACCCTGTGTGGTATATCAAACTGTACGTCTGGCACTTCAGGTCACATGTTTTCCTGCTAAAACTCCTGCTAAGACAGTGATACCTTAAGTTTAAGTATAAGTTGTATAAGTTTAACGCCTATGATCATAATGTTGGGGCCTATATAAATATGGCGTGAGTATATGTATGAATGGTTGGTTGTCTGTGTCTTCATGCCAGCCCTGTGATTGTCTGCGACCAGTTTATGTTGTTCCCCGTGCATCTCTCGTCAGCTGGGATAGGCTCCAGCTCCCTTCTGCCTCAAAAGGATTAAGCTCTGTAGATATTAGATGGATGAATTCCATCAGTTTTATGTTCTTCCTTCTTTAGCACAAGCTTTACTTCGGTGAAATTAAACAGTGAGACTCCCAGAAGGTAAACAAGCACCAGAGCTCCTGCATCATCTGCCCATGTTTAATAAGTGCTTTATTTTAATCACAGCCTTGTCTATTTAAAGTGCCTACTTAAAGTGACAGTGTGAGGCCTGAAGGCTGCTCTGGAATTAGTTAAAATGTCAAGGAGAGCTACCGTCACTCTAGCAGGATTCAGCCCAGAGCATCAAGCTGCTACAATGGAGTTCCTCCTGAAGACAAAAGAGGCTACAACAACAGTTCTTATGTAACCTAGAAATCCACTCAACAGCTGGTTAATACTGTAAATACTGATACAGCCATTTAAAGTAAATCCACCTGTATTAAGATGTCCAGTGATACGCTGCAGTGTTCCCCTCCCTTCTGCGGTGGTCCAGGTCCAACCTTTGATGCAGACATTTACAGCCGCTCTTAAACTGATTGACAGATCTTTAAACACTAAGACCAGCTCCACTCTCAGACCTCTGAATCACTGCCAATGCCCCGAGTTCTTTTCAGCTACTCAGCAGATCTCCTGGTGAGAAACATCCAGAATGAGTTTGAACTCTGTAGGCAGCATTAGGAAAGAGGATGCAGGCTTCATGTTTAACCTTAAGGTGCACTACTGATTGGGCCTTGTATTGGACATAACTCTTCCTTAACTGGGTCAAATCTGAAACTTATCAGAAACAAGGCCTATATGCTGTGGTTTTTGTTCCTGTAACTTGGCCTATGCGCTATGATAACACAGAACCAGGCTTCAAGTAATAACAAACTGAGCTTTATGCAGTTTAGAAGGACACTCAGAACATTTAAAAAGATATAGCTATGTTTCGACCACATTTGTAAATCGGCTGTCCAGATTTGACCAAAATACCTACAGTAGCATAATAAACTCCCCTTTGGATGGGTGGACAAGTACAGCTCTCACAACTCGAGTCTTCTATTCCCTTGAATGTTTATTGCATCCAAGCACATACAACAAATCGCTCACTCACTAAACTTTAATTTAAGAGTAAGATGACTCTTTTAGGTTGTAAACCTGAAATATAAACATAAACAAGAGTTATATGGCCTTAAATCTCTTAAACTTAAGCAATATCAAGGAATTATAGATTTTTGCAAGCCCTGCCCACTCCACGCACACAGTTAGATTTTAGATTTTAACAACACAGACCTCAAAGTAACATGAGAGATATAACATCAATACAGTGACCTGGTTTAACATATTTATGAAAATTAAGCATTAGTTAACTATTGGAAAGTTATGCATTGACTGATGTTACTAACTTATATTAGCCACGCTCGCTTTCGGTCAAATCCAAACCTCAGTTTTCTCCCTTTTGGTTCACTTGCCATGTTTATTCTGTGTTTGGTTTGGATGGCTTTTACACGCACAGCAAACCAAACTCTGGTCAACTTGAAACCAAATGAGACCCCTGTTCTTTTGGTAGACCATAATTTGCTTTTTTTGGTCTGCACCAGAGTTCTTTTGACTTTTCACACCAGCCCAAACTAAACAAACTTTCCAAAAAAAAAGGGAAGTAAGTTTAAGGGCCATTTACACAAGGCAGAATACGGTCAAATCTGATAAGTTTTTATTGCATTTTGGCTTTGTGCTTACATGGGAACGCTATACCGAGTGCCCGAATCTGCATACTTTTGAAACCAGTGTCTGGAGTAGAGCGTTTTCAAAAACACTCCTCCATGCAGCTCCGTGTAAACCAAAATCAGAGCGTTTAAAGGTGTAGTCAGCGATCTTCTAATCTAATGCATGATTTGTCAAAATCTCCGTATTTCTCCTCTCCATCCACAAGATGTCACCACTGACAGCATGTTGAAAAAAAAGTCCCGTTTCAATACACAGTCTTGGCTCTGAATTTCAGCAGGTAAATACTGTGGTTCGGGCCGAGTTACCAAAACAGAGTACACCCCGCCGCATCCAGGGGGCGATCATACTCATGCGCAGATCAGACAGAGGGGGGAAGGGGAGTAGTAGGTTGCGTAGCGTGCACAGTTAGCTTAAGGGAGAGATACAATACGTGCAGTAGCAATGGCTGACAAACAGCCCAAAAGAAAAAGGTCAGAGGGGTGAAAAGTAAAAAAGAAGGGCTATGACCATGAAAGAGTGAAGGCCCGGGTCAATATTGGTGTTGCTTTCCGACGGTGGAGGTAACTCCACGAACCGAAAGACCTGAAAACGGACGCGGATGTCGCCGTCTTTCTGCTTGGTAGGTAAGCAACATTAGCTTTGTGGTGCTTCACATAACAGTAACAGCTGTCAGGCATTCATCTTATTGTCTAATCTGCCAAAATGTACTGTTGTTGTGATGTTATCAATAATGGCAGTCGAGTTGTCTGACGAGTCGGGGTTACCTTAGCTACGTTGGTCAGCTACGCAGTTTCTACGGCCGTTTCCATGACAATGCGTGTCCATCAGCTTTCGGGGGAAGGGTCTAAATTCATTTATAAACAACCTCTCCACTCGTTTTCTCCCACATTGCTGACTACACCTTTAAGGGGGAAATGCTGATGTCACTGCATGTGCAGTACTCTTTCACATGAAAGCTGTACACTCATACCAGGAACAACAACAACTTTGGCCGTCTTCAGAGTAGCATGTGTGCCACTTATAGTGCTTGGTTTGTTATCCAGATTAAACTATTCAGACAGATTTGTAGTCCGAACAGATTTATTGTTCAGACAAGAAGCTCCTGCGTCTTTGTGCGTCCACTCACCATTGTTGTTTGTGAAAAGTTTTTCTTCTTCGTTCATGTTTTGTTGCAGCACTGCCTCTCTGGAAACCTACATTGGCATCTACAGGACTGGTATGTACACTACAGCAGTTTCATTCTGTCTGAACGCGGATTGAGTTTGAATATGCAAAGGAAAAACCTTTGCATTTTAGGTCACAGAGTTTCCATGTAGACATATCCTTAGTCTGTACCAAATGTGTTAGGTGTGAAAGAGAAACAGAGCTGGCAGTGCAAGAAATGCCAACATTAACCACACTCTGCTCAGCATTTCAGTGAACTCTGTGTCATTTTGCCAGCTGTTGATATTGAGCCACAATGCCCCGCTTTTAGGTTAGAAGTTCTTAGGTCCACACCAAACTTTACCTTTAACAGTCACTTTAAGGTTGATGGGGCCATCATAAACATAACATTCCAACGACAATGGAGGAAATAGAGGTGATAGAGCTGTCACCCCCTCTCATTGAAGGCAATACCAAAGACTCCAGAATAAATAAGAGAAGTGTAATATTAGTGTGATAGAACACAAGGAAGCAGCTGTTCATACTTTGTGGAAAATTACTTGCTGTGTCACACTTCTTTGTGCTTTTCCAAATCTGTAATTTACCACAATTTATCACAGAACTTACATAATTACTGTGAATGTCTTGAGATGTAGCTATGTCAGATTTTTAGTGCAGTGCTTTTGTGAAATGGCTGTAGTCATTCCCTCTCTACATCCTTTTGTCAGCCTCGTGTTTACATTTTGTAGCATGTAACCTGGTACATATGAAGCCTTGAGAATACAGACATTAGCACAGTAGGCAGCAGTATGCCTCTTATGGTGCTGGTTTTGGATCTTCTAACGAAAGATATAGCAGTTAGCTAGTGTTTTCAGCAATTTATCTTGAAGTAATTGTAATTCTGATATTATATTAAATTCTAGAAATGCCATTGTATTGTCTTACAATATGACTGAACTGAAACTAATACTCATACAAGGCCCAGACTTAGGGTCCGTCCTAATTGTGCCCCTTAGCCCTTGTCCTACCTCTTGCGCATTCACGGCTAGTGAAGGGGTGTCAAAATTCTCTGAAGGGCTAAGACGAAGGGCTACACAGCCCTTGAAACGAAGGCAGACTTGGACCTCACTTGTCAGGAAGGTGTATGAGAAGTTCCCATCAAACACCGCATCCGCTTACAAGAAGGCAAAGCGGAGACCGAAGGAATCACATAATTATAACGCATCCAGTGAGTGGCTCTGGGTGTAGACATAGTGGAAATCGAGTGGCGTCTTGTTTCTCTGGAGCGTGTTTTCACCCCTTCCCCTTTGGCTCAAAACAAAGGGCTAAGGGGAAGGGATAAGACGAAGGGGTGAGATGGGGCGGAAGGTCTAAGGGGTAGAACTGGGATTCACCCTTAATCTGGTATGTAAGTGAAATTATTCCTTCAAAAGAAAAGCATGTAGCCAACATGCAAAAAAATAAATTGAGAGGGCAAACGGTACCACATCTTAGATTTCATATTTACCTGCAGTGCACCTCTCCTTTGCAGAAAAATGCCTGACATATACAAGCTCACCACTCTGGAGCCACAACAGGTCCCACATCCGAGGGTTGCAATTTATCTTTATCTGAACATCAGAGCAGATCTGTCAGTTCTCTCAGATTCACAGACCGCCTCAGCAGATGTCTATCAATATAACGACTCAGGTGACCCTGGGAGAGTTCAGGCTTAGCACGCCTCCCACATCCACGGAACAAATTACACCCTGCGTGAATTAATTCAGCTCCATTAAAAACCTTCATCGACATCTGCCGCTGCAGCCCCGCTCGGCCCCGCTTGTCTTGGCCTTTCTCCAGCCGGACGCCTCTTCAATTTAACTCCAAATTGGAGGCTGCGGATGTCGGCTGACAGTTTGAAACTTCTCAGTGGGATGCTGACGAGCATCTTCACTCCCGCTAAAGGAAAGTCATTCTCTCATCTGGACAGCGTTGCAAATTGCGTGAAAAGCCGGTCCGATCAAGATAATGGCTTGTGAAGGAATGAGATTAGCTCCCTTTGTGAGGAATCTGATTGTGTGGATGAGACATTGGCATAACAAGTGTGACCTTGTTGCAGGGGCCAGCTGAGAAAGTAATTAGGCCTCACATATGGGCGGCATTACCGAGGCCTTCAGCATTGGCAGTGAAGGGGACAGGCACGTCAGAGCTGTTTATGTCACAGGTGAGGCAGTCAGTGTCAGCTGTGAAAAGTTAGCCTGGTTATTAAGAGAGAGAGAGAGAAAGAGAGGGTGGAAATTAACCCGAGTTACTCAGCGAGGGACTGCAGAGAGAGAAACTGCAGCACAGACAGATTCAGGACTCAGTCAAGGTGTTTTAACTTTTAATGGTGTTGACCCTCTCAAAGAACATTTTACAAGTTGGGAACCCAATCCAATCAGTCTGTGGGAAAATATCTATGGAAACGTTTTCCAATACATGTATAAAATTTAGAAAAATTTGTTGAGCTCTTAAAGTCAATGTTTCTTTTAACATGTGTATTAATAAAAGGAGAATAATTCCTTTTTTCATATAATTACAGTCATCAGCAGACTTCTATTAAAGAGTGCATAAACGGATCAGGACAAGGAAATAAAGTGAAACAGAGAAGGTGTCTTGGCGAGTAAGCTAGAGATTTAGGGCTCTGAGTTAATATGTAAGAGGGTTTTTAAGATGAAACAGCCTAACAGGAGACAGAGATGTTGCCAGCAAAAGCAACTTAACACAACAGTCTGCACTTACAAGCATGGAGGATTAGAAAGACACAGTTCGTCACTGACTCTGGTAGGAGCTGAAACTCACTGATAACTTGAACATTGATGTATAAAAAAACATCTTTGTTTGGGCTAATGAACTTTATATGCACAGTTATTTATACAATAATCTGTCTCTGCTCTCATATACAATGTTATTACTCAACTCTGGCTGTGTATATCCACATCATAGTGAAACAATAAGGTGATAAGAATGCAGCTACAAACCCAACTAAATGGTGGCACCTTGCAATATTGGAATGGCTTTGGTCTTTTGACAAAGAGCAGTATGAAAGAATACCAAACCAAGGGAAAAATAACAGAATATTGCGGATTCACTCCCATCAATTTTTGGGTGCCAAATGATCAAAAACTTTCAAGCTTTTGCCATAAACTTCTTACAGTTGTGACTTTTCCATAGCAGAAATACAAGTGCATAAAAACATAGTGAGAAAGTATGCAGGTGGGTAAACCAGAGTTTTTTCTCTTTCACGTTGGGAAAAATGGATGAAAAGTCCTCTGAATCTAGAATTTAAGAAACAGAGACTAATTATATTCATATTTCAAGAACCAGCTGGGCCTGATAGCAGTATCATTTAAGGATGATCTCTACTCTGCAGGTGTATGTGATAGTAGTTTATCTGGACAGAACAATGGACTGACTCTGGCTGCAGGCTTATGTGGCTTCACGGCACCCCCTGGGAGAGAGACTTCTGGGTGTTATCTTTTTTGGTCTAGAAATATGCTTATTGTTTCAATGAATGAGAGGTCTGTAATGCATCACCAGCGCAGTTTAAACTTGTGGTTCTGCTTAAAATTAGTTTGGTGCATTGTTTCAACCGGTGACCTAATAAATTGGTAACTCTCAGCTTTTCAGCTGTGGCTGTTTGTAGCTTATAGTTTTTCATTTAACAATAAGTGATACCAGCTAAGAACCACTATTGATGAAGTCAAATCGATCCTCCTGCTGTAGAATCTGCAAACAAGAGGCTGACACCAGACTGATCACTGCCTGAAATAGCTCCTTTTAGTGTCAGGGTAGAGATTTGCTTGCACAGGAGCACTGACTGCAGTGATACAGACATTTTGGCATAAGAGATATAAAGCACATAAAGAGAGGACCTGATAACACTCCATCCAGGGTAGATGGGCTGTGTTTGAGACCACACTTCTATAATCTAGAGGCCTGGACAGCCAGCTTGATGTTGTTGTCAGTTTATTTTTGTGAGGCTCAAACAGATTTGTTATAATGAAAACTCTCTGTATCCTCCTTCACTTCACTGCAAAGCTCTGGAACAAAGAGCCTCTTATTGATCAAAAACACTGCAGCTAATGTGTCTGTGGTTTCTTGGTGACTGGATTTCATCTTTTTAACAAAGAACTTGGAGCAGCCTTAAGATGCTGTGAGAGATATTGGTGTCAAGTGACGAAGAATCAAGAAAAGAGCAACTTGGGATTAGCCTGGCCGTCTTTGGTTACTGGTTACAGACAGACTCTCTTGTAGCTGTCTGCTTTCCCCAGTGAAACAATGGAAAATACTCTTGAAATAACAAAATGTATTAATGTTATTGTTAAGGCTGAGAATTAAGGTCAGGTTTACAGAAGCAGAAGACGGACAAAAGGGCAGTTTTCAGATGTTTAAGCAGAAGCAGACGGGCAAAAACAATACCAAAACACAGAAAAGGGATACTAGTGAAAAAGGGCTGAAAAGGCTGAAGGCTGGCCGACAATTGAGGCTCAAGTCCTCTAGGGAAAAATCCAAGAGAGGCAGCAAGGCACACGCTGGAGAGGAATCCAAAAACAGCAGATATTAGCTGCTATGAAGGCAGGAGGGAGCTAAAAAGCTTGCAAATGATAAATGCAAAAATCACACACGAGACATGACTCGGAATCAGTTGGGTACAACCAACTAGACAGAATCTTTTGACAGAGTGACAGAGTCTTTTTAGCCTTGCAGAGCAGACAGACCTGCCTGATTCTGAAATCCAGCAGCTCTGTCTCGCAAGCCTCCGTTGTCCAACGAATTCACTCGGCTGAATTCTTAACGGCCCAATCAGGGAAGAGAGGCAGGAGCTGTAGAATGCGGACGTGATGACAACCGAAAGTTGAAAACCGGAAGTTGAGAACGGACATGTTGATTAGCCTATTGTCCTCCTAGATACTTAGTAAAACTCATCGAAATCTGCCCTCCTCAGAAGTTTACTTGGGCTAACAGCTAACAGTCATTAACTGTTGTTAGCTGTTAGCGGCTAAGTTAGCTGCTATGTATGCTACTTTTTTTTTTCAATTCCTTATTCAGCCATTTCAAGTAAAGTTCAATCATACACTCTTCAAAAATCACTGAGCAGCATCAGCAACCAATATAAATGTAAATTTATATTTAAAATAATGACAAATTCAATGAAAACATTGCTTCATTATAGGAGGCAACCCTGCTTGATGTGGATTGGTCTGTGATGAATGTGACGAGCAGAACGATTATCCAAGCACAAGCTTGTGTTGTTTTTTAAACGTTCCGCCCCTGAAAACAAATTTAAAGGGCTCCTACCCAGATGGACTAGTGAAATATTTCTGTGGCAGATATATGGAGCTGATCTGGCTTGTCAGGTTAGAGTCTTTTATGGAGAAAAAGATTATTGGGAGATTGAATGCAGGTGTGTCTCTGTAAAGAATTACAGGTGTGCCTCTGCTGCAGTTCCAAGAGAGAGAGAGCTCAACAGCCACGCCTTCTTTCTCAAACATTGTGATGAAGAAAACAAACAGAAGCAAAACACAGACCATAACAAATGTATTGATTTGATTATTCTATTAGCTTTAACTCAGTGAAATGATAAAGAAATAGGACAAATGGGGTGTATGAGGAAATCTCAGAATCTCCCAAAACTTGTAAAAAAGGTCAAACTAGAAACATCAAACAGTTTCCCCCCCCAAAAGACACAAACAAAATGTTCTTCACATTCAGATTTGCCATTAAGGACAAGCATCTACCTGAAAGTTAATGTTTCCATCAGGTAGCAAATGTAACAAAACTGCAGCACCATGCTAACTCGTGGTATAATGATCCATTTGTCCGTATCAATACATTGATTGGTCAAGCAATGATCCAATTAAATCAACGGAAATTTAAAACATCAATCAACATGGTTATTGTTGATATTAACATTATTCTTCCGACTGTTTCACAGTTTCCGCCTAATTGTGCCTTGAAGTTTCCAGCTTATGAGACATGCATTTGAGCCTTTTTGCTCTCTTTCACATCACAACGGTCTCCAACTTTAAAATGTACTGTGTAGTGGTAATCAAGTAACACCGCTGTCTGGGCTTTGCAACGTGTAGCAAGACGCTCTGAGCATCACAGAGCTAAACAGGAGCTTGACACATCAGCCAATCGCAAAATTGCACTGCTGTATCCAGGTAAGATGTGGTCGATCTGACAGCAGAGAATGCAAACTGCACGCACACGATGGGAGTGCCTAATCACACAACAACTGTAAGTTATCCCATCATTTGATTTTGTAGTCTATTGATACTGATATAACTTATAGTATGAAAGGAAAACAGTGAAAGCTTATTATTATTCCTCCTCCACACCGACCATTAAACAGTGAAAGAAAGTCTAATCACATTGACATACAAACTGTGGTTACCAGGCATCTCCGTGAAACAAAATCATCAATGTTGAGTTAGTTAATAGTTCTACTTAGGACATGAGAAATGTGTTGATTTGATTGAAATCAAAATTGAGTTTGATAGAGCATGGTCAAATGTTTGAGGTTCATAATAATAATAAAAAAACAATTATTTGCATCATTACTTGATATTATATATTAACATTAGTGTCAAAATAAGACCCTTAAGGTAACTGTGGGGGAGAAAAACACCTGACTGCTAATTAACCCAGTTTTAATTTTGAAACATGGTCAGATCATATAGATAGTTATAATCCTCTGTAAACTATCATACATAAAAGGTCAGCACATCAGTTGACATTTCAATAATAAAACTGCCAAAACATAAAAATCGCTTTGTATTTTTATTTTCATTTTTTTGCTTTAGGTGAAATGTAGTTGATTGCGTTCCATGAGTACATAATATCATCTTACATCGAACAAAGGCCCCTGAATCGAATCGGAATCAAATCGTTGCAGAAACTGGTGATTTACACCCCTAATGCTAACACTACAGGTATGATGTAAGTGCTTGTCTTTAGTCATAGCTACTTAGCACTGACCAGGACATCAAATATCTTTTTTAAAAATGTTTTATCTTAGCTGTGAACATAAATCCTTGTGATAGTTGATGGGTTAAGTTGTCAGTGTTTTCATTTACAGACTCAAATCTGAAGAAGAAATTTGCCCGTAGAACAACTTTGGTCGATGGCTGTTCAACAAGAGACTTGATCTACCCAAGATTTCGAACTGCTAAACAAGTTTTGCTCTTATCGCTGATACTGTATGTCCCCTACTGATGCACCTTCCTGTAGTTTGTTTGGCTCAATCCCGTGCTAATGATCGATAAATGTTGGATTTATGTGCATATATAGTTATTTGTGTATTCAATATGTCTATATATGTATCCGTGCAAATATATGTATCCATAGAATGAAGAGTACTTCTCTAGCCTGCTCTGTTGTAAAGTATTGCACTATGCAAGTTAAGACTGATTGATTGGCAAACCGTTTTTCCTATTTGTCATTATATTGAGGTTGTTAAAATGATGAGGCCTTGGCAAAGGGTGCTTAAAACTCATGTGTCATATATATTGTCAGATAGGGAGACACATACATTTAAATGGTTTGCATGTGGTGCAGCAGGTACTGCTGATGCCTCCACATTAAGGCTATCACTCCCGGCATGTTTTTTGAAAGATCTGTCTTTCACAACTTTGCAAACACTGGAGTGCACAAAAGTCTAACAAAAAATCTTTTGAAACAGATTTAGCCCATCACTTTACATCACAACATCATGTCAAAGTAAGGCCTTTAAGACTTTTCAAGGATCCACGGTAATCTTTTTTTCCCATTGTACATTTTTCACATGCTGTGGAAAACCTACACACAGTCCATCATTCGGGACTCAAAAATTAGATTTATTTTACCTTAATATTGTCTAAAAGACTTATTCTAAGTAATGAAGGCATGTGATTTAACCCTTTAACTACCAGCTCAACTGTCTGGCAGAGGTCATCTTTACTGTGAAAATTCTGTGATGTTTAATGTTTTAAAAACAGAACAAATCAAATACTTGTTTGACACTGTTAACATTTAAAGGAAGACAGAAAACTGTAAACAAACTAAAGAACTTATATTTTATTGGTGTGGGATTTAAACGTTTTAAAAACTAACAACTGATTACCTGGTGATATAGAAATGCACAAATATTTGGGACAAACTCCATTACAAAAAGCAGAAATATTTGTTAATATAATAGCAAAAAATAACTTAAAATAGATGATATTGAGTTTGAAACACATACAAAAAATGTTTTTAATAAGTAAGAGATTAGATGTATATTTATGATTAAGTATTTAAAATAATAATATTGGAATTAATAATAACCTTTTAGCTTTTTAAATCCTACACAAAGAAAATATCAATTATTTTGGTTTGTTTGCAGGGGTTTTTTTGTATCTTAAAACATTAACAGAAACATTTTTTTTGTTTAACACATTAAATATTTCTGGATTTATTGACCTCTGCCAAACAACTGAGCTGTTAGTTAAAGGGTTAAAGTGGGCTCAAATATAAATGTGAAATTATGTTTCTTTTTTAAAGTCAATTTCAGTTAAAGTAAAAAAATGGTGATTGCTTAAATTTTGGGTTTTAAAATGTTTTTACCCTCTTCCCATCCATGAGTCCAGGCCCCGTATGGGCAGCACTGAGTTGACTATGTCCAAATTGGCTGTGAAAATGCACTTTGAATGTGGAAAAGTTTTTTAAAAAAACTTTTGCATCCTTGTGCTGTCTGTGTCTACTGCAGCCTCTCTCTGCATTTCTTTCCAAAATCTAAAATCATGGAATTAATCAGGTGGTCTCTCAACGCCATCGACCAAATTAACTCGACTAGAAGAGCGGATTAAGGCGAACCCACCTGTCCCGATGGTACTTTCCTGGCTGGGTACACGATCAATCACAAGCTTGATGTGATTCTCGAACTCGTTCACAAGCAGGACAACACCTTGGAGAAGTTGACAGCTCGGCTGAATGGGCACACGGGTTCCGAACATCACCGTGAGAGACCAAAAGACTAGAAAGGCTAATGGAAAATTACAGTTGGCCTAACCCAAACTATTCCCGATCTCCATCTGTTTTGGCTCCCGTCTGTCTGTCCTTGAGCAGATGTATCTACTCTCCTGGGATGTTTTGCAAACAGAGGCTCAATCCCCCCCTCCACTCCCTAATCCTGTGAACTTTGCTCTGGAACATAAACTCTCTCTCTCAAGGCCGTACAGTCATCTTATCGGACAATAAAGACTTTGTGAGGTCTGAGCTAGGACAAGGTCACTGGACTCCTTTTTCGGATCAACGCCCCCGCTGGCTCCCCCCCACCCCATGTGCTCGTCTGTATTTGTTGTCTCATGTGTTGAGGTGTTTTATTTCCAATCCCACACTGTGCTCCTCCGATAGGTGTCTAGTTTGGAATTGTTTTGTTACTCCTCCCTTTCCTATTGTTTCTCTGCTGTAAGTACTTTGAGTTACATATGTTGTAGGAAAAGTGCTATATAAATAAACTTGCCTTGCCTTTTGGTCCTTTTATATCATTGTAGACAAACAGAATCTATCCCATGTGATCCTGATGGGAAACAGCTTTTACCTCATTTGCTGGCGTTGTTTGGATCTCGCCTGTATCTACTTGGAACTGCTGCCAAAACACATGTTCACATCAACACACATGCAAACATGATTCAGTGGCTGCCTCTGCAAACACACCATGCATGTACACCTCAGGTACACCTCAGTTTTCCACAGAGGCAGATAAACCAGGGTGGATTCCCACAGACAGCTCCCCGGTTCAGTGGCATGCCCTGACATTATAAACAGTCCTCACGAAGGAGACGGGCTGCAGTAATTGTCTCACAGGGTGGAGGGACAGGCGGCATGTGTGCAGCCTTCGACGGGCTGATTGTGTCTTAGCCTGCCTGTGATAATTAAATCCAGTCAGCCCCCCTGCTCCACTCGCAGTGGTGGCATCGCAAAGGCAGCGACTGAGCTGTTATTGCTTGTCCTTCAGCTGAAAGGATGCTGCTGGCCAGAGAGCTGAGGCCTTTTGTTCTGAAGGCTGAAAAATCTGGTGTCCAGCCTGGGTGGTTTTTAGCAAAGCGCCCTGGGAATCGAGTTATCTAAGCGGCGCATGCAAGACAACCCTGACATTAATCTTTAATTAAGGCCTTTACAATTTCGGATGACATGCCTGTGAGTCCGAGAGCTACTGTAGGGGATAGATATGAGGAGTGGGCAGCATGAAGGGCCCGGCAACATATTATATCTCATGCTGGGCTCATTTTGTCTAATCAAAGTCAAGGATTGGACGATCCGCTCAGACACTCCTCGCTTTTCTTTTTCAGCTGTTTGGATCACGAGACGTCCTGTAAGGTAAGCTCTGCACTGAGACTGAGCTGTTTTAGGAAAACAGATGAAATCCCCCGGGGGCAGCAGTAGTGAGTGTGATGAAAAGTGTTGCTTCTTTTGTTTACTACACGGTGATCCAGTTTCAGAGCTGCCAGCAGCAAAACAAGCAACCAGGTCATTCAATCATCACTCATTTTTTTTGGCACACAGCTGATGCGCACACATTGAATTTTGACCCTTGGCCCTGTCAGTGCTTCAGGAAGAGAGAGAGGGGCACAGTAATATCAAGAATGGCATGAAGAGGATTTAACAGTATGTGTATATAATCTCCAAAGCTCTCTCAGGTCTCCCTCAATAGACCACAGCTACTCTACATGTGACTCGAGCTACCACAAGAGTTTGTGGAGTCTCTCATAACACTGACTGAGTAGATAGCCCCCTCCATTTACCTAAAAGAGGCTCTAGAGTATAGTTTTAGCCTGCTCTACTGTTAAGTGTCTTGCAATAACATTTGCTATGAAATGGTGTTATTCGATTGGAGACTGATTGATTGAACTCAAAACACTTGTTGCTCCTACTCTGATGTAAATTAAGGAGGTTTTGACAGCTTTGTGGAGTCTCAGGGCCCTAACCCTACCCGAAAACGCTCAAATCTGATACGTTTTCATTGTGTTTTGGCCTTGCGTTTAGATGGAGCACGTTGCGTTTTTACTGAAAACGGAAACTTTTGAAAACGTGCTCCAGAGTGGAAAGGTTTGAATCCGCTCTCCATGCAGCTCCGTGTAAACCCGTATCAGAGCGTTTTAGGGTGAAACGCTTACGTCACCGCATGTGCAGTGCTCATTCACATTAAGGCTGCGCGCGCATACCAGGAACAACAGCGGCTTCGGCCGTCTGCCGAGCAACGTGTGAGCGTCTTACCGTGCTCGGTTTATTATCCAGACAAAACTATCCAGACAGATTTGTTGTCCAAACTGATTTGTTGTCCAGAAAAGAAACTCCTGCGTCCCTGTGCGTCTATTCGCCATTGTTGTTTGTGAAATGTTATTCTTCTTCGTTCGTGTGTGGTAGCAGCGCTACCTCTCTGAAGACCTACACCGCCATCTACTGAACCGGCATGCACACTACAGCGGATTTACAGGGGATGAACTCGTCTCCAGCGTTGTCATCTGAACACAGAAGAATTTGAAAACACAAAGGAAGAAACTTTGCGTCTGTAATTCAGGAGTTTCCATGTAAACGGCCCCTCATATATAGCTGACTGACCAAGCAGAGAGCCCCCATCCCCTCACCAAGAGGAGGATTTGTTTATGAACACGAAGCAGGTACAATACTTACCCAAACTGATGCAGAGGACACTTTTCAGAAAAAAAGTCTGTGGATGGGTCAAAGTAATCAGCATTTTCTTGAATCAATCATTTCACAACATCTTTACTGTTGTCATCCACTGTTTGAGTTGTTTTTCAAAGAAGTTAGTCTAATGTTGCTACCAACAGATGCTCCTTATGCTGCCCTTTAAAATAAAAGCAGGTTTATTTAGACAGGAAGTAACATTACTTTTGCTATATCTAGTCCAAATTACAAAATAAAAGTATAAAAAAGAAAACTTTCATGATAAAATCTCTGCCATAAAAATAAGACTGTGCAGGTTTATTCAAAAAGAGAAATCATCTAAAGGTGAACTCCTGAAAACTGTGACTTCTGTCACATCCACCGAAGATCATTGGGCATCACTGAGTCATTTTGGATAAACTTTTACACACGTCTTGTTAGGAAATGTTCCCAGAAGTTAAGTCTTGACCTACAGTGGGTACGGAAAGTATTTAGACCCCCTTACATTTTTTCACATTTTGTTATATTTCAGCCATTACCTAAAACCATGTAAGTTCATTTTTTCCTCATTAATGTACAAAACACAAAGCACCCCATATTGATAAAAAAAAACAAAATAATTGTAGAAATTGTTGAAGACTTATTAAAAAAGAAAAACTGAAATATCACATGGTCATAAGTATTCAGACCCTTTGCTCAGTACTGTGTAGGAGCACCCTTTGGAGCTAATACAACCATGAGTCTTAGTTAGTTGTTAGCGATGTGGGAGAAAACGAGTGGAGAGGTTGTTTATATTTTGAATTTAGACCCGCCTCTCCCTTCATACCTCACCCCTGGTTCCACCCCAAAAGCTGATGGACATGCATTGTCATGGAAATGGCCGTAGAAATTGCGTAGCTGACCAACGTAGCTAAGGTAACCCCGACTCGTCAGACAACTCGACTGTCAATATTGATAACATCACAACAACAGTACATTCTGGCAGATTAGACAATAAGATAAATGCCCAACGGCTGTTACTGTTATGTGAAGCACCACAAAGCTAATGTTGCTTACCTATCCAGCAGACAGACGGCGACATCCACGTCCGTTTTCAGGTCTTTCAGTTCGTGGAGTTCCCTCCACCGTCAGAAAGAAACATCAGTGTTGACCCGGGTCTTCACTCTTTCATGGTCATAGACTTTCTTTTACACTTTTCACTCCTCTGACCTTTTTCTTTTGGGCTGTTTGTCAGCCATTGCTACTCCACCTATTGTATCTGTCTCGTACGCTAACTGTACACGCTATGCAACCTACTACTCCCCCTCCCCCCTCTGTCTGATCTGCGCATGAGTATGATCGCCCCCTGGATGTGGGGGGGTGTACCCTGTTTTGGTAACTCGGCCCGAGCCACAGTATTTACCTGCTGAAATTCAGAGCCAAGGCTGTGTGTTGAAACCGGACTTTTTTTTTCAACTTGCTGTCAGTAGGGACATCCTGTGGATGGAGAGGAGAAATACGGTGAATTTGACAAATGCTGCATTAGATTAGAAGACTAGAAGATCACTGACTACACCTTTAAATGGTGTTCTTTATGTCTTTGTAGTTTCTCGCTGGTTGATCTGGAGATGCGGATGAAAAAGCAGGCTTCGCCGACACAAGCTTGTTTGCAAAAAAGAGCAGTTTATTGACAAACCAAGCAAATGTCTGCATCGGGCACTCCAGGATGTACCCGAGAGGCTCAAAGCCAAATGAGACCTCCTGAGCAGTGACAACGGACAACATTTATACCGTGAAACATTCTTTGAAGTACACAGAGCCACGTATGCAGGGTGGACTCTCCTTGGACAAGCCTCTTAGACAATGACCAGTGGCCACAAAGGTTGACCCATGATGGCCTGAAGTGATAGCCTTTAACCTTTGACACAGGACATCCCCTTAAGTATCAGTTTTAAGTTCTCAGCTATTTACCTAACCACAGAAGTTTGGTTTTCTTAAGAAGAAAAAATGTGAAGAATGTCCTTTGTTGTGCATCCTAACCATAACATCCTGAGTGAACCAGACCACCTTCAGTCTAATCATTTGCCAACCCCTAAGGCCACCAATTGTCCATCTAAAACATTCACATCAGATACATCATCTTTAAATTACATAGATAATACATGTCAAGGTACGTGAAAACTCTGCATGTCTGAGAAAAAACAAAGAAAACTATATCCAGCCATGAGTCTTGACCATGGGATATTAAGGTTTTTCTTTTTTAATAAATCTTCAAAAATTTCTACAATTATGTTGTTTTTTGTCAATATGGGGTGCTTTGTGTACATTAATGAGGAAAAAAATGAACTTAAATGGTTTTAGGTAATGGCTGCAAAATAAGAAAATGTGAAAGATTTAAGGGGGTCTGAATATTTTTTCATACCCACTGCATAATCAGATGACAAAGTGTAACAAAGTGGAGAGTGAAGTCTGAGCTGAGGGGATTCTTCAGAGAGTGAGGCAGTGTTTAAAGGTGGTTGGTGTGAGGTGTGGTGGGATGAGTCACAAGAGCAAAAAAAAAAAAAAAACACAAGATGAGTCAAAAAACTGGAGTTCAATCAACACAAGAGTTTGGCCATCAAACCACTGCAGCAATCATCTGGAGCTGGAGAAATGTCCAAGAGCAGCTTAAGTGGGTGCAGGTGATTACAGCGAAGAGTCTCAGGTGTGAGACAGCAGAGAGCCTCAGAGCCAGGAAGCCACGCCCACTCCAAAGGAAGCAGAGAGCACAGGAACAGCAGGCACACAACCAGGAGCAAAAAGGATTCTTAAAAAACTCCACTCTAAAGTCACCAAGGCAGAGCTCATCCCTCTTCTGAATGAACAGAAGGATGAAATAATTTGACAGAACAGGGAACAAAGGGAAATAAATATTTTACATCTCAAAGATTTTTTTTTACTAGAATTTGAAAGTAAATGTGATACTCTTTAAATATATAAAGTACAACAATAAAAATAGTAGGATGAAATATTTCAATCAAAACCTGGAAATCAAATTAACTGTCCAGACTGCAGCAGCTGAATAAGTCACTAACCAAAATTATGTGTTTACTGCTAAAATATAATTACTATCATAGTCTATGAACTGACAAATTTACTATTAAAAAACTCAAAAAGAAAGGAAGCACATTATTTTCATGATTAAAATGATAGTTTTATATATTTATATTCTGTATGAAGTATGGCTATCAGAAAGAGAAACTAGTTTTGCAATACAGCTTTATTTAAAATAAATTTGTTTTAGTGTTATTTTCCTTTAATCTCCAGTGTTAATTTTGACAGCACTTTCTAATTTAGTTTTAGTCTTTTGGCTAAAATGACCGTATGTTTTAGTCAAAATTGAGTAATTTAAATAGTATTTTAAACTATTTCTAATTAAATCTCTGTAGTCATGTTTTACACTTGGATCCTGCCATCACCAAGCCAAGGCAGCTATGATTGGATGTCTCTCTTAACTCATCCAACCTTTCCACACAACTTAAGTAGCTGTGATTGGATATATTCCTTATTTGTCCCTACTTTCTGCATGATCAAATTAGGTCTGATTGGATTTAGGCTCCATCCACACGAAGACAAACTGAGGTCGAAACGCTTGAGTTTTTTGCAGAATCTGCGCATCATCCATGTGAAGACGGCGTTTTGGGGTCTGTAAATGATCATTTTTGAGAGTGGAAAGATTTTGAAATGCCGTAAACACAGTTCTATGATTACTGGCTCTCCCCCACTTTTCAGATACGCTTCCGTCATAGTTTCATATCTTCATTGACACGCATGCGAAAACTCTGCATGTCTGAGACAACGACAACAACAATGGTGCCATGTAGCATATGGGATGATTAAGCTAGTGACCCTACTATCCCTGTTGCAGCAAAATCTCCTTCTTCTCAATCACCTTTGTGTACATTGAACAAACAATCATCAAGGGCACATTAAATGGCACTTTATGATCACTTTATCACAATCTCTGAAAGATTTACAACTTTTTTTCATACCCACTGCATTTTTTCAGATGACGTGTTTCAAAGTGGAAGTGAAGTCTGAGCTGAGGATTCTTCAGAGGTGAGGCATGTGTTTTACAGGTGGTTTGATGAGGTGTGGTGAGTGCATTCACATAGGAGCAAAAAAAAAAAAAAAAAAACACACATTTTCTGAGAGTCAAAAACTGGAGTTCAATCAGACAAGAGTTTGGCCATCAAACCACTGTTCAACGCTTTTGTCTTTATGTGGATGAGGCCTTAGTCCAGTGGCGTGCTGGTGAAAAATATTCTCAGGTGTGCAGTACAGCAACACTCAGTTTTTAACAAAGCCATCCCACTCCACGAAGCAGAGAGCAAAAGCTACAGGCTCAACAGCAGGCACACACAGGAGTCAAAATAGTTTTATACATAGGTAAATAACAAATATGTGTATTACACCATCTTCTGAATGAACAGAAGGATAAATAATTTGAACTAATAAAAGGGAAGCTCAAAGACATGCTGTAAATTTACTCTGACAAACCAAAAGAGTTTTTTTACTAGAATTTGAAAGTAAATGTGATACTGTTTAAATACCAGGTGCTTCTCAATAAACAATAGTAGGATGAAATGATCAAGGGCTTTCTGAATTTAGGGCCTCATGACAAGAATTCACTAACCAAAATTATGTGTTTACTGTTTCCCAGAAACATAATCAACTTACCCACTGGCTCAATGTACCCCACTCTCCCCTACTCTGAAAAAATTAATTCTGACATTCACTCAGTGAACAATCCTACCTGCCATGATTAAAATGATAGTTTTATATATTTATATTCTGTATGAAGTATGGCTATCAGAAAGAGAACTAGTTTTGCAATACAGCTTTATTTTATTCAACACCTTCTCTTACCAGTTTCATCATCATCCTCTTCGTTTCAGACCGCGAGCCCGCTTTTGTTGAAAAAGTTGCTATTTTGCATATTTTGCTGCATCATTTTCAGCGCTTTCCTCTTTAATTCTTCTCTGCGCCACCCTTGCGCTTTTTGTCCATCTTGTCGGCAGTCCAGCACCGCGGCTACTATCCGGCTCATCTCACAGACTCCGACTGGTGGAGCTAATTGTTTTTAGCCTGCGCGGACGTGTTGTTACGTCAGGATGCCTCTGAAAAAAAAAAGCTGCTGAGGGAGACGGCCCACAGGGACAGCGGTAACAGCATGGAGGTAATACTCACTCAGTGTCATGAATGAACACCAAACCAAAAAATTATAATAATATTAAAAAATGTATATTAACACTGGCCCTCACGGCCCAAACGTCAGGCCGGCCCACTGGAAATCGTCCCGGTCCTCCCGATTAGTCACTCCGGGCATGGCCGACGCAAGCCGAATACACCCGAGGGGCGAAATAAGAATCACCCTTCGGAGATTATTTTCAACGTCGCGATTGGCCGAATTCACGTTGATAGGCGCATATCTTGCCCTAGTAACATTCCCTTATTGGCTAGTCGTCACTGTCTCAGGGGCGATATTTTCAGCGCCCCTGAGACACGGAGACAGAGACGAGAAGGCTTACTTTTGTTCTACATCAGTGAAAATGAATTACTTTATATCTTAATGGATATATATTTATGTTATATTCATGTTACATTACATATTTAGATAAGTAATTTTTGGTAATATTCATTTTTTCAAAATAAAGTAAATACATTTATTGAGTGCAATCACATAGACGCGTGATTCAGCGTTTTGTCTTTATGTGGATGAGGCCTTAGTCTCCATCAAAAATTTTAGACAAGTTTTTCCTTGTTGACAAAAAAATCACTTGTCCTTTTGTTCGTTATAGTCTAGTTTTCTTCAAGGGAAAAGGGGTGTTGAGGAAAGCTATGACAAAATAATTCGTCAACAAAATTAACTGCAACACTCTGCATTCTGGTCTTCACTGATCAGAGCAGTGCAGCAGGTTTGCTTCAGACAGTTGTTTCAGAATCTCTGTTCTTTTTGTAACTTCTGTCACAGAATCTAAACGTGTTTTCCTCTGAGCACAGATCTGATGTTAGGAAAAGGGAAAAAAAAGTGTCATGGAGCTTGATCATGTGAACAGGGAGGATGATCAAACTCTGGGATTGCTTTTGTTCTACAACTCATCTTCAACTTGCTGTTGTATTTTTCCTCTTCAACATGTGTTTACTGATTATAGAGGCCTTTTTCCTGTATTTGGTCAGCTTTATAATCAAAGTAAATATTCGCTAAAGACAGTCCATGATGATTCTGCAATTGTGTTGATTTTCACTTCCTGTTTGTCATCTGTGTGTGTTTTGGCTGTGTCAGGGAGAGGGAGTGGGCTGGCAGGGGGAACTATCACGCTGTGACTTAATGATGAAAAAACACAGCCACTGACAGCCAATACATACAAGAAACTTCACAAAAAATAAGAAGTCCAAAGTCACTTATAATGAGCAGACTTGGCAACAATGCCCAGATTGCCAAATATTCCCCAGCTCTTGACGAGAGGCCGTCGTCTCATCACCGCTTGTGGGAAGATTTCAAGGTGACTTTTTTGGTTCCACTCGTTGTTTTCCCCCTTCTGTGTTTTGGTAATTGGTTGTGGATCTCCTGTTGAAGAGCCAAACGATAAACCTGCTGGTAGAAGCAGCGTGCCACTGAAGCGTTTTCTTGTGTTGTGACAGCTGCTGCCTTTGTGATGCTCCACAAACCCCCCTCCATGGACACAACCTGTTTCATTCTGTTTTGTGAAAAAAGCCTCCCCTGAAACAAAATTGGACTTTCTAATTGTTTTGATGACTCTGCTCCCTGCTCCCAGAAGGATGAAGGCATTACAGAGCTGAAAGAGGTGGTTTAGGGAAGATGGGGCTGAGGAAAAAGTGGCAGCACATCTCCCTGCGGCAAGATTTGTTCACTGGCAACAATGAGAGACAGATGGAAGGATGGTGGTGCTAGCAGGAGGAGGAGGAGGATGGGGCTTCGCACCTTTGTGAGGGAAGGCAATTGGGAGCGATTAAACCCTCATTCACTGTGAGGACGATCCAGTCGGAGGAGGGAGCGGGCTTCAGCAGCGCCTGCAGCAGTGTTCCTTTTATCTGCACTACTCATGAAGACCCTGTAAATGCCATGGGAATAGTTAAAGTGAAGCACGTGGCGTTCTGCTGGGCTGCCTCACTGTTAACGCTCAACAACATGACGGCAAATGAAAGGAAGTGCTTGGCTTTTCTGCACCACTGCAAAGGATCATATATACATACAGGGACAGCTCAGCACTGATAATTAAAGTCTTGACCAGGGCAGTAATACCCATTCACGCGTTTGGAGATGCAAGACGTAGGGTTGCCAACATCAGGCACAATGAAACCATCAGCATGGGATCAAGCTGAATTTAGGGTGGTATGCATTCATGTGTCTATGCCAATAAAAATAGGGACTATAATTAACTGGCACAACAAGTCTAATCTTGAAGCAGCAGTGGCTGCCACAGCTGTTGAGCTAAGAACAGAAAGGAGGCCAGTTCCCAGACAATAGAAGTTCAGAACACTCGGTCTAGATTATTGCACCACATTCAGATGGTAGGGCCAGAATTTGGTGTGAACACCATGGAAGCATCCACCCTGCTTTTTATCAACAGTTCAGGCTGCTGCTGGTATAATGGTGTGGGGGACATTTCTGGGCACAAATTTGGCCCCTCAGTCCCATGTGAGCATGGTTTAACCCTTTAACTCCCAACTAAACTGTTTGGTAGAGGCCAATAAATGCAGGAATATTTCATTTGTCAAATAAACATAACACATCATTGTTTGTTTCTTTCAATGACTAAGGATACAAAAATAACTGCAAACAAACCAAAAGATTTTCTATGTATAGGACTTGAAAAACCAAAAGATATTATTACCATCATTATTAGTTTAAATACTTATTTTAAACATTAACTAATACAAAAGATGATATCTGTCTATCTCTCTCTCTCTCTCTCTCTCTCTCTATATATATATATATATATATATATATATATATATATATATATATTATATATATATATATATATATATATATATATATATATATATATATATATATATATATACATTTATATATATACACACACACACACAAACAATATGATCAATTTTAAGTTATTTTTGGTATTTTTTTTTACAAACATTTCTACCTTTTCCAAGTTATTTTTTTCCCAAATTTTGTGCATTTTTATGTCATCAACTGCTAGCTTTTAAAACCTTTAAATCATACACCAAGAAAATTTCTGGTTTTAGGCTTGTTTGTAGTTTTCTTTGTTCCCTGAAGTGTTAATGAAATTAAAGAAGGATTTGATTTATTCTGTTTTTAAACAAAATATCCCTGAATTTATTGATGACCTCTGCCAAACAGCTGAGCTGGTAGTTGAAGGGTTTAACCCCACAGTCGACCTGAGTGTTGTTGCTGATCATGCCCATGCCTTAATGACCACAGTAGACCATTTTCTGGATACTTCCGGCAGGATGTCACAAAGCCCACAAAGCTGTTCTCTAGTTGTCTCCACAGTAAGCAGATCTCAAACCAATAGAACACCTTTGGGCTGTGGTGGAATGATTGATTCATATCACAGATGTGCAGCTGAAAAATCTGTGAATCTATCGTGGAGATATGGACCAAAGGGTGTCCCCTTCCATGTACCTACACGTCACATGCAGTTGCCCTGTTGGTAACCGCTCACATCATCCATTTAGAGTTTAACTAGGATTAGTTTTATTCAACATTCAGGTGTCAAACACAACTCTATCACAAATACATATCTCATTCATAATTTTACGAAGAGAAAAAAGTCCACTCACAATACATTCTAGAGCAGACTTGACAAAAGGGGTGGGGAAAATCCACATCCGAGTATTTGAACCAAACTTGGTTTGAGACTTTGAATTGGAACAGAAATGTGATCAATGACATATTAAGATACTGCAGGTCCTTTGAGGATTGTTTCAATCACCTTGTTCAGGAATTAAGAACGCAAAACACAGCAATGTGTGGATTTGCTGGGATTCACATTCAAGATTTCCTGCTGCTTAACAGAAGGTTTTTCCTTGCTACCATGATGAAGGGATTCATGACTGGTTATATGGATTCATGTTGGGTGTTGGATGTATATATTTGTATATATGTATGCATACGTGTATCGTTATATGTATCTATACATATATGTGTATCCATTAAATGAAGAGTTATATGCTCTATTGTAAAGTGTCTTGAGATAACTAGTTATGAATTGGTGCTATGCAAAGATTGATTGATTGATTGATTGATTGATATATTGATTGATTGATTGTTTGATTGATTGAATGAAAAGGGGGTCCAACTTGACACTAGCAAGGTGTACCTAATAAAATGCACCATAAGTGAATATACTCTCTATATATGAAATGTCTATCTGGTGTGTCAGGTCAGGAAAATAAAAATGTACCCAGTAAATTGTTTGTGAGACCAGCTGTCTTGTATCATCTTACCATCTTATAGAGTGGACTAATTATCTACATGATCTGAAATCCAGGCTCTTACCCTTATCTTTGTTGCTGATAACAATAACCAGTACATGATATGACAAAATAGAAAGATTATAGATTTTGCGTAAATATTTCATGAAAAAATAGAGGTTTCAATCAGAATTTCTTTCTGTAAACAGGATTGTATTTTAACTGAGCATAAGCCCTTGCAGCTACATTTTGATCAATGTATTTAACATCATACCCACTTCAGCAGCTTGTCTTGAACATGTCTGAATACCTAAATGCAATGAACAAGCAGTTGAACATGCACATCTCTAAAGTAGACTAATTGTCTGAACGATCTAAAAGCCAGGCTCTTACCCTTCATCATGTTTGTTATTATACCAGTGGCTGTTATAACCGGTTATATTGCCCATCCCTACCCACAGGCCTCTCATACGGCAGCTCATCAGCCTGAAAGCACCTGAGCACTAAGAGGCCCCCTCCATCACTTGCAAGACATGCAATCACACGTTCCTCGCCAGGTTATTACGAGTCATTCATCACCTGCGCCTGCTCCGCGCTCCTCCACCGTCAGCTCAGTACTTTCAAATCCAGGTTATTTGCCTGTTTGTCTGCTCATCGTGCTTCTTTTCAGCTCCTCCAACATCAATCCCTCCCCTCCTCCGCCTCATGCACCTGGCTCCTGCAGGCACAAAACCTACTAATCAGGAACTATTGACGGGCTTTGATGACGCATCGGTGTGTGCTTGGAAACATATTGCGCCAGCACCTTGAGAGAAGAAGAGTCAAAAAAATAAACCAGGCCGTGGTTGTTTGATTCCTCTGCATGCATCACCTTTTTTAATAAACGTACGTTAATTCAAATCCAAACGCAGTGGCACGTTCCCTGAGGCACGAGCCCAGCACGGATCAAATGAGGAAATCCACACAATCCATATCGAGGCCCGCTATCATGTGGGGTCTGCCCTCCTGTGTGGATACCAGCGCCATGGCAACCACAGCAATTGATTGGTCTCCGTCCCCCGCTGTGCACAGCGCAGGTCTTGTTATGTGGAATATTGGCTTTTTTTTTGCTTGCTACCCCCGGCCCCATCACGGTGTGCATTAGCTGTGGTTTCCAGGTACCCCGGCTGTCATGTACGCTTACCTTCCCTTCGGTTCCGCATGACTTTGAAGGACAGGAGAGGGTGCCAGGCGGAGACCGCTGTGACAAAGCGCTCAAGGTCTCTGAAATGGAGTCGCTGCTGTGAAAGCCTGAAGGTGTTAAATTGAATATGAGGCTCCATTATCAGGAGTATGAAAGCAAAGGTAAAGCCTTTAATAACTGTGATTCTGTTTACTGATATTTACCCTATTCTCCCTTTGGTCTCCATCTTCTCTTCATCTGTTTGTATTGTTGTGAAAGACATTATCTGCCACATGCTCATTGTTAAACACCTAATTAGCAATGGGAATCAAGCATGACACTGTGACGGCCCAATCTGTTCAATTAACAAATTATATGCTTCTGAACGGGTGGAGAAAATTCTCTAAATCAGCTGCTTTTATGGAACTCTTTAAAGAGCAATGAGAGGAGTTGGAGAGAAAACTGTTTCATTTAAATTATTACGAGTTGAACACTTGAACGTTATTTATGTTTTATATTACCCATAAACCAGAATTGGAACTGGAAAACCTGAAATGGAGTACAGTTTAGGAGTCAGTTGAAGGCCTTGGTTAAATCTAATCCAAAATACATATATTTGTATAATGCAGGACTAGTGATGGGTTTAACTAGACATTTATAAGAATCAATACAGTATCGATACTTTTTGTCATGCTTTTCCGATACTGATCCCAATCATCCCCTGAATGCTAGAATATTTATGAAATTTTTTGATTTTTTGACAAAAAGTATTAAAAAAAACATCCTAGAAAAGCACTCTGACAGTGCAGACCTCCACCAGCACCACAGTCCTCTCTCATATAGTGATTTTCACCATGAATATTAGTCCTACCTTTATTTCATCTAAATATTTATATTCCTTGGCCATGAAAACATACCATTAGCAATGGGATTCATAATGATATCTATTTTGGTTCGGTAGTTATTCATGAAAATCACATTTTCGTCATGGCGGATCCAGACGGTGATCTGGATCACTCCCAAAATCTAATAATTTATTCCTTGTCCCAATCTGGACATTTCCTGAAAATTTCATTGAAATCCGTTCACAACTATTTGAGTTATGTTGCTAACAGAGAGACAAAGAAACATACAATCAAACAAATTGGTGTATTTAAACGCGCGTAGCGCCCAAGGCTGGACGTTGGACCATTTTGACAAGCTGAGGGACGACGCACGTCACTGCGTAGGCGCAGTAGAGAGCCGGAGCTTGTCGGACCCAGTGATGACCCGTGCAGGCAAATCCAGCTGAAAACGAATATTTACAGAACTTACCTTCAAAACCTGTCTCCTCAGCGACTTTCCCAAGCCTGCTCCTTTTTGTCTCTGTAGAGTACACACGTCAAATTGTGCAACTCCGGATGATGGCAAATAGCGCAGATCAACCTCTCCTCCATCTTTCAGTGGGATTTGAGTAGGAGCAGGTGGCCGGAGCATCACACATCATCAAATCAATAATGTTGGGAGGGGCAAAGGCAATGCTGATTAGCTGCCGCGGCACAAACTTGCCGCGCCAAACTCGTCCAACGCGCCGCCCAGGGCGAATCTGCGTCCAAACGCGTCTTTAGATTGACTTTGTATGTAATTTCAACACGCGTCTTTGCGAATTTGCGTCCGGTGTGGCCGTAGCATAACAGAGGCCGGCAATGACATAACTTCCTGGCGGAGGTAAAAATCCAGACAAAGTGAGTTTTGTTTTGAGTCCTTAGGTGCCTACACACCGGCGCTACTTGTACCTCAGCAATCACTCTCCATATAAAGTCAATGTACAGCTGCGATGGGGCGGGGCTAACCCTCCCGCGATGCGTTTGCTGCATACAAGACGACCACTTCACTCGATGCGCAATGTCAAAGTAAAAAAAAAAGTTCATCTTTTCAGGCGATGTCTTGTATGGCTGAGCGGCAACAGCCAATCAGCGGTGTGTGTGTGTTATGTACCCGTGACAGACAGTTTTTCATCCGGACTACAGAGGAACAATTTATGTCTGTGTGAGAAACATTAGTCAGTGAGGACATTAGTTCCGCCTGGATGGACCGCAGAAAACTCTACAAACTGACAGACGATGCTGCTACAGGGTATCGGCTGCAGTGTTTTGTGGTTGATAAGTGAGTGAAAAGGATACAGTTGGAATAATGTCCGTTTATGCATTCTACTATATGATATATGATATGATTGCGGTGAAACTCGAGCGGACGTGACGTCACCAAGCAACGGCAACAGTGACCAAATGAGGTATTTATGGACACGCGATGATATTTCAGTGGGCAACGCGATTTTGATTGCAGAGTCACTTGTGGTGTGAACGCAGCATAAGTCCAAAGAAAAGGCATGAAGCAGATATTCCTCCACTTAATAATAAGGTGTCCTTTTTCCTTTGAATGACCTGATAATTATTTGTTACATGAATACAAATACAGATAAAACAACTGCCCTAATGTAGGCCTGTGTTGCATCAACTTAAAGAAGCTTTTGAAAGTGATAATCCACAAAGCTGTCTTTCTTCCCTCAGTCTAGTTTGCTCCAAAACTGTCTTATGTGTATGCTTGCGAGTGCAGCTGTTTGATACGTCTGTTTGGTGTCCACAGTCAAAATAGCACAAAGTGAAAGACTGAAAACAGTCCACAGAACTTTACAGATAAACTCTTCAGGGCCTGTTCTCCTGTTTTGGGTTGTTGTGCTTTGGCAGAAACTGATGCAGGGTTGAAGTGGCTTCTGCTGAAAATAGACTTGCTGGGCATTTCCAGCGAACCAGTATGGAGTAGGTGGCTGGAAACAGGTGTAGAAACCAACTAATAGACAAAACTAGGGGCAATTTGCTGCTGAGTGTGCGTTGTGTACAGAATGCTATGCAGGCAGATTCTGTTGAAATTGTGGGTTAGACTTTTAAAACAAAAATAGACATTTAATTCCATCATTACTGATTTTTATATAAAAAAGTATCCCTGCACCAGCAAAAAACAATATATGCTATGTTTTTGTAGCTCAAGTCCCCTTTAGTTCAATCACATATACTGACAATAAGGCAACTACTACCACACCATCCCTCAGAGCCTCCCTTCAGAGCAAGATGAATGATTAGGCCAAGATGACGTCCATGTTTTATTATTCTGTGAGCCAAACCAGTATGCCATTATGGCATGTTTGATAATATACCTGAAAGTATGTTAATTGAACCCCCGCGCAAAGGGTAATGGTCTTCATAGTTTGACACATCAATTACCTCTAACCAAGCCCCTATCCACACCTGACAACATTTTGAAATGTCACTGATCACCACTGGCTGTTGGTTATGGGCATTAAAGTACTGCTGAATTTTTTTGGATTTTGGGCAGCAATTGGCAGAGGGATTGGTGTGAGTCATGATGCTTTTTGGTTGATACTACAGTAGTGGAAGCTTTAAAATTGAATTACTAAAACTGATTTCAAAGCAAGATTTATTTCTATTTATGGACTTTTGTCTTCTGTTCTCATTCTGAAGTACCCAGCAGTTTCGTTTAAATAAGAAATATGACCCATCTAGGCAAATACACATGGAGTATAAAGCATCCCTACAAGCGCCATCTCCACACCTTCATTAAGCATGCGGTTAAAAAAAGCAGAAAGCATATTAATATTGAAATGAATAATGTATGCTTTTTGCTTTTGGCTACAGCAGGATCTGAGTCAAACAGGGCTGCTCTCGCTGCAAGTTTCAAGCAACAGCAAATGTCAGTGCAGCCGCTCTCTTTCATTTAAAATGTACGCCGCAGCTGTGTGCTGCTTTTATTTCCAAACACTCAAGAAAGCATGAGCAGGCAAAAACAACAGGGACGGCATCTTTCATTCAGGGTCATGTAAATATTGTTTTGTATTCTTGAGACATTCAAGCCAAGATCGAGCCTTGACGCTGCAGACATATATTCAATACTTCGGCTCTCTTGTTACTTCGTCTCAGCAGTCAATGCAACACAACTTTGGCATTCATTCATTTAATCTAGTTTCATTTTAAATACAATATGTACAATACAACATTTTGAAGTGATACGTGTAAAAAAATATATGTCATCTTACAATACAGTTCCATTAAGAGAACAGAGAAAGAAAAACACACAGAAACATTTGGACACAGTCGAGAAACAGCACACAGGAACTCCAGCTGGAAGGTAGTAACGGCGAGTTCGCACACAAACCCAGAACATTTTTACCAGCAGAAGCCCAACGATAAGTCAAAGATCCTGACGTACAAAAGGATTTGAAGATGCTTTTTGTTCATGCACTTTGTACATGCTCCACTGGCAGACAGCTCACATTTCAAATAATTCAGGACCCACATGTTAAATTCACATTCATGAGCGTCAGACTTTAAATCCTCAGAGCCAACAGCTTAGCAGGCTAAAGGCCCGATTATCATACCAGTGGACCTTTAATTATTTGTAATAATTGACTCTCTGATTTTTTGTGTGTGCTCTCTGATTGGTCCAATGACCCATCAAGAGAGCCTTCTTCCATAGCAGTCATTGTTTGGCTACACCAGCTTTGCTAAACTGTAGCGTAGAACCATGTTTCATGTGTAATTAACACAAATAACCAATGAATGAGTTTAAAATATACTCTGATTTTCAGTGTTGCATAACTAACACACTGCATGATGAGATCCAACACACATAAAGAGGATGTTGTGCATGGCTTGGTTTTGAGGTGTGTATTGGGCAACATTAGTCTGAAAACAACCGGCCTGGATCATGGTGGACCATGTTACCTGCATCATTTTTTCCTCATTATCAAAGGGCTTCATACTTTCAATTTATAGGAAATTCTCAGCTTTACAGCAATAATTGCCATAATTTAACAAAAGGGACAAATATATATCAACCATGATAACTTATTATATACAAAAATTTTACTGGATTGTGTGTTATATTTAATTTTTATTTGCCAAACACAGAATTCAAGCCCATTTTAAGACTTCAGTATAAGTTGGAGAGTATTTACAGGTTATTAAATCATATTTTACCAACTTTCTTTCAAAGTTTTATTTTTTTAATGCGTGTAGTAAGGAGATTCATGATATTGTGGCCAAATACAGCTCTATTCCCTCTAAATGTTGCTCTTTTTAATGTTTCCATCACATATTTTGCCACATTTCCTTCTTGCATATTTATTATTGGAATATTTCTAATCTACCGATGGCCTGCAGTGAGTAATTTGGAGGATTGCATGTAGCCCCAGGGCAGTCAGCTGCCCATCTTTGGCCTAGATCAAGTCTTTTTATCGAGTTTCAGAACAGTGACCTTATTAATGCAAAGTCAACATGTTTGAAAAGGGTGCTCACAGTGTTTGTAAGAGTGAGCGAAGATATCCACATCGTAATCCAAAAGTGTTTGTAATCATGTTCCCTAAACTTGGATGTTGGTTGACTAGAAGTAGATTCAGAGAGCTGTTCAGACTGAGCCCTACAACACAAAAATAAGTAAGCATTTCAAGATCCCAAAGTCAACTGGATTTAGAACACGCTTGATTGATCAAACAGAAAATAAAATCTGTGTAAAATGCATGCATACAAATTTTTGTATTTTTCATTTTGCAACATAAAATACATCCAATAATGCCAATTTTGTCTGTTTTAAAGAGTTATCGTGTCTTTAGCACTGGAAGGCTGCTAAGGAAATGCTAACGAGCACTACAAAAACGGAGCAGCACCTTAATGAAAGTGTGTTAAGACTAAAGAATTTATTTCACACCAATTCAGCAATGGAACATGGCAATTTTTGTGGGAGTGCTTTCAGAATTTTTGTCCAGCAAAGATACTGAAGTCTGTGTTTATGGGGACTCATGTTGTATGGTGGTGATGTCTAGCATTAATCTAAAGGTAGGCAGTTTGAGCCAAGCTCCAGCTGTCACATATGTATCTGTCCTTGGGAAACAAATTTCATCAGTTGCTGATGTTACTCAGCAAGTTTTGCTCCCACTGCTGCACCAGTGGCTTGTATATAAAAAAAAAAAACAGAAATTCATCAGCACCGCTATGACAGACAGAGAGTTCTTAAGACATGATCCTGTTGATGTGGGCTTGAAAATAATTGAATAAATCCAAAAGGGGCCCGAGATACAAAGTTGGTGAATAGCTGCGTCCATATGTGTTAGCCTTCTTAGGCAGGTTCTGGATACAAGGTTGGGAACCAAGGGTCTGAATTATCATTGTGTTTTGTGTAAAACACAAAAGAGACGTGGCTCGAGCAAAGAGTTTGAAGCTACTAGTTCAAGCTTGCTTAACTGAAAACCAACATGTGCCCCTGCTGAACAGCTGATTACTGTTATTTGTGTCCTGCAAAGTGGGCGACATCACCTTTAAATATAAATGTATTAACAAAAAGAAGGGTGCAGGGCTTCCTTTAACTACGCTGTCACGTAGGGCCTCAACATTTCCATTCAGAATTTTGTGTAGATATGGACCTTGCTTATTTCAAAGCAAGTATGCCACATTAAACTGACATCAGGGTTTCTTTTACCAAATGATCAGAGGTCTTCAGGTTGTGTATAAAAGATGTTTTAGAAACAGGAACCTGCCTGATAGGAATTTAAGATATCTCAGTTTTCCTCCCAGAGATCTGCCCTCTTAAATTTTTAATTTTTATCTAATGAAGTGCTGTGGATGACTATTTATAATTTAAATCTTCTGAGAGTGAGGAAAGAGAGGTTTTTATTTAGTATTAAGTGAAACGTACAGCATAAATAATCCTGCTCACACTGTTCACTCAGAGCCCCGAGTATGGATTGTGGTTTTCAGACATGCTGCCAATTGTGAAGAGTGCTGCACGCAGCAGTTTGCTGACATCCAGTTGAAGAATTTATGCAGCTTTTGTTGTTATCCCCTGGATGTAAATCTGTCTATAAATCTGCAGCGTGCAGCTACTTTTGGCTGGCATCTTGTTTCAAATAAAGATCAGACAGCAATTTCTCCTCCAGCGGGGGAGAAAAAAAAGAATTACCAGCCTGACAACACGTTTGCTCAACTTGGGCACGAGGCATATCTGAGCCATCCATTACACTTGTAAAACAGCAAACTGCCCTGCGGTGACATCGTGGGTTTACAGCTCGTAAGCAGGTAATACTGGGCGGGATTGGCACCATGGTGTGCATCATAAAGAACACTACATGCAGCACAATGTGGGTTTGTTTCACAGGATCATCCATTCAGATAAGAATCCTCTGGAGAGCTGATCCTGGAGAGTCATGGAGACACGCACCAGAAGGAATGTAAGATATTAAGGTGGATGCCAAGATGCAATTCGCCAATTCATGAGATGGTGGCAGAGCTGGAATGTATGGAGTTCTAATGATGTCTAAAAAATTTTAACAACAAATATTGGTAAACGATGTGGTTTATATTGACAAAAAATGCTTTACAAGGATTTTGCTTATCTTTCTGATGCAGACTAAGTGTTTTTAAGGTCTACTTGAAGCCATTTTATTTGTTTAACAATAGCAATTTGGAGAGTTTTTTTCAAGGTGTCATATCAATGTAATTAATTCTGGTATTGTGAAATTCTTCAGGTTTTCTCACAAGATACAAATATGAAAATAAACATAAGTTTTTCCATCCAGCTAAAATACATAATAACTTCTGGCCCTTCTTGCCCAGCTCCACTGTAGGTGTCAGTCACTGCAGCTTAATTTTACTTGCCACATGGGGGATATGAAAGAGGCTGCTTTCAATATTCTGTTTTTTGAGCATCATCTCATGCACCAGGGTTACAGAAACTCTCATCAGAGGGATCGGCAACCTCTCCAGGGGGAAAAAATGGGGGGAAATGATGGCTCTCTGTGAGGTGGTGAGTTTTCTAAAAACATTTCTGAAGCTTTCAAAAATGTTTTTCAAAGATGTTGTACAAGCCAGTCTGTGAAAGGTCTCGATCTGTGACTCTGAATGAAGCCTTGGGAGAAAACAGACAGTGAACAGAAGGACCACAGCGATGGAGCTTCATGAAACAGTCACAGCACGCTTACTGACAATCTGCTCACATCTCATGTCTTCATGTTAGTGTCAGGTAAACATTTACCCTTTTATTGCATTGTTGGGGGATTGATGACGGCTTATCTACTGCCGACCAGAGCAAAGACAGATTCACAGGATGGTGCAGGAGTTAATGCTAAAAAGCAGAGAGGAGTTAGCATTTTGGCACTGTCATAGTCTTAAAGTATGGAGGTAGAAAAATGGGGAAAAGCCTGAAATAAAGTCACACTTTACTTTAACCTAGTTCCTTTGACATATTTTGCCCAACTTTTGAATTTAAAGCCACCCCTTCAAAGAGGTGGTCACTCACATCACTACAAGGTTTGTCAGGACATAATGCCATGATTTTTGATCATCTCTGAAAAATTATGTTGGACTTGAATTGAGACAGCCCTGTGTACCAACTCAATCACTTACAGGTGAAGACACTTCAGTTTTCCCCTCCCAGCCAAATGCAATCTGAGTTCCAGCCAATTACCAGCCAACCTCGGACCAATGAGGGTATAAATAAATATTTTGTTTTTCTGTTTGTTTTTTGTTTTTATTTTCTTTGCTCTGTGGAATGCCTCATGCTAATCATTTTTTTCTTGTGGGCTATATATCCTGTACAAATCTATGGGGTCAAGGTTACATGTTTAAAAGTGTAGTCAGCGATGTGGGAGAAAACGAGTAGAGAGGTTATTGATAGACGAATTTAGATCCACCTCACCCCTGGCTCCACCCCCGAAAGCTGATGGACGTGCATTGTTATGGAAACAGCTGTAGAAATTGCGTAGCTGACCAGAGTAGCTAAGGTAACCCTGACTCGTCAGACAACTGGACTTTCATTATTGATAACATCACAACAGCAGTACATTTTGGCAGATTAGACAATAAGATGAATGCCCAATGGCTGTTACTGTTATGTGAAGCACCACAAAGCTAATGTTGCTTACCTATCCAGCAGAAAGACGGCAACATCTGCATCCGTTTTCAGGTCTTTCAATTCGCAGAGTTCCCTCCACCGTCGGAAAGCAACACCAATGTTGACCCGGGTCTTCGCTCTTTCATGGTCATAGCCCTTCTTTTTCACTTTTCACTCCTCTGACCTTTTTCCTTTGGGCTGTTTTTCAGCCATTGCTGCTGCACATATTGTATCTCTCTCTTCCGCTAACTGCGCACGCTACGCAACCTACGACTCCCCCTACCCCCTCTGTCTGATCTGTGCATGAGTATGATCGCCCCCTGGATGTGAGGGGGGTGTATCCTATTTTGGTAACTCGGCCCGAGCCACAGTATTTACCTGCTGAAATTCAGAGCCAAGGCTGTGTATTGAAACCTGACTTTTTTTTCCAACGTGCTGTCAGTGGTGACCTCTTGTGGATGGAGAGGAGAAATACGGTGAGTTTGACAAATAGTGCATTAGATTAGAAGATTAGAAGATTGCTGACTACACCTTTATCAGGTTTTTGTGGGGATCTTATTATAGCCATAGCAGTTGTCATGTTCCAGCACTTTCACAGACCAGCCAAGGTTTTGCCAAGGAAATGGGGAAAAATGTAAGTGGCACCAGTGATGCTTGATCAGTATATTTTGGATGTCAATGTCATAGGGTCTTTGAATTTAAAAACATGAGTTTGATTTAAGGAGCCATGTTAAAGTTTAAGGTCAAGGAGCCTTGTGATACATGAGTTTGTAAATTCAATACTGTTGATGTTGTAGTTTCAGAATTTTTCATTTCTTTAATTAACAAATGTTTACTTTTATGTAAGGGTCTTCAAACTATATTTTGGAGGTCATGCATCACAGGTCAAGATCTCAGTGCTTTCAGTCTTTGCACAAAGTTACACTTCAGGGTGATACCTCAAGGTTTCTTAAACAGAAAACTCAGGGAGCGACTGATTAGATTCATATGTCAAAATTACGGAGCCTCATGTTCATCCTTTGTAGGGGTAATATCTCAAAAGGTTTAACAGATATATTATTTATATTTTACACAAATATTCACTCAGATTTAAGAAAGAAATCAGCGTTATTTCAAGGCTATAGTTCAAACCCAATATCTCAATAGTATTTTGAATAATTTACTGTAAACTCTGAACAAATGTCGGCTCAAATAAGAAAGACCTGCTTTAACTTTGGAATTCTGAGGTAAAGGTATGTGGGGCTCATGTTAATCCATTATTTAAAACATTTTTAAACATGACAAGAACACTTAAAGCACACCTCAGTCTTGTCCTTTATGCCAATTACATTGTATTTTGTCAAACTTAAGTAGTAATGCATGAAAAGGCATTTTTCAGAACTATTATAACTCTTTCTTTTCGAAACTTATGTTTTTGTGTCACATTTGTCTCATAATACTCTTGTAAATTTATTAGAGTGTTTTCTAAATGTCGCCAGTTGCCAGCCACTGTTCCAGGAGGTAATTGCTAATCACATTTGTGCTCCTAGAATTGCAAAAGTGGTGTTAATTTATGAAGAATTAAAAATTTAAGTATCATAAATGCTCTTAAGTCACAGATCTTATTTTAACTCAATATTGCGGTGAGCTTCCTGCTGATGAAACCCCCGTGATGCTTACTTCAGGGTTGGCCTACAAAATTCCTCACCCCTGCACAGCTCTATTACATAAACATGGAGAGAGGAGTGTTTTTTAAGCAGGTTTCAGGGACGCTCTGAGCGTAACGATGATGCTGATTTAACATGTGCAGCGTTAATTCTCACAAATGTTTGCTGCTAACCATACAGCAAGGTGGGGAATTTCTAAAAGCAACTTCAAAGGAAGGCAAAGTAAAAATCCCCCAAAGCGGCGGGCAGGCTGAGCGGAGCGAGAGCAAAGATCACAGGGAGGCAGCCATGTAGGAGCAGAAACATTGGGGTTGTGAGAGCGCAACATTGGGGGGGAAAGAACGAATTGAGATCCTATAGCTTCAGGGGAGATGTTGTTTTGCTGGTGTAGGGAGCGAGGCAAACACAGACCAATTTACTGCAGGAAAATTGTGCTGTGGTGGGAGGAAAAAAAAAATAAAACGAGACCCTAAGAGTAGACCTGGCCCATTCTTCACTGTGCAATCTAATCTGAGCTTTTAGAGAAGATGGGTGAAAACAAACATTGTTCTCCCGTCGGCGGCTCTGAGGAACATACAGTGCTAGGGAGGGAGCTCGGTTCACTCTCACAATGAAGACGATGATTAAACCAGGACAGAAAGTGATGCAGGAATAAATGCGGTGTGCGTAACATAATGAATATTCAAGGCAGCAGTGACCTCTGAGCAGCCTGCTGGGTTTAAAAAAAAACAATGACGGAGTAAAAGGGGACATTCTCAGAGGAAATCTGGGCTACACTCGGTGACATTCACAGAAAATTACAGCAGACAGGATGGATTTCATTTGATGGTATTTTCAAGGAGAAACTGTTGTTAACAGAAAGAATTTTCAATCACACTTGGTAATAGCTATCCTCCACCCTTATTTGGAAATAATCAGTGGTTCACTCTGGAAAAAAGGAATTAGGGCAAGAAAACTTTACTGAATCTGCTGATTCCTGTAAAAACATTCTTAAAGGACGTGATAACTAATTATATTGAAATATTAAAACTTTACTAGGCTAGGGCTGCTTTATTTAGATGCGACTTAGATCATGTCCACACACAGGTGAGTAATTCTGAAACCATAGATTGAAAAAGTAATCTTGTCCAAGCAGGATTAGTTTTCAAAAATATCTTCAGTGTCTGTTATTATTTTACTGCACTGCAAACTCTGCAAAGAAACATCAACATTATGACACACCAGAGTGTTGTTTTCACTCTTTTTGGGGAGCTGGTGCTTTAACTCTCATCAGGTGTAGTTGTCGACTCTTTTTGGAATCCAAATTGTAAGACTCTAAAGGTGCGTTCACACCGGACGCTACCTGTACTACCTCGGCGATCACTCTCCATTCAAAGTCAATGTACAGCTGCGATGCAACAGCCGGCGACAAGACGACCGCTTCACTCGTCGTCAAAGTTAAAAAAAGTTGATCTATTCAGGCGATGTCGTGTGTGGCTGTGCGGCAACAGCCAATCAGCGGTGTGTGTACGTGTGACGATGCAGTTATCCATCCGGACTACAGGGCAGATGACTTCCTTCTGGGCGGAACTACATCAGCTACAGAGTTTTGTGTCTGATAAGTGAGTGAAAAGGACACAGCTGGAATAATGTCTGCTTATACATCCTATTATGTGTTATATGATCGTGGCGTCACCGACCGGCGGCGGCGCCAACGGCGACCAAACAGGTATTTATGGCGTGCGCTACATCAGTGGGCGGCGACTTTGGTAGCTGGGTAAACTGCGGTGTGAACGCACCTTAATGCTGCGTTCACAAAAATCGCCGCCCACTGACGAAGGCCGCTGCGTCCATAAATACCTAATTTTGGTAACCGCTACCATCGGCTGTCGCTCGGTGACATCACGTCTGCTCAAATTTCACAGCGATCATTTCATATATCATGTAATAGGATGTATAAGCGGACATTATTCCAGCTGTATCCTTTTCACTCACTTATCAACCACAAAACACTGCAGCTAATGCCCTGCAGCAGCATCATCTGTGTGTTTACAGCGGTCCGTCTAGGCGGAACTAATGTCCTCACTGACATTAGTTCCGCCTAGATGGAACTCATCCGCCCTGTAGTCCGGATGGATAACTCTCTGTCTCGGGTACTGTCACACGTACACACACCGCTGATTGGCTGTTGCCGCACAGCCACACACGACATCGCCTGAATAGATCAACTTTTTTTAACTTTGACATCGCGCGACGAGTGAAGTTATCATCTTGTACGCGACTGTCGCATCGCGGGAGGGTTAGCCCCGCCCCATCGCGGCTGTAAATTAACTTTGAATGGAGAGTGATCGCCAGGGTAGTACAAGTAGCGTCCGGTGTGAATGCACCTTAAGACAGAATGGTGTGACTTTTGATGGACACTTTTACATAGTGTGACGATTGCACTCTCATATATTTCCATTATGACCTTATAGCGTTAGCTCCATATTAACACTGCAAAGTGTAAACATCGCTGTATTTATTTACTTTGTATTAATTGGCTGAAAAAAGATATGTTTGGTTAAAGACAACAATTTAAATCAGAGCTTAAATTTTGTCTCATTACTGTAACTGTAACATGACACTGGCTTATTGCCCAGCCTTACTGAGGATAGTTATTACAAGCATGACATAAATAAGGGACCAGAATCATTTAATAAAACATCTGTTCATCGAAACTCTGAGGTCAGCTCAACACTCTGTAAGAATGACTGGACAGATGCTCCACTTAGGTTACAGTACATACAAGTTGCAGGTATAAAAACTATAGACTGATTTAGCAATCAAAATGATTTTCAATAAATACATACAAAATGAATAAATAAACCTGGATTTACAGACATTTGGAAAAACATTAGCCTCTATGACGTACTAAGAGTCTGTCTGTGTAGTCCTCATTGGCTGGGGGGTTGTGTAGTCCATAAACTTATACTCCTTATAATGAGCCACTCCTTCTGCCCGGCCGTCACCACAATGCGCACACACTCAATGTCAAAGGCTATTTTGTGGTCCACGTCTTGAACTTCAATGTTGCCATTTTTAAACTCCCCTAATGTGATGTAGGAAGAGCACTGCTTCCCTTTTTTAGTTCCAACGAGCCTTTCTCCCACCTCCAGAGCTCCATGATGGAGAATGTCGTTCTGCCGGTCGTCTGAACCAGTAGAAATCTTTATTTTATTGATTTTGGTTGATTTGTTAAAGACTATGACAAAGAAGTCTCCTGTAGATGGAGGTTTACCCCAGAAGTACTCATCCACGGAGCTGTAGGCCTTCGTGGCATCATAGTTCTCAAAGACGTTGATGTTTGTGTAGAGCGAGGCGGGAGGGTTATCTGGGATGTCAATGGAGTCTTCCTCAAAGTCGTCGTCCTTCAGCTTGTTCTCAGCTCCTTTGTAAGATGAGTAGTAACCCATGTGCTGGAACAACGAGGGCTTGAAGCGGATCACGTCTTTCTGGGCCAGCAGACCCCTGAAGTGGATGAGGAGCCAGTCACAGGGCATCTCCTGGTAGAACATGAGGAGGAAGTGAGCCAGGCGGGGAAGGTCCCTGGAGTGGTAGAGCTTCCCAATGTAGCCCAGCTTAGAGAACTCCAGCATCACCCAGTAAGAACCTTCTCTGGAGGTGATCACCTTCTTCAGTGCTGTCAGGAAGTTTTTAGAGCAGCGCACGTCATCCTCCAACATCATGTAGAAGTGAGAGAGGTTTGTGCAGAAGTTCAGGAGGAAGGCGTAGTCCACGTTCTGCTTGGAGCGGAAACGGACCCGGTCCTCTGGGTCGTTGTAGTTCCTTTTTAAACCATCCAGAGATGGATAATAATCCTCAGGGGCTTGGATCACCAGGAGGCGACCTGCTATGATGTGATGGGCGAACTTCCTAGTGATTTCCTGGACAAGGTTTTCACACCAGACCAGATCAAAGTCTGCCAGGTGGACCACAACCACGATCTCTTTGAGTTCCTCATAGCTGGACTGATCAAAGATGGACTTGATAGTCTCCAGGAGGTAATTTCCTCTTTTCCTCTTGACTGATGACAGTCCAATGGTGAGATACTCTGTAAAGGAAATGAAATCTTACATTACAGTGATTTAAACAAATGGACCTGCAAAACACAACACTTTAGCATGTTACAATGACCTACAGGGAAATGTTTGAAACTGCTGCTCCCTCCAAACCCCTCTTCAGAAATTATTCTTCAATTTGAAAAAGGAAATCCATGATATAAACTGATCATCAGCTGTAATCCTGCATCATGGTGCTTACATGTAATTTAATGAAAAATTAGGGATGTACAATATTGTATTTTCATTGAAAACCAAGTTGCTGATTTATGTAATACTGAGACCAATACATACATTTTTTGCTTGTTGGGCAATGGCCGGGGGTACACCCTGAACTGGTTACTAGTCAGTCACAGGGTCACATAGAGAGACAGACAACCATTCACACTTGCATGCGTCCCTAAGGGCAATTAAGGCCTTCCTCACACGAGGACGGCCCCGTATTGTCTTGGTGTCGGCATCAACGTATGTATCATTGTTTACACATCGTATTGTACATAGGCTTGTGCATTATGTACGCAAAATCCTGTAGGGTTGCCCGTCTGGTTCTGCTCCGAGGTGGATTCCACGTCAAAAAGTGCTCATGCACGCGTAACATGCTGCGTCTCTGCATGAGCACTTGTTGCTGTTGTTGCCGTCACTGGTGTTGTTGGTATTCTGTGAGGAGGAGGAGGGGTGCTATGAGGTCACCCTCTTTCTCGGACTTATCTGTTTATACCAACTACGGCATGAAGACGAATACCCAGATATCCACCTGCAGACCCGTTTTCAAAAAAGATGCGGAGTCATGAACAAATACACGTCTCCGTGTGTCAGTATCACCAGATCGATAGTTTATTTTACTGGAGTCTTAGAAATTCGTACTTGTGTAAAGCCTACCTAAGAGTCACCAATCAACCTAATGAGTATGTTTTTGGCTTGTAGTAGGAAGCCATAATGCCTGAAGAGATCCACTGCATCCACAAGGGAGAAAATGCAAACTAAAAAAACAGACAGACCACGGCCTATGTGGGGTTAGAACCTGCAAACTTCTTCCTGTGAGGCACTAGCTGTCCTTAAATTGAATAATTTAACATATTTCAGGTTTTTAAGAACAGTAAATAACTGTCTGTTAGCACATTCTGCTAATGATAGCACTGTTAGCATTTCTGATACAACAGGAGACACAGACAGCTGTCCATTAGGAAGTCTGGTATCTATCAACACTGTATATATCTCCAAAAGGTGGCCTGTAACCAATGGCATGCACAGATGTATTCAAGGAAGGGGATGAAATGAAAAAAGGGCACACAGAGCGTGTTCTTTGGGTGTTTTCATAGGCACTTTATACATGTTTGTTTGTTATACAAAATGGAACATTTTAAAGCCTTAAAACTAGACAGACTACTCAAGTTAGCTTGTAGTTAGGATCAACGTTGGATTATGGAAAAACACAAAAATAAAAAAATAAAAGGGGGCCTAGGGGTCTTCCCCCAGAACAATCAAATAGATACTATTTTCTGTATATTTAGCACCATATTAGCACCAGATAATCCAAACTAATTCTGTGAGATATAATTCTGGGTCAATACAGATCCAAAAAGGGACCAACATATAAGTCATTGCAACATTATTGGTCCTAATGGTCTTGTTGATTTTAGAGTGTTTTTCTTCCCAGGAGGGCACTTAAGTGCACATGTTGGCTCTTGTACTTTAGCATGTATTTTTCAACAACTGGGCCATAATTACAGCACTTCCTGTAACCAATGCAACCTTCCACCACTCAAAAATAATGGCTCAAACATATAATTTATGAAAATTTACACAAATTATGTGCAGTCAGGCTTGAAAATCAGCATCCTCATCTTGCCAAAAGAGGCTAGAGTCTAATTTTGCTGGTTCTGCTCTCAATGGAAAACATCAATCTACCTTGACATGTACATTTTGTTTTGCACTTACTCTGAATCTCCCAACAGTAGTTCTTCACAGGCTTCTACCACTGACATGTAAACTTGGAGGGAAAAACTGATTTAGGCAACAGGTATAACTGCTAATGACTGTCAGTCCTGCTTTAACAAATTCTAAACTTACTTTTCCGATTCAGTGGAGTCCCAGCAAGATATCGATATGTCACATTAATGGCTCCAGAGAAATTACTGAGATCTCTGAAGGTGTGGACGTATCGCTCAGAGCTCGGAGGATGAGCTGATGTTTCTCTGAGCTGTCGTTTATCCCCCTCCTGAAGAAAAGACAGAAACACAAAATTACTCTACATTTTAAAAAGCAGAACAAACAACAAGCTGTCAAAACTGCTCCAGAGGAGGAACAGGAGGGTCTTTAATGTTTTAACTCCTGCTATAAAACATTCAACTGAGGGAGAAACCAGACTTTTGGCTTCTTTGGTCTGTACAACATCTTGTACCAACATGAGACAATATGTGTTTTAGAGTTACTGAGCAAACAGTCAACAAGTACAGACAAAAAAAGGAATAAAAAACATCTCCAGGGAGTTTGCAAATGAACTTAAGAGGAGCACCAGAGAGCTGAGACACAGTGTACTGTTCCTTTTAATAATTCATACAACAAACATGGATAATGTACTGTAATCACTGAGTTTGATGGCATCATGAATAAGACATAAATCATCTGGATGATTTTAACATCCGCCTGTTTATGAAAATCTAACCATGTTGCCTTTAAAAAACAAGGTATTATGACAGAGAGCACATGCATAATACAAGAAGACATAAGATTTAAAAGCATATTTACTCAAGTTGGGACATTTAGAAGGGAAACAAAGACTAAGTTGGTACTTTATTCAAATGTCTACCCTGGGTAGCTCTTAAGAAATAAAAAGTGTGCTCACCAGCACGTAGCCGTCTTCAATGTAGAGGTTTAGAAAGAGGAGGAAGGTGATGAGGAAGCCGAGGAAAGGGATGGTGGAGCGCTTCCTCAGACACCGCATCTTGTCCAGGGATTTCCACACCAGCCTCATTCTGCACGTGCTCTCTCTGCGATCTGCACGGGAACAACATGAGAAATGACACATTAGAGCGGCTTGCTTTGAATGTCGTCAGCTCCAGTCGCTGCATGTGAATAATTTGTCTTCTTTATCAAGCATCAACAGATTGTGGGGGAATTAATTTTAGGGCCGTACAGCCATGTTTGGCGCGATTATCTTCCACAGGGATCATAATTATTCCTCTGCAGACTTCTAATGATGTGTGATAGAGTTTTTTTTCCTTCTCGGGGAGAGAGTTGGACCAAATCCACAAGAGGGAGAAAACTAAACCCACTGCATATTGACGAGCTCAACAGTGGGCTACTGATGTGCATAAAATGTGGGTTTTTTTCTGATAATAGCAACAACAATTTCCAGTTAATGACTGCATTGATTCTAACCACAATACAGATGCTTGACCCTGAAGCATATCAGCAGCAGCCATGATGGATGCAGGGATGGACTGATGGATAATAAATAGATTTTTAATAGGAATAAACTGCAAGTAATTACATTTATGGTCAAAGGCATTTAACCATTTAACTCCTAGCCCAACTGTTTGGCAGAGGTCAAGAAATTCAGGAATATCTTATAAGTTAAAAAATAAGTCACTATGTTTTTTAGGATACAGAAAAACTACAAACAAACCATTATAACTTATATTCTCTTTGAGTGGAATTTAAAGGTTAAAAAAGCTAAAATGTATCAGATTTATCACAATTAGTATTTTAAATACAGGACCCCTAACTAATATAATTATTTATATGAAATCTGTCATTCATCAAAACATTTGTGTGTGTCAAACACAGAATTATCAGTTTTTTTTATTGCCACTTTATTTACAAGCATTCCTTTAAATCCCACACCAAGAACATTTCTGGTTGTCTTGTTTGTAGTTTTCTCTGTTCCCTGAAATGTTGACAGAATCATATCAATGATTGAATTCGTTCTAGTATTTAAAACATTTCATATCCCTGAATTTATTGATGACCTCTGCCAAACAGTTGAGCTGGTAGTTAAAGGGTTAAGGGAGTAAAATGTAATAACCCTATAATGTATAACTGAAGCTGGCCTTCAATTTGGATTTTAAATATAGTAGGGAAAATATATTTCACAACAGTCTTGACTAAAACTACCAGGTTTCATCCAGAATATCTCCGTTATTCCTCAATCACATGCTTGATGGTCCTGCCCACCCTGAAAGTTTCAAACTTTAAAATTCATACCATATTTGTGTGAATTTGTGGTGTCAAGTTTTCTATTAGATGATTTGGGAGGTACTCTTACAACTAAGAAAAAGGGGTCTCCTCCCAGTTGTGCATGCCTGGAAAACCTCCACAGGATGGCAACCAAGAGGCATCTTGACTAGAAGCTTGGACCACCTCAACTGACTCTTTTTCTTCCTTAGTGTTCCTGACCCTGTCCCTATGGCTGAGCCCAGCCACCCTTCTAAAGGAATCTCATTTCTACCGCTTGTGCCATCTAAACTTTTGATGCACACTCATCACCTGAAGGAGCAATAACAGATTGCACACTTGCCAGAGAAGAAAACTGCTAGTGTTGTGCTCAAGACCACACTATCTGAGACCAAGACTTGCCCAAGACCAGAATGCAACGAGACAAGACAAGACCAAAATTTTTAGGAGTCGAGACCGAGACATAACCTGACATGCCAGTTGGAAATATTTCATTAATCCATCTGGGAAGTAGCCCTGCGAAAATGTTTTCAGGGGCAGAACCTTCAAAAACAACAGCAGCTTGTGATTGGACACTCATCACAGACCAATCCATATGATGCAGCATTGCTATGACATAGCAAATGTAGCAGCTAAACATAGTGGCTAATGGCTTACAAAGGCAAACAACAGTTAATGGCTGGTAACCATAACTAACTGTTTTTAGTGTCTAACTGTTGTTAGCCTCTACCAGCTAACATAAAATGGCTGTTAACTGTTGCTTAACCTTGTTAGCCATTAGCTGTAGTGTCAAACGACCATTAGCCGATAGCTTAACTACCTTAAGTCTATCGTTTCATATTTATTCTACCACACAGATGATTCATTTAACACTTATATGTGACATGAACCTCGTCAAAGACAATCTCTACGAAGTAAACTTCTGAGGATCCATATTTCGCCAAGTATAGCTGAATAACCATAATGACCACAGGCTAACCGACATTAGCGGCCATTATTTGTCAAGTCATGCCCACGGCTCCAGCAGCTCCAACTGCTCCCGCTTGTCTTACCTGATTGGGCTGTTAAGCATTTAGCCAAGTGAAACCATTGGAAAATGGAGGCTTGCAAGAAGGACATGATGATTTCTGAATCAGGTAGGTCAGTCTGCTCTGCAAGGCTAACCAAGACCATCAAAAATAATTTTAAAAACCATGACAAGGTTGAACAGTTAAGGTGGGTGTCCATCAGTCACAACAACAGGAAATTTGCAGTCATCACAGGAGGAAATAGCACATGAATTGAAGTGGTTTGTTGTTTTACCAAGTGTTCCTCCTTATTCACTTAATAAAGTTGAAGAACTGCAGTGCTGGTCTTGATCGTTCTTGATGGAAAATCCAGAGTCTGGCCAGTCTGAGACCGAGACAAGACCGAGTAAAAATGCTCTAAAGTCCGGAAAAAGACCAAGACTTTAAAAATGTGGTCTTGAGACAGTCTCAAGTAAAGGTGCGTTCACACCGGACGCTACCTGTTCTACCTCAGCGATTACTCTCCATTCAAACGACCACTTCACTCGTCGCGTGATGTCAAAGTTAAAAAGTGTTGATCTATTCAGGCGTTGTCGTGTGTGGCTGTGCGGCAACAGCCAATCAGAGGTGTGTGTACGAGTGACGGTACCCAAGACAGACAGTTATTCATCCGGACTACAGGGCGGATGAGTTCCATCTAGGTGGAACTAATGTCAGTGAGGACATTAGTTCTGCCTAGACGGACTGCGGTAAACTCACAGATAGTGCTGCCGCAGGGCATCAGCTGCAGGGTTTTGTGGTTGATAAGTGAATGAAAAGGATAAAGCTGGAATAATGTCCACTTATACATCCTATTATATGATATATGAAATGATCGCGGTGAAACTCGAGCGGATGTGACGTCACCGAGCAACGGCCAACGGCAGCGATTACCAAAATGAGGTATTTATGGACGCGCAACGCTACGTCAGTGGGCGATGCGACTTTGGTAGCTGGGTTGCTTGCGGTGTGAACGCAGCACAATGCAACAATAAAAACAGCCACCTCTGATTTAGAGATTGGGAAACACTTTTGCATGACTTGCATCACAACTGGAAAAGCTCTTGTTGGACAGTCAAGCTGTAGTTTTTAGTCAGGGTTAATGAAGCAGTGTTGTCAAACACCTGACATCACTCTGCTATTGTCTGATGTTTTTGACAGTTTATGCATAATACCTGATTTAAAACCTCCTACCCCCGTCCCTCATGTTTACAGCTTAACTTAAACATATCACAGAGCTTATCCACAACAATGAAAGCCATATCATAAACAGCTCACTGCTATAGAATCACATGCAGAGCCCATTCACAGCAGCCCTGGCAGCCCCTCACAGCAAATCTGCCGCTGAGAGACCAGGGAGGGAAAAAAGGCCCATAAAGCTCGGCAGCAGAAGTAACAGCCCACAGATGTAACAATGGCGTTGGCCTTTTCTTTGGCAGCAATTAGACATCAGCATGCGCTTTTGTTCCACCGCTGCAAACCCCAGAGATGCTTAATAGAATACAAACTAGCTCTAAGCTTAGTTCAATGGCCGCACACACATCGATCACTCGCACCAGGAGTCAGCGTCACCTGGGATTCTTAACAGTCGATACCTCTTTGTGCACGCTTGAAAACTGAATTTAACATTGGCATCCTCCGTGGCCTCAGCTGTGCAATTTTTACGCTTCATATGGATTTTGCAATCGCCAGTATTAACAATATTTATATCCACAAATAGAGCACAGAGCAAGTACGCATAATCATAAAGAGTGGATGCACAGCTCCACTTTAGTGGTTTGAATTTTATAAGAAAAATATCTGAAAGAACAGTACGTAGGGCTTCCGGCATGTACTCTGCAGCCAGAGATTGAGCTTCATGAACAAGCACTGCAAAAATGAGTCAAGCTGATTTGACTATTTCGTTGTCAACAATGGTGTATTTTTAGAAACAGTCCTGCAGCCAGGTAAAGCAGCTAGTTTCTCTTACTTAGGTCAATCGAAACAAAGGGTTTGAGAATGATGTGTGTGAAAACAGGAAGCAGAGCAAAATCTGTGAACAAGCATTTCAAATATAATGGAGAAAAACAAACTTTCAATCACCTTTATGTGTAAAAAGATATGTTTAGTCACAAACTCAAATACATTTTACATGAAAAAAAAAAAGAAAATAGATTAGGAGCTAGTAGGACTGGATTCCACTTATCGAAGGACTTTGTTGACTTGTGAATGTAAAATCTCAACTCTATTAATCACAATCAAGTCAAATATGTATTTTGCTGCAATGCCGTCTGGTTTCTGTCTTAAATGCTGTTTGTAGTAACAGAAAAGTATAAACAAAGACATGACTCCGGTGCTCCCTGTAGTGTATTAATAAGAATGTCCCTGTCAAATTTTTTGCCCCACGATCATGACCAGATTTCTTAATTATGAATATCTGCTAATTCTGAGTCCTGATTTGATTTTAAACTTTTGTTCAGTTTTTACTGTGTTTGTTTGCTAAGCAAGTCAAGTAAACAAAGTGAGGAGACGTTCTTATCATTTTAAGTCTGACTAGCGTTTGTGTGAAACTCTTTAAAAAAGTCTGCCCAGGATGGTATCGACAGACTCACAGTGACCAATGGATGCTAATTGCTGTATCAATGAAAGTATTTCCACACAGATAGCATGTTAGCCACGCTGCTACCGCTACATTATGGCATTTATTTATTTATTTTATTTATTTATTTATTCATTTGTTCCTTACATGAAAGCTGACAACAAAATCCATACACAGGTGCACATTACACCCTAAAACAAACACATTCATGATAGGAAAGGAGCAGCAAGAAGAGAAATATGTGTCTTATATTTGTCTGCCCCTACTTGAATAATGTTTTTAAAAAAGAACAGATGGTCTGACATCAAATACAGTTGATTTTCAACAGCCTACATGAACCTGTCATTGCTTTTAACAACAAAAACAAGCAAAACAAAAACAAATAAGTAAAAAAAATAAAGAACCCCCAAAAATACAAATTTAAATCTCAAAACATGCATCACATCCAATTTAATTTTCTAGTGTGTATTGACTCATTTTTTTTGCATTTGTACCTTTTTTTAATTGATGAGTCTCTGCGCAACCCTTTAAGTCCTGTAATTGGAAATTCCGTATTTTTACATCTACAACTGAAGTCCACATTCAATCCCAATGTCTGATCAATTAAAAATGCTTACACAAGCCCCAATCTTATACTTAAACTGATACCGATACAGTATACAGACATCAATCCATCCATTCAGCTATTATCTATACAACTTATCAGTTCTAGGAATGGGGCTAGAGTCTACCCCAGCTTGGGCGAGAGGCGGGGTACACACTGCCAGCCAATCACATGGCCACATAGAAAGACAGGCAACTGTTCAAAGTCATACCCAAGGGCAATTTGGAGTCACCAGTCAACCCTAATCAGTATGTTTTTAGTCTGTGGGACGAGGCTAACCTGAAAAGGCAGATGGACAGCTCAATATATCTGCCACAGAAATATTTCACAAGGCCATCTGATGATTCATTTAACACTTATATGAGACATGAACCTCGTCAAAGACAATCCCCACAAGTAAACTTCTGAGGAGGGCAGATTTCGCCAAGTTTTACTAGGTAGCCCTGAGGACAATAGGCTAATCGGCATGTCCGTTCTCAACTTCTGGTTCTCAACTTACGGTTGTCGTCACGCCTGCATTCTGCTGCTGCTGCCTCTGTTCCCTGATCGGGCCGTTAAGAATTCAGCTGAGTGAATTTGTTGGACAACAGAGGCTTGCAAGACGGACCTGCAGGATTTCAGAATCAGGCAGGTCTGTCTGCTCTGCAAGGCTAGGAAGAGGCAGGAGTGTCTGGAGAACACACAAAAAAGGCCCAAGATTGAACCAGCAACCTTCTCGCTGTGATGCACGGGCTGCTCCTATCTAGACATCGCTATGTATCAAATCGCCAAAGACATTTTTAATTATTCTCGCCAGCCTGCCGGTTGGTCACTGAACTTTTCCATCTATGTGTCTTGACTTTCATGACTCAAAATGTTCTCTGATTTTTATTTGACCCGTTGGCACAGCTGTTAGCGGCTCAAAACGCGGACATTTTGACGGCTCTCCTTCGTGCAGAAATCACCTCTTGCCCTCTTACAAAGTTCAACCAGTGATTTAACATCTTCATGTGAAAAGAACGTGTTTGAACTCTACTTGAAGCACTGTAAGTGGCTTTTGAAACTTTTCTTGACCTCTGCATCTCCACCATCACCCCTCTCTCCTTTAAGTACTCCAGTATATGGAGCTGGTATATATAGATATGGATGTGTGTGTGTGACAGCATGCACTCCTTGAGAGCATCCATTAACCACGTGTGTTGTTGTGCTGACACAAGCCCACAGTGAAACAGCAGTTAAATGGACTGAGTGTGTTTTAATGGTCGTGTCATCCCTGCAGTCACACACTCCCTCAGAAGTCCACGGTACCATTTTCAGGGCACAGCACACCTCCAGCAGGCCGGGGCTGTTAAATACCCATTATACTCTGTGTGTGTGTTTTTTCTGTGAGTGAACTGGACCAAATAAAGCACAACGCAGGCCGTCTCCTTTTGACACACTGCAGCGCGATGTGCACTTAACTCCTATCAACTGTCATTCCTGCAGGCGGGTCTTTGTCAGAGGTTAAAACCTTTTGATCAACATGAAGGGAGCATGTTGGTGGGAAAACTGAAGAAACCAAAGTGCATGATTAGTGTGACCTCACAGACTCACACACAACGGCTATCTTTAGGTTAATGCTCTCTTTACCCTGGAATTTGGTTTCATTTCATTTTTTTTCTAGAAACAAACATTCAAGTCCTGCAAGGAGCCAAACTCTCCACTGATTGTTCTTCCAATTACCCGTGGAACACCTATGATAAGACAAGTCAAAGGAAATATCACCTGGTTGTGTCACACCATGACTATAGAGCCTTAAGGTTCAGGAAATGGCTCTCAGCATGAATCCTCCTACCCATCAATCCTGGATGTCACAGCAAGCCTAGGGTTATTATTACGCTGCTGTGCAGGAAGATTACTACAAAAGAGGTTCAAGTCGAACCACAAAGGTAAAGGAAGCCTCTGTGAAGGACTCTTGTGATGAGGATGGGAATATTCTCATGTTAGCTTTTGGTAAATGGTTCATTGGACTAGAGCTTGCAGAGCACTTTTGTAGTCTTTTGACCTCGATGTGCTTTAAACAGCAGATCATTCACACTCTGATGTTAGAGGCTGCATTCACTCAATCACATTAACGCACCACTGACGCAGCAGTGCCAGCACATCATGATCAAAAGTTTGTATCAATTGGCTTGTGGCTACATGAGCAAGGGATCAAAGTGCCGACTTTCAAGACAGGATGTCTGTGTTAATGTCTGTTTGGGAGCAAAAGTCAAAATCCTCCTGAAGTCTTAAGAACAGGGCTCCAGAGTGAAACCATTTTGGTCGCATTTGTAAGAGTGCACCTAACATTTTTTCTTGGGTGCACTGCAGCACCAAAAAAAAAAAAAAAAATGTTAGGTGCACTCTTACAAATTTGAGTTGACAAAAGAAACTGAGGTAGCGAAAAATCAAGAAACAGCACCTGCTTCCTCTCTTTTCTCTGTCCCTGCGTTGCATCTTCACAGGCTGCAGGTTGTAGGCCCGCCCAAACACATGCACACGCATGTACCCACACACACACAGCCTTCAGTAATCATCCACTCAGCTGTTAGTATGCAAATGAGCCCAGACAAGTCTGACTGTGGTGTCAGGTTTCAGCACAGAGCAGTAACTCCGAAGAAGCAGGGAAGCTTTGCCAAATTTGTCTTAGTGACTGTCAGGTCACTAATAAATAACAAGTGAAACAAAGTAACGTTAACTTTAACATCTATACTTGTTCAGTCCTCTCTCCTGTTAAAGGGGGATTTCTCAGTCACACAGGTACAGACAAGAGTGTCCCCGTCCAAGCACTTATATTGGAAATGTTTTATTTAATTCAATGTTTTAGTTTGAAATTGACAATTTCATTCAGTGCAGCACTTCAGATGCTCTGTTTTTCTTTAAATATATAATATTGCTTCGAATAAAGACAAGTATTTCTTTACATCCTATTCTTGTTTAAAAATCATTTACATTGGGTAAAAGTTATGGAGAGTGATAAAATGGTGACCTTATAGTGTTTAGGGATGGGAATTGATAAGATTTTTATCAATATCAATGCTGTTAATCGATCTAATTCTTTAACGATTCCCTTATCGATTCCTGCAGATTTTGCGAGTGGGCAAATGTTGGTCTGATTTTCAGTGGCAACAATGTCAAACACATCACAGCATAAATAACTGCTTCTGCAAGTTGCTTAAGGTTGTGTAGTAGGTGCAATGAAAATTAAGCTACAACTCTGATGCTTCTGAACCCTGTCAGTGGAAGGAATTGATAAGGGAATTGATAAGCAAAAAGATTAATGATATCGATTCTTTGATGGAGCTGTTAATGATTTTCAACTGGAATTGGTTTTCGATTCCCATCCCTAATGGTGTTAAAGGTGACACTTTGAAAAATTTTGGTACACCTAATTTTTGTGCTGGTGCACCTTAAAAAAATTTTTTTGGAGCGCCGTTGCAACCGATGCAAAAAGTTAGTCTGGAGCCCTGAAGAAAGTAGAGAATAAATGAGGTTGTGCTGCATATAGAAATCAGCATAACAGTCCATATTTCAGGAACAGTATATCAGTTTGTTTGTCCATTCAGGAGTCAGATCCCTGCCTGAGCCCCCACACTTGGCCAACATTGCAGGTATTTATTCCTCACATCAGTTAGAGCACTACACCTCAAGAAAGCCAACCAAACTTTCAGACTTTTTTCCCTCACAATATCACATTTTGCTGTGCTCCAGGCAAACCTTTGGCAAGCTATCCTAGGCTTCATCGTCAATGTCCTCTGTGCTTCTCTGGCAGCACATACAAGCTGACTGATTCAGGTATTGTCTTCCTCTCCCCTGCCTCGCTCCCTCCCTCTAATGGTGAAATCTGACAGAGGCAGACTTCAAATGGAAAACAAGGAGCTCCCCAGTGAGGAGGAAGGCAATTATGGAGTGGTCTGATGTGCAACCTAATGCCAAGAATTCTATATCAGACAGACACACAGATGCAACCAGAACAAAACAAAACAAAGGGCCTTCCATTCCCCCTCCGTTCGTAATGGCGTGATTGCTGCCGAGCCGGGGCCATCCTCCTGCATGCCAACGACACCGCTTTCTGTTTTCGAGGAGTGCACTGCGAGCACCAAAGGGAAAATAGGGTTTAGCTCCTAGGTGCACTTACAAATTTGACATGCCACGAACATGAGTCAAGCTCCACCGTAATTTCACATCCCGTCCTCCCAAGGTTGTTTCCTCTAAAGTCATTCCCACAACACAATGTCAGGATGGCGAGGCAAACACGTGGCTCGCCCAAGGTGAAACACCTGCAAATCTGAATCTGACAAAACCTGAATGGGTTAGTCCTTTTTTTCCTCTCCAAATATTGTTTGTGTACAGTATCAGCATAATGAATTCAGAGCTTTGGATGCCGGCGGTGAAGAGAGAGAGCGGCAGAATAATGAAGGTGAGATATGAAAATAAAATATTTTCCTCTGGGACTCTCGGGTACACTCCACGCTCACTCCTGCTATGCGTTATTCAAAAATCAAAATGGTCTTTTAAACACTGTTTTCAGCTCGAATCAAGGTTAGGAGATTTTGGAGTTCCGTCAATTTCATTTAAATTCATTGAAGTTCTTGTTTTTAATATCAATCTGTTTTTAATCTGTTTATATCCTGATTTATTCATCAAGGTCCCTTCAGCCTCCACTATGGCAGCAGTGACTCTTCCTGGAGTCCAAACATGCAAACTCTTCGGTCCTGTTTATACAAAACATTAACATCCCTACTGGGCATTCAATTACAAAGTGACTGCCCTTAATAGTTCAGGCTATATCAGGTCTACTGTTCCCCTCATTTGTAGAAGATTTCTCCTTTTATAAAGCTTGTATTTTTCATGAGTCTATACGTTTGAATTCATATGCTGTTAGAGGAAAGTTTTCTGCAATTACATTGAAACACCTGATAATTAAACATGGGGTCCCTCAAGGCTCAGTTCTGGGATCAAAACTCTTCAATCTCTATATCAATGACAAATGTATAGTTTCAATGTTTGTTTTTATTTGCTGGTGATATGGATATTTTGAGCTCAGAGAATATTTTTAAATCTCTAGCAGAAAGCAAAAAAAAAATGGTTGAACTGAAAGATTGGTTTGCTAAAAGCAAGTAATTGTTGGAATTGAATGCAAATAAGTTAATGTTTTTTTTTTAATCTAACAAAGATGAAACAGCGTTATTATCGGCAGATGGAGTGCATATAAGAGTTTCAGTTTTCTTTAGGTGTCATGGCAAATGATAAACTCTTATGGAAAGCTCTTATAGCTCATATAAAAGAAAGATGTCAAAGAATATTTTTATTTTAAATAAAGGAATGTTTATGCTGGATTATAAAGTGATAAGGACTCTGAGAATATATATGCATGGATTTATTTATTTCCTCTTTTTTATGAAAAATGTGCAAAAGTCTTTTTTAATTTTCATTTTTCTCATCATTCTGCTTACAATTCTGTTTCATTATTTTATGAGCTTACCTTTACAATTAAAACCTTGCCTTGAGTAAACCTTCAGCTCACTATAACCCCCCATTGTACCTTTGTCTCCAAAGCTGAAACTGTGTTTTTGAATGAGATGGAAAAACCTGGATGAGGAAACTCCCCGAGAATAAGAAAAGAGGAAAAGATGAATAAAATGGGTGGCGGAAAGCAATTCTCCCACATTTCATCTTGTTATCTGTTTTACATTATTTCCCCTGAGTTCCCTGCACCTTGCAGATACACAGCTCTGCACAAATAATCAATTAAGCCTGCAGATTTGCAGGGATTCAGCAGTTGCTTTGTGTCAGGCCTTCAGCCACTTTCAATGGATTTTCTTTACCGATAAAAAGCCGAGAGCAACAAAGGCTCCTGTTGATAACAAAATTGTGCTGCATGCTGGAATGATAAATCCTTTTATAATGAAATGGTTGCTCTGTTAATAATTCAAGATTTTTGAACAGTTTACCAATTATTGCATTTTTACAGTGAGACACATAAAGGAATGTCATCTAAAAAGAGTTTAAGACCCTCGCAGACATCCCCCATGGAGACACAAGAATCATCTTAATCATCTTCAGAAAATGAGGAAAACTTGATGAGCGTGTTTTCAATGAATGGAAGGGTAAATTAAAGCGTCAAATGAGATATTTAACAATGCACTACCTTATAAATACATGAGGAAGGTGGCAACTGGTGTAATAATGTAAGGGCAGACCTTTGTTGTGTGTGTGATAGCTAGTTTTATAAAATGGCTGAATGAACACAGCACAACAAAAAGAAGAAATAATCAATGATGCTTTTATTTTTTTTCCAACAATATCTTTATTTGAATTTTACAGCAGCATAAGATGATAGACACTCAAACATTCTTGACATGTATGACCTAGCTATGGCCATATGTCATTTCTCATAGATCTGCTGCCAAATATAGCAAAAAAGAACACACATCTTAAAACAAAGCGATCACAATAGTAGTAATAAAAATAAATAAAATAAAGTAAAATAAAAATGATAATAATAATAATAAAAAAAAGATAAACACAATGCATGCTTCTCTTGCTACAGAACAGATTATAAACCCAATGTTATGGGTCGTGACATAAAGATAATGATAATGATAAGCTATGGGCATTTAAAAAGTAACAGAAGAGACAGGAATGTATTCTCCTGCCATACCCACAGAAGTTAGCCATCAGGTTGGTTTTCTGTAAAGTCTGAGTTCTTAACATAATTAATAAAGGGCTTCCATATACCTTCAAATTCATGCTGTTTGGCTTTCTGAATATAGGCAATTCTTTCCAACGGTAGGCTTGACAACATTTGTTTTAACCATTGGCTGGTACGTGGTTGACAGGTTCTTTTCCACAGCAATGCAATACATTTTTTGGCATTTAGCAAACTTAGATCTATAAATGCTTTTTCATACTTATTGTAGTTATGTTTCTCTGGATAAAGCCCCAACAAGAAAAGCTTTGGGTCCAATGATATTGATTTGGAAATAATTCTTTCAAGCATGACTCTTAACGCTTCCCAGAATTTAATAATTATTCTGCACTGCCAAGGGCAATGAAATAATGTTCCTCTATCTTCTGTACATTTTGTGCATATATCTGGTATATTGGGGTCATATCTGTTCAATTCTACTGGCGTCACATACATCCGCATTAACCATTTATATTGTATTATTCTGAGGCGTGCATTTGTGGGTGCAGATTGAGTGTTGGCGCATGCGGCTTCCCAGTCTTCCTTGGAAATAATGATGCTTTTATGCTTTGAATGACAATAAAACAAACAGGCTAAAGGAGTTATAGTAAACATGGCAAGCCAAAAGAACTCATCTCTGGACCTGAACACAGGCAGATTTTTAAACTTTGACCTGAACTTGTAATTTTCAAATTTCCGTAATGCAGTAGACTTTCCAAAATCGACAGAAAGAGGTTTAACTGTATTATATGGATGAAACAGTATTTTCACCCTCTTGGAGTTTATGTGACTCCAAAGATTGTTGTGAATTTGTGTTGCTGTGGTCATGCTGTAGATCTAAACTGAGTGAGATGTCAGTTAGTGACACATCTCATCAAAGTGCCTAATATTAGCAGGTAGACTGTTTTTATATGTCCTGAAGTATCTGCAGTTGGATGAGTAAATTCATCTCACATGTGTTTGGCTTTAAGGCCCCAGCATTACTTGTAATGTAAGGTTATCATGTGGCATAATAACCTACAGGTGTGACTCCATCATGAGGTTATTATAGGATGGACAGCACAGAAGTCTCTGGTGTAAAAAAACATGGCATGCCACTGAGGAGCACCCTAACATACCCTCAGTGTTAAATCTTCATGAGGGTTTCATCAGCAGCCAAATTATGCACCAACTTCTCTTCCGCTCCAAAATATAAAAAACTTATGATTCAAACTGAGAACTCAAACTAAAGTGTTTTATTATTAAAGTCAGAGCCTCTCTGAGACACTTGAACACTCTCAGGGTATCAGATGGAAATGAAGCAGAGCTGCTGCTAAAGTTAGCTCTGCGTGCCGTGAGATTGGGTTGATTTTGGTGATGATTCGCTGCTCAGAGGGTTTGACAGGGAGCAGAGATCTTTGCAGAAGTGCTCTCACCTTTATATTTAAATATTAGAAAGTATAATCAGTAAAAGAGTTCTACTAAAATGATTAAAGATGCCGAGTATATTTTAGACAACATCCAGTATGCTAATGTATTACCATCATCGCCAATATGTACTTTTGGTAAAGAAAACAAAGCCTTCACCAGTGATCACCAACTGGCGGTCTGGTTGGCCCCCTAAAGCTTTCCACTGCAGCCTCTGAGCACTACCATACAGAAGATGATAGGGGGCACTCGGGGAAAAAAAATATTTTTTACTTTGGAAAATTGAAAGTAAAATCTGAATTTTTCGATCAAAGTCAGATGTGTGTCAGGATCCTGAAACCCAACTCTCAAATCTAAGTAAAAAAGCCATAGTCAGGCGGACATTAGCTCAGTTGGTAGAGCGTCCGCCCCATGTCTGAGCTACCAACCTTCCCAACAGCGGCTGCAGGTTTGAATCAGCCACAGCCCTGTGCTGCATGTCATCCCCCCTCTCTTCACCCGCTTTCCTGTCGCTCTTCAGCTGTCCTATAGAATAAAGGCCATAAAAAGCCCCAAAAAATAACTTAAAAAAAAAAAAAAAAAAAAAAAAAAAGCCATAGTCAGGAGATGAATGCAATAATTCTGAAATTAGTGTAGGATTAAATTAGATTAAACTTGAGTCTAAAATCTGAGGAAAGTCATAGGCTGTGTCTGAAATGGCATACTAATGTATTACTCATACTAAGTGTGACGTCAAAATGAGTTTGTAGTGTGTTCACATTAGATAGTATAAAAAGATCGAGTGTGCGAGAAATACCCGGATGTATACTAGATCGGAAAATATTTTAAGTATGCGAGATGGGAATACTAGCCACACTCAAACGCCCCATAATGCATTTTGGCAACCGATGGATCGTCTTCGGCGTCTGCGGTGAGTAAACGTTTTATTGTATTTGGGAAGTTACTGATTATAATATTAATATCATAAATGTTAAATTGTCTTGATACTGGCATTCAGCTAAAAATCAGCCACTAGCAAACTTCCCATTATCAAAATAAAAGCATCTTTCATTATCTCCTTTTAGTTCTTCAACGCTTTTGTAAATGGGCTCTTGTTTTGGAGCCGACCGGAAGTTTCTTCGATAGCATAATGGCGCGCATAACGGAATGTCCGAAATGCCGAAACGAAATTTGTATGGCTCAAATGACCACATTTTGGTATTCTACGTGGTGACTTTCTCGCCTAAAATGCTCTCTGAACTTTCAAATGTGGTGAATCAACAGAGATATTTGATAGCCTGGTGTGCTTCCAATTTTTGTCGTCGAGGTTTGAAATGCATCATGGGAAACTTAGTAGTATACTACAGTGTGAACGGTTGGCATTCTAATCATATTTATAGTATGTAGTATACAGTATATACACATGAGTATGTAGTATGTAGTACGTTAGTATGCCATTTCAGACCCAGCCATAACGGTGAGATTAAAGTCAGAATTCTAAATATTAAAAGGTCAGAATGCTGACTTTAATTCCAGACCTTTTTCTCAACTTAACAAAAAAACTTGACCTATTTAAAATAGGTTTTTAGGGGCCATGTTCTTAGTCCCTAATAAAAATTAATGAAATGTGTGAGGTTAACATTAGTTGTGGTTTTAAGAACAGCTTTTTGTTGTTAAATACCTACAGGTATCTGTTAAAATGACTTTATGTTTGATCTGTCTGACAGTAATTCACCTGTTAGTCATAAAAAGCCGATGCTCAACTGTAAGAGCAAATCAAGTGGTGTTAGACCGAAGTTAGAAATGCTGCCCTCACTTACATTGAATCACTAAAAAACACAAAATAGAACCAAAACTCATATCCCTTGCTGATTCTTTGCAGGTTAAAAACTTGGGACACTTCCCAAAGAGGAAGTGTTTTTCATAGCATTATGATGACATTGAAATGCAATAATACAAATAAAGTGCATATGAAGATCATTTTGCATTGATTAAAAAAAACTGAGTTTTGTTTCATGGTGTATGTAATTTTTTTAAACCTCATTTGGATTACATTAGAGAGAAGAGTCTGGTTTGATGGACAGGCTTGTGAGATGGAAGCATGGGAAATAAAATATTCATTTTCAATACTTTACAATACAATACTGAATGCTACATCAAGGTTTGTTGCTAAGGGCAGCCCAAATTTAAATTTTACTACCTAAAATAAATCCTAATAGCCAGAATCAAATTGACTTTTTAATGTAGCTACAACTGCTTTTACAATAATAAAGCTGTGGAGGATTAAAATAAATCTGAGATTAAAAAAAACCTGACAATGTCTTTCTGGTTACAAATATGAAGGTTGACAGACTGCTGAGCAATAACAAAGTTACAAATAACAGCAGCCCCTCCCTTCACTTCTCTATAAAGAAAAGGATGTTCCACCTCTAAACAAAAAGATAATTGATAAGTTACTTAAGAGACAAAAAGAAGAAATATGACTTTGAAAATGAAACTTAATGTGGATTCAAGTTAAAACACGCTTCGTGTGTGTTTCTCTCTTTAAAACTGCTTATTTCATTGGCAAAATCTGGCAACACGGCTAACAGCAGCAAAGTAAAGTAAAAGCAAAGTGTTTGTTGTAAGTAAATCTACGAGCAAGTGACCAAGAACATAGAACTCTGCTCATGATGTCAGAGCTGCTGCAGCAGATAACAACATGGAGGGAGAGAGAGACGAAGCCACATCGTTCAAGCTGTAAAAGCTTTTTCAAAAAAGTAACACACCAATTACTTTCCCTGGTAACCAATTACATTTATGAAGGAGTGATTCCGTTAGTATTTCAATTACTTTTTTAGGAAAGCAACTAGTAACTATAACTAATTACTTTTTTAAAGTAATGTGCCCAACACTGGTCAAACGGTGGCCTAATATGGATTGGCCTGTGATGTGTGTGGCTACAGTATTTTTGAAGGTTCTGCCTCTGAAAACATTTTTGAATGGCTCTTTCTAGATGGGCTGGTGAAATACTTCTATGATGGATATACGGAGCTATCTGTCTGGGGTGTCAGGTTAGAGGGCTTTCACACCCACTGCAAACTAAACTCTGGTTGACTTGGAAGTAAACCAAGCCCCCCTGCTGCCAGGCAGACCAAAGATCTTTTCTTTGACCCAAACACGAGTTTTTGGATGCTTTCATATCCCCTGAAACGGATACAACTTACCAAAAAAAGACCAGACCTAAATCAGCAGATCTTTTCTCAGCACACATACAAAATATGTTCATGTTCATGGATGTATATCTCATCAGAATCACCCTCATGATGTTTTATAATCAAAACTCATTTGTAGTTAACAACCCTTAAGTTGAATATGATATTCACCCTAAAGATGTCACCACTTTTGATGCAGCACTCTTATTTTTTTATCCCGTTTTTGTTGCATACATCTGTGAGCTGACAAGAACCTGTCTGATCATAAATAATCCCAGGTGTGCTGTGCTTTACTGATCTCAGCAACATCAAACTCAGGGGGCCAGACGTTTGTGCCAAGAACCCAAACAGATGTACCATCCGGAGACAGCAGCAGAGGCAGCAGCACCCCTCCTCTCCTGCCTCCCCTCTCTCCGTCTCAGTGTTCCAGGCCTGTCAGCGCCGTCAGCGGCTCCAGCTCGCTCACTCTAATGGAAGGAGGAGGTGTTGTCGAGGTGGCAGGAGAGGAGAGTGTGCGCACTGTGTGTGATGGCTTCCCTACGGACACACTGTCTAAGTGCGGTGCCCCTACCCTCCCCAACACCACCACCGCCGCTGCTGCCACCACTAACCGCCACCGCTAGCACCACCGGGGCCCTTGGGGACAAAACAAACAGTCCAGTGACAGCGGCACTTCCAGCTGTTCTCCCAGGAGGCAGCAGTGAGGAAGACAGGCCTCGGAGTTTAGAAAACCAAGCAGAAAACTCCGCTGCTGAAAAATGAAGCACATGCAAAAGTGCAAAAGGCAGCAGTTCCCCTCAGGTCCTCTGGAGGCTGTCTGCAGGAGCACAACATCACATACAAACCACATGTTGAAAAGACAGTTTCTTTGTCACATAGCTAAACATTTATCCTTCTGTAGTCACCTTTTCTGACATAGTAAATAACATTATGACAATAATGAATGTAGAGTGATACAGACTTCCAAAATGGTCCTGTGTTGGGGTCAAACAGCTCTCGAAAAGCTTCCCGAATGACGATAATTCATGTTTAAGACATTTTAAACACTGCAAATCATTTTTTCCTTCCTCTCTCATTCACTCCACTTTCTTAAGCCTGGCTCACATTACAGATTTAACCCCGATTCAGTCCTCCCGACAATCAGGGACGAAATGTGGTGGAGGACCAAAATCTGCCCAACATTCAGCCAAGATTATCTTCTAGTGTGATGAATCTGAAGCCCCACGATTGTTTCACAGACTCGTCAGAGCCGCCCCCGATAATTTTTAAACATGTTTGATATTTATCTGGATGATTATGCAACTTGTATTCGCTGAGTAGCCAATCAGAGAGAGCTGCCTACGATGACAGGAAATGACTGGGAGTTACCAGAGGCAAGAACGGCGGGCAGAAAGAGCGTAAGGGTGAGATGGACAGTGGAGTCTTATTGACCTGTGGCAAGACCACAAATGTTTATACGTCTCATGTAGAGATTATCAAACAGATGTGAAAAGGACAAGCGTTGGAGAGAAATCACATCAGCATTGAATATTCCAGGTGAGATAATAATGTGTGATGTCTCATGTGATATTGCTTATATAAATCAGTTATACAAGCGCATTTTACTCATTAACAGTAATAAGTGAGAAGGAATAATGATTTGTTTATTTAATCATTTAATTGGCTCAATATTTTTCCGTGTCTCCCTAACCACTTCTTCATCCAGATGCGTCTAGTCATTTTTTTTTCTTTTTTCGCTACAAATAAATGCCACAGCCAGCAGTACCGCACATGTCTCCATCTTTTGTGTTTTTGTTTACATACGCTCCTTGGTGAGGATCACGTTGAGTGTCGCTCTGGTCCAATAATCTTGATGAAATCCTGTAGTGTGCGCTGGTCACGATTTTCAAATCTTGTAGTGTGTGTGTGCTTAAGATTTAAGAGAAGATAATCTGTCAGGATTCTCTTTATGTGTGTGATACAACCCGATTTCAGAATCATATATGGTTTTTAAAATCCTGTAGTGTGAGCCAGGCATTACCTGCTATCAGCCAAAATTTTGTTTATTTCTACCAACGCCAATATCTGCACATTTAAATACAACTTCTACCCATTTAGATATCCAAATCAGTGCCGGGTTCTGAGTATAACTTGAAGTTTTGTGTGTTTTAAATGTTTGTCCAGAGGCTTGAGGCCGTTCTCTCCTGCCACACCTCTAAGTTAGTAACTGAAAGTTAGTTTATGACACTGTTTTCAACATGGTGAGCCAGTGAAAGCACCCTAAAGCCCTCCGGTAGCACAGAAAGAGCTGACATCACTCATGCTTTGTCCAGCTTTTTTTACAACCTAAATTATAGAAACCAAACTGGTCCAAGTACAATCAGGCTGTCGGGCTCTGTGATACAGAAATATAGCACAGCCAAACAGCATTTCTATCCTGGACCGTCTCGTTGTCCTTGCTCACTCAGGGAGAGGACGGTGCCTTGTTGTCGTTCCAGGATGTGCTGGATACATCAACAAAGCTTTTCCATTCATCAGTACTAATGCTTGTTTTTTCCAGAGCAGCACTGGCAGCTACTTACGCACATTCTCGTGAAAAAACTGATCGCCGTGCCACCCGTTGATGCAACCCTCAGAGCCATCAAACACTCAGAACAATCAGTCACAGCTCTGTCTTCACTGCAGCACAATCAGCCAGATCATTCAGCACGGCCAGTATTGAAATGTCATCGTAAATATCTTCCTCCCATCGATCAATGTTCTACCCACTCTTTCATTACATCTTATTTGGCTGGAGAGGGAAAGGTCTCTCATCTTTTATGTCAGCGAATGGACTCGTGCCATCTCTGGACAGCCAATCCTCGAGGCCATCAGAGATATGAAAGGGACCCTGCATTTATCATGGAGCACAAACGGAGGGCAATCAAAGATCATAATGTGCTTATGATGTGGCAACAAATATACCACCCGCTCCATCACAGACAGCAGTGACGACTCAGCAGTCAGAGCTGCTAGTGTGCTGCAGGATAATCTACCCAGTAATAAAAGATAGAAGAGGAACTTGGTGAGTTAACACCAATGTAAGCCTGGTCTGATTGGTGCTTTATGCTTGTTGCTAACACTCTGAAGGACAGGAACCGCCAGCACTAAACACTCAAGGCATGTTTCCTGCACGGTGGCTCTGATGTGTCGATGTCTAATCAAAGGGCCACAGCTCTCCTCTTAACCCTCCAGTTGTCTCAATATTCTGTTTACTCTTTGTCCTAGGGGTAATGAAAAAAATGACTGGTCTTCAGAAACCAGTCATTTAACTCGAGAAATAAAGCAACTTAAAACTAACACATGAAATAACAACCTGTCTGTCATCACAAACTTAGTGAATATCTGGATTTTATCTCATTTCAGTGGATAAATACTGAAAAAATGCTTCTAGATTACTTATTTTTATCAGTACACTTAAAACTAGAAAAGCACTCCGAGAGCGCAGACCTCCGCCAGCGCCACAGTCCTCACCCATATTGTGATTTTCACCATAAACATAAGTCCTACCTTTATTTCATCAAAAATATTTAGATTCCTTGACCATGAAAACATACCATTAGCAATTGGATTCATAGTGATGTCTATTTAAGTTCAGTAGTTATTCACAGAAATCCCATTTTTCACCATGGCGGCCAGACACTGATCCGGATCAACACCAAAATCGAATAAGTTCTTCCTTTTCCCATGCTGAACATTTCCTGAAAATGTCATCAAAATCTATTCATAACTTTTTGACTTATTTTGTTCACAGACAGACAGACAGACAGACAGACAGACAGACAGACAGACAGACAGACAAACAAACTCTCCCAAAAACATAACCTCCTTGGCGGAGGTAAAAATGACTGTTGTCATTGTAGTTATCATAAGAGCTAAAAACATCTGCATATTTGATTTTTTTGTGAGATACTTTTGTAGTCTGAAATAGCTTAGGATAAGGACAGGATACATACAACCACTCTGACCTCTGGCATCAACAAGGTCTTTTCACCCAGATAACTGCGTGCATTGGATATTTCCTCTCTTAGAGACTACTGAGTCTTCACATTGAGCCTGTGGACGTAAAAATATTGAAATCATTGTTCAACGAAATAATCAAAATTTGATAAAGTTCTACTAACAGATAAATCTGTTTAAATACGATGTTTAAATTCTTTTACTATATTAACCCAGTGCTTCTCAGTTTTTTTCTGTTAAGCCCCCCTCAGAGGAAGAAAACATTTCGTGCCCCCCCCCACTCTCCACCACGCCTATAAAAAGTATCATTTGTCTAAAGAATTGTTATAAGTGCACCTCTGCATAACATACTATCCTTATTAACATTAAATAATACAAAAAAAGAAAAAAGGAAGAAATAAAGATCAACTTATGACAAAGAATAACTTTATTAACAGTGTTTTTTAGTCTGTATAAGAAAAGATTTAAAGTGCATCATTTTCCCTGAAATAAAAAAAAAATCTTTATTTAAATTATAAACATTTTTGACTAAACTAAACGAGTGTCTCCCGACAGTCAACAGGAGGAAATATGATGAAGCGTACGTAGCGCTTGGCTTCACGTTGACCACAGTAGGAGATGAGGAAAGACCGTTGTGTTTGCTGTGTCCGAAAATGTTGGCAGCGGACAGCATGAAGCCAAATAAATAAAGGCGGCACTTAGAGACATCACACCCCAATCATGCTGATAAGCCGCTGGAGTTTCTTCAGTGAAAACGTGCCGACTATTGCTTAACTGTTAAGCAATGCATAGTGTCTTCACTGAGTAAACACACCGGTCTTTCCTTGTCTGCCACAGTAGTCACGTTGAAGCCAAGCGCTACATACGCCTCGCCATCATTCCTCGTCTTGGCTTTCGGGAGACTTTTGCTTGTATCATTATCTCCGCCTTTTTTTAAATTCCTGTAACATATTTTTCCATGCTGTCTCTCGAGGGTTTATTTACTGCTCTTCATATTTCCTGCTCTGTGCTGTGTTTGCGAGTGCTCGGTGCAAAAAAACCTAACATCCATCGTAGAGATATTACTCCCTGCACACACTCTGACAATGACAGCAACACTGCCACCTACTATAGTGGATGTGCAATTACACTTTGTTCTAGTACGGCCCAAAAAACATGTTTACCAGGGTTACATGCGCCCCCCCGGCATGGCACCACGCCCCCCCTAGGGGGCACGCCCCACTATTTGAGAAGGACCGCTTTAACCTATGCCAAGACAAAATGTTTATACTTGTGTTTGAAAATGCAACAGTTAATTCAAATTACCACTAATTCACAGTTAATTCTTATAAATTTCCATAATTTCAATGGAAAGTTTCCACTATTTCCCAAATTCCCCGGCTTAATTCCCATGGAAGATTCTTGAAAGTTACTTGAAAGTGGCCAGAAAACTTCCCCTCTTTGCAACCCTAATCTTGATCCTTTGAGAACCTCATGTTTAATTCCATGGTAAGAAAACTTTCAATACATAAATCTAACATTAATACAACAGATGTATGATGGAGGTCCATATGGAAGAGGATTAGGGCTACTGAGAAAAAAAAATGGAGTCCAATTTGTTTTTATTAAAATTTCTCTAAAGAAAAAAAAATCAGAAATCTGACTTTAATCTCAGAAGTCAGAATTCTGAGTTTAAAGTCAGAATTCTGATTTTGTTTTTCTCAGAATTCAGTTTTTTTTTCTTTAGAGAAATATTAATAAAAAAAAAATTGGACTCAGTGGCCCTAATCCTCTTCTGTAGGTTTAAAATGTATTTTGCAAAATAAGTCCAGTTGGTCCAACAAGGAGCAAAAAATGGCTTGAAGTGTCAAGGGTTAAATGCACTGAGTTGCTGTAAAAAGATTGGCTGATAAATTTGGTGGACATTACGAAGTGGATAACGGGTGTTTACTTCCGTTGTCATCAGAATAAGAACACTTAGATTGCTAAAGTACAGATGGATTTCTGAATCATCATCTAGTCCCCTCTTTTGTTATTCATCACCTTACCCACTATGCCAGAAAACACACAGACTCAAAAGCTGCCACCTGGTGACACTAATTCAACTTTTTCTCAGCTCGTGCTCATTTCCTCCTGAGAGAAAAGGGAACTGTGATTTTTCAGGTATTGATTTTTGCTGAATTATTGGATTAGCACAAGATCCATCCATCTAATGATGCTAGAGGATTCTGACAAAAAAGGAAGCTGCACCTTTAAATCTACCTGAGCGCTTCCAGCCTCTGTGATTAAAAGTGAACCTCGTCCGTGTGCGCTCACGTTCAGCCTCCGGGCATCCCTCCACGCTGAAGCTCATTCTCTAAGAGCACTTCAATGTATGCGCTGTCATACTGGGTGAAACTGGGCCACCGTATTGTGTCTGCGGCCTTCATTTCAACACCGAGCCTTTTGAAAACCCCTGCCAGCTCCCCCTCCGTCCTCCCCTGCGCTAAATGTGTACGGAGCAGATAGTGCATTCTCATGTTATCTGCCGCCGGCCTTTCGCCCCTTCAGCCATTTTCTCATTTCACAGATTTGACCAGGAGGTGACCTTGGCTTTTTAAGTGCTTTTAAGGCAGAGCCAAGTCTCTTCTCCCATTTTTTATCCTCCTCAGTTTCACAAATGGAAGCTGAGAGCGAGGAGCAGAGAGGGAGAGAGGATTTCTTTCAGGCCTTTTCTTCACCGGCCTTTCTTCTCCTCCTTTTTCATCCTGTCTCATGTCCAGTTTTTCTTCTTTTTATGGAGTAAGTAGACATAATGAGAGGCTGTTCTCTGCTGATTCACGTGGGTCTTTGCTTTTAATGTAGTAAAAGCCTCGGGTTGCAGCGGCATATGTTTACGACACATGACGTCAGGCGTAGAGGGCAGCCAGGGAGTTTGAAGGCACACAGTCTATTAGCAGGACCTGATTTAACAAAGAACTAATTGAATATCTTCACCCAAGAGTCCACCCCACAATATTCAAAGTGTAATCATGTCGCGTCTCAGATGGAGGCGATGATTTATATCGCCAACCGAAGCTTCACAGCCGTACACGAGGGATGTGGTAGAAGCAGAGACTGCATGTGTTTCCACGTGCACAGGGAAGGCACGCATGTCAAGTGTGTTTTCTAGTGGAAATGAAAAGGTGCCATCCCAGTCCTCCACCGCCATCCCCCTCCCCAGTGAAACCCCTGGCAGAGCGCTAATCTGGGTCAAAGTGCTAACTGCTCAGAAGGGCCTTGGAGAGGCTCGGCCACGTATGACTCATTTCTCACGCCTCCTGTCCTCATTACGCTCATCGCAGCTGGAGCCGTGAAAAGCTTTTTTTTTTTCAGTTTCACTCTGACCTCAAATGTAAACACCTAAACAACACTCCGCTGAGAGCGAGGCTGCGCACAGAGCTTCAGTAATAACCACATCACAAATCGCTTCAGTATCAAGATGATCAGTGATGCTTTTCATGTGTGAGCAGCTCCAGTCCCCGGAGAATACACTGTGTTTCCAAAGACACCTAAAGAGCCATAAAAATAGGAAAATAAAGCTGCATTACTATTCAGCTGTGATGCTTCTGTTTTAGGGGCTCTTAGAAAGAGTTCACACAGGGCCCCTGCCCCACTGCCTGAAAGGGAAAGTTCAGTATTTTTCTTTAAATTAGGTTGATCATGTCAGCAGTTTAGCCTCGGCAAATAGAGCACTAAAAGATAGCATGGGATGGTTGTTCACTATGGGCAACATATTTTGATGCTTCACTTTTCTGATAGCAAGTCTCTTTGTTTTGGTTCAATTTCATCACATTTAGGAACTAGAAAAGCACTCCGAGAGTGCAGACCTCCGCCAGCACCACAGTGATGTTTACCATAAATATTAGTCCTACCTTTATTTCATGTAAATATGTAGATTCCTTGACCATGAAAACATACCATTAGCAATTGGTTTCATAATGATATCTATTTTAGTTCAGTAGTTATTCACGAAAATCACATTTTTCGTCACGGCGGATCCAGACGCTGATCCAGATCAACACCAAAATTGAATCAGTTCTTCCTTTTCCCATGCTGAACATTTCCTGAAAATTTCATTAAAATCCATCTGTAACTTTTTGAGTTATTTTGTTCACAGACAGACAGACGGACAGACAAACTCTCCCGAAAACATAACCTCCTTGGCAGAGGTAATCAAGGTGTCGTGGCAAATATCCACCAAAGTTGAGCTTACAACAACATTTTGGCAAAAGTACGTACTAGGTGTCAATACTGCTTGTGCAGCACAGGTCGACCTATCTAAAATAGAAAAAAAAACCTAGTGCTGGTGGAGAATGTTCTGTTAAACTTTGACCAATCGAACAACCAAAAATTAAAGCTCCGCCCTTCTTTTTGACTCATTACTGCACCTTTACTGTCAGTCGGTTGCCCACCCTATAGGCATTAAACCCCCAGGTGGTCATTCTACATTTTTTGTACAGCGGATGTTCTGTGTCATTGTTTGTCTTCAACGCCACTGCTTTTCATGCAATTTCTGCATTTATAGAAAACCAATGTTGACACATAATACCTCTGGAGAAACATAACAATCCTAAATTGCAGTAAAAAATGTGATTAGAAGGGAGTTATTATTAATCCATAGCACACAAAAATGTTTGTACTTAGCTGAAAAAAGGGGCAAATCTGATTCTGCTATTCATCAAATGTGGTTTGCATAAAGTTTGGATCTTTAAGACAAAAAGTAAAGAAACCAGGCTACATCAGTGAGGCTAAAACTCCCACTGAATCAAAGTTTGAAGTCTAAATCAGGGAATATGCAATCGTTAAAGCCTCAAACTTCAAAAGCAGAGTGCACAATCCTCCAGACAACAAAATCTTTCCTTGAGAATGAGAAACAAGCAGAAATAGAGATGCACAGCATGATACCTCCGTGGAGAAGACCGTGTTTTCCTTTGAGCCTTCAGAGTTCTTCTGTGGGTTGATCTCTGCAAAGACACTGACTACCTTTCCCAGAGCCGGACCGATGGGAGAATATCCCATTTCCCTGCATCCCGGGATGTTTCCCTGGTCTCCAGCATGAATATTTGATGAGAGACGACTGGGACGGCCAATCACTGAAAGACTTAATCTCCAATACCCCTGACTGGACAAAGCTCTGTCGAGCTTCTCCTCTGGTAATCTGGTAATCATAAACAAGCATTTCAAAGACAAGAGGCTGCTTTCAGGAGAATCTCTGCTTCTCTGTGAAGTATGAACAGAGAATTAGCTCCGTAACATTCTGGGAATACATCAGGGGTCAAAGCATAGTTTGAAAACGGGGCTGGAAAAGTCATTCAAAGACCAGGTAGAGACAGATTTTTACTGAATCATTACAATTATAGTGGACCTCTGAGCTTTTATCTGCTTGGTGGTAGTAAAAAAATGTCTCAATTATAATATAATATAATATAATATAATATAATATAATATAATATAATATAATATAATATAATATAATACATATAATGTATATACATATATATATATAAATATATATATATACATATATATATATATATATATATATATATATATATATATATATATATATATATGTATATATATATATATATATATATACATACACACATATATGTATATATATATGTATAAGTCGATCATTTTTCTGTCTCAATGTAAAGTAAAGCACATTTAAGTGAAAAAGAACTTGTATGAAAGTGCTATATAAATAAAGTTTGATGAATGATTGATTTACGCTGAACAAAATGCATGAACAAAATATTTTGAGGCATTCTGACAGGCTTTTAAAGTCAGACTTTTAAAGCTATAGAGAGAGAGAGAGTATGTTCTATCTTAATTGCACTATAATGTTTAGGTAGGCAGGTGGGCCTCTATTACCAGTTTTGGCCACTTATTTGCTCAATTTAGAAAATGCAGGAAGAAGACTTCCAGCTTTTTGTTGGTTAAGAATTAAAATCATACTTTTCTAAACAAGTTTTTGATTAAATTCAGTAATCAGCACTGGAGGGAACTGAAGAAAGCCAACCTGGCCAGTGTCGTCTCTTCCACACATTTTGCCAGTTTGTATCTTTGCAATTCAGAACATGAGCAGAAGTTTGTCTGCACTTTTAGACCACTGGCTAAAACTGGGGATGCACTGTATTATTTCAAGTTGATGGTGTGTCAGTAGTGAGAGATTAACAGCTCACACTGTGGGACTGGATAATTAATGACACATAAATGACACAAATAATCGGACTGTACAATCACGTGGTCTGAAACGACCTAAGTGCTCACACTGTACCATTGGAGCTGGGGCAGAATTTGACAAAAGTTAATTCTGCTTCATCAGTCAGCCTAGGTCTATTCTGCACAGCTCAAATACAAACAGATAATAAAATGCTGTGGCTCTTCCTGCTCTTTCATGTATTTCCTGATAAGAGGGGAGGACAAAGATCACTCGGACATTCTTTCTATCTCAAAAAGAAAAAATAAATTGGAGGATTGGCACACGGGGGCTCTCACTGTGGGGGATGAAAGCATCCGTGTGACCAAAAAAATAAAAAATGTCAGAAATCCATCCAACTGTTCAGGAGCTGTTGGTTTGGCTTTGATCGTGTCCTTGATTGTGGTGAGACATGTCCTTGAGTACACTACACATCAAACAACACACATATGAACTACAGTAAAATCCACTCTGACAGGCAAGGGCGGAAGCCTGATTCAATATTCTGGTCAAAACTGTGTTGGATTGCATGATGTATAATTTTGTTTAATGGCTCAAACTTGCTGCAGAGGTTGCTGCAGGGAGACTTCACCAATCAACCAACATATCAGAGCATCATTAACTAATTTGTGTAGTTAAGACAGTCATGGGAAGATGATTGGGATTTTCTATTTTGATTTTCTTTAAAGATGCCATGAGGAGTTTCTAAGTAATTACAAAAAAGTCTCACTTTTAGATATATGCCTGATTGAAATACACACTTTAAGATGAGTTTTATGGCATCAAAATAGGTCATCTATAAATGCTATTCCTTAGCCTTCTGGTCGGGTCGGACAGGGCTGGACTGGCCTGGATACTCAACTTCGGGAACAAGACAATTAAAACTAGAGCAAATTTATATTATTTGGACATGTTTTAGAGCACTGGGCTGTAAGTAGCGATATATAGCCGGCTTCAAAACCACAATACTGGGTTTTCCAAAAATTGCTTGTTGTCACACATCAAAAACTACCACTACGTAACTAGAAAGAGATACATCACCTTGTCGATTTGCATCCTGTAAGTTGGTGAAAAAAGTTGTAAAGCAATACAGAGTTCTGAGGAAGGTCCAAGCTGCATTCATGATAGCATCACAACAAACGCACACATTACGTCTTTACGACAGTCGCCGCGCGTGCTTATGGGTAGCAGAGTCTTTATGTTGACGGAAATAGATTTTCCTCATAGCACCTTTAACAAAAGAGGATAATTAACCCTAAAGGTTGGCAACATTTATAAAAGACAGAAGGAAACCATTTCCCTCACTGGTTCTGTTTTCCTTTGGATTTTCATAGAATTCTTCCAAATTAGTTTGAAAGTATTTTTAATATTAAAAAATATACTGGCACCCCTGGCCATCACTCCTTGCCATATTTACCCATGTTTACCTTTTTGCCTTTAATAATGTTATCTATAAAATAGAAACTAATTGCACAAATATGTTGATAACATTTTGATAACTGGGAGAAACGTATTCATTCATTCATCCATCTGTTATCTAAAACACATGTCCCTTTCAGGGTCACGGGAGCTGGAACCTATCCCACCTGACATCGGGCAAGAGGTGGGTACCAGCAAATCACAGGGCCAAAAAAGAGAGACAGACACTCATTCATACTCACACTAATACCGAAGGGCAGTTTTGAGTCACCAGTTAACCTGATGAGCATGTTTTTAGTCCAGTTTTGAGTCTCACCTACAACAAACCTAGCAGCACAGCCTGACTGTCATCTTCCCCTGCTGCCTGCTTGTTGTCTTGGGCCCCGTTGGGCCTGCGAGTGCACACAGTCTGTATTAATTAGCTATTCTGGGACTAAAAGTCTGTAACTATTCAACCCTTACGACCCTGTTTGTGCCACAGCAACATTACCCAGTGTTCAGCAAATTTCTTCGGTCACTGCTCAGACCTTGGGTTTTTACATCATCAGCCCATTATTTTATAACCTTGGTTATGCAAAACACCGTGGCATTTGTGATCGCACAAATGAGCTCCCAGGTCCTCGTAAAAGAAAAAACCCAGCTCCATTTTTACATCATTTTAATGATGCTTCAATTGAGACTTTTTCCTCAGGAGCTCAGATATCACACTTTTTTCTCTTCTGACTAACAATGACCTTTACAAGAAGCTACTCCCAAGCTTTTAATTGTCAGGTTACTGTTATCAATCAAAACTCGATCAACCTCCTACACATCTAGTCGACAGTTTTTTAATAAGGGTGGCCTTTAATTGCTTAGTTTTACACCATCTACTCCTTCTAAATTCAGTCTAATGGTAGTTTATTGGGGAGTGACTGAGCTAGAATATAAAGAATCATGTAGATAAAATTTCTGTTATTCCCTGTCAAAGCAAAATCTAAATGTTTAAAAGAGTAACACACCCAGCAGATTTACATTACCCACAATTCTTGTACATGTCACAGTAACATCTATAATTGGTTTCCCATGTGTTTCAGAAGTTATTAATAAGGAGCCCATATCTGACTTCAAGTTTTAGATTTCCTTTGGTGTGTTAAGGAGATCATTATTTTCTAAATAAAAGTAGTATGGGAGGTAGAGCCTTCAGCTTCCAGACCTTGCTTCTTTGGAATCATCTACCGATCATGATTTTGGAGTCAGGAGGCATCTTCTCAGCCTTTTAGGGACTTAAAACTTTGCTTTATGATAAAGCTTTTGGTTAGGGTTAGCCTTTAGATAGACTGCTATAGGCTTGGGCTGCTTGAAGACTTAGCACTGAGATCCTCCCTGTCTTCTCCCTCTTTTTTTGCTCTTGTACTCATCTCTGAATTTTCTCTCCTATGCTGTGGACCTGCATAGCTTCATTTACTACAAAATCGTTAAGAAAGAGAAGAAGAGCATGGCAATGACCTACATTTTTATGAAGTGTCTTGAGATAACATTCATGCAAACAAAGATTGATTGATTGATGGATACCAGCCCATTTAAGTTGTTATTGGCCAGACAGCCTTGATTCAAGCTTTAACTCCCTCTCCATCAGTAGGTAAAATGGAATTCCAACAAATATTAACCAAATAATAAGTGTGACCATGGCCATCTTAACATAGCATTATTAAAGGTATTCATATCACTTTAAAATTCAGTTTGCCTTATTTATTTAATTAAAGCAGAAATAATGTTTGACTTTTATGAAAATTAAACTATAGACTATTTGTTGCCGAAAAATAAAATGTTTTTGAGTTGCTCACTACAGCAACATGAGGAACTAAATCTAATGAGCATATATTATAAACATTTAAACTGAGACTAAGATAGTTCCTCAAATCATGCTATTGCCACCAATGTGTTTGATTATAAATTCATTTTATGTGAGCACAAAGGCTTTCCCCAGTTGGCGTCTTCGTTGTTCTTTTCTGTCACTTGTACTTAAACTGCACCGTCTTACTGACTGCTATAATCACACAGAAGTAAATGAGGCACCGAACCAACTGTAACACAATTACACTTTAATTAACAAGTGTTTTACTGCTCGCTGACATTTATGCTCACAGCTAAAGACGAACAATGTCTCCACTAAGATGACATTGGCTAATTTCCCAGGTTCTGATTCCTGCTTTTCGTCCTCCAGAAAATCAATTAAAACCAGGTCGAGGGCAAACACGTTCTGCACTCAGGAAAGGTTGGAGCATTTTTGCTGCACATGAAAATTTGCTCTTTTAGCGGGTCAGGCACATGCACAAAGAGATAAAAAGGGAATCTGAGCACCCTTCTTTTTGTCCTGGAAAGTGATAAGTCCTTTCCTTTATTAAGTGAATATTTTTACACACAGAACACATCCCGTAAAATGTTCAAATATGAATATCATCTTGTAGATATTCGATACAATCTACTTTTTAGCCAACTCTGAATATAATGTGATATCGTGTGTGCATCATTCGGGAAGGTTAACGTCCAAATAATGAAGCTGTTATGTTAAGGTGCACAAAAACACATTAAAACATAGGTTTATCTATGTTTATTTAAGTCACTTTAATGTATAATTTAACTCGAACAAAGCCACTATCAGTTTTCTCTACATGCCCAGATATATATAAACATTTTTTTAAACCATTTTCAACAAACACCTTTCTATTTATTACTGTCTCTATTTCAAAATGTATGTATTCTATATTTTTATTGTATTTCTTTTTTTGTGTGCTCTTTACCTGCCACAGAGGATGCCAAACTATGCTTCAATGTGCCTAACGAGTATTTATATTGTGACAATAAAAAGCTATTCTATTTATCTGCCCATCCATCCGTCCATTATCAACACTGCTTATCACTGACGGGGTCACAGGAGCTGGAGCCTGTCCCAGCTCCTGTGGCACGAGGCAAACAATACACCAACAAGGGTGTACTTCTTTATTGGCCTTTACCTCTTTCGCCTCATCGATCACAAGCTGGAGCTGACACATTTATCAACCACATGCACCCACAAAGGGTTAGCTTGACACTGGAAGAAATCCTGAAATCTGCTGATAAACTGTACAAGTAATTACAGAAAATCATCCAGCAGGTCCACGACTCAGTGATTTAAACCGACCACAAGCTACTACTGATCAAGTATTGGTCACCGATTAGGCTCCGGCCACAGTATATGTCACCACGGTGTACAAACACAACAACTCTCAAGACGAAGTTTGAGCAACTGATTTGATATCTATGACCAGGCAGATCCATCTTGCAAAGCTTTGGTTTGTAATAATCAAGCTTAGTCTGTAGTTTCTGACCAATCAGCATCCTTTCAGTGGAAAGAGGCGTTAGCTAGGAGCATGACAACAGCAAGGGTGACTGCAAGCATGTAAACAACGGTTGCTTAAACAAATACTGGCAAAGATACTGCCTGCTATTACAGATTTTATTTTTTTTATCACTGAAGACAGTTCTTGAAAATATACATTTTCTGCCTTCTATTTGCAGTATTCAGTAAGAACTTTACTCTTTCTCGACAGCACCCACCTACAGCATCATCCGATTGGTCCATTGTGAAAGGTGGTTGACAGAATGGTTGTCCTTTGAGTATATTTTATGCTGCGTTCACACCGCAAGCAACTCGGCGATCAAAATCGCGTCGCCCACTGAAGTATTGTCGCATGTCCATAAATACCTTGCCATTGGCTGTCGCTCGGTGACATCATATCTGCTTGAGTTTCTCCGTGATCATATCATATATAATATAATAGGATGTATAAGCAGACATTATTCCAACTGTATCCTTTTCACTCTCTTATCAACCACAAAATACTGCAGCTGATGCCCTGCAGCAGCCTCATCTGTGAGTTTTCTGCGGTTTGTCTAGGCGGAACTAATGTCCTCACTGACTAATGTTTCCCACACGGACATAAATTGTTCCTCTGTTGTCCGGATGAAAAACTGTCTATCACAGGTACGTCACACATGCACAAACCGCTGATTGGCTGTTGCCGCACAGCCACACACGACATCGCCTAAAAAAAATGAATTTTTTTTAACTTCTGCATCGCGCAACGGGTGAAGTGATCATCCTGTATGCAGCAGAAGCATCGTGGGAGGGTTAGCCCTGCCCCATCACGGCTGTACATTGACTTTGCATGGAGAGTGATTGCCGAGGTAGTACAAGTAACGTCCAGATGAACCTCTGAATCATCTTTTTGTAGATATGTTGTGCAGTCCATCTGGCATGACCAGTTAGTAATCAACCTCAGTGATGTGGAAATGTTAACCTACTTGCAGTTTGTCCTTTCATTTGTATCCATTGGCCTAATGGGCATTTTTTTGTTGCCTGTATGTGGCGTGTGTTGCTGAAGGACACCATTAGAGGGTGCAACATGACCTTTATGGATCTACCTATTGTGTTGGAAGTTAGCTGCAAACATGGCAGCAATTCTGACAGTGGAGAAAATAAAATTAAAACCTATGATCATTGTCCTAATCAAATATCTCTTGAAGACTGATGACTAGTAGGACAGACCTCACCATCAGCATCTAACACACTCTAAATCTACTGTATTTTTTTAAGTGATCTGTAATAACAGTTCAAATGTTAAGGTCTTATCAGGAACCATGTTAACTGATGACTTGCAGCCAACCCTGCTGATGCATGTTGTAGATAAAGCAACAGCGAGAATATAGAGGGAGGACTCTCCCACACAGTATATGCATCATTGCAAAAACCTCTTAGCTTCATATTTCATGATTTACATTTGTTTTTCATAAGACAGTGCTATTGGTCAACCCACATGTTTGTAATCTTATTTTATTTGAACTTAACCAAATTTAAGAGCTTTTTTTTATCGGGACAATTTGCATTCAGTAGTGGTTTTATAATTTCCTTGATTGTAGCGATTTTTGAGATATTTTGAGGTTCTTTCCCTGACAGTGACAATTATTAATGAATAATTAAAACTTATCAAGAAGAAAAATACAGCTAAAGAAACTAAGCTTGCATAAACACAAGCAGCCAACCATGGTGTTAACACAGTCACAAGCTTACACAGTCATCAGTTGAATAAATACGCCAAAATAATTTCATTTCTCCGTGATCAGACGGATAAATAGACGTTCTTGTCTTTGCAGTCTCACACATTATTCAGATACTAATAATCATGATCTTGGTTTATCAGTTTGTCTTTAAAGCTTTCTGATATTGCTGTTTCTGCTTCTGTGATCAATCTGTCGAACCTCCTCTGCCTCTTCACTAATATTTCCAGTTATGTGTAGGCTGCAGCTTGCGTCTGCGTCACATTCATTCTGGCAGACATGCACATATGACGCGCTGAATGGATGCAGGACTTGCGTATATAATTAGATTTAAGACAGTCTCACCGGTTCTGCTTCCCTCTGTCGTAAATCCTGCTGTAACCTGTGGAGGTTAATGAAGCTCTGAGTTCTTTCTCTCAGATTGTTCCTCCTCTTTTATTTTCATGAGAAGCCACAGGACTCTTTCTTTTGAAATGCAGTTGTCTACAATTACTCTTATAGGTGGATCTTTTTAGCTGTCAGCTTGAGATTCTGACAAAGGATGCCCTTTGCTTTTGAAGTACTTCATCTTGCCTCAGGTAAAAGAGTCCATAACTCGGCAAGGAGGAAAACTTTTTGTTTTGTTCCCAGCCTCGGGCGGGCTTTCAGTCGAGCCTGCTCCTCTGATGTTCAGGTATACACACACTTCACATTCATAATGCTACCTCAAAGACTAAAAAAGAGAGAATCAGGACCACTCATATCATGAAAGAGCAACAAGAGCACTCTGTCAGGAGTGCACGCTGCAGATTTCCTTTTACCTTTAGAATCAGCGAACGAGGTCCAGTGAAGGCTTGTCTCTGTGTATTATTAAAGCCTTCTGAGTGAGAGAGGTTGCCAGGAGAATCGCTCACATCCAGATCTTTACCTGGACGATCAGTCAGGTCATAAAGAAATAATAACTTGCTCATCATTTCAAGTCGAACATGTTTTAAGCCATGCAAATGTTGTATGTCAGTATAAGATAACATAAAATCCTGACAAGGGCTGCATGGCATTGACTTTTCTACTTTGTAGAGGCATATTTTCGCCCTTATTAGAGGACCAATAGGTGGAGTAAAGCCCATATGTGGAGGAGAGTGGCAGATAATAAGCAGGAAAAAACAGATGTTGAGCCCTTCTCTCAAATAAACTTTGACTTCTTGTGACAAACAGACACATGCCAAGAAGACAAAACCTGCTGATGTGCTCCACTCTTGGTTTTTGCTGTCCAGTGCTGCCAGATTTTTCTGATGACACAAGTAACCAAGTTGATAAACACAAACCCAAAAGAAGCTACCTTCAGCTATTTTTTTCTAATCTAATGTGTATATATATATATATTTACCCCAGGAGAGTCTGTCTGTGAACAAAATAACTGAAAAAGTTATGGACGGATTTTGATGAAATTTTCAGGAAATGTTCAGCATGGGAAAAGGAAGAACTGATTCAATTTTGGTGTTGATCTGGATCACCGTCTGGATCCGCCATGATGAAAAATGCGATTTTCGTGAATAACTACTGAACTTAAATAGATATCATTATGAAACTAGAAAAGCACTCGGAGAGCGCAGACCTCCGCCAGCACCACAGTCCTCTCCCATATCGTGATTTCTACCATAAATATTAGTTCTACCTTTATTTAATGTAAATATTTAGATTTCTTGACCATGAAAACATACCATTAACAATTGGTTTCATAATGATATCTATTTCAGTTCAGTAGTTATTCACGAAAATTGCATTTTTCGTCATGGCAGATCCAGACGGTGATCCGCATCAACACCAAAATTGAATCACTTCTTTCTTTTCCCATGCTGAACATTTCCGGAAATTTTAATCAAAATCCATCCTTTACTTATTGAGTTATTTTTTTCACAGACAGACAGACAGATAGACAGATAGACAAACAAACGCTCCCGAAAACATAACCTTCTGGCAGAGGTAACCAATTGCTAATGGTATGTTTTAATGGTCAAGGAACCTAAATTTTGTTTGGAGGTGGAACATCCTTTTCTTAATGTTTTATGCTGATCCCCTACAGCTTTATTATAGTTGAAACAGTAATAGTTACATTTAAAATAAATGTATTTCTGGCTATAAGGATTTCTTGTTCATGTTTTTCTCCCTTTTCTTACATCAAAATGTACATTTGTGTTTGGAGTGGGAAATATTAATTTGTGTTACTTCTGAATGGAGTGTATGTTGATGGTAGAGACTGCATCTGATCACACCCCAATTTGGGAGCACAACAAGCTCCAAAAACAACAGCCAATATTTGCAAGTTACTTTTCAAAAAAAGAAGCCCAATGTCACTTATAATAAGCCGAACTGGCAACTACACTGCTGTCCCCTGGTGCTGTGATGTCACAAAAACTGTACCTGACTGGACTATCATCATCCAGCCTACACTCCTCCCCTCAATAAGGTTACAGTCAGCTATCTTCTAAAGAGTTAAGTGTTTGAGAAGAAAAGTGATCGATTTCTGAGAAAATCAGAGTAAATCATTCAGTTTTTGTTGTTAATCTTGTTATTTCAGTACTGACCATGCCTTAAGGCTTCAGCACCTAAATGACATCATAACTGTAGGTTTGAGGTGCAGCAAGTCTCTGGATGCTTCCTGCAGTCACATCCGCACCCCCTCCAACACAGGCTCTGGTGTTTATTATTCAGCCTTTGTCGACACACCAGCCCGGCTCCACCTTTGGCTCATTTCCGAACAATTTTCAAGCTTCCTGTAAAATGAATATGCATTGCCTTCACCGTGAATCCATTTGCAAGACAGAATGATAATGAAGAGAAAGTGCTTTCAAAAAACCCAATTAATCTCATGTAAACCGGCTGCTCACTGCTCCTAATGAGATGCCATTTTAATAAGCGGGTATGTAGTACAACAAAGCCATTTGGTAAACATTATTGTTGATTTGTTTGATGACACGCAGGCAGTGGAACGGATTGGATTCTGCAAAGAATAAAAACACTCATCAAAGTTTAATGTAAAGAAAAGAGCACTTGCAGAACTTGCAGATTAATGTCACACATGAAGATGTGCATCGAAGAACTGTTCCTAGTTATTTGTTTTCAGGAGTTTATAATAGAGCTTAGACAGAATCTTAATGAAAATCATCTTTAGCAGGGAGATAGTAGTTATTCTTAAGTGTTTCTTGAGGAGGTGATAGGGAGGTGCAACCCACATAATCAGAAATTTCTATCACTCAATAATAATGGGATTTATTTAAATTGATACCAACGCCATTATTGATTCTGCACGTGTCCAATTCTTTATTGATTCCTTTATTGATACTTGGGGATTCACAAACAGAATGATGAGGACAATGCTACAGAGTGGTGCAGTAATGATGATCTACACAGGCTCACCAAAACCTGGACATCGAGAGACCAAAAAATGTTGCCTGGAGTGATGAGTCTCTTTTCTGCTACAACATTCAGGCAGGGCCCTTTGGTAGCAATTAGGGATGTAACGGTTACCGGTAAAATGGTAAACCATGGTAACCATTACCATTTCCTATAAAAATTACCGTTTTACCGTGTTTGATAACCACAATGCCTCAAAAACGCACGCTGATGCTGCTCTTTGCCTGGAAATGCCTGAACTATGAGGCTCTTCCTGGATGAAGCAGCCTCATGGGAAGCGCATGCGCAGTTTGCATTGTTTGGCCTCAGCGGAAGTTAGAGACAGCAGAGATTTCCCTCTGGAAACGGACTCTAAAGTCTGGTTAAATATTGGATTTTACAAGGATGCCAAGGGGAAACTGATAGAGGACAGTCACCCTGTCTAAACACGAAGCTTCGGCAAAAGAAAAAGACATGCGCAGTTAAAACTGCCGTAACTCCTCAAGTAAATAAGCTGACCGAGCCGTAGAGGTAGAGAGAGAGAGAGAGAGAAAAGATTCAATGAGCCATACCTGAGAGAATTACAGGTGGTTTGTCAGTATTATCTGTCTAAATAATGTATAAATATTGTAAATAATAGCATTAGTATCATTCTGGAGTGTATTCTTGCCGTTCTTATGCCGTGTATTTGCCGTATTTTGAAATTGATCGTCTTTTTCCGTCAAAGTTCATGCTTTATGGATTTAATCGATCGTACTCTGGAAAGATTAGAGGAGAAAATATCGAGGAGATGTGCCAGGGAGAGGAGGAGGAGGAGACCAGAGTCATGAAGGGGGCTGACTGCCTCAGGGACTATCGTCAGTAAAAATAAGGCCATGACGTGGTTTAATATGACGAGCTGTAACATGGACACTAATGCTGCAGGCAAACAAAAATCTGTGAGTGTATGTAAAATAGGTTATTTGTTGTTCACTTTCAATTGTTTATAAAGAGAATCCTGTTTAAAGTTCAAATCTGTTGTTTTCTTTCTTGTAATTACTCACAGTTGAAGCGTTTATTACATAATAATGACAAATACTTGCTAGAATTGTTTACTTTTATTTCTCATGAAGGAAGGGTAAAAAAATGTACTCAAAAGACAAAAAAGAACTGTTATCATTATAATATTAAAGGGGTTAATGATTTCAATTTTGTGTTAAAGTACATTTTGAGCACACTGCAACAATACCGCGATAATAATGATAACTGTGATAATTTTGGTTACAATAATCGTGATACAAAATTTTTATATCGTTACATCCCTGGTAGCAATCAAGTGTTCTTTTTTGTTTGTTTTTTTACCCCATTCCTACGTGGATATTGTTACAGACTACAGTGTACCCATCTTCCGATGAATACTTCAAGCAGGATAATGCTCCACATCTCAAAGCTCAGATCCTCTTAAACTGGTTTCTTCAGCATGTAAATGACTTCACTGTACTCCAGTGGCCTCTAAGGACACCAGATTTCAATCCAACAAAGTACCTTTAAAATGTGGTGGAAGAGGAGATTCTTACCATGGATGTGTAGCTGACAAATCTGCAGCAGCTGAATGATGCTATCATGGAGATATGAACCAGAATCTCTAAGAATGTTTTAACGACAACAAGATGCCTGCAAGGTGCACCAATAACAATTTTGCACATTTTGACTGATCTGAATCCATGCAAAGAACATCACAACAAACCGTACAAATATGACCTCTCAGAAACTAGCTGCTCTAAAACTGACATAACTCAGCCTCATAAGGAAAGACTCGGTGCAGACACGACCTGATTTTTTTCTCCATGAAATGCTGCTTGTTTTAGGATCACTTCACGGAGAGACAGAATGTGTTTGGAGCATGAGGCCGACTGTGTCAGAGATCGGTGAAAAGCGTTGAAGGGATGTATCAAATCTGAGAGCTAATCGGTAGCTTGTAAACAACGCTGGCTTCACATGAAAACAAATCTACTTGTTATCGACTCAAAGCTCCTCGACTGCATCTCTGCCTGGTTGAATGTGTTTACTTATTCATCAAGGTGGAGCGGGACGGCCACTCTCTCAAACTCAGGTCCCAGCAGTTTTACTCCTCTGCTCTCGGACATGAGGGGTAGACCCCATGAAAGATTCATGACCAGTGAGATGACTTTAAGAATCTACAATCTTTGTGCCATCCTCCTCAAATATTCACAACCCCCACCGCTGTATGTGTGCAGATTTTCACAGAAGAGTAAACGCAGCTTTTTCCACACATGTGCGGTTTGTTTGGTAATGCATGTGTGATGTATGGAGGGGATGGATTAAGAGGCCATGGGACATGTCTTTACAGCATCTTAGCATGAGGGTCAGCCCGCAGAGAGGAATAAAGCGAGGCAGAGATCTTACTCAGTGAGTGCGCCCGGGTGGTCAGATGCCCTGTGTTGTGAAATCTGACCTGGACTCTCTACAGACTGCTTTGTATTCAGGGAGAAAGCTGCACAATGAGAGGTAATAAGAGAGCGCTGGCAAACTGTGCACTGAATTTATGAGCTACACAAGCACACAAATCAGCTGGCTGTGTTTGGGTCAGGAGGAAGGTTAGCAGAATGGGTCTGTGGTCTGATCAGGTATTTAAAGCCCCTACCAACAAACATGTTTCGATGGGAATGTTTCTATACAAGTGTCAGTTGCTGGGTTTGCATTCATCGGTCTTTATGCACAATTTCAGCAGTGTATAACCAGAATGGAAACTGCACTCTTCCTTAAAATATCACCAAAGGATTTGCTGTTGAAGAGTGTAGCAGGATCCACCTGATCCTTGCCAAGATCCAGTCTATGATGATGTGCTTAGGGATGGGAATCGAAAACCAATTTCACTTGAGAATTGTTAACAGCTCCATCAAAGAATCGATATCATTAATCTTTTTGCTTATCAATTCCCTTATCAATTCCTTCCACTGACAGGGTTCAGGAGCATCAGAATTGTCGCTTAATTTTCATTGCACCCACTACACAACCTTAAGTGAGTGGAAACACCAGCAACTTGCAGAAGCAGTTATCTATACTGTGACTTGTTTGACATTGTTGCCACTGAAAATGAGACCATTTGCCCACATGCAAAATCTGCAGGAATCGATAAGGGAATCGTTAAAGAATTGGATCAATTAGCAGGATCGTTAACAGCATTGGTATTGATAAAATCTTATCAATTCTCATCCCTAGATGTGCTTGGAACAAAGCTGCACAGCCCAGTCAGTTCTGTTTGGAGCAGGAGCTACAAGTGAAACAACAGCAGGAAGTTACTGATCTTACAGAGAATAGCATAGATGCTAACAACTTCAGGACCAGTTTCATCAAAGGTGAACAAAGCCACTTTTTGATAGAAAAGATGTTTTTGCTCCACTTGCAACATAATTTGGCAAGAGTTTATTCTAAGTGACTTACATTTTGTACTCTACATGGTGTCAGAAGGGCTGTCTTACTAACACAATCTGATTGATGTGTTGTGACTGAAGCTAAGGGAACAATTGTCCAATCACCTGCCAGATACTGTATGTTTTCAAAGGTTCCGCCCATTCCCAAAACACTTTCTATCAGCTGTTGCCTTGAAGGACTACTGAGATATATTAAAGAGTCTTTGAAGGAAACCTGTGCATGCACTTGGAGGACATGAAGCTATGCAAAGAAAGGCCCAGACTGACACAGGAGTCGACACTTGCCTGAAGCTCCTCCGTGCTCCAACAGTGTAAAACTATAATCAAACCAAGAGCTATTAGCAAAAATGTTTTTTGTAACAATGCAGACAGTTTTGTTTTTTTATACAAATCCATATTCAGATCACCATCAACACTGAATCAATTCTTTATTGTACCATGGTCAATATCCATTGTAAATTTCACCAAAATCTGTTGATAGCTTTTTTAGTCATCTCGCTCACAGGCAAACCAACAAGCAATAGGGAGGAATAATTATTATAACAAAACAGTCAATGAAAAAAGGGGGCTGCCTTCTCTTTGGCCGAAGGCTGGTGAGAACATCAGTGCTATAACTGTTTGCACTTCTAGAAAGAAAAATGGTTTTAACCCTCAAGGAACTGACAGTGCGGTGGGCGACTGATACAACTCAAAAAATGACATTAGCTGGAATGCTCATTCTTTTTGCTGCTAAAAGCATAGACTTCTGTCTTTCATGTGACGTCTCCATTTACGTTATTACGTCATGTTACGTGCGTTAAATCACCTGGGAAATTTTCCGCGCCACCACTGTGTGGCGCCAAAGGACCTTTGTAGCAAGTAGGTTGGAAAGAGCAGGTCATATAGTGAGAGAGCTAGAGATTGATTTAATGATAGATAGACTGATTAATTAAAATTGTGTTAGGGAGAGTTAGGTACTGTATGAGTGTGTGATTTAGGAAGAGTAAGTTGTTTGATTTGGTGAGAGAAAGTCTTGTGATTTAGTGAGATTGTGTGTGTGTGAGAGAGAGATTTTGTCCGCCATGATGACATCCACAATGGCTCTTTGTAAAATAAAATGTAGGCTATGTAATGTGTATTGTGTAAAATGTGCAATGTATATATGTACATGAAAAATGTATATAAATATTTATAGTTAAAACAATATTGTTGAGGAATATTTTGTTCAAGTTTCTGTGTCCAGTATTGCTTTGGTTCTGCAGTAGTAATCAAACTAAAAAAACGCCTCTGCAGTTTTTATATAAAAATGATCATATCTCAAAAACTAAAATAGGTATTTTGTTCATATTACTACTGTTGTGTTCAGAAATATCTTGTTTATCTTTCTACATGTGGAAATCATTTGGATCAATGTGTTTTGTGTGCATATTTAGTAAATGTAATTAAAAAAAAAATTTCCGATTTTTGTATTTTCTCATTTATAACACAATTTGAACACCTTTACCTAATTTTAATGGTTTATTTATATGTATACCATTTTAGATGAAGCTGTAAGGATTCTTGGGATATTAGGTATTTGAAGATATTCCAAGAAATGACATCAGAATGAACAAAAACACAAATATATTTACTGGCAAACCCTTACAATTGCAGTCCCTCAAGGGTTAAGTTGCACAGTGCTAAAACAGATAACCAGAGTACCCAGTGAAAATTAGGTGGATATCATTCTCTTTTTAGAAAATTTTGTAATAATAGGTCAAACTGTTTTAAAAGACAAAAGAGATGCATTGTTGATCTAGGGTACCGAAGACGTTACACACTCTAAAGAAGCGCTCTGAAAGTTTGACATTGGAAAATTTTAATCCATATATTTCAGGACACAAGATAGAAATATACGTGCTGTGACTCATGTTGAAAAAGCTTTTAATTTGTGTTTAATTTCCTATTTTTCATTAATTTCAGCTCTGCTCAGTTAGTCACAGTCGCACCAATTTACTTTTGGACCTATGCCATCATTATAATATATTTATATTTAAAAAGACTCAAAGCGTGTCAGTCCGGCTAATAAGCCATCAAAGAGCGGCTAAAAATATCCAGTAAGCCTCTTCTCTCTGCTCCATTCATGACTGAAAAAGAAAATATGACAAATAACTGTTAAATCTTAATAAAACAGCTCTAAGTAGGCTCTAAAACTGACACTCTGCATCATCCAACAGTCAAATCAATTATTACACTCCTGACTCTACGACCACTCCACCATCTCCAGCCGTAATGAGATATTCAGGTCTTTAGCTGCATAACAAAATTTGACTTTACAGTCTGAGACGAAATAAACCTTTTTTTTATGGTGTACTTTTTAAAACAGCATTGACGGTGAGTGTATAAGGCTTGTCATTGAGTGTCCTCTCTCATCCTCTCGCCCTCTAGCCGAGCCGCGGAGCTCATTTTCTCACCTTGTTTTATTCACAGCTGCGTTTGGAGATGCATGGCCGATTATTGCCTCGTGTTCAGGAGTGGCAATGGGCGCTGAGCCATGGCCCGCTCGCTCACTCACTCGCTCATTTGTGTCTCACTGGCTGTGAAATATGCCCAAAATGAACACTAAGAGAGACGGCACACTTCAGTCCATGATGGATGTTGTCATTGTTCGAGGAAGGCTCCAGTTTTGAGCATTTTGGATGAGATTTAGCATGACCAAGAAAAAGTTGCAAACAAATTTAGACTGCAAACAATCTGGAGAGCACACAGAAGAAGTAAATAAATACATGAGCCGTTTTCTTGTTTTCTTATTGTATTCTTGAACATCGTCCCCACACTAAAGTGCTTTTTCTTTCAGGAAGGCCTCATGGCTGAAGTGCTTCTAATGGATAGGGCCTTAGCCAAGAACAAAGCAACGGTAAAAAAAAAAAAAGGTGAATATGAGAAAAATGCATTTGTGGATTTGAAGAAAATGTTCTTTGTGAAGCTGGCTTGTGAATGAGGCTCAAAAATGAACTAAACATCAATCTTTGCAGTTTCAGCCGACCTGCCGCAGCAGAAATGAGGCTTTACCTTGAGTTTCCAGAGAGCCATTTCCATTATTATGCCCCACTTATCAAACTGGGACAGAGTATCTCCCTCACACTGCACGGTCACCACTCCTGCAAAATCATAAAGCAGAAAATCACCATCCATCTGACATTTTTCGCTGGGGAAATAGTGGCTATAACTCCTGACTGAGTTGGCATTTGGAAGTTGGACGTTTGCGCCTCGGGGACAGGACAGGAGCTGTGGGCCGAGTGTCGGGAGGCAGCACTGAACAAGTTTCTCTCTCTTGTGGAGAGGATCCGCTTTATCAGTCACAGCTGCTGTGTGACTGGCCCTGGTGGGCACAGACGCTCGGTGAAAGCCCAACATTTCTCTCCACACAGCGCTCGGCGGGGAGCAGACCAAAATAGAAGACAATAATACGCATGTTGGGCTCTTCAAGGAGGAAATGTAACACAACATATGGGAGCAGGAGCATGCAAAATATTGAAACATTGCTTTGGACACAGCTGTCAGATGCTGCTGATAGCTTTCATTTCAGGCGGTGACAGCTGCAGAGATGGGTTTCTTTGAATACAGAGAGTCTGCACACTGCTGAGCGCGGAGAAGGACCACACGTCAGAAAACAATCTGTTTTTGAGGTCCTTTAACTATTCAAAACAAAGCTCAAACCTCAAACAGCTGTAAACATGAGTGATCACAGCTTTGAGAGAATACAAACACTGTTGGTTTTCAGCTAAAAATTTTAGACTCTTGTATATGTTGTGACGGTGAGGCTGTGCTTTGCCTATAGAAAGTAAAATGTATTGGAATTGCCTGACTGATGTTGGGCAGTTAAGAACTGTGTGTGTGTGTGTGTGGGGGGGGGGGGGGGGGGGGGGGTTGAGGCCAGCCTGATGGCCACTTTTTTAGTAATGATGTATCAAGCTATCTTTGGGTGGTGACAGCTTAGGCTGGTCTTTTGCCTCCTGATTTTCTTCTACAACTCAGGATTGTAACAATATCAGCAGGGATGGGTAACAAGATCCAGTACAAAGCAATGCAGCCATCCACCCATCCTTCCATTCATCATCTATACCACTTATCCATGCAGTAGTTGCAGATGCTGGAGCCTATTCCAGCTAAGATAACCAACACACCCATCCATCCTTCCATTCATCAATCCATCCAATATATGCTCTGCTTAATCCTGCTGCAGTCACAGGGGATGGATCCTCTCTTCTGACAATAACAACACATCCATCCATGTATACACTGTATTGCTTATCCGTACCTTTTCCCAGTTGAGATTACCAACACATTCATCCATTCATCCGTCTATTAATCCATTATCTGTGTTACTTTTCCCTGCCATAGTTGGAGGGGCTCAAGTCTTTCCTTGCTGGCATCACGAGCACATCCATCCATACATCGGTCCAACCAACCATCTGTTGCTGAGTTTTATTCTACTCAGTTCTTAATTAATTCTTATTTACTTTACTACTTAATACTTAATACAAATAAAATGTACTATTGATACTTTCATTATTAGTCACTGACTATGGTAACGTGCCATAACATTATGTTAAGGGTAAAATTTTCCACATGCATACAGCATATAACATCATGTATGCTCAGGTCCATGTGTTTTAATGCGGCACCAGCTATAGATTAATGAGCCAGAACAATTATGAAGACAAAATAATGACAAATAATTTGATTTAGTAATAGTTACCAAATAAATAGACACAAAAATTTACAACAGGGAACCATTTAACTTAATGAACATGTTTGGTGCGTTGGAAGAAACTGGAGTACCAGTACATGTAAACCCCACACAAGCACAGCCCAACACACAGCATACTTTTATATATCAAATATAAAAAATTAAATGATAAAGCATTTATAAATTATTGAATATAATTCTTCACTTTGACCAAATTATTGATCCTGTTCCCCATGACATCTTAGCTAATTTATTCTTTCTGTATTTTGAGCCTCCCCTTCCCCCCTTTTGTCATTAAATTAGATTGTATCTGAGCTTTGGGTTGGCTGAAGGAATGGACATTGATCCACTTAACCCTGTTGTGCCCCCCCATGTCTTTAACAACCCCCTCCCCTTTGTCAAACCTGAAATGTGCTGTAAATTATCATGAACCAGACCTCGCCTTTCAGGTGAGTGAAGCTCATCTCCACAAGAGAGAGAGAGAATTAGCCAACATTCATCAGCGTCCGTGCGCGCGGGCGGAGAAAACGACAAGTGTTTTCCTTGGTGATATGTAGAAATTATAGTCTTGTCAACAGAAAGGCAGACTGTTCAATTAGACGCTGGGCTCCCTCCTGCAGGCAAGTAGCTCAGCAATGATCCAATCAGGAGGAGAGCCGGCTGGTTAATATGGCCTGTCACGTCTGAGCTCCCTGTTCTCCGAGTAATGCCGCTCAACGCCAAAGGGCCAACGCAGCCAACTAACTCCAATTGATTTAGAGAGCAGCGAGAGCCAGCCCTCTTCTTAGAAAGGGAAATACCAACCTGGATGAAGCACTTCACGGCGGAGAGGTGGCTTTTATCCAGCCCACATGCTTCAAACTGCCGACGTAGCTTTGAGACACTAACTGCTGACATTTAACAAAGACAACAATGTGACCTCCGGGGCTCCATTCACAGCCCAAAGGTCAGAGCCAGACTCAAGCTCCCACAAGCCGGGAGAGAACAGCGGCAAATGTGAGTGGTGTTTGTTAAATGTTGATGCTAGTTATACCATTAAATGCCTCCATCTCCCAGCACCTTCCTGCTGTAAAACAGTGGCGTTGCAGGGAAAACAGAGATTATGAGGCAATTTTAGAAAAGCAATCATGTCGAATGCACTAAGATGCCTGGTGATTCACCTGCTCTCAAATTCTTAACACAATTATTATGCCTTCACATGAACTAGTCATGGGTGATAAAGACTAGAGATGCACAATATTATCTGCAAAATCTTAGTATTGATAGATAATAGTTCAACAGGTTGGTTATCAGTATTGGTAGACATTAAACACATATCAGCTCTAAATATTCGTTATATATCAGCTGAATGTGCAGACAGTATAAATCACACAAATCAATGATCACAATAAGAGGGACAGATAGAATTTAGCGAAGTGAAAAGTGATTGTTTTGAAGATAAATACAAATATCAACATTAGAATTGGTGATAATGAGTAATTGGAAGGGGTTTAATGAAATGGTCAACTCACGAAATGATACGAAATACGAAACAGGGCTCACAATACAAAACACTCATGATACAAAATAAAGATTATAGAAAATCTCCAACAGTACAAAGTTGTGCAAAAATCTCATTTTCTTTACTTTCTCCCTAATGCAGACATACAGAAAATATTGCTGCATCAGTACAAAAAATGCTCTTTGAAAAAAATCAAAATTGTAGTTTTTTTTCCCTTATTTAGACTACAGTACAAATACAAAAATAAAATCTCAATAAAAAAGTGCTTTGTTGTTGTAACAATCAGGATAAGTACATTCTTGAATGAAAAGGAAAATATATAGCAGTCCTCAGAGCTGCAGTTTAGACCTATAAATGTCTGAACTGTGAACTATAATATTTAGCCTATAAGAGTGCATATACTTCTGTTTTTCAAGTATGATCAAATTCTGTCAACTCATCAGTAGATGCAAAAATCAAATATTGTTTTCTTTATTCAGACTTAAACATACAGTTGCTGCCTGTCGCCAGTTCAAAGTAGTTGGTAGTTGTCCTCGCCGCAGTATACGGCGAACTGTAGCGGTGTATTTTGCACACGTTGTTTTGTCCGCAATCTTCTCACCGTTCTCTCGTCTTTTTCATGGGAAGCCAAAATAGGTCCACACAACCAATTTATTTGATGAAGGAGCGTCAGCTAATCCTTCCACTTCATCTTCCTCCATATTGAAGCGAGTGTTTTGCTATAGTAGGCGAGTCGTGTGCGCGCCCCTTCGCGTTTTTTATTTTGTGCATTTATTTCGTGCGTCTTTGAATTTTATTTCGTCATTTTTTTATTTCGCGAAATTTCGTGGCATGAAATTTCATTTCACCCCGAGTAATTGGCATATCAAATATTACCAAAATCTGATTATCATGCATCCTTAAAACATTAAAATTAAGTACATTTTCACTCTGTGTGATAAAACAAGAAATATATCTAAAGCAGGGTACACACAATAAGATAATTGACCCGAGTTTAGGCTTGAATCCCAGTCACCAACAAAAGTCAGCAAAGATCTGATAATCTGGTCCTACAGGTGATCTAACCTGATTATCTGGAGATGTTAGGCGTATTCAGAATCATTTTATGTCATGTCTAGTTCATCTCAGAAGAGGAGGGATGCCCTGACTTGAAATTGTAAATAATAATTGTGTTGAATATTTACAATTTGAAACCCAAATGCGTGGAGAACACTAAACAGGTACTCGGTGTTCTCACACATGGAATTAAACGAAGTCATGCCAACAAGAGTAAAGATACAGCAAAAAGTCAGACTGATGTTAGAAATGAAGGACTAACTTGTTGATTTGTGGCTAAACAAAAGCGTCCGAATAGCTAAACTTGAACATTATTTAAAAAAATAAAATAAATAAATGAATAGGAGAGGAGCTGGTAACAAACTAACTTGGCTTTAATTCTTCCTGATATTATCTCCATGTTTAGATGTATTAAAACTGTGTTTGAATGCATAAAATAACAAACAGGAGTAGAGGCTCTGATTGTTGGTAAGTGAGTCAGTTGGTGTTTAGTGTCCTAAGCCTCTGTTTTTTTGGCAGACCACACCTGGCAAGAAGAAAGCTGTTGCATGTGTCATCATTTTGCTTCATGGCTTGGCTCTGTCACTGCTTTAAAATTTGTTAAAATCTTAAAAATCTTTTGTGTGGACCAGTTTTGAGACTGTGCAAAAGCTGAGACAGGAATATTTGATCATATTTGTGTGTTTCAGCTTGCTTGTACACATGTAAGCTGCATTTTAGTTCATTAAAAACTTCTTTTAGAAATCTTCTTGCAGGTTGAAAATTCCCAGTTTTTTTTTTGTTGTGCTGACAGGAAAGAAAACAATTTTGACTATAAATTTGACTATTTTGTCTTATTAAGAACAAGTTTCTCCTTGGTGTAAGGCCTGGTTCACATTCTTGGCCCAGTAAAGGATGTAAAGCATGCCAGTTCCTAAAAAATGATTTTGGAGATGGGGAATATGTCTTCCAACAAGAAATGTATTCAGTCATTCCTTGTTGTTCTTTAGATATGTAAATAAAATGATATGAGCAATTTATTTCAATGTTTTAATATAAATTATCTAAACATAACAATCCACCTATGGAGCATTAGGTTCATTCAATTGTAATGTTCTTTGATATGTCTAGTTTAAAACACAACAGCATATCTAAAAACCCCTGCATGAATTTACCCACTATTGCACTAATTTAATGTCATCTTGCATTTATTTTCCTCATTTATGTCATGTTTACAAAGGGGCCATTTCACTGCTGAAGAACCGGGCTCCTAGAAGCTCAAACTGCACCGGCGGCTCTGCCATCCATGAATAAACCATGAAGCTCTATCGTGATGAAGGAGTCGTCGCCACACAGGCTCTGATACTCGCTCTGTTGAGCCAGTGTCCCAGCATCAACTGTCTGTTGTAATTCTCTCCAGAGATTGGAGCTGACAATCGGCGGCTTTCCAGACACAGAATCCTGTTTATCTGTCAGGACGAGCGACTCGAGCCCACCATTCTGTCCCCGCTCTGCCTGTAAGCTCTCGGCACAGGCAGAGTCTTAGACATCATGAAGACAGAGGAGACGGGCCTGATAGTGGACTGACGGAGCCTTCAACACTCTCCACAGCGAGAACCACGGTCAGGCAGGATTTTCGGTGGACAGCAGAGACTCAAACTCAAAAAACTTGATTTGACTTTCATGTATGTGTCAGCGCTCGTGTCAGTGCTCCAGGTCGGTTCAGACTGTCTTTGTTGAGAATATATTAAGGTACTCCAAAGTTACCAGACTGTTCTCTTATAAAAGTTTTTTTGTTCTTCTTTCTGTTATTCAGACTTTCTTTTGGAGACATTCAAATACTATACCTTTTCATTTCAGAAATAAGCCTTTGAGTGTCTAAAGTGTAATGGCAGAGACTCTCAACGACATTTGGGACTTTTTAAAATTATTATTAGTTCAAGTAACGTGAAAATTCTGGCATAATTACTTTACTATTGATGGCATGGTGGTGCAACCAAAAGAACTGTTGCCTCACTACAAGATGATTATTGGTGCAAGTTTCAATTAGGGCCTTCTTATGTGGAATTTCCAGGTCTCTCCTGTGCACTAGAGGGTTCTCTTTAGGTACTCCAATGGACAAAAAGCACACTTTTTAGATGAACTGATGATCCTTAACTGTTTCTATATGTAGATGTGAGTGTGCCTGGTTGTTTATCTCAATATGGCAGCTTTAGGATTGGCTGCCAACCAACCAAGAATGAAACCCTCTTTCCAAAGAACAGCAGAATACTATATAGGCAGTAGCCTCATGTCTTTCTCTTAAAAATAAAGTTTATATTCTTATCTTTCCAATGAAGTCGTTGGGAATATCAAGAACATGCTGTTCAGCTTTTCAAGTCTCTTTATTGACTAAATATCTCCATCCTGGACTGAACAAACATTTACTTCTCTGATGTAGCAGTATTCGAACAGAGAATAACAATGAAGAAGCCCACTGAAGTGATTTTGAACATGGCATGGTTGTTACTGCCAGATGGGAAAGTCCACCAGAAACTGCTGATCTACAAGGGTTTTCTCACACAAGCATCCCCTGAAGATGAACATTTCTGGGTGTCTTGAGGCAAAGGGTCTACACCAGCAGAGGAACACACCCAGTACAACTCCAGCTATGAACAAGAGACTGAGGCTACAACTTAAAGCTAGGGTCTACGATCTGAAAACCAGCTTGGCTGTTGAGACAGATTTGAAAAACGCAGCCTGCTACCCCTTCACTCACCCCTCCTCTCCGTGTTCCAAGATCCTGCCCCCCAGCTCGTGTTGCCTCCTACATATATATATATATATATATATATATATATATATATATATATATATATATATATATATATATATATATATATATATATATATATATATATATATATATATATATATATATATATATATATATATATATATATATATATATATATACATATATATATATTCTTATATATATATATATATATATATATTTATATATATATATATTTATATATTTCTATATTTCTTTCCTTGAAACTTTTATGTTTCCTTCCCTTCGATGTGGAGAGTAGCGGCCTCCCGGTTTCGGTGCTGGTCTTCTCTGGCTCTATGACGCTTCAGTAGCAGTGCAGCTAGCTGCTCACCGGTACATGAGGGAGGTAGTGGGGAAGAGGCGGGACGGTGCGGAGCAGGGGAGACAGGGGATTGGATGGACTCAAGGACCAATCCGAACTGCCGTTCCCCACGGTTCAGATTGGTCTACTATTATGCCGCTTTGCAGCGAATATACTGAATGAATTTTTTTCATTCTTTTTGGTCTTTCTGTTGCGTAGATTGGACCATAGGACCATAACGGCCTTATAAACAGTGTTATTAAGATGTACCAAGCTTCCAAATCGTAGACCATAGCTTTAAACGGAGTCACCAGAAGTAGAATATGGAAGATTTGATCAATGTCTCCTGGTCTGTTGAGTCTGAATTTCTGCAGCCACGCTCAGATAGTGGGTCTGAACTTGGTGTGAACATCATGAAAGCATGGATCCATCCTGCCTTGTATGCATAGTTCAGGTTGCTGGTATTTCATAGTGTGGGTAATATTTTCTTGGCACACTTTAGGCCATTGATGCACAGTGGCCTAAAGTGTGCCACAGCCTACCTCAGTGTTGTTGCTGATCATGCCCATCTCCTTATGACCACACTACATAAACTGGTTTCTTCAATGCGACATTGAGATTTCTGTACTCAAATAGCCTTCACAGTCACCACATCTCAGTCCAAAAGAGCAAACAGTATCAAGGATACTCTCAAGGTGTACCCAATATAGAGGCCAGTGAGTGTATATGATAAATTTAAAGCCTTTAAAATGTTGTATTTGTCTTTCCAAAATGTGTTCCAGCCTTTAATTTGAACAAGTCTCGGTCCTTTCTATCCAGTCCCAGAAAGGCCGCCCTCAATCGATGTTTAGCCCCTCTAAAGATTCAGTGTGTTCATGGGCAGACTCAGACCTTCTTCAGGGATGAGTGTTTCCTGTAGTTTGGTTTACTCACAGCTTGTCTCATGTAAGACGGACTGAAGACAGAGGGATTACGAGCATCAAACACAGCCAAAGAGGACACGAGTGTAACTCAGAGAAAGAGAGAGAGAGAGATGGCAGCTGGGGCCAGCTTCTGAGCCAAGGTGCTGCTGTAGAGTGAGAGGGGAGTGTTGATGGGCTGGCCTGGTGGAGAGGAGCGATGTGAGGCTGAGGTCGGGCAGATGGTGGCTGATAATGAGGGAGTGGAGGTGCCGAGAGGAGGAGGAGGAGGAGGGGAGTCATGCTGTTCACAGGGATCTACAGCAAAGGCTCTGCACCCACTCCAAGACCAAAGATGGTGAGGGGGAAAGGTGTGGGAGGTAGACTGTAAGGGTGGGCAATTTATTTCTCAGCCTTTTGATCTATTGATATTCTCCACACAGGATATATGGTGGGGGCACTTTTAGAATCAGAGGTGGAGGTATCCTGAAGATAATTTTGCTTCGATATTTCCTAGAAAATATTCTGTTTTCCCTCTAAATATATCATAATATTAAGTAATGCATTTTTAGAGGTGCCGAATTATCGCATTAATTGAGATTGATTAAATACAGTCATAATTAGCGTGCTATGTTTTTTAATTGCGTAAATCTAATTTTTAATCTAATTTCACTGTTTTTTTATATCCGTCCACTTGTCACACTCTTCATAGTCCAATCATATCAAGCCACACTACAACGTAGCAGTTAGACCCTGTTGTTAGCTGTTAGCTTAAACTACGAGTATGTCAGTCTTTAGACCATCATCTTATCTTACATTAAATGATACCACACAGATACGACATCTGCCACATGTGACATGAATCTCATCAAAGACAAAACCCACTAAGTTCTCCCGGTAAACTTGATATTGTAGGGTAACCATGACTACGGCTCTGCATTGTTAGCGCAGCATTTCTGGTTTCCCTGGTTCTCTCTTGGTTTCCCAGCAGTGATCTCAGGTTGGGAGAAGAGCAAAATCATGATTTCTCATAAGAAAGCTTGGAGTGACGTTCTTCGCTCCTCTTTTAAAGGAGCAATTGAGTCCATTTCTGATAAAACTGCAGATCTTGCTGCACTCATGGAAGGCTTTACACGCCGCTGTTGTTTTCGAACATGCAGACGCTTCCTGTTGTTGTCACATCTGTAGTTCCGCCTCTGTTCCCTGATTGGACTGTTAAAGATGGAGAGTTTTTATGCATTGGGCTTCTTGTGCTTCAGTTTTTGAGGGGTGGAGAACAATCTTTTGATCAGCAACAATAATCTAATGAATTTCAATGTAAAAACCTTAAGTTTAGCCTTTTTCAGACATTTTTTAAGTGAGATTAAAAAATTGATTTATTAGATTAATTCATTACAGGTCGTAATTAATTAAACACTTTATTTCTTTAGTCTACTGACAGCACAAGCATTTTTTCTCTCTATTAATTGCAAATGCAGAAGAAATAAACATGTAGTAGCAAGTTTTATGCCATTTGATGGAATGTGTTTTTTATCCAAAGATTAGATCTGGAAATGAGCCACAAACACATATTTTCTTTCTTTATCTTATCAGGTACTCAAAGATAAACCAGACACCTCGAGGCAGCTTCTTTAAGTATTGTCCCATTTCACAGGGGAAGATTTGGCCTCTTCTTAATTTGACTCAAGACAATTTCTTGTCACACGCACAGGATCAGTGTAATAGTCCCTCTGGGAAACAGCACATGGAATGTGTTTGGAAAAAGCCAGAACCTTTCAAAAACATATTAAGCATTTGATTGGATGATTGTTCCAGCAATCACATTCATGTTGCAGCCAATCAGATAATGTTGGAGGCAGGTGCCACTGCCATGGTGTAAAGTATAAGATGTAAGTACTATGTAGAGCAAACTATCACCAAAGCATGTCAGATGTGAAGTAAAAACACTTTCTATCAGATTTGATAACACTGCTACTGAAGCTGTTAGCATCTATCCTAATCTCTTTAAGGACAGGGTTAGTATGCTACTGTTGTCCCACTCGTAGCTCCACCTCTTACTGCTCCGATGGATTCTGATTGGGCCGTGCCACTTTGGGCCACTCACAATCATTGCAGTTTGGAGCTTGACAAGATGGATCTGCCTTGTACAGACATTGAATCAAGCAGATAGGCCTGTCATGATAATCAATAAATCAATTAACCGAACGATAAATCAAAACGTCCTCGGTAAGTTTGCCGGCCTCGATAAACTGACGTGTGCATGCGTGTTTGTTTTCCTCCTCTCTTTCTACCAAAGAGGCTTAATGAGAAGATGGTTCACTTTGTCTATCTTTCTTAACACCGGGGTACGTTGGTTCCATAGCGGATTTAGCGGATTTAAAGCAGAGTGGCCATCTTTCTGACATAGTATCTTTGGGGGGGAGGCGGGCCTGCTCGCGGGTAAACACGGAGAGAGCTGACGTGAGCGTCCTGAGGAGTAACGAGGAAACACGCTATAATGAATGATGGCACGAAACATATGGTTCTTAAGCTGGCTGTCACAGCCCGTGAGAATGTGGTTTTAAACAGAATGAACAGGGTGTGAGCTCATAAACACTGACGAGCCGATATGTCGTATTTGTTTGAAAGTAGTGGCGATGAAGAAGAAGAAGGGGAGGTGCAGCGGAGCCTTCGTCCTGACAGTCAGCGCTTACTGAGGCGTTTGGTCGGCAAAGGAAATTTAAATAAAAGCGCAAAATGATGCGCTCACAGACAGTGTCGTTCGCTACACTGTAAAAGAAATGCAGCCTTTCAATACAGTTAAAAAGCCAGCAGTTACAAACGTTTGACAGACAATACGAAATGAGTGGGAGAACGTACCTGTCACCAACAATTCAGGAACTGTATAAACTCCCTTTTATGTATTGTTTTTATTGGAGATTCGTTTTTTTTTTCTTTACAGAGACAGGGTCTATTTTTTATTGTTTTTGATTAGTATAATTATTTTATTTACATGCAATTTTCCCAAAAGAGAGTCCATTTCATTTTCATTGGGCTTTTTTCTCTTTTTCGTTTGTTAAATTTATTAGATTTATTGTTTAATTTATTTTATTTAAAAGATCCTGACCTTACAATTACAGTTAAATACTCTTAAGAAATTAAAGTTTGTTGCTTTTGATATGGTGCACTCACTTTATTATGCCATATATCATAATAACATAAATGAAAAAATGAAAAAAAAAAAGTCAAAATAATATTGACAATAATATCGTTTATTGTCAATAATTTTTTGGACAATCATCGTCCAGCAAATTTTGTTATCATGACAGGCCTACAAGCAGAGTTATAGTTGGCAAGGATTGACAAAAATGAATATCCAGAATTGGATATCCAGGGTTTCTACTTTTGTTGCCATTGTATCAAACAAGAATTGAAAAGTTTTATTTTACTTAATATGAAAATTTAGCGATCTGGTTTTGAAACAACCATTAATCAAATCTCTAGAGAAAACAGGATGACATAAATCATGTTTCAGCAGCCATCTAAAGAACAGTGATGCATGATTTCTGGTCTACATCCCCCGAATTTTTAGTCAGAATAAAAGAAGCCCCCTCGCTGTGATGAGGATGAGCCCAGTTGCTCTGTGACTGCCTTAACAAGCTCACCCATCATCCTGCCTTTCCTGCAGACCATCTCAGAAATATTCAAACATTCACTCACTTGAAAATTCCTTTGGGTGAACCAGCTCCTTCTCTCCATGTCTTGACCTTTCCTTCATTAGTGAGTCGACATTAATGCATAATTAATAAGAAACAAATGACTCTGTGCTAATAATGCAGCTTGAAATGTGACAGGGAGGGTGCACATGTCTGTGGTCTGAGGTATGCTCTGGGGATAAGTCTTCTTCTCTAGCCCACACACACATTATCAGATAATTTGGAGTAAAAATGCATCTGGATTGTGCTATCTGAGCCAGCAGGGGTATGAGTAAGAACAGATTAAGATAACAATGACGGGGACATTAACAGGCTGCAGGAAGTGGTGGTTAGCAGTGAAAATAATCAACATGAAGTCCTCAAAGGCGAAGTTTGTTAAGCTGCCATCGGCTGATCATCTCACATCTAAAGCCCCTTAACGTGCCAGCCTAAAAATGTAAGCGGAGGAAAAAAGGAAGTCAGAAAATCAAATAAAGTCTTGAAAGGATGTGGCCTAATCCGGCTTAGATGTCATAATTTGTGCTGGCAGAAAAATGTTGGCCTTAGCCGCTGCATATTAACATTCTGATTGGATTTCCTATTGGTGTTGACGGCGCTCTCTGTGGATTCTTCAAAAAGAAGAAGCACAAGGAGTTTTTTTTTTAACAAACATTCTGATTAAGAAGCATTTTTGTGGGGAAATAAAAGAGAATCTGTACATTATCAAGCACCCTCCTCCCTCCTCCACCTCTCTGCACCTCATTTGGTCGTGATGACAGCTGACAAGCCCCGCTGATTTTTTTCATTAACAGCTCACACCGTCACCAAAGCATCAGTGGGACACACAGGAAATGAGCACTCATATCAATATTCCGGATGACATGTTACTCACAATGCATCTCAAGTAGACGCTGACTCTGCCGTGCGGTCCCCAAAGGGTCGGTCTATTGATCATGCTGCATTATCATTATCGATCGGAGAGTCGAATCATGGAGGGATAAAAATCTACAACAACTTTACTGATGTCACTGAACATTAAAATCAGAATTTCAACAATTGCAGGAAATGATTAGAGCTTCCTGAGAGTAGATAATAAAAGTTTTGGGGGGGTTTTATCTCTTCTGTGATTTCATTGGATCTTTATGACATTCCAGAAAATATTATCAGAGTAACTGATGATGTGGTGCCACAGACAATATCCTTCATAATGTTGGAATAATGTTATCACTATTCCTTTTATTTTTCCAGCATCACAAAATTAGAGCACACTGATCACCACAAATGATAATCAGAATCAGAATGGAAAAGTTGGAAGTGCTTATTTTCTGATAGATACTTCTATCTGAATATCACACCATGTCACAAAACTTAAACTGACACCCCCATGTAGACAGACTAGCGCGAGAGAATTCACTGTAAGCATGCTAGAATACAATAATACACACATTTAAAGTTACATTCACCAGAGCAGTCAGCAAAAGCAGCTTTTGTCCTATAAGTAACTGATTATGTGGTGCTCAATAAAAGAGAAAACAATGGACTAGTTAAATATCAGATTAAGTGGGACAGGGGCAGTTGAGTCACTTCAGTGTAGTGAAGCTGATATCTTCTAATGAGTAGCTATTAACTTAAGTCACTACATTTTACAGGTATTCTGTACACAAGTATAACATTCACAATACATATATGAGAGTTTATGTAAAAAAAGGAACGAACTGAAGGAAATATTTTGAGTATTGGTATCTTTAAGAAGGAGGACTATTAAAAGCATATCCTCATTGAATTTTCATTAAGCCTTTGGTTTTCTGCTGAAACTAGGTGTATGTTTAAGTGCATTCTTCACAAAAAAGTGTTATTATATTGATAAAAAATACAAAACTTATTAGCAAAATCTATCAGTCTTTGAATACCCTTCCATTTTTGGTGTTGTTCTGATTCTCCACTCTATATTGGCAGTAAGATGTTCCCAAATAACCATCCATTTCCACAAATTAGGCATAAAAGAGATTTAAAAAAAACGTAATCCAACTAATAAACCTCAGGTATTGTGTCTTGTAAACTAAGATCTACATTGAGGTTTATTCTTCACTACTTCAAGCATTTAAAAAATCCAACAACATAAACTTTTGTCAAACCAATTTAGATTTTTCATATCTGTATTGATTGTAACATCCTTGAATCAGATTGTTCTGCGTGGATGTTGATTTGGTTTGTCTTCAGGTGAATGTGTGTGAGCATTAACAGGATTGTTGATCTTCATTTATGACACAGAATCTGATACAGCAGCTCGTCCTGGGGCCTCGAGTCGATACCAGTATCAGTTTAAAACCTTTCATTAAGGCAGGTATAACACTTCAGTGGCTACCTTATTTTCTCCTTTATCTCAGAGGCTCCGAGGAGGAAATAAAGCACAGGCGAGAGCCTCGGCTCCTTACGGGATAAAATCTATTCTCTATTATTGCACTGCCATTGCTTGAGGGCTGTCAAGCTAAAGGTAATGGCATTGCCTGTGATAAATTTATGGCTGAGCCTCTCCCTGTACCATGAGGGATATAACGGGCTGGGAATTGTCCAGATTGTTGAAGTCGGGGCCCAAATGACAAATGAGCCTCCTGTGACAAATCAACATCGTCATTTATGATGCCATTCAAATGACTAAGTGTGTACTAATGACGGTCAATGTGTTATATATTTACACAAAGCTACGTGAATGAATGGGCTGAACAGGGAGGTGTGAAACTTAAAGAGGGATTACAAGGAATACAAGGAGAAGTTAATGAGGAGAACCTGACGGACGAAACCACAGGAACATCACTGCATCATCCGCAAAGAGTCCACATCACCTTAACTGCAGCTGCTCCATGATGGTCAAAAGGCAGGATTAAGCATTTTAAGGTTGTGCTCTGAACCATGAAAGAGTCTGTGTCTAAGCTCATAGCCTTAGGTCCTTGCCCTTCTGGTCATTTGTGGTTATTTATTGAAACCAAAAAAGATGTTGTCTTTCAATGAAGGTCTCCTAGGTGGAAGAACTGAGGCTCACATAACTGGAGTTGTTCTTTAAATCAGGGGTAGGGATGTAACGGTATGAAAATCTCATATCATGGTTATTGTGATCAAAATTATCATGGTTATCATTATTATCGCGATATCGTTGCAGTGTGCTCAAAATGTTCAAAAAGTATATTAACACAGTCTTTGAATCACTTAACCCCTTTAATATTATAATTGTAACAGTTCTCTTGCCTTTTTTGTCAATAACTGTGTCAGGAAATGTCCTTTAAGTAAATTTGCTTCAACTTTTTTCATGAGAAATAAAAGTAAAAAATTCTGCCAAGTATTTGTCATTAATATGTTACAAATGTTTACAGTGTGTAATTACAAGAAAAGAAAACAACATTTTAAACAGGATTCTCTTTATAAAATAATTAAATGAACGTGTTCAATAATTTGAGACGACCAAAAATAAATTTAACCTTTTTCACACACACTCACACATTTCAGTTTGCCTGCAGCATTAGTGTCCATGTTACAGCTCATTATATTAGACTATGTCCATACCTTTTTTGTTTATTTTTTGTTTTACTAATGATAGTCCCTGAAGCAGTTAGCCCCCTTCATGACTCTCCTCTGGTCTCCCCTTTCCATGGCAGATTTCCTTGACATGTCCTTCTTTGATATTTCCAAATTACAATTGATTGAATCAATAAAACACGAACTATGATGGAAAAAGACGATCTATACGAAATACAGCAAAACACGGCGAATAAATGGTGAAAGAACGGCAGGAACACACTCCAGAATGATACTAATGCTGTTATTTACAACCTTTATACATTATTTACACAGAAAATCCTGATAAACTGCCTCTCATTCACTCAGGTACGGCTCACTCAATCTTCTCTCTCTCTCTGCTCGTTTACTCGAGGATTACAGCAGTTTTAATCAAACCCATTTTTGTCTTTCACCGCAGCTTGGTGCTTTAGACAGGATGACTGCTGTCAATCAGTTTCCTCTCTACATCCTTGTGAAATCCAAACTTCTATCAGACTTCTATTTCTAGTGGACAAAGTCTAAAGCTCTAAAATGGCAGCAGCAGAGACTGCGGACCTTCATCCTCCCTGGATCCTAGCCTTCTGGATAATTAGTCATGTGCAAATGAACATTTAAAGATGTTTTCTCACAGCTAGAACTCCTATCATTACGTGTGGAAGCAAAATTGGGTTAGATGGTTGAATAAATACCATCATATCATCATCCCTGGTTTATTAATCACAAGTAATCTGTGTTTGTTTGTTAAATTGTTACAAGAAGCTGTATTTACTTTGACAGTTATAAACATCATTAATCAATTGGGTCACATTTTAACAGTTGCAATGAAGGCCGGTAGCTGCTATGGGGCTTTTTCCTGTTAATAACAATCAACAAGTCTTTGTACCTTTACCAGATGTGACTCGATCGAATGTATTCCTTCATTGATTGGCATCATCTCATATTATGCCAATTATGCTAAAAGATACTATCATTTATCTTATATATCTTTCCAATTAGTAATTTAGTTAAGCTTGATGAGGATCCACAAACACATCTTTGAAAAACATTTATCAAGAGTTACTACAAGACATAACAAAATCTGAAATATTTTTGCTGTAATCAAACAATTTAAAAATTTAAATAAATAAATATTATAATTACTTTAAATCTGAATACAGGCATGATACACAATACCTATCGCTGTTTTGGATTTATGATGCAATATCTCAAAATGGAAACAATATGCAAAAATTGTATTTTTATTAAATTTGAGACACAGGTTTTGGAATTTTCCACATGGTAGTTAGACATGGTACTGCAACGCAAAGGGTATACATGTATTCCAAATATCTATCTACTGTAGTGAACACTATGCATATATTTGAATCTAGCTTGACTTTTTTCAGCACCATCATTGTGCAAACCTACATAGATCTGGTTTGACCTCTTTCAGTAAAATCGTCATTTAAAACATGTAGACCTAATGATGTAAAAATAACTTACCATCCTTATTCACAAGTAATCTCAACAAAATGGAGATAAGGGTTGTATGTGGGAGAGAAAATTGGGTTGGACATTTGAATAAATACCAAAGAGGGGTTCATGTGTTCATTTTTGCAACATGCAGCGATCCACTCTTCATGGCAACAGGTGGTCACTTATGATCAAACTGGTTCTGATGCTTCACAATAGACTGATCATCTTCAGACTCCATGTTCCCCACCTGAATGCCTTTCTCTGCTTTTCTGTCCAGCACATGAGCGCTCACTGAGTTGGACACCCGGACTCCTCCTTAACAAGTCGTATCCATTTCCCTCTATTTGTCCTCTCGTCCTTGCCAAAGCCAGTCTGATGCATGAGACACTCCTGTGCCAATTCATCAATACTCTGGGCTGAAGCGAGCTGGCAGTCTTTCAGCGGAGCTAAAGCTAATAGGGCACTAAACTGGCTTCACATTTCCATCTTTTATTGGGCACCAGAGCGTCTATTAAAGCAGGACACGGCTCCTCTAGGACCTAACTTTTGTCATTGAGCACTAAATAATAATTGGTTTACCAAAGGTTAATTGCTCAATAGATACAAGGCCATTGGAATTTAATTGTGCTGTTAAATGCCTCGGTTGTAGCCCATGCTTTGTAATAGCTCATTTGAGTTGGAGTGAATGGAAACAGTTGGCTCCCAGCTGAGTGTAAAAAGTTACAAGGAGTCTGATCAGGTATGTGTGAATCATTGGTCCATTCTCTAAATATTAATTTGAGATGCTTGGTTTGGAAACTCTCACAGCTCTAACTATCTTTCCTTCATTAATTAAAATACTTTCCATGATTTTGTTTTGGTGCCCTCCAGCCTTTATAATGAAGTCTTTGCATTGGTAGATATCCACGAGTCAGCAGGTTTAGCAGCATGTGGGAGCCTGCTCTCCCTCAGCAGATAATGGGAGCATTAAAACGCCAATCTGGGATTTTGTGAGTACATCAGCTGTGCATGTTAATTCAAGTGCTCCACAAGTAAGGGGCTGTAAAGTTGATGGAAAATATGTTCTCTGCAATAATTTCAAGTGATTTGATGTCGCACATTATTTCTCCAATGCTTGAAAAGATGGAAGAGCCTCATTCTTGTTAAGTTGAATAAACTGAATTCATGAATCAACAGGTCTGAATGACTTTAATCGAGAAATATCCTTTCTCCTGCTCCATTATGAGTCTGTTTGTTGTTTTATATGAAGAATTAGGTGTTTAACATTGAACTGTGCCAGAGATAAAACAGTAAAAGAGATATAGATGCAAATTAAAGAACATTTTCAGTATGACAAATATAGTTTGGGCTTTTAGAGAAGTGCCATGGGGGTGCTTTCAAGGCACAGAACAAAATTATGAGGACAAAACGCTGTTGGGCTAACAACTGGTTTCAAAGTAAAGGCTGAAGAGCAGAGACGTATCAAATAAACGAGGAGCAGATGACTCATTTCTGTTTATCAAACCTCCAGTGGACAGGCTGCTGAAGGAGCACACAATGAAGTCATCTGAAATATAATTACTTTGTTTATGTACTTCCTCTGCTGGCCTCCAAGGACACATTTGACCCAGTTAAGACAGTTGAGTCGATGCCGTTTTGCAAATAACTCCAAGGCTAAAAGAATCAAGTGACAATTGCGAAGCTATGATAGATAGAAAATGAAAAAAGTCCTTAAATCCAGTCAATTCCCAACTACGGGCACCTGGATCAGTGCTGAGCTGTGGATCATTTGGTATACAGCCATAGGAAACAAAACAAAATCATTTCACTACCCTTTCTTGAATAACTGAAGCTGTTTGTCATTCTGAAAGGATTACCTGATCTTAGCCAGCATATCTACCCGTGTAGCTTGACTCTGCGGACTTGACACTCGGGCTCTCTATCACTGCTGATAAACAAAAAAATACAAGCAGAGATAAACTCACTGTTCAACCTTTTGCTCATGCACTCTTTAATCTGTGCTGAGAGGACAGTCGAGTTACATGAAACCACCTGCTGTGGAAGGCCAATTTTACGCCAATTTCCTTCCTTTACACCAGGGGTGTCCAAACTGTGGCCCGGGGGCCAAATGTGGCCCACTGACCATTTTGAATTGGCCCCTGAAACAGTTGAATGAATAAAGACATTTTGATTACAGCTGCAATACCATCAATCATGCCTATTTTCTGCCAAATTTACTATATCAAAAGGTCCCACTTACAAAGTATATTGCAATATTCATCTTCAAGCACCAATATTCTTGCAGTTTTCTCTTGTTTTGTGTCTAACAGTGAAGGTTAGTCATCAGTGTCTCCCATCTCTGCTTCTGAAAAGGTCATTCTCTCCCGAAAAGGTGTGAATTCAGAGAAAGCTTGGGGTTACAAGGGCCCCTTGACAGGTGATAACCCACCTATAAGCCCTAAAACTTAAACCGAATTCCACTAAAAGTGAAGGTCAGCAAGTGGCCCAGTCACCCATGAATTCCTCTACTTGCGGCCCTTGATGCAAAAAGTTTGGACACCCCTGCTTTACACAAAGGGTGAAGCAGTTTACATAGTTATGTCACAAACTGCGATTTTTCAGCCAACTTCATCCCAAAATGTCATAGTCTATAAGCTGATAAAAACAAAGTGAGTCCTCATGACAGTCTCTGTATTGAGGTTTAGAAAAAGCCCATGGCTCACTCTGAACCTGCTTTATGATACCATGCACAACATGTGTGATTGTTTATCACTGACTCCCCCCCCCCAACACAAACAAACATTAAAGTTTATCTCCAAAAAAAATGACACAAAATATTACACAAAGCCCAGGTGATGTTGGCCATTTAGCTTCTGTAGGAGACTAATGAGTAAAATCTATAGCATCCAAAATGTTGTGAATGCTAACTAACTTAACTAACTGAAGGATACCTTCACACCTAGACCATTTAGCAGAGTTGCTTTGACTCAATGAGTGTTATTTCTTTGGCCCAGTTCAAATTTATTAGAACACAGCAACCCATTTTTTTTAATACAAAACAACCACGTCAAGCTCACTTTAGAGAGGTAGCCTCAGCACTCTTCAAACAGACCCACAATTGTTTTTGCCAGCAGTTCAAGTTCATTAGCTTGAGGCCAAAGCTCACCAATTACCACAGAGCAGACTAGCTGGACTAATTAGCACAGGCTGCACTATGAGTAGCAGTGGCCTTCAAGAGAAAGGAGCTCAGGGGTGGTCAATATATGAAGGTACAAGTTTTTCTTCTCATTAGTGACTGTGAACAAACTCATGCAGTCATTAATATCATACATTTGGACCCAAGTTTATCAAAATATGGGCTCTTTGACTTCAATTCTTTTTTACTAGAAACTGTCAATACACTTAGAAATTTAGCAGCAACAAGCTAATGCACACCAGAAATAAATACTTTCTATATGTGAAGTATTAATTTAATTAAACTATGTTTTTCCTTTGAGTGCAGGTTATTGGATTATCAGATTGGAGTTGCATATCCCAGCATTATATCTTTCACTACATTGTTCACCACATGTCATATTTTCACTATGTGCTGAATTGCTCGCTGTGTTTCAAGCAAATTACCTTCATTCTAATCACAGACATCTGAAGTGTAGGGTTAATAAAGGAATGTTTTCTAATCCTGTGTAAGTCTTTGTATTACTACTTTACAGAAAACCCGCATGCTCACACTCAAGGCCAGACTTCAGTCCACGTCCCCAGGAACATGTTTTCAAGACAAAACAGCACCCCTGAGGACTTACACATGATTGGAGCCAGTAAAATTAGATTAACCGTCAGCTTCCCACTGTGTTTGTTGTGAGAGATCCTGCTGCCAAGCGTTTGACAAGGATGTCACACAGAAATAAAAATGCAGCCACTCTGGGAGGGCTGCCAGCCCTGGCATCTGACCCCTGAGTGCGTCCATCAGAGCAGCTACAAGTGCTTTCCATCTCCTCCGACTGCTCAGCCTGTCAATCTGCCTATTCAAAGGTTTCCCCTTTTCCCCAGCAAAAGCTCATTTTCCCTTCCCCTCAGCCCAGTCTGTAAGTGTCACTTCAGTTTAGATTTCACTGCCTCCCTGCAGCCCTGCACTACAGCTCCTGTGGAGGGAGTTCTGTCTGCAGAGTGGACCTGCTGTCCAATTAAAACCAAGGGGGAGGGGGATTTCAAAACAGATTGCTGCTGAGCACATGGGTCTATGATTATTTTCTAAATTAACACATAGAAGTGAAGACTGGCTGCATGTTCAAGATGTTTATACACTGATTTAAAGCCTCTGAAAATTCCTCTGAGGTAATATTAACACCTAGATCATTTGGGAGAGCTGTTCCGATACATGCCGAGCTCACCTGTCAGAGATGGTCTTGGTTCACCTCTATCCATGAAGTAAGGACACAATCATCCATCAATCCAGACACAGTGTGACAGGTTACCTCATGACGCTCAGTGTCAGGAAATTGACTTTTAAAAAGTAGTGTTTGCACGTGACTCGTTACTTCTGGGGGAAAAGTAATTTGTTACTTTACTTAGTTAGCCTCTATCAAAAGTAACTTCACGTTAATTGTTATTTTTACGTTACTTTTACATTGCTTGACTTTGGACAGAACCCCATCAGTGGCGGCTTGTGAAAAATATTCTTGGTGGGGCAGTACTGTGCAACACTCAGTTTTTAACAACCATCCCACTATGATTCGACACAAACTACAGGATACCAGTGCTTCGTAAAATTGTTATTATTGATTCAAAATAAAAATAACAGATTACAGAATGGTGCACACACATATCAGACACACACACACATAAATATATACAAATGGTCAACCAGATGCTGCTGAAAAGCTTACATAACCTATATACAAAGAAATGAGTAAGGTAACATGTACATGTGTAAATTAAAAATAACTTTATACAGAAATGAGTAAGGGGATCATGTGTGCATGTGTAAATTAAAAATAACTTTATACAGAAATGAGTAAGGGGATCATGTGTGCATGTGTAAATTAACAATAACTTTATACAGAAATGAGTAAGGGGATCATGTGTGCATGTGTAAATTAACAATAACTTTATACAGAAATGAGTAAGGGGATCATGTGTGCATGTGTAAATTAACAATAACTTTATACACAGAAATGAGTAAGGTGAACATGTGTCTAATTTTCCACATCACTTTTCCTCCACATAAAAAACCTACTTCTCTTTACCTATTTTTAAGTCCTCCTGACTCCGTTATACGTTGAACATGAACAAATTGTTTGTTGATACGCCGAAGTGACAGTAAAATGCGGGTTTCGGCGCTATCACAAGTTGACACTGTTGAAAGTTTGACATTTTGACCAGGCATCTAAGATAGTTACCCATATGTTACCTTCGGTATATTTATGCCGTCAAATAAGTCTGTAATTCTTCAAAATCTTTCGTTGTCATGCTAAATATTGTGAAGTCACTTCCATCACTAAGTAAGTAAATGGGTGTAAAGAGCTAATTTTTGTGTATAATATGGATTCAAGAGATGTTTGGATAGTAAACAAAAGGGTTCTTCGAAGGTACGCCCCCTTCACATATGCCTGGACTATCACCAGTTAATTCAACACCAGTTAATACAGCACACCGGCACCAACACGAGCCCGAATTAACCCGAGGGGCGATTTCAGAAGCGCCCTTCAGAGATTATTTTCAACGACACTGATTGGCCAAATTCACATTGAACTAAGAATATTATCATTCTAGCATCACCCAAGCTGTTATAGAGTTTATCAGCTTTGTGCAGTTTGCTCTTGTTTTGAGTCTCAAAGTGGAGATGATTCATGATCAGGACCTTATCATGCTCTCTATCCCAAACGCATGAACTGAAATTGGGAAAAGGGCTTTTGTGTACTCTGCACCATCAGGCTGGAATGTTTTGCAGAATGACTTAAAGCTCAAGGAGCTGATGTCCCTAAATGTTTTTAAATCGAACATGAAAAACATGGAAGCAGATTCTATCTGATGCTGATGTTTTTAGCTAGGCTGTGATATGGCTCATAGATGTCTCTGTTTTTAATCCACAATGATGTGCTTGTAAATTGTTTTTGTCTCTTTTGTATCCGTCTGCAACTTTGTGTTTTTAGCTGCTGCCTGTCTTGGTCAGGTCTCCCTTGAAAAAGAGGTTTTTAATCTCAGTGGGACCAACCTGGTTGAATAAAGGTTAAATAAATAAAATACAAATCATCTCCTCTCTGCTCCTCACTCTTGACCATTGAAAAGTGGTTTTGGGATAAAATAGACCTTTAAACAATAGACAGATGCCAGGCTTCAAGAATAAACCTCACAAATTGTATCCTGCCAAATCATTAAAGGTGAAGACTTACCCACAATGCTGCAGCTGCCTGATTATTAACACAAACTTAAAGAAGAGGTCTTTAAAACATATTTATAGGAGGAAACAAAGTAATCACAGTCTCAGGAAAGTACAAAATGGCAATCTCATCTTTTTTAACTTTATTTTTATTGCAAAACCGGCAACTCTCCTCAAACTACATTTTGATTTTTTTTTAAACACTCACATTTTCCAGCTGCATCCAAGTGGTTTAGTGACATGTTTAATGAAATATACATAGAATAAACAATTAAATGGATCAATTATTTCATATAATAAGAAGAAAAAGAAAAAAAAGAGTTAAAAGACAACAATAACAATAATAATGATAATAATAATAATAATGATAACAATAATAATAATAATAATAATAATAATAATAATAATAATAATAATAATAATGATAATAATAATAATAACAATAATAATACATAAAAAGGGGAAATAGGGAATCAAGAATCAGGAAATACATGATGGGAAGGAAAGGAAAGAGGTGAAAAAAGGTGGATCTACAAAGGTATGTGTGTAGTGTTTTCAGGAATAGACTCTCTCCAACTTTCCACAGTGCGGGGGTGTGGATCGTCTTACTGCAGAATTATGGCTAACTGGGCTCCACCTTTTGATGAAAATGTCTGTTTGGAGTCTCAAAGAGTATGTGATCTTTTCCATTTTATATATTTCCCACACTTCTCAGGCCACATATGGTATGTTGGGGGGTCTGGTTTCAGCCGTTTGATCGTGATGCATTTAATGGCTGCTGTTAACAAGATATGAAGTAAATATATTCTAGTCCTTCCCTCTATGCCATTAGGTATGGCCCCCGGTAGTGCCACCCTAGGGTCTTCCATTATATCCAAACCAAATACTTCCTTTAAGGCAATCTCATCTTTTGAAACAAAAGTTAACATTTTCATCATTTCAATAAAGTCACCACGACAGATCAGCAAGGAACACTTCAATAAACTAAGTATTCATGATTATTAATGATTCATTTGTCAGATTTTCAAAGTTCTTGTTTCATTTGCTTTTCTCTGATTTAACAGCTCACCACCCAGATGCCTTTGGTGTGCTGTCGGTTTACCAGACTCCCATCAGGCCATGGTCTGCCAACACCTCAGAGGGGCTTGAATCTTAATACAGCCTGATGCTTGTCGAGCTTCCAATCTGCTCCAGATTGCCGGTCTGTCTCTGAGAATAATGAGAGGCTGGTTCTGCCACAGAGATTTCCTCCAAGACCACTGGATTAGGAATTCACAGGAGACGCTGCATCGGCAAGACGGCAACCCCCCTTTTCTCTGCAAATCAATTCTAATTCTGCCCTCCTTGTCAATACCTTGCTCATCGCTCTCCTTCTCTCAGGCTCACTTTCTATTTCCCATCATGCCATGCTCCAGCCAAGTTACTCTGGTTAACTTGCTGACAGCAGCATGTGAGTATGTTAAGTGGGAGTTTCCCATGCATCAGTCTGCTCAACAAAGACTCTCTTGAAAGCTAATGAGGATGAATTTATCTGACTGTTTCCAGGATAATCCAGGTTTGTGCTCAAAGACTTCCCTCAAGGCTTTGGCTGCTGGTCTTCCCTGTATTTTGTTGTCATATCAGGTTCTTGTGTTTTTCTTCACATCAGTTGTCAGGTTACAAATGTCAGTGAGCAAGAGTACATTATTAAAGCAGAGAAATATCCTGAGGCGAAATATTAAAGCAGGGTCAGAGGCTGGCTTCCCTCCGGAGCTTCCTGTCAAACTTTAGTATTGATGTAACAGGTTATGTTACGGCGAAAGGTGAGACATATGTGAGGAACTCTCAGAAGACCAAATAATGATCGTGAAGGCTGCCTCTGCTTCTCTAAATTACCTTCAGCACACAAACAGGCTTTGCTCAGGGTAACATACAACGTAACTGGCAAATCAGAAAATCACAGAGCAGCAACTCCATGCTTTGATGGCCAAGACAACCTCCTTAAGTTTTCTCATCAGAATTGAGAAAAATAGTTTTTTAACTGAGCATGGCATGACTGTTGATGCCAGAGGAGCTGGTCTGAGTATTTCAGAGACTGCTGAGCCATAGGTTTTACATGCACAAACATCTCTAGGGTTTTTACACAGAATGGAAAGAGAAAATATGCCTTAAGAGGCAGCTCTCTGTGCGAAAATACCTCATTGATGCCAGACGTCAGAGGATAGAAAGGCAACAGTTACAACCATGATATGCAGAAAACCATTTCTAAATGCACAGCTCATCTATTCTTGAAACAAACGGGCTACAGCAGCAGAAGACCACATGGGGTGCCACTCCTGTCAGCTAAGACGGGCAAACTGGGGCTACAATTTGCAAAGACTCAGCAACATTTTAGAAAGACGATGGGAAAACTGTTTCCTGGTCTGATGAGTCTGGATTTTAGCTAGAGGCCCCCAACCATTGGGCCAGTACCAGGATGTAGAGACGATAGCACTAGGTCAGAGTAACTGAGACCAAAGAGTGTTTTATTTTGAAATCCTTGCATATCTGCCTATGAACATTGACTCCGTAGACTTTACACCCGGTTCTCCGCCTCTGTCGAACCAATCGAGGCCTTTGTTTAAAAAGGTTTCTTGTTGCTTATCCATTATTTCAAATAAGAGCTCTCCAGTGTTTTTTTGATGCAAACCACTGGCCAACAGGCTCTCACAAAAGTAGCTGCTTGAGTGCTTGTTAATCCCCAACTTACACAAACATAACTTCTTGAGTTGAAATAATTTGCTGACAGCTTGGTGCCGTCCAGCTCAACAATCTCCCATCTCCTATCCCATCTGTGAGAATAATGCGCGAATCACACTGTGCTTTGGATGTAGTTGAAAATATATTTGCTTCTGTCCAGAGTGTGTTAATGGAGGACACAAGAGTGCTTAACTTCCTGATGTGAAACTTAAAATTCAGGAGGTAGGAACTAATTAATACCCATCAATAATCAAAAATCATCAGATCAGCTCGGACCGAAGACCAAAGGATTAATGGATGAGTTTTTACAGCATAGGGAATTTGACCAGCTGTGTTCCTAAATGCCACTGTTATTCAAGTGATAAAATCATAGTGAGTCCACATAAAAGTCTCTTTACTGGGGTTTAAAAACAAGGCTATGGTTCCCTCTGATTCTGCACTATGGTGAGTGATAGTTTGCACATGTGCTTGTTTAATCTATGCCGTAAAGAATTGAGATAGTTTTAAAGCAAAAAGTGGGTCCAACCTCAGTCCTGACAAGGCATACTTTATGAAGTGGCCTAAACACAGATCAACATGTAAGGTCTGCCTCAATATCATTGCCTAAGCCTCCTTCCATCTGTGTCAAATGTTTACACCCGCACCTCATCCTGCCCTCATTCTCTTTTTTCCTTTTCCTACTCCATCCTACTATAATGGGTGCAGCGTAGTTACAGATGAAAGGATGTGGGATACTTTAGGAGGTGGTACTGCTGTGAAAAGAGCAGCCAAAGTAGCCCTAACAGGGCGGATGTGCCTGCTATCAAATGTCAGAATGAAGCTGTCAACCCTTGTAATCACCAAATTGTGGTGAACAAAGGCAGCCGCAGCTCTTCTGTCATTTCCTGTGGGTTATGAGGAGCAGAAGAGAGAATTGCCTGGCATGGGCACATCGTTGCGTACCTGCTTTTGTATCACCACCTGATTATTTTGTTTGCAGGAGCATATTTTGGGGCCTCTGACTCACCAGGTTTTATCAAATTTTCTGGATGGGGGCTTTTATCACAATAGCTCTAATAACTCCTACTTCCTCACGATGGAAAATGTGACGGCAAAGAGACATGACTGCTGGGAAATCTGAAAATAGATGTGAATTCTCGATGGGGGAACAGATTGTAGAACAACTCAAACAAAAACATCTTGTATGACGGATCGATAGTAGTGAAATTAAATTGCATACATAATATGAATAAATGAAAAGATTTTCTTATCTGTCAACAAGGGGAGGGTCAAATGACTGATAAGAAACATGCTGTTCTAAATATACCTTCAATAAAAACATCACGTCCAGACCGGATTGTGTAACTACAAAAGTGTACGAAAGATATCTGGAACAAGAACAGAACAGAACAAGGTAAATGAAACAACTAAAAGTGCATTTAACATTAATGTGATATTTTTCTCCAGTAAAAACAAAAAAAAACATCAGAATTCGCTGACAAGAATCAGATATAAAAAACACAGAATCATTGTGTCAGAGAATTATGTCAAATAGTGAGGCTGCAACATTAATACATTTTTCAACACATTCTCTGATATTTAATGGTTGAGGCTTTGCTTCTTTGCATCCTAAGCGAGTGAAACAAGCTCAGAAAGGTGTGTTATGATCTCCCAGATGTGTGCAAGAAAAAATCTGTGCCACAGATTTCAGACCAGGTTGAAGAAGGCTTACCCCCAAATTCCACTCCATGCGAAAGCGCAACGCAGCGTACTTGAAACGTACTGCGGAGCACTTCGCTCCCATTATAGTCTATCAGGCAAATTCCACTGCACAAGCTGCGCTGCTAACGCGCCGCGTTGCAGAAGCACCGGCGCGCCATGGCGCGAGAGATACGCTTCAGGTCTATTTTCTGCGCAGCCGCTTCCAAACCTCGTAAATTCACTGTCATTATGAAAGCACCAGACAGGAAGTCACCGTGTGGAGTAACCAGAAGTTTCAAAATAAAACGCAATGCATGGACTCTTGCACGTAAATTTCCTCAATTGTTTGTCATTACGTCAAAACCAGAGGCACGAGCATCAGGTCAGCAGTCGGTCAGAGGGTCCTAGAGGCAACACGACACCATGGACGAAGAAAAGTGAATCGTAGAGGTACAGAAATATATAAGATTGTATACATGACACCATCCATCTTTTCTACATGGACATAGACGGATAGAAGTTGAATACATCACGAAGCTGTGTGGTTGGGACCAGCCTCACCACTCCTCTCTTTAAGGAAAACACACCCCTGGACATACACAGGAGTGCATGATCATTCACGCTTTAAACAGTGTGGGTGCCGGGCATATACATGACACCTGTGTCAGGAGGAAATTTGGGAAAATTCCTGCACTTCACACCAAAACCCTTTGATAGGGCCTGAGTGTTAGCTTGATGCAAACACACAATTTACACTGCCATCAAAAACTGGTGGAAAATATATTCAGTTTAACTCAATTTTAATGAGAACAGACTGAACATCAGATGGGCTATTCAATATTTCACTGGTCTATAAGCTCGGGAAAGAGCTTATAGAAAGAGTTTGCGAAGGGTAAAACTATTCAAAAGCATATCCAGAAGGTGATTGGATGATTGTTCCATCTGTCATATTTATTAAAGACCAATCAGATCATATAGATGGCAGGTGCTACTGTACTACTATAGCCATTTCATAAATTCAACTATTGTCAAACCATGTTGAAAGTGGAGTGAAAATATCCATACTATGAGAAGTTTGCAGTGATTTTTCTTTTGGTAGAGGAACGTGCTCCAGATCTGATAAAACTGCCACTGAAGTTGTTAGCTTCTATGCTACTCACTGCACAAGCAGCCACATCCTGCCGTGATCTTGCTCCAAACCCCCACCTTCACCTGCTCTAAAGGACTCTGATTAGTCTGTCCCACAAGGCGGCTCATAATTACTCTGACAATAGTTGACACCACACACTTGAGAAATTTTTTGTACAAATGCTTATTATTGCCAACGGTATGGATCAGGAGAGGAAAATCAGACCAGAAATCCTGGCTTATATCCATCAAGTCTAAAGTGACCCAGTAAAGCTGAGACTGTCTGCTTCCATCAGGTAGGTAAACCAGTGACCTCTGTCAGGGGCTGAGATTTCCTTTTAGATGCACAGAGCAGTGAAAACACAGTCTGTCCTGCTTGTTTTGTCTCAGGAATAGCTAATGTTGGGCTTTACAGGAGAACAGCCAGATAATAAAGCTCAGTGAGGATCACCTCCACCGACTCTCCCCTCATTGTCAGATGCTCCGCTCCCTGGGAGTCGCTCGGTGTTATCAGCGATCATCAAAAGCTCTGTCAGGAGAGTGTGGAGCCGGGGCTTTCACAGGCTGTCCGAGACACTGCACACATCCAAATGAGACAGCCTTATTAATTCTTCAAAAGCCACACGGCTTCCTTTTCCCCCAGACTCATTTTGGTACATTTAGAGATGATAAAAGCTCATCCAGGGAGCTCTCCCGCCTCTGTCCGCTGTCTCCCACTTTTTCTTTCTCACACATACATCATGCATAATGCAGGCACATGCATTCAGCTGATCTGCTGGAGATATTACTTCCTGCTTTAAACTAGCTGTCATGTCTCAGAGTCTTTGTGGGAATAGAAATAAGGGCATCTCAGGGACAAAATGCAGAGTGAAAAGCTGCTGCATCTTGCACCTAGACACTGAAGATTTTCACAGCTGTGTTTTCTGCTGTTTTCTAGAGTAGGCTGATAAATAGTGCCATCAGACAGCTCTCAGTGGAAGAATGTGCTTGCATTATAACCCTACTTAAAGGTGCTATGAGGAGAATCTATTACCGCCGACAATAAGACTCTATTACCCATGAGCACGCGTGGCGACTGTCGTAATGCTGCATTCCAGTAACCTCGGAACTGGGAGTGCCATCTCCGACTTATCGGTGTTCCAGTTGAAGTCGGATGATCTACCAGGCTATTGTTAGCTGTTGTTATCACACCCTGCGTTGTTGTTCACAAATATCACATGAAGAATGTGATTATCACTATGGCAGCATTTTTGTAAATATAAGTCTAACTGATTTCTGATTATTACAGGAGCTAAATAACTGTTCACACTGGGGGCATCCATCTTTGATTGTCAACTCCGGGGTGGCGAGGTTTCACCTAGTTCCCAGTAGGAAATTCCGACTTCAGGGAACGTTCCAGTTGCAGTTTCCTATTCGGAACTCGGAAACTCCTACTTCCGACTACAACTGGAATGCACAAAAAGACGTGACTCAAACTAAAGCGTGTGTTTGTTGTGATGCTGATGAATGCCGTTCGGACTTTCCTCAGAACTCTGCATTGCTTTACAACTTCTTTTTTCAACAACTTACAGGGTGCAAAGCGACGAGGTAATGTATCTCTTTCTAGTTACGTAGCGGTAGTTTTTGATGTGTGACAACAAGCAATTTTTGGAAAACTTAATATTGTAGTTTGCCCTAGTTTTAATTGTCTTGTTCCCGAAGTTGAGTATCCAGGCCAGTCCAGCCCTGTCCGACCCAACCAGAAGGCTAAGGAATAGCATTTATAGATAACCTATTATGATGCCATAAAACTCATCTTAAAGTGTGCATTTCGATCAGGCATATATCTAAAAGTGAGACTTTTTGTGATTACTGAGAAACTCCTCACAGTCCCTTTAAAGAGGGCTGGAGCTGCAGAAGAAGATGTAGACAGGAGTGCCAAATAGGGGAGAAAAGTTCAGAAAATTCAATGAGCCTCACAGACAGGGACCCTCAGAAATATTGTCAGATCAGCCATAAATCTATTTGTATATCGACATAAAAGACCTTTGTTCACATTTGTTTGAAAACAGTGATGAGCAAAGAGGAAGCTCAAAAAAAAGGAGTGAGAAGGGCGTTTGCACAAAGTTTGAAGCATCCTTGAGATATGATGCACACTTGCAAAGGAACAATCTGGGGCTTCATGGCCTTGACACCTGACCTTGAAAGTTGAAGTGGCTTTATGGCTTTATGCACAAAAGTAAAGGTAAATCCCTTGTACGGCCTTTCTTGAGCGCTTGTGTTCACATTCACTGTTTTTCTTCAGTTTTATCACAGTATTGTTGCTGTTGTAAAGTATCTATCTATCTATCTATCTATCTATCTATCTATCTATCTATCTATCTATCTATCTATCTATCTATCTATCTATCTATCTATCTATCTATCTATCTATTTTGACAATTGAATGAAAGAGAGCTCTGCATTGACAGTTACACTAATTAATGCTCAAGTTTCCTGGAGATATTGTTAACATTTAATGCTATCCAAGCAGATTTTATCGTTTTTTTCCGTGTATATACTTCAAAAAAATGAACTGACTGGGAGACCGCATTAAGATATTTCGAAGGCCAGATGTGGCCCTTTAGCTCCCAGGTCCCTTTTTTTGTCATCGGTTTTCCAATTTCACCAGTGTCATTTTCCAAGGGCTCCCTCTTTTGCTTTTAACGTGTCCCTCCCACAAGCATGCAGTCAATGTTGGGAGTAATGCATTATAAAAGTAATGTGATTACTGTAATGCATTCCTTTTTACTGAAACGTAGCAATGTAAGGCATTACAAAAAAAAAGACGGTTAATATTTTACTTGGTACAAATGTCAGTGATGCAAGTTACAATGCATGTTTAATTTAACCTGAAATGAAGAGGGTTTTTTTTTTGTTTGAATACAAATTCGCCAAATACTACATGAGATCAGTAGAGGAGAAAAGTCCTCCAACAGGCCTCAAGTTACAGTATCTGTAACACAATTTACCAGAATTTTACCTTTTGTCTGTTTTTGCTATGCTTGTTTCTTGTATTGTCCCATGAGTATCAATGCGGCTATTATATCCTACTGCTTTTAGCCTTAAGCTGAACTGAGTCAGATAGCCACTACATCACCTTCACTGGATGCGTAATGAGCTTTTTTGAACGTAATGAGCTACATTAAGAATGACAAATCCATATTTCCTGTTGTTTTAACAAGAGTAACTTGAAAGTAATGTGATAACAGTGTTATGCCTTACATTTCAAATACAGTTATATCATAATGTAACTAATTACTCTGAAATGACAGCACAAGTCATAAATAATGGGTTACATTTTTGAAGTAACTAACCCAACACTGCATGCAGTGGACCATACCTGGCTCAAGGCTGTTACCCCAAATCCTCTGTACTGTTGCAAGGTTTAGCACAGTTAACCAGTGGAGCAGCTTAACAAGAAATGTATGTTTGAAACAGATCAAATTATAGTCTAAAACAAAGCTATAAACTTGTGAAATATGACATAGTATGTGACAGTTTTCACTTTCTTTGCTCTTATTTCCACATAGGGACAGACCAGATGCTGTTCAATGCAATTCAATTCAGGGCAGAGATGAGCAGCAACTTATTAGGGGAAAAAATACCATATTTTGATGATTAATGACCAAAACAATAGCAAAAAGGTCTGTAATTATATTTATAAACTTATCTGATGGATGAATGTGTGTGTTTTACTGAAGTTTTCAAAATCACACAGCTGACCCCACAGAAGTGCTGAAAAGATCTGCAGATTCTGCAGACAGATAGGTCATGGATGAGGAGTAAACCAGCTGCACAACAGACCAGACTTGTTTTTAATGTTGCCATTAGTAGTGAGGAGCCCAAAGTGCTTCCATGGAGGAGCTTTGCCTGTCTTACATTTTCTCAACGTGTACTTCATGCTGTTGAATGAAAGAGCAACGGACACTGAGTATGACTGGAGTGCCCTCTGTTGGATTGGACAGTCCAGTGTTTGAGGTGGGACAGTTTATTTCCTATTCGAACACATATTTAAAGAAGAGATTTTAAACCCCATGCTCCAACAGATATTGGAAAATCAATTACAGTTGTCAACAGAAATATCAGAAGAATCTTTGGTGATTTGACATTTGCTGTTTTTCAACTTAGGAGTTCAGAAATGAAGGACATAGAGTTTTAATTCTGAAAGACAAGGCCGGTTTCATCCGAAAATAATCTAAGAGCCATTAAAGCCATAGGAATTAAACTCCAGCCTGAGCTGTTTGAATAGCAGGGAACAGAAGGGGGACGACAAAGTCCTGAAATTCATTACAACTTTCTCTTGCATTCTCAATTGCTCAACATTGGATTATGCGTGGAACATCAAAAGCTTTAATTATCTTAATTACTCCTACACTTGAAGAAGGGGAAGCTCCTTGAAACCAAAGGAAAATGTGTGAGTGTCTGTGGAAGAGCCGCTCGTTAAAATGCACATAATTTGAATGTTATATGAGAACCTTAATTGGTGAATTCATGCTTATCAAGGGGCCCCCTTCATTATGATTCAAGAGCCTCCTTCATGGTGGCCATATTTTTTACATAATGAGTGTGATTCTTTTTCCTCTCTCAGTGTAAGATCTAATTACAGAGACCTGCTGATCACCCCCACCCCACCTACACACCCAGAGCCAACGGGGATGTACCTGTTTACAGAAGGCAACAGAGGAGGGAAACTCATTTCTTCACTTATGACAGAGTGTTCAGTATTTGATAAGCATTGGAATCCAATCCTATAATGTCATATTAATCTGGTTATAACACTCAAGTCATGATGACTAATTCAACTGCTCATCTTCATATCCAACTAAACGACAATATTCCATCAGACTCCAATAATTGACCATTAAAATTGCAAAAAGCTGCAGAAGTAATGTTTTAGAGCTTTTCTGTAATCCATGAAAGTATGAAGAACTTTGAAGGACTTAATAACCAACAAGTGCCCTCAAAGCTGTGAAACGGATAGTTCATGAACTTTTGAAGTGAAGAAGTTACTTTTCCACCACTTTACCATTACCAAGCCCCTTTGGGTACTGCTTTGCTATTTGGCATGGCCAGCCTGTCCAGATAAAGAATGAAGCTTCAATTTTCATAATAGGTGAACTTGCTGAAAACATACTCTATGTTTGTTGTTCCGGGGGTGAGCTAAGCCAGAATAACAATCTATAAAAAGATTGTAAGTTGATCCATATGCTTGCCTGTGCTGAGTACTGAAACAACAGGCAAAGTGAGTTGTAAATGTTTTTAGTGCAGCGAGCACTCACTGTATGCTGTTTTTGTTACTTGTTTCCAGCAAAGGTTCTAAAAATAATTTTAAGATGACCCCATGTGCATCAATTTATAGTCTAGATTCTGTGCTGACTGTGTCTGTACAGATGCAGAGCTGATCTCCATCTCTGTGGCTAATGTTTAAACCTTTAGCATATGTTTGGTAGAGGTTATCAAAAAATTAAGTGATACTTATTATTAAAAAGAAAAAAAACAGAACAAATCAAGTCATTGTTTGAATCTGTTAACATTTCAGGGACTAGAGAAAACCTCAAACAAACCATAAACCAGATATTTTCTTAGAGTGGGATTTAAAGGTTTAAGAAGCTAATAGTTGGTTAAGTTATGACAGAAAAATGTCATAATCAATTAGAAAGGGCAGGAGTGTTTGTAAATAAATTACCAATCAAAAATAACTCAAACACAGGGTGCTTGTTCAGGGGAGTAGTTAGCAACCAGGCACGTCCCTTTTACATGCTTCTGCCAGTTCGGGTTCGAATCCAACCTGTGACCAGAGTGTCTTCCCCCACTCTCTCACCTCCTTTCACAAGGCTATACACTGTCTCTCTCCTGTCAACAAAGGCACAAAAATGCCCCAAAAAAACCTAGATGATACGGATTTTGAAAAACATATTTTTTGATGAATAACACACACACACACACACACACATACACACACACACACACATATATATATATATATATATATATATGTGTGTGTGTGTGTGTATATACATATACATATACTGATCATGATGGTAATAATAATAACAGCTTTAAGCTTTTTAAACATTCAAGTCCTGCACAAAGAAAATATCAGTTCTGTTGATTTGTTTGCTGGTTTTTCAGCATCTTAAAACTTTGACAGGAACAAACAATGGCATATTGTGTTTTTTTAACACATAATGCATTCCTACATTAATTGACCTCTGCCAAACAATCTAAATGTCTTGAACTATCCCTTTAACATTAATAGCTTTCAAAACGCTGCTATTGAACCTAGGGAACATAATGACAGAGAAAACAAAAGAATAACATAAAAAAATCTGCGTAAGGCTTCTGATTTCATATTTTTGACATGCATTTTATCTATTTATCAGACTTCTAATGTGCAAATGAACTAACTCTGGATTCAAATGCCTTTTTGACATCCCAGAGTCCCACTGAGTGCAGAATTCTGCCAGATTTAGGTAATCTTGGAGATTGAGGCTGAAGCATGTTAATCTGACTCACAGTCGAGCTCTAATGCAGGGCTGAGCAGGATATTTTTGTGTTTCTGTTTACATGAACAGAAATAAGTCTGGATGATTAAAATCTGAGCATCGAGGTCTTGGTGCATAAGTGAAATATTTGGGCAAATCCATATTAAGAATCCAGAATCCCTCAGTGGAGCGATCACAGTTAAATCCAGACGGACAGACGAACGTAGAATCAGCCACAGACAAAAGGCTTCAGACCACGACAACTGCCTCAGCGAGCGCTCTGCCCTCTTGTCTCAGGAGTGTGTTGGATAATGTGTGGGCCTCACCCCGAGGTGCGAGGTCTCACTGCAGGGCTAGCTGACACTCGTGCAGGTCGACCCCGTCGGGCACAAAGCCCAGCTGACTTGCTCGGCAGAGTTAAGCCAGCAGCGAGTGCCAGTGGGGGTTAGAGGTTAGCATAAGCCGCTCTGGGCCACCGCAGCCCACTGACTCCGAACAGCAGGGTCAGCTGTGAGGGGCCACGGGACCCTCAGTGAGGTGATACACGTAAACACAAACACGTCAACAAGGGAGCCATGACGGGGAGAAAACAAGAAAAAAGAGGAGGGGACATACATGAGGATTATGACAGTTTACAGCCAGGAGCGGGGGGATTTGATCAGAGTGGCACAGATTACACCGAAGCACACAGCTCAGTGTGGACGCTTCAGAGGTTTTCCTCACTCCCTTAGGTCAGATACTCCCATGGAGGTGTGCTGGCCTTCACTTGCTTGAATACAATTTATTTTTTTAGCTAATCTTTGATGGAAAGCTGCCTCTTTTAGTGGAGTAAAACGGGAAAACAAAATTATGGGAAAGAAGGCTGAGTAATGCACCACTAAGCTGAAGGCTGTTACCAAAGCAGAGAAAGCTGGAATGATCCAATTAAAACCTGTCAGGATGTTTCGAAGTCCATGTTTAAAAAAAAGAAAAAGTGCATTTTGAATGGTAAACGACACTGTCTGTGAGCGCGCACCATTTTGTGCCATTTTACTTAAATTTACTTTGCTGACCAAACGCATCAGTAAGCGCTGACCGTCGGGATGAAGGCTCTGCTGCACCTCCCCTTCTTCGTCGCCACTACTTTCGAACAAATTCAACACATTGCCTCGTCGGTGTCCAAGGGCTCACACCTTGTTGATTCTGCTTAAAATCCAAAATATTCCCACACTGGGACTGTGGCATTAAGCCTATGAACTATAGCTTTTTGTGCCTTCATTCATACTAGAGTTTGTTTCCTTGTTACTCCTCAAGACCCTCACCTCAGCTCTGTGTGTGTACGCACGAGTGGCCCTGCCCTTCCAACAAAGATTGGATGAATGACAGATGCTCACTCCGCTATAAATTCGCTATAGAACCAACACACCCAGATGTTGAGAAAGTTGCACAGAGTGCCCCATCTTCTCATCCACTCTGTTTGGTAGAAAGAGAAGAGGAAAACAAACATGCATGCACATGTCAACTATCGAGGCGAGCAAACTTACCAAGGATGTTTTTATTTATCGTGCGGTTAATTGATTTTTTGATTATCGTGACAGGCCTATCCACACCAAAATCTGCCTCCGGAGATTTTATTTTTTTCTACATTCATTCAAAACATTGTCTGTTAATGCCTTAAATACCAGTTAATTATTCATTTGAAATGAAAAAGGCTCATTTCATCAGTAAGGCTGCATCATATGAGGCCATAATGTTCTCTGATGATGTACAGTGTTGGATTTTGACAGTCTGAGTGATTGTTTCATAATATATTTACATAATTTTAACATTTTTACAATCAATTTTACTTGTCGTTCAGACTTTTTTAGAGTCTGTTTCTTGAATGCCAAAGGAAATTTAGTCCATATTTTCCCAATATGAAAAAAAACAAACATTCCGGTTTGTTTGTCCACTAGATCTCATCATATTATTAATCATTGTTGTCCCTCTACTACAGTGAAGTCAATGTAAAAATAATAACCAGCATTTGAATGGCCAAAAATGTTCAACCGAGAGGGAACTCCAGGGAAAAGAATTTGTCCAGCATGTCTGTACAGCCACAGTAAACAGAGTGAACTTGGAAAAGAAAGCTTAAATATTAGACTTTCAATCAGAAACTTACTCCATTCTTGTGTTTGAATTAATGTGAAAATGCATAATGTACTCATGCAGGCAGAAATAACAAAGCAGACTCAGTGTTATTATTGTCATTATTATTAAATGTGTGAGCTGTCCATTTACACAGGTATTTGTTCTACTTGGGCACTCCAGCAAATGACACCATGACTAGTGTGGCAGAGATGCTGCCAATATGCATTTCATTTCATCTCAGCTCACTGACTGGAAAAAACATTATGAAATCAAGAGCAAACACATGTTTGCCCACATATTAATGAAGCTGCGGTCGCCAAGAGACGGAGCGGCGATACTGATACATCTTTTTAGCCCCGGGCATGCTAACAGCAGTGTCAATTTCTTATGTGAGTCCCTGAAGGCTGCCGGCGTAGAAGGTACTTCAGATGGAGATATGGGCGTGGTGTGTGTGTGTGTGTGAAGTGGTGGTGGGGTTAGAAGGTGTAGGGCTCCTCCCGGAATGCCGCCTCTCTGTACCAAAAGATAATTGTCTCCTCCTTACCCCGAGAGGCGGGTGTATTTCTGTGACCTATACCAGGTACTCTTCCCCTCTCGTGCACATCCCGAGATGTCACCGCGGTTTGCCGTAATTACTTGTGCTGATAGAGGTGAGGGAGGACATTTGCATCAGATGAAGCTCGGAGTGGCTGGGTCTCCCCAGCTCGCCATGTGCAGCTTTTAATGTCAGCGTAATCTCTAAAGGTTAGCGTTGGCAGCCCTCCTGTATATCTGCACGACGAGCTGAATCAGTGGTTTGGAAATAGGTTTGACTTTGAGTTCTGGGAGACTGAGGAGCACACACTGTCACAAACAGGAGGAGAAAAACCCAGAGAGAAACTTGGTGTATCTTCTCTTAATCGTATCTTTTCAGTGTACTTGCACACTCAGACTGTAGAGGAGATTGGCAGGGTCAGGCCCTGATTTCTTAACACAGCACCCCCCTCTTTAGACTCTCTTTAGGCCTGGAGATAAACACACAGAGTGAGAGCTCTTTTCTCTTCTATCTGAGGAGGGTTTCCTTTTAAATCTGCCCAACTCAGCTGTAGTTTGCACTCATATTTCTTATTTTAAAATCTGCTAGCCTTTAAAATTCGCACAAATCTCCCATGTTAACCCTTTAACTACCAGCTCAACTGTTTGGCAGAAGTCATCAATAATTAAATTAGGGATATTTAACATTTTAAAACATAAATCAAATTATTGTTTTATTCTGTTAACACCTCAGGGAACAGAGAAAACTAAAACAAACCAAAAACCAGATATTTTCTTGACGTGTGATTTAAAGCTTTAAAAGGGCAACAGCTGATTGTGATGACATAAAAATGCACAAATATTTTGGATAAAAATCAATTAGAAAATGTGTTTGTAAAAAAAAGTTGCTGAGTTTGACAAAGGCACAAAAATGTTTTCGATAAATTTTAGACTATATATAAATCATCATATCAGTAAATGGTTAAGTATTTAAAATCATAATGATAGTTGTAATAATATTAGCTTTTACCTTTTTAAACCTTAAAATCCTACACCAACAAAATATCAGTTCTTTTGGTTTGTTTGCAGATTTTCCTGTATCCTAAGAAATTGACGGGAACAAACAATATGTTATGTTTTTCAGACATTAAAAATATTCCTGAATGTACTGACTTTTGCCAAGCAGTTGAGCTGTGAGTTAAAGGGTTAAAACTGAATTCAGGAGTGCAAAGAGGCTGCAGTTACTCGAGTTTCCACTAGAGGCTGCCTGCAGAAGCACCACAGCTCATGTATGCACTCCATGTTAAAACATTTTCATCATTGAACTATGTGTGGTATTTTGAGGTAAAAATCAAAGTGGGTGGAGAAGTTCCTTGATTTCAGGAATTTTTTCATCTGATTTGATATTTATGATGTTAGTGTTGCATTTTTCAGGCATAGCTGATACAACTACAAGCAATAGCAGTTTTGCTGTTTGTCAGGAGGCTCAAGTTCTGCCACAAGTCCATTGCTTTATCAGATTTTAATCTACTACAAATTACTACAAGACAATGACCTTAATGGAATTTTTATTTAAATAAGATTCCTCAGGAGGGTGTCCAGACTCAGCCACAGAAACAGGGCACGGAGCATCCCGAGAGATGTCAAAGGAGATCTGCTGCTTCTTCGCATCAAAAGAGGTCAGGTGAGGTGGTTCAAGCATCTGGTTAGGATGTTTCCTGGTAGACTGCCTCAGGAGGTCTTCCGTAAACTGGGAGGACACCCTGAGGCAGAACCAGAACCTGCTGGAGGGATTATATATCCTGTCTGGCCTGAGTACAGAAAGTATTGCAGGGGAGAGAATCTGGGTTGAATGATTTGGCCTGCTGCACTGAAGAAGAAGGGAATGGAAGGATGTTTGTTGGTATCTACAAATGCATGTGAAATATTCACTTTCAAAATTGTTTAAGATTACACATAAACTCTGATGCATTTTATACACTCAACATCACAGATATCTTAGTCTTCAAATTACTGTTGACCACTTCATAGAATACTTAAATGTAGAAATTCCTGATTCTAATTAATTCTGTTAACTGCAACAACAACATTTCTCTGGGAGCTTTATGAGAACTACAAAGTGTTAGAAAATGCAGCTGTATGAGAATGCATTTTTAATACAATCTGAGCTGAAAACGTACACATTGTTGAGTAGCGATAAAAGGTGGGACGAACTTCCAGGGGCTTGGGCTGAGAATGATAATGACCTGCACATGAGAGAGCTCAGGGTCTATACAATTTATTGATCAGATTGAGCAAAATAACCAACAATAATCAACATTAACCTTACACCAGCTTAGACTGATGACAGGTAGACAGGAATCACACCTTTAGGACGGTGTGCGAGCAATTTTTAATACATCATCCAGATGCATCATTTAAGTGTAAATCCTGTTTTATACTTGCTGCACCCCAAAGCTCACAGGTGCTCACACGTTCATGGCCAATGTGACAATATCCTGTCCTGCCCCTTGGTTAGGGCCTGTGTGGCTGCCTGTCTGTGCACATCCCAAAAACTTTGACATGGAGATTTTAACAGGTGTGCAGAGCTGCTGCAGTTAGTGGTTAGAAATAACACTCACGTACACCCCCCTTGTCTTGCTGCTCTTGATTTAGTGACCATGCAGACCTTCTTCTCCTCTTACATCTCAGTGGTGCAGGTAAACACGATATCTTCCCCGTGCTGTCAACAAGCAATCGTCCTCAATAACTTTGGTGCTACGAATGCAACTGCCCTGAAAATATCAGTTTGTGACAAGAAGAAAGATAAATGGAGTATAAAATCTCCTCCTTTTTTATCTGAGACACATAAAAACAGTCCGGGGGAGCAGATAGTCTGAGAGGCCGATTCCTTCTCAGTTAACTTATTTTACCTAGAAGAAACTGCTTGTTTACCAGATCATTTTGGTCTATTTCTTGCATAAGTGATATTTTTGCAATGTGTTTACTGCTCATGCTTATTGTGTGGTAATGATTCAACTAAAATTTATTGTGCAGGCCTGATTCAAAACATATTTGTGTTGCTTTTGCCAATTTAACTGAGTCACTGACAGTCACAGAAACGCAGCGTGCCAACGTTCATCCTCAACAATCATGCTGGTATCACAACAAGAGAGGGAGAGAAACCGACAGGCCGTAATTTAGCTCCATCTTAGGATCCACTTAACAGTTGTTCACAGATGCGGCAGAGGTGAAACATCTCCCTGTCTGGGTGCCATCTTCTCTGTTCCACCCTCTCCCACTCCTGGAGATCTGAATCCCACACCTCCCAGAGCACACGCGCCTCTTCATCACACTCTCTCCTTTCTCCTCCTCTGTTTTTGTTCCTGGGATTCTGGTGACATTTTCAAAGTGCCAGATCCTTGCCTTGAGACATTTGTGCATGTGCCCACACCTCTCCCCACCCCCTCCCCCCAAACACACACACACACACACACACAAACAGAGTGAGCAGGCATACACACTCGTCGCCTGGAGCCGGGCCCCTCTGTGCTTGTCTACCTCAGAGAAGCTGGATTTTGGCATAGAGAGGAGGCTCCAGTGGATTCTGTGCTCCGCCTGCCAATGGTACTCTTTTGATCTGCAGCCAGCTGATGACAGATCTACATTAAGCTCATAGTCTTCTCTCCCTCGCTCTGCCTCTCTACTCCTCTCCTCCGCCCTGACACCGGGGCGAAATGTTGCTGTAAGTCCACAAGCATCAGTGAGAATCGACATCTCCAGGGGTCGGCCCCGCGAGTCTCCTCTCACACCGAAATGAGAGGATTGAAGAACCCTGAGTGGGTTTCGGAGATCGCAGAGGAAAAACCATGTGGGTGTGAGCCAAAGATAGAGCCAGACCAACAATCCAGGAGAAGGCTGAGCACTTCTCTGATGTGCACCTTCAAGCTCTGGAGGAAAAATTCATCATCTGACATTCACATACTGAGATGATGATCATGATTTATGTAACTGGCTGCCCTTGTGGTTCACCTAGCTGAGGCTGCACCCAAGATAAAGCTCTTTGTAGCTCAACATCTCCTCTGCTTTGTGCAGATTTCCCATTTCTCCTTAGAATTTAAGATTCAGGGATGGAACCACTTTGGCAAGGTCAGGATATGGCTTTAACATATTTTAGATTAGACTCTTGGCATATTTTTACACATCAAATATCAAGACACTGATGACATTTCTCACATATACTTTAGCATTTTGAAAGCATTTTACATTTTGAGGTAAGAATATTCAGGATGTGAGTCCTAATTTCAGACTAGGCCTGTCACAATATATCGGTTGGAATGATAACTGTTTTAAAAAAAATACAATCATCACTCTGGGCTTATAATTGGCATACTTTAATACTGTGGGACTATTTGCTTCATTACAGGGGGCTGTTTATTCTTCCATCTGCGGTATCCGAGAAATATAGGCAACATGGTAGGGGGTCTTCTCCACAGAGTAAAGCGCACACACATTCACACAGAACAACGCAGACCACACCATGTACAGTCTGTTTGCAATAGTCTCCCTTCTCTGCAATTTCCTGTCCATAAACAACAACATAATGTTGTGTGTTTGCTCTACTGATAATTGTTTTCCATGTTTAAGCCTTGACAAAGACTGTGTGCTGGCATTCATCAGATTGACCTGATCTAGAGCTGAAGGGGGGGTATCCTGTTTTGGAGCCACAGTATTTACCTGCTGAAATTCAGAGCCAAGGCTGTGTATTGAAACTGGACCTTTTTTTTCAACATGCTGTCAGTGGTGACATCTTGTGGATGGAGAGGAGAAATACGGTGATTTTGACAAAATAGTGCATTAGATTAGAAGATTAGAAGATTGCTGACTACACCTTTAAAAAATCTTTAGCTGAACTGAATAATTCACTTGACCAGTTAGAGATACAACAGATTATAACTGAGATCAGAGCCTTCTATAAACATCTCTGATTTTTCTTTTTTTATTCAGGCACACAGTGTGTGTGAAATCATGGTCTCAATTTTAGGAGTGATTGAGGCTGCAAATCTTGAAAATGCATTTTAAACACATTATTTTGCTTTTTAATGATTCCATTGCAGCGAGGAGAAAAAAAAAGTAAACAAATAACTGAATAAATGAAAAACACCTTGTTTTATGACATTTAAGTCTCATCAACATTGTCATTTAGTTGACTTTTTTAATCATTATGTAGTTATTTTTGCTTTCTAGTACATTTTTTTCAGACAGTCTTGGCTGCATGCAGTCTCTTCACTTATATTCACATTTCCCTCTGCAACAGACAAAAAAATAGGCTGTCTATTAATTTGACAAATTTTTTTTTCACAATCTTCTAATAAATATAATACCGTTATCATGATTTGTTTTTATCCATAATTATTATGAGGTGAAAATTCAATATCCTGACAGCCTATCTCAGACATCTATATGCTGTTTTTGGTTCAAATCTGATCACAGAAGCTCCAGACTTGACTCTTGTCTCTGGTTTATGACCACTTTGACAACATCAGATTATGGAGTTCAGATATTTTAGATAAACCTGATGTCATTTTCTAAATGTCAAATCATGCAGCTGCTGCCAGCAAATAATGCCAGTACTAAAACTTCCCAAATTGACAAGCTGTTACCCCAGAAGCATTATATGTGCAGTATCCTCTGACGACTTTTAGCAGATATCTACATTAACCCTTAAGGGACTGCAATTGTAAGGGTTCGCCAGTAAATACATTTGTATTTTTGTTCATTCTGATGTCATTTCTTGGAATATCTTCAAATACCTAATATCTCTATAATCCTTACAACTTAATCTAAAATGGTATACATATAAATAAACCATAAAAATTAGGTAAAGGTGTTTAAATTGTGTTATAAATTAGAAAATAGAAAAATCGGAGTTTTTTTCATTATATTTACTAAATATGCACACAAAACACCTTGATCGAAATAATTTCCAAATGTAGAAAAATAAACAAAATATTTCTGAACACACCAGTAGTGATTTGAACAAAATACCTATTTTAGTTTTTGAGATATGATCATTTTTATGTAAAAACTACAGAGGTGTTTTTTTTTAGTTTGATCACTACTGCAGAACCAAAGCAATACTGAACATAGAAACTTGAACAAAATATTTCTCAACAATATTGTTTCAACTATATACATTTTCCATATACATATATATACATTGCACATTTTAAACAATACACATTACATAGCCTATATTTTATTTTACAAAGAACCATTGTGGAAGTCATCATGGCAGAAAAAACTCTCTCTCACACACAATCTCACACTAAATCACACAACTTTCTCTCACCAAATCAAACAACTTACTCTTCCCAAATCACACATTCATACAGCACCTAACTCTCCCTATCACAATTTTAATCAATCAGCCTGTCAATCTATCTATCTATCAATGAATCGATCTCTAGCTCTCTCACTATATGACCTGCTCTTTCCAACCTACACATTACAAAGGTCCTTTGGCGCCACACAGTGGTGGCGCAGGAAAATTCGCGGGTGATTTTACTCGAGTAACACAACGTAATGACGTAAATGGAGACGTCACATGAAAGACAGAAGTCTATGCTTTTAGCAGCAAAAAGAATGAGCATTCTAGCTAATGTTGTTTTTGAGTTATATCAGTTTAAGCAGAACTATGTAGACAGCGCGGTGGGCGGGGCCGCCGGCAGGAGGTCAGTCCCTTGAGGGTTAATAATTCAAATCTGGTCTCACAGACTCAAACATGACTCAGGTCTGGAGTATATCTGGACCACTATAACACTGTTAGATGATGGACTGATATAGCATTTTTTTCTTGAATGGTCAATGTCAATCTGAAGACAAGGCTGAGCAAAGCGGTGACATTTGGGAGAACATGCAGAGTTGGCATTTCACATTTCACCGTATTTGACGACTTGTCTGCACCATCAGGTACATTAACCCGTCTTCATCTGTTGGTGTTTACCTGTGATCAAATTTATGGACTCTGTGGAAGAGGTGGTTGCATTTTCAAGGTCCAAGCTCTGACCTGGGAACAAGAACCCGATTAAAACAGAAGGAATTATTATCATTATTGCTTCCTTACTTCCTCTCCAAAATAATTGTTTTTATGGCTTTTACACACCCTTCCAAAACTCACCAAAATCCCTAATGATATCAAGCCTGCAGAAAATGTTCATATTTCAGTGCCCCTATGCAGAGCCCTGAATAAATGCTTCCACAGTACACCCTAGAAAGACACTACAAAGCAGCCCCTCTACTTGGTTTTGGGTACATACATGAAACAAACAAACAAACAAACAAAGGAAACAAAGCCCATCAAACTCGCTTTCAGGCATGGTTCAATCAGAACTTGAAACATCCACCCTCCAGTCTCCAATGCAAGCCCACACAGACTGGGCTATTCTGAGATAAAGAGGTGAAATTAACATTCAATATATTTCAGCACTAAAGCCCTAATCAATAAAAACCAGGACTGCACAGATTCTGCTGAGAGCGCTCTGTATTTATGATGTCTAAACTTACACTCTATCAATGATGGATTCATCTTTGTGTGGATGTTGACTGTGAGGGATGAGTCCAAAGTGAACTCTGGTCAGAGTGACTCACACTTAAAACCAGACACTTAGTTTAATGTGTCAGACTAACCACAGACACTATTTCATAACACTCCATCAGTCCAGGGGAGAATTTCAAGCAGAAGAAACTCTGCTGAGCGGTTTCTTTAGCCTGAGAAAACATGGGAGTGAATTTGTTTTTCTGTAATTGGTTCCATAAAAAAGCAGCCAGGTTTGTATTCTTAGGCATTCACCCCTCTGGTACAGTTCAAAATTAATTAGAAAATGAAAAGCTCTATAAACAAGGGGGAAGTCTGATGAGTTTTCCTCTTCTGTGCCTGAAAAATAAAGGAATTCATCCCCAATTATGGCTGCAGAAAAGCTTCCAGATCTGTCAAAGTAATTCAGATGATGAAAACTAAACTGAACTTCTGACGAAAACATGAAAAAACAACACCAATCATCAGCATAACGACTTCAGAGTCTGTGAGTTTTCCTCAATGCATATGTGCAGAAGTTGTTCTCCATGTTTGTAATAAAATGCACATTTTCCCCAGGTGAGAAGTGCTGGTGAGACACAGTGCTCCCTCGTGCAGCAGAGGGAGAGCAATCACACAGATGCACGTCTAACAGCTGCAGATGAACGAAGAGTGACGGACGGTGATGGAGCCGCACCATCACAAACACACAACCAGCTGTTATTTCTAAAGGGAATCATCTGCTATTACGCTACATCCTGCAGGAGAAACTTGCTTTGGCTTTATGTGGCGTGGCAGAAGGATTTATGCGAGGTGCTTCTTTGTTCTGAAGGTGAAATCATCATTTCTAAGCCCTTTTAGGATATCATTTTTGAAGAGGAGGGGGTAAGAGCGTCAGCCAGCGTTCATGGAGGGCGGACTGTATTGTTTGTGTTGTCATTAAGGAGCCATCCTTTGATTCAGCAAGGTAAAGCCTCTGTGTGGGCTGAGAATTGGCACTCAGCCTGTCACATTACCATTCAAATGGTCACTGTAAAGAGCCTGTGAGGGGGTCACGGCCCACCTCAGCAGAGGAGAGAGGACTATTATGTTGCAGCCGTAAAGATCATTTACTGTATTCTTGTAGGGCGTGGAGAAGAGACAGAAGCACAAACATGAACGTCACATTTCTATTATCGATTTGAATTCAGCTCATGTACATTTTCAATTCAACTTCCTTTTGAAATAAGACCTCTGACATCCCAAACAACTGCTTTTCATGTGGTGGATGGAAATGGGACACAAGATATGTGGGAGTAAAACACCAGAGTCAGAGGAAATGTAAGGAATGAAGGAAGGGAAACAAACATGCAGATCGTTATGTGGAAAACTCTAAAGGGGAAACCAAAACTGAAGTTGGGACCTAAACCACAGATTAGCTTCAGAGACCAGTCATCACAAAAAGAGCTGGCTCCCAGGGGACAGACCCTGCTTCCACTGTGACACCCAACGAGTAGAGACTGAGCTCCACTTCCTCACATCCCACCTTAATTATCAGGGAGTGAGAGAGAAAGAATATCCCCAAGTAACGCACACACAGTCTGAGGCCCTGTCCACTTAAAGACAAAAACATACTTCTATTTTTCAAGTTTTCCATAACCACGGTATTGATTCAAGAAATGTGTTCGTCCACATAAGTACGCCAGGCCTGCAAGCTGCACTATAATGCAGCCATGTATACACCAAAACCAGAGAAGAAGAGAGTCAAATGTGTCATGTAAACACAATAAAGAGAAGATGACTGCTGACCAATGACCACGTGAGCTTCTGCCGCTGGTCACCAATTAACCTAATGATCATGTTTTTGGTCTGAGGGAGGGGACCAGGGTATCTGGTGGAAAAAAACACATGCACAGGGAGAGGCTGTGTAGCTAAGTCTGTATAAGGTCTGGGAACCAAACGGTGGCCTTCTTGGTAACTGAGGAGATACAAACTGACTTTCTGGGGTACTGCCACCAGCTCAGGCAGTTGGTTACACAAGGGAAAGGGTTGGTGTCCCCTTCCTCTAAGTGCGGCCCTCCACATCACTAAATGTGGCCCGCTATTCATACCCAAAAACCAGCAGTTGTACATAAGAAGAAAACTCAGATTTCCAATAGAAATAATTCTATGTAATCTAGACTGATCTTTTCATTAGTTGACCATGACCTTACTTTGCTATAATAGTGTCTCTAAATCTCTTTTATGAATCCTTTGAACATTACATCGAGTATTACTTAATACTAAAATGTATAATGGCAGCAGCAAAATATTTGAGCTTTACAAATTTGAATGACACTCATCATTTTATTAATTTTAAAATAGCTTCATTGGCTTTAATTCCATGTATGCTAGCTAAATGTGCTTGAATTCTTTGTCAAGTTCATTTGATTATGCATGATAAATGGTAATATATGAATATTGGTATTCTAATTTTGTGAGAAATTTATTTTCTCATATGTTGTTCATCCAACATCTTTTTCCTCATCAAGAGTTCTGAAAATTTGTAACAATGTGGCCCTCAGGCCAGGAAAAATGGTTTTATGTGGCCCTCTTGGTAGGTAAAGTTTCCCACCCCTGCTCTAGACCCTTGGAAAGTATGGTTTACATGTAGACCTCTCCAAATGAAGTTAGCTAATGTTGCTGGAGGTGCAGAGGAGTCATTTGGACACAGTCCTGAAAAACCTGACCAATGAGCCAGCAACCCTCTTCACATGAAACAAGGGCACTAGAACAAAAATCAATAAATGGTGCTATTGAGACTAATTCAATGTTTGACAGTCAACAAGCTCAACCTGGATTATTGGGAATCTAAAATAGGGGAATCAATGTTGATTTCAAAAGTAAAATAAGAAATTAAGTATCTTTAACCTGCTACTCACTAACCTGAGATTATTTACAGACACTATTACTGTTTTTGCCAAAAGTTCATTTTTACGATAAATTTAGAATCAAAGTTCCAGTTTCAAGGCAGTTTATCAACAGCATAATGTTCAGCCAGGTTCAATTCTGAGCAAATAGAGCATGAAGAAGAATATGCTTCAGGGGACGGAAACCTTTTGAATAAAATTCTGCTTAAACAGCCAGCTGAAAATATTTGTTCAGCCTTTTGTTGTCTTTGTCACTAAGGACTGTGATGTTCTTCTGCTTATCAGAAATTTGACAAACTCTGTCATCCTGGTCATTCTTGTTAGATAACACAAGAAGATGAAGAGAACCATTGAGTTGAAGGAGGCACATAAAAATTATTTGTGTGTTCAAATTAATCTTAAAATTTCTCAATCCTGTTTTTATATCAGACATTTCACAGAAGACCAACAGTTCCATGGATTTGAGATGAAAAAGTGCTAAAATGCTGATATTCATTTCTGTTTTGCAGAACTCAGTAGATTCTTTTTTTCTTTCTTTCTTTATTTGAGTAATCTCTGGTTTTCATTCAGAGTCAGAGGAGACTTCTTTCACTCCTACACCTCGTCTCAGAGCTGCATTTCCCATCCTCTTGCCATTTCCTGTGACAGGCGTGCGTTCATTTCCTGCCACATGAGCTCACTCTGTTTGTGATATTCTTTCAGACCCATCCTCTCCATCTCTCCCTGATTTGAAATCTTAGCACACAGTCTTGCTCAGAGCCATGCAGTCCCGTAGAAGAAACAGCTGTTTGCATGAATCTTTAATGCACGCCCACACTGCCATGGCTCTGAAGCAGATGAGAAATTGGAGGATCACCTCGATCCTGATTTAAGCTGTTTCAAGTCCCCGCTGCTTCAGAATGTCAAACGTCTCATTTACTGGAGTGCAGCACTTAAAAATGTTAAAGGTTAGAAAAACAAAAACAGCTACAGCACTTTAGCCAAAGTGTGATGGAGAGTCCCTTCAGCAGTTTGGAGTTTATGGGGGCAGAGAGCACAAAGTACAGAAGCTGCCTTCGGAATGACAAGACACAGCAGACCAAATGTCCCAGCAGGGGGTGGGCTATGTTTGTAATTCAAATGTCAATAAAAATGTCTACGTATATTTTCATTTCAATAAACTTGCCGTATTGCATCATGTCAGAATTTTGCAACACTCCCTTAGAGATTCCTTTGGCTTACTGACATCTTCACTCAGTAACCAAAGCGAAAAGTGACACTTTGTTGTCAAAGTTTCTAAAATTTCTGCAAAACTTTGTATCATGTTTGGATGGAAACAACACTAGCATGGTGAACAACTTACAAAATCTGCAACAGGCGACTTAGCAATCAGGACTCATAATGAACCCACAGCAGCAAACAAGCCACTAGATTGTTGCTTGGTGCTTTTTTGAAAGAGTCTTTGGGGGTCAAAAAGCTCTAAACACATTGTTAGTAGAGTTGCTAAGATGGCAACTTAAGCTTAAAGCTCAGCATAAAAATATAATATATTGTCACACTGACAGTGAACAGTGATCGGGGTCTTACTTTTCATGTTGTTACTCCTTTGTCATATTTCTGCAAACACAGGACAAAATTAAATGGGCTAGAGTGAAATGGTGTCATCATGAAAGCAAAAAATGCTAATACAGATGGAGCAGTTTTCCCTGACGTTCCTTGACTGAGTCTCGACTGGACCATGACATGTCAGTGATGAGACCACCAGGCCCTCATTGTTCCAATAAGATCCCCTCCAAAGTCACTCTAATAGGGTCAAAGGTTTGAGCCCACTGGATGTGTTATTGTGAGAGAAATGCCATGTAATGACGAAATCCTGCAACTACACTCAACAAAAATATAAACGCAACACTTTTGTTTTTGCTCCCATTTTTCATGAGATGGACTCAAAGATCTAAAATTCATTCCAGACACACAATATTATCATTTCTTTCAAATGTTGTTCACAAATCTGTCTAAATGTTTGATAGTGAGCACTTCTGCTTTGCTGAGATAATCCATCCCACCTCACAGGTGTGCCACATCAAGATGCTCATCAGACATCATGATTAGTGCACAGGTGTACCTTAGACTGTCCACAATAAAAGGCCACTCTGAAATGTGCAGTTTTGTCTCACAGCAAAATGCCACAGATGTCGCAAGCATTGAGGGAGCGTGCAATTGGCATGCTGACAGCAGGAATGTCAACCAGATCTGTTGCTCGTGCATTGAATGTTCATTTCTCCACCATAAGCCGTCTCCAAAGGCGTTTCAGAGAATATGGCAGTACATCCAACCGGCCTCACAACCACAGACCACGTGTAACCACACCAGCCCAGGACCTCCACATCCAGCAGGTTCACCTCCAAGATCGTCTGAGACCAGCCACTCAGACAGCTGCTGAAACAATTGGTTTGCATAACCAAAGAATTTCTGCACAAACTGTCAGAAACCGTCTCAGGGAAGCTCAACTGCATGCTCGTCGTCCTCATCGGGGTCTTAACCTGACTCCAGATCGTCGCCGTAACAGACTTGAGTGGGCAAATGCTCACGCACGACAGCGTGTACCAGTTCCCACTATATCCATCAACTTCGCACAGCCATTGAAGAGGAGTGGACCAACATTCCACAGGCTACAATTGACAATCTGATAAACTCTATGCGAAGAAGATGTGTTGCAATGCATGAGGCAAATGGTGGTCACACCAGATACTGACTGGTTCCGAGTCCCCAGACCCCCAATAAAGCAAAAAAAATGCACATTTCAGAGTGGCCTTTTATTGTGGACAGTATAAGGCACACCTGTGCACTAATCATGGTGTCTGATGAGCATCTTGATGTGGCACACCTGTGAGGTGGGATGGATTATCTCAGCAAAGCAGAAGTGCTCACTATCACATATTTAGACAGATTTGTGAACAACATTTGAGAGAAATGGTAATATTGTGTATCTGGAATGAATTTTAGATCTTTAAGTCCATCTCATGAAAAATGGGAGCAAAAACAAAAGTGTTGCGTTTATATTTTTGTTGAGTATACATGGATAGGCATATTTATTATGGAATTTAGGCATACGGCATGAGAGGTGGGAGGCCCTCCTGAGACTGGAACTCTTTGGCAGTTGCAGCTGCATCTGTATATCATGTCATCTGATCCGAGTCTTTGTTAGCCTTGCAGAGCAGACGGACCTGCCTGAGTCAGAAATCATTCATATCCGTCTTGCCAGTCTTCATTGTCCAATGGTTTCACTTGGCTAAATGCTTAAAGGCCCAATCAGAGAAGAGAGACGAGAGCAGCGGACGTGACAACAACAGAAAGTGACTTGACAGGAAGTCAAGTCACTTTCTGTTGTACAAATAACGCAGCTAATGCCGGTTAGCCTGTGGTCATTATGCTTACTCAGTGGTACTTGGTGAAATCTGCTCTCCTCATAAGTTTACTTTGTAGGGACTGTCTTGGACGAGGTTCATGTCACATATAAGTGTAAAATGATACATCTGTGTGGTATAATTTAATGTGAAACGATAGTCTTAAGGTAGTTAAGTTAATGGCTAAGGCCATTAGCAGCTACAGAGGCTAACAAGGGCAAACAACAGATAACGGCCGTTTGCCATTAGCCGAGCAGCCAACACAGTTAGCCGCTGACAACAGTTAGCCGCTACGGCTAACGGCCATTAACTGTTGTTTGCCCTTGTTAGCCATTAACTGTAGAGGTAAATGGCTTGCTGCTAGCTGCTACGTTTCGCCGCGAAGTGTGCTACGTCAAAGCAGTGCTGCTTGATATAGATTGGTCTGCGATGAGTGTGATGAGCCGAAGGATCGTCCAACCACAAGCTGCTGTGGTTTCGAAGATTCTGCCCCTGAAAACACTTTCGCAGGGCTCCTTCCCAGATGGATTATTGAAATATTTCCAATACTGAACTGTCCATCTGGTGTGTTAGGTTAAGTCATTGTTGGGGAAAAGCAAAATAATAATAATAACAAGTGTTGATTCCAGCTTCCAAACACAACCAAACAAACACTGTAAAGTGATGTCAATAAATTCATAAACACAAAAACAGTTGCAGAGACAGTCGATTCCTCAGAGCTGCACAAAAGACTGAGTGATGAATTGACTTCACCTGTGTGCAAACCAATAATCAGAGAGGCAAGCTGAGGGACAGACAGGCCCGGGCATATTGAAAGAAAAACACACACCCTGCGCTCATTCTGCTGTCGGGGTGTTTTGTGGTCTTCATTCAGAGGGACATTTAGAGATCCCTCTGGCTTAGGTGTCCCACCCAAAGAGTAAGTATTTCGGCTTGTTTTTGTATTTGTCTGCAAAAAAGTACCTTGGTGCAATAAGCTAAAGAGTCAACACCATGAGCTGGATATGCTGCCCTGCACAGAAGAGCAATGCGCCTGTCAATATGGCTGCGGGTTTACAATTGTTGTGCTTGGCGACTGCTGTCTGTATCGCACAAGTGTGAAAAGCAATAACAGAAGCAAAGTGCAACTGTTGGCGGTCAATATTTTCTCTCCCTGATAAACCCTCTGGGCAACAGCGTTCCCTCGCCGAGCCAACACAAACACAGCTTTGCAATTTCAATCTGTCACAGAGTCTGAATATCAGGCCAGGAAGGAGAGAAAATCAAAATATAAACCCTTGTCTTTTACCACTCTGCATTCTCGCTTTCACAGAGGAATCATCCAAATGTGAAGTTTAAGGATTGCCTGAGATAAAGTCACGCTCCTCAGCGGTGTCAGCAGGGTTAAAAAGAACTCCCCGCTGAAAGCAAATTAGTCTTCACGGCTGTTCCGCTGCGACTTTGATTCAGTTTACCTTTTCCTCATGTCACTCCGCGGCGGGGGAACGTTTTATGAAAAAGCAATCTGAGGCAGCCACTGTGAATTCGACTCAAATGTGTAATCGAGCACAGTGCAGGCTTTTGTGATGCAGAAAGAGGAAGAAACAGAGAGGGACGAGGACATACCTGAGAGGAGTCAGAAGTGTTTGTGGGGAAGGGTCTGCAGGTCGAGTTGGACGGGGTTCACCAACACGTCGGCTTCAGAGGGTTCTGAGAAACAGAGACGAAGAGCGAGTAAGTTATCCCAAAGCAGTGCTACATGTTACGGTTACACATCATTAACAGCATCTAATCAGATGTTCATACTCAGAGCGTGGCTGTGCATTATATAAAGCTCATGTTGATGTGAGGGTAAAGATTTGTGGTGAGCACTGGAATAAAAGATTATCGTTTTATTTGCATCATTTGAACTTCATGCCAAGTTGAAGATCATAACATTGAATTAAGTTTTATACCATAATGATGTAACATACAGACATGTCAAAGTTAAGGCCCAAATCTGGTCTGGGATATAACTAAATACAGCCCACAATGTCATTTCACATGTCTGTTATTCATGGCCTGTTGATTAATAGCACTCCCAACACGTATACTACTACTACAAATCCCATAATGCACTGCAACAGCTGCCATACAGAGCCAACCGCTGCTGATCAAAAGTCAGAGGTTTTGACAGTGGCTTTCAAGCTAGTTCAAAAATTAAAATGCTGGTCAAATTAAAATTTCTGATTAAAACAAAGTCATTTTAAAACAAACCAATAAATGCAGATCCTGTTTTGGTCGGCTTCAGATTCTTGTCTTTCTCTTACAGCTGTGTCAGTAGACTCAGACATTTGCACAGCAGATAGTTTTTAAATAAAAAAAATACACAAGTTATTTTCATTTCAAACCTAAAGTCTGTCAATGTAAGCAAGCATAGCAGTGCCGTCATGTTGCACAGCAAAAATGTAGTTTTTTTATTTTTGTGGGACCACCAATGAGAAATAAGAAATCATAACAAACAAATGAACAACTGCAAATCAAAAACAAATGATCAAGTTCTAAACTATGCGTCATTTCATAGCAAATAGCTCAATTATTTTGCTAACAAACAAACATCGTCAAAAAAGAACCTCCTTGGCAGAGGCCTTTACAAACAACACAAAAACAAATAACAGAAAAACACAACGACAAATCAATATAGAAAATCTCAAGAATACAAGACACAACAACAACAACTAATCAAACTAAAAACATGTGAATAAAGATAATGCTCAAACTTGAACAACACACCTATTCAGAACAGAAAATACAACTTACCAAAGAATAAAAAAAACACAAAACATTACAAAAACAGAAGATAAAAATTAACATAGTGACAAACTCCGTAACAACCAAAAAAAAAAAAAAATCAATCAGTGAGCCTACACAACATCAAAAAGATAAACAACATGACATCAACAGCAAAAAATACAAACAACAATCAGAACAACAAATAAGGAATTTAAACCAAAAGATACAACTAAAACAATAAAAAGAAAATCAAAACAACATCCTTAAAAGAACTGGAAATCAAAATGTAAAAAAAAAAGAAAATAATACAACATACTTAAAACACCAACAACTAATGAGACAAAACAACATTCTGAAAAACAACAACAAACCAAAGAACAACAAAAACATTAAAAGACAACAAATAAGAAAATGCAGCCACATACAAAGACAGCAACAGTACAAACAACAAATGGGAAAATACATTTCTTAAAACATATAAATACATGTAAGAAAATAAAAACATCAAATGTGATAATCACTAATAACACACCTCAACAACAACAAAAACTAAAAATGGAAATATGCAATAAACTAGTCACAACAAAAAAGGAACCAATTAGAAAATAAAACAGCAAATATAGAAAAGCAACATGTTTCAGTGAGAAACTCTAAATAAATTAGTTTACTCATCGATGGAAGACAAAAAAACCTTATAGTGCTCATGATATCATTAGATTAATCAAAATGTAAGATAAATGAAACTCAACTTTCAAACCAAAATCTATCAAAGTTAAAGATCATAATGCAGAGAAAAGGAAGTTTTTGATTTTCTTTAGACGAGGACAGCCAAAGATAAAATGAAGAAGTATCATCTCCTCAGAACATTCTCGGGTTTCCTTCATCACGCCTCACCCTCTCACAGCAGCAGCAGCAGCAGCAGCAGCAGCAGCAGCAGCAGCAGCAGCAGCACGCTCCACTTCCAGCTCCTTAACTTTCTGAAAAAACAGAAGCCCGTCTCCAGAGGCCCCGGAGGAGGAAACAGCACTGTGTCGAGGACGTCCAGGAACGCTCTGTGTTGCCGTCTTTCTCCATGCACTTGCACACACTGACGGCTGTGACGGGAGGGGGGTACTCCATTCTCCCACTCTGAGGCAGGGTAATTGGCTGGAGATGATGGGCCATAAACATACATCAGAGGGGCGGCAAAGCACCGAGCACACAGCTAACTAAGGCTCTCTTCTCCTCGACAGCGTGGCTCTTGTTTGTCGCTCTCACGGACACCTTGCTGCTTCTTCTTCTCTGAATATTCACGCTCTCTGAGCACACGCCGGCCCATCATTAACACAATGCAGAGGGAGGACCGGAGCTGCTGCCTGACAGATATGAGCCCACGAGCCACACAGCTATCAAAGAACAGTCATGGGTCAAGAAGATCTGAGGGATGATTGGTAGGAATTGTATTGCTGTAATGGTGCTTGTGCATGCTTTGGAATATTTGAGGTCACAGTGACCTTGAGCCTTCAAAATGTGAACAGTTTATCCTTAAGTACAACCAACGTCTGAAGAGGACCATTTCTGAAGCCATAACAAATCAAACTCCCATCAGCTAAGAACATGAAATTGAGATTTGCACAACTTCACCAAAACTGGACAAAAGAAGATCAGAAAAACGTTTCCTTGGCTGATGAGTCTGGATTTCTGCTCCACATTCAGATGGTCGACTTAGAATTTGGTGTAAACATCACAAAAGCATCGATCCATCCTACCTTGTATCAACAGTCGAAGCCGCTTCACGTCTCAAAGCTCAGATCATCTCAAACTGGTTTCTTGAACATGACAATGGGCTCACTGAACTCCAATGGCCTCCACAGTCACCAGATCTCAAATCAATGCAGTCCCTTTGGGGTGAGGTTGTACAATAGATTCTCATCATGGATGTTCTGCTGCTTTGAGATTCAGTGTGATGTGCATTTAAGCATGGTCTTTCATACTTCTTTTGTTTGTTTATATTTTTTACAGTGTCCTTGAGTGTCTTGGAAGGTGTTTTTAAATAAAGTGTATTATCATTATCATTATTGTTATTATTTAGTCTAATGAGTAGTTATTTAAGTCACTGTTGCCTCTCTATTGTCTTGAACCACCTTGACCATTCTCCTCTGGCCTCTTAAGACATTTTAATAAGGCAACTTTATGGTTGTGGGTAAAACATTCAGTACCCAAAAACCAAAAAATGCATAAAAAAACCCCAAAGAAACCCCAAACAAAATATAAACATCAACAAAAAATTCAGTACCAAATCATGTAACCATTAAATGATCTGAACATCAATTCAAAACTCAAAGTCACTTTGAAAAAAAAGTGGATCAATTGACACAGTAAAATTAAATGCAATGTAAACATGACAAGAAATACGACCACACAACAATATAGACTATAAGACCAAAAACAAGCAAAAAAAAATCATAAAACATAAAAAACAGAGCCTCAAGCAAAAAACAAAATTTCACAAATACACAAACAAAACAACAACGGCAAAAACAAACAAACAAAAATATTATAATAAAACACTATAACTAATAAAACATGCAACATCAAATTAAAAAAACAAAACATCAATCAAAACATCAATACTTTGACCATTAACTTTGGAACTCTGGTATCAACAAGACAATTTACACACACAAATACCACTCACTGAATATTCCCTCTTTTCTGACCATTCTCTGCAAACACTGGAAATGGTTCTTTTAGAAAATCTCATATAGACCAGCCCGTGTGGCACCACAAACCATGCCACATTCAAAGACTCTTGGTCATCTTGACTATGTCTACATGCCGGAATGCACTGGGTTGCTGCCATGTGTTTGGTTTATTTAGCTATCAGAGCAAAAGCAGGAAAGACTTTTAACATGGCATCACAGAAACAGCCTCTTCTTTGGATCAGTTTCTGCCCCTGAGTCCGTAACGGCCCACACCACACAGACCATTTTAGTTTAGCACCAGGACCCCGAGGACGCTCCTCCTGCCATTATCACACACTGATATATAATCAGGCACCACCCGCTCAGAATGCACCATCACCATAACAGATGGGATGGCCCTTCTCCCTCTCTTCTCTCTCTCACCATTACCAGCACCAGGGACCGTAGTGGATAATAGGCTATCCGTTCCTGCGGCGCTATCGCCACGCCGCAGACTTTTCCGTCCATTACCATAGCACTCCTGTCATAATAAGCGGGGAGAGCCTTCCAGTCATGACCACAGCGTGCCGAGCGGAGGTCACTCGTGTCAGATTGTTTGCTCTCACACGGGTAATTGGGAGAAATAAGGCAGGGTGACGGAAAGAAGCTCTGGAGCTCCTCTTTCTTCCTGAGCCATTTGATGTGTTTAAAAAAGCGGGGAAATAATAAGAAGAGATGTGGGGAGCTGTGCTAGATAATTTGGTCCACTCAATTGCAGCTGTTAGCGCCATCTTCCCATGATGCATCATAATGGACGCTTCTTCCCTATTCTGCATTCTCTAATTCTTTGACACGGGAAGAGAATTTCGTCAATATGATCCACTTCATTCGTCTAATCCACTTTTTTTTCCTGGGATTCCTACATTTAGTTCGACAAGCCTTGCATGACTGCTTTTTTTTCCCCCTACCTGAAGACCCCCACGCTCTCTCCACAGACTGGAAATTCAAGGGGAAGGGTAAAAGCGATGGCGGTGAGGGGGAGGGAGGGACATGAGAAGGGGGGGTCCTGGCGATACGCTCATTATTCAAGGAGACACTCGAGGCCACAGGAAATAGCACACTTCATTTTTCTTGTCAAACCCTGGCTGCCTCTAATGGCGTCTTCACAGCGAGTGGTGAGACAAAAGGATGGCGCGGCCCCGGACCCGAGACGTGGGAGGAGTGCTGATAAAGATGGAGGGAGTCGTTTCCGTGGCAGACACCGTACGTTCACCTCAAAGAGAGACCACCTGAGCTGCTGAATGAGTCACAGGCTGAAATAGAAACGTCTCAACTTTAAGAAAAGCGGGAATACGCGGTGACCCCAGTGGAGGGAGGGGACCTATAGGCGCTGAAATACTTGCATTATATTTACTTTGACTTGATTTCTTCATCCATATCTGTCAAGCAAAGATAAAATTGGTCAACAAAATAGTGGGACTCCTAATCATGGTCATACCTGCTAAAAAAGATTTACATAGCAAAAAAAAGCATATATTACAAAGCGCAATCTTTTTTTGCTTGTTCTTTTGTTTGATTATGCAATCCGCTCATTTTAACTGAGAAACATAGTTTGTCTGAAGTTGATCCTAAACTTTGCTTTAGAAATAGACTGTATATCAGTCGGGGCGGCACAGCTGTGCATATGCCTCACAGCTAAAAGGTCAGCATGTGCCAGGCCTTTCTGTGTTCGCATGTTCTCCTTGTGCATCCCTGTGAGTTCTGGGCACTCTGGCTTCCCTCCAAAGACCAAAAACATGCTCATTAGATCAACTGGTGTCTCTAAATTGCTGTTATGTACAAGAGTAAAGGTGGATGGTTGTCTATCTTTCTATGCGGTGGTATAATTGTCTGAGGACCGGTCCAGGATGTATCCCACACTTTTTGTCCAATGCCAGATAGGATAGGAACACCTTTTTTTCAACCAGCTATTTCATATATATATACAGATGGGACAACTTAAATGTTCCCAACTTTTTTTTTCTCCCCTTGTCTGCATTGTCTTTTCAGCTGGGCACTGTGTCTGATGACAGCGTTGGAAAGACCAATGCATTTTTTTCTAGCAGTTGGAGAAATGTGAATATGATGAACTGCTGCAGTGACCATCACCAGCCCTCCCTGTAGGCTACTACATCAAATCAAACTTTATTAAACCCCTGATATGAGCTGAAGGGGAGGGCCGTGCCACAACACAGTGTGAAAGAAGGGGAAATAGTGACAGACAGGGTGAGACAAGACAAACAGAAAGGAGGACAGACAGGCAGTGTTATTGATTGAGCAATCCAAGTGTTATGCTGATCTAAGCTCCTACAGGAATTAAAGGCAGTGAGGAACCAGGGACACCAGAGATGTGGGGTCTTGATAGCTGGGGGAGGTGAGTGCACAAGGATCAGATATGGAGGAACATGCATTGCAGGATGTGAGCAAGAGTGTTAAAGTGTCCAACTTAGCCTGTTCTGACAGGAAGAACTATTTCTTGACAGTAAGTCTCAACAGGAGCTTGAGTGTCTGTACAGGCATGCATGTGAAGTGGTCACCGAATACCCGAATAGTTGCCCCCCCCCCCAGTGGCACCCAACACGCAGACAGCACCCGCCTCAACCAACCACCACCCACCCGACCCTAAGCCACTCCCAACCCCAGAACCCAGCCACCCCCACCCCCCCACTTCAGGCCAAAGGCACCAGGACCCCGAGAAGCCAAGTGCCCCACTTTCCTTGACTGAGTCATGGCTGGACCATGACAGGTCTGGAAGTGAACTAACTCTGCAACCCTCAAACTTGGCAACATAAATCGCCTCTTTTCTCTGATCTTTACAACTTCCTTTCACCATCTCAGTACTTGAAAGTTTGCCTTTGTAATGAAGAAGAAACTTCACGTGCTGCAGATGTGGCAGTCAAGGTTTTTGTGTTTAAAGTTGCCTCTACACTTTAAAAGAGGAAAATGAAATATTGTCTCTATTATACATGAACTGCAGAGGGGCGCAGATGTTCCTATTGTTCCTCCCATTCCACATCCTCCTCAACCGTCCCTCATTATTGCCTTCATTACCGGTGCCATCGATACGGGAGGCGGCTGCCAGAAAACCTGGATGTACCCACAACTCATCATCCAAACAACAATTAATCATCCGCCCAGCAATTACACACCTCCACAATACCCCTCATTGATTTTCAGCACACACTGATGCTTCTTCTCTTTCATTTTTTTTTTTTGCAAAAGAGGCTCCAGTGAGCGCGCTGCAGGCCATGCAAAGCAATCTCCTCCTGCTCCATATATCTGCTGGACTGGAACTGTGTTTTTGATGACAGAGATGATGGGGCAGGTGCTTCGGTACGGCTACATGTCAGAGGGGGAGAGCGGCTTCATTCCATCGTGCTTCAATCTCCAGGCGTGGCAGCAGGGCCATGCTATCAGACAGTCTCTTTTGTTCAGTGCCTAATTGGGGTAATTTATTGTCCTAACAGGCGGAGCAGCTGTGGCTTTACAGCGTAGCACCAATTAAATCCAGATGCTAGCATGAAAGGATGGGCCTGAACGTGACTCGAGGACCAATCACTAATATTAACTCGGATCTCTGTGAGATGAATGAGACAAGCTGTGATGAGAGTTTCCTCAATGTATGGCTATCACGCTGATATAGAAAATTATGATGGGAAAACATAATCAGATCGCAGGAAGACGTCAGGCATTATTTCTAATAAGGGATGCAATTATCAGGGAGATCAAAGGCAACAATAATCTGCAGGGAATCACATCAGTAATGGTGCAAATACTGAAAGCGCAATGCAATTAAGGATTCATTTACTGGACAAGATCTATCAGGATACATAAATTTCAAACTTTCATTTTAAACTTGTGTCAGTTTGTTTTGTGATTTCATGCAACTGTTAATACATGAAAAAATGGATACCATGAAACTCTTTATTGTTCTTTACAGTGATTGTTCTTGTCAGAGTGGCTCAAAGTTAGGGAGATCCCATAGTAAAATGGCTGTTCAGACAGCCCCTCACTCTCTCCCAAAAATAACTGTGATGCTATACTCAACTCATGTCTGAACATAATGTCCCAAAAGATGCTCCAATCCCAAAAGAGTCTGAGTTCAGATTTCAGTATGTTGTAACTCATCTCCGAGTCGGAGTGGTTTAGATTCCCTTTCTCCTGCTGAGATAAGCTGATCTCCATATAGAAACATCCTGTTAACTAAGCTTCTTTTACAACTAAAGACCCAAACAACACAACAGTTGAGGATTTGAATTAGGAAAACTTGACAGAAACTATGTGCTTCAAGAACACCATCGTTCACCAAGGCATTTTTGACATTGTCAGCCAAGCAAGAGCGAAACTGCCCTATTTTCCAGGATCACCACCAAAGCATGTCACTTTTTCTTTGTGCCATGACCAACATTTTCTTAAAATTATCATTGAAATATGTTAAATGACATTTTGAATTATTTGCAAAATATTTCTCATGACATGACTCATCTCACATTGATCAATCCTTCAAAAGTTCTTCTCTGCTAAGTCATTTTTGGCACTGTCAGCCAAGTTGGCAGCAAGAGCATTAATAGCATTCATAACTGTTTGAGTTATCTTGTTCACAAACAAACTAACAACAGAAAAAACACAACCCCTGTGCAGATTTGGTTCTGGGAATCGTTTAAAGGGGTTTGTTAACAGTGAAACCTAGGGCAGTTTTCCACCCTTCTGACAATAACTTGCTTGACAGTGTCTTGGCAGAGGTATGCATTCACACCCTCCAGGGCATTTCCATCATTGTAGAGCAAGATATTGTCAAAAATGTGGAAAAATGCCCTAGCTTGCACTAAAAAAATTCTGGATCCACATCCTGATTTGGATTACTATCAAAATCTTGTCAGATTTTCCTTGTGTCTGGATCACCATGCCCTGAAAACATCATCAAAAAGCATTTTGAGTTATTAGAAAAAAACACATCTGTATTCGGATCACCACCAAAACCTAATCAGTTCTTCTTTCTGCCATGACCAACACTTCCTGAAAATTTTAACAAAACATGTAGGTAAATTCCCCCTTCGGTTTGTGCATGAATTCCAATCAAACAAACTAATTTATGCCTTTGTAGGGTGTCTCTTTGCAATGATGCTTCCCTCACATGATAATATTCTGTAGCCTCAACATTTTCCTTGGGTATAAGAGTAGCTGAAAAATCATCAGAGAGCAATCTTGAAACCACAACCTGCCAAGAATCAGCCAATGCCCTTTCAGGGAATGTGGCTGCATCTATGTAATCTTGCAGGCTTTTTCTATACAAAGTCAAAGAAACAAGAAACAGTGCAGGTTTTGTTTCTATTTAGAAACACATATGGTGGCATGTTATGTCTTGTGTCATGTGACACTGCATGTTCCACAGTGTGATGCTCATGCACACATTGCAATTCTAATGTATTTTTTATAATTACTATTATTATTATCATTGTAGTTAACCAGGAGCATACCCATTTGAGATACAGCACTCTTTTACAGGAGAGTCTTGGCCAAGACAGCAGCAAAAAAAGTGTTAAAATAGTATGACGTTCAACTTCAAAAGAATCATTCTACTTCATTTTTCCGCCTCACAATCAAATTACATTGCTATAAAGCAACAGAACTTTATAAACTATCACTGTGGAAATAATTGAGGTTTTATTGTCTGAAAACACCAAACTGAAAAATATCAAAAGAATTCAAGGCTCGCACATTTGTTGAGCACCATCCATGCCTTCAAGTAAGAGTGTTCTGCAGAGTCAAAATTAATTTATTTATAACATCAAGAGCCCAAACTGAGGGGATGAATCCCTCACAGCCTTACACAGGACTCTGCTCCTGTCTCCGCTGCTGTGAAATTAGTTTTTCCACAACAAAATGGCCCCCACAGCGGATCAGGTGAATATAAGCGGAAGATCTGGGGAAAATGAGAGAGCATCTGAAAGAAACCAGGTCGCCGTGAAGATTTCTCCAGGGCAGGGATAACCCCGACATACTGCCTCTTCAGCCCGGGCTCTTTAGACGAAGAGCCCCTGGGACTGACACAAGTGTGAGTAACACAGAGGATGGAGGTCACCACCTCGGAGCTGCTGTGAAAAGAGAAACTGCAGATACACAGCGACTCCTTTAGCCTCGAATTCACAGTGAAGAGACGAGGAGAAATGAGAGCATGTCGGCCAGGATCTCCTTTTTGTTCATTTGTCTTCTCGCTGAGGTTTTTAATGAAGTGTTTGTCCGCTCTGACACCGTTTGCTTTTAATGGATGCTGTTTGCTGATGTAAAGTGCTCAGACTCAGACAGGTGAAACATCTTAATGACTCCTATATTGTGTGTTTTTCTCATATCCTGTCGTGCTGCGCTGAATCCACCGAGGTGTCCACTTCATCTTCATCAGAAAGTGCTGCTTGTGAGAAGCAGGAAATACTTAAGTGCACATTAAACAGATGCTGCTTAAGGTCAGCTGAAACTACTGCATTGGGATTTCATGCCAATGGAACTGATTTATTGAGACACTAGCAAGCAAGGGAGATAAAGGAGCCAAATGACCCATCAACCTACACAATATTTATGAAAGTTAATATACATGCGGCTCAATCAAAATCTAACCATGTCACCCTTTAATCAGAGAGGACTTCTTATTAACTGAAATGTTCAAATGCATGGATGCATGATGCTTGTTATGCCCTCTATGACATCCAGGGGCAAAAATCCCTCTTCAATGTTGAGCGGGACAATAAACAGTAACATTTCAGAGAACAATTCTTGGGGGTGGGGCATTAAAAAAATAAATGCCACATTTTTGCTGTGTTGTTTTGATACTTTCACAAATGTCTTGCAAGTCTGAATATATTACAAAACTTAATTTCCCAAACCTTTTAAACTAAATATCTAGTGCAAACTCACCCGACTTATACAATAATGTAAAAAGGGTTTTGATTGGAGGAATATATGTTGTGGAAATTAACAGTCAGAATGTAATAAGAAACCGGATGTGTTCAAGTGAACATCTAAGTCCAAGTTCTAACTGCTTCCTTTTTAAATAAATAAATCTGGAATAGAAGTAGAGTAAATAAATATTTAAAGAGAATTCTAATATAGTGTGATATTTGTGTCATATATGGGAGGATGAGGATGTTGCATCAGGCAGACAGGAGAGAAAAACTCTGGACAATTCACAAATTCATTACAAACTAAGATGGAAAGATGAGCTACATACAGCGCAAATTTGGTTTGAGCTTTAAAATTAACACCCTACTAGCTGCGTGCTGTGTTAATTTAAAACATGCCGGCAGACTTGAACACAGGAGTTAAAATTTTGCTTTTCATGTTGTGCTTGCTGAACAAGTGGAGTGATAAACAACCATCAACCATTCTGTGTTTTAATACACTTATTTTGTCCGATCACCACCGCTGTGTCTGCCTGCCTCTGTGTGCACATGGCTCACGCCGGTCGCCGTGAGAAATAGCTTGGACCAAACCATAGCGAGGGGGGTTGTAATCTTTAACAGCTAAAATTGTCTGACAATCTGCTTTTCAGTAGCATTACCCGTATTGTACCATCAAAACACGTTACTGAACTACTAGAAAAATCTTATTTGAACAGGATTTTTGGGGGGACAACTTTGTGAAAGGGGGGACAAGTCCCCTGCGTCCCCCCCTGGGATTTGCGCCTATGATAACATCAGGTGGACAAAATCATACCTGACAGAACAGGAAATACAGCTTCTAGCACGGGCTCTGGTGATTTCACACATGGACCACTGCAACTCCCTTCTAGGAGGCCTCCCTACATGCACATTTAAAGCTCTGCAGATGATCCAGAATGCAGCAGCACATCTGGTTTTTAACCAGCCCGGAACTGCAGATGTCACTCTGCTGTTATCTCTATTTGTTGGCTTCAGACCTAATTCACAGCCCTACTTCTGGCTTACAAAACAGAAACAAGTAGCCAGGCACTACCTCTACATGGCAACAACTATGTCCTAAAAGAGTTGAAGCAGTTTGTTGCACGTATTGATGTTGTTCCCCCGTCTAAGATCCTTGCTTATGTTACTTACTCTCAGGTTCTCTGTCTCTGCCATGGCAGTCATAAATGAAAAAGTGCAACCTGAGATAAACTTGGGTTAAAACCTCATGCTCATGGGCTCTGACACCTGTTCTCTGAACGTAGCTGTAAATGTATTTGCCTCTGCAGCAAGGATCAAAGTCAGAGAGCTAAAAAAAGACACAATAGTCAACAGAAAAATCGGATCAGCTTGTATTTAGGATTGCCAGATAATACACCCGGTCAGCACCATATGAAAGCCTTTTTTACAGCATTTTCCTCTGTGCTCAAAAGGTTCAATTAGCTATCATGCCAACAGGTAAAATTCAGCTGACAGTGTTCCTAAATGTCATTGTTGATCAGCTGATACATTTAAGTGGGTTCTTGTACATGTATCCTTATTGGAGTTTAGAAACAAGCCCATTAGTCCATCTGATCGTGTCTTATGTATTAAAAAAACCCTCAGATCTAGGGTACAGTATTTGTCTGATTTCAAGTCAAAGCAATCCAACTAGACAGATTCTGTGCCACAATTTCCTAACATGTCTGGATTGATATCTTATTTGAAGATATAAAAAACTATGAATAAGGCCAGTGTTGATTGTAATAAGTAAAATAATCCATCAAAGAGACAGGCCAAATTGAACTGAAAGAGTGACTTAAATGAAATGTTAAAACCAGTGTGGATATTTTAGCTGAATTTCAGACCCTCACCTTTAACTGATAATGATTTCTTATCCTAAAAGAAATTCATTGTCTTTTCTTGCTTTTTATTCCTTAAAGTATGATATCTATCTGGACTTAGCAAGTGAATGTAGATAGGAAAAAAAAACGTTATAGATATTTCTGACTTCAAATAAGACTAACACACTTCCTTGGATCTACTTTTTTGCAGTGTGGTGAGTTTTGCTCTGTACAACATACTGTATGTAATTGGTTGGCATTGCCGTCCCCCGACAAATGCCAGTCTGCAACTACAGATAGGGCCACTTAACTTCCCTACTTTCCATGACTGAGCTTTGGATGGTCCTTGACTGGAATATGCTGGCACCTGGCTTCTGTCATAGCTGTAAAAGTGGTCACTGGATAACGCTGACACTACTCCACTAATGACAAGCCCAGTGGTTGTGGGGCTTCAAGTGGGCTTGGTGGAATTTGAGCACTTTCATTGGCTGGATGTTGGCTGGCAATTGGCTGAAACTTGGCAGGCTTTTGTCTCAAGGGGGAAAAGTGAAGTGGCTGCATTCATATATTGTATTTACATAAAACTGGACCAAGAGAGACAGGAGGCCTTTGCTCCAGCTTAAAAAGACATGGCATTAATTGGGTTGTGAATGCAGCAAACAACAATTTGATCCAACATAAGTTTCTCTGAAGTCCTCCATGAAGAGTAAATATAGGAAAATAATACTTTGGTAAATGAGGCCCAGTCTCAGGATATTGTTACATAATGACAGCATGATTCTGTTCCTCCAACGCCTCTACTTCCTCTATAGCTACAAAAACAACAACAGCCGCAGTTGATGGACTTGTATGTCTCTGAAGACCATCTTCCATTAGAATTCACCTGCAGCTCAAGGCTCTTCTGAATCCCATTACTCTCCTCATCGTACATCTGACTTCAAACCCTGAAGACAAAATAAAACCTGTTTGCTGTAGCCTTGAAATCATGGTGCAGCTACAACCTCTCTCCTCTCCCTTGTCTTTAAGAAAGTCATACTCTTCTTAAAAGCAGAGAGCCTTTAGCGGTGTGTCTTGATAGCAGGAACCTCTGTGCTTCACAAGTTTAAAGAGCTCTGACCCAATTAGTCATCTTTGTTAAGTAAAACTCCACTAGCCCTCGATTAAACCGGCACACACACCCTCCTCCCCCGCTCATGTTTTTACAGCACAAAGTGATTACAGATTTAATTAGCCGAGGACCTTGCTTCAGGGAGACTCCTAAATCCATATTGATATTTCTGCAGAGTTCAGAGATAGAGGCCGGGGCGCCGCGTTGATGACTTATGAGGGAGGCTGAAGAAAAAAACATAATGAAAAGATGATTTGCAACTTTGGCCCACTCTTGTTTACTTTTTCCCCTGGAGGCTAATCATTCTGTAGCAGGATGATGATGATGGTGATGATGATGATGGGCAGAGTTATGCATGGAGAGCAGGGGGCTGATCAATGCTGACTTAATGCTTCAGCCTTGGCTGTAAACACGGCTGCTGTCAGGTTCAGACACTTTTTCTGCCTGTGACATGTGGAGATGTTCTGCTGCTGCTAAAATTTATCGTCCCTCAAAACTCACTTTGAAAAATCCCGGACCAAGCGATAAAGATGAAGGTGAGGAAAAATCCCAACAGCAAACATTTACTTCCCCAGACACACCACATGATAGGAGTGATAAAAGAGTTATGCATGCAGATAGGAGTGTTTTTTGATCATAGAAATGTCATTAAGTTGAGTTATACCATCAAAAGGTTGTCAGGTTAGTAAAGCCAGAATATTAAAGCAGCACTAAGATCCTCGCTTGACCGGAGAGAGAACTCAACTACCCATGAGCCCTAGCGCGCGCATACTGTCGTAAGGATACAGATCTGCCGGTCGCATGCATTTGTTTTGTAGGCGAATCACAGAAGCCAGGACTTCGCTAAAAAGTATTCTTCTGTCTTCAGCGACTGTTTGTGGGATGGATAGCGACGAGGTAATGTATTTATTTTTGACTAAATGACAATGTTAAAAATCTTGGTTTCATTACCATGAAGTCTCCCCGTCCTGTTGAAGCGATAAAGTGAATAAAAGTAAAGACAAGGACGAGCTGGCGATATCACACACTTGAAATAGGTCTAAACAAAACTACATACTGGTACGTTCTGGATTTGTTGTGCTGTACTTTTTTCCTGTCAAGTTTTTTGAGGAACTTCGTCATACATTAGTCGCCAACATACCTGATAGTAGTCGGACATCCCTCCTCATCTTTTATTTCACGCCAGAGAGTGAACGCCGAACTGATGTTTATTCTGGTCCGAGCATTCAGCTTGTTTTTCTCTCGCTTTCTTTGTTTTGTATCCTCCGACAAAACTTTTCTCTTCCTGACGTTGTTGCCTTCGCCATGGTTAAAGCTCTGCAATTGGCTTTTGCCGAGACTTCCGTGTTTTAAACGAATCGGGAATCGGGGGAAGTGACGTATGCCATAAAGCAGTCCAAACTTGTAGTTTTTTAGTGTGGCAGGGTTCCCACCATCCACCTCGAAGTTACATAGCGCCAGTTAAAGGGATACAGACCACTCCAGACCACGACAGAGGTGTCATTCAACTCATTGTAAAGTGGTGGACCATCACAATGAATATTGAAGGATTATATTATGTTTGAAAAACTAAATAGTGTTGGTTTAAACAGAACCTTCCAGATTTTGCTGCAAATTTTTGATGAGATGAAAAAGACATGATTAATCAGCAGGCTTTTAAAGACATGCAACAAAAGTTTTGATTTTTCTAATTTAATATATAATTGATCCACCTTAATTTCAATGGACTTTTTTGTATTTGGGTGGCAAAGGTTGCAATGCCGCACTTAGTTTTTGAGAATTGTCTGAATTTGCATTGATTGATAGCACAGAATAAAATAAATCTTCATTTGTCTCACACAGGAACATTTGCAGTATTACCGCAGCAAAGGAGACAGCAATGATAAACATATAAATACAAAGTATAAAACAACAGTATGTGCATTATTATAATCATAAAGATTAGAAATTTAGAAATCAGATCTATAAAGATATGGGCAGGAGTCTCAAACTTTCAGGGCAAGTCAAAGTCAAGTTTTAAGTCTAAGCGTTGTAACAGACCTCCTTGTTTGCAATCCTTTTGCTGATATTATTAACGGTTTGTTGTCACATTTTCTGAATCATACATTTTATTTAACACCTCCTTACAGGTATTAAGTGGCACACCAGCAAGTGCAGGCACAAGTGTTCAACACCTGTGCTCGAGTTTTCCATTATTTCTGCTTTTAAATAAGAGTGTTCCCATTATAATGAGACAAAAATATCTTCAAGAGCAGCAGTGAAGAGTCATTTTAACACAAAAGCTTTTAACTGACTCCTAACAAAAGCTCAAATTAAATCTTTTCAGGAAGAAAAATGCTCTGTGGTGGTTCATTTTTAAAATCCCATTCTCTCAGGTATGTAAAATCAAAGGGCCGTGGGTTTTTCTTTTTTCTATCAGGACTGAATCGAGAGAGGAGAACAGCGCTAAGCTCTAGATCAGGGGAGCACTGAGCTAACGTGACAGAGCCAGAGAGGAAATGAAAATGAGGAGGGGGAGTACGGAGGTGTCAGAGGCTCGTCAGGCTCCCCTCATGAACAGAGAATATTTCAATGCTGACACACAGCAGATAGCAGAGTGTGACCACCGAGACAGACGGAGACAAAGGCACTGACACTGAAATATCTGAGAGTCAGGTATGGATAGAAACTTTCAAATAAATGAGGAGAAAAAGATTAGATATGTAAGTTTAAGGGGTGAGTTTCTACAGAAGTTTGTGAAGGAAGCACCGAGTAATGATCTCAGGAATATTTTGATGAGTCATGGATGGATGAATGGGCTAAAGGGAGAAAGGATAGATGGTAGTCATGGATGGATGGATGGAAAGTCAAATATAGATGTAGGATGGAAAGATGGAGCTCAGAAATAAATGCATGGATGACAGACAGACAGACTGACAGACAGATAAATATGTAGTCTTCTATGGATTTGAATAAATATCACATTCTTCGTTCAAAATGCTACAAAAAACAAACAAACAAAAAAAAAAACACAGATGAGAAGTCCAAAGTCCATTTCCACATAAGACAACCCAAAACTATCGACTGTCTGTCTGACTGGTATAACATAGCTCGATAGAAACACAACCCCTCCAAGGGGATCAGGACTGAGTGCTGCTCTCCTTCATTTGTTATATTATCTGCTCATAAAAACACCAGTTCAGAGCACACTGAAGCACCTGCTGATGGTATTTTTCTGCACCAAAGCATATGCAGTCCAAAAGAGCTGAACATTTCACTGCTTCCTCTTCCACCTCACTTGGGTGAAAAGCCAATAGGTGAGTTTGCAGACTTGCCGCAATTGAGGAGTGAGCCAGATGCTTTGCACATAGGCACCCTGATGTGCTGCTGTACTTTATATTCTTAATTTGATTGGAGTTAGAGTTGGATGGAAGGATGGATGAGTGGTCAAGGATGGATGGATAGATAGGTGGATAGTGGAAATCAAATTCAAGGATGGATACTTAAGAATGGATAGATAGATAGATAGACAGATAGATAGATAGATAGATAGATAGATAGATAGATAGATAGATAGATAGATAGATAGATAGATAGATAGATAGATAGATAGATAGATAGATAGACAGATAGATGGATAGATAGATAGATAGGTTTCAGCCTGCATTGCAGTCAGGAGTAACTCTTACTGCTGACAGCTCACCCTCTCTGTCTGAGAGCTCACTCTCTCCACTCCAGCAGATCATACCTCAGGACAGAAAGTGAGCGAGCTGACAGCAGCCTGCACTCAACCTCAAACCTCAAAACACACCCACTCCCAAAAATCACCCAGACCATATACAAATATAAGGACACGTTCAAAAAATGGTAGCAAAGAGCACTGCAGGAAGACAAACTCTCAGCATGTTGACACTGATAGTTAGATTCACTGGTTGACCAAACTGGAGTGAAAAGAGAAAACTCCTGCATGCATGGGGAGAACATTCACAGCCCTGCGCATGTGATGACCTTCTCATGACCTTCTGCTGTGAGCACTACCTGCTGCACCACCGTCCAGCCTGTGATTGGTACCCTGACCTTCAAAGCCCTCAGGTGGCTTCCTGTCTGAGTTCTGTTTTGATAAAAAAAAAGTTTTATTCTCTTTGTTTGTAATCAGAAAAGCTCCAACCAAAATCAGAACAGAACAGGTGTCTCAATCAATCAAAAACTGATCAGTACTGGTTGATATCTGTTTCAAATACATGCTCAGCTGATCTACACCAACGCCTGAGTTTACTGATACCATTTCCTGTGGTTTAACTCCATGCACACCTTCAGGATATCAGCCAATCATCCCTCTACTCTGCTGCTCCTGCTGCTCCATCATCATCTCATACACACTCTAGTAGACCCCATAAACTTTATTTTCAGTCATTTTAAGGAATACTTCTGGGTAATTTTATTTCTGCCTATCTTGGCCTAGAAACTCTTGAAAAAAAAAACAGTTTTTTGTAAAGTTTTTAAATTCCTTTCCTGGTTGAATAAAGGTTAAAATAAAAAAGAGACTAGTAAGCCATTCTTTTTGTTATGCTTCAGTATGCTGGCTGTGGTGACTGATGTCTGGCACTGAGGCTCGTGTCCAGGCTAATGTTACAGACCTCATCAGAGATGTCCACCAGTCTCTGATTTAGAGTCCGAGTCGAGTCACGAGTCTTTGATCTCAAGTCGAGTCAATTCTTGAGTCTTTCAGGGTCAAGTCAAGTCAAGTCTGGAGTCTCCAAAAATGTGACTCGAGTGCGACTCGAGTATGAGTCTTTAACTCGAGTGCCCGTCTCTGGACCTCATACAACACCACTTCAAAAAGTTAGAAATATGAATTCAGTGTTTAAGTTTGTGTTGAAATTCACACTCAGACTAGTAGCATAAGCTCTTTTAAAATGAGCTAAGTGAGCTTTTGTGTTTGGTGATGTGTTCAAGGTCCAGTCAAAAACAACATGATGTGTTTATACTCGTTAAGCAATATGAAGGTTGGATGAAGATAAGTATTTGATGTTTATCAAAAGTGATTTCAAGAAATGGATGTTTACATTTTGGCTGGTCCAAGGTTCCATTAGTTTTATTAGTAATTCAAAAGAATAACATCAGTGTTTGGTCATTCTCTATCTAATATGTATCACGTGGCTTCTTGAGGTCTTTTTGCTTTCTGCTGAGCAAACAAATGATTAGTAACTCAAAAGAATAACATCAGTGTTATGTCACTGAGTTAATGTACTTAAAAGATATTCACTTTTACTAATAAGATGATTTATGTTTCTTTAACTATTAGTCTGTAAAAATAAAATCATTACATGTTTTAATTGAGCCCTCCCCTTTATCTAATTCGTATCACATGGCTTCTTGAGATCTTTCTGCTTTCTGCTGAGCAAACAAACGACTTATTGATACAAAACATGAAAGATAATTAATGTCAGTATTTGTATTGGGTGGTAGCAAAAGCAGGAGGTGAATGATTGGGTATTGGCCACTAAAAGCCTGATTGGGGGTATCCATCAGGTCAGGTCAGACTTTGAAGCATACTTCAGCAAAATTTGGCACTCCAATAAAATAAACTCTTCTTCATTTGCTAAAGCTCAAGTGCAATGAAGTTTATGGGGGCAAGTGTGCAAACCCTACACCTGGAGGCAACACTTTTTGGCTGCAATACCAACTGCTCTACGATAGCGAAACCAAACACCTTAAGATTATTTGGACAGATACTGAGTTGTGGTAGCCAATAAGTCGGGTAATATGCCACCAGATGAAATGAACAAACTGAGTAAAAACATCCACCTTAAATCGTGTAGCATGTGTAGCCAGATGGGAACATTATCCTTCAGGAAAAATGAGTTTCTTATTCTTTGTTTCCACTTTCCTAATTCATTTTAATTTTAGTTCTGGTTATATTGCATCATGTTGCTATGTTGCTCATAGTTATAAGTCTAAAGTCATACAATCACACAAAATAACATAAAAAACAAAGTATTAGTTGATGCCATATGTTAAAGATTGTCCTTGAGCTGATGTTTGTCCTTCTCGCCCTCCAAACAGGACAATAAAAAAGTGAGAGGATTGAGTGCACACCCCTGAGCAAGGCATGTGCTGCAATAAAAACACAGTTTCATTTTCATGGTATAAGTGCTGTGTTATGATTTTGAGTCTAGGGTGCCATGTGGATCGATAATCCAGCATCGGATGAGCAGCAGGTTTACAGGAGTGGCGACGGGCAGAGGAGCAGCAGCGCGGCGGTAAATCTGACCTGAAGCACTTACTTCCACTGAGCGTCCTATGGGCCATTATTGGTGGGTGTGCTCACACATCAAAGTGGCAGGGGTCTTCCAGGCTAAAAAGGAATAAGAAACAAAGGGGCATTAAATCACCGTGAGAGACCTGGCTCTCAGATACACACATGAACACACACATAAACACACACACGTGGTTAAACACTGCAGTGTGAGGAGAGTTTAAGACCCGGAGAGAAGGAGCGAGAGAGAGAAAGATGAGAGGGAGGAGAGAGAGGGAGCGCGACATTGATTTTTCCCCTCTGAAGTGCCAGTTCATCATTCTGTGAGACACACTCTATCGATCCTCCGCCTTTAGTTTGTTTGTAATTTTGGGGGCTCAAAACCATTCACAAAGATAGATCCTCTTATATGCCACTTGCCTCCCGGATGAAGGATGGAGGGATCAGGAGAAGAGTGGGGATGACCTCATTCTGTGAGGTTCTCCTCAATCAGAGGAGACGTCGTTTAAAGAGGAGCCCCTGGGTTGTTTCTTAATATCACACAAAGGCAGAAGTTACTCCACACATTTACACTTTGATACAACATCTAAAATGTCTTGTGAAGAGTAGAGATGTATAGTATTGGATTTTTAATGATATCTAACATGCCAATATTTTAAAACTCCTTTTAGCTGAAATTGATATGAACAAAACACTATTCTGAAGTGCCAATATGAAAACTAAGCCTCAGCTCAGACTGAAAACCTCAGTCGTTAGATCAGGGATGGGCAACTTCTGTGATTAAAGACCAAAATAACACACGGTCAGATGTACACACTTTAACAGTGGTAGTAGTTTATTATGATCATGTAAGAAATAAAGATTTTATGTACATAGCAAAATAAAAATACAAAAGTGAACAAACAAGGACCACATTAAAAAATAAACAACACTTGATTCACTTTCATTCTTCCAAAAAGAAGTGTACTACAATACTGTCTTATTATTTAGTGTCAAAAGTCACCTGTTCCACCTCCTCACTGATTTGGAAAGGTGCAATAATTTCATCAAAATCAAGGATTACTGTGGAAATGTTGTGACTTGAGGCCACATTGTGCCCATCCTGGCTCTAGACACATCACATACTTTAGAGAATGGAGAATGAGTTCTTAAAAAGAAGAGCGAAAACTAAACTTTACCGTCTGTTATGGTATGTATCAACATCCTGCCACAATGCTTGTTCAATATGTCAGCTGTATATAAATAGAAATGTTCAGAACTGCTGATGATGTCATTCCTGACATTCTTAGTCAAGCTTTTATTGGAAAGGTGGAAACCTGAAACCTGGAAAGTGTTTGGAAATGGGTAGATCCTTTCAAAAGCATATTGCAGCTGATTGGATGATTGTTTTGTCAATCACATTCATTACAGGCCAATCAGATAAAGTTGCAAGTGAGCACTACAGCGACAATATAAAAAAAATAAAACTTTGTGGAACAAACATGGCTGAAATGGAGAGAAGATATCATTCATACATGATTTTTGTTTGTCATTTAACATAGAAATGTGGTCCAGGTCTGATAAAACTGCTACCGAAGCTGTTAGCATCCATGCTAATCTCTGTGGGAGCAGTTTTCTTGCTGCACCTCTTCCTGCTTTAAAGGATGCTCATTGGGCCAATCCACTTTGGGAGCTTGGCGGATATGCTGATAAGAGATGCTGAATCAGGCGAATCAAACTGTAAGATGCAAACTGCTCTGTTACACAACATTAACAAATGCTTTGAAAATAATCCTTGATCAGAATCCATCTTTGGATCACCACCAAAATCTAATCACTTCTTCCTTGTGTCATAATCCACACTCCCTGATAATTTCACCGAAATCTGTGAAGATCTTTTTGAGTTCTCTGTTCACAGACAGACAGGAAAAAACATGACCTCCTTGGCAAAGGTAAAAATGGGTTAAGTCTGCATGACTGAAGCCAGAACCAAACACTGGAAATGCACCCAAACCCCCTGATGGGAAAAAGTGTCTCTATGCTCTCTGAATAAAGTCTGCAGTCTGAAACACTCCTCTCCCTTCCTCTCCTCTCCTCTCTCCTCCCCTCTTCTTGTCTGTCCTTTCCTCTCTCCTCTCCTTGTTTCTCTTCCCCTCTCCTTTCCCTGTCTCTCCTCTCTCCTCTCCTTTCCTCTCTCTTCTGTGTAGCCTGACGAAAAGTAAACTCAGCCGGCTCGGTTTACTCCAAATGAGCCATCAGTGTGCAGTTTACTCACTCCACGTTACATCATTTCTGGACGTAAAACTTCATCCTTCAAGCAATTACCACCCGCTGCCATTTGGAGCCGGAGGCAACACACTGACCTGCCAAGTGCAGTTTTAACTCAGAACCTCTAATGCCGCTCAGAAAGCTCTTCACTCCATCATTACTTATTACTCCTCTGACAGAAACAGCCTGATCGGAGCTTCTCTACCCAAACCTGAACTGTGGAGCAGCTAAAGCTAAAAGGAGCTTCAACAAATGGAGAAGAGCAGTGATTACCAACTGGAGGCCCGGGGGCCACATCAGGCCCCTAAAAGCTTTCCATCTTGCCCCTTTGAGCATCATTAAACTCAGGAGAGTTGGAGCCACTTCAAATAATTTTTTTTTGAGAGAAACAGTGTTTTATAACTGTGGAAAAATTTCAGAATTTTGGGATTAAATTCAGAAAAAACAAGTTTTAATGCTAATCCTGAAATGAGTAAGGATTTTCAAATTAAATAGGACTTAATTCTGTGAATTCTTGCTTTTCTCTGCATAATTCTTACCCAAGTTTTAGAGATCTGACTGTTTTTTTGAACAATTAATTTAATTTTATTTCCCCCCCCAAATTCAAATGTAATTTAAGAATTTTGTTAATTCTCCGTTAGGGATGGGCACCTTTCACATTTGAACCGATGCCCGGTACCTGAGAATCGGTATCTGTACTCAACGGTACCAATTTTCGGTACTTTTGCGTGTGTTTATGGGGCAATAAATATTAATTTGTTTAATATTAAGATCTCTGCTGACGTCATAACGCTATTGCTGTGCTGCGTTCAAGTCCGGTATGGAAAGTCACCTACTCTACCCAATAGTATGCCTGCTTCTTCCACTCCCTCACAGTCACAAGGATGCGTTTAGGTACCTAAACATGGTATCGTTTGTTTTCCGTGAATCGATACTCGGTAGTACCTACAGAATTCAGTCGGTACCTCTTAAAGTACCTAATTCGGCACCCATCCCTATTTTTGTTACCTCCTATTGTGAGCTTATCCTCAGAACTTTTCACTTTTCTCCATAATAACTTTATCATTAAACTTAGTCTCAAAATGCTGACTTTTCCCCATCAAATACTAAATTCAATCTCACGCATTTGTTTTAACACTAAAATAATTTTTCTCAGAACTTTTATTCTTCTTCACAGAATTCCAAATTAATTTCCAGAATTCTGCAATTTTCCCTCATAGCTCTTTATTTAATTTCAAAATGTTGACATCCACACACCCCACAATTCTGACTTTTCTCAGGCTTAAAAAAGTCCAACCTTAAATTCTCTTTTCTTTGTGGTTTCTTATGGTCTTTCATGTCACCAAAATAAGAGAATATGCTGTGTGAAAATCAGCTGTTGTTTTAAGGCCAGCTTTTTTTGTAGTTAAATACCAACAACTATGAATGAAATTTCATGTGGCTGCTGCAGGAGCAGTGACAGCGACTGATAATAATATTATAATTGGACCAAAATATTTTATAATACATTTTTTTCACCCTATAAGGCCAATTTTATCATATACATACTTTTATAATACCTTTTTCCACTCAATATGAGCAACAAATTACAAAAAAACCATCTGAATACAGTCAGAAAAATGATAAAAATGTCCTCAAATGGATTATTAGTTGCCAAAAACATCTAATGTACCAAATGAGAGACGGAAAATCTATATGTTGAATTTCATGGACGTTTTGATTTTTGTAAGAATTTAGCAGAAAGTGAAACAAACATTTCAGCTCCAAAAAATTAGAATTTCCTGGCTATAATCTATGGTCTTGGGGCCTTAAAGGGTTAAATTATTATAACTATTATTTTAAATTTGGCTCCCAGAGCACTTGCCAAGAAAAAACTGTCCCTGTACAAATGTAGTTGATGGTCCCTGTAAAGGAATGATGTGATCAGTCTGAACACAGAGATACTTTTTTCTCCTGGGACATCACTTTTTTTTTTTTTTTTAATGTATTTTTTGGCCATTTTGTGCCTTTATTGATAGGAGAGAGACAGTGGATAGGCTTGTGAAAGGGGGAGAGAGAGCAGGGGAAGACACTCTGCAAACTGGTCACAGGCGGGATTCGAACCTGGACCGGCAGAAGCGAGTAAATGGAGTGCCGGTTGCTAACTACTCCGTCAAACCAGCACCCCCTGAGACATCATTTTAAGCAATTTCCTGAAGCTTCCCAATTTTATTTGATGAAAGACTTTTTCAACTACATAATTTTAAGCAACTTTATAAACCCAAGTTCATCGTCAGGCTGATCATCTCCCTCAAACATCGCTGTACTTTTTCTTGGAAAGTAACTCAAAGCTTTCACAGCAGCCTTCTCAGCTCTGAACATGTTGTTCCAGACTGCACCTCCACCGCTCTGAAACGCTGAAGGTATGAGAGAAGAGAAGAATTTCTTTAAACAGTTTTCAGACATTATGTTAAATTGTTGAGGATGAAGTCAAAGTGAAGTCAAGGTGTCATGCAAGTCAAACTGAGAGAGCAGTTCTGGGTTTTAAAATAGAATAAATGACTTTGGGATGCTGTTTATTTTGCATTTCCAAAATTCGAGTCAAAGTTTGGAGATTTTGATCAAAAAGTCAAAGGACAGTGGATCTGAGTCAGAGTCGAGCTTCACTGTCAGGCAAAAGAAAAGAAAACAGTGGGAGGGAAATTGTTGAAGGTCAGAAGTTTGAAAATGAGTCAAAATGTCAACAAAAGTCCAACTTTTTGCAAAAGAAAGTGTTTTAAGAAGCAAGAAAGCACAGAGGGATATTTTTACAGGAAATATTTCTAGGATTGGTTTCTTTTAATGTCTGAAGTAAGAAAAAAGTTCAGTGCAGTCTGCAGGTGCAGAGTACTTAAGGAATTGTGCGAGTTTTATTTAGCTACAAACTCTTTTTACTGAGCATTAAAAAAGTTCAGGGAGTCTCTGAGTATGGCACTATTTTATGATGCAGCAAACGGCTATGTGTCCTTCCGCCTGTGCGTGTGAAATAGCAGATAGCCCAGTATGCTTACCTCTGATTCAGAAGCAAGAAGGTTTCATGGGAACAGGCTTCAAAACTACTGAAATATGTCTTTAAGAGCTGATATTCAGCTTCATTCATTTATTGTCCTATAGTTTGTTCACTATTTCTCCTCTGCATCATTTATTAGTGCTGTCGCTGCAGACTGTGGAACAAGCTGCCCCCAGACGTCCACACCACGACTGACTTTGGTCTTTTTAAATCTAAACTAAAAACTCACCTTTTTTAGAATGGCTTTTAACCCTGACTAAGGCTTTTAGGTCTTTAGCTCATATTAGGTAGTTTTATTCTGTTTTATCTTTTCTGAATGGATTTTACGCACCTTGCTGCTGCGTCACACCCGCTGTTGCACTATTATATATGAAGAATTCTTTTCCAAAATGCTATAAAAGCCAAAACTAAAAAAATATAAATTACTCAGTGCTATTCTTTTTTTATACCGATTGTACTACCTGCCTGCCTGTCTATCAGTATTTAATGTCAAAAAGCTATATATCCCTGTTTTAACTTTATTTCAATGTTAAGTTCCCCAGCCAACCCAATAGTGGGTCTGGGTAGATAATGTCATTTTGCTAAATGAAAGTGGATTTATAGCGTTTTGGAAAAGAGCTCTACATATCTTTTTCTTTATGTATTGTTCTTATGGTATTGTTTCATGTCGCCTTTATCCATAGTGTTCTTCTATTCTGACACTGCTGGAAATCACTTTGGGGGCCTCTTGGGTTACTGTAAAGAGCTTTAGAAATAAACATTGATTGATTGATTATAAAGCACTTCTATCAACAAGACAAAAGTCTGCAACACCAGGATCCCCCCCACTTCAGTGCAGCAGCTCAACAAACACGTTGTCCTCTCCCAGATCAGACATGAGCTCATTCCAAACAAAACTGTTTTATTCCCAATCATTTATGAAGTTGCATTAATAGTGAGGGTTTGGCGAAGAAAAAGTTACAAATAAAACAAAAATACCTTTTAACCTCCTCACTTTTCCTGCTTTGATAATATGATAATCGGGCGAGCTTGGCGTGGCCTTCAAGCAACAAGTTAATGGTCACTGCTTTAAGCCCTGAAGATAAACACACATTTTTTACTCTACTCTTGACAGCTTGATTTTATTTTAAGATGTAAAAAAGAAATATATACTTCTTCCACAAATGTTTCCTCATGCCTAGAAAAAAGGACTTTTTCAGAGAGCTGAGACGTTATTTTCTATAAGCTATAAAAGAAATATGAGCAAAATTTAAAAACAGGCAGATCCTTAAAACACTTTTTTTTCCTCTTTAAACCGAAGCGAGAGCGCTCTGACTCCGAGTTTTAACTTCTCTGTAGTTCAGTTGCGGCTTGTAGGAGGATTCTTCATGTTTCAACTGGATAAACAGTGCACTTTCTCTCCTGGAGCGAGCAGAAAGCTTTTCTCTGCCAGCTCACTGTTGTTGGTGGGAGCAAATACACCGCATGTTTTTCTGTTGTGACCTCCATCGCTTCCAGGGAAATTCTCCACCTGAGAGACAGCCACCCACACACAGCCTTACCTCAATGTCTCATCTGCATTTCATCACAACCGACCCCCCCACACAGTCCCCCTCCTCCTCATCCTCACATACAAAGTGGCACGGAGAGCTATCACCTCAGAAAACCTTCAGATATACCAAGAGATTCAAACATAAAGGTCATCAGACTGCTGGGAACAAAACTGTGACTGCAGGAAAACATCCCTTTACCAAAATACAAGAAAAACACACACAAGGCAAAGATAGTGTCACACACTCTTTTCAAATCATGCTTCTACAAATAAGCCCTCTTAATAATTGATTTTATGCCCAATTTTCAACCTTAATTCCACAGCACAAAGTTATAATTAGATCCCAAAAATGAACAATCAGTCATAAATATTCATTTCAAACCCCCGAATCCAGTTTAAGGCTCCTTGTTGGCGAAAAAAAATCACTAGCTGTTGAAATTTCCACTCTCCAAAGCTTTGTCTGTATATCTTTGTTCCAAACACAACATCCGCTGATTTCTTCCTGATCTGCTCACTTTCAGAATGAGCAGATGACTAATGAGTGATAGTTTGGAGATTCAGTGCAACATAAGGCTGCTGATTGTCTGGATTTAGTGGCACATGTCTGAGAGTTAGTGTTTAAAACCCATCTGGTGGGTCAGAACAGTGATACTGTGCCATACATACATTGTCTGTTCTGGATTGAATAGAATAAACCATGTAAGTTAAGGATGAGTCAGCACTTCCCTGCTGTCTGTGGCTCCATGCAAGTTCTCTGATGCTGAGTCATGCATCCTCAATTGAACCTTGAGGGCCTTGTCCTTATAGAAGCAAGTATTTTTTTAAAGACTACTCTGTCTGTTTTGGCCTCTACTATTGGAAGTGTTCAGTTGATCTTGTAAGACTTATTCTACAGGGTAAAAACTAGAAAAATGACTGGGAACGCCCCCTTTGGTCGGATGTACCTACTAGGAACTTGGATGAGCCTGTGCCTGGAATGCATTTAAGTGGGATGTGATGCAATTCCCATGTTTGTGGTTGGAAGTAATAGACCATTAATTAACTCAAAACACACAGTGTCTTCCAAAGGGGGGACATTTTCTGGCCCTTATACTCTTTCTTCAAATAGAGGTTGGTATTTTTTGTGCATTTTGTCCCTCGTTTAACATTGAAAACACAATTTTTGTGTTTAGATCTTTAGGTTTAGATCTTTAGAAACTCAGTTTAGGGTGTTTGTTAAAAAACTGTTTCTGGTGAGAGCCATCACCACCCTGAACTTTCACATGCAATGACCTCAGCCATCAATATAATGTAAAATGTGCAATATCTCTGTTACTGCTATGTTTTAAATACTACCTTGATATTTATATTTATTTATCCTGTGCAATACAATCACCATTTGCACTTTAAAGATGCTATGAGGAGTTTCGAAGTAATTACCAAAAAGTCTCACTTTTAGATATATGCCTGATCGAAATTCACACTTTAAGATGTTTTATTACATCAAAATAGGTTATCTATAAATGCTATTCCTTAGCCTTCCTGTCGGGTCGGACAAGGCTGGACTGGCCTGGATACTCAACTTCGGGAACAAGACAATTAAAACTAGAGCAAATTTATATTATTCAGACACGTCTTAGAGCACCGGGCTGTAAGTAGCAATATATAGCTGGCTACAAAACTATGATAATAAGTTTTCCAAAAATTGCTTGTTGTCACACATCAAAAACTACCGCTACGTAACTAGAAAGAGATACATTACCTTGTCGCTTTGCATTCTGTAAGTTGTTAAAAAAAGACGTTGTAAAGCAATACAGAGTTCTGGGGAAGGTCCGAGCTGCATTCATTAGCATCACAACAAGTGCACGCTTTGGCTTGGGTCACGTCTTTACAACAGTCGCCGCGCGTGCTCATGGGTAGCAGAATCTTTATGTGGCCGGAAATAGATTCTCCTTATAGCAGGTTTAAGTTTTTAAAATTAATATGTGCGGATGACTTTTAGAAAAAAAAGGAGGAGGAAATCCCAGCATGACATGGCTCTGAAATACCCACTATAGAGACCCTTTCCCAAATTCCCAATTTCGTTTTGTAAACCCATGCTCTGGATCTGAAGTGCTACTGCCCACCCCTGACCAACATTTACCGCTTTGGCAAGGCTTCAACATCTCAAACTTTTTACTGATTCCCCCTATTTATCCTCTTGTACTGGCTGCCAACCAAACTTCTATTCTTGTCTGCAAATGGCAAAGCATTGTCCGACATTACAGCCTATTGGTTAAGTACAACTGACCTTGAAAATGATATTTTAATTGAAAAATGACAAAAACATTTTAGAAAGAAGGGTTTCACATTGTTAAAACATGTTACATTTCCCTGAAGGGCCCTTAAATATGTGTGCTTTTGTTTCTTTCATAGGAAATGTAAGTATTAAGATGAAAAATAAAGTTTATTTGTAGTTAATGTGCCAGAAAGCTTTCCTCTTAATCCCCTGTTATGCCATTTTTGTTACCTCGCTTCCTGTGTGTGTGGTTGCTTTTGTTCCAATGCTGAAACCAGTTGAAAACTCCATGTCATTGCAGTCAACGACACTTAGCATGTCATGAGCTCAGGTGCTAACAGCGCATTTATGTGTTTTCATGTTGACAAAAAACTTCATGTGTGGATGGGGTTATGCTTTGACACTGAAGAAAAATCTCTGGTTAAAAACGCCTACCTACATGAGAACACTGTCATCTCCACCTGCACCAGGCATGCATGGTGAGACACGAGGAAATAAAAAGGAAGGCCAAAAAAAATTAAGAGACATGAGAGTTGCTTCCAAAAGTGTCTCATAAAGCAGCGTGTTGGTGATGACAGAAATATCACACTCAGATATTAGTTTGCTCAACTCGTTGTTTGTTTCTGTAGAAACACACTGTGATTTTTGATAACACACCACCTGTGAAATTGTTCACCCCAGCGTGCTTCTCTCTCTCAGTGTTCGACTGTAATGACAACACCTGCATATGAGGAAGAACCTGCTGTCTGTTCGTGTCTCAGAGAGGGGGACAGCAAAGAACCAATTATGTCTTTTTAGTAAACACACACACTCAAGGAGGCTCTCAGAGATTTTCATTAAAAACATGAATGCGGATTTGGTCTCAAGGAAAAACTCATTACATACTGACGGTCATAGACCAAAGATCAAAACATGTCTTCCTGCTCTGTTTGTCAACACCATATCTCAAGACACTTTTATAGTGCACATACATTCACTGGCTGGCACAGGGATGAACCATTTCTAATTATCGTGTCAAAGGTAAACCTGGCACAAGCATATCTGGCAGGTGATTGGGCGATGATTCCATCAATCACATTGATTATGGCGAAAACAGACAATGCAGTGGGTGGGTGCTACTGCGCTACAGAACATGAGCCACATCATAGAATAAACTCTTGTCCAAACACGTCTGAAATGGAGTGAGAAGACCCTCACTACAGAGAACTTTGTCGTAATGTTGTCTTTTTTATTTAAAGGATAAGTTCGGTTTCTACAGCTTTCACATTGTTCATAGAATGAAGTAGAACAATATACTCACCCAGAAGGCTTTCCTGATCCTAACAGTGCTTCAGGAGATATTTAGATCCAAAATCGAGCGGCGGACATCCGTATAATGGTAGCACACGGGGCATGTATAGCGCCGCTCTTAAAACTGCATTAATCGTCCAAAAACTCATTAGTTTCACCAATATTTCATCACGGTCCACTCGCACTACTCCTCCACGACAGTCCGGTGTCGCTCCAGACATGTTTTCATGACTGTGCTGACCTCTGAACTGAAAACTTTCTTTACGGCTGCCGCGCATGCGCAGTACGGCTCATTGTTTCAGGGGGGACTGCCGGCTACTCAACAACTTTCTTCCTCCAGTTTTGTGCAAAATGGACGAATATCTATCGTATGAAGATGTTGCGGACGAGAACTTTGAATATGATGGGTGTCCTTACAGTTTCAAACCAGAGTTTACAGATGAGGAGCTCATCGAAAGGAGGACACGGAGGCAAAGAGAAGAACAGCTGGCCAGAGAGCAGTTTCAGTTCAGAGGTCAGCACAGCCACGAAAACATGGGTGGAGCGACCCCGGGCTGTCGTTGAGGAGTAGCGTGAGCGGACCATGATGAAATATTGGTGAAACGAATGAGTTTTTGGACGATTAATGCAGTTTTAGGAGCAGCGCTATACATGCCCTATGTGCTACCATTATACGGATGTCCGCCGCTCGATTTTGGATCTAAATATCTCCCGAAGCACTGTTTGGATCAGGAAAGCCTTCTGGATGAGTATATTGTTCTACTTCATTCTATAAACAATGTGAAAGCTGTAGAAACTGAACTTATCCTTTAATTTAGAAATGTGGTCCTGATAAAAGTACTTCTGAAGCTGTTAGCATCAATGCTAATCACTTCCTGTTGTCATCTCGCTCATAGCTCCACCTCTTCATGCTCCAAAGGATGATGATTGGGTAGTGCCACTTTGGGCTGAGCTCAGTTGTTGGAGTCTTGAGCTTGACAGGATGGATCTGCCTGATCACAGGCATTGGATTTAGCAGATCCAACAGCACTACAAGGTTATATTATTAAATTCTTTTGCCTAATAATCCATCAATCATTTTTTATCAGTGGTGGATTGGCCATACATATGCACATATTTTTTGTTAAGACCATTAAAACTGTATTTTGCACAATATGGGACCTTTACACATTGCACCAATGCCCAGTCTGACTAACGATTCCTTTATCAATTCCTGTGTGGAATTGCGGAAAAAATTTGGCCAGGAAAGATTTCCATTGGCAATGATGTCAAACACATGACACTCCAAATATTCAGGTTGTGCTTCATGGATAAACATTTTGTCATGTTTGGTGTTTTTACTTACTGAATATTGTACAGTGAGCAGCTTTTCATCTGAAAGTTGTACAACGATGTGGAGGAAACTGATAACGGAATTGTTGAGCAAAAAGGCAAATTATATTGATTCCTTGAGGAAGTATTTATATATCAACTCTTGATTTAGTGAAGATTCTTTTTATAGTGCAGAACACTATACCTGTTGGACAAAATGTGATCTGATTTCATGAAAAAAAATAAATGGAAATATTCCTATTGTTGGAGAATTAAACCAAAGAGTGATCATCAGAAAAACATCAGCATAGGCTTTGGCTAGAATGATTATTTTAGACTGATTGGTTGGATCAGCTTCAAGCCTGATTTTCACAATCAGTGCATTATTGCTTTTGGCTTTAGGTCCGTCCTCTGCTTGTCAATTTGGTATTTGACAGATTTTCTTCAATCTTTACTCGAATCCAGGGTGAAGTGATATGATGTTGCAGGTCTAAAGGGCTTTAATATTTTGGTGCGGTTCTTGACATCAATACTTAAAAACTTCTTCAAGTTTCACTTCAGGGTGAAAATGTAGGAGACACAGACAAAAGAACTGAGTAGCAAAGCGTGATCCTTTCACTCAGTATTTCTTACATGAAGGCACCAAAGTGGAAAAATCCTCTCAAATAGACTCATCGTGAAATTGAAATAATAACCTCCATGAAAAGATGAATCTGTCAAAACACATTTAAGTGCTAGTTGTACATTTTCTTGCGAACCTGTGTTGATATTAAATAAAGCGGTTGTGACAGTTTTCCCATAATGAGCCTCCGTCCCCTCACATTTAGCAGCAGTGAAGTGAGTGACAGTCTCAGCACTCTGGGTGGAGGTCACCCGACTGAACAGGGCGTCATCCTCCAGATGCTCCTGCCATATTTGCTGCCTACAGGCAGTCTATATCTCGGGTACTTGTTCATTTCCTTACTCCCCAGGTTTTTAAAATGTCATTTATGTCTAATGGCCGTGCTCATTAGCTGCATCTGAAAAACACACTGGTCATTACCAGCTACATTTGCAGTCAGGCTTCATGCCGAACTCTCTTGTTTGAGTCATCCGTCACAGCACCATCCCCAGCAGTTGGAAGCACAAACGACTCAGAGCAGGAATCTTCTAATTATGTGAAACTATCTTTATCTGCTAACATCGTGAGTGTATGTGTTTTGACAAGGCGGCTTTATCAGTGTGGCGAGAGGCTCGATCTGAAACAACATCCATCATGTTAAGGCTGCCTAGGCCACTCGGGAGACTGTGAGGCAGCAGCGTGCTAAGAATCGCACTTTACCTTGGTGCAAATCTCTTGTGTATGAGAAAAGCAGGCGAGGAGAGGGTGTGCATGAGTGGGGCTGCGATGGAGACAATAGCACTCAACTCTTTTTCATTATTTACTGGTACCACTGTCAGATATGGACAAATGTATCATGAAAACACTGATATGTCAGGGGAAAACGTCCAAAAGGAACAGCATCAGGGTCAAAGGGATCAGAGGCTTTTTTAAGAAGCGAAAGCTCCACTGTTGTTGCTGTCAGCTCCACTCAGAAACAGAAGAAGTGTTTGTGTGTTCCTCCTCCTGGTGTGAAGCTCTTTGGAGCCGCAGCCCCACATGTTTTCTTTGGTTTCTGCATAGTTTTTAGGAGTGTTGTGTGGGTGTGCAACAGCCTGTCCAAGTAAGAAATAGACAGAGGGGGAGAGCTGGTGGGGGAAGCGTGCCGGCTATCCTTTGTCAAGCGCTCAGTGCCATTTAATGGCCTGTAAACCCCTTTGCTGGAGAAAGAACAGGCAATTAGCATACTGAGTGGATTACAAGATTGCTCTGACTCCTGGATTAATGTGTGCACTTAATCTTCTCTTTGCTAAGCGATTCTTGGATATACAGCCACTGAAGGGGAACAAATTTCCCACCTTTCAAAACACAACATGAAAAAGGGCCCCTTTAATGATGCACCAGCATCCGAGTCCAGTTACTTTATATTTTCAGAGGTGACAAAATGAAACATCACAGAGTCAAATAAATTTTGTTTTTTTACTTTTGGCTGACTCATATTGATACATCTAATGGGAGAAAAAGGTGATTAAAGTGGTCTTAAATGTGGCATGCTGGTTGGTGCCAGAAGTCTGGTCTGAGCTGAGTAAAAGCTCCATGAGCAGCAGTTCTTTCTTGGTGTGACATGCCAGGGGTAAGAGGGATATGGCCAGAGGCAACTGTAACTCTGGCCTCTTATTGTACAACCAAGGTATGCAGAAGAACACAAATCATGCTGAATGTTGAAGCAGTTGAGCTACATCAGCAGAAGACCACACTGGGTGCCACTCCTTTTAGTGAAGAACAAAAACCTGAGGCTACAGAAGATTGTTAAAAAGTTTCCTTGTCAGATGAGTCTGGATTTCTGCTCTACATTCAAATGGTCGGGTCAGAATTTTATGTGAATATCATGAAAGCTTGGATCCATCCTGCCTTGGATCAACATGCAAGGTTGCTGGTGGTGTGATGATGTGATGGATATTTTCATGGCACACTTGGGCCCATGGTACCAACTGACCACCACCATCCCTATATGATCATAATCATCCTCTTATAGCAACCACCAGCTTGATAATGCACCACGAAACAAAGCTCAAATAATCTCAAACTGATTTCAGCCAACTCTAGTGGCACTTCACATGTGCAGGAAAAAATCTACAGCAACTATGTCATACTATCACATCAATCTCTGAGGGATATTTCCAGCACTTTCTTGAATCTTTGCCATCAAGACGTAAGCAGGGTACACATATAGAGATTTTAAACTTACAATATTATCCCATAAGATTATCCTGTGGTCTGAGATGTGCTAAGAGTGAATTTGTCCCGATAATCGCCAAAATGGGTCAGAGCCAACAATGGTAAATATTAAACTTGTTCAATATTTACAACAACAAAGCAGACGACTCCCCAATCATCACATCTCTGTGAATTGTGACATGGAACAAAATGTAGCCAATGAAGAAGTGAGCTAACTGAGGAACAAGTAAGCAGGGGTAAATAAGAACAAGAAAGGACTACCTGAAACATAAACATGGAGTTCGGATGTAAGAAATGGGGAACCAGCTCACGTTGTCTCCACAGTCTTTTCTTTAATTTAGTTTAGGGCTGCAGCTATTGATTCTTTTTGTAATCGATTACTTTATCAAATTTTTGTTGATTAATCGAGTAATCGGATAATGTGAATTACTACACGTTATTATTAGTGGTAACACAAAACAGAAAAGCCAGGTCACTTAAATTAACAACTTGTTCTTCTTATTTTGAACATTCTGAGCATAAATTGGATCTCAAAATCAAAATCTATACTTTTATTTTTGCTCTGGGCCATATTTTGCTTTTTCAGTATTTTTTTAAGTTTGGTTATTTTTATTTTATTTGTATTCATGCTTGTCTCTTTTTGCTAAATTTTGCCTTTACTACTGTACCATATTGATGATCTTATTTTGATTACTTTATTTCTCACACCAAATAATGTCATATTTAGATACTAAGATAGTTTAACTAGCTAATGTACATTTCTATAACATATGAAAGCATTCCCTACACCTGCTTCCCCTACCCACTGTCAGTCTTTTCTGTTCTAGTTATTGGATGTCAAAAGTATGTGAACAAAATACACATGATTCCGGGCAAGTAGCCTCCGCATTGATTTACATTCTGAACCAGCCTTTACACGGAGCCATAATCAGAGTAGGTTATTTACTAGCCCATATCTCAGTTATTGATCACATTAGCTTCTGTTGATGTATCATGAGTGTCAAACTGTTGTGTCGCTCTCGGGACTTCACGCACAGACCGGATGTTTACTGTTGACGTGCTGCAGCAGTAACAACTTGCTATCATGCTAAGCTACGTGCTTAGCTAACTCCGTTTGAGATCAGACACCCTGCACTGTGTTTTCTTTTTGTCCCTTCTTGTAGTGACCACACACTTGGGACACTATCAGCCATTTCTTCTGCGGACTCTCATCTTTCTGTCCCTCTCTTTTCTCTTCCTTCATGATTTTACAAGCCGCGCAGTAGCGGAGGTAGCAGGCGTGTTGTGCCACAGAAATGACTGTTCGTGTCAAACACCGTGCACCACATAGTAGTCCAGATATATCTTTTATATGTATAATTATATATCAAACGAGGCTTCGAGGCACACAATTTGCCTCGAGGATATTTTGTAATCAAATAATCGCGATTATTCAAGGAATCGTTTCAGCTCTAATTTAGTTCCCAATTTTCAATTAAACATAGTCTGAAGACCACCACCATTCCCTCTTCTCATATGTCCTCACCCATATTGCATGTTGTGTTTTCTGGTTGTTGCAATCGACAACGTTTATGGTTGTTGCTATGCTTCTTCTTCGTTTTTGTTAGATCACGTTTGATCATGTGAGATTTCTGTCTTTGAGTACCAGATTCAAGATCAGTGGAGGACAGGATGGTTATGTGTGGTGTGCCGTGTTGAGATTATTGGAGCACACCACGCACAGTACAATCAAACTGTTCATGCCTGATTATTTATCTTCATGTGTGGGATCTGTAACAGATAAAACAGATCTTCAGATATATAAAATCCTCATGTGTTTAAGGCTATTTTAAAGACAAGACGGAGTTCAACCTTGGGCTAGAAAGGTATTCCTAATAAAGTGGCCCATGAGTTCATGTGAGGGTGCATGGTGGAGCAGTTATGCTTATGAGCTGATTTTAAAGCACAGAAACAGTGAGCCTATTTCAGCGTATCCCAGACAACAGTGTGCTACATTCTAAGTTGGGACAGCTCACATCCCCGGTGTGTTGCTTGACCGGCTCCATTAAAATGAATGAGAGGCAGTGTTTTTTTTTTTCATATGAGTCTAAAGTAAGTGCAGCCTAAGTGGCCCGAGCGCCCTCCTAGTGCCCTCTGTGGTTTGGCTGAGTGCCCCCCAAAGTTCTCTTTGTTCCGGCCCAATTGCCCCTGCAAGTGTCCTCAGTTACCCCCCATGCACAGCTCTCAGACACAACTCGACCGAAAGGAAAAACACTCCAACCAACATCATTAGGCTGCTCATCTTTTACAGAATACAGCATGAACTGAACCCCAAAATGGGATGATTATTCTTTTTCTGAGAGTGGAATTGCATCTTAGAAATGTGTATTTTCAGGCTCCTATCTGCACACAAAGGAAAAGCATGAGAGCGAGTGAGTCACAAACTGAATGGCACACCATGAATGATATAATAAAGATATGCCCACACACTTAGGTCGTTTCCACACCTTAAAGTCGGCAAGATCAGCTCTGTTTGGGTGTGAACCTGCAAGACTGTCATTTTTCACTTGGTTTATTTTGCTTTCTCACTGCACTTTGTCAGGCAGACAAAACCTGTCTATTGTTGAAAGCATACTGCCACCGGTTGGTGCTGTAGTTGTGTTCTTTGTGCCTCCACCAAAGAAGTAGTGTTTTTGCTGGTATTTGTTTGTTTGTTAGCAAGATTATACAAAAACTACTGGATGGATTTTGCTGAAATTTCCCAGAGATGTTGGTAATGACCATCTTAGAAATGTATTAGATTGGTAATGATCCAGATAAGCACCTTTCAACAATTATTTTTGCTCAATTACTGTCTAACTCATAATGATATCGAAACAATTCTGATTGCTGGGTTTTCTTGAAGAAATCACATTATGATGGTAATTCTATCATGGAACAGCAATATCTGAGCTACAACCCGGTGAGGGTTTATGCTCTCTAGGTGCTTTCTAGTTTTCTACTGTACCTGGAGATGCTGTTAAATAGAGTTAAACAGAACTACAAGCAGCACTATTTAAGTTAGAAATACTGCTCAATTCATTCCTGGTTTGGACTGAAAGGCAATGTGGTTCAGACTTGGACCAGAGTCTACCATTTGGCTCTTCTCCACCAATAATTATCAAACAGAACCTCTGGGCCCACATCAGGCTAACCACAGCTTTTCAAGATCAACATTCTCTGAAAACTTCATCAAAATCTATTCATGAGTTATCCTTCTAACTAATAAACAACAACGATCATGAGGTCTATCAACAATTAAGCTGTAGTAACAAATCATGCTCCCTCCTCTCTGGGGTTACCTGGTAGTCCCAGGGGCAAACATGGGGAAAAAAACTGGAGGGGCAGAAGTAAAAGTGACCAAGTTTTCACCTTCAGGAAGATTGATCTTCGCTCCTCTTTCAGATGTTAGGTTGACCACCTTGGAAAGATACTTCTTTATTCTTCAGAACGCCATAAACTTACTCTGAATCTTCAATTTTGTGTCTTTGAACACAAAGTCAAACATTCACCAGGTCCCTCACTAACAACTCCACCACACACTGCACCATCTTCTTGATTGCTATCCTCTGACGATCTCTACTCTATATGATAAACTTGGTCTGCGCTCCATATCTCTCCATTCTGTGCCTTCATCTCTGCTATCTCTGCTATCATTCCTAAATCACTATACCTATTCGCTGGCTTTGATATGATCTTTAATCCACGGCTCCCCAACCTCAACCCTGAATCTCTCAGCCAGAATGTCAGCCCAGAAATGAAAAGAGCTGATAACTTTGCACAACTATTTCTCACGGCGAAGGAGAGGTGCCTCAAAAAGAGACCTCAGCTTCGTAAAATTGATGTCTCACAGCACGTCCAAGCAGAGAGTTAGCTAATACTGTGCCAGAAAGATGACGTTCATTCCTGTAATACTGATGTGTATGAAACTACACATGATTACTTTTAAATTTTGTCAGCTAGACCAGCATTCAAGCTTGGGTTGGAGTGTATGGACCAAAAATTAATTCAAATATGTTTTTTTTTTTTTTGCTTAAAGGAAATATAAAAACCAAAGAAAGAAGCTTTAACACTATACGTGAGAACAAAATAAATCAGTATTACAACCTGACCATTCCTCTGGCAACAAAAAAAGGAGTTAACTGTTGCAGATGTTCAGAAGTTATTCTTTTATAGTCAAAAATAGCTGCTCTGAGTTATAGAAACATCAACATCATATCCAAAGTTTGGGTTGTTAACGTCAGTTGTATCAAAAGTACATAAACTTTAAAATCATCAGTCATATGTTTAACTTAAGGAGCGTAAGTATGGTCATATTCTTGCAGAAATTAAATCTCAGCCAACTTTAAAAAAGAAATAAAAATACATGCCCATTTGCACTAACTGGCCACTTTTTTAGGTACACCTTGTTGTTCAAGGATTGAACCCCCTTTTGTCTTTAGAGTTGCCTAAATACTTAAAAGAGGTTATGGTCCATATTAACATGACAGCATCACACAACTGCTTCGGACTTGTCAACTACACATCCATGAAAAGGACATTCTGTTACACCATGTCACAGGTGCTCTGTTAGATTGAGATCTGGTGAAGTGTTCATCAAAGGATAGGCCCACTGTTGTTATAAATGGTTGGATGTGGTCAGCAACAATACTTGGGTAGGCTGTGGGGTTCCTACCATGCTCAGGGGGGACAAAAGGGGCCAAAGTGTTCCAAAACCACACAACTCACACCATCACACCACCACCACAAGCCCGAACCACTGATACAAGGCAGCATGGATCCATATTTTCAAGATTTTTACATCAAACTATGTGCCTACCATCAGAACATGGCAGCAGAAATCCAGACTCATGTCCAGGTTTGGTTGGCCCCTGCAATTTTAGCCTCAATGTACTGTTCTTAGCTTAAAAGAGTGGCATTTAAAGTGGTCTCCTGCTAGTTTGTCGTGCATTCAGAAATGATTCCCTGCATACCTTGGTTGTAAAAAGCAGTTAAAATCCTACTGCCTTTCTATCATCTCCAGCTACCCAGATTATTCTCACCTGATCCCTGGCATTAATGTGGCAGTGGATATTTGCTCTTTTCTGACCATTATCTGTAAACCTAACCCCAAAATTCCACATAAAGTTAACAAGTTACAAGTGCGAACAGCACTTCGCTGCCTTTTGACGCATCATTGGAATGACAGTGCACTCCGCTACACTTGAGATATGCTGCAGGTGGTACACTGTCATTCAGTAAGCACCAGAAAGGTAAGTTAATGGTGTGGGATATCGGTAATTTCAAAATAAAACACAGTGCAAATACTCCCAAACGAGAACTTCCTGAATATAATGTCATTACTTCACAACTGGAAGCACGAGCATCAAGTCAACAGTCTGTCTGAGGGTTCCAGAGGCATCACAATGCCATGGATGAAGAGAAGTTAATCGTGGAGGTAGAGAAATATAACACCATATAGGGCTGGGCTATATTACCTAATCTCAATATCACGATTAATTGAAGGTTTTACCTTGATTACGATTAATGAACGATTATTTTATGCTATGCTGGAACAAATTAGTGGTGATTACGATGACAGTCTTCCTATAGTATTTACACTTAACTTCTTTCAGCTTGATGTTCTTTGCACAGAATCCAAAATGTGCCCAAACAATGGAGACGGTATTTTTCTTGGCTACTTGGTCCTCTGATAGATTGGCGCTTGTCTCCTCCATGTTGGCAGCATCTCCTTCGCTCTTGGCGAAAGTGAACGTAGACTATATTGAGGGGGCGCAGTCATGTGACTTACACATGGAAAATAATCAAAATAATCATCATGAGTAAAATAACTTCGATTATAGGGTCTAAATGTGGATTTTGATTAGTTTTTCTATTAATTTCCCAGGCCCAACGTCATACATGTCACAGAGCTGAATGGTTGGGACAAGCAAGCAACCTTAGAGAGGTGTGTTGAGATGTGTTGTTGATTTCTTGTCTTAGTTTATAACATGTTTTGTTATTGCATGATATGGCAATTCACAAGAGAGCTTGTGGGTCTCCGGGGATCTTGTGCCCTCCCCCTTCAAGCCCCACAGACATGCGTACCGTGACCCGATGTTTCCAGTGGGCATTGTTGCCAGCCGCTTGGTCAGAGCACAACTGCAGTGCTTCGGTGGCTTCGCTCTATGTGGAATTTGGGAGCTAGAGATGGTTGAGGAGCATCAACAATCAAGCCACAGTTAAGTTGATTTAAATCACATTCCTTTTCTGTTCTGATGCTTGGTTTGAACTTCAGCAGGTCATCTTCACCATGTCTACAAGTCTAAATGCACTGAATTGCTGCATGTGGTTGGCTGATTGGGTATTTGCAAACAGGTGTGTCTGATAAGGTGATAGGTGAGAGTGTATTTAATCATCTTAGTGTTGTATTTTCCCAGCTCTACACAGCATCCCCATGTTTAAACATTTCAGAGAAAAGCTGAGGACAGCTTGTTCGCTCGGCTGTATTTGTGTGAAAATGTGCTCAGCAGTCATAACAGAATGCATTGCTTCCCTTTCTTTAAATATCAACACAGATTACCATCTTCACCACAATTTTCTGCCTCCACCCCGGCAGATAAAAGCCTTTCAGGACGCAGTCCTCAAAAAAAAAAGGAATAAAGTGCTGATTCCCTGCATTGTGTTAAAACTAGAACAGATGGTTGAGGTGTACCTCTGCCGTCCGCCGAGATGAGCACTCACCGTTCCAAAAGCCAGACCGCCACACTGAAGCTGCGGCTGTGCACCAGGCTTCACTCCTGTTTTGTTTTCAGTGGCAGAAAGAGTCAGTAAAAGAGAGGAAGGAGACAGCAAGACTGGATCCCTGGACACATTAAGAATGCGTTTTCTCCTCAGAAATCAATAATGTCTCATTGCCTTGAAGATCGCCGGGAATGCCATCGCTTTCAATTTATTCATTCATTCTTCTCAATGAACACACTGCAGTGATCCGGTGTTTTCCATCCAGTTTCCCTCTTGGTTCATCTCCTGGGAGCTTCTTTTAACTTGTTAAGATCTCTTCTCTGCTTCTTTAACAAAGGCATTTGTCTGAGAGAAGAGGGCGGGAGGGAGCCCTGGAGTTTGTCTCTGCTTTATTGCTTCGTGAGCGATGGGCTTAGACATGTTTATTTTCCTCCTCATCAGACTCTGATTTGATGTGCTGCACTGCATTATTTTCTCCACACCTCTGAATCTTGCTTTAAAAGGGGCTTCGTTTAGCACGCATCTACCTTAACTCTCTGAAAACGAAGGACACCCGTACTGACCAACAGCCAATCTTTGGCTACAAATGTTCTTAAAAGATATAAATACTGTATATAGGAATGATGGATTAGACTTGGCACTTCTGCTTCTTGATCACAACAAAAAACCAATCACCTTTGGTTGATACTTTATTCTTTGTGGCTTACCAGACAATATTGTGTTGCCATTTATAGTACAAGATTGATTACTCGTCTCCTCTCAGTCTAGTACACCAGAGTGTCCAAACAATGTCCCAGGAGCCAAATGTGGCCCAAAATGTTATTTTATTGTTTGCATGTCTTAAATTTGAAAAATTAAATAAAACATGCACATTATAACTTTAAGTATGTGTTTGACTGATGAACAAAATCAGTTGTATTAAGTCACTTATTTGCACCAATCTGGAAGTTTTTAAGTATTTTTTGGGCATTTTCTTGCCTTTACTGGTAAACACACAGAGTGAGAGACAGTGGATCATGGTGAGAGAGCAAGGGAGGACAGTTGCCAAATCATCCTCTGGTGGGACTCAAACTCTGGCTAGTAAAAGCATACATATACATGTCTAGTTGCTTCTTACTCCATCAAACAGCACCCCCCACTTTGGCAGGTTTGTTCAGTTTGCTTGAGTTCTGCATGACTTACCACTTACTCAATGTATAATTGCAATTGATTTATGGATTTAATCCTCTGCAGTCCAGAAAACCATCAAAAGCTTCAGAGAATCCAGAAAAATCTGTGCACCTAAGTGGCAAAGCCAAAAACCAACACTGAATATCTGTGACCTTTGCAGCATCAGCATCATATTGTTAAGGATATCACCACGTGGGCTCTGGAGCACTTTGGAAACCATTCTCAGTTTACACAGTTCATCTCTACATCTACAAGGTCAAAGCCAAAGCCAGGTATCAACAACACCCAGAAACGCTGCTGGCTTCTCTGGGCCTGAGCTCATTTGAGATGCACTGACGCAAAAAGGGAGAGTCTGCTGCGGTCTAGCAAGTCCACATTTTAAATTGCTTTTAGAAATCATGGTTGTTGTGTCCTCCAGGCTAAAGAGGAAAGGACCATCCAGAGTGTTATCAGAGAGAAGAATCTGTGAAGGTTTGGGGATGAGGTAGTGCTCATGGTATTTAGGTTCAGCATGATGTCCCAACTTCATTGGAAATGTGACTTAATGATCAGCATCAGCAGCAAAACAACATGATTAGTGCGACCCTCCTGAAAACTGATTTGGTTTGCCTCCCTGTGACTCAGCAGGGTTCAAAGCAGCACCTCGGCACAGCAGGGGCCTAATCTGTGAGTCCACTCACCTTTATTATCTGCATTAACCAGAGCGGGAGAATAAAGGCTGCCAGAGAGCCGCCATCAGTCCCTGGTTTCTCTTCAAAGAACCAATCGAGGACACGAAACACTCAGACATCACAGGGAGCATCAAACCCCAGCTGTGGAGTAAGCAGTTGCACGAAATTACAGATTGCAGAAGTAACCTCGGGGAATAAATGGTAGCTGCCAGATGTAGTCTTCAAGAGTTGGCTGTGATAATATTTCCATCTCAGTGTGCCTGTCAAACAGATGACTGGTTCTGAGTCAATTCGCTGTGTAAGTGAGTAAATCTATCAGATTAATAACTGGAAAGAGGAGATTTATATTTTTAAATCTGCACTAAAAATTCCCCATGAACGCATCTACGCTCAGCCGTCCAAAACTTTCAGAGAAAGTGTTGTTTATAAACCTTGGCCCCATTTCTGCTCACTCTGGGGACTAAAGGACTAAAAAGAAAGTTTTTAAATGCTTCTTTTGCCTGGAGCAGCAAAAACAAGCTGATGTGAACCTTGCAGTGAAATTTGCAGATCAAAGAAGGCTATGTGGCGGTTAAAAGTTATTCAACGTGTCTGATGAAATCATGGATAGGACCGCTGAGAAGATAGACCGAGAGGACGACACTTAACTGAAGAGGACTGGTGGTGCCAGTTTACCTTACACTCATCAACTACTGCATCAGGTTCAACTCAACTGTTCAAATCAAGTGTCAAAATGGAGAAGGAAGGTGAGTTTACTGACTTTGGTGATGGGATTATTGTTGCTGGATGTCTACAGGAATTTTTATGCACAAACATCTTAACAGAGAATGATCTAAAAAAGAGAAAATATCCAGTGAGTGGCAGTCCTCTGGGAAAAATTGTCTAGTTGATGCTAGAGATGTGAGGAGAATGGGCAGAGCGGATTGAGATCCTGAAGACCATTTCCGAAAGCACAACAAACCAAATCTTGAAGTAGATGGACTATAAGAGCAGAAGACCACACCTGGTGCCAATCTTTTCAGCTAAGAGCAGGACAACAAATCTATAAGTCGCACAAGCTCACCAGCACTGGGCAATGAATAACTGCAGACATGTTTCTTGGTCTGCATGAGTCTGGACTTGCTGCCACATTCAATTGGTGGGCTCAGAGTCAGGTAAGAACATCATAAAGCATGGATCCATTCTGCCCTTGACACAATACTCAAATCATCTCAAAATATGACAGTGAGTCCACTGTACTCTAGATGCCTCCATAGCCACAGAACTAATCCAACTGAGCACATTTAAGATGTGGTGGACCACAAAGTTCCCGCCATGGATGTGCGAAGAACTCTGCTGGAAATGCATGATGCTAAAATCACTGAGGAATGTTTGCAGGAGAATCTATGCCATGAAGCACTAAGGCAGGTCTGATGGGAAATTAGAAAGTTGAGCCTGATAAAATGGCCTTTAAAGGATAAGTTCGGTTTCTACAGCTTTCACATTGTTTATAGAATGAAGTAGAACAATATACTCACCCAGAAGGCTTTCCTGATCCAAACAGTGCTTCGGGAGATATTTAGATCCAAAATCGAGCGGCAGACATCCGTATAATGGTAGCACATGGGGCATATATAGCACCGCTCCTAAAACTGCATTAATCGTCCAAAAACTCACTAGTTTCACTAATATTTCATCATGGTTACTCAGCTTCTCCTCCAAGACAGTCCGGGGTCGCTCCACTCATGTTTTTGTGACTGTGCTGACCTCTGAACTGGAAACTTTCTTTACGGCTGCCGCGCATGCGCAGTACAGCTTCCTCCTTTTGATGAGCTCCTCATCTGTAAACTCTGGCTTGAGACTGTAAGGTCACCCATCATATTCAAAGGTCTCGTCCACAACATCTTCGTCCAATAGATATTCATCCATTTTGCACAAAACTGGAAGAAGAAAGCTGTTGAGTAGCCGGCGTTCGCCCCTAAAACAAAGGGCCGTAATGCGCATACGCGGCAGCCGTAAAGAATGTTTCCAGTTCAGAGGTTAGCACAGTCATGAAAAACATGGGTGGAGCGACCCCAGACTGTCTTGGAGGAGTAGTGCGAGCGAACCATGATGAAATATTGGTGAAACTAATGAGTTTTTGAGCGCTATACATGCCTTTGCCTACCATTTATTATGTCAGCCTCGATTTTGGATCTAAATATCTCCCGAAGTACTGTTTGGATCAGGAAAGCCTTCTGGGTGAGTATATTGTTCTACTTCATGCTATAAACAATGTGAAAGCTGTAGAAACCGAACTTATCCTATAAGTGTAAATGCCATGTTTACAAGCAAGGGTAAAACTTGAGGCATTATTACAGTAGCCTTTATCTACCATTTACTCTGTCCTTGATTTGGATCATAAAAACTAAGTTTCATGAAAGTCCACTTGAGATACTGCATTTAGAAAAAAATACTGGATAGACAGACAACCTAAAAACACCTCTCCTTTGGCTTTGGTTGTCTCTGACATTGTGGTATAAAAAGTGCATGAATTATCTTATAATTGGAACCTTTTCCAGCCTCCTCCAAGGTAAATACCAGAAGGCAGGAGCAACAATGAACAGTTCCGATGTGGGATTGAGAAAGCATGTAAGGGTGTGTGCACTTGAATCATTCTGCTGAGCATTACAATAAAACACAGCTCAATGTGAAGCCCTCACTCAGCAACTTTCTTGCTGGCTCTGCGCACCGAGGGGTCACAGCCTACGGTAAGTTTTGTTCTCCCCGCATCAAAATGAGACGCTTCACTGGGGGCAATAAGAATCTGACCACTGTTATAACGGAGACGTGTTTGTACCAGAGCACACTCTGCAAACGCTGTCACACACCTTTTGACCCTCCAAGAACGCCACCACAGAACAGCAAGGCCTTAACGGCTCAATTCTGTTCCCTTAAAAACACTGAAGTCAGCTCAGCTTTATTACAGCTAATGCACCATCTGCTACCCAGGGCCACTACTCATTAAATATGGAGGAGATGAATTATCTTATAATTGGAACCTTTTCCAGCCTCCTCCAAGGTAAATACCAGAAGGCAGGAGACACAATGAACAGTTCCGATGTGGGATTGAGAAAGCATGTAAGGGTGTGTGCACTTGAATCATTCTGCTGAGCATTACAATAAAACACAGCTCAATGTGAAGCCCTCACTCAGCAACTTTCTTGCTGGCTCTGCGCACCGAGGGGTCACAGCTTACGGTAAGTTTTGTTCTCCCCGCATCAAAATGAGACGCTTCACTGGGGGCAATAAGAATCTGACCACTGTTATAACGGAGACGTGTTTGTACCAGAGCACACTCTGCAAACGCTGTCACACACCTTTTGACCCTCCAAGAACGCCACCACAGAACAGCAAGGCCTTAACGGCTCAATTCTGTTCCCTTAAAAACACTGAAGTCAGCTCAGCTTTATTACAGCTAATGCACCATCTGCTACCCAGGGCCACTACTCATTAAATATGGAGGAGACAAATAAGGTAACTCATGTCTGCAGCTGAACATAAATGTGACCACTGCTGAAGTCATGTGGAGCCTGAAAGCTTCTTCTTTAAACAAGACCATGTGTGCAACGTGATGAGAAATGCGAGAAGAGGTTTCTTAAAAGAGTGCAGCTCCAGGCAAGATATTTGCATCTAAAGAGATCCAGGGGAGCTTGTCACATTCATGTTCTAAGCTTAGACTCAATCAATCAGACAAAGAGTTTCGTTTGCAACAACCAATCAATACATCCGTCCTCGCACTCATGGTGCTATTTGTGAGAAAACACAGTGATGGGAATGCTTTTAAAACTATTTTCAATCCAAGAAGCAAAGTAGAGCTTTATAGATTATATACCTACAAGGCTCTTTTTGCAGCCGTTAATGTAACATTTACAGGGCCATGAATTTTCAACATTACCTCTGCTACAACAAGAATATTTGAGTATGTAATGCATTTGCCAAAAAGCCTCCAGGCTGTTTGATTGGATCACATAAGCAAGTAAATAAATAAATGACTGAAACAAATCTCATGAAAATACATAGTAAATGTGTCCTCCATAATGATATGACAAATATGTGCCATGCATCAGACCATGTTTTTCATTTGATCTGATATGATTAAGAAATCTCCCAGTCATTGGTTTTTGAAGACCAAGATGGACACAACTTTTTTTATAAACAATTGGCCATAATCCTATTTTGACCATTAAAAAAAAAGATTTCTTCCTTGTTCTGTTTGGGAGCAATATGTTATTGTAGTAATTCAAATTTAACAAGTCATGCAATGATTTGCATTTTTAAATGTTGCAACCCCCTTTTTTCCTTTAAAACAAATCTGTTATCAGGGTATATGCAGGAATCTTGAGGTTAATCTCAATACCTTTTGAAGACTTTTTAAAAACCTTTTTCGAAAAAAAAAACAACTCATTGCCATTTTGAGGTGTTATTAGCAACACGTGTTTAACAGCTGTAGTTTGCAGTTGACAGAATATTTGCTGTTGCGTGACGTCGCACCCATACAGTCATGACTTTGAGGCGATCTCGGAGGAAAATAAATATTCATGGATGCTTTTTGGAGTGAAAGCTCAAATACCAATAAAATTTAATACCTCATAACACTGCGATTAAGACTTTTAAGTATTTTTTAAGGGTCTTTATTTCCCACGATTGATTTATCAACTTTTAATACTTTTTAAGACCCTGCAGACACCATGGTGATATAAAACTCAGTTCTTGTCAGTGGTGGACAGAGTACTCAATGCCAGTGCTCAAGTCAAAGTATGGATACTCATGTTCAAATACTACTCCAATACAAGTGAAAGTTGTTCAGTCAAATTTTTACTCAAGTCAAAGTACTGGAGTACCTGCTTTTGAAAATACTCAAGTATTAAAAGTAAATTTTCTCATTGACCTTACAGAACGTAATGACTGAAACAACACACATAATGCACTGATCTGCTTATAGATCATGTAGAATAAAGAGATTGAAAATATGCTACACAGCCCATGGAAATGCATACTGAAACACTAATCAATCAAAAAAAAGGACAACCATTGCCAAACAGTGCAAAAAAGACAAAAAACAAGCAGCAGTGCTTGTTTTTCTCTCAGTAAAGATTGTATTAATTAATAACCAAACATTATTTTAATACAGTGAAATATTACTAACTACGGGTGTCCCAATACAAATTTAACACCTCCAATACGATACCAATATTGCAGCCAGAGTATTGGTCAATACCGATGTCAATCCGATATGATATCAGCAGGAATCATACAGACTTTTATTACTTGTTTTGTAGTATGGACTGTAAGAAAAGGCTTGATCAGGTGAGATTACTCAAACAGAGAACAGTAGTCAGCAATAGTGAGTAAAACTAAGCAATTTGTTATTAATCAATAGGTTAAATAGCTTCAACTTTACACATAAGATTATACTACAGTTAAAATAAATAAATAAAAAAATAAATTTGTAGACCCTGGAAAATAACCTAAATAAGTCCAATTAAAAAACAAAAACATATATCTTTAAATTGCAAAATAACCACTGTGTTTAACTAAAACATAAGCATATTCTACAACTGAATTAAAGAAAAAAATAAATAAATTGGAATGAACTGCTTGTATCGGAGTGCTGATATTGGAGATTTCAGATGCAGACCCGAACGCAGTAGCGCATGCGCGTCTTCTTCTTCTTTTTTGTTGTTTAATGGCAGTTGGCAAACCAACTCAAAGTGCATTAAGTGGACTGGAGTGTGGAACAGGATGCACGAAGTATAGATAACACCACTTGAACAAAAAACATTTTAGAAGAGAAAATACATTTCTTCTGCTGACTTCATACCTGTACCTAAAAGTAACGAGTAACGAGGCCATTTATAGAAATGTAGTGGAGTTAAAAGTAGAATATTTGTCTTTTAAATGTAGTGAAGTAAAAGTCATAAGTTCCAAAAACAAAAAACCTCAAGTAAAGTACAGATACTCAAAAAATGTACTTAAGTACAGTACTCAAGTAAATCCACTTTGTTACTGTCCGTCCCTGGTTCTTGTTTAAGTGGAGACTGATTTTTTCCCTCATGGACCTTTGTTAAGGCCATAATCTATAAAAGAATTGGACATGTTATGTGATTTTATCCATTTGATTTGAAATGGTGTTACAGCTCACGCCAACTTTTTTGCAGACCAAATATAAATAACTCTCTGGGTCAGTGTTTCTTCCAAGTGAAGTAGCTCAGTTCGCAGAGGATGTGAAAGCAAATCGAGCCAAACAAAGGGAAAAAAATGGGAAAAAAGGGAAAAAGGGGGTTAGTTGTGTCCTAAATTTAGCTAAATATCACAAGAGTAGGCAAGCTAACATAAACTTCGCTGATGATCCCAAACACAGGGGCTGGTGTTAGCATTACTAGCACCATCAGCATCTGGTCGTGCCACCTTACTTACTTCTTTGAGTATTTGGAATAGTTACACATCACTCTCGTCTATATAGATGTGCAACCTAACATCCTAATCAGAGTTCTCCATACCCCAGAACTGCTTCAATTCCAATTTATTGTTTAATTTTGCCAAGGTTCTCTTCAACTTAAGGATGCATTTGAATAACCAAGATCTTATGCCCCCATAGTCCTACATTCTGTCTCTAATTTTAAAGAATAATCTTTACCCTGGAGTCCATTTTCTGGACCCACCAATGCAGCTAAAAACCTTGCAATTCCAGATTTTGTAGAGACATAAAACCCAAGACAGCAGAACTTTGCAACACATGGATAAGTGTTTTGATAACAGGAAAGTAAAAATTGAAGTCTCAGGTGCCTGCTGTTGGGTAATTTCCTGTTCCTAATTGCCAAAAATTGCAGGTAAACTTCTGCACACCTCGTTAAAGCACTGAGAACATTTGCATATTTACCCTGTCAGAGGCTTGTTTGTTTTCTCTCAGCCTCACCTCTTGTTAGTGCAAACAGGTTGAACATTTGTTGTCCGTCTTACATTCTGAATCAGCAGAGTTAGACCAGAGCCCAGACTCCTCTGCAGACTTCATTAACAGTCTGTCATCATAAACAGTCCACATACTTTAAGAATAGTTGAAGACTTTCAGTTGTGGGAGTGCGAGCGAACACACTCTCCACATTTATAAGCTCTGCGGTAATGAAAAGTTATCTCTTTTGTTTACCCATTCCCCCAGACGATTACATTCTCCATTACTGTCACAAGGACATATGTGAGTGGGTGTGGAGATGTGTGAACGCCAAATAAATAGCTACTCCCCTGTTGCTGCTTAATTTAAGCAAGACTCTCAGGACAGGAGTTTTAGATGAGAACCTATTTACCATCCAACAACACAACAACACTCACACAATAGGTTTATTTTAGAGGAGTGAGGAGGCGTCCTTGAGATTAATTTATATCATATTTTAGGAAAAACAGATGCAGCAAATCTTAATTCTAGGCACATGAGAGGTAACTGACAAAAACTCACAAAAAAGAAAAAAAAAGTAAAACTGAGGTGAGGTTATCATAAAGGACAGGCAATGTTTGAATGTTCAGTTGCTCAACCAAAAAATGGGTCCGCTTTGTGCGATTATACACCCTTCTATGTTTTTTTCTCTACGTTTGATTCATCTCAGGGTTGTCTGGGCTGGAGCCTTTTCCACCAAACACTGGGTGAGAGGCTGGACTGTTTGCCTACCAACTACAGTGCTAACATAGAGGGATATACAACCATTCCTGCACACACAGTACAAGCAGAAGTCAGCAATTGACCTAACTCATCTTCCGGTCCGTGGGAGGCAAAGAAAGCCAGCAGACCACAGGGTTGAACCATCAACCTGCTTGCATAGAGGCACAAGCACTTCATTCACATGCCCAAGCAAAAAATGTATTGGGAACTCCAAACCGTGCAGAACTCAGCTGCCAGGCTTTCAATAAGAAAATATTATCCAATATCTCGACTTGGGCTCCCTGTTTGTCCAAGAACTCATTTAAAGATTTTACTGATCACCTTCAAAGCACAAGACATTTCTATGTCTTTCAGTCTTTTATGTGATTTATATTTTGAAATTAGAAGCATCGTTGACAACTGTCAGTGCTACAGAATTACAGAAGACCTATCTTGTATGCATCTTGTTTGATGATTAAGGTCCAAACACACTGAATGTGTGATGCTTGATGCCACAGCATTCAGACTGTAATCTCCCTTTCTGCAGCAGCCCTGTCTCCCTTCATTATTTTTACACAGATAACGGCTACAAATGACATTTTTTTTGCTTTGAATGTCAATTTGTATACAGAAATGACAAAAAGTCACATTTTCAACACTAAAGGGCCACAATAAATCTGTCTACAAATGACCAGACACACTTGCTGCACCATTTAATATATTTCACTGGTTCATCTGGATCAGAGTCCATAGAGAGCTTTTGGAAGGGCAGAATTTTTCAAAAGCATATCCAGCAGGTGATTGGACCGTCATTCTGTCAATCATATTCATTACAGGCCAATTAGATAATATAGCAGGTTGGCAGCTACTGCAGCAGTAGATCTACAAGAGATTAGCCACTGGGCAAAATATGTTAGAAGAGGAGCAAACATCGATGCATACCAGTTGTCCCTTTTGAGGTTGCTGGTGGGGCTGGAGACTATCCCAGCTGACATTGGGCGAGAGGCGGGCCCTGACCCACACAGGGATCAAACCAGCAAACCAGCAGCCACCCCCTTCTGCAGGACCATGCTGGCCCTCTTTAAAGTTGTTTTTTTATGTTTTATAGCACTCTAATATTTGTTTTTGATTGTTTTTATATTTAATTTAATTTCATCTTGGTAGTAAGAGTGCGGCATGTCAGTAAACTTGTTTTTTTATTTAAATGTGATAAATAAATCATCGACTTCATTGCTTGAGAGTGTTTGTAGCAGGAGACTGAGCAGGTGGTGAAATTACTCATCCCGATGAAATCAGCGTGAAAACTGTATGTGTTAGAATATTTCACTCTTCATGCCCCTGGCTAATTCAGCTTTATGCATGTTAGGTGTGCAGGCTCTAATTTCTTTGTTCTCAACTAGACCAATACTTTGAGTTCATATTAAACCATAATCGATAACAGCGTACTGTCCTTTTTCATCCGTTTTGGCTTTAATTTAATAGCAGAAGATGAATATGCCTGGCTGGCTCAGCCAGAGGAGGTTACAACATAAGACTTTTAGCTTTGTTCAGACGAATAAAGGCAGAGGGAAACGGATAATGTCACTGAGTGGAGTTACATCACATCAACCCTGAGGGCTCCCAGGAGGTCCTTTAGAGCATGATGTTAGACATGATGCTGCAAGACTACCATACACATGCAACAGCGGATAAGACGGCAGCTGCTGCAGAATCCACTGGAGTCAAGTTCAAAAGCTTTGTCCTCAGATCTGAGTAAATCATGTAAATCATGACAGGTTTGCTGTTGCATGTGGTGACTCACAATGCTGAACATGCTCAGAAACTGATTTCTTTTGGAGTTACACAAATGGATTTGAGTGGCGAAAACTGTTCCTCCCTGTGAGATGCTGTTAATGCAGCCCACACTACAGCAAACCTTACGCAACTGATGCTATTAAGATGTTTCCTGCAGATTCAATTTACAGTAAATACTATACACGTATGCTGAGGTGTTTTTGACCCATGTGATAGCTTGTTAGCATTAGCATCAGAGTTTTGAAATCCACAGCGCTGCTGGCTAGTGGAAAGGATTATTTCCCCCCACGCTGAAGCCCCTTGAAAATTTGTGGTGAAATATCTCCTCATAAAAAAATGAAAACATCGACATTGTTTTTTTTTTATGTTGTCATTTCCAAAATAAGACATTTTTCACCATCTCGAGAAATGAAATGTGAATTTTACCAACAGAGCTGAACCTAGAGCAGTGAGTGATCTGTATGCCTTAAAACAGGGCTGTCGGGGTGCTGGTTTGGCGGAGTGGTTAGCAACCATGCTCTCTCACCCCCTTTCACAAGCCTATCCACTGTCTGTCTCCTACCAATAAAGGCACAAAATGCCCAAAAAATACATTTAAAAAAAAAAATAGGGCTGTCAGTTTAGTGCATTAATTAGATTAATTAATTACACCTCAAATTAATGCGTGATAAAAATTAATCGCAAGATAAATCATAGCACACAAACTTTTTTTTTTTAAATCTATGTTTTGGGCATTTTTTGTGCCTTTATTGATTGGGGAGAGACAGTGGACAGGCTTGTGAAAGGGGGTGAGAGAGTAGGGGAAGACACTCTGCAAACTGGTCACAGGAGGGATTGGAGCGTGGACCTGCAGAAGCAAGTACATGGGGTGCCTGGCTGCCAACCACTCCGCCAAACCAGCACCCCCCAGCACACAAACATTTTGATATTGGCCAGCTGGAGGACCCGTACATGGCAGTGGCACGTCACTTCACACATGCGTCTCTAGTCAAACCAAACGAAGCCCAGGTGACAACAGGAATGTCCTATTTAAGACTTAGTCTTATTTTATTTTTGAATTTATTTATCTATATTTGTGCTACATTCTTTAATAACGCATCAGGCCTAATTGGTTTGCTGGATGTCCTCGACCTTTTTCTGATTTTGAATTTGATTTAAGAAACGCACTTAAAGTGTAATTTGAGTTGCCTGATTGAGCTTAGAATTTTCTGGACAAGTTGCCCTGACTTTGGTTTTATTTAGTCACCAATAAAAATGTGGATTTACAAATCTTCACTTCTTAGTGTATTCATTTGATTAGTCATGCACTACAATTTTATAATACCCTAGAATTCAAATTCTTTATTTGGGTACTTTAAGCAGATATGAGATTAAAATGCGATTAATTAGATTAATTAATTATAAATCCGGTAATAGATTAATTTTTTTAATCGTCTGACAGCACTACTTAAAACACAACAGAGACCCCTCCAGGCCGCCCTCTTCCTCAAGCACTCAAACAGGGAGTCGATTTGGCTGCTGCAATGCACAGAAATATAGCGACGGCTCAGCATAAAGTGGACAGGGTGTCCTTAGTGAAGTGAAAAACCTGTCCGTCTGCAGCAGTCCGGTGCTGAATTTCTCACTAAATTCTCTGCAGCAAGTGTTGAAATGTAAAACAGGCGTTGATTTTATCAGCTAAGAGGCAAAAACAGGCCTCATACGCTGAGGAGTAGTTAGTATGGAGCATGAGGATGAAGAGATGAAGGAAGATAATTTGGCTTTATTATGCACATGAAGTGAAAAGCTAAAGTGACGACGGTAATGTTGAAATTTCAAGCAAAAGACTAATGTTGAATGAATGAAGATACTAGACATTAAGAAGAAATTATACAAAACCGATTGACAGAAATTACATGATTTACCATTAACTGAAACTTTCAGTTAGACCAGTTTAACCTATTTTAATAGCAGTTCAGCTAGATGCTAATATATTAATCAACATAAGTCCTCTCCACATAATATTCTCTGTTGAAGATGTTATTGTCAATATTACACTGATCTCTCTATCCATAGTTGTATTGATTATACATCTACAGTAACTATCTTTACAAACATATAGACATTAGGACTCTTTAAAAAACCAGATGCCTCATCTCAAGGTGCTTAACCTAGAATACTGTGAAATACCAAACAAAAGCCGGGTTCCAATTAATCGCCGGGTCCCAAATAAACGCTGAGGGTAGCAGTACATTTTGACAAATATACGGCAAAAAGCTGTAACTTATTCGGCACAGCCTAAGAGCCACGGTCGAAGATAACAGAACACACATGCGAATGCTGAACTCACAGCTTACAATTCACGCTTGAACAGGAACATGATCAGACTGAACCTTAACAGTCCACATGGTTTATTTGTCTCTCTGGACGTCCTGTCCTGAGTTACACTTCTAGAGTGCAAAAGCCGTAATTTTACACACTCTGGTGCAGCGAAAAAATATAAGATTGACCTTAACTTAACTACTGGTAGTTCCTTACTAGTATTAATAGTGTATAGAGAGAGCAGAGTTGAAAAAAGAAGGCAAGAGTGTAACAGCCATACAGTTTATCTTGCCTTGAAAATGTAAAGGTGTTATTCATACTGGTGTAAATCAATAATTTGATTACATTTACCATATTTTCATTTTTTGCTAGGCAATATTTTTGTGGGAAAGGAAGTAAAAGCCTGTCCCAAATTGTCACCTGGTCCCAGTAATTGTCAGCCTGGATCCGTATTAGGAGGGTTTCAGTCACGTGATTATTATGATGTATGAAGAGGGCGTGGTTTTAGATGGAGGGCAGGAAGTAAACATGAGTCTATGAAGAAGACCGGCGAAAGTTCGTATTGTGCTGATCTAGATCCAGTTTCAAGAAATAGATATAAGCAGTTAATCAACAGATACGGTGGGCGTGATCCATAACTCATGAAGATGAGCGAGTTTTCGGCAGAGACAAAAGATTTACCGGCAATTGAGGCTATCGGCATCGCAAACTGTCTGGTAATTCAAACAGCAGATGAAAGCCTACAAAAGTATGGAGGCATACAACTTTTTCATCAGCGGGTGGGTCCACAACCTCGGTACCAAACTACTACAGGATGGTTATTGTTTGGTCTTCGCAAGGGTGAGTCTTTCTTCTTTTTTATGTGTTAAGGTGCTAGCAGCTAGCAGTCGCGGCTATGATGTACACAAACCATGGAAACAAACACGCAACAAATCTGAACGGCGACGTTAGCCCAACAGTCAAAGAACACAAGGACGTTAATTTGTGATATACTTAAAGCGCCCGTAAACAACACAAAACATTGGCATCTTGATTGCTTATCACCGCAAGTTCTAATGTTACTTTACCTCCTGCCCTCCATCTGAATTGCACGCTGTCGCTATGCGACAATGTGACGTCACGTGAAACCCAGCTATTGAAACAAATAAACGCCACAGTTAGTATTTGGTATTTTATGGTAAATTCATATTCAGCAGAGACAAATGTGATGAGGGCAGATTTATAGTCAGGGTGTTCATAGATTTGTCGCAATCATAAATTTCTTATTCTTAGTTCCTTTGTCTCTGTCTGGATGGATACATCTATATTGTGTTTATAAATGTAAGTGTATAGGTGTATCTTGTATATGTGTATATGCGTATATTTCTATATACTGTATAAAATGAGGAGTGTTGTCATGAATTGGCGCCATACAAATAAAGATTGATTGATTTACATATATAGCATATAAACACACACGTATGTATATATTTATATAGATATACAATAAAAAAAAATAACACAAGAAAATGGTGTTTTGCTTTTCAACTATTGCTGAAACTTTAGACCCAGATGTTCACAAAACAGAACTAAATGTCTTACTATTATTTCAACCATTCTGAACAAAACACAGACATTTAAAATACAGAAATGAGGCTTAATATCATCATAGTTTGAGCATATAACATTCTTGTAGTCCCATGAGAGAAAGAAAGCAGTTTTTTTTTTCACTATATCAAACAATCCACGAAAAACTACGAACTACACCTGGTCTCAAAGGTGTTTTTTGGACACAAAATTAGAGCAATCACATGTCAATTTTATAAAATAATGAAATATTTCTTGAATTATAGTTTTTGTATTTTAGAGCAGACAGTGACGTGAAGCTGCCTTTCAGGTTATGTGTGTTAAAAAGCCTGAAACCTGAATTTGGACTTACAGGTACCTTCCATATTTGCTCCCCCCTCCTGGCTGTCACACTGTTTCAAACAGCAGAGCTCACTCCCTTTATTTCCATGTCTGTACCCATAAAGGAACATTTCCTCCAATAGCTCATGCCAAAGCAAACAGAGGGAATGTTTAGAAAGACTCTTCAATGTCAGGCTCCCATGTTTTAGAATGTCACAACTCCCAGAAGACATTAAGCAAATTCTGCTGAGTGTCAGTCCAAATGTTTCATCTCTGCACTTTCCTTAAGAAGTGTTTACTCTGCAGAGCCAAACAGAGCGCCGTGAGCTGAGAGGAGCTCCCTGGAGTTTCTTTCTCCTCTCTCCAGCTCTGGACGCGTTGGAGAGCTCTTTGCAGACGGACACATACTGCGCGGCCTCCTCATGAAATCACCACAGGCTGTATTTTGGGGTTTACACACTGGACGGGTGGGAGAGGCTTCAGTGGAGCTCAGACGGAGAGAAGGCTGCTGAAGTCAGCTCCTGGTGTTTGGAGACAAAGCTGACAACTGTAATACACGGGGCTTTCACTTTTTCATTCGCTGCCTCTATCTCTACATATCTGCCTCTGCCTGTAAACTTTTCAAAGTCACAGTCGGCCGTGAGCGCTAACTTTGAGATCTTATATTTCCCTCAAGAAAAGTCAGGAATATCACAAAGTTTCTGAAGTAAACATAGTTTTTCTTCCTTTTTCTGGTAAAAGGCCCGACTCTCACATGATCCCCTGAAAGTTTTGCCAACAGTTTTTGGACTTTCAGCTAGAAATTGGTCAGCTGTGCATGTGTTACCTAACCTGGATGTACATTACTGCATAAATTCTGAAAAGCCTGAGAACCACAAACATTTGAACCTTTCTTACCACAGCAAAATAAAAAGGGGGACATGAATGGCAAGCCTTGGACTACCCTGATGCTGGTTGGCCACCCAGTAACCTGACATAAATCAGTTGTTCCAGGAAACGGTAGTTTCACAGCTATACCATACATTATGAAGAAAGTAATCCTCATAAAATATGTAAAATCTCACAATTTTATCCAATCATCGAAACTTCCTGCAACTTGGAACAATCATTTAATAGGGGTAAAACGAAATTTAGTGCCACGAAATTTCACAAAATAAAAAATGACGAAATAAAATTCAAAGACGCTCGAAATAAAAGGACAAAATAAACCTTCTCGCCTCCCGTAGCTAAACACTCGCTGCAATATGGAGGAGGACGAAGTGGGGGAATTAGCTGACGCTCCTTCGTCAAATAAATCGGTTGTGTGGACCTATTTTGGCTTCCCGTGTAAAAGACGAGAGAACGGTGAGAAAATTCTGGACAAAAAACAACAACCGTGTGCAAATTATGCCGCCACAGTTCAACTACCAACTACCAACTACTTTGAACTGCAGACAGGCAGCGGCTGTATTGTGACGTCCATCAGACGTAAAAATAAAGGTGACTCCGACTCGTAATACCTGCTTTTATTTAACAGTCACTGTGGGCTGTGACCACGCCAACTACAATTTTAATTCATGAACAAAACAGTGAGTAGTAATCTCTACACCTCCTGCTAATGGCTCTCTCCCTCCTCGCTAACTCACACACACACACACACACACACACACACACAACTCTCCCCTTCTGAACTCTGACCCGCTTGCCCCGCCTTCCTGGTCCATTCACTGACCGTCAATTCATAGGAAACATTAAAATCCACATTGAACACATAAACAGTAGAACTGCTCCACTATGTTTGTGTAAGTCTGCATAAAAAACAATATTTGATTTTTGCATCTAATGTTGACAGAATTTGATCATACTTGAAGATCAGAAGTATATGCACTGTTATAGGCTAAATATTTTAGTTCACAGTTCAGACATTTATAGGTCTAAACTGCAGAGGACTGCTATTTGTTTTCCTTTTCATTTGAGAATGTACTTATCCTGATTGTTACAAAAACAAAGCACTTTTTATCGAGATTTTATGTTAATATTTGCACTGTAGTCTAAATAAGTGGAAAAAACTACAATTTTGCTTTTATCAAAGAGCATTTATTTTATACTGATGCAGCAATATTTTTTTTGTATCGTATTATTATTTTTTTGCATTAGAAAGAAAATAAAGAAAATGAGATTTTTGCACAACTTCCTACTGTTGGGGATTTTCCTTAATCTTTATTTCGTATCATGAGTATTTCGTATCGTGAGCCCTGTTTCATATTTCGTATCATTTCGTGAGTTGACCATTTTGTTACACCCCTATCATTTAAGCATTCCCACCCTTCCAGCTGCCTGCACCAGCATCTAACTTCACACAGCTTCCACTAAAGAGCAAAAGTCACTATTTAACCAAAACAGAACAGACAAAAGTGATGCAACATGCCTACGAGCAACATTCATCACCTCACAAGCTTCCCTCTATGATAAAACATGTTCCGCAGATAGCTGCTGCTGCAAAGATAGGCTACACTTAGGGTGACCAGATGTCCCGCTTTGTGGGTTAGGGTTACAGGGACAGTCACACATTCTCATAATTTTTCACATATCACAAATTCACAAATTGAGTCGGTGTCCCGCATTGTTATTGATAGTCAGACTCCAATTTTGCAATGCGTGTTAAATAATATGACATTTATCAGCTGTCTTTGTAGTAGTAGTAGACGTAGGAAGGGCTGTCACCAGGGGGTGGAGCGGGCTATCTGATCATGTCAATCAAAATTTGTCGTGGACACAGCTCAAGGGTGCACGCACCGACAAGAAACATTTCAGGTCCGAACGGCAACGGCATGCAGTGCAAGACAGAGAGGAAAGGCAAGAAAACAGTACCTGCAGGGCTAAGAAAAGGAAACGCAGCTCCAACAAACGATCTACCCTTGGGTGAAACCAGTTCAAGGCGAGTCCCATAAAGTTTAGTGTGAAGTTTGATTGAGCCAATTCTCCATTTCACATGGGGGTGAATCCAAAAATAAAAAGGCACAGACAGTGCGAGACTCACAAAAAACGTGTTGGTCAAAAAGAGACTTCCCAGTCAATGAATATACTTCTGTCATCAATCAGATGGTTGAAGTTTAGTAATGCTATAAGTTAATGGGCAGAGTAGAAATGTTTAATATTTCTTTAGTTATTTTAGACTACCTCGATGCATTGGTATCAGACAGTGTCCCACATTGTCCCGCATAAACACAGTCTTCATCCCACAACTAAATTGATATCTGGTCACCCTAGCTACATTATGTGCTTGCAGCTGAAGGGGGCAAAACTTTGGAAGTCTCCGCCCTCTAATCTAAAATTAGAGACCAATAGTAATGCTTTTAATGTAGGACTAAAATAGCAGCAACAAAACAAAACAACAGAGATTACATGAATAGTTTTAACTGGTTGGTTGCTTGACCATGGTGCTTTTGCTTTATGGCTTATGTATGTATACCATCTGGAGAAACTGTTTCCCTTTAATTGTTGTAATGTTATCACACTGCATTTTTTCCTCTTTCTTCTTATTACTTTTCTTATTTTATCATTTCAAAAGCCTCCTGCACTCAAACAATGCATCTGGTTTGTCCAGTCTGATTGTGATGTCCAGATTAAATAAACAACAAGAAAAGTGCACGGAGAACGCAAACCTCTGCGAGCGCCACAGTCCTCACCAAAAACATTAGCCCTACGTTTTTTTTCATCTAAATATATAGATTCATTGACCATGAAAACACACCATTAGCAATTGGACTCAAAATGATATCTATTCTAGTTCAGTAGTTATTCACAAAAAACGCATTTTCCGTCATGGCGGATCCAGACGGTGATCCGGATCACTCCCAAAATCACTTCCTGGAAATTTCAGCAAAATCCATACATAACTTTTTGAGTTATGATGCTAAAAGAGAAATAAAACAAACAAAAAAAAAACAGAAAAGACAAAAAGACGCTGGCAATAACATAACAACCTGGAGGAGGTCCTAAAATGATTGGGCAAACAACTGTTTAATTATCTTTAAAAAATTATGCCATAAAGAGTTAAATGATGCATCTTTGTCATTTATTCAAAAATAACATTTGTTACTCTGAAACATGATATTGTAAATAAATTTTAGTGCCTGAGCATAAAATAGTTCTGAATTAAAGGTACTGGCTCCTGTGTTTATGAGCTCATATTTACAACAAAACGTAATCCTCAGTAGTGTTAGTATTCTTAATAAATCAAACATGAGCCTGCCATGCATTATTTTGTTCAAATGATTTTGGGGTTTATTGAATACAAGTGAACGTTTCCAAGGCCTGGTCTCTCCAGAGTTGAAGTGTCTGATGATCCACCTCAGAGCTCCTCAGATTTGAGATCTGAAGTTGTGATACACTCCTGCAGCTTTGTTGTGACTTTCAAACACTCTGAACCACCATGACGACCTCTTGGCCCGCCGGCAGCCCCCGAGCCGGGTGACCCTAATTACAGCGTTGGCTCTGCTGCCAAACCACTCTCATTGGAAACCAGCCACAGCGTTGGCGACCCTGCCATACAAGCTGTTCCCAATGGAAAGCAATTTAATGCTTGGCTGCTCAAAGAACAAAATGTATGCAGCACAAGAAATCCCTTAGATAAATTAGAGTGGGCAGGCGGCCCCAGTAAGAGCCCGATCTGAGGCCTGATGAGCCACCTGTCACCTGAGAGGAGACATGAAACCACAGTCGGGCTGTCAGAGAGCAGCAGGTACACGGACACAGGGCTGATTGTCTGATTTTAATTGTTAAATCATTTGAACAAACTGTTTCATCCCAGATGAAAAAAGTAGGTTTCATTTTAATCTTTTAACATACTTTATTTGTTTTAAATGTATTTTTAGTGTCTTATTTAGATGTCGGATGTTTCTTAGTTTTATTGCTTTGCTTTTTCTTGTATCTGTTGTTATAAATTGTATCATTTTAATCGAGCTTCTGTGGTGTGCATTAGTCTCCAAGTCCTCTTGGCATTGTACCAACCATTTATTACAATTACAGTGGCATGCTACTAAGTATGTGGACCTCTGCTGAGTGTTTACTTGCTAAGTGGTTAACTGAAAGTTATTGTCATCATTTATGTATGTGTGTATATATATACATATCTATATATAGATATATATATATATATATATATATATGCACATGCACATGTGTGTGTGTGTATATATTAGGGCTGGGCAATAAATCGAAAAATAATTGAAATCGACATTTAGACCCTATAATTGAAGTAATTTTACTCATGACAATTATTTTGATAATTTTCATATCGTCTATGTTCATTTTTGCCAAGAGCGAAGTAGGGATGTAACGGTTACCGGTATAATGGTAAACCGCGGTAAAATTTCCCACAGTAATCATTACCGTGTCCTTTTAAAATTACCGTTATACCGTGTTTGATCACCACACTGTGTCAATAACTCACGGTGATGTTGCTCATTGCCTGAAAAAGGCCAAACTATGCGCGTCTGCCCCTCGATGAAGCAATCATGTGTTGCAAACAGTGGTGCGCATACGTAGCTTGTTGTACAAATGAAGTACAAATTTGTTTTTTTTCTATTCTTGTAATTATAATAATAATAATAATAATAAACTTTATTTGTATAGCACCTTTAAAAACATTGGTTTACAAAGTGCTTTGACAGCAGTCAACATAAGTTAACAAAGCACACGTGTTTAAACACAAGGACAAATGAACAACCGAAAAAGGTTCAATAAAATCAAAGAACAGTTGGGACATACACAAATAGCAAAATTAGGCTGAGAAAGTTTCACAACACATCACATAAATCAGTTAACCCCAAAAGAACACGGACACAGAGGAGGCCCCGACCCCATGGGGCCGGAGACACAACACACCAGGAAACAGTAACACACAAGAGGCTGAAAACTCAGGTGTAAACTGTACCCTGATGGTGTGAACTAACATGACAAGTGCCATGTCCAGTGACCCCAGCCCCATGACTCAAAAGGCCCCTCCATGTGTCATAGGAACCCAGACAATACAGGAACACTGCTACTAAAATGAGACCATGAGGACCAAATAAAAACCAAAGCAATATAAAAAGACAATATAAAATAGAAGAGATGAAAAAGAGAATAATAACACAGTGACCTTAAAAGATTTCTATAAAGAGATTAAAAGTATGATGCAAGATAAAACAATCTGAGTTAAAAGTAAATAAAGACACTAGTCTGTTAAAATAACAAATAAGAAGTCAATAAAAAATGTAGCTAAAATGATAAGAAAAATACCATCAAATAAAAGGATAAAAAAGACTGAGACAAAAATAAAAGGAAAAGAGACTAAAACATAGAGAAAGAAGGAAAATAAAAGACTATAAAGAGACCAAAAAGAGACTAAAAAGAGAGACGGCATCACATAAAAGCAATACTGTAAAAGTGAGTTTTTAAAAGTGACTTAAAAGAAGGATCACCTGTAGTTTAGGGCCTCGACTTTGGAACCACCAGGAGGCCCTCGCCAGAGGATCTAAGGCTGCGGAGCTGGCTGATAAGGAGAAAGCTCGATCACCTTTAGTTTTGAGCCTCGACTTTGGAACGACCAGGAGGCCCTCGCCAGAGGATCTAAGGCTGCGGGCTGGCTGATATGGGGATTAAAGCTCTGAGATATAGCCTGGGGCCAAGCCCATGAGTGATTTAAAAGTAGGGTGAGGATATTTTTGATTTTTGCAATTGATCGTAGGTGAGAGAAACAGGACTGGATGGTTTTACTGATGTGGGATGAGAAGGTGAGTTCTGAATCAAAAATGACTCCTAAATTTCTTGCAGATTGTTTGATGTTTCGTGAAAATGTGCCAAGACTGGACTGTATGAGGTGGGAGTTGTTGATTACACACAGTTACACACAGTTTAAGCATTTATCACGAAATAATGACAAATACTTGCTAAAATTGTTTACCTTTATTTCTAATGATTTTTTTTAAACAAATTTACCTACAGGACATTTCCTGACACAATTGTTGACAAAAAAAGACAAAAGGACTGTTAAAACTATAATATTAAGAGGGTAAAATGATTTCAAGACTGTGTAAAAGTACTTTTTTCAACATTTGAGCACACTGCAACAATACCGCGATAATAATGATAACGGTGATAATTTTGGTCACAATAACCGTGATATGAAAATTTCATACCGTTACATCCCTAGAGTGAAGGATGCGCCACCAACATGGAGCAGACAAACACCAACCTATTAGAGGACCTGGTAGCCAAGAAAAATACCATCTCAATTGTTTGGGCTCATTTTAGATTCTGTGCAGAGGACATCAAGCTGAAAGAAGTTAGGTGCAAATACTGCATAAAGATCGTGTCGATGACCATTGTTATCACCACTAATTTGTTCCAGCATAGCATAAAATCGTTCATTAATCTTAATTGAGGTATATATATATACATATATATATATATATATATATATATATATATATATATATATATATATATATATATACACATATATATATATATATATATACACATATATATATATACATATCCTTTGTCAAATTCTTGTCTTGATGTAAAGCACTTTGAGCTGCAATTGAATTTGTATGAACTGTGCTATATAAATAAACTTTGATTGATTGATTGATTGATAACAACTAGTCTCAGCTGAATTTGTGACCCTTATATGTCGATCACTACAGTTAACATTAATAACAATGCCACCTATTTGAACGGAAGTTTTCAAAAACATAGGTCTAAAAAGTGATCTGACAAACAGACAACAATGCACAAAAGGAACAAACCAACAAAAAGCACAATTTGAATTTAAAAAATGTCTTACAAACACAAAGGGAATAATAAACCCAAGCAAAATAAGAACCTAAGAGGAGGGAGCAGAGAACTTTTAATGTCTCTCAGACAAGCAATGCTCATGACGGGGAAACATTTCAAGGAATGTGTGGAACATCAAAAAAGTGGGCACAACAATCCTGGCCCAGGCGCTAGACTTTGGTAATGATAACCAAGTTTTAAAAATACGAGGAATCGATAAACGCCCTCTGTTTCAGTTCCACTTTTTAGCTCCCAAAAGGTGTATGTAACTCTTTTAAAAAATTATTAAAGGGACTGTGAGGAGTTTCTAAGCAATTACAAAAAAGTCTCACCTTTAGATATATGCCTGGTGGAAATTCACACTTTAAGATGAGTTTTACAGCATCAAAATAGGTTATCTATAAATGCTATTCCTTAGCTTCGCGGTCGGGTCGGACAGGGCTGGACTGGCCTGGATACTCAACTTCGGGAACAAGACAATTAAAACTAAAGAAAATTGACATTATTCTGACACGTCTTAGAGCACCAGGCTGTAAGTAGCGATTTATGGCCGGCTACAAAACTACAACACTGTTTTCCAAAAATTGCTTGTTGTCACTCATCAAAAACTACCGCTACGTCACTAGAAAGAGAAACATTACCTCGTCACTTTGCATCCTGTTAGTTGTTGAAAAAAAAAGTTGTAAAGCAATGCAGAGTTCTGAGGAAGGTCCGAGCTGCAGGCTTTATTAGCATCACAACAAACACACTCTTTGGCTTGGGTCTCGTCTTTACGACAGTCGCCGCATGTGCTCATGGGTAGCAGAGTCTTAATGTCCCCGGTAATAGATTCTCCTCATAGCACCTTTACATAATTCCTGATGAAAAGCTGTAATGCGTTTGGAAGGGGACATGAAAAGTAACAGGAAAGGGCACAAAGCCAGTGAAACCAACTCACAGTGCAAGAATTTGCAGATATTCATCAGACAGTGAGAATCCTGCAAACATTGCTTGTGTTTTTAATTGTTAATGCCTCAACACTTTTGCACCTCCACTGTCAATATGTCCAGTTATTACCATATTTATTGTTTGTAATTATTGCCATACCTTTTCTTAAATTTGTAATTATTATGACTTGTGCTGCTGACCTCTTGGTCAGGTCCTGATCTCAATGTGACTTATCTGGTTTAAAGACAAGACAGTAAAATATCCACTCTTCATGGCTTCTGTTGGGATAAAGCAGGATTGTGACTGACAGAAGTGAGAGTCTGTTTGTGTTCATACCCTCCTGCCGCCTTTCATACATCCTGTTTGCAAATCAACAAAGTGACGCATCCCTCCCTGCAGAAAACGGTCCTCAGATGCAGACTGAGCCGGGGTGTCTGAGGAGCGAGCCGGCGTGGGTTGAGAAGTGTTTGGCTGGAGCTGAGACCGTGCTGACCTTTAGATTGAAACAATGTCCTGGGGAGTCAAAGCCATTAAGCACAGTAACTGTACTGGAGTGAGCCTCGCAGAGAATCCATCTCCCTAGATTATCTGACAGCAAACAGGCCGCTGAGTGGAGCTCGAGATGACTGTGACGCACTAAAGAAGCCTCAACGATGTAATCCCATTCACCCTCCAAAAGCCTGTATGTGCCCCCGCAGACCCCCTTTTAAAACCCTAACAACAGGCCACACACACTTATAAAGCAACCGAGGCGGTGCAGAGAAGTAAAAGAAGAAGTCTTAAGATGGGACTGACAACAATCGCACCACATGTTTATCTTTAAACGAGGTCTGACATGTTCTTTGACTGATTTTTAGAGACAGGCTTTCACAAAAATCAATCACTTCTCGTCATGGCGAGATCCAAAGCCATTACAAGCACGTTTGTCAGCTGCATAATACTTTGACAGGAATTATGTAAAGAGAATTTTTCTCCTTTCAGTTTGTCACTGATGGACGTGCTGTGAAGTTAAGAGTGCTGTACTTTTCTAAAGTTGACTTAAGTAGAAATTAATGATCAAGCCACTCAGTTACACAGCTGTGTTCACGCCAAGCCTTTTGTCATGTTCGTGTGATGAATTTCATGCATGTATTTGTGCTCATTTGTTGGCAAATTCCCCCCCTCAGACCAGAAAGCTTCTTTCCATCCATTCCACCCATGACCAGCCATGGTGGATGTTTCTACAATGGCTATCTTCTTCCTGATCTTGAAAACAAGAAGCTTCATGTACCCATGGAGTTGATCCACAACATCCTCTAAGGCTGCATATTAAGAGTTTTACCACAATGTCCTGGTGATGAGCCTTTCCTGTTCTCTATCCTTGGCCTACTTTTTTCCTCTTGTGGATTTTCTGGCATCATTTCTTAGATTAAAAACATTAAATCACCTCTGCTAAGCCAGAAAAACACACAAGTATCCTCTTAGCAGTTGTGCTCACTGTCTATGCTGGCTGACAACATCCATGAAGAGACAGTCCATGAAAAGTGATAATAGATTTAGGCGGAATTTACTTGATATTCAAAAGGCTCCAGTGACTTTCTACCAGTGTTTCCTCTCTGTTTCAGTCTCTGAGCACTGATATAATCAAGGAAAACAGTTCTGATGGCGACGTGCAGCTATGTTTAAAAAAAATAATAATAACGTGTTGCTTGCATAATCATTTGTGTTATTCACTTAACAACTCTGGTGGGAATTCTTCAACTAAATTCAGTCAGTTTCAAGAACAATACAAACTAAGTGTTTTCACACCGAAAGCAAAATGCATTTATTCTTTCAGTATGAATACTGCTCTAGGGTGCTTTCATACAGACTACAGGTCCAAACATACTCGAGCGAACTATGAGAGGAGCGGACTGTGAGCAGAGTGGACTCCATGCGATGTCTGCAGATGTCGGAGCTTTCATAGTCAAGTGCACTGTCACGTCGTAGTTTCCTGTGAAATTACAGTGAAACCCAACATTTCCCACAATTTTTGTGCATTGTTTTACATTTCTCTGTCATGACATCCTACACTGAGGACGAGGAAGAGGACGAGGACGAGGACGAGGAAGAGGAAGAGGAAAAGGAGCTGCTCTGCCTGCTAATTTGCAAAGCACTAAAATTAAGAGATGGTGGTGCATACAGCCATTAAATGCTGCAAGTTACCAGGAGGGGGGTTACTTACAATACCTTTTGAATGTACAGTGAAAAGTTCAGTGATCTACTTAGGTGCCCAGCCGCCTTCCCTCTAAACTCTGGGAGTCTCCACTCATCCATCAATGCTGCACAGAAGAAGGGCTGTCAGGTGTCACATTTCATGCAGGTAGATGTGAAAAAACATGTCGAGCATTGTTTTGTGTGACACCGGTACGAGGCGCGGGGCCCATGTGGTCTTAGAATTTGAGCTTTGCGTGCACCGGCTTTGCAGACGTCAGCTTTGAGTCTGCATGGACCTGCATGCAGTCCGCCAGAGTATATTTGGGCCTTAAAGGATAAGTTCGGTTTCTACAGCTTTCACATTGTTTATAGAATGAAGTAGAACAATATACTCACCCAGAAGGCTTTCCTGATCCAAACAGTGCTTCAGGAGATATTTAGATCCAAAATCGAGCAACGGACATCCATATAATGGTAGCACACGGGCATGTATACCGCCACTCCTAATACTGCATTAATCGTCCAAAAACTCATTAGTTTCACCAAGATTTCATCATGGTCCGCTCGGGCTACTCCTCCACGACAGTCTGTGTCGCTCCAGACATGTTTTGTGACTGTGCTGACCTCTGAACTGAAGAAGAAGAATGTTTGCCTCTATGCATGCGCAGTACGGCTCATCCTTTCAGGGGCAGACAGCCGGCTACACAACGACTTTCTTCTTCCAGTTTTGTGCAAAATGGACGAATATCTATCGGATGAAGATGTTGTGGAGGAGAACTTTGAATATGATGGGTGTCCTTACAGTTTCGAGCCAGAGTTTACAGATGAGGAGCTCATCAAAAGGAGGACGCGGAGGCAGAGAGAAGAGCAGCTCTCCAGATAGTACTGTGCATTACTATATACGTAATTATTATACGGATGCCCGCTGCTCGATTTTAGATCTAAATATCTCCCGAAGCACTGTTTGGATCAGGAAAGCGTTCTGGGTGAGTATACTGTTCTACTTCATTCTATAAACAATGTGAAAGCTGTAGAAACCGAACTTATCCCTTAAGCTACTTTAACTTCCCCACTTCCCCTGATATGGACTTGGCTGGTCAATGACAGGCTTGTGATGGGGCTACAGCTCCAACTAGTGGCAGGAGGCAGCATTACACAACATTACACATGTTTTGGTCTGACCTAGCGCAGAGTGAATGAATAGCAAAGCAAATATTTAAAAATGCAACAACGCCGCAGATTTTATATGTAAAAACAACCTGGTATTAAAGACATATATTCAAAAATCTGCCACCAGGGGGCCTACACCAGAAAAGTAACAAGACATGACAAGTGGCGAGTCACATGCAGGACTCTCTTCAAAAAAGTCTCTTAAACATGGACTTCCAGTTTATGCTGTGAGCCATCTGAAAAGAATGCCCATGGTATGAACCATCTCTCTGGTGCTCTAAGGTGCAGTCTTTGTCATACTCGACCTTTAAATGTCACAAAGTTAAGTTTTAAGAGTTTGAAGAGCTTTCTATACATCCAAATATATCAACCACCTAGAGAATCATCTCAACATGAGGGACTGGTAATAATTCACAATTCCAGTCCAATACTGAGCAAACAAGGCTGGAGTCAGAAAACTGATCTTGACACTTTTCATTTCATCCTGATTTATTTGGTAAATGCATTTTCATTTTACTGAATACTTTTACTTATATGAGCCCTGCATGATGTGTGTAGATAAGTGGTTGGATTTAAAAACAAGCACACCTCTGAACAACAGGCGATTCGGTCTGATTGTCCAGCTGAAAAGGGAGACAATATGAGAACCTCGTTCTTCAGCGGTTTGCTCTCATATGTGCGGACTGACCCAGAATTAAGCTGAATAATGCTGAGGTCAGACTTCACTTTTTTATCGTGGTTAATGATGCTCACTATATCAGTTCAGGCGACCAGGGAGCCACAAAGTCCATGCAGTGACTTGCCTGACTGGTCTGACTGAATGGAGCTGAAGCAGAAAAATACAGAGCAGTTTGACAGTATTTTGAACAATGACATAGTGGTACAGCTTTGTTCAGGCTGTGTTCATAGAAAGCTACATATTAGCTGTAACAATACTGGCCATTTACTCCTACAGGAGATGGCTGTAAGGAGAGCCATTGGCTGGAGATGATGGTAACACTGTTAGCTACTCTCGGCTTGATATTGTTGATTACTGCATTACCTATAAGATCTATCTTCACAGTACGTTTGTTTGCATCCACAAAAGTTTTGTTGAGGATGTTGAGATTTTAGTTTGATGATAAATGCAGCAGTCACTCTTTATGTTGCATCTGCTGTTTTTCTCCAACAGGCCTCTTTTTTTACAGCCTGAGGTAGCTTCTCAACAACATAATATGTATGTGCAGGGATGTTGTTTTCAGAGCATGAATTGACAAACTTTATATCTTTCTTGTGGCTCTCAAGGCCAAAACATCACCTTGGTCAATGTCTGTGACCTGGAGGACAAATAGCAGAAGGCAGAACCAAATCAGACCTGGTAGACTTTCTTTCATGGAGTCGTTACTCATCATAGACCAGTCTATTTTCAGTCTCTATGAAAAACTAAATGATAAAGAAAGACCAATTCAAACTCCAAATCCATGTGCATAAATCTTATAGTTTGACCTGTAAGTCAGAGTTCTGGTCAAAATACTTAAGTCTTATACAGATTTTTTTTTGTCATGCTGGCCATAAAGCAGCCATAGAAATGTAAACTCAGCATAGATGCTGTGCTGTCGTTGGCTTCAAAGACCAACATGTGTATTAACTTTACACAAGCTTCAAAAAACCTAAAGGGAGAACTTTGACTTAATATTGGACAAGAACATACTGTCCAGAAAATATATGATTGTGAGCTAATCGCTTGACTATGTTTTTTCTTTTGTGAAGTAAATGCATGAAATAAAGGGTAAAAAGTTGTGATGCAAATTGCCTATCGTAATTAGGGCCCGACCAATACATCGGCCGATTATAGCCCTTTTCAAAATATTCAACATTGGCCAGAGTTTTGCCAAAGTAACACCAATATATTCTAAATTTCTCATGTAACAGTAAACGCTGTTTGGCGTCCAAGCCGCGCAGAATGATTATTATTCTTATTTTTATTATTATTAATCAACCTATTAATCGGTAATCAGTATTTTTTTCTGTTTGGCCTCAAAAAAATCCACATCGGTCGGGCCCTAATTGTAATATATTGTAAAACATTAGACTTTTTAAATTGTAAGTAGTTGAAAAGTTTGAAAAATATAAATACTGAAACTTCCCAGTTTTCATGATGGTGGCCCTGTCAGGTTTTGTATTTTTTTTAATTAGGTTAAAAATGAATCAAAGAGAAACATGTTAACACGCTGTGAAAATCCCTCAGCTCTCAGTGTTTATGTAGGCAAACCTGCCTCCGTTAATCATCATTTTATGACACACTTTAATTTTAAGAGGGAAATTCTGATTGACTTAGGAAAATATTTTGTCAACATAAAGGTAGAACTTGATTCATGTCATTTTTGTGTCACTTGAAGTATTTTTTTTGCTTTGAGAGGAAAAAAAAAAAGATTAAAATCATAAATCGAGTTTTGTGTGGAAAAAATCTGATAATTTATTTTTCGGCCATATCACCCAGCCCTACCAGGAGCTAACTGGTGAGTCCCACACCACTGGAGTTGGACTTAAAAGCTCTCTACAGTGACCTAATGGCAAATGTAATATTCCTTTTATCCAATAGCTTTTGCAGTTTAAGATTAAAAGCTCTAAAAGAGGCATTGTGCTGCTTATTGCAAAAATATTGCACAAGCTTGTTTATTAAGAAAAACTGATTTTCTGATTTTAAACCAAAATACATTAAAATAAATCCTCAAAAATGGACGTTGTTTCAACTTGTTTGGATTTTTTCCCTCTTAGGTATTAATTTGATGACAATTTGTGACATCCAGTTTTATGGATTTGGAGAGAAAAACTTCAAAGTGAGCTCACAGCAGCCTAAAGTCCTGGTCCCTGCTCCTCAGTAATGACACTGACAGATGGACAGACAGACAGCAGCTCAGCTCTGCCCTCGTCTTTGATGCCAGCTCGGTGTCTGTAAATGATAGCCGGTCTGTGTTTGTTGTTGGAGCACTCTGGGCCCCTGGTTTGTCTCTAAGTGCTGAGTATATTTACTCTCTATCCACTGCTATGCTTTGTTGCACTCTGTGAAACAAGGTAGAATTCAATTACATGGTGGCCAAGGCCCCGACGAGAGCTCACTCTTGTTTCAATCAGCCCACGAGTGGATGTGGGGATGAGGAGACAGGAGCCCCGGTCATCCCATCACGGACCAGCAGAGGGCTGCGAGGCGTGAGGAGGTGCTGGGGAGGAGGAGGTGGCACTGGCACTGATGGATGAGTAAGAGGATAGAAGTTTAGTTGAACTTTAAGGGAGTTTGATGACTCCTCTAAATCTCTAACTTTGTTGGAAAGGACAGCTGCTGATTCACACCTTACGTGCATCAACGTAAAGAGGACATACGCGCTGGTACAGTCCAGATTTAAGTCATCTTCAACCAAAATGAAATTTAATATGAAGCTGAGATTCACTGGAATATGAACTGATGTCTGTTCATGGTGTTACTGCCATTACATTTTCAGACAGATCCAGACCCATGGTGAACAAGAACTGCATGATAAAGATGCTGCGACATTGTTTCTGTAATAATTGCATGAGTGTGTATAAACTATAACTTAGCATCCTAGCTTCTGCTATTCTTCCTGTTGCAGCTGCAACATGAAACACATGAATCTAAGCAAAATCCAATAAACATTTCATCACTGGACTGAAATAAGGAATTTAAGTTCGCTTACAGTCAATTTATGCCTCATCTGACTGCAACAACAGCACCAAATGTTCGACCACATAAAAAATTGCTTCCCTGGGGTGCTGGTTTGAGTGGAGTGGTTAGCAACCAGGCATACCCATATACATGCTTCTGTCGGCCCGGGTTCAGACCCAGCCTGTGGCCAGTTTGCAGAGTGTCTTCCCCTAATCTCTCAACCACTTTCACAAGCCTACCCACTTTCATTCTCTCCTATCAATAAAGGCACAAAATGCCCAAAAATTCATAAAAAATAACATAAAATATTACTCTCAACTCATTACATTCAGACTGTTGTGGTGTTTTTGTTGCAAATAATTACAAAATCATCATTAATTGCACAGCCCTACTGCAAAAAAAACACACTTTAAGACTCTTTATTGCTCAGTATTAGGCATCGGAGTCAATTAAGTATTTTAAATTTGGGGTCATGACTTTCAGGTGTTCAACATGTGCTGAAGAGGTTACAGAAGCTAAAAATACAAAAGATAAAAATAGGAAACAAGAAAACTTTTAATACATTAAGTATATTTGGGTACATTTTGAACTAAAAAACATTTTTATCCCTTTTTTTCTTCACTATTTTAAATTCACTAGAAACAAGTGGACAAACTAATGCAGATAAACAAAATATAATGAATTAATTTAAAGATTAATTAAATTTGAAGACATGTTAAGATTGCAGAAGTCACTGAGTTTAAATACTCATGTTAAATAAGAGGCTAAAGGCTAACTCCAGGGCCTCCGAATAAGAAAACTCCATCTCAACTAGAAGAGCTCAGAGGACAAAAGCTCTGACATTGTCAGGCAACATTACAACCGAAATCAAATCACTTCTTCTTTAGCATGTGTTCATGGCAGTATTTACCTGAGCAGAGCGGCTGTTGTGTAATGTTCTAAGGACAGCCATGACAGTGCGCTCTGGCCTGCTTTACAGTGTGAGTCAAAAAAGGACACCAAGATACAACCTCAAATCTCAATAAATCCAAAAGAGACACAATAAATTGATCAGGGTGGAGTAACAATAATCATTTTAACTCCATGTAATACTTTGGTAATTTATATTTGGTCTTGAACAGCTGCATTAAAATCTTTACATTTTGTAAAATATGTCACAAGGGAGCTTGTGCACAGGTTCAAGGTCATGGTCAGGTGATTTCTACTCTCTGGCTACTTAAAGATAAAGTCGTAAAGACCCCATCCGCCAAGTTATTCAGACTGTGGATGCCCCGGGGTATAAAAGGGGAAGGGAATGAGGGAACAAGCAGAGTTATTATGAGATTAGAAAGTGGAGGTATGGTGATGTCGTGGCCAATGAAGGTGTTTGTTTGTTTTAGTTTGATTGTCAACGCTCTTGTACAAAAGCATTTTTTACGTTTTACAAAATCCCTGGTGACCATATATGGCCGACTAATGTACTGTATCAGAGTTAAGTCATCATACTGTCATATCCTGATGTCACTTTAATATCCTCTTGTGTTTCAGTGAGACATGATATTGAATCTGGGTTTCTTTTTGGACTCACTGTACAGCACTGCAGCACGATCATGAAACAATCCACGGGAAATTCAACACTGCACCTTTTTGTTTTAACGGATCAGAAAAGAATCAATGCAGCTTTGGTGTGAAAACCACCTCAGGGTGCTTCTACATGCAGCTCTCTCCATCTACCTGCTCAGACCTGCACACCTACCCTCCATCTAACAGCTCTGGAGTATCTTCTTCATGATTCTTTACTCTCTTTGCCAGATTGTAATTCAGCCACTGTGGTAGATTAAGGCATGTGATACCCCCCCCATCCCCCAAACCACACACACACACACACACACACACACACACACACACACACACACACGGAAGTGTCCTTTTTTACAGATGTGTCTTACATTTTGTACATTGACCCAGATTGCTATGTTTGTGCCTCTTCCTTCCCAGAGGTCTGATTTACAAGCTGTCTGTCTTTGGCTGTGAGAAATCTACATAATATCAGACGTTTTCTGACATTCTTAGAAATTATGACAAATTTATCATAGAGTAGCACAATGACACACAAAGATTTAAGTGTCATATGACTGAAGTTAAAATATTGGTGTGGGCAGTTCTCAGGTTGATCTAGCATTCTAAAAAAAATGTTTAAAGGTTGATGACCAAAATCTCGAACTAGCTCTACTGTATCATATTGAACTTAAAATGTGTTCATTTCTAACTCATGGGCATGAACATTTTCTGCTAGCTATGATAAATGTATAGTGTGCACATATTTTTATCCTTATTTAATCTGCTTTGTAATGAATGTATTTTGTTGATTTTCTATTGAAGTAGCCGGCATTTTATTTTGCCATTTTATATTATTTGTTTTTGCCACCATTGTTTTAATGTTTCATTGTTTATTCCTTAAGCTGTATCATTTTACCTGTTCATATTTTATGGTGAGTGCATTAGTTACCAAGTGCATTTTTACTTTATTTTCTTATGTCTGATTTTGTTCACCTACTAGATAGATGGAGGATAAATAATTTTCCAGGACAATTCAAGCTTTTTAGTTTTCTTCATTTTACATGTTTCCATGACTCACAAATTGGTCAACCATTTTCTAGGTTTCCAGGATGTCTGTGACCCCTGATAACCATCCCACTTTTGAGTCTAGACCCACCTGTTGAGAAGCTCTGAATCTGTGATTGTGTTTAAGGTGAATCTATGCAAAGATAGTGTCTTCAGTCTCTCCTTTTTCTGCCAGAGACGAATATTCCCTCCTTTAAAGACATGACCCTCTTAATGCAGCAATCTCAGCTTAATCCCCTCCATATTTCTCTCTGTCACTCTGCAGCTTGCGTTGGTATGTTTGTGTTCTCATCACAGCGTCCCTCTGCAGACTTCACCCATAAATATCATTTATGAGCTGTATACACAATGAGGCAGACAGTACACACACACAAAGAGAGCTCCCACAGGGGAGCCGGCAGAATAGCAGTTAAATGATCTGGCCTCCGCCAGGACAAGGCGGCGTTCAATCACAGGCGACAGTCCAGCCCAGAGGAATACAGACAAACATATCGTGTTATTGAGAGGAGTGAGGTGAAATACACATGCCTTCACAAACCGCTCCCTAGCACCCCGTCCAACGCCGCCGTCACCCATTAATTACCCACGTGGACTCATAACATGCTTGATTACTGCCTTAAATTGTCTCTGCAGCCGTCGGTCCACAGCCGTTTTCACAGGGAAATTATGAAGTCAATGAAAAGTGTGACAATCCCGATGATGGATGGTGTTTGTTTTATTGGAGTCTGTTCATCTGTGCCGGGCTCAGGCGGAGTCCTGAGAGAGAGGGCCGTCAGTGTGAAGGGTACACCTCGGAGCCACAAAGAGCTCACGGACGGTAGAGTTTTGTTGGAAAAAGAGGACCAAATGAAATAAAAAACATTAAAGCTTGGAAAGAAATCTGTAAACAGATGTTGTTTTGCATTATGTTTGATCAGCGGACCGCTTCACCATCATATTTGATTTTAATGAAAGCAAAACAGTCAGACCCCAGCCCAGTTTATCAATAACCATTGCACCATCATCAACTTTTATGACTTTTATGACCTCAAACTTTCAAACAAAGACCTCTCACCCCCTATGAGGGATTCAACAGTGCTCAATAGAATTATTAACTGCTTGGTGTGACGTCCAAAGCTCAATGCACGCACATAAACTGCAAAATTTTCAGTATTAAGGGCAAACAGGTGTAAGCCATTGTTGCCTTTTCCTCTCTGTCTTTGTCCTGTGTTAAGAGTCTGTGGTGCGAGTAATCATGTGCAGAAGCTGTGCTTAGAAATCAACCTTTATTAAGCATCAGTAAGCACCCTTAATATGAGTTATAAGGATCTCCTTCTTCCCCTTGTGCCCTGCTACATGGGTCAATTTAAACTCCATATGCTTAAACATCCCTGTGGTTTACTGGGAGACTTTGTGCTTTTGTTTAAAGGATAAGTTCCGTTTCTACAGCTTTCACATTGTTTATAGAATGAAGTAGAACAATATACTCACCCAGAAGGCTTTCCTGATGTAAACAGTGCTTCGGGAAATATTTAGATCCAAAATCGAGCGGCGGACATCCGTATAATGGTAGCACACGGGGCATAAACTCATTAGTTTCACCAATATTTCATCACGGTCCGCTCGCGCTACTCCTCCATTACAGTCTGGGGTTGCTCCACCCATGTTTTTGTGACTGTGCTGACCTCTTCGATGAGCTCCTCATCTGTAAACTCTGGCTCAAAACTGTAAGGACACCCATCATATTCAAAGTTCTCGTCCACAACATCTTCATCCGATAGATATTCGTCCATTTTGCACAAAACTGGAAGAAGAAAGTTGTTCAGTAGCCGGCAGTCGCCGCTGAAACAACGAGCCATACTGCGCAAGTGCGCATGCGTGGCAGCCGTAAAGAAAGTTTCCAGTTCAGAGGTCAGCACAGTCACAGAAACATGGGTGGAGCGACCCTGGACTGTCTTGGAGGAGTAGCACGAGCGGACCATGATGAAATATTGGTGAAACTAATGAGTTTTTGGACGATTAATGCAGTTTTAGGAGCGGCGCTGTATGCCCCATGTGCTACCATAATACGGATGTCCGTCGCTCGATTTTGGATCTAAATATCTCCTGAAGCACTGTTTGGATCAGGAAAGCCTTCTGGGTGAGTATATTGTTCTACTTCATTCTATAAACAATGTGAAAGCTGTAGAAACCGAACATTTCCTTTAAGTAGGACATGTCTTACCTTTTCACAAAAGACCAAAATTAGAAACTAACATAAGAAAAAAGAAAAAGAAAAAATATCCGGCTCCAGACCTCAACAGAAATGATACCAGGACTTTGTTGACTGTCCAGTCATCTAAAAAATGTAATCAATTTCAAATCCTTGCCAAAGTTGTCAGGACGACTGCTAGAAACAAACAGCAAACGGCTTTAAGGACCTTACCGAGCAGACACTGATGTTTAAATCATGTGTTCAATGACAGCTCAAAAAATGTCAATCAGAAGAATCAGTGAAATGATGTGTTTGAATATAACATCAAGAAAAGGAAAATGTATTACTCAAAATTCTTTAATAATTGCAGCTGGTTGGAGGTCAAATGTCTCCAGCATTGTAAAAACATATAATAGATCTTTAATAGCAAAAGACAGCAAAGGTCCTTCTGCTAAATTTTTTAGATAATATACTGAGTCAAGGATCTTTACTGATTTATTCTTGCATAAAAGACATACAAATAAAAGTAATTTAGAAATGAAAAAAATATTTTTCTGATAGATGATCTCTTGCTGGTTTGAAAAAGTATGCCTGAATCATCCCAAAAGAAAAAAAAACATTTAAAAAAATCATTGCCAAGTTCTCAAACTAAACTTAATAAAAACATCTTAAGAAAACTAAATTCAAAACTAACTAAACCATGGGCTGAGTGTATTATTGCAATGTTATGCCCTGTTAAGGATGGGAATGAAAACTACCTTGAGAATCTAGAATTGAAAACAACTCCCCCAGCCGTTATCATTACTGTGTGGTTATTGATTCCCTTTCACTGATGGGAGGTTGAGGCTGTCAGAATTGTGACTTAAAGGTGCTATGAGAAGAATCTCTTACCGGCTAAATAAAGACTCTGCAACCTATGAGCACGCGCGCCGACTGTCTTAATGCTGCCTTCCAGTAACCTCTGAAATGGGAGTGACATAATCTCCGACTTATCGCCGTTCCAGTTGAAGTCGGAAAAAAACATGCCAATCTACCAGGCTATTGTTAGCTGTTGTTAGCACGCCCTGCGTAGTTGTTCACAAATATCACATGAAGAATATACAGCTGATCTAGAGCAACACACCCCAGTCAGAAGTGCAAATAAATTGATTATTACAGGAGCTAAATAACTGTTCACACTGGGGGCGTCTATCTTCGATTGTAAACTCGGGGGTGGCGAGTTCCCAGTAGGAAATTCAGACTTCAGGGAACGTTCCAGTTGCAGTTTCCTACTCGGAACCCGTAAATTCCTACTTCTGACTACAACTGAAACGCACCAAAGACGTGACTGAATATATATATATATCGCTACATACAGCCCGGTGCTCTAAGACGTGTAATATAAATAATAAAATAATATAAATTTGATCTAGTTTTAATTGTCTTGTTCCCAAAGTTGAGTATCCAGGCCAGTCCAGGCCTGTCCGACCTGACCAGAAGGCTAAGGAATAGCTTTTATAGATAACCTATTCTGATGCTATAAAACTCATCTTAAAGTGTGAATTTTGATCAGGCAAATACCTAAAAGTGAGACTTTTTCGTAATTACTTAGACACTCTTCACAGTCTCTTTAAATTTCAACAAAAAGGCACCTACAGCACAACTTACAGTCAGTGAAAACTCCACGAACTTGCAGACATCTATGCAGCATAGTATTGAATCAACAAGAATTGATATGGGAATCATTTAAGAATTGCATCCATCAGCAGAATCACTAATAGCTTCGGTATCAAGAAAATCTCATGAACTCCATACAGCCAGTACAATCTGTAAAAGCTGCTCAATGTCATAAGAGACGTGACAAACATCAGAGAGGCTGAAGTCAGCCTTAAACACCTCACAACACTAACTTGGTAAGATTATCTTTAAGGCCTCTTGATAAAGGGGGGAAATTGGCACAAAAATCAGGCTGACTATCCGCTGAAGCTTCGCGTTAAAGCATTGTGTATAGACGTCAGAGTAAACGTAGAGCTGCTTAATCATTTGTTATTTTTCTGCTCATAACATTCAGAGCTCAGGAGACAAACTTATGTGAAGCATTTTATTGTAGGCAGTGTTTTTATTCTATGGTAACTTATTTTACTTTTACAAAATTGGGCCTCAAGGATAGAAATGACTTCTGTGGCCTTTACAATGAGTTACTCTGCCACACAAACACACTAATAAAAAAACAAATACACACTTTATTCCACTCATGAAGAACTGGAGAGAGAATTTTAGTTTCAGCCCGCCCAAGCAGACCCAGCTTGCTTTCTTGCTCATTTTTTCTGACTCATAGGTTTGTATCTCCTTGGGGCTAGCTTCAGCTGATGTTTATGAACATGAGCAACTCTCCTCGAGCCAGCTAACAACAAAACCCAGACTGTAGCGCGTGATGTCATCAGGAGTCATAGCCTTCAGCGTGAACATACACTGTAGTTCAGACTAGGCATTGTCTAAACTCTCAACCTCAAATGATTTTTTTTTCTGAAAGGATCTCTCATATGCTTTCAGGAGATTTTCATGGAGCTCAGAGAAAAACAGAAAGCCTCCATAGGAGCTTCTTGCCATGGAGAAAGCTTTCCAAAAATGCGACATCGACCTGTGGTTGAATCGACATAATCAGCGGTGAGCTTAAATGCAGCCATTTTGGTTTTTCACACTGATTGCCACATTCAGACTTTTTAGAAATCTGCTCTATTCAGACCAGAGCTCTCTTCTGGCTGGTCTGCATTTAGACAAGATGCTTTTTCAGTGTAGATAATAACAGGTGAGGGTGGCATAGTCTAAAAATCAGCACAATATACATTAACTGGCCATTCTGTTAGGTACACCTTGCTTGTACATGGTGTGGAAGTGGTTTGAATCTTCAATAAGGGGGTGGATTTTGGTCCATATCTCCATGATAGCATCATACAGTTCCTGCAAATTTGTCGGCCTCACATCTAAAATACAAATCTTGTGACATGGGGCATTATCCAGCTTAATGGATCCATAATAAGATGGGCATACTGTGGTTATAAATTTGTCTGAGCAGCCTTCCATCAGTGCAGAACAAATAAAAGTAACATTAAAAACACATATAGAAAAGAACACATTGCACAATCATCCATTATTTAAGTTACCAATATAAATATATGAAAAACATTTACCGGCGGGTACATATAAAGTTCCTGGATGTATTGCACTATTTCCCACAGTACTGATGGCACAGTTGTGGTCACTCTCAAGAATTTAAAAGTCTGTTGGCCCAAGAATAAAGCTTTGGTGGGCATGATCTGCAACAATACTCCAGTAGGCTGTGGGGTTTAAATGATTCCCACTAACTCTCTATTTCCACACTGCCTGCCTGCCTGGCATCATGTCTGTGCTGCCTCTTTGCTCTAGACAACAGTAAAAGTCCTCAACTTTTGGAAGCAGTTTTAAAGTGCTGCACAGGCTAAAAGGGGACCACATGTGGCCGTGGGCTGTCACCTGCTCACCCCTCCCTTTGGTCATTGCAAAAACGTCTGTTTTCCGGTCCTTCATCACAAAATGCATTAAACCTTCAAACGACATCGCAGCTCCCTCTGCATTCTTCATACCCGTTTAACCTCCAATCTCCTGCCAGACTCCTCTTTCTTTCATCTACCGGTGCTCGGCTCTGGTCTTTGCATATCAGGCCTCGGCACAGGCTAATCGTGCGTCCCACAGGCTCAGCAGGACTCCGGCAGTCTGAGGGCAGCACATTACCCCAGACGAGCTTCAGAGTGGCACAGCAGCCTGAATGTCACGTCCTCAGAGAGAGAGAGGAACCACTGGCCCTGTCGTCGACTCTGAGCAGGTTTTTGGCTCTGTGAAACCATTTTGCACCACTAATGATGTCCTTTCTGCGAGCCGCAGATCCATCCACAGTCTTTTGGCTAGCCGTAGGGAAGAATTTATGCCTTTAATATCATGAATATCCGGGCTGCTAAAAAATAATGGTTTCATCTCCCCTCTGAGCGCAGGTAAAGACTTCAGTGAGAGACTTCAAGGTAAAGCTCTCAGCTCAAACATGACTTTGCACTAAAACACAAACTTGTAGAAGCAGCGCTGCATTAAAGTTTGATGAACTGAGTCATAAAATATGGAGGTGCTGATAAAGTGGATGTTAATAGGTTGCCTATGGGTGGACCGAGCCTGTAAGTGAGGTGAACATCTCTCCTGCAGAAACACAAATGTGGGGAAAATACAGCATATGATCATGAGAGGAGAGAAAGAGTTGAAGGAAATATTACAGGCCCAAGACAAAGAAACAGCTGTCTGAGTAAAAACTGATGATCATTATCCACTCATCTGAAGTGCTTTGATTCAGTTTAAGAGTTTTTTGTTCAATAAAACTCTTTTAATTCACTCTACATGCTCAAATCTACCAGGATTTTACATCTTTATTAACATTATGCCTTTTAAAAGTCCTGTTGTGTAGCCACAGTGACACAGCATGTGAAAGAGCTGTCCGTGGTGCTGAACCAAACCTTCAGGGCTTCCCACAGCCTGTTTCATTCTGCTGTTTCAAGGCATTACATTCACCTTACTGGGATGTTTCTGTAGACTGAATGGGGGAATGAGTTAACCTCCTTTTCTCTGTCTCTAAACATAGGAACAGAGAGGAGATATCTGGGAGAAGAAGGCATGTAAACTCAGCACCAGACAGGAGCACTCAGATTTAATGTGAATGTCTCAGTATAAATATAACAGAGTTTCATCATGGTGCTTTTTGCATAAAGGCACTGTGAATTGGGATAGTAGTTTCTCTATTACTGTCCTGGTATAAAGAAGATTGCATGTGTTTTAATCTTTTAGGGCAAAAAACATTTAAAAAACACACAACTGGGCATACCACTTCGTTTTGTGTTACTTTTGAGCAGGGATAAATAGAACGTACACCTTAAAACCACTTTATCGTAGTTTCAAAGTTGATTCATCAGAAAAATAACAACGGTTTTAGTTCTGAAGTATGGGAAATATAATAACTCGCAGCTTTAATTTATTCTATAGAGTAAATGCGCAAACAAATTTGATTTGACTTCCCTTTTAAATTCATGACAAAATTCAGGAAATAACACCAATCTGTAAGCAGCCATTTTGACTTTATCGTTCAAGTAACAATCTGGGAAGTGCATTAAGAGGCTGTTCACATTTTTGGTTGTAAACTTGATGCGATAACATCACAGAAATCCAATGTTTTATCACTTTTTTATACCATAGAACAATAAAAAGGTGACCAGGGAGCGGCATAACATGTGTGGACCACCTTAAATGACTCCTTCAGTTTAAGGAGAGGACCCACACATGCACGAGGAGAGCATGCAAAAGCTCCACAAAAAAAGGCCTTGATTGACTCAGGGTTTGAACCAGTAACCTGCTTGTTGTGAGGCATGTGCACTACCTGTTGCACTACCGTGACACTCTGTTTTCCATACTATTAAAAGGATAAAGTTCTGCTGCCACAAATGACTATTTTGATAGTCAACTAGTCAACAACTATTTTTGCGATTAGTTGACTTGTCACATCATGCATGAACTGCAGCGCACTGCACCAGCATGAACTGGTGGCCCAAAACGCTTATAACAAGAAGACCTGGCAACTTTGGCTCCTATGTAGTTATGCATGCGCTACATGCCTGAGTGTGTTTGGGGGTGTGCCAGAATGATTCCTGCAGGCATGACAGCCAGGAAATGAGGGTGAGGAAAGGACAAACTATCAACCGCACTCATGCTTGCTTTGTAGTGGCAGCTGGGTGATAATAATCATGTGGGACTCACACAAGTAGAAGAAGCTATAGTAAAAACCTTTGTTCTAGTGGACACGCAATAGTAAAACACTGAAATTGGGCACATTTTTGGGGACAGCTTTAATTAGGGACAGGTTAAAACAGGGACTGTCCCCAGAAGTTGGGGGATGTCTGGTCACCAGACTGCTGACGCTAATGTCAGCAGCTAACTAGCCAATTAGTTTATCGAGATAACTGTCCCTCTTCGTCAGAAAACTGAATCGACCACGGCGTGCTTCTTTTCAGATGCTTATGCATCGCTGTCGTTCTGCCATGGAGGGAAAGTTCAGCCTTGCAGATTTTTCATTGCACATTCTTCTCTTTTGTTTTGGTAAAATGCTCCTAAACTTTCGAGCTCCGTTGTCAGTTAGTCAGGATGCTGTTTGGGCATTACTCTTCCGGTGGCATCACGGCTGACCCATGTTACCAACAAGACAATGGAGGTACAGCAGCAATTTTGAGAGAATGCAGAACGCTTAAAAAACAAAACAACTTGTTGACTATTTAATTATTTTTCGACCATTTTGATCATCGACTCAGTCACGGCAAGTTGACTTATCGTGGCAGCCCTATTACAAATCATTTTTAAAATGTGAAACAGTATCAAAAACACCTGTTTCTGGGGTGCTGGTTTGGCGTAGTGGTTAGCACCCCATGTACTTGCTTCTGCCGGTTCAGGTTCGAATCCCACCTGTGACCAGTTTGCAGAGTGTCTTCCCCTACTCTCTCTCCCCCTTTCACAAGCCTATCCACTGTCTCTCTCCTATCAATAAAGGCACAAAATGCCCAAAAAAATACATTTAAAAAAAAAAAAAAACACCTGTTTCTGCAACCTCAGCATAATGTCAGGCTGGACCAGACAGATCATCCATGGGTGATTTTTGGATTTCTTCATTTCAGCAGGGTTCCCTGCTGCTGTCCTTTCCCAACATAGACTACAGTAGTTTAAACCCCGCCCAGGTTGGCAGTCTGTTACAAAACGACAACAGATACTGATATGACATTCAAACCAATTAAGTTTCTGCGATTCGCCACCCATATGGTCTGGAGATGATCAGGTGAAGTGTTAAAAGGATGAACCCGGCTGGCCTGCTGCTTTAGAACGAGAAGGTTCAAAGTTTAAACCTGGCAGCAGATAGATTTTCTTTATTTCAGGGGAAATATAAGAGTTGTAATCCTGTTAGCAGCATATGTCGCCATTATTTTAAGAAATCAATCCTATTATTACTGTGCCAACTTTTTTTTACAACACTTAAACTGATTCAATCAATACTCGGTTGGGCCCTGGAACAGGAGTCACAATCTGAAAGCATTAGTGCTGGTCTGACTTCAAACCGAGGGCTGTGTTTGTTGTAATGTATGAAACCCAGCGTGAGCGCAGACGTTGTGAGGGATGAATAACGTGTTTGTGTTGCTCTTTCTCAGAGTGACAAGAGAAAGGCGGAACTTGAAAAGAGGCTGGGAGTGCTAATGAGCCTTATTTTAAGAACACAACACAGCCATGAATATTTAACAGCTTGTCTCCTTGATGAAGCACCAAAATAAAAAGTCTGATGAATTCATCATCCTGAGTGAAAAATGGTTGGTGCAGAGCTTCTGCTGCTGCTAAGACAACTCTGAACAATATCACAGTACAACACTTATGACTGCCAAAAAAATGTCCTTTACATCATATTAGCATTAAAAGAGTTGTTTAAGAATATTGAAGGTAAACATTACATGAGAACAAAAAAGCCTAAAGGTCGAAGGAGAATATGAATAACTTTGTTGAATACAGCGATTAAAAAGAAAATAAATCAACAAATAAGGTGTTTAAGTACAGAGGAGGGGGAGGAATGATTTTGTCAGCATTTGTTTGAGAGGGGTCCAGCTGCAGACCTCCACTCTCAGCCGGCCAACGGCTGCTCCAGTGTGAATCGGAAACCACCTCCAACGTGAGACGGACGTGACGTAAATATAAATAAGAATATAGCCCCCTTCACACCAGCGCGTTTGCGCCACCTCCAGTCATTTTAATGAGTGACGGGCGGCGGACGGGAAACAGCTTTACCCGCAGCAGTAGGACAAATAAGCGGTTGGCGCCCATGTCAGCGCGCACAGATTTTGTCATAGAAATCATATACGAGTAATATATTACGTATATGTATAAAATACGTATTATATACTTATAATATATGTATATAATGTCGATAGACTTTGCCCTGCCGCACAGAAACTTTCTAGCGGCAGCCGCCTGGCAGCAGCCAATCACATCTGAGTAGGGAGAGAACCTGGAAATAGCAGACTTCACGGGTTAAAACAAACATTAAATGAGCTCTACCAAACGGCTCTACCTTCATGTAAAGAAAAACTTGGCATGAGACAGCATTTCACTTAAGAATGTTTGAGGAGGGAGTGTTATGAAGGACTTTTGGGCTCTACTGTGACGTTCACCGAATCACCTCTCCGTCACTGCCGCCTCGGACTCTATGCTCATACTGGGGCGCAGCAGACGCTTTGAAAACGCTTTATATTTAATGGACCTGGCAGGGAGGCTGTTTTGGGGATGTTGCCGCATGGCGGTGTGAAGGGGTCTTAACTACTAAACCTTGAATTGATGCTGCCTTTGTCGGTTAAAACAGCAGAGACTGTAAACACAGAGGCTGTGATAGGACTGTCAAGCAAATAAAGCAATTGTGTCTCTAGGAAAAGAAAACGCTAGAGATCATTACACCAAACAGAGATTACACATTTTTAACTTTGATTTTAATGTAACATGACTGACTAATCAAGTTACCACGGTAACCGAAAACGCTGACACCATTTCCTACTCACATTGGAGGTGATCATGACGTCACTTCCTTCTGACGATGGAGGTGTAGAGTCAAGCTGGTCGGCTGAGAGTGGAGGTCTGCAGCTGGACTGTCTTGATTTGTTTGTGTGTTTGAAGGATAAGTTCTCTACAAATTTTCATGACATTTTCAGGGGATGTCGTTCATGACACATGAAAGTAATTATTTTAATTTGGTGGTGATCCAAATACAAATCAGGATCCAGGACTTTTCAAAGTTTTTTCTTGACACTGTGAGATAAAACTGTTTTCAAAATTTTTGCCAGTAACTCAGCTAAGGAAAGCCATGGGTGAAGTTTTTCACTCTTTGAACTCTTTTCATTTGATATAACACAATATTTATGTCATCTTTACATGTTTTCATAATCACTTATTTCATTGGGATCTGGAAAATATTCTAAGCTTTGTCCAGTGGGATGTGGTTTTGCCTCCATTTGCCTGTTTGTCTGCAGAAAGTTCTCAACAAATTTTGATAAAATTTTCCGGGAACTTTGGTCTTGATTGCTCAGATTTGATTAAGAATCCAAATCCAAATCTTTATTTTTTTGTTAATAACTCTGCCTAGAAATGCTTGAAGAAAATGGGGGCTCTCTGAACACTTCTAGAGCACAAAACTCTGTCAAAGAATTTTAAATGAATCCAAACTAATCTGTGGTTTGGCATGGACCAACATGGCACAGGTCCATGCAAAAAATACCTACATAAATCATTTTAAAGCATCAATGACTTGATTAGCTGAGTAAAAATATCTCACAGTGTTAAATGGTCCTTGGATCACCACCAAAGTCTTTTTTTTAGATTTTTTTAATTGGTCTTATTCCCTGATAGACAAAAATACAGAGAGACAAACAGGCTAATAGACAAGTTTGGTGGAGGTAATTAACTGCCACACTTAATAAGATCAAAGATTATGGCTTCCTTTACCTTAATATGAGGTAACATAAGGGCAAAACTTAACAAGTGTGCAGTAAAGGTCTCCTATGATAAACCCAGAACATATTTTTTTATGTGTTAAATTAAATTAAGACATCTCTTGAGTAATGACCAGATGGTTTATTTAAAGTATGCAGATGTTTTTCCTACAGGGGGATGGCTAGTGTTTGTTACCTGGCAAGATAGCTTTAAAGATGATAAATATACTAGCACAACCTGACAAATTATGATGCACGCAGTGACAGCTGAATTTCAGCCACACAACTCTTCAGTGTTTTTGTGCTTTTACGTTTTTAGTTATATTTAATTTGATATCATTGTTGTGGGAAAACAAACCTCATACTGGGACCACTGTTTCAATATTTTAAAAGATGATTCACAGAACATAAAATAACAACTTAAACTGCAGTATTAAGCATTTCCTTTTCTTTTATTTCTTGTACATTATCATGTTCCTAAAAAAGCAATCTTTTACTAATCTGCACACTGAAAATGTTTGAAAACAACTACTCCATGTTTAAAAGAAGAACAATATTTAAAGGGAAAAGATTTTTTAGAGCATTAATGACAAAGAATGTATTCATTCAGAACCTGAGGAACCAATCCATGAACTGTTCATGATTTGATATTAACTTTTCAGCAGTGGTTTCAAAACAGGTTTCTTTACTGTTTTTTTAACAAAGTCTAAAATCAGGTGCCTGTCTGGCAGAGAAGGCTGCTCTTACCTTACAATTTGATGTCCACAGTGGTCTCTCTAAGAAATGTGTTCTTAAAGAGTGAACATCTTCGTAACATGAAAACCTTCGTACAATAAAAAAGGATTACAGTAAGCATCAATTAAAAAAAATTAAAAAAAAGATATGTCATTTTAGTTTGACAGGTCAGGTTAACAAACGATGATGCAAATAAACTGTATTCTTGTTGGATATATTTGGCAGTGAGTTTTTTGTCCCGTTTTTTATTCACATTAAACTCAACAGCTATTTTCACAAACATGTTGTGAACAGTCTAACAATATCCCACTGCTGCAGCCAAGATGGACTCATCATCAAGTAATGGTGACCTGAAACTGATTTTATGAAGCTGATTAAACCAGCTGATCCTGTCAAGGAGAAGAAAACGACTTTTGCTGTCTGGAGATGCAAGTTAGCTTCTCCAGGACCAACTTATCACCAGTGGAAGCTTGAGAATAAACTCAACACCACAGCACTAAAACTATCTTCATTCACACATTATTTTTAAAATCATTATCCATGTCATTTCGATAACTTTGGTGAAATTAACAGGCTGCTGTGATTGACTGAATATTACATGAATTGGCCGCAGTCGAAAAACATAAAGATGCTTTTGTGCTTTGCGGTGTTACTTTCTGAGCTGGCCATGGAGTCAAAAAACAAGTTATTTGCCAAAAAAAAAAATTCCATCTGTTGTGCAAACTCCTTTAGTGTTAAATGCTGACACAGTGTAGGCATAGCTTGTGTTTCATGCTGTAGACAACAGGGGGCGCTTCACACTTTTGGAGAGCTGTCATGTCATCTGTTTTTTGTTCTTTTTATTTCCCAATTTGACCAAAAATGGGTCATTCCACCAAAAGAGTGAAATTTGCTTGTCCTAGCTCTTCAAAATTAAACTTCATTTTTCATTCAATTTCAAGATAGAATTTAGTTATATACACATTTACTCATTCAAAGGGAGTACTCGTCAATCTCAGGCTACTTTATTTAATTTTTTGCAACTTTCGACAGTTTATTATCATCGCAATTTTCTCTCTGCTGTTACCAAAACTCAAATGCCATTTAAAACCATGAATAAGTATAATTATAATAAGAATATCAACTACATACAATGTTTTCTCTAAAAAAAGACTTAAAGCAGCACTACGGAAGATTCTCGCTTGACCGGAACGAGAACTCAACTACCCATGAGCCCTAGCGCGTGCATACTGCTGTAAGGATACAGATCTGCCGGTCGCGTGCATTTGTTTTGTAGCCGAATCACAGAAGCCAGGACTTCGCTCAAAAGTATTCTTCTGTCCTCGGCGGCTGTTTGCAGGATGGATAGCGACGAGGTAATGTATTTATTTTTGACTAAATGATGATGTTAAAAATCGCTAAGTTCAACTTGGTTTTATTACCGTGAAGTCGCCCCCGTCCTGTTGAAGCGATAAAGTGAATAAAAGTAAAGACAACCACGAGCTGGTGATATCACACACTTGAAATAGGTCTAAAAAAATCTACACATTGGTACGTTCTCACGAATACTGTCAACGGATGGTAAACAATCAACAAGTACTTACAAGTCCAGCAATAACAGGGCCCAGTCAGCATCGGTCGGACATCCCTCCTCGTCTTTTATTTCACGCCAGCGAGTGAACACCGAACCGATGTTTATTCTGGTCCGAGCATTCAGCTTGTTTTTCTCTCGCTTTCTTTGTTTTGAATCCTCAAAATAAACTTTTCTTTTTCTTGCATTCTTTGCTGCCTCCGCCATGACTACAGCTCTGCGTTTGGCTTTCGCCGACACTTCCGTGTTTTAAACAAATCGGGAATCGGGGGAAGTGACGTAGCCTATGCCGTAAAGCAGTCCAAACTTGTAGTTTTTAGTGTGGCAGGGTTCCCACCATCCACCTCGAAGTTACATAGCGCTAGTGAAAGCGATACAGACCACTTCAGAGCACGAAAGAGGTGTCATTCAACACATTTAAAGTGGTGGACCATGACGATGAATATCTAAGGACTATATTATGTTTGAAAAACTACATAGTGTTGGTTTAATTTAGAAGAAATGGTTGGTTACATGATGAAAACACTAATATTTATCACAAAAAACGGCTTTTTTTGTTGCTGTTACTCTCTATTTGAGTAACAGCAATGAGGGTAACGGCAATGAGTTTTTAGCATAAAATTAGCAATTGTGTGAAATCTAGCCACTTAGCATCTATTCTAGTAGCTTGAGCACATGGAGCACATTCTTAAGATTAAACTGAATATTTTACTTTTGATATCAACAAATGTTGTTTTACAGATAGCATTTAAAATATTAAAAAAATACATATCTGTAATTTCTACAAATATTAATGTGTATGGTGTCTAGTATAATAATAAAATACAATTTGTAATATATTACTACTTGTGTTTATACATTTAATATACAACAATACGCTGGGGACAGAAATTTCACTCTTTTGGCGGAATCGCCCAAATATGAAAACAAAGTAAGTCTCTCAACTGGTGCTTTGGAGCCAATATCCTGATCAGCATCCAGATATCCTTACATGTCTCCTTTTTTTTAATTTCTAACCCCTAAAGAGGGGCAGAAACCTTTAATTCACTCCTTTACCAGACAAGCTTCATCCCCATCATGGAGGGGATCCGTCAAGGTGTTCAGTCTCAGGTACTCACTTTGTTGCTCGGCAACACCATGGGCAACGTCCCCAATTTCTCCTGGAAAACATCTTCAGTGTCCAAAATAAATAAAGACAGAAGGACCAAACTGTGAACCTCTTGAGCGAGGTTAAGTCTGTGGGAAAAACGCTCTGTAAACAGCAGGTAGAGCAGCTGAGGAAGGCCGCGGAGCTGTTTGTGTTGGTAATTAGACTTTTTACTCCGAACAAACAAACATCTTTATCTTTGACTTTTTAAAGGGCTGGATAATTAGAGCCGGCTATATTTATGGAATGGGTAATTAAATTTTGGAGTTATTTAAAGATTAAAATGAATTCCTGTTTTCTGACATCATAAGAAGTTATATTTTTAGACTCTGTGAAGACTCAAAATATGGAAAATGGATGCAAATGCTGTTTACGGCTCTGTCCTTCATTTTCATCAGGCGAACTCCCTCAGAACAGATCAAAAGGGCTACTAGGCTACTAACAACATGAGCAAGGACTCCTTATCAAAGAGTACTGGCTTTATCTCATTAAAGCAGGCGAGAAAACGGGAAAAAGCTGAAGCTCCAAAGGGAAATGAAACAGTTTTGCCCGTATTTGCTTTGTTATTTAGCTAGAACGGCTCAACTTAATTACTCTCATCTTCCTCACTCGATTCATTATTCTAGCTGTAAACACATTAGTCAAATGAAATGTCTCCGAGCACACCTGGCATTCTTATCTTCCCCACTGTAGCCGACAGGTCGGTGCAGCTTTCCAACGCGCTGCAAGCAGAGTATTAAAGAAACCAGGCGCCTTTTCCTGGATACGGTAACCTGCCGCCTCCTCTACCGATAGCTGCCTCCCAGGAAGCCTTAATGTATGAGATTTGTCAGTGTCAATTTCCCAGCTAATCTCTCTGGTCCACCTCGCCTCTGCCGCACATTCATCCTGCTGCTGTGTCTCTACCTGCTCACAGCGTCCCGGGAAGGAAACGGAGGCAGCAGGAAGCCGAGGAGAGGAAACACATCTGTGATAGGAGGCGCCGCAGCGTGACCCGCCGTGTGCAGGCAGCAGGGATGATACACAGTCAGGGAAAACTGTGCCGGCTTCATGCATGCTTATTTATTCCAGCTGTAATTTACTGCACACGGCTTGTTTTTCTTCTCACTTTGCTCACACTGATAAAGAAGTGTGACGCCAGACCCGAAAATTCAATTATTTCTGAATCCCACTGACCAAACAGCAGAACTTTTTAAAGTCGACTGTTAATAAAATGAATATTTTACGGTCTGAAAGCAAAAACTCTGGATTTAAAAGAATAAAAACTCTTTTTAATACTAAGGAAACTATTGCACACCCAGCACAAAGTACTTGGCATGCAGCACAGGTGCCTCTCCTATTTACCACTGGTCACATTAAGTGCTCCTGTCAATTAAACAACAAATGATGAATAATGTATTATATGCCTTTGACCACTGATTTCCTGACTGTTGTCTATATATTAAACTTGTGAATACTGCCCTAAAAAGCATGATTTGAAAAAAATCTTAAATTGAATTGAAATTCTAATATCTGCCAGAAAAATCACAAATGGATCTTTTCCTGAAATCATTCAGCCCGAGCATGTACGCCCTGAAATGAAGAGTACTCAGGCACAAAGATGGGATGTTCCTGTCATAAGGCACAAAAACAAGGCCTTCAGTTGGACTTGAACTTGTTCTAAAGCCACTGGTGCAGCATTGTCCTACTACTTTGGGGGACAGATGGACAAATATTCACTCCACAGAGCTTGTCTCCACTTCATGAACAATGACTGGACCGTTTCTTACTTTGATGCAGGAGTATTAACTGATCAATGGTGTTATCTTTTAATGGAAAGATGGCTAACGTTTGTGCAATCTACTAAACTTGTTCAACAGGAATCAAATCCTTTGACATGTTCATCAGTTTCAGTACTGCAGATCCCTTTCTCTGGGTCAAATCGTCTTTGCACAGCTTTGAAATATGCTCGGGCCATTGTCTGACTTTTCCTGCTAAGGTGCTTTTTTAAGGGGTACAAAAACATTTCACCTCATGACCCTAAATTAACAGAGACATGGGACACCCACTGGACTTGGAGATGACCTAACATCATAACTGTCATATAAAAAATAGGGCTGTCACTTTAGTGCATTAATTAGATTAATTAATTACGCCGCAAATTAATACGTTATAAAATTAATTGCAAGATTAATCAACACATGCGTCTCTAGTCAAACCAAACGAAGCCCAGGTGACAAAAGGAATGGCCTATTTAAGACTTAGTCTTATTTTATTTTTGAAATTATCTATATTTGTACTACATTCTTTAATAATGCATCAGGCCTAATTGGTTGGCTGGATGTCCCCGACCTTTTTCTTATTTTGAATTTGATTTCTGAAACACACTTAAAGTGTGATTTGAGTTGCCTGATTGAGCTTAGAATTTTCTGGACAAGTTGCCCTGACTTTGGTTTTATTCAGTCACCAATAAAAATGTGGATTTACAAATCTTCACTTCTTGGTGTTTTCATTTGATTAGTCATGCACTACAATTTTATAATATCCTAGAATTCAAATTCTTTATTTGGGTACTTGTGTAATCAATCCTGTGATTAATTAGATTAATTAATTATAAATCCAGTAATTAATTAGATTATTTTTTTTAATCGTGTGACAGCACTAATAAAAAACTTTCATTTTTTTTTGCTATTAATCTCACTTCTTTGATAAAAGATTCAGTTTTAAATCAACCTACTCCATTATGTTTTTTTACAATAATAAACAATTTCAAATCATTTTAAACGTTCCCTTTTTTGTCAAAGAGGCATTTGGCGACTGCTTTATCTGGTCTTGAGACCCTAAGGGAGGTTCAGACCCTCACTGTCGGATTCACTCTGAAAATCAAGAATTTTTCCGCCCGATAAAAGAGCCTGGGTGCAGTTAAACCGTCTCAGAAAAGAAAAAATATTACTCAATGCTGAGACTCCAACACAAAGGAAGGATAAACGGCTAATCTATACTGAAAATAAAGCCTTTTGTTATAAATTTATTACCTTGGCTCCTGAGCTGAAAACATTTCACTCTAACAGTGTCAGAAAACAGCCTCCCTCAGAGGAAGAGGAAGTATAAGTTTCAGCAGCAGATCAGGACTTGGCAGGCGCAGAGGTGTAATGTGCCTTAAGTTCTGCAGAGGGAGAAAAGAAATGCTAATTCAGGGCTACGTTTAAAATAAAAAGTTGAAATCCTCCGCTCATTACTGTTGGACGCTGGCATGCTGCAGAGCCTCGCAGCCAGACACATTACAACGCTTAATTAAAATAATTCCGGAAAACATAAATGAAGACCTTGACTCACATTATTCCCCAGACTTCAGAGGTGACATTCAAACTTTTTACAATGAGAGGAGGAGTTGCAACTTCCCCTGAGCTGCAAGTGTTCAAGGATGATTACAGTTATTTTTGGGCGAGAACGTTCTCTCTTTTTTTACACTTTTAATGTTGATCACACACTTTCTTGTTCGGCAAACTCCCTGCTGTGGTCTGTCCTATCGAAGGAGGCCAAAAAACCCCCAAACACAATATTAACAAGGATTAATTTCTACAGTGAGTTGACACGTTTCTGCAAGAATAAGCTCACACAAAATTCCTGCATTAAGAAAGCTGGCAGTATCTTTCTGGAAATCATTGGTACTGTTAAATATGTAAAACTATTTGCACTGAGATGTTTGATTAAATCAAAATATGGTATGTTTAACACATCAGATGAGTATTTTACGTTGCCCGAGTGTCTTCAAGCAGTTGTCAAAGCCTGTTATATCTTTTATTTTCATCGCTGTAATGAGACAGGTAGTGTTTTGGTCGTCACCACATCAGAGGCACCATGACAAGACCCAGCATGTTTTTCAACTGCTGTGAAATCACTGAATGTTTAGCCAAAGACGGCTACATAAAGGTGCTCCGGCTGGAGGAGTTTTGTCACAGGAGTGAGGCACGGAGCATGGGGGAGGCATACACATTCACATGTACAAATTGCGTTAGATGTTTACACAAGTTGCCAGGCAACCTAAACAACAGCCATGTAGTGAAAACACTTTTGTCCTAGTTTTTGGTTGCCTAACTTCTTTGTTTGCTCACAGATTAAGCATTTTTCTACTGAGGAGAGCAGCAGAGAAGACAAAGCTCATTATTGAATCCCTCAGGGCAAGACATGGCTATAATTAAGTTCATCTAACCTTGCAGTGTGGCTGAATCAGCCTGATTTATTCTCTGTCACAAGACAGAGAATAAATCAGGAATCCCCTGATTTATTCTCAGTCCAAACAACTGTCTGCAGATGTGCTACCCAATCAGTCTTTTAAAGCAGGGCAAGGTGGGAGTTTTGAGCATTGGGTAGCAGGAATGAGTGCATGCACAGAAACTAGCAAATGTGCTAACAACTTCAGAAGTTGTTTTGGTTGTGTGAGGATTTCACCCTTTCCTCCAGTTTGCTGTGCTCCTCTCCCCCTCCCCTCTCGGGCTGTCTCCTCTCTCTCTCTCTCTGGTGGGCTTTACACGAGTACGAATTTGTAAGACTCCAGTAAAATAAACTATTGATCTGGTGATATTGACACACGGAGACGCGTATTTGTCCATGACTCCGCATCTTTTTTGAAAACGGGTTTGCAAGTGGACATCTGCGTATTCGTCTTCATGCCGTAGTTGGTATAAACAGATAAGTCCTGAGAAGACGGTGACCTCATAGCACCCCTCCTCCTCCGGGGGATCCCCGCCCAACCCACGTTGTCACACACAACAACAACAACAATGGCGCCAGCCGAGCTGATTCTGATCTTGTTCTAGCAGCTATAAGTATTGCTACAACTTTTATACCAACATTTTCTCACAGAGCGCGAACAACACCAACTACGGCAACAACAGCAACAAGTGCTCAAGCAGAGACGCAGCATGTTACGCATGCATGAGCACTTGTTGACGTGGAATCCACCTCGGAGCAGAACTGTGATGTTACGAGTGTAGTAACCCATGAACTACATTACCCAGCATGCAATATGGGTTGGGAGCATGCGCGGAAACCCACAGATATGTCGCGGTGTGGATTTTTCGTTCTCAAGTAAATACACAAGCCTATCTACAATACGATGTGTAAACAGCGATCCGTGTTTTGATGCCGACGCCAAGACAATACGGTGCCGTCCTCGTGTGAGGAGGGCCTCTTTCTCCTGTGGTTGTGGCATGGGCCTGGCTGTGGAGCTGACCTGACCTGGAGCCCTCACCTGTTCCTCATCTGCCTTGATGACTCCCCTACTTAAGCCGGAGGCTTCCTCTACTTGATGCCAGCTGATTGCACTTCATTTGTGGTTCGTCTACACAAGTCTCTAGTGCTGGCCTTAAGCCTGTCTCCGACACTCGGAGCTCATTGTCTCTTTTTTGATGCTGTGCTGGATTTTTGCTCTCTCTGCCTCAAGACTAACCAGACTCTCTCTCTGTGTCTTTCAGGTCTCCACGAGCTCCTGCCACCACCACCACCTTGATTGTATATAGCACCTTTGTTTGATTACTGACTTTTGGGACTTGAATAAAACCTGAGTTGTCTCACTTTTACTGATCGTCTGCCTCTGCTCTGGGTCCACACGAACACCAAACCATAACAGGTTGATCTGGAACACATTTCTTGATTAAATGACAGTGACATAAAACAACGCTGAAGACATAAATCAAAGGAAAAGATCATTTTGCTCCCCTTATTAACATGTTTGTTGGGAATTGGTTCAATGCATGGCTCACATTTTTTACTGAACACAACAGCAGTCGCTCCAGTCCTGCAAAATCTAATGGTAATATCCTTAACTATTTTTGTAAGATATACTCCCCCCAAAAAGTTTGGAAATGCTATTTCTATTGATTTTTTCTTATGGCTGTTAAAAGAAATTGTTATTTCTTATAACATAAATAGTTATATTCCGTACTTAAAAAGCATGATTAATAGTCTCCTTCACAAAGGGGTACAGTTTGTGAGGATTATGCATTCGTGGAATGAGTAACACAACTTGACATATTATTAGCATCCACATCCATGGAAGCTGGTGCTCCTGTATGCAGTGGCAGCATTATTTGGTAACAGCCCTGGTACCATGTCAAAACTGAAGACCAAACTCTTTGATTAATTGTAGAAGACGGGACAGAACCTGAAGTGGGCGTCCAAGGAAAACAACATAAAGACTGGTTCCTAACCCTTACCTCACTGAGGAACTGTATACTTTCTTCCAGGGGAAAGGGGATTTCAGCACATTTCATGGGGCACAACTCAAATGTTTATCTGTGTTGCTTATTTTCCAAAAACACAATCTTTACAAGCTGTATGTCATTAAAAAGCTGATTTATCAGTCTTTTCAACGATATAAAGTACAATACTAATAAGCATCACCAAAAAGGGGGAAAATGAACCAAAGTAACATTTAACATTTAAAATCTTTTTGGAGGAGTATATTTCATATAAACTGTTAGGGAAATACCAATAAATCAACATGGCATACTTCTTTCACAGTGTTACAAAACTCAGCCGTTCATTCAAATCTATCTGCAATATACTTACATTTTCTAGCACTTTTTTAGCACTTACTGCTGCTCCTTAAATACACTCTTCCCCAGTAAGAGGCAAACACTATATCATTGGACTGAAGGAGTTTTAACAAGTATGTAAAGAGACATGCAATGCTACTCTCAAGGTAGATGAGCATTTACAGCATAAATACAAGACATGGCTCTGCATTCAAATTATCAAACTGAGAATAAAGCACGTACTCTTCAGTTTCTGTAAAAATGAAACTGCAGCTGCTTCAGAGTGAGAGCTGCATATGCACAGACCACTGACAGACACTGCTGAGAAAGTATTTGTGTGCCAGTGTGAGTGTTGCATTCTCTTATTCTTACCTTGACATTAATAATTCATTCAGCTGCATTCCATTAAGATGTGTGAGACTGGAGCTTCATGTGTCCGGGCTCACTGCAGAGAGTCTGCTGCAAACACAGAGAGAGGATACAGTCACCACAACAGTACGGAGGCAATTAAAACAGAAAAACCCTGAATTTTTAAATAGGATTTTTGCAGAAGTATTAGGAATAAAATCAAAAGATAATTTGGAAGGAATGTGGAATTTAAAAAAACTGCAACAAAATCATTACTTTATCCTCTTTATGCTGCAGGATTTGATAAATAAAACAGAAAAATAAAACATCTTGTCTGATCTGTGGACTTGGTTCAGTGCAGGGGTGAAGCTGCAGCACTGCTGTCATTTTCGGTTTGGTTTTCTTTCACACTGCTCATTGCCAGGCAAGCCATAGCCTGCCAAATGCTGTGTAGTCTAGCCTCCCGCCACAAGGTGAGGCTGTAGCTGCTATCATCTGGCCAATTGTTGGACTATGACCCAGAAATATACAACCAAGTACGAGTAATAGCATTGTTTAGACAAGCAGCAACCTCGAAAGTCTTAAAAGGGGGTCCATGCAGAGATACCAAACGATGTAGTTCGTCCTGTGTCCACTTGAGGCAGGCTTATACATGATTGTGTGAAGGAAATGGATGTTATTTTATATCTTCAAAAAACAGCTTTGGTCTAAAACTATAGCACACCTGAGTGTTTTCACTGCATATTGTTTATTTCAGTGCTGGTTTTGTAAAGTATGGACATGGATGACATGGATACGCATTAGTTGGACAGAGTTAAACTTTGGTGGAGATGGCCATCACTACTAATAAACAATTTTACAATCAACAACTGATGTCACATGACTTCATCCAATGCTTTCAACAGTCTATGTGTTTACCTTGAAGCAGTTTGGCAGGATATTGAGCCATAAAATAAATATTACTCTGTATCTGTGGCAGACAGCACTTGCATATTGACCAGAGTGATGCCTGACCATATTAAGCATGGACTTGTAGGAGTTTGGAGAGTGGTAGGCTACCATGGCTAACAATGCTAACTTTAGCCACAGTCTGCCTGATACTGTCAGCGAACATTACGTTAGCCTTCTCACTGTTGTTGCATTCATTCAAACTCAAATCACATTGTCCTGCTTTTTGGTTTGTTTCCTGTTTGGTTTGGAAGAATCCAACAGAAACTGAACTCTGGTTCCCTTGGAGGTTTAAGATGGACCAGAATTCTGGTGGACATCAGAGTTCTTATGAGCTTTCACACTATACCAAAATCATGCCTCCCTGAGTTCTATAAAACTATGAATGAGAACTTAACTGGTCCAGACCAAACGAGTTAGGTGTAAGAGCAATCTGGGCCTCTTGAAACTTTAATCAAAACGCTGAATTGAAGCAATATCTTCCCTTTGAGGGGTAAAACAAAAACAGTTTTTCAATCAGGTGGTCCAGGTCAATTGTTAGGCAACGCCTCTGCCCAGTAGGCCTGTGCTCAAAATATCGATACGGCAAAATATCGTATTGCACTCCTTTGGGATACGTGTATCGATACGGATTCTACAGAATCGATATGGCCTAAATATTTTGACAGTTGTTGTAAATACACTTTGGGTAATGTTAACATTGGCACAGTTCAAGGTAGAAGACGAGCTACATAAGCGTATGTGCATACGCTTACATGTGCATACATGAAGCATTCTTTTTTCTAAGTTCTAAATTGAACTTAGGTCTACCATCTTTGAGGATCTGAATTTATGTCTCTCAAGTTGTAGAACCACTTAAAACTCATCCTTGTTCTTTTTCTTCTTATAAGAAAAAACTAAACTTGTCAAGAATTTTGCTTAAAGCATAGTCAGTGTTCACAATTTACGTGTATCGGGATACGCATCGTATCGTGGCCTTAGTATCGGGATATGTATCGTATCGTGAAGTTGCTAGAAATACCCAGCCCTACTGCCCAGTAATGTTCTTAGCTTCATCAAGGTCTTCAATCTTCTCTACCGCACCTACAGTCATTGGAAAAAATAACGCAGACAAGTTGAGAAGATTGATAATATGCTGCAGAGAGTTAAGCCCAAATTCCACTGCATGCGTATCCGATCCGTCTCCGCTCCGCTGCGGCAGCGGAGCCGATCCGTTTCCATTATAAGCAATGTGTGTACTTCCACCAGCTCCGTCACGGCTCCGTATCTGCTCCGCCCGACCTCCGGCATGCTGAACGAATCATAAACTTCTATTTTTGCCGGATGGCGGACCACGGCGCAGCAATTTAGCACACAGAATATCGTGCGGGACAGGAAGTTGAGCACAAACACAAAATAAAACATCCGTAGATGTTTCAAAGTAAAATATACCGTGTCAGCAACGGAAAAGTACTGTACCTGGAAAACGTCATTTAGGGCGGAGCATGACCTGGTGTCAAAGGTTCAGTCTTCACCCCACTTCACCATGGATGAGGAGCTTTTGATTTTGGAGGTGCAAAACCACAAAATACTGTATGACCCGTCACATGCTTTTTATAAGGACAACCACAAGAAGGATGAGGCGTGGAAAAAAGTATCCGAAGTTGTTGGTGTGGATGGTAAGTAAATTATATGTTTATATGAAGAAAAAAAGGAGAAAAGTAATATAATTTGCATTTAATGATACAGAAAACCATCAGAAAAAATTGCAATAACTGTTCCAATGCATTGTTTTATTTTTGTGAATTGTTTTGACGATATTTTAAACTAAATTTGAGTTAATTACAGTAGAGTAATGCTTTTAATGTTATTCTTCAAGTATTTATTCAAGATTGTTTTTCACACACACCTTATAGGTGTGTTTAATGTATTGGACATTTCTTTAAGTTAAAGAAAACTTGACAAATCTCTGTTGTAGTATTACAGAACTACTGCAGAGGTTCAGTTGATTGTGGGGGGAAGGGCGCCTAGAGAGGCTCAGGGACTTGTTGCTTGTGTCCTGATCACATGTCCATGGCCACAGTAGTTGTTCATTTTCACACTTGCAAATGGCAGAGAAAGGCCAGTCAAACCAATGGGTTTTTTTTTCAAAATTTTAATGTAAATTTAATCATACAAAATATACAAGACATCATACATATAAAAACAAGCTACCACCATGAAAAAAGAACAACACTGCACACGTTTCTCTCTCAACAGTAATGTTGAAAGTTCAAATCATCCGGTCCTGCCAGGATACGCTGCCCTCAGGAGAGGTGAAAAAAGTGGCAAAGCTCTCTCTGACAGAAATGGCTTCTCTTGAAGCCCTGTTTCCTCCCATGTTTCTGACTGGGGCCATGTATCTCCCCAGTTGCTCTGCATCATCCAGCAGCCGCACATTTTCGGTTGGTGCAAGGAGGAAATTGTGCAGGATGCACGCTGCCACCACTAGTGTGTCCACATTTTTGGGGTGCAGATTAATCCTCCTGTGCAAAATCCTCCAGCGTGATGATAAAATCCCAAAAGCATTTTCAACAACCATCCTTGCTCTGGAAAGTCTGTAGTTGAAAATCTTCCTCTTGTGTGGGAGGTTCTGTCCTGGGTAGGGTCTCATTAGGTAGGTCTTCAAAGGGAATGCTGCGTCTCCTACCATCACATGTGGCACATCCCCAATGTGAGCAGCACCAGGCAGAGAGGTTTGTGGAGGAACATGAAGAGTGTTGCTTGCCATTCCTTTCCCCAAGTCTGAACTAGCATAGACCCCACCATCAGATGTTCTGCCAAAGTCTCCCACCTGAATGCACCTAAACCGGTAGTCAGCATCCACTAGCGCCAAAAGCACAATGGAAAAAGTCTTTTTGTAGTTAAAGTATTGACTACCAGAGAGGGTGGTGCTTGAATGACATGCTTGCCATCAAGTGCTCCCAGGCAATTTGGAAAGTTCCACTTTTCCCAGAAGCGTCGTGCAACCTCCTTCCACATCTCTGTTGTTGGTTGTGGTAAAAACTTCTCAATCATGACCTTTTCTATGGCAGCAAAGACCATGTGAACAGAATTGATTACTGTGGTGTGTCCAAGGCGGTAGTTAAAGGCTAGGCTGATCAGTGAGTCTCCAGAAGCCAAGTACCTGTGAAGAAAATGAACAAAAAAATGATGAGTTGAATATGTGTTTTGTGATAGTTAATGTCTTTTTTTTCTTTTGCAGCTGATGTTTGCAAGACAAAATGGAGGTCACTGAGGACTCATTTGTGAAGCTTACCGTAAAAGGTGCTTCCAAGTGGTTCAGCAGGGGGTTCACAAAAGGACTGGAAATATAATGACATTATGTCATTTATTCTGCCCTACCTAAACCCAAGAAGGTATGGATGATATTATCATTTCTGTAGCTGTTATTTCTTTATTATTAATTATACTACTATTACTAGATAACATTCTGTGCTATTCAATGCACATGAGCATAAGCAAATAGATTATTATTGTGTCTCTACTGCCAATTTGACTCACATTTTTATTATCCTTGAATTTTTTTATAGTTCAAAAAGCAATTTGGCCAGTGTTCTGGCTGATGACAGGTCCTCAACACCTTTGTCGGCCTGTGGATCAGATGACCTAACATCTGCCAGTGCATCAGCCACCATGAGCCAAGATGACCAGCCAGGGACATCACAGCCCTCAACATCAAGGGAGATGCCCCAACGGTCTAGAAGCCCAAGGGAGAGGAGGTCCACAGACACAAGGAGGAGCCAAAGACCACAGTCAACAGATGTGGAGGAACGGCTTCTTGCCATATTAGAGGAACCACACTCAAAGCCTCAGTCTGACATTGATGAGTGCCATCATTTTGCCATGAGCCTGGCACCTATCTTGCTCAAACTGGACGAAAATAAAAGGTTGCAGGCTAAAGTAGGAATTTTAAACCTGCTGCACAACATTAAAAGTGGCACTCATCAGCCACCCCAACAAAGCCCAGCACAAATTAATCCTCCACCCACATTCCAAACTCCCACAGCATCTAGACCAGGTACATTCAGGCCAATAACCCACCCCCCACCGGTAAACCCTATTGGGCCTTTCACACAAATGATGGCCCAAGCACATGAGGAGTGGGGGGAAGGTAGCACGACCTCCCCACACTCCTACACTAACCTATAGTGTAAATATAGAGTTTTTAGTATTTGTACATATTTTTTTTACTGCTTTTTTAGTATTTATTTTTGTTATTTGTAAAAAGTTGTCATTTCTATTTTTTCTTTAAAAAAAGTATTATTTCATTTTCTTGATTTTTATTCTTTGCATGTCTTTAACTTTGGAAAATAAAAGTTCAAACATATTGTGATGTGTGATTCTTTGTGTACATAAAGTTAAGCTCACCTCAGTCCAACAGCCAGTCTCTGCTTTGGTTGTATGGCAGCTCTGTAGGTGGTATTTTGGCGTGTGAGTTCTTGGCCAATGATTGAGAGAAGCTCGTCCATTTTCTCTGCACTCATTCTGAAGTATTGGTGATGGCGTTGACTGTCCAGGCGTAGTTCAGCCACAAGATGATGAAAATCTCCTTGTTCAGGCCTGCGCTGGTTCAGTGGATGGACCCAGTATCGGCTTCTTCTGCCTCTACCCCTCCTTCGCAGTCTTTGAAGCAGCAGCAACATTGCTATTGTCCTCCTCCTGAGAACAGGCACTGAAGTGCACAGAATAATTTAGTCAGTCAATAACCTACCATACTGACTTGGTTCATTTTATATTATTTTATACAGAAGCCTATATCACAAAAGTAAGTAGACCCATCACATTTTCCAAACTATGTTATTAAAACTTTTGAGGGGTGAGATATTTTCAGAGGACAGAAAATGTTTTACACTGACTAGTGATCAAAGTTTTATTTCTGTCGCCTGAAAAGATATAATGAAATATTTTTAAAAATGTGAAGGGTGTGCTCTCTTATGAGAAAGTGTATTAAACAATTTCTGAGATAAAACTGTAATATATTCGATGTTATTTCACCACCACCACGACCCAAACAAAAAAATAGCGTATTTATATAGTTTTATAGGCTTTTGTAAAAACAAAAACATGATTTTAATAAACAAGCAGACCTAGATAATTACCAAAGTTGTACTTACCCATGCTTGAGGTTGAATCACAATTATCTCCAGTGCAGGGAAGATCAACAGGTCAGCACCAGGTCTTTGTTTGCTACTACTAACCGTTTGAATGGATGTAGTTCTCTGTAAATAGTAAACTTCCGCATCTGTATATCGCGCGATTACACATTAAATCGCGAGAGCTCGTTGACCCGCTGCAAGGCGGAGCACAATACATCCATGGCGGAGCAGTGGCGGAGCCGTACCGCAGACGGATCCAGTGGGAGTTGACGCGCGTCAGTTGACGGATCGGACCGGAGCGGAGCGGAAACGGACCGGATACGCATCCAGTGGAATCCCGGTGTTAGGGTAGCTTTGCTCCACTGCCAGACAAAGCCTGCCAAGTTCCAGCCAAATACCATCCAGTCCCCCCCCCCCCGGGGGCAGATACCCATAAATGAAGTTGCAGATTGTCCCAATCAGATGGAGATTCCCTCACAAGAACACATCCCGTTGACTTTAGCTCTTGCCCTTTCTAGAGCTGCTTTCTAACCAGTCACTTTTTGTCTGTTTCCTTATTACAGGGGATCTCATTACAACCACAATAGTGGGCAGGTCCTGGAAAGTTGGACTCATGGACTAGTCAAGACTCAGTCAGAGACAGTGTGGAAGATTCAGGTGGTTTCATCTGGATCCTATTCAACGAGTGTCTCACTTTTCTTCTGTGTTTTATTTTGCTTACTTTATCTTCTTTGGTTGCTTTAGTGAGTTGCAGTGGTGATTGCTGCCACCACTTTTGATGATGAATGATGATTTATGATACCTGACAGTCAAACTGTGGCAGCTCGAGGCGAATACAAACACAATTACGCCCCAGTATCAATCTCACTGAACTGATGACCTGCAAAGTCATCACAATGATGCCATAAAGATTTGAAAATTCTGTCAGTTGCTTTTGATTCAGATATTAAATCGCATAAATGCAATTCTTCAATGAGGAGGTGAATATCTGCAGGAAGCATGATCCTGGCTGCAGTTCTTTATCAGGGTTTGTTAAAGGCCAAAAGATGAAGTCTACAATATTATCTAGCATCACAAATGAGCATAATTTGTGGCACACTGGGATAAAATGCGGTTTTGGTGGCCTGCCTTTAAAAAATCTTCACATTCCCGTACGGGTTTTAAAGCCTCGTAATGACAGACATATCTGAGCTGTCAATCTTGCTCCTTCTGCTGAGCACACGTGATAAAAATTCATCAGTCTCCTGTCAGACAGTACAGTAAAGCCTCATTTAAAATGCATGGCTGTGATTCTCTCAAAGGAAAGTCAAAAAGAACAGTTTTTGTTTCATCCCCAGATTTTTAAAAGCTCTCTCGATACGAAGCATTGATTTATACCCTGCTAAGCATATGGCCATCAATCTTCAGCGTATGACATTACAGCTCGTTCTGGGCTGTCTGGGGAGGAATTATCACGCTGGATGATGTCGATGAGTTAAAACTCGGAGAACAGATGCACGCCTGATGTTGAATTCAAAGCACAATGCAGCATTTCTCTTCAAAGAGCAGCGGGCTCTCTGGAGACAAACTGCTGAAGGTACGGAGGAGCGCTCTGCAGAACTCTGGAAATGTTTTATGATTCAAAGGAACTGACGAACGGGGATTTAATTACATACTGTCCAAGGCGTACTGATGAGCATAATGTGAGAATTTATCTCCTATAAATAACAACAAACAAACATTAGTCATCCTGTTTGGAACAAAACACCTATATTTTCTGTTAAATATGCATGACAGGAAAAAATACACTCCATATTTCAAAAATGTCATCCTCAATCTAGGGCTGGGCATACATCAAGTTTTCAAAATATACAAAAGCAAAAGGTTTTAATTAAGGATCGACCGATACATCGGCCGGCCGATATGTCGGGCCGATATTTGCGTTTTTACTTCAATCGGCATTGGCCGATTCGCGCGTGGGTTCGCCGATGTATTATTCTGCGGCCTGATTTACAGACAGGCATCCACGGGCAGCTCCGTGTTGCTGGAAGATCATGTAGCGCATGTAGGCACGTTACCCGCCCCCCACTGCAAGAGCGCTAACCATGGTGCTAACAGCAGCAGACGCTACTGAAACGTAAGTTTTAAACTTTAAATTAGCCTCTGTTAAACTTAGTTGAAATATTGTCTCCCACTTTGAAATAGGAAACATGAAAGCCAAGTGCATAAAATGCACGTGCTTGCAAATATATTTAAGGTTGTGGGTTAGAAAAATGTGAATGCTGCTGAATGCTTCGTCTTTAAAACTACTTAGCATAGTATATTAACTGTTGGCGTAGTTGTAGGCTAATGTACAGCTGTCACGAACACCGGTTTAAGGATTAATTATCAATGGCAGCGCTGTCAATTCTGTTCCATGGTGTTTGGAGGAGTTCAACTCGGCGAACACCGGTATAAGGTTAAATCCGTGCCGTGTGTTTGTGTTTGTGTGCGCTCCCTCCGTCAAAGTGGAGTGGAGCAGCTATGTCTGCTATCAGGGAGGTCTTTAGCGTGCACTAGAAGAACTTTAACGATGAGAGAAATGTTTTATATGTAGTACTAAATTGTGTCAGTGTTTCGTGAAAACGTGTTCAGAGCTATTTTGCTGCCTTTATCAAGCCAGTGATGGCGGAGTTTTTCAGTCAGAGTCAACTCAGCTGACGCTGACTGTGTGTGTGTGTGTGTCTCACCGGGGAGGAGCAGCCATCATATCGATTGGGGATAAACTTAATTAAACTGTGATTAAACTATGAGAGAACGTTTTTTACGTCGTGGCCAAGTAGCACTGTGCTCCGCTTTTAAAGTCAAACCGTAGCGGCGATGTGAAGCTCCGTTCACTGCTGTCACCGTCGGGGTGTCTTTTCGTCCTCCCTCAGGATCACTCGGCCCTATCCGTTGACGCTCGACTCCTCCCTCGGGATCATTCGGCTCCTCCGAACGCAGCAGAGCAGGGAAGTTTGCACATTGAATATTGTTGAATATTTATTCCTTTCAAAGTTGATACTGCCGTTTAAAACTTAAACAGCTTGTGGCTTAATGTGCGTATGACAGTTGTTTTCCTGCTGATTTATGTTCTGGTGTTGCCAAACCTGACAGCAGCATAGTAGCCAAAGACATGATCATTTTATTTTGTGCAGAAAAATTAAACCATGGCAGTCTTAAGTTATAAATCAAACACTTTCTGTTAATGGATGCTTTTCAGGTTTATTATATATTTCCAAGTTGAAACCTGTAATATTTGTCATCATTGTGTCATTTTTTAAATTTAAATAGAGGGAGCAAAAGCAGTATCGGCCACATATATCAGCCCATGAAAATCGACAGTCCATAATCGGTCATCGGCGAAGGGTGATGGGAAAAAATCGGCATCGGCATCGGCCCTAAAAAATGCATATCGGTCGATCCTTAGCTTTAATGACCAGCACTGGCTGGAAAAAACAAAGCAGAACTGAAGGCAAACACAAATCACCACTGCAAGTTAGCGGACAGCACAGTAGTCTAACAAATTGGTGTGTTTTGGCCAAGAAAAAGCTGCTGTGCATGTAGATTTTTACTTTAATTTGAACCTCCATTTTATCAAATCAGGGCTCTAAGACTGCCAACTGAAGTGCTGAATCAAAAGGTGACAGATAGACTGGCAAGACTGGCAATGTTAATCTTGAGAACAGAAGGCTGGACTTTTTTACTGGAGGCCACATACAGAGCGGTTTGTACATTATTTTAGCAAAAGTATACTTCACGGTTAGTAAGGTGTATCACAGCCAACATGATAGCACAACTTTTTCTTTATTTGTTTATTCATTTGGTTTTCAAAGTAAAAGTTTTTTACAAACTACCTTTGTTTGTACAGAGTGTTATTTTTCTGAAGTTCTCCAGGTCAAGAAGCTTCAAATCTCTGAAAGGAGGATTTTTTATATGGATCTTCCTGGAAAGATAGAGGAAGAGCAGAATTACAGAATGCAGCATGACAAACACCAAGCAACCGTCTGCCAGGGGTGGACAGTAACGAAGTAGATTTACTTGAGTACTGTAGTACATTTTTTGAGTACCTGTACTTTACTTGAGTTTTTTTATGTTTGGAACTTATGACTTTTACTTCACCATATTTAAAAGCTAAATATTCTACTTTTAACTCCACTACACTTCTATAAATGGTCTCGTTACTCGTTACTTTTAGGTACAGGTATGAAGTCAGCAGATGAAATTTATTTTCTCTTCTAAAATGTGATTTGTTCAAGTGGTGTTTTCTATACTTTGTGCATCCTGTTCCACACTCCAGTCCAGTTGGTGGCGGTAATGCACTTTTGAGTTGGTTTGCCAACTGCGATTAAACAACAAAGAAGAAGACGCGCATGCACTACTGCGATCGGGCAGGTAAAGGTTGAGCTAACTTTGGTGATTATGGTTCGTCTAGGCAGTAATGATGGCTACTATGGCAGAAAAAGACAACAATTCCACACCAGAGCAACCATATCTGAGTCCAAGTTTGAGGTGGTCGGAATGAAGAACGATTCTTTTCCGCTCAAATGTGGGTTCTGTTTGCCTCGCGCAAACTTCACCGCCTACAAAAACTTGCCGTCCAACCTGAGAAAGCATGTGGAAGTAAGGTAAAATGGTGTAAACATTTGTTTACTTTCAGATAAATGTTAGACAGTTTTATGCGCTTGTAGTAGTTGCAGTTTAATGTGATGGTCACTAACATGAGTAAGTTAATAATAATAATAATAATGCATTTTATTTAAGAGCGCCTTTCAAGACACTCAAGGACGCTGAACAAAATATTATTATTATTAACAAGTAACAGAAGAAAAACAGCCTGGGATGCCCAGTATTAAAGAATTTAATGTTTAAATGATCAAAAGTGGCTAAAAATCTATTTGATACTGTCTATCCAGTACAGTTATTGTCATTTTCTTTTTACAAAATCTCTAAACTATGGGCTGTAGAGTTAAAATCTCCTTTGTTTAAGAGAGGGTGATATTACGTAAGACAAAATTTAACAGTCTTAAATTTTGTTTTTGAGCAAATAAAATAAACCCGAGCTCTCAGCTACTGTAGGCTGCCTGCAGTGTTTGATAATCAAAAGCTACAAATCACCTTATATTTGTTGTTAAGGACCTTGGTTTTTGTTTCCCTATCAGCAGGAGATCAGTATCGTCATCCGTGATTTAAAAAAAGTGATTAAATGAAAGTACTATTCTGTTAGGGAATCAAACAGATATAATTAGATTTTTATTAGAAACATGAGTATCATGTCATTATTATGAACCATAACAGTTTATAATTTTGGTATCATATGAAGACTGTCTGTTAGTTCTTACCAGAAAGAAAAAATAATTTTATTGTGTTAACCCATGCATCTTATTAAAAGTAATTTTAATTTTTGGTCCTATTGCCCAGCCCTAACTTCATCTTAAAGCACAGCACTGACTGCACTCTTGCCCTGCTCCCTTTAGCTTCAGAAGACTTCGATCATTTGTAAAGCAGCCAAAGAAGTCCATTTTTCTGCCTTTCTGAGCCAAAATTAAAGCTTTAAAGTGCTGGACGGGGAGCCAAATGTGCTGTTGAGAGCACATTTAGATGATAAATTCCTGAGTGCATATGTGATATCATTCTGTTTCTCCTCTTTACTCTTCATTGTTGAGATGGCCATAAAAACACCGCGGCTCATCTCTGTACATTATCATATCATAATGCCACTAAACTGCTGTGGGAATCATTTTAATGGGACAAAAAACAAGAGCTGTTCAGCAGCGTCTGAGTCACGTCCAAACTAATGCAACGATGAGACGGGCCTGCAGTAATAAAGCAAACAGCAGCCTAATAACTGACCCAGGAGACTTGATTATGTTGTTTCTGTAACCCATTACAGCAGCACAGGCAGCAAAAAGCCATCACGATGACAAAACTTCAGCATAATGACTCTTGGTTATTGTGAACAACATGTTTATTAAATGTGTGAAAAGTCCAAAATAACAGAAGAAAACACTGAGGCGTCATTTCAGGCCCAACAGGAGCCGTTTTCACAGTGCATAATTCACATTCAGCTCTGAAAAGGTCACTTTAGACTCTCAAGCTGTTGTCTTCTACTTTCTCAAAGTAAGAATTCAATATCTGTGAAGGTGTGCAGGGAAAAATAGGGATCAAACTTCTGAGGAATGTTTTTCTGCTCACACTGCATGAAAATAATGAGAGCTGTTTTATTATTTTTATACTTTTATTTTTTAGTTGTGTTTCTTCTTTACAGGGTTCATGTTATGCCCAGGTTCATTTATCCTGTTTTAATGACTGCTGGAATATGTTCACAATCTCTAAAGTAAAAAAAAACAACACTTTTTTTAAATACAGAGTACCCCTGATTCACCTCTACTCTGCCAAAAGAAACATTTATGGATGCTTTTTAGTCCAATTTCAAGTGTGACTACCTCTTTGGACTTACTGTTATCCAAAGTTGGTTGGCATGTCCAATTTCACAACTTATTTTAAAATATAAAAACAATAATTAAGCCTGAAGTGCTTTTAATATGTAATAATATCTGCCAACGTGACAAGACGGATTTTATTGCTATGATGTCCTAAAGTAAAAAAAAAAAACTTTTCTTCATGAAGAAGGGTAAATCTAACTTCCACTTTCTACACTTTTTTCCCACTTATACTCAAGGTGAACCTTCAACAGTTTGTTAATGCAAAAAGCTGATCAACAAATCACTCAGCAGAAACTCAATGTCATATAGGCATGGCCTCGACCAGATGCTGAAGTTCAAACTGAGCATTAGAATGGAGGGGAATAGTGATTTAGTGACTTCAGCATGGTTGTTGGTGCCCAGTGTTCTAGTATTTTACCAGCTGTTGATCTACTTGATTTCGATGCACAGCCAGCTCCAAAGTTCACAGACTATGGTCAAAGAAAGAGAAGATATCCAGCTACTCTTGCAGGCTCACCAAATGCACAACAGAGGATTAGAGTATGTTGCTTTGTCTGGCAAGTCTTATTTCTGCTGCCACATGTGGATGGTAGAGTCAGATTTTTTTATGAACATCATGAAAGCATGGATCCATGCTGCCTTGTATCACAGGTTCAGACTGGTGATAGTGTCATGATGTGGAGGATGCTTTCTTGGCACATTCTGGGCCCCTTTAGTACCAGCTGATCATGCTTTAAACCCCACAGTCTAGCCAAGTATACTTGTTGGCTGTGCTCATCTCATTGAGACCAGTGTAACCAGCTACTTCCAGCTACTAGGTTCTTGATTATGTCACTTTCCTGTATTCCTGTGGCCTCCACAGCCACCAGATTTCAATTAGCACCATTGGGACTTGTTGGAATGAAAGATTCCCATTCTGGATGTGTAGCAGACAAATCTGCCGCCACTGTGATGCTATCAAGTCAGCAAGGACCAAAACCTCTAAGTAATGTTTCCAGCATGTTGTTGAAGTGATGCCGCGAGGAGGCTAAAGGGGGCCCGGTGCCAGCAGGGTGTACCTAATGAAGTGATCCTTGAGTGCATGCTCCAAACAACACCTCTGATTGCATAATGAACTTCTTCCACCTCTGAATATCACTCTTCCATTCAAAGCCAACACTGTTTGGGTCCCTTTTGAACCTGAACACTGTAAACCTGCCAGATATTAGCATAATAAAGGGAGAAACATTAACACAGCATGCTTCACCGTCACGCTTAATTCCTGCTCTCGCCACAATGGGAGAAAATATTATCAGTGTTGTGGTAAACACAAGTACAAATCCCGCTGTGATGGTGCTCCTACAGAGAGTCTTCTGATGTTTCCATTCCACTGGCAGCATTTGCATTTGTTTGATTTCCAGCAGCAGTGTGCGAAGTCTCTTTGTGCAACAATTCAGACACAAATAAATTAAGATCCATCCTTCCCAGCAAAGATTATTTATCTCCTTTCTCAAGCTGTCTGAACTTTGAAAAACAGCTTCAAGTTATTCATTACTATTCCCACACCGGTCGCCCACTGCTTGACAGCAAAGATTGCAGAGTCGCCTGCTCATGTTTTAGTGAAATATCTACCTTATACAGCAGCTAATAAAGGATTTGTTTAGCTGACTTTGGCATGCACATGCAGGATGAATCATTGTAATGTAATGCATGCCTATAGCTACAGCCCCTCTGCTAATCCTTCTGCAGAAAATCAATTTTTCACATCGGCTCGGCTGCCCCGAGGAAGACGGATCACAAAACTAGTCAAAGCAGCGATCAGAATCAAAAAGACTGGAATCAGACGCGGGCGAGCCGGTGTAATGCCTCGTGTACGATCAGTAACAAGCCGGTGCCAGAATGAGAGGATGTCGTTTGGTTCTCATCAGCCCCTCAAAAAGACAAACGCGGGATAATTAGGATGATTAAGACGAGCAGAGACTAAAGGCCAACAGTGTTAACAGAGCTGCAGATAATAAAAGGATTAGGAGTGATTCACTTACACAAGCTAATGGCATTTTCAAATGGGGAAAAATGGAATTCATTAGCAAGTGTGAGTGACGGCTAAGGAGTGCTCTCTTTCACAGCTGCAGACGGAGAAATTCACTCACCAACAGGTGCCTGCCGTGGAGGAAAGAGCAGAGCAGGAGTGTCGGGCGAGTGTGGCATGAGGCAGCTGAACTGTATGTGGTGGTTTTATTACGCAAACATTCGGAGCCTGTGCCAAGAATTTTTTTAACAATTGTATAATCAGAGGCACCGTCAAAAAAGCAGGAATCTTAAATTTCATATCAAATAAATTGCAAAGTTAATATATTGTCTTTTGAGATTGCTTTCTTATTCCAAAGAGTGTTTCTCTGTAAAAGTTCAGAAAATAATTGTAACACAATTGATTATGTCAATGCTCGACTGTGCAGACACTGTCTACAAAAATACCTCTGAATCAAATCTTCGTCCTCTTGATGCGGTTTATAACAATCTTCGTAGATTCAGGGGTGCATTTAAAGCTCACCATGATTGTTAAATGTACAAGTCCCTGAACCGGCTTTCACCCAAATCAAGAAGAAAGTTGGATTCAGTTTATCTTCAAATGCATTTATTTTAATTTCCCTCCTTATTTGAAGCAATTCCTCATTCCATTAACTTCACAATATAGACTAAGACACAGAGGCAATCTATTTCTCCTTACAACAGAATCCCCAAAGAAACTGGCCATCATGTATTTGATTTTTAAGCTCCATCTAACAGGAATAACTCTCCTGATTAATTGAGCTTGATTACATCTTTTCCCATGTTTTAGGTCGTATTTATTTACTTATCCAAAAATTCCTTGCTCTTGTTAATGACTTAGTCCTTTATGTTGTTATCATTGTTTTCTTTTTTGAAGCAATTACTCTATCGTTCAAGTTTAATCTGTCTGCAACTAACTATAAGATGTAAATAAATGCACATAGAACTCTTATACGACAGGTACATTTGGCTTATGACGTAAGACTCTTTGCTATATAGGGCTGAAATTATTTGATGGGGCGCTGACTCAGCATTTGAGAGCATTGTGTCGGTGCATGAGTGTGTTTGTGTTTTCTGTGCTTTATGTTGTTTTGCTTTGTATTTTATATTTTGTACTGTATATACGTATGTCCTGTGAGGACCCCCTTAAAATTGAGATGGTCCATCTCAAGGGGCTATACTTTTGATAAATAAAATGTTTGGCTCCATTAAAAGATATTAGATTGGGGCATATTCATAAAAATCAGCTCTGCATGGTTCCTCATACCAAGCATCTGCAAAGCAAATTGATAAACATGACAAAAAAAATCTTATTGTACCTTCTGATAACTATCACCACCAAGCTTTTCTTTTAAAGACAAAAATATGCTCCAAACAGCGGAGAAAACACCCTTAAGCTGGAATTACAAAATTAATTGTTGACTTAAGAGTAGACTATACAGAACTTTATCGCAATTTGGCAATTTTAAGTATTAAAAGGCATTTTCCATTTAGCATTTTTTATTATTATTATTATTATTTTAGCCTTTATTTTAAAGCCAAGATGAGTAAATTTGGTCTTTAAAAGAGCACCAGACAAATAATTGGCATTGCCATGGGCCAAATCTTTGCTTTATGAATGTACTAAATGGTAGCAATATATATAGCTGTCACTATGACTAACGTAACCAATATTACTACATATCAAAACTTAAATGCAAAGATAAATGCTTTATCTATTGAAGTAAAGACACAATTTTAAGCCAGCTTAGCAACATTTTTAAAGAAAATGACAGAGCATTCACTCACAAAACACATTAAACTGGAGTGTTTTGTCTCTATCTGGACAAATGTGAGTTTCAGAGCATCACTGACAGCAAATTGGAGAAACATCAATATTTCTGATACTGTCAGGGCAGAGTCTGTCAAGATTTTCTTAATAAGTGCTTTTTAATTCATAAGTATGGGCCTGTATTGATTAAACAAAATATGCAGAATAATTCTAGCTGATTGTAACTCCAGGGCCAGCCACTAGTTGTCCATCTTCAGATTAATGACATGGCTTAATTAGCGTATTGTGGGAAAATTTATGATTATTGTCTTTGGAGATGTACTTGTAAGTGTCACCAGATTTTTTTTATTTATTTATTCATTTCACCACAGAGCTTTATATCAGGCAGAAAAGCAAAACTACTTTGTGTTGTTAGATCCTGATTCTCAAAGCTCATTATACAGGTTGTCGAACCAAAATACCTTGGCCCTGTGGCTCTCTGTTTGGCTGATTTATGAGGCCAAAATGGTAAATGAGGGGGTGTTTGTGGATACAGGAGTTGGGCCTATATTCTGAATCACCACATTGAGCTGTGAATCTCATCATTTCAGAAAAGTCACAGGCTCAGGTGAGACACAGGAAAAAAAATGGCACCTTGAGGAAAAGAGAGAGCAGATCTGCAGCCGGCAGATGAGCACTGACCCAACCTGACCCACTTCCCCCTGATTTATGGTTTATGGTCCCTCGGCAGACACAGCTTTGTTCTGGGGGGTCATAAATCTCCCGCACCTCAGAGGCGATGGGCTGACCCTACAATCCCAGCAGAAGGCCCCCTCCCGATCGCCTCTCCCCGCCTTTCAAACGGACCCATCCGCCGGCCACAGCCCGGCTCTCAACCTCTGAACACAAAGCAGAAATCATCCAATAGCTCAGGCACAGGCAGTTAATCACTGTGAGCGGACAATAGTGTGAAACGGAGCCAAGGCGAGCCGGGCATCAAAATCACAGCTGAGACTTTTACCTGTTTGTTACCTCAGCTCTGAGCACAGAGACCAGATCACTAAAAAGCAGAATTAAGTTCCCAGGGTCCCAAACACACCAGTGAGAGAGAGGAAGGTGGGCGGAGTAGAAACAGCTCAGTATTTTTTCCTTCAGACGTGCTCAAGAGGCTGAGTTTTGGTAATAATGAGGCACATTAATTGGTGAGGAGTTTGGGTCATTAGAGTCTCTGACGGTGACTCAGCAGGTGAACACCTGCAGCACAGAAAATCCTGCAAACTACGCTATTCTTGACAGCTCAAGGAAGAGAGGCACATCAGTGAAAAAGATGTCAAAGGCAGCTGAAGTTGACAGGGAGATGGTTTCCCTTCTAAAGGGAAGAATCAGTTGAGCTGGTTCAAAAACAACGAGATCCTCTCTGCTGAGGGTGTTTTTAGTCCCATAGTCTGTTCGCTTTGGTCCACGTCAAAGAACAACTCGTCCCATTGATGCACAATAACCTAAAATTAGTTCTGTGATCACATGGGAACACTGCAGCCGGATATACTTGCTGTTAATTTTGACTTTGTCATCCATCAGTGCAGTCAGCACACTCTCCATCCAGCGAAAGGTCAAAAAGACCACTCTTCCCTCCAGTCTGTCTTTAATAGTGTTGTTCTTAATCGGGCACATATAATTTTAAACTACCCTCTTCATATTTTTTCTCTAGAATATGAACTTCTGCCTTTTGGAAGACGATAAAGAGTATGCAAACACAAACAAACCACTATAAGCTCTCAACAGTCTCTTCTCAACAGTCCGAGTGCTTCTTCTCCTGGGATTGCTATATATTTTTTTGATCTATTTCACAGCCACCAGTTTCTTGTCTATTATTCTTCACGTTATTCAACTATTTTCAGATGGTTTCTCCTTATTTTTACTGCTTATTCTTGTACAATAACTACTGACCATGCTTGTCCCCGACCTCTTGCTTATGTAACTTTTTTATGCCATCTTGTGTTTTTGTGGAAATCGTGCCTTTATCGTGCCACTGCTGTGGAGGACAGATTTTCTGCAAGGGTCAAAAGAGCTATTCGATCTATCTATGGTGACCACTACTCATTAGTTGCAAACAAATATTTCAGGTTCAAGTTCATGTTACTTTATATGTACCTGTGGGTAAAACCAGAGAGAAAGAGATATACATCACAACCATCAAGTTACAAAACAGCTGTAACACAAAGAAGCAAAAGAGAGGAACATTGTTAACACACTTTACCCAATTAAAAACCATAAATCCAGAAAAATTATGAGAAATGCTTAAACAGTAAAATGAGAAAAACTCATAAAATCATGAGAAATTATTAGATGACAACTCTGTAAACAAAGTCAACAAAAGAACAAATTAATAGTGAATTAATAAATAAAAATTTCAGTACAAATATCACTACAGTTTGCTCAGCTCAGTTACAGCAGCTGTTTTTAAAAGTAACTGTGCAGAAGGTAGGAGTCATTATTTTAAATTGAGTTAGCTTCGGTTTACCAATCAGACAACGACAATTCAACGAACTGATTCAAGGAATTTTCGTCTTAAACAAATACATGACCATTCATCACCATGTTGGCAGTTTACTTCAAAAACAAAAGGAACCTTAAGTTCTTTTTGCACCCTGTTGTGGAGTCCTCATGCATCCCACAAACAGAAACATTCATGAAGCAAATGCAAGGACCAACTGCAGAAATAAAGTATATCCATATATCATCAAAATCACGTATAATGCATTTTAGTCAGTAGTAAAGAGGGCGTGTACTCTAATAGGCTGCCTGCAGTCCAGACATGTCTCCCACTGAAAATATGAGGCGATGATAAAGCCTTTGGACTGTTGAGCAACTGAAGTCATACTTCAAGCAAAAATGGGACGGAATTTCATCTACAAAGCTTCAACAATTAGCGTCCTCGGTTCACTCAAGCTTATCCTGTTGTAAAACGGGAAGGAGATGTAGCAGTGGTAAATATGCTCCTGTCCCAGTTTTTTGTGGAACTTGTTGCAGAATTTAAATTCAAAATGAGAGAATATTTGCAAAAAATGATGCACTGTATCAGTATGAACATTAAACATCTTGTCTTTGTAGACTACTCAATCAAATATAGGTCTTTGAACTGTAACACTGGATTTGTGAGAGTGATGTCTGTCGCTTCTACAGACTTGTAAAAACTGTTGGTACCTTTCACTTTCATTATTTTGTATTCTAAAATAATTCTGTTGAACCACAATTCAAAAGCAATGTTTGATTTTCATTGGTTGATTTTCAGTAAATTTTTATTTGTTGTTACTTGTGTCAGTTTCAAGTTATTTTAGTAACGGAAGGGTACCAATAATTTTTGCCACATCCATATGTTTTATATGCAGGACTAATGCAAATTCTGCATGCTGTGGTCCATTTTAAATCAGACTTTTTGTCAAGAAAAACAAAACGATGCTCTGTTTCTGGTTCCTTCATGCAGGATTACATGCCTCACGTCATGTGACTGACTATTGCACATCCTGCTATGTGACTATCATACATACTCACAGTGCAGTTATGATGTTAAAAGAATATATTGTTCAGCCCTGCAACACCAACAATCTCTGCTGCTAACTGTCAGTAGGCAGCAGTTAGTGTGGCACTGCAGAATAGCATCACCCACAATTCATTTGGATTCATCTGAAGCCTGAGAGCAGATCTCCTCTCAGTGCTTCCCCTGTATGTTCATCATGAAGGAGCTCTGCTGAAGCCCGGTGCTCTTTCTGGTCTTAATGATCTCCATGACTCATACGGGAGCAGATAATTGGCTCTCAGAGTAGCGGAATAAACACTCATTGTTAAGCCATAAGTTCCCTGTGTTAGTTTTTCTTCACACTTCAATGCATGGATGTTTTCTTTCAGCTCTCTATTTTCCACCACTTTATCTTACTCACTCGCCAACTCTCTCAGGAGCCCCGCCCCTCCCCCTCCTCCACCGCCACTCTCCTCACCAAGGTGCCTCCGACACTTTCTCATTGGCTTCTCCACCTTCCCCTCATCCACCCTCCAGTTTTCTCATCTAAAAGGAACAATGTATTCACACCCCTCTGACCTGGACCTTCCTGTAACTCACATAGTGTATCATGATGAGGAGTGAGGGGTAAAACTAATTACAGTTTAGGGTCAAACTGAGGGACAGGCTTCAATAATTCATGAGCTCAATCTGAGGGTATCAGACCACGAGGACCTGAAGAAACAAGGCCAGCAGAACAGCAGCAGAGGTCTGTTAACCTCATGCTATGAGTAAAGGCTGATAAAGATTAGTCTGATTGATACAAAAATCAAAATTACTAAACTCTATTAATGTTTGTATCACCACATTTGCATGCCTAATATTGCTTTCACGGAAGAACCACACTGAAATGAGACCAACAAGAAGGCCATCCAAGGGCATGGTTTCCAAGGGCGCTTTCGCATTAGGCCCACTTGTTTCGAACCGTGCTGTGGCGCGGTTCGCCCCCCTCCCCCTCCCTTGCTGGCTTGCATTCTCACTTGCAACACTGAACTGTGCCCGGGCCCACTTGGGTATTTACTCAGTTTGAAACAGGAGGGGGCGATGTGCGCATAACTGGTTACCAAACCTGCTACAGATGAGAACAAAGAAGAGGCTACCATGGTAACCATTTCCTACACCAAACAACCAATGTTTACGTTTCGCTCTCTTCTACATGTTCCTTCAAATATGTTTTTTTTTTATCATGTTTGAGACGGCATCAGTGACCTTCTGGTGTGAAAACACCCTGTTTTCGCACAAACCATATTTAGTGCGCTTCAAAGAAGTTTTGGCCCAGGGTTTGGCACGTTAGTATCATTGTGAATGCAACCACCACACTTTGGTGTGCACCAAATCAGCCAGTCCGAGACCTCCATGAAGGGGTGGTCTCGATCCGCTCCATCTCCCTACATTTGGTACGGTTTCACTGGTGTGAAACAAAGTGGTCCGTACAGGTCTATTTTTGATGCATTACTTCCTGTTAACCCCGTGGTTGAATCATTTGCTTACTCAGTTTGTCGATTTGTTTATTCTGGTTGAGGATTACGATGATTTATGAGGGTCCAGAAGGTCGCTGATGCCGTCTCAAACACGATACAAAAAACACACTTGAAGGAAAATGTAGAAGAGAGCGAAACGTAAACATTGGCTGTTTGGTGTAGGAAATGGTTACCATGGTAGCCTCTTCTTCGTTCTCCAGTTACATGCATATCGCCCCCTGCTGTTTCAAACTGAGTAAATACACAAGTGGGCCTGGGCACGGTTCGATGTTGCAAGTGTGAATGCGAGCCAGCGGGGGAGGGGAAGGGGGGTGAACCGCGCTGCAGCACAGTTCGAAACCAGTGGGCCTAATGTGAAAACGCCCTTAGATGTGTAACATAAAACTCAAAACTGAATCATTAAAAATGATTGTTGCTCTTCCAAGACACAGTGAGAGAGTGAATGAAAATGGATAAAAGACTTTTTTAAGTGCTTGTCACATTTGGTTTTGTGACCAGCAATTTCCATGTAGTCCCCTCCTTATAGCGTCCTGTCCTTTCTGCAGATTTACTCCAATTGATGGCAAATGGACTTGAGTGTATAGGCTATAACGCTTTTCTAGTCTCTTTGTAATTCATACCTGTTCAACTCACCGATGGTTGTACTGAGTGTCTGTCAGTTGTCCATCGGTATCAACACATACATTCAAGTCTATTCATATCCATTTACACACCACTGATGCAGCAGTGGTGTGTAAATGGATGAGAGCAGTTTGAAATACCAGATCAAAAGAGCATTTTATCTGTGAAGTTGATCATGAGAAGGAAAAGAGCAGCATGTAAACATTGTTAGTGAAGCTACCATGAAACTGGCACATACAAAGCACTTTATAGGAGGACTGTTAAAAAGTTACAGACCAGAAAAAAAAGGAAAAAATGAAGCAAGATCTCAACATGTGAAATGTAGCATAGTATATCATAGCAATTGTACACACACACACACATATACCAACACACACAGAGAGATCCAGCCACTTCAATTTTCCCCATCCTGCCAGCTGCCTGCTAACTTCTATCCAGATACCCCCAAAATTCCAGCCACTGGAAGCCCCCTCCCTTCACTGAGGTTGTACTTCAGTCCATAAAAAACATCCCTATTCATGCATTTGCAGTGTGTCTATGAGATGGTGCTTCCTTCACAAGATGACAGAGCTTCAACTTTCCCTTGGTTAGTAAATCAGCAGCCAAATCCAACGGGAACAAACTTCACACCTCAAATCATCACCCTATCATGGAAAGTCAGGATGTTTTAAATGGCTGCATCTGTGAGCTAAGTATCGGATGATAGCCTAAAGGTGTGTTCTCACCGCAAGCGACCCAGCTACCAAAGTCGCGTCGCCCACTGATGTAGCGTCGCGCGTCCATAATGTAACTGCTGCCGTCGGCCTTCGCTCGGTGACATCACGTCCGCTCAAGTTTCACTGCGATCATATCATATATCACATAATAGGATGTATAAGCGGGCATTATTCCAGCTGTATCCTTTTCACTCACTTATCAAACACTAAACACTGCAGCTGATGATGCAGCAGCATTATCTGGGAGTTTACCGCGGTCCGTCTAGGCGGAACTAATGTCCTCACTGAGATTAGTTCCACCTAGACAGAACTCATCCGCCCTGTAGTCCGATGAATAACTGCACGTCACATGTACACACACCGCTGATTGGCTGTTGCCGCACAGCCACACACTACATCGCCTGAATTGATCAACTTTTTTTTAACTTTGACATTGCGCGACGAGTGAAGTGATCGTCTTGTACGCGGCTGTCGCATCGCAGGAAGGTTAGCCCCGCCCCATCGCGGCTGTACATTGACTTTGAATGGAGAGTGATCGCCGAGGTAGTACAAGTAGCGTCTGGTGAGAACGCACCTTAAGAAGAAAATAACGGTGCTGGATTCTTTTGACCTTTTTGCAGATATTTACAGCCCATATATCGGCCATAGATTTCAGTCATACGTCAGCTGTCATAGCAGTACTCAAATATACCATAATGCTGCACCTTCTCATCACTGCATGCCTGCATTTAAAAAAAAAAGAGACTTTGATTTTTCAAAAGTTAAATGTTATTTTTCTTGTTTTAAATCTGTTCCTAACACTGAAAGAAACAAGACCAATTTTCTTGTGGTCTTGACCAAAAATATCAATATCGGCAATTATAAGCTCAGAAATATCAGCACACTGGATAACATCAAAAATCCTACATCCCTATGTGTCACTTCTAGTGTCTTTTTAATCAAGAAAATTTGTCTCTTTGGCATTGAGAATAATTTTTACATTGGAGCTCTTGGTAACCGAATTTGCCCATCCCTGAGTTCTAGTAGTGATGTGTACTTTTGGTTGACAGTCAGCAGCCATGATTTGAAAATGAGGGCTGATTTGAAAATAACTGAAAATTCAACCAAGTGTCAAATTTGATTATGCAGATTATGAGTGTACAATTTAAGCTAAATTTCCTCAAATGGTTAGCAAAGGAAAAGTCTCACACAAGTGATAGAAATATGCCTCTTTGAGATTGCAGGTGTTTTGGAGTGTGAACGATAATCTTAAGCAGCTGCTGCAAAACAATATTTCAGTCCGTCCTACTCCAGCAGTGCCAGAAGATAACAATTGTTTTGTTTTAAAAAGTCAACAACATTGGCAATTAAAGATGAAATTTGAAGAATAGGCAGCGAAAAAACATGCAGTCTACATTATGGCTACAATAATATTAAGATCATTTGCTTTGCTTTAGACTCACCTTTCCCACTAATGGTTACAGTAATGAATTGATGTATGAAAACAGCCTTTTATGTGTGCAGGTTTGTGCTTTGGTGGGTGTAGAATGACCTTTTTTATAAGACCAGTTTGACCAATGGGACTTCAGGTTTTGTTTTTTAGATGCTTTCAGGGTGGCTTCAGAGGAAAAGGTTGAGAAATGCTGACCTATCCTACTGGACCATTGTCTGTGTGGGGAATATATGTAAGAAACTGGCCAATGGTCAATTTGTTAGTTATGTTCTCTGATTATGCTTTTATACTGTACTATGTTTACATCAGGTAGTTGTGCACAGCCTGAGCTCTCTCATGTGCCATCTTCAGTAATGTATTCTTTGTTTTTTATAAATATTTAGAGCGGCAGCCATGATGCAGCTGGAGGAGTCCAAAAACACACAGTTTAGCTATTCAGATCTTATTTTAAGGTCATCACAGCTTTGCCAAAGAACCTTCTTTTAAAGTCAACCACCCTGCAGGTTGCTGAGCAAAAGAAAACAAAACTTATTCCCAACTTATTGAGCTCTGGTTTACTCATTAGATGCAGTGCCCTCAGCAAATGTCGCTTCAGGGTTTGGGCCTGGCTGCAGAGGTCAGATCTTCACAAAAGAGACTAATGGGTTTGTTAAGAGAAGCTGAGATTCAGCCAAACACTCTCACATCCCTGTGATGTTTCACCATGGAGGGCTTTAATAACAGTAATGCTGATGTTCTGGCCTGAGGATAAGCACAGTAGTATCTAAAAGCTTCTCATTTTTTAACTTATTGGATCTTTAAAACTGCTTTTATGCTCATGGATGGAGTTTGCACTTTTCGGTCAAAGACAGTAAACAGACGGTGCTTGAAACATTTCCTGACCTTTTTCTTTTCACTCAACGGACTGCCTTTAATAAGCTGACTGCACCACATGCTCTACAGCAGAGGTTTTCAAACATATTTGCCCAAGTACACCTAAATTCTAATCAAATCCAAAAGCACATCTTGTTCTTATCAATATTAAACCTATTTTGAGTCTGGACATGTTTAGTTGTCTCCTCAGATTATCATTAAACAAGATCAGAAGAATACAACTTATTCACAAAAATCTGTGAGAGACTTGTTTAACTGTTAAATTTTATGCATTTCATAAATTCAGCAACATGTTTAGGATTTGACAGGTTACAGCTCTTAAAATAAAGTGAACAGATGAAACAGAGACTATAATGCCGCAAAAATTAATCTTTAAAAATATTCTGTTAGCGGTAAAAGATAGAGCTCTCTTTGAGTTTTAATGAGGAAGAACAAGCAGCTGTAAATGAAAATCAATGCTGACGGAGGATTTTGAAACTCTATCATCGGTTGTTATTTTATCTTGTGGTTGTGCAGATTCTTGTAGCACACCTGGACCTGTCCTGAGGCAGTGTGGCCAGCTGCTCCATTTTGGGAGCCACTGCTGTACAGCATGATTTATTTAAATGCTGTTGAAACAGAATGATTGCAGGCTTAATCATCAGGAGGGTGTTACAGCTGCTAATAAACATGTGGTGGACATAAGTGGCCTGTCGTACTGGTATTTCATCATATGTAGCAGTTCAATGTTTAAACGCTGAAAAATAAATAATATCCCAAAGACTTTTTAAAATGAATAAGTTCTTTGAAAGATTTGTTTTCAATTCATAGGACACTGAGGGATTTACTTAAAACAAGGATTATGACCTAATGAGGGGGCAAAAGTGTTAAAACTGGACCAACCCACCAGTCTGGTCTGCAGAGCTGTGATCCTCAGCACATTTTGGACAAACTTCAGCGTTTAAAATGCTAAATGAGAGCAAACTCTCAACAGCCTTGGGTTCTGTGGATGTAGGAGGCTTCACTTGAAGCAATTTTGGCAAATGTCTTCATATTTTCCACAAAGTATCACAGTTTGAATGTTTTGCATGCATGTGTTATGTTATCATAAATGTAGTTAAACTTTTGATCCTTAGATGAATTTAGCTCTGAGCTTTCCCATGGAGCTGCAGACGTTTGGATCAGCTCCCCTGGCGCCTCTCTGCAGACCTGTACGTACCATCTGAGCACCTGTGCTGCCTGAAATTCACTGATAAATTAGTGACACAATGAGCAGCCTCCGTCGCAGGTGCATCAACACTGCTGCTTGAATTTTCTTCTCTGGGTGCCCTCTGCAAATGCTGACGGTTGGGGTTTTTGTCAATCATGGTCTTTATGGAAAAGAATTTAACAACTCAGACAGAAATGTTAAGTGTGAGGATGTGGAGGAGTAAATATCAGCACTGACAGATCATTTTCAGATGTTTATTAGTAATCCTGGAGGCTCAAACAGGGAAGAAATCAGAGAAAATATTTTCTTTCTTTCCTGTGACCTGTTGGAGATTGATTCACTCCTCTGAACAGGGTTCTGCTGCTCCACATACAACACCTGCACAGGTGGAATTATTGTAAATGTCATGAAAATGTGTATGTAAAATTATTCTTAAATAAGAGGTCAGACTGCAGATGGTCAGGCAGAACTTTTTTCATCTTAGATAAAAACTTCATTGCATAAACTCATGCAAGGGCATAGGTTTGATTTTGACATTGGGGGGACATAAAAGTGCCCCAAGGCAGCACCCCTTCATGTATTTTACATTTTTAACTGTGATATCAAATCATGTAGAGCTGATCAAACAATCTCTACACCATCAGTACTATCTGTCCCCTTACAAAATATACTGATGTATGACATATAAACAGTGGGGCTATTTGGGATGAAGCAATCATAAATGTTGATGGTCTGGTTACAGTCTGAGGAGAAAACACAGTTTCACAATTATGACCAATAAGCAATTTATTCCCCAACAATATGAATGTATAAAGTCAGGTTTGTAATCTAATACTTTATTGTATTTTTTCCCCACAAACTTTTATAGTAAGTAAAATAGTTGCTGCTTTTAAACTTACAAGTAATACATAGATAATAAATAAAATAAACAACAAAGTGCATACCCGTTAGCATTTAATTTAAACTATTTAGTTGCATTATAAACCCTTTCAGTAACTTACAATTTGACTTCTAAAGAGAAAAGGCACAGATACAAATGTTAATGTAAATGAAAAAAATGTCAAAACTGACGTCATGTGACCCAAGCACAACAAATTCCCTGCCAGCTTACTGTGGCAGATGGAGCTTCTTGCAAACTCATGACCACAATAGTAAAGCTAGCAGCCTCCTCTTGCTTGTCTACTGTTACCAAATGCAGGGACAGCAGGGATCACAGGTTAGCAATCAATGGGCGATATTACGTCAGAGACAGAACTTTGTGTGATATAGTGTGGCAGGTGGGCAGGGGAATCACGGTGCTGCGGGCTGATGGGAAAGACAACACAATGAGTGATTTTGTGTTAATATGTGTGTGTTTTGTGTTAGGGACCATGTGGTAGTGGCATAATACTGCAGGGACGTGTCCCTAATATCCCTACCCAATCCTACGGCCCTGAACTCATGTATCAAATCAGTGGGCAGAGCCCTGTTAGGAGCTCAGCATCTCAAAGCAAAAAGACATGAAGAGATGCGAGTAGCAGTAGAAGCTGTAGCCCTGGCAGACCTAGACTACGCAGATGACATCTGCCCGATATCTGACCGCGTGGAGCAGACACAGGAACTCCTGAACAGAGTGGAGGTGGAATGTGCTAAGGATGGCCTCAGACTAAACGCAAAGAAGACTGAGGTAATGACCTATAACATCCACATGGACCATCTGCCTTTTAAAACATCAGACGGCACCGCTCTGCAAGAGGTCGATGACTTCAAGTACTTGGGTTCCTGGGTAAACTTCACAGAACAGGACCTTAAGATCAGGAAGGCACTAGCATGGAGGGCCCTGATCGGTATGTCAAGAGTGTGGTGCTCAAATCTCCCTTGACACATAAAGCTGGGTCTATTCCACGCCACTGTAGAGTCTGTCCTCCTGTATGGCTGTGAAAGCTGGACCCTGACACCCACCCTGCAGAAGCCCCTGGATGGGTGCCACACCAGAATGCTCCGAGCTGTTCTGAATGTGGACCAGAACATCCACATTTCCAGCAAGGACCTGTACGGGCAACTGCCGAGGCTCAGCGAGAAGGTAGCAGCTAGGAGGATGAGGCTGGCCGGCCACTGCCATAGACATCGTGAGCTCCCGGCCAGCAGGCTGGTCCTGTGGGAACCAATGCGTGGGCATCGATCGCGAGGACATCCCGTGCTAACGTATGTGGACGTCCTGATGAGGGATGCCGGAGCTGAAAGCTCCTCGGAGCTGGCTGGGTGTATGGAGAACCGGAAGGATTGGAGACTCCGATGGAAGCTCGTCTGAGGACGACTGAGAGAGAAGTGTCCCACAGCTGCACAATGTATTTCAATGAGCAAAAAGTATTCTTTGATTCAGCTAAATTTAAGATGTAGTAACAGGAACACAAGTAAAAAATTTTAATAAAAAATGTGAAATGGAGCATGTTTTCTGTTACAGAAGTGCTCCATTTGTTAAGCTGAAATAATCATCTCTGAGCCATCATTGTTAATTATTTTGTTAATTATTCAGGAAAATAGGTTATGTTGGGAGATTACTCAAGTTAACCTTAATTACAATTGCTGCCTCCCATATTTATGAAAACTGAATTATCAAAAAATAAAAGATTACTGTGCCACATGAAATTAAATGTTGTCATTTTCCAACATGATTATCATCATTATTCTGATGTATTTGCATTTTTAAATGTTAATTTGTATGTATTGCCAGTTTTGTAATGTTTTAAATGATAATGTTAAAAGCATAAACATCAAACGAAAGTGTTGGTGCATGTTTTAAAATCATATTTAATAATTGTGAAATTAATTTTTACTATCAAATCGTGATTGTTTTTGCTTTAATTGAGCAACCCTTATAATCGTGAGTCTGCTAAGAGAACAGTCATAATTTCATGCTGACAATTACAGAATATGCAGATTTTGGGGCAAACAACTCTATCTCTACAGTGTGCATCAAATTGTACAAAATTTCTGTCAGAATCAAAAATATGATGGTGTGTTGCACTTAAATGGTGATGAGATAAAATTTGGTTGCAAAAAAACTCTAAAATCACATTTGAGTTAAATAATTCTAACGCCCCATCTAGTGGCTGTATAAGGCTGGTGTTACAACAGCTGGAAATGACTGAATTTGATTTGAGAAGTTAATAAATTGATTTTAAGCTCTGCCTTAATAACGTTATCTGATGCCTTCACTTATAACACAGTCTGTGTTTATGAGCCTCTTGTTAATCAATTGTTGAATCTTCTTTTCCTTGTTCAATCATTTAAAGAGGAAAATTGACATACCAACCAGCACCAACAGATGCTCTTCTGCTAAATGCTATTTTGTGAAAAGTTGTGCCTCCTTTCAGTCTAACATTTAAAACGAGGGATACACGATCGATAGGCAAAGTTTAAATCTTCTCAAACTGGTTTGGTAAGGTTGGCATTGAGTTCACTGTAGTCCAGTGGCCTCTAGAGAAACCAGATCTCAATCCTATAAAGTACATTTGATATATGGTAGAAAATAAGATTTTCAGCATGTATGTGCAGCCTTTAACTATACATGGAGCAAGTTTCTCTGCCATGAAGGATTTAAACAGCTCTGTAGCTTGCTGGTGTACCTAACGAAGTGGCTGCAAGTGTATGTTCTGCTCCTTGCCAATTTTGAAACTGGTACAGAAAGTGATTTTGGGACACCTTCTGATTGCAGTAAAAGAAACCTTTCTGGACAACTTAAGCGATAAATCCTTCTCTCTGCCCGAGCAGAGCTAACTCTCCACGACAGAGCTGCTGTGTGCACATATTCAAATCCATTCCCTCCAACAGAAGCATCAGAAGTAGAATCTCTGTGAAGGAAAAATAAATATTAAAATCAAGCCAGCACGAAGCCGAGTCGCCTTCAGGTCCACATCTGTAACGTCAACTTCAACACACCTCCTCTCACTGATCAAAGCTGCTGTGTGCCTTCATCAACAGCTGGTGTGCATGTTAAAAAAGGAGGAATGGCAATATGGTGTGATTATGCAACCTATCTGAAGCAGCCCTCCACCCTGCTCTGCAAACAAACACAGGCTGCCTTTGGTCTTCATTCCACTGTCATTGATACATATTTCATAAGGGAATTCACTGTCTTCCTTTGATTCTTTGGCACTCTGCTGCCGCTGTCTAACAATCCATTAGCTCCCATTATCATCTCTACAGTCCTAATTGAAGACAACAAGCAGGCTCTTACAGCCCTAATCTGCAGCATATGATCACTCTGTTCTTCTCCTAAATATAGAGTTTAACAGGTATAATTAAAGATAAAACGATTGCTCTGTAAGTACGAAGAGCATTAATGGATTGGGCAAAAATGTGTCGAAAATAAATGCGTACAAAATCCAAAAATAATCTCCCAAAATAGATTATTTTATCTGACTTACTGTACAAAATCCAAATATTCAGGAGCGTAGAGGAGCACAGAGACCTCACACTTAAGAAGAAGCTTGTTTCACAATTTTTCTGCATTAATGATTAATGTTCATGAGTGGTCCAAAATCCCTCGCCAAAACCACAAGCAACTCCAAAGTAAGCGTCGACAGCCCCACTCAGACTCCCTGCATCACATCCAGAACCTCAAATTCATTTACCCCAGGAAACTTGCTCTTCAACCACACTTAAACTAAATCTTCAGCAGCTTTATTCTACCACGGAGATTAACACAAAACTGTCTATATGGGAACAAACAGGTGGTTTCCTCAAAAAGAAGTCAGAGTAGAGGAGAAATCCTGAAGATACTTGGAGTTCTACTTGAAGCTTTCTGCAACAGTCTGATTCTCACTATTCTTGTGTGATATGAGGGCGATGTGATGTGCGATAACACTGTTTAAAATACTGCTGATGTAAACTCTTGTGATAATTAATGTGTAGGAAGTGTAAATACTTGCTCTAAAGTTGGTCGCACTGTCTTTAAAGCTGGGCCTGAACACTGCTTTGTTTTCTAGCTGCTGTGCATGTGTCTGCAAATTCAATGACACTGCTATTTTCAATTACTGTGCAGGAAATGAGTGAAAGTTAAGTTAAAGGAGACATATCATGCTGATGCATGATTTAATACTTACATATAATATAATAAATTTGAAAACAAGACCTTACACCCCCTTAATTTTCAAAAAATGAGATGTTGTATTTTTTCTGATATCCTAGAGCGAGATTTGATGCCTCTGAAAATAGGTCATTGCGAGATGTCCGCGAGATTGAAATCGTTGTGACGACATGAGGTACCTTTCTTTTTATTGGAGTAATCTGATAAAACACTTCCTCCTCTGTGATGTCCGTTAGCCACAAAACCGTCACCGAGGAACACATCCACCAGCAGCAGTGTATAGCTCCCTAGCTCACAGTCACTCATTACCAGCTCTGGCCTGTAGGGGGACTCAATACACGGTCGCTGCTTTGAGCCTGCCGGAAAATACAGTAGAAGAAGAAGAAGGACTCTCGGCAGCTCTGACAGAACTGACCAATCAGAGCACAAAGGGCTGTGACGTTGCGAGGTAACTGTAGGTCATCCTGAGATCCGAGTGTTTCAATGAGAGCTTGATAATGGCCTAAAATGAGGATTTTGAGAACGCTATTGTGGGGCAATGAAGGAACTAAATGACTTGTACTGAGGGCAGAAATGCTTTACAGGCATCCTAGTCTGGCATAGTGAAAAGGAGAAACAAGCATATGTCTCCTTTAAGCTTTTCAAAAAAAAAAAAAAAAAAGTTTCTTTATTCCACCTTGTGACTTTTTAATTTATTTGTGGTAAGCATAACCTGACACACCAGATATACTGTTCAATATATTTCACCAGTCCATCTGGGAAATAGCCCGCAGAAACTGTTTTGGGAGGCAGAACTTTCCAGAAGCAAATCCTGCAGGTGATTGGACAAAGGTTCCATCAATCACATTTGTTACAGGCCAATCAGATAATTACAGTGAAGGGCTACTGCATTATAGAACATGAGTCAGTTCATAAAACAAACTCTTTTCCAAACAGATGGAGTGAAAAAATCCTCACTATAGTTTATAATGTTTTCATTAAATAAAGAGATGTGTTCCAGGCCTGATAAAAAAATGTTAATGAAGCTGTTACCATCCATGCTAATATCTAGGCCGGTCTATATATGGGCTGTGCCTTGTTGCTCACCACTCCATTAAAACCGCACCACTTGGTTTTATTTTTTTCAATTTCTTTCAACATTTATTTGGATGGGTCCGTGCATATTAATGAACGAACAGTATCTTGGGAGCCCTGACAACACTAATGTATATATGCCAGATTTAGCACAATGGCAATTTTCACCCAAAGTCAGAACATAAAACAGAAATATAAAATTAACGATGCAGATATACAAACAAACGCGGTACCACAAACATAACAGAATGAGTTACAATATAAAACAATGAAAGCAACAACAATACAATCTAAAATACAAAAAGTGCATAGAGTCTCAAAGATTATTTTTAAGAAAGACTGTGTAATGGTGCTCGATTTAAGGTGCGATTCTTATATGAGGTTGAATGTTTTATAAATACTATCTATTTACATTACTGTTGTGACTTGGGGCTCTAATTTCGTGGCGCAGCACAGGGGGCGCAAGCCTGGCGCACCCCGTGCAGTGTTAATTTCGTCCAGCGCACCGCCGTGTGCTGCCAATTTGACAATTTGGTAGACTGTCTGCGCAGAGATGGGTGTGACGGCGCACCAGGGGGAGGTCTGGGCAGATTTAGGTTGATGCAGCAACAATTTTCTGCCAAAACAATGCAGAAAGTGCGGTGAAAGCTTGCCAGCTCCAACCTGGTCTATTCTCAGCGCAAACGGAGCGCACACGCACACGCTGTAATTTGGTGACAGGCGCACATGTGCGCACACGTTAACAAAGCCTCAGAGGCAGGTTTCCAGAGTGTCAGGCACATTTTAATGCAATAAACAATCACAGCAATCACTATTTAATGTAACCGTCTGAACCAGCATATACATTTGTATCTATATTAATTATCCCGTCACATCTGATGTCGGATTAAAGCCGTTTGCCGTAATGAAACTTAACCTGACTGCAGCTGGAAGTTTGATGCACATCTTACAAGTCAACAATAAACAGACTTAACATCCGATACCGAGTATATGTCTGACTTCTCTCATTTCGTTGAATTCAAAGAAAAGAGGGAGAAAAAAGACGAAGAAAAAGGAGATAAAATAAATGTATGTCACTCAGGATTTAACTGTGATTTCCCATATTTCTCTGTTTTAGTCTTTATTTTTAACATGATCTAAAAAGATGGAGTACATTATTGCAAGGAGGATGAGGTGGAGACACCGGGAGAGTATACAGTATATCACTAAAGGCTCTGCTATTTGGCGATGACAAACCAGGAGTGAAGGTGGATCAAAAGTATTCTGAATGGATAAGCCAGCTGCTGTGTAACTGTCTCTTAATTTTGGACTCCTAATAATGACAAAGGAAGAGATTACATCTGTCCTAGCCCTGGAGCTGGCCCACACAGTGACGCGCTTCGTGGCCTCCAATGCGCGCCCCGCTGTCCCTTCTCCTGCTGAAGGGACAGCGGCTCTGACCATCTCCTCTGCCGGGTCTTTCCAGCACACTGTTTCCACGGTGGTGGGGATCATTCAGACCAATCAGACGCTGCGCCTTGGCCGCAGCGCATTTAAAGGCAAGGAGAGGCGCTCATTTGATTGGTGAAGACAGCACTCGGCTGTGTTAAACCCACTCACGGCTTTACTCCTCCTTCTCTGCCAGTTGCGCAGACGGGAAGAGACGTGGGCGTGGATACGCCTCTCTGCGCCTCTCTGCGCCTCTCTGCGTCTCTCTGTGCCTCTCTGCTCCTGGAGTGCCCCTCTTTTGGAACTGCAGGAAACTTGCAAAGTGTGCTGGTCATACCCTGTCCGCGAGGCAAAGGCCGGCGCAGGGCAGGTGCGCCTGCACTTGCGCCTGGTCTACAAAATTCGGGCCCTTGGAGTTAAGAGGTTAAATAAATGTTAGAGACCAACTTTAGACTGCAAAGCTGCCTCATGAGTCACAAAATGAGGAAATAAAAGAAAATGTCATATGTCAAAACTGATGAAAAAGCATGTCATCATGATCATTGTGATTCTTTTTTCTCAGTGTGTTTTTTATGGTATTTCTATTTTAATCATCATTTACCCGTTGTTATTCCTGTATTTGACCAGTCTTGCATGTTTTGTGTTGTTTTTTCTTTGTGGAGCCCAGGAAGAACAGTTGTTACCATGGTGACAACCAATGGGGATCCATTTAAAAGAAATAAAAATGAACAAAGTCAGACTGAGGTTCACAGTATCCACACAGAATCCACAACCTTTATCAAACAACAAATAGTGGCCCCTGTCATTTAAAGGGATAGTTCCAGGGTTTTTAAGTGGGTTTGCTCAAGGCCTAATAAATTTAATTTCAATAAAGAAACTTAGGATGCTTATCCCTGAGGGGAGATATCTAACAGTGGATGCTAGCCAATATACAGCAGTACAACAAGCTCAAAATATATAATAGCTCCTGTGTTTGGGACTATTTTTTCATTTTTGTGTGGGTGACGTATCCTTTCACTATAACTCCTCTCATCAGATGTTCAGCTCAGAGTGCTGCAACAAGGTCAGGCTGAGGTCACTGGAGCACAAACTGATATAAATCTGACTCCCTGGATATTACAAAGATGGGAGGCTCCTGTATTTATCCCAGATGAATTTGGCCTTTGCCAAATTTGGCTTGTTTTGAATAAGGACAGAAGGACTCACTCCATTGCAGTGTCAGAACATTTTTTCTGCAGCATCCATTTTACTGATCAGGACTAACCCCTAAATTCCACTACATTTGAAAGCACCAAGCCACGCCGCAGTCTTGCTCTGACAGACAAACCCCACTGAAAGGCGCGCAGCCCCATAGGGGGAGGACTGATCCCTGCAGTGCCATTGGCTCTAATGAGAATAGCGATGTCACACGCTCATAAAACATGTTATAGACTGAGAAAAGAAATAAACAACACCTTACTTTGCTTCTCTAAGGTTCCTTTGCTGGTCCCAACCACACAGCTTTGGGATTTATTGAACTACTATACGCCTATATCCTTACAGAAAAGATGTTTGGTGTCATGTGTACAATGTTAAATATTTCTGTTCCTCAAAGATTCACTTATCTTCGCCCATGGTGTCGTGTTGCCTCCGGGACTCTCTGACCGACTGCTGACCTGATGCTCCTGCCTCAGGTTGTGACATAATGACAAACTATTGAGGAAATTTACGTTCAAGAGAAATGTACTTCCGGATACTCCACATGTTGACTTCCTGTCAGGTGCTTTCTTAACGAGGTCTGGAAGCGGCCGCACAGAAAATAGACCTGAAATGAATCCCCGGCGCTTCACCAACACGGTGCTCTAACGCGCTGCGGTGTGTGTAGTGGAATTTGCCCGATAGACTAGAATGGGAGCAGTATGTTTCAAGGGCAGAATTTGGGGGTAGACAAACAGAAGGAGCTCTGATGAAAGGTCCAGGAGAAGCGTCACACCCATGACAGCGGTGGGCCTCTTTTTGAGGACACTGGTTCACAGTTCATCAATCTGCACCAACCTGTGATCTGTCCTGCTCCTCAGTATCCACAATAGTTTCTCCATCCCTCTTTATTCCCATGCCTCTATCTGAAAAACGTCTTCCTCTTTGTACTGAGTCTAAAATCACAGTAATTAGAAGGTTTGCACTGGCACTATATACTGCAAAAATCAGCTGGCATGTAAAACACTCCGTATTCTACAATATTGTGTTTAATATCATGCCATCACTTTATTATCATTTTCCATTCTGAAGAGGTCTTTCTATGAGGGCCTGAAGTCAGCAGTAAAATGTGAGTGGGTTCAACCCTCTGCTCTTATTCTAATGGCTGGAAAGTCACATTATGCTAGATGAGCAGCAGAGGGGGAGACTCTGAGGGAAAATGGCCAGAGAGACGGAAGATAAAGCAGGCAAAGCGCACTTCACTGAGTGTAAGATCATTCCACTTCAAAACACAAGGAGATTTAAGGCTGCTAAATAGGAAAGTTCCCCCTTCTTATGGACAGCAGCTCTGATAAGCTCCGTGTTCTGATTTGAACCCATCTAAAGCTCAGTGCTCTTGCTCTGGTTCTCTCTGCTGTTATGTGTAACCCACAGGAGCTGAATCTACAAAATTAGAATATTTAGTGATCCTGCTGATCAGATACTTTTGTCAGTGTTTTCTCATCAACACTGTGTGTTTTATGCAACTGGGATGTCTTGTTTCATTATATCAAATCTCAAAAATAGCACAACCCTGTACATATGGAAAATACCAAGGTATGAAGCCAGAGTAACTGGAGAAAAACCCACATATGCACAGGAAAAAACCACACCGCGTTGGGATGTGGTGATCAGGAGATTAGCACCATCTCTGAGGAATGTATCCAGCACCTTGTTTAATTCATATGATGTACTAAGGTAGCTCTGAAGACAAATAGGGGTCCAAGCTGGTCTTAGCAAAGTGTACCGAATAAAATGTCCACTTAGTGTATATTCCTCCACAGTCACACTCATAAAACACTTCATCCTAAAATGATAAACTGTCAAAACAAAACCCAATACTGTGCTGCAGCTGTAATGGACTCCTAAATACTGAGTGACTCATATCACACAGTTTGCTCTCTGACAGCTGGAAACTAAATCTCTTCTGTGTAAAGAACGTGTGAAGCACTAGATGATAGCTGAGGCTCATCTCTTTGAGCTTTTTATACAGATGTATTCCACTAAAAATGTTGTGAGTACAGATTTGAACCCCCACCACCACCAACACCCTAAAAGGCAGTCAAAAAGAAGAGGAGAATCAAACACTGAGGGTTAAAGGGAATTGCTAAAGCAGAGATGAATCCAGAGCTCTGTGGGCTCAAACATCCCCAACAGCTACGCTCCTCATCTATTGTCATGATGGGCTGAGCTAGCTTAATGGTAAACACAGCCCCTCAAACAGCAAAGAACATTTACATTAAATAGCCTCATTCCACTAAAGCGCTCTGTAAACTCACCTAAAGCTGTTGTAAGATTGAACTGAAAAGCAAATCCTTTTTAACTTTGTGAATTAAGATAACTTTAAATGTCCTAAAGTTGATGGTTCAGGCTTCAGGCTTTTCCTTCTGTTAATCTTTCTTTCCAAAGTTCAGTCCTTGGACGAATGAATCATATGAGACTCGATAAGACCTATAAGCTTTTCTTTAAAGCTACTGTGAGTTTTGAACTTCATCTGAGTCTCTGTTGAATACTGATGCATCTTTATTTGTCATAAAAGCAAAGTATACCATAAAAAAGATTAGATATTTTATAATCTTCAGCTAGTCTTGCACAAAATGTCCTGTATCCATTTCATTATCTAGTTTTGTAGAAGACCTCCATGTTTCAGTTACACTCAAACAGATTTTACCAGATCACTTGATCAGATGGTGTAACCTATCGTTATATGATTAAACATCAGATTTCAGGCATGGCCGTGCATGTGGAGCCATTTTGATGCCCTCATCGCAACTTTTTAAACCAGCAAATGCAATTTCTGTCTTTCATACTGGAGGCCCCCTATTGGTGAACTGGTGCAGCCTTTAATTTTGTAACAATAACATTGTTGGTGGATTTTCTGCAGTCAGCTTTAAGGATAGCATCATCAAACTTCTTACTTCTTTATGTCTAGTCAATCAATCAATCTTTATTTGTATAGCACCAGCTCATAGCAAGCATTATCTCAAGGCACTTTACAACAGAGCAGGCTGAGGCCATACTCTATATTCTATAGATGTACATATATGCATATATAGAAAAACAGACATTAAATATATTTGTAAATACACATGCATACATCCAGAGATGTATCCATCCAGGTAGAAGAAAGGGACTTGGGATTTTTCTCTGCCAACTATAGACTCAATCAATTGATCACTGAGCTGGATTAAGGATGCAAACCAATGGTAACTAGAAAAGCACTCGGAGAGCGCAGACCTCCGCCAGCGCCACAGTCCTCAGCCATATTGTGATTTTGACCATAAATATCAGTCCCATCTTTATTTCATCCAAATATTTAGATTCCTTGACCATGAAAACATACCACTAGCAATTGGATTCATAATGATATCTATTTTAGTTCAGTAGTTATTCACAGAAATCACATTTTTCGCCATGGCGACCAGACGCTGATCCGGATCAACACCAAAATCGAATCAGTTTTTCCTTTTCCCATGCTGAACATTTACTAAAAATTTCATGAAAATCCATCCATAATTTTTTGAGTTATTTTGTTCACAGACGGACAGACAGACAGACAAACAAACTCACCCGAAAACATAACCTCCTTAGCGGAGGTAACTAACTAATGGTTTCCAGCTTTGCGTGTTAATATTATTATACTGCAATCGGACCCCATTATCAGGGCCTTTCAGGGGCTAGCTGTTTGTGTTCATCCCAGGTTAAGGGAAACACATTCAAAGTTAGAGTTTTCTATACTTAGATTAATTTTAGAGACACATATAATGCATCACTGTTGCAAACTGTCCAAGTGTTTATGGGGCATTTATTTGGTAAATGAAGATGCATGGAATTGTCTTTAACTCAGTCTTAACATCAGTGGTTAATGTCAACAAACAAAAGACAAAGTCCCAGATTAAGAGACGTTAAGGGTGGGACAAAATGGGGATGTGGCAATGTGGCATTGTCCTGGCACGTGCAACCTCGTTTCAGCAATGCTTGCTCCAAACTAGCCTTGCAGAGAAGACGGACCTGCCTGATTCTGAAATCATGCATCTCAGTCTTGCCAGCCTCCATTTTCCTGTTGTACAAATAATGGCGGCTAATGTCGGTTAGCCTGTGGTCATCGTGGTTACTCAGTTATACTTGGCGAAATATGCTCTCCTCATAAGTTTACTTCGTAGGGATTGTCTTTGACGAGGTTTATGTCACATGTAAGTGTTGAATGATACATCTGTGTGGTAGAACCTAATGTGAAACAATAATCATAAGGTAGTTAAGCTATCAGCTATCAGTTAGCCGTTAGCTGCTATGTTTAGCTGCTACATATGCTACGTCATGGCAGCGCTGCTTGATATGGATTGGTCTGTGATGAATGTGATGAGCCAAATGATCGTCCAATCACAAGCAGCTGTTGTTTTTGAAGATTCTGCCCCTGAAAACATTTTTGCAAGGCTCCTTCCCAGATGGATTAGTGACATATTTACCTCCGCCAAGGAGGTTATTTTTTCGGGAGACTTTGTTTGTCCATATGTCCATCCGTCTGTCCGTCTGTGAACAAAATAACTCAAAAGTTATGGATGGATTTTGACGAGATTTTCAGGAAATGTTCAGCATGGGAAAAGGAAGAACTGATTCAGTGATTTGGTGTTGATCCGGATCAGCGTCTGGCCGCCATGACGAAAAATGTGATTTTTGTGAATAACTACTGAACTAAAATAGATATCGTTATGAATCCAATTGCTAATGGTATGTTTTCATGGTCAAGGAATCTAAATATTTGGATGAAATAAAGATGGGACTGATATTTATGGTCAAAATCACAATATGGGTGAGGACTGTGGCGCTGGCGGAGGTCTGCGCTCTCCGAGTGCTTTTCTAGTTTCAATATGGAACTGTCCATCTGGCATGTCGGGTTAGCTCCAAACATCAATATTTAATTTTTTTTAGGTTAGAAATTGGCCGAGGACCAATTGATTAGATTTTGGTGGTGATCAAACTTGGATTGGGATCCAGGAATTTGTTGTAAAGGGTTTTGTCAGTGTGAGACAGGGCAGTTTTCATAAGTTTCAACAAATCTTAATGGCATTTTGAGGATATAAGGGTCAAGTTTAAATGTAGTTTAATTGATTTTAAAGCTTTGATTTTTTTTCTGCTTCATTTAAAGATGCACTTATTAAAAATACTCTTGTAACTTCAGCTTGTGCATGTTGTTCAACAGTAAATTTAATAAGAAACCGCCTCCACAATGAGGTCAAAAAATCTGATCACCTACAAATAACATGGATGAAGAAGGAGGAACCACTGGTACAGTAAGCACAGTAAAGACATGGACTCTTTCAGGAAGATGATCATTTTAGTGACACTCCTTTGCTCCAAATTCTACGTTCATCTTGACTTCGCAAACCACCTACACATGAAGTAGAAACTTTAAAATCCTCACATAAACAGGAAAACATCTTTTTAGAGTCTAAGTGGGATACTTTCTGCCTGTCAAAGCAAATGGATTCATGTGTGTGGGCTGATGAATAGAGGCTGACTTTAGTTTATACTTCCAGTAATGCACCTTAACTTGTAAATAGCTTAGGTGAGTGTAAACGAAGGTCAAAAGGAAGGAAACGGAAAAAGAGCTATGGACTGAAAAATGCACACAATTCTGAGGGTAATGCAGACACATATTTGATTTCCTAAAGCTTGATCAAATACAAAACACCTCTTGCAGCTGAACAAAGAAACATTTCAGTCGTGTACCAATCAGAGATGACAAGAATGATATTGTGATGACATAAGTAGATTAAATATAAGCCCCTTTTAATTCTTTTTCAAGACATGCTGCCATATTTTTAATGCTTGGTATATGAAGTTTTATAAGTCATCAGACATCCATATCTGCTGTTATTAAAAACAAGTTCAGCTAAAGCTTTGCCGAAGCTCGGCCAAAGAAAACCCAGAGTGGGTCTGTTCATTAAAACTGCCTGTACAGTGGTTTTATTGTTTACAACAACTCTGCCAATTAAATAAGAGAAGGAGACTTTCAGCAGATAATTTGGCCCCCTGTGCAGACACTGAAGAAGGACTGAACAAAATACCATCTTGTGTGTGTGTGTGTGTGTGTGTGTGTGTGTGTGGGGGGTCAGTAAATTCCCCATTGACTATGTTTTAACAGTTTCATAAAGACCTTCAAACATTTTGTTTCTGTAGCTTTCCTTCTTGCATATAAACTCACCCCATCTGCCCAAACTAAGGATGACATTAAATGGAACTGAGTCCATTTAAGACTGAGAGACACATTTAGCTGGTAAGGATACAAAAATAAAACAGCACAAATTCATGCATTGTTTCTCTGTTCTCTGCATATGTGTGCCTACAAGAAAGCAGATGGGCAGCAATATGCACCCACACTTTCAAAATGATGGACCATCGTTCTAATCTGTGGTGGGAGTTGAGGAGAAGACAGTTTAACCTCTGCCAAAAAAGAAAATCGATAATGCAAGAACTAATCAATAGTGCTGTCGAGCAGCAGGTCATTTAAAAGAATCATTTTATATTATTATTATTAATATTATTATTATTCATTTTGTCATTACACTTTTATTCTAAGGCCTCCATGGGACAGTCAACTTATCTCAAATTTGGAAAACACTGCCACCAAAAATAAAATTAAACAGCATGTAAAAACCTGTCACAAAAGTGTCAAAGGGTGGCTAGAGCAAATAAACAGCAATTCTGTATTTGTTAAAAATTTGTTTGTTGAGCATTTGTGATTGTAGTGTGTAATTTTATACTGTTAAATACCATTTTTCTTTCATTTTCTCTATTTCTTTCTCTTCTACTACAAGCCTGACAAAAGACTCAAGATGGAAACAAGCAACAGCTACAATCTCTTTGCCAGAAATATTCGCTTCTGCAGCTTGTTTGTGAAAAGTTCATATAAATAAAGGCATCATATTAAGCATCACATACCAAATCTAATCACCATGGACATGGATGAAAGCTTGAAGCTCAACAATAGACTCCTAACAGGCTGGCCTCCACAGGAGAAAAAATCCTCATCTGCACTAGGGCTGGGCGATATTACATAATCTCAATATCCCGATTAATTAAAGGTCTTATCTCGATTACGATTAATGAACAATTTTATGCTATGCTGGAACAAATTAGTGGCGATACCAGTGGTCATCGACACGGTCTTCCTGCAGTATTTACATCTAACTTCTTTCAGCTTGATGTTCTCTGCACAGAATCCAAAATGGGCCCAAACAATGGAGATGGTATTTTTCTTGGCTACTAGGTCCTCAGACGCTTGTCTGCTCCATGTTGGTGGCGAGTCCTTCTCTCTTGGCAAAAAAAGAATGTAGCCTATATGAAAATAATCAAAATAATTGTCATGAGTAAAATTACTTCAATTATAGGGTATAAATGTCAATTTGATTAATTGCCCAGCCCTAATCTGCACTAAACGATAGTTATAAACATGCCTAAGCTTGGCTGACAGTCCTGTTGGTCAAAACTTGGAATCAACTTTTAAATACTAGTCAAAGCTATAGGGTGACCAATATAAACATATCAAGTCTTAATAATAAAGTTAAAAAAAAAATACTTTTAATTTTGATTACAAGTATTACATTCCACATTTACACAAATTTGAGTTTGAACTTCTTTTTCTTTTTCCACTATTTTTATAATTGCCTTGAATTTGAAGTAATTTTTTTGATAACTATGTTTCACCTTTGTGCTGATTGGCTGCCTCAATTATGTCTGATGAGAGGAGGAGGAGGGGGTACAAGACCCAGGGCGGACTTTCAAAACAATCATGGAATCTGCCTGTGACAAGCAGAAAACGCACATGAAGGTGGCGGGTGTAGTTATGACATCAGAAACTTACAGAAAAGTAAAAACAGAGTTTTTTTGGTGGCATTTTCTTTAAAGAGGGAGAGTGTTTCTCTGAGAGTTTAGTGAAAGGTGTCATGTTCTTCTGCTTCCCACATTCATTCTAGCAACATTAAATGATGGAAAATTGGTTTTTCAGAACTTTTAAAAAGGATCCCAAAGGCAAAGGCCAAACCAAAAACCCTGAACCAAGAATTGAGGTACATGCTACGCCGTGGGATGTTTTTTGTTGCACCTCTGGTAGCTGGCAATTTAATATTTTGAGACAGAAATTTTCTGTTAAGGTTTCTTTTGAGATTCTTTTCAATACCAATGGAAAGTGAATTTTTTTAAAATGATGCTGGTGCTTCAATCAGCCCTGACCAAAACTTTTAAGAGGAAAAAAAAAGGAACATTTACAATTTTGAATCTTTGCTCACTAAAACATTATTTTTTGACAGAAGGGCTTTTTTGGGTAAATATTTTCATTAAAGAAATATCACGGGCACAAACCTCACACACTGAGCCCTCATCAGAAGAGCCGGAACATTTATTAAGATGAAAAAAAGCATATTGAGTTCTGTTGGTTTGAACATTTGTTGTAACCACAGCTACTAACCAAAGACAAACAACTTCAGTCCGCACGGTCACTCCCTGGATAAATTGATATTCTTACAATCCCAAAGGAAATTGAAGACAGCCAGTCCATGTAGTCCTCTCTTTGACACACAGGAATGAGTCCACTTCCTCTTTTTTGGAAACTAGACCACTGGCAGCAAACACAGCACTTCTGTTGTGGCCATAATTGACACTCTCTGACCTGACCTGATGACTTCTGAACCCATGCATGGATGTGAAGACAGCAGATACATTGTTCTTGCGAGAAAATTCTAGCAGAATAGTCTGATATGGTGCCAGGGTAAAGCAAAATCTTTCATCATTTTCATTCATTCATCATTCATTTTCTATACCCAGCTATCCCTTTCGGGGTTGCGGGGGGCTGGAGCCTGTCCCAGCTGTCATCGGGCGAAGAGGCAAGGTACGCCCTGAACCGGTCGCCAGTCGATCGCAGGGCAACAGAAAGAGACAAAAAACCATCCACGCAATTTAGAGTCACCAATTAACCTAATGAGCATGTTTTTGGTCTGTGGGAGGAAGCCGGAGTGCCCGGAGAGAACCCACGCATGCAAGGGAAGAACATGCAAACTTCACACAGAAAGGCCCTCCTGACCCATGAATCGAACCGGGTACCTTCTTGCTGTGGGGCACGTGCTCTACCAGCTGTGCCACCGTGCCGCCAAAGCAAAATAATGTAGACTAATGTAGCCATGAGAAGTCAAAACACCTTAAAAAAGACACTGAATGGTTCTTTTGTGCTGCTACATCTTGTGTGTTTCATATTATTTTTTAATACACAAGATATAAGTGGTTTAAATTCTGTAAACAAGGTCAATTCAAGTCTTTCCGTAAGTGTTTTCAATTTCATTCCTCTCACTGTACCTAAATACAGACAAAGGTCAGATCCACCATCACTAACACACCCCTTCATTGTCCGCCTCGTACACCTCACAGATTCTTTACTGCCCAGCAGATTCCTGCTGCCCTGACATTTGTGACCTGCACCACCTCAGATAATCAACGTGGTGAGACACCGGGGAGGAAGCGTATACGGTGGAGTGGCAAGATGACAATTATTTGTGGCATTTGTCTAACCTTTCACGGAGGAATCAAGTGAGTGGCTGCCCAGACTATCTGAGTGGAAGCTGTTGAAATCAGGAGCTTAAAGTTCAGTGAGTCTTTCCAGGTGGGATTCTCAGTCTCAAGGTAATTATTTTTCAGCCACTGAAAAACCGTCCTTGCTAAATGAGCTGTAGAAACTGTGCAACCATAAAAATTTATGAAAAGGGGAAAAAGTGAAATTCATCTGATATGAGATAGTGGAGATGATGGTGTTAACCCTCACAACTCCAGTATTTTCTGCAACCACTTAGTCCGCCTGGATTTGTTTGTGATATTACACATAAATGTCAACCAGGCTTAGCACAAACAAGTCATAGACATCCTTTTATTTCAGGACAGCCTTACAGGGCTCCATGCGACCAAAATTTGTAAGAGTTGGCCTAACATTTTTTGTTGGTCGCATCGGTGCACCTGGCACTCCCCGGCTGAAAACAGTGACTTCTGTCGCAAGCCCATCATCTCTCTCTCTCTCTCTCTCTCTCTCTCAAATCAACAGTTCACATGTTGAGAAAGCACATTTCAATATACCTACCTACAAACGTAATATAGCCCACCGAAGTTGACAAAAGTAACTGCAGTAGCGGAAGATCCGCCAAAAACGGACAAAAGACAGCACCGGCTTCCTCTGTCTCTCCGTTTTACAGCAGGGCCAGCACACGCATGCACACACACACGCAAGTACGCACACACACCTCTGTAATCATCCAATCAGCTGCTAGTATGCAAATGAGCCCAGACTGTGGTGTGAGGTTTAAACACGTAGCGGTAAGTGTGAAGACACAGCGAAGCTCTGCTGAATTCGTCTTAGTGACTGTCAGATAATTGATAATTAACAATAAGAAGTAAAACAAAGCAACGTTTAACATAGCATCTATATTTGTTCTTGCCTTTTCCTGTTTAGGGGGGAGTTTCTTAGTCACACAGGCACAGGGATGAGTGTTCACGTCCACTGAGGACAAACGATCTGACTGAACATAAAGCTGGGTTGTAAAAAAAAGAGAAAAAATAAAGAAAAAAGTCATAAAATGTTCTGCCCTAAATGTCATTTTCATAAATTAGTTTGAGAATTGTTTTTTCTTCACTTACATTAGTTCCAGTTTTGTTAATATTAACTATAGTGCATGAAGTCTTATTCTAGATTCAATTTTTTTATTTTTTTTTATGTATTTTTTGGCCATTTTGTGCCTTTATTGATAGGAGAGAGACAGTGGATAGGCTTGTGAAAGGGGGAGAGAGAGTAAGGAAAGACACTCTGCAAACTGGTCACAGGTGGGATTCGAACCTGCACCAGCATAAGCAAATACATGTGGTGCCTGGTTGCCAACCACTCTGCCAAACCAGCACTCCACAAGGTTCAAATTTATTAAAGAATAGGACCATCCAGTTAAATGTTATGTTGTTGGTTGTTAAAATCGGGATATTTATTGCATTTTTAGCTCAGTATAGAACCTTAAACATTAGCTCTTTTTATTTTTGAATATTTTATTTAACTTAAAAGTTTTAGTTTGAAATGTCAAATTTCAGTTCAGTAAAACACTTGAATTACAAGCACTTTTATTTGGAAATGTTTTATTTTACTTTTTTTTAGTTTGAATTTTTGAATTTAATTCAGTGAAGCACTTTAAACGCTCTGTTTTTCTTTGTATACATATAATTTTGCTTCAAATAAAGACAAGTATTTCTTTACATCTTACTCTTGTTTAAAATCATTTATCATAATTTAGAAGTTATGGAGAGTGATAGAATGGTGACCTTATTAAAGGTGACACTATGAAAAATGTGGGTGCACCTAATTTTTGTGCTGGTGCACCTTAAAAAATTTTTAGGTGCACCGTTGCAACCAATGCAAAAAGTTAGTCTGGAGCCCTGCCTTAATAGAATAATTATGCTGTGATGCTGTCATGTTGATCCAAAGGTTTTTTGAGAAAACAAAACAACTTTATAAAAATCACAACCAAATAAAAAATGAAAAAGACATCTTACATCTGATTACAGTTCCCTCAAGATTTTCTGTGGACCTTTTTGTGTGGAGTTTGTATGTTCTCCCTGTGCACATGTGGGTTCTCTACATGTCTTCCACAGACCAAAAGCACGTTGGTTGGGTTGATTGGCGTCTCCAAAATGACCATAGTGTGAGCGTGATCGGTTGAGGGTATAGCCCACCTCTCACCCAGCCCTAACTGGGATAGGCTCCATCCCATCACGGCCCCAAAAGGATTAACCTTTAAAGATACAGGTTGGATGGAAGTCTCCTCCTCCTATACTTGAATTTTTTCCCTCCTCAGAAACTAATCTGATCCTGCAGTCTAGGACCAGTTTCTGCCAAATGAAATAATTATTGACTGTCTCTGCACCGTTTGCACCACAAAATTTCTGCATCATAAAGTCAATTGTGCACCTCTTGGAGGCAGTTGCTGTCCTCAACGTTACAAAAAACAATCTCACGTTATGCACACTGCCATTAACTTTTAAGTAATTAAAAGACAACTTTTTTTTATGAATTCCCAAATGAAGGTAATTTCAACTGTCAACTGAAGCACCAGAATCACTTGAAACTCACTTTACTGCATTTGGATCAGAGTCAAACCAAGTCAAACTGACTCTGGGTGTTTGAAATGTTAGTCCTCTGCACCTGAATAAAATGTCTGAAGTGACTCATGTCCTCCAAATGCCTCTATGGAATTGCCTTTATTTAGGTATCCATCCATCCGTCCATCCATCCATCATCTACGCCCCTTATTGCAGGGGTTGGAGCCTCAATCAAATGGCAACCCTTCATGCTCACACTCTTACCAAAGAGCAAAGTGGAGTCACCTGTCAGCACAATAAGGACATTTTTGGTCTGCTTGGAAAAACTTGAGTACTTGAAGTAAACCCACGCAGAAAGCCCCTTGTTGACATGGACATCAAACCAGCAATCCTCATGCTCTGAGGCACATTCACTAACCTAGTATTTGAGGTTCCAATGAAGTGGCTTTCAATGAACTTTGGTCCTGTTTTGAGAGCACTGACCCCCATCTGTGGAGTGGTTGAAGGGCTCTCCTACTCCCACCTGATAACTTTCTTTCCTTGTGTTGCCCTTTGGGTGCTCCAGACTAGGCATGACTGTTAGGAAGCATGAGAAGAAGAAATTAATTTGTTCACTGAACTATTTTCTTGGTGGGTTAAAAGTTAGGCTTCACAATAGCACTCTTTTTTCATCAAGAAATCAGGTGGATTTGGAAGGGTTAACAGAAAGCAACAAGTAAACAAAGGATGCAAAAAGTGTGCGTTTAGTAAAGCCACTACATGTTTGTGCAGTCAAAAGGTAGAGAGTAAAGTTATAAGCTTCTGGAAGATATATAAGATCTAAGGAAAACTCATAAGCCTTAATGTCTTCTTTGTATATAATACATCTTCATATTCAGACTGTTGAAAATGACAAGTCAACAGAAAAGAGTCTGAGTAATTCCATTCACCAAGTTTGGAGGATTAGACGTCTTTAGCTTTATGTTCTGCCTGAGCACACACTCTCAATGAAAGCCACTTCTTCTTTTAGAGAAAACAGCTTTATTTTAATGACTTCTAGAGTATGAATGAAAACTAAAGTGTGACTCATTTGATTTTAGAGTTTTGCCTCATTTTTCAATGCAGAGAAGGATTAGGAAGACAGGCCAGTTTGTTAGCAGTAGCCGGGATTCTGTTTCACATGAATACTGCAGCTTGGATCAGCTCAGTGTTCCAACAGTTTCACCATAAATGCCATGGTTTAATGACACCACTAAGCCATGGCTAAGTGGCACTGCGAACTCGTGGCATAGGGGCATTGGGTTTGTTTATCTTTATAGTTGTTTGCAAATATGTAAGTTGTCTGTTGCAGTTATAGGGGCTTGTTTCATCAGTGTAGCTGCCTCTTTGGCCTTGTGTTTGTTTGCTTTATGAAACCCTCCTGTGCCGTTTTACACTCATCAACAAAGTCACTGGCAAAGGGTTGCAGCAAAACATCATTAAACACCCTATTGACAAAGTCACCCCTGACACTTTCCAGTAACAATGAAAATGAAATCAGGTTGCTAATTGTAGGCCTGTCTTTATCAATGATCTTACTCGTTTCTCTTAAAAGATCTGGCAACTCAGCCTGAGAAAATAGAAAGGACTCATGTGCCAAACTTGTCCTTTTCTAATTAAACTTACTTCTTGCCCACCTGGAAATCTTAAACATTTCAAAACTGTCAGTGTTAGATAAAAGAGATTGAGGGCATTAGTTTCTCTCGTGCAGGGATGGACAAAATGTGGCCCAAGGGTTACATGTGGGTGGACACCTAACTCAATAGAGTGGTGCAGGAATTACATATTTTGCAGACCAAAGTGGAAGTTAGCATTGCACTGCTTCTCTGTGTTTTGGATCATTGCTGATAAGCTATGTGGAGAAAAAAAAATGACAAAACTTCGAGAGCAGAAAAACATTTTCAATGATGCAACACAAGTTATTATCAACCATGAGCGAAAACGGCTCCATTTTGCACCCTAACACATCCTTTAAAAAAAATCCTGGCTCAACATCTGGATTCAAATTACCACAAACATCTTAAACATCTCCCTTGTGTGGTGACCATCATTCGCTGAAAATGTCATAAAAAGTCTTTGAGACCTTTCATGTTATTAGCAAAAATCTGTAAACTGCCCTATTTCACAATGTCAACAAACCATCGGATCAACCCATAAATCTGAGCACTTCTTCCTTTCGCCATGACAAAATCCCCTTAAAATGTCATCAAGACTTGCTCAAAGTCTGAGTAATTAAAAGTGACCAAATGACATGATCTCCTGTTTACACCTTTAAGAAGTCAGATAATCTTTATCCAACACGCATTCAAAGTTTCTCAGGATCATTTTATTGAGCACATCAGGAGAGATATTATGCTGAAACATGTTTGTTTTGAACAGCTCTGTAGATCTTTGTATGCACAAACAATCCTCTGACCTTTGTTACTTGACTCACTGTTCAGGGCTCTCTGAGCTGTGTACAAGTCTGTACAGCAGTGGATCTATGGACTCCCTTTCTGTCCTTTATTTTTATTTACAGACGTGTTGCACAACATGCAATTATGGACTCATTTCTGGACTGTTTTGGTCTCCATTTACAGACATAATGTACAATTATTGACTTTAAGTTAAGCTCCTTTTTCTCCAGTGGTTACTTAAAACAACCCAGCTGTCATGTTTCCTTTTTTAAAACTTAGTTTATTATCATTATTTTCTCCTCCTGATTATTTGTATGTCTTCGTTATTTTTTTAAACAAAATATGATTGATCAAAATCACAACAGTTAGAAATACTATCTTCATTCACCTGAACTGCTGAGGGATTCAGTGGCAGCTCTGAAGGCCCTGAAGAAGATTTTTTTGCCCCGGAGACAACAAGGAGAGAAAATCTAATGGGATGAAATTGGCTAATGAAAGAGCTGGAAAGAGTACGGCTAAAGCATAATAGCTCTGAGATTTATCTTATAATTTAATGATGACACTGTTGCATAATAGATAAAGTATTAATAAAAGAGAATAAAGAAAGTTAATAAGTTTTTTAAAATGACTCTTGGCTGATCCTGCCAGCCCACCATTTTATCTGTTGTTGTGGTATTATTGTTGCTTCATGTGGACATGGACTTGTGTGTCTGAAAAAGAAAACGTGCAGCGGTGGAGCTGAGATTCTGTATAATTCAAGGCCTCACATTTTATAACAAGAAGACAAACACGAAAACAACAATCCAGACACTTTTTACTGGCTCCTGTCTTTTTTTTTCACTCCGTCAGAGAAAATAAATTCACTCCAATTAACAGCGCCTTCTTCACAGAGCGTTCTGGTAACAAGCCGGGGCTCGTGGTGGGAGACTCGCCCCTCGGTGACCCCTAATGAGCCGGCAGCCTCCTGCCAGAGGAAGCCGGCTGCGGCTGCAGTTCTTGTAATGAGCTGCTGTTTGTGCTACAGGCCTTTCAGATGAGCCATGGAGCTGTCACTAGCACCGCGGTGCACCAACCACCCCAGCACATGATGCAATTCTTTGGCCATTTTAAGGACAATGCACGCCTTAGGTGATGAGTTATACTACTGCAACTTTAATTCTGCCTCCGTAAAGTAACATCAGCAGCCGTGTCTAGACGCAGAAGTTCTCTTTTCTCCGCAGGCTGTCAGACTGATGAAGAGTTCACTCAGTCAGTCAGTGTCAGGAACAATCACCGTACGAGAAACCCTGTCACACAAACATCCTCTGTACCTGGAAATGATGCTTTTTATCCTGCTGCTCCGAGACCAGGACCACAGTCTGCACCAGCCTCTGATGCTGCTTCAAATGCTACACATGGAGTCGAGGAATATGCTAGCAAGACAAATATCAGTTATGGCTAATTGAGCTCCCCAATGAATCAGCAAATTATAGGTACAATGTTATGTATGGATGAAGCTTAATGAGAGAGACTGGCACACTGTTGTTCAGAAGAATTAAAATGTAAGTAATTAAAGCAAAAACTTTGCAGATTTTTCACACCTGCTGATAAAATATAAATACCCAGAATTAGCCTGCTCTTAATTTAAACCCCCCGCTTTGGTATTTAAAGTAATATCATTACAAACTGCAAGGAGACCAAACAATAAGGATGCGCAATATTATCAATATTATCATATTATAATATCAGTATGGGCAGATATGAACAATATAATCAATATTTACATTTGGTATTTTGGCCATAAATATCCCATATTCTAACTGAAATATTGGCAACAGTACAACCGTACCATATTGATTCACAACATCATCACTGAATGCCTACTTTCATAAATCTAATGTATGATTTACTGAAGAATTTCTAACACAAACTATTAGTCAGAAGCTTTGGGCTCTCAACAACATATGTGTGTATTAATATTGGTATCAGCACACGCGTTGTAAATATTGGATATCGGCCAAAGGTCCAATAATATGCATCCCTACAAAATGAAAAATCTGCCTTCACAATTTCTGTGTTAAGCCTCGCAATCACCGATGTCACGCAATGATTTTTTTTAAGGCTTCATTGATTTTGGAAAGTTCTAAAAACTTTCACAAAAATTATCAAAGTTTCTTTTACTTCCTGCTTCGATCCACTCACTTACTGATTGGCTACTGTTCCAGAATGAGAACTGTTTACTGTAGAAAGACCTGGATGCAGCCATGTGGCATCAGGTGTTTTATTATCAAATATGCCTTTGGAACAATGATGAGGCTAATTTGTTGTCACTGCCATTCATATTATCTCAACCAAACTTTAGATCAACCTACTGAAAGAAGGCAGGACCTGAAGGCAGGATATAAAATCCGGCCACCAGGGGGCTCTTGCATAAACAAAACACTGATTCAAGATGTAGTGACCCAGTCAACCTCACCCACCTTTACAGTTTACTATTCCTTCATTTATGGACCTCAGTCAATTAGGTGTGTACTAAAGAGGAAACCAGCGTCTGTTTTATGGAAAACTTTGAATAATGACAGAGAAAAAATTTTGAAAATGAACTCTATTACATTCAGAGGGAGAATGGTCTGTGATATTATTTATCTTCTGAATTAATACAAACTAGGGCAGTCAAAATTAACATGTTAACACAGATTAATCCATCATGATGATTAATCTGATTAAATTTTTTATTGTAATTGACCCATCTGAAGTGCAGAATGACTCAAAATCCCTTAAAGTAGGGTATACACTGAAAGATTTTCCAAATCTAAAGAATTTTTTTTAATCTGTAAGAGACCCCGAAGATGAAGATTAAAAAAAAATCAGGCATCAAACAGTTTTGATCACACTGTGTGTGGGGAGCTCTGATAATTCTGACACAGCACACCACAGACATAACCATTCTGTCCCACCACTGATCTAGTATCTGGTCTTACAAGGCAGAAATCTCACTTGATCAAATGTGATCTAACAAAACGAAGAAGCATAGCAACCATAGATATCAACAACCATAAACATCATCTATAGCAACAACCGGAAAACACCACGCAACATGGGAGAGGACATATAAGAGGGAAAAATGGTGGTCTTTGGACTATTCAAAAAAAAAAAATCCTGGAGGTGCATTTCTTAGGTTTCCTGCTTCCTTATTCGTCAGTCAGCTTGCTTCTCGATTGGCTACGTTCAGTTCCACGTCACAATCCACAGTCATGCCCGAGGAGTCATCGGCTTTTCCCAAACGTGAAGATTTCTGAGCAGATTTTTGGGACAAATTCACTCTTAACACATCTCAGACCACAAGATAATCTTACAGGCTAATCTTATAAGACAGAGGATAATTGGACAGTTGCGGTTCTTGGTTGGGAAAAGGAAGAGTTGGGACAAAATCAGCCTGACTATCTTTATGTGTGTACCCAGCTTACATGTCTCTGACAATGCGTTTTGGGAAGTTTGTCACCGTAGATCTGCCGTAGCATGAATGCTGTCACACATACGCAAATGGACAGTTGATCCGGCTGAACAAACCAACTAAAATTGGAAGATGTTGAACAGCACGGTGGCCCTGTTGGTGGGAAATTTGAATACAAAAAAAGGCAAAATGGAACCATGGACCAGCACACAGTTATATGCACACTCTACAGGAAGGAGTTTACTTTTCACCAACGCACTTCCAGCTTAAGTAAATAAAACGTAATTGTGTGACAGCCTTAAAAAAATCATGTTATTATCTTGTTTTACTGGACACACCTGGATATAAGTGAAGTTCTTATTAGGTTCAGTACTAAAAGTTAAACAAATTGTATCACATCACAGTACACTACTGTAAAAATGATACGAAGAGCATCAAATTCCCCTCAGTATGTCGACTTGATTTTTGGTGGGTGTTTGTTTTTATGTATTGATCTCATGATCGTAGTATCAGAACAGGATTAATCCGATTTTTACAGCTTAAGAACACTCAAAACACTTGGCCAACAGAGCTGATTCTTGCCGTTTCAGAAATCTCTTTTCATTGAGTTTGAGTCATCTGGAAAGACTGTTTACAGTTTCAGCGGTGAGTTAAAGATCTGAACCTCTGCAGGGCATCAGTTTCTGTGGAGCTGCTCTTCAGCTCTGCTGCACTTTTGATTTTCAGGAATCCAGAGTCAGACCATGACAAGAAGATCCACCAGAGGCAGTTTGTTGTTTCACAGGGATAAACACGAGCTGCTTGTCGAGCTACTTACTACAGAGATAGGATTTTAATGGTGAATCTATGTTTTTTGTTTTAAATGATGAAATTCAGGGATATTTGAGGCTAAAGATGGTGTTTAATGTTGTTCTTTGTTTAACAGGTGCAAAACTCTTGGGTTGGATTTCTTAGCAACAGAAGTCAGAACTTTAGCATATCTGTAAATTACTAAGGGCATCTACCAGAGAGTACACAGTTAGAAAATGAACCATGATGCAAAAAAATAACTTTGGACTTAACTTTATTCATGACATTTCTACTTCAGTTTTGTCACATTGACTGTTTTCCAAATTGCGATTTTATTACAATTCTGACTTTTTGTTCACAACACTTCAACCTTGTTTCTCCTCTCAGATTTTATTCTTCTCATTTTTGCTCCTACATTTGATCTTTTTCTCTTAATATTTTGACTTTCTTTATTTTCATTTTTTTTTTAATTCCAACTTTTGACTTAACTTGACAAAATGGCCTTGTTAAGCATTTAAACTTTACCACTCTTCATTTTGACTTTTACTTCCCGCAAGGTCTGAATATCTCATCTCTGCTGCATTAATTCTCAGTATATTCATATTTTCTATCATAACTAGCCTTCACTTTGCCGGAAATATAATTTTTACCTCTCAATGAAACTTTTTTTTTAAATACTTCAATCTCCACATATCCGACTTGTTCTCTTCTTGTCAGTTTCCTCATTGTTCATCAGTTTGAACTTCTTTCTTTAATGTTTTGATTTAAACACAACAGCTCACTTTTTCATCAATATTTTGACATTTTTCTCTCAACATTTTGGCTCCGTCTTGACATTTGAGCATCTTTTCTCACAGTTGTGACCTTTTTGGTCTTGAATTTATCTGTACTTACCTTTACTCATTTATATATTGGGCTGGGGGGTTCACACATCTAATTTAGAATTTTTCAAACTAATAATTCTAACTCTTGTCTCACCAAAATGTCTTTCCACTTCAAACTGGGTCTTTCTGTCTGAGTTTCTTTGTCTTTCTCTTCAGTTGGACTTTTTTCTTGTAATTTGGGATGCATTTGACAAACTCATTTCTTAAAAAATAATTTATTTTTTTCTCTCCATTTTGGCCATTTCCCACAACATTTTGACATTTTCATCAACCTTTAGGCTTCCTCTTAACATTTCTCCCTTTTTTTAGGCATAATTACTTCTGTCTTGATATTTGAATAGCTTTTTTCAGACTTTCACCTTTCTATTCTACCTTTAAACTTTTACATAAGTTATTTTGACATTTGCCAAACAATGTCTCTTTCTTCTTAACATTGTCATTTGTTTAATATTAAAACGTTTTCACAAATATTTTGGTTATGTCCTGTTGACATTTACATATTTTTTCTTCATTTTGACTTTTTTGCATGCCATTTGGATTTCTCTGACATTTTGATTTTCTTTTAACAATTGCACATGTTTGGACTTGATATTTCTTCTGTCCGCTAATTTGTTTTACCCCAAAAATGTTGGATTTTCCTTTCCAATTATTCCAAATATTTGACTTTTTGTAAAATATCAAAACTTTTTCAAAGTCATTTGCCTTTTAGACCAACAATGTTGTCATTTTTCCTTGTCCATCTTTTGTTGACATGAAAACTAAATTAGATTGCTCACAGTTTTTTGTCCTCATCATTTACTGTCTCATAATTCTTGCATCTTTTTGACCTGAATGTCTTCCACTCCATCTTTTCAATTTGACAATTTTTTCTTAGAAATTCGGACTTTTTGCCATCAGCAGCTGATTTTTTTTCCTCTTGATATTTCAACTTTTTTTTTAGATCTTTAGGCTCTTTTCTTAAAGTTTAGTTTTAAAAATCTAAAAATCCTGATTTAGACTCTCGCCCTCTTCTCCCTCGCACTCATCGATCCATCCAAAATGTTAACTGGCCTGGGACAAGAACTGAGGGGACTCCATGTGTCACGATGCTTGTGTCATAAACTAGGTTGTTGAGGAACGCCGTGCAGATGTATATGATTTTCAGCGAAGCCTCCTTTAAAGTCAGTCTCAGTTTAACATTGACGACCACATTTCGTCCTGCTCTGAGTTTTCGTTGACGATAATAACCTTGCTGGGCACTCACCTGCGCTCAGGCTGCAGGAGGGTCTCTGCAGAGATGCTCCTCTGCTTTGTCCCTCTTTATTGCTCTGTATTCCCCTCCTGATGGATGATCAAGCTCGGACTTCAGCTCCAGCACGCTCCACGGTCCTGAAGGTAACGCAGATCCCGGGCAGGAGGCAGCAGAGCGGGCAGGGAGGCGGGCACGCGCCGCTGGAAACGTCCGCAGCAGCTCTTCGTGTCCTCGCCTCGGCTCGTCCCTCCTCTCCTTCTCTCTCTGGTCTATCCTTTTCCCTCAGACCTCACCAGACACTGACTCTGAGGATTTCAGGAGGTGTATGGAGCTGTGGAGATCGCTGCCTCATCCCTGAGGAGGAGCCGTGTGTGGATGCTGCTGTGGTCTGCTCCGCTCCTCCCGGCAGCAGAAACAGCAGCAGGAGGAGGAGGAGGAGGAGGGGGAGGGAGCGGTGCATGCGTGGCATGGACGGTCACATCCCAGGATTCACCTGTCATCACAAGACAAAGTGGATCCTCCTTAAAATCCGCTTCAGACGAGACCAGCCCAGACAGGACGGAGACCTCGAACACAAGCAGGGGCGTTCAGGAGGTTTTTGCGGACGCGCATTAATTTGGGATTGGATCAACCCTTAAAGGGACTGTGAGGAGTTTCTAAGTAATTACAGAAAAGTCTCACTTTTAGATATATGCCTGATCGAAATACACACTTTAAGATGAGTTTTATAGCATCAAAATAGGTTATCTATAAATGCTATTCCTTAGCAGGGCTGGGCTGTCCTGGATACTCAACTTTGGGAACAAGACAGTTAAAACTAGAGCAAATTTATATTATTTTATTATTTATATTACACGTCTTAGAGCACCGGGCTGTAAGTAGCGATATATAACCAGCTACAAAACTGCGATTCTAAGTTTTCACACATCAAAAACTACCACAACCTAACTAGAAAGAGAAACATTACCTCGTCGCGTTGCATTCTGTAAGTTGTTGAAAAAAGAAGCTGTAAAGCAATGCAGAGTTGTGAGGAAGGGATCCAAACTGCATTCATGAGCATCACAACACACACACGCTTTGGCTTGGGTTACATCTTTTAGTGCGTTCCAGCTGTAGTCAGCAGTAGGAATTTCCGGGTTCCGAGTACGAAACTGCAACTGGAATGTTCCCTGAAGTCTGAATTTCCTTCTGGAAACTCGGTGAAACCTCGCCACCCCTGAGCTGACAATGGAAGATGGATGCCCCCAGTGTGAACAGTTATTTAGCTCCTGTAATAATCAATTTATTTGCACTTCTGACTGGGGTGTGTCGCTCTAGATCAGCTGTATACATCATATTGATAGACTTATATTTCCAAAAATGCTGCCATAGTGATAATCAAATTCTTCATGTGATATTTGTGAACAACAACGCACGGCGTGCTAACAACAGCTAACAATAGCCTGGTAGCTCTGCATGTTTTTTTCCGACTTCAACTGGAACGCCGATAAGTCGGAGATGATGTCACTCCCAGTTCCGAGGTTACTGGAACGCAGCATTGCGACAGTCACCGCGCGTGCTCATGAGTAGCAGAGTCTTAATGTCACCGCAACAGATTCTCCTCATAGCACCTTTAATTAAAAAAATACAAACACTTATTTCATTTCCAACTTTTATAAGCTTGATTTTTTTAACCAGTCAGTCAATATCATACTACAGTCTCTTAAATATTATTTATAAATATTTAAATCCTTAAAATGCTAAGTTTAATGATTCAACTATCTTTTTACTTAGAAAAAATACAGAAAAATGCATTACTTCAATACACATCAAGTCAAGGCAAGTATAAAAGTTCTGCAAGATACCTCAAAAGAACATGATTAATTGACAGATTATAATAAAAACAATAAAATTAAAACAATGAAGGGGTGCTGGTTTGGTGGAGTGGTCAGCCACCAGGCCCCCCATGTACATGCCTCTGCCGGTCCAGGTTTGAATCCCGCCTGTGACCAGTATTTTCAGTGCACTGTCAAACAATCACGCTCATACTGCTCAGTGTAAAAATGCACTTCTCATAAGGGCTGCTACAATTAAAATAATAGACTGTTGTTATTTCCAGCTTTTTTTGGCTTTATTTTAAAAACAATATTAAGTTAAATCATATCCATAAATTATTCCTGATTTTTTAAGACTTAAATCATTCAAATGCCGGGTCTTTGTCATGATTGTTTTTACATGAAAAAAGACAAAATGAGTATTTTTTTGTACTACATGTAGATTTTTGTCTGCTTTGAACCCTTACATCCTGGAATATATCAATAATTAAGAGCAGCATTGATTTTCTTACATTATTATCATTGTTAACATTGTTATTATTATTGTTTATTTTTGTCTTTTTGGAGCGTCAAATACTCACACTAATTTTCACAATGACACCATCTGGTGGAGAGCAGTAAACTGATCCATTCCAAGGCAAAAGCCCAGATTGACACCCAGATATAATGAAATACACATATTGTGCTTTAATTGAAGTGAGACCCCATTTGAAATTAAGATTTAATAGGTTTACATGGTGCAGTTTTTGCACTGAATAGTCTGAGTGTCAATTTTGTTTTTACTGTGTCTTTTAGATTTAGTGTTGGAGCTGAGAAGAAAATAAAAGAGATCAAAAAAGAATACAACATCTTGTCGTGTTAAATTATTCAAAAAGCAAAATAAGAGCAGAAAGGTCCTCGATGCCCCAGACTTTCTTGTTCATAGCAGAGATATGCTAAACAAACTTAAGGGCAAACACAACTCAATAAATCAGAACATTGGCTCTTTAACACCCACATATTTGTGCTCTGTGTTGTTACACAGCTTCTGCCAAAGTGTTATACAAAAGTTTAACCTGACACATTCAGTCATACTTCCATCTGCTAAGTGGACCAAATCCAAACCAAGCTCTTGTGGGAAGCTATGAAAAAACTTTTTAGACAAACAAAACTCATCCTCAGAGCTCCAGAGGACTAAATCACGTTTTTAGGACTTTGAAAAGCTTCTGTGGCTTCTTTGCTTGTTAGAAGAGGAAAAACAAGCTGAGAGAAACTGAATCAGCCTTCCGTTTGAAATAAAAACCCTGACATGACAACAGGGTTTGGAGCATAAAAGGTTTGATTCATTTGTGTAAAGTCCTTTGTTTGCTTTCCTGCAGCTTCTTAAAACACATAAAGATAAAACAAATTCGTAGGCTGTAGATGATGTTTGTAGATTTATTTCTCCTAAATTTCAGAGGCCAAATCATCTGCACTTGAGTTTTTCCTCCATGTCCAGTCAGATCTCATGGTGCACACTGTGGCGGCTAGCCAAAAGAGGGCGCTAGGGCACCCCCCCTCTAGTGGAGAGTGTGATTACCTCCGCCAAGGAGGTTATGTTTTCGGGAGAGTTTGTTTGTCTGTCTGTCCGTCCGTCCGTCTGTGAATAAAATAACTCAAAAAGTAATGGATGGATTTTCATGACATTTTTAGGAAATGTTCAGCATGGGAAAAGGAAGAACTGATTCAATTTTGGTGTTGATCCGGATCAGCGTCTCGCCGCCATGGTGAAAAATGTGATTTCTGTGAATAACTAGTGAACTAAAATAGATATCATTATGAATCCAGCTGCTAATGGTATGTTTTCATGGTCAAGGAATCTAAATATTTGGATGAAATAAAGGTAGGACTAATATTTATGGTCAAAATCACAATATGGCTAAGGACTGTGGTGCTGGCGGAGGACTGTGCTCTCCAAGTGCTTTTCTAGTTTTAAATGTATTTACTTTAATTTGAAAAAATGAATATTACCAAAAATTACTTATTCAAATGTGTAATATAAATATAAACACAAATATATACATAGGCCTATTAATATATAAAGCAATTAATTATCATTAATGTAAAACAAACGTAAGCCTACTTGTCTCCACCTCCATGTCTTATGGGCGCTGGAAAAAGCGCCCATAAGACAGTGACGAATAGCCAATAAGGGACTGTTGCTAGGGCAAGATAAGTGCATATCAACGGGAATTTGGCCAATCAGTGTCGTTGAAAATAATCTCCGAAGGGCGCTTCTGAAATCGCCCTTGGGGTTAATTCGGCTCGTGTCGGTGCCGGTGTGATGAAATAACTGGTGACCGTCCAGGCAGATGTGAGGGGGACGTGCCTTTGAAGAACCCTTTTGTTTACTATCCAAACATCTCCCGAATCCATATTATACAAAAAATTAGCTCTTTACACCCATTTACTTACTTAGTGATGGAAGTGAATTCACAACATTTAGCGTGACAATGAAAGATTTTGAAGAATTACAGACTTATTTGACGGCGTAAATATACCAAAGGTAATATATAGGTAACTATCTTAGATGCCTGATCAAAATGTCAAAATTTGAACAGTGTCAACTTGTGATAGCCCCGAAACCCGCATTTTACCGTCACTTCGGCGTATCAACAAACAATTCGTTCATGTTCAATGTATAACGGAGTCGGGAGGACTTAAAAATAGGTAAAGAGAAGTGGGTTTTTTATGTGGAGGAAAAGAAATGTGGAAAATTACACACATGTTCACCTTACTCATTTCCGTGTATAAAGTCATTGTTAATTTACACATGCACACATGTTCCCCTCACTCATTTCTGTGTATAAAGTTATTTTTAATTTACACATGTACATGTTCACCTTACTTATTTCTTTGTATATAGGTTATGTAAGCTTTTCGGCAGTATATGGTTGACCATTTGTATATATTTATGAGTGTGTGTGTCTGATATGTGTGTGCACCATTCTGTAATCTGTTTTTTTATTTGGAATCAATAATAACGCTTTTACGAAGCACTGGTATCCTGTAGTTTGTGTCGAATTGTAGTGGGATGGTTGTTAAAAACTGAGTGTTGCACAGTACAACCCCACCAAGAATATTTTTCACCAGCACTGGGTGCACACTTATGCTGTACACTTGAAAAGTTCTCAATGTCCCTCCAAACATGATGCATTGTTAGAAAAGAGTTCAACTGACATTAAATCAAGTCCATTAAATATACTCCACCTGCAGCTGTGCAGCATTAAAATGCCGAGGACACATTAATGTGTTCCCTAATGGTCCATTAATGTATATAAAAGCACATTCTGGATGAATAATGCTCTGAATAAATGTATGTAAGGAGATTGTGCTGTTAATGCTTTAATATTTCCAAAAAGAACACATTCGTTTAGGAAGAGAGGCCAACAAAAAGAGTAAAATTGTCAGCCGAGAAAAAATGACAGCTAAAGGGCACTATGATGGAACTTTTTGAGCAATTCAAATATTTTCTAAAGTTGAGCATCAAAATATGATTAAAAAAAGTCAAAATTACAATAAAGACAGATGCAGTGTGATACACGTGGAGCACAAAGTGTCCATTTTGGGCCCATTAAGTTTAACTTTATAAGAAAATAGGACTTAAATGTGCAGCAGCAGTGGAGGGTTGAGAGCAGCTCCGCTCCTGCTGAGGTCAGATTTGTTTATATGAATATTCATATCCTAATCACAAATACCCCTGTATATATAATTAAGTTGAATACGCTGGATATTATTTTGAAGGGGAGCTGAGTGAGACCACAAAAATAAGATTAAACAGGATACCCTGGGTAAAACAAGCCTCTTCAGCTCATGATGGAGGCTGGAGCTCAGACCAGATGGGGAATGGTGTTTTCACAGCCCAAATGGAAATAATGATGAGCCTCCTGAATGATACTGGGATGCAAATGTGCAGAGAGAAGCCTTCATTAGAGTGTGTGGCAGGGTGTCATCGTGGATGCAAACATTTATTTAAGGTATCAGTAGAAGCCAAGCATTGTAACGCACTATTGTCCATTAGATGCAGATTCATGATTGTTCCTGGAGCAGCAGCGTGATCATTCTGCGGTTTTAACTTTGTGAATATTTGTTTTTAATGTCCCTTCAGTTTGAATATGTTTCAGTATTAGTTGCATGTTCTAGTTTTGTTTTGTTGAACTGCTTAGATCCAAGTCGAGAAATATATTAAATGATCAATGAAAAACAAACAAATTCAGGTATTTTGTCCTGTAGTGTAAATGCATGCTTAATGAAGGGCATTAATTGAAAAAGAGATGGAATTTCATTGTTTTAAATGTTTTAAAGTTCTGAAAAAAATACTATTAATTGGAAGAAATGATAATAATCAGAATCAGAAATGCATCAAAAAGTAAAGATCACTGAAAAGTTAGTAACAGTTACTGATATTGGAGTGAAAGATTTTATCATACATCAGCATAATTCGGATAAAGTTGATTATCAGATTGTTAATTTCAGATTCCAACATCAATATAGGTCAGTGCTGTCTCAGATAGGATAAATAGGCCTACTGGGTTGAATCATAATTCATTTAAATGGAAAACAAAACAAAACAAAATATTTACATATATATTTAAGAACCCATTGATGTGTTTTTCATGATTCAAGATAGACAATCTGAAGTATCATTTACAATTTTTCCATCACAAAACCTTTGAATCATTGCTCCAATCCAGATCCATGTTTGGATCACTTGGATGGAAACTGATCCATGAAGCTCTCTGCACTGTTCTTGAGCTAATCTGAAGGCCACGTGAAGTTTGGAGGTCTGTAGCGATTGATTCTGCAGAATGTTGGCGACCTCTTCGCACTATGTGCTTCAGCATCGGCTGACCCCGCTCCGTTAGTGTACGTGGCCTACCACTTGGTGGCTGAGTTGCTGTTGTTCCCAAACACTTCACATTCTTATAATCCAGCCGACAGTTGACTGTGGAATATTTAGGAGTGAGGAAATTTCACCACTGGATTTGTTGCACAGGTGGCATCCTATCACAGTTCCACACTGCAATTCACTGAGCTCCTGAGAGCGACCCATTCTTTCACAAATGTTTGTAAAAGCAGTCTGCATGCCTAGGTGTTTGATTTTATACACCCGATTCTGATAATTTGGATGGGTAAGCCAATTCTTTTGGCAATATTGTGTATGTATATTATGTGAAGTCTGTCTTGTAAACCTGTGCATATGAGTGTATGTGTTTCACAAAAAATAAAAATATGTTGAAGGTCAAAAGATAAACTGGCAGGTTGTGTTATCTATAGCATGATGCATTGCTGTTAACAAAAAATAAAGGGCTGTCCCATTCCTATTGAGAGCACTTGAAGCCCTTGCAGCCTCATGCACTCAGTCACTTTCCAGGTGGGGTCACTTCAGTCAATGAGGGCTCAGGTTTTAGGGAGGAAATTAAGATTCAGCCAAAATTTTACAGATTACTTTCAACATCCCTACTTCAGTGGCTCCTGAGGTGGAGTCTCTGGCAGAGAGCACCACACCCCTGACTCATGGTTGGCTTTGTTTGGTATTTTCAGTCTAACAGACTTTATCTCACATTGAGAATTTTAGGCCAAGACATACTTCTCTGCTATATTCAATTGAAGCAACCTGAAACTGTCTGTTTGTTTCTGCATGGACACAGGAGTTCTATGACAGACTGATCAATCTGTTCATGACTTGGAGAAATGACGAAGTTCAGACCTGAAGGTGGACTTTTTAAGTGTTAGGGGTGTGGCTGTGGCCATGATGCACAGGGAATTGAGAAGATATCAGCACCCTAAGCCAGGGAAACATCCAAAATATATTGAGGAAATTGGGCAGGGCAAGGGCCGGTGGGCGCACAGCACACAGGGGACCAGCTCAGCCCTCTGCCTGCCCGGCCCTCTGATTTCAGAGAAACATCAGCTGGAGTCTATGGCAAACAGCAAAACACCTTGACCTGCAGTTGCGTCCTGTTTGACGTTGTCAATCTTCCAGGATTTGTGAATGCATTGGTCAGGCTGTCATAGAACTCCTCTGTCTATGCAGAATAAAGCTTGAGACATTTTCAAATATATTCAACTGAATATAGCAGAGCAGTGTATCTAAAAATAAAACTCAGTAACTCAATGTGATGCAGAGACAGCAAGACCAACCACGAGTCAGGGATGTGTTGCTGCCAGAGACTCCATCTCAGGAGTCCCTGAAGTCACACTGTGGAAAATAATCTGAAAAAAAGATGTAGCATGAAGCACATGAAAAAGTGCCCTGGACTGACTCAAAGCGCTTTAAGTTGGCCTGAGAAGGGTCCAGCTGCAGCTTTGCAGGAAGAAGTTTCACGGCACTCAGTCGCACATGCGCAGTGTAGGTTAACCCTAACCTGTGCCCCTGGGATTCATCATCTGGTGGGATAGGGGCCCCTACCCTGTCCCACCCCTTACCCTAAACCTAACCTTAGCTTCAAGAACTTGCCTGAACCTAATGTTAACAAAATAGATATACCTAAACTTACCCCTATTTCTGCAAAGACAACTCCAATTCACTGGGTGGCACTGTTGTGAAAAACTGACAGTCGCGAGAGTGCGAACTTGAGAGTGCGGTTGTTCTTGAGAGTGCTGCCTGCGAGCCTGCAGCGGGATACTATTGGTTGACCCGGGACTAGGGACCAGAAATCCCCCTTGGGGTGTGTTACTCTCTGCTAGAGACTCCACCTTGGAGACCATTGAAACAGGAAGGTAGAAAAATAATATATGTTCTATATTTTTTGTGAAAAATGTATTGATATATGTGAACACAGCAATTGCACTGCATCGAGAAAATAAAATGCTTCATAGAAATCTGGTCAGAAGAGACAATTTGCCAAATACTGGACACTGCACATAAAAATACAGAGGTCTACAAACTTGTAAGTTAGTGAATAAGTGACAGATGAATGCTATAAACTCCTCTGTCTATGCAGAAGAAAGCTTGAGACAATTTCAGATTTATTCAACTGAATATAGCAGACCTGTATATCCTAACCCCAAAATCACAATGTGACACAAAGTCTGCAAGACCAACCACGAGTCAGGGATGTGTTGCCGCCAGAGACTCCACCTCAGGATCCACTGCAATCACACTGTGGAAAATAATCTGAAAAATGATGTAGCAAGAAGCACATGAGAAAGTGCCCTGGACCGAGATAAAGTGCAACGAGTTGACCTGGCCTGGGGACCTGCTCGGCCTTTGGGGTGTGTTGCTCTCTGCCAGAGACTCTACCTTGGAGACCATGGAAACAGGAATGTAGAAAAATAATATATGTGATATTTTATTGTTGAAAAATGTATTGATATATGTGAACACAGCAACTGCATTGCATCGAGAAAACAAAATGCTTCATAGAAATCTGGTCCGAAGAGAAAATTTGCCAAATGCTGGGCACTGCACATAAAAATACAGAGGTCTACAAACTCGTAAGTTAGTAAATAAGTGACAGATGACTGCTTTAAACTCCTCTGTCCATGCAGAAGAAAGCTTGAGACATTTTCAGATTTATTTTTATTTGTGACTTAATAATTCATGCATGAAAGGGTTAAATGACCAAAAACAACATTGTCCTATTATTGCTGATGTTTAAACATGGTCATAATGAAAAGACTTTTATCTTTTACTCTATTAAAGTACGGGAAGCGTTCTGTCTTTTAGGTTTGTTTGGGTCAATAATTCTGCTGTTTGGGAAGTAAAGAACAAATCCTTTATCATCACAGCACTGATGGTTACTCATTTTTCCATATTTAAAGTTGCACTGCTCTCCATCTAATTCTTTAATTTTCCTTTTCTAATTTCTATCTTTATCTTTTAAAGGCCACCCTTGGACAGGTTCTACACATTAGCATTCTGCTACAAACACTCTCTTAAGTCCAGTGTTGGACTCCAGTCCTGCAGAGCCTGAGCTGATTCTCTTTCTCCGTGTTGAATAAAACCTGCTCGCTTTGTTTAGTTTCCTGCTGGGATTATCTTGGGTCAGAGAAGAGCCCAGGGGGCTGCAGGGGGGCCCAAGATAAGTCAGAGTGACAATTAGAGGAAGAAATGACACATGTTGACACATCAGACCTCACAGATGAATCATGGGAGACCGTCTAGAAATAACCACCTCGACCCCAGCAACAGAGCAGTCAGTGTCCGTGTCACTGCTGCTGCAGGCCTCACCTGGAACAGCAGCTTCACTCTGAGCCCGAGACCAATACACACCTCAATAACTCTCAGTGACAATGATCACTTTTATACAGGAAGATTTCTACTAACCCCTCTGTTGTCCTGGGTATGTTTGCTGTTTGTCCTCGTGTTATCACTTGTCTCCGCTGGTAAAATGAGCTCTCCTCTGAATATACATGCCCATGTGTGAAGCCTGGTACTGTAGATACTTATAAAGAGCACACCTGACAGCTCAGTTAGTATCAAGATAACTCAAAGAGTTCTCAACAGATGTTGATTTATTTTTCAGGGAATGTTGGTCGCAGCACAGGGGAGATAGAATTAGAATTTGTCAGTGATCCAAATTTGAATGTGGATCTAGGATTTTGTTTTTTCATGATTCATTAACAATGTAAGACAAGGTAGTTTTTACTTTTGCAAATAAGTCAAAAACTTACCAGCGGATTTTGATGAAACTTTAAGGGCACATTGGTCATGGTAAAAGAAAAAGTAATTTGATTTTGTTGGTGACAATAATCTGAATGTGGATCTCTGATTTTTTTCAGAAGATTTGTTATCGGTGTGAGGCTGGGCAGTTTTAATTTTTGCAAAGACTTTTTGGTGGATTTTGCTACAGTTTTCAGGGAATGTTGGGCACCAGGGAGAGCTGATTAGATTTTGGGTAGTGATCCAAAACAGATACAGACCAAGAAAAGGATTTGTTAGTATTGCACAAAACAGATGTTTTCCACACATTGTGCAATCAATCAATCAATCAACCAAGCTTTATTTGGAAAACACTTTTCATTAAAAAAAAAAGTGGCACAAAGTTGTGCTTATTCAAAAATACAAGCAGCTAAGTGTCAGGATGATCAGTACAAAATAAAATAAATTAAAAAAACACCCACCCTCTAAACCCCCATTCAACACACACACACTAAGTAAGGATTTTTCTAACAGTCACAGACAACTGAGAGAGAGAGAGGTAGCAGATCTTGAATTTATAAAAAAGAGGAAACACAGGACTAAAAATTAAAACGCAAAAAGTTAAGTATGATAAACAGGCCTAAAAATAGCCAATAAAAGAATTGCTTTTAAAAATCTTATCACTAGGTGCTGCTCTCAGGTCCTCAGGTAGACTGTTCCACAGACAGGGGTGCATTATGTTTGGTTCTTACTTTAGAAACTGTTGAATGACCACTACCTGAAGATCTGAGAGCTCTACTGGCTTCATGTGAGTAAACCACATCAGAAAACTAAAGGGTCCAAGACCCTTCACCTTTCTCCTGTGTTATGGCCGAAAACAACCCATTTTAGATTTTTAATGCATAAAAGAACCACTTTTAAAATGCATTGTCACTTGCATTACTGATATTTGTACTGGGTAAATTATCAGTGTTTTTTTGTTTGTTTGTTTTTTTGTAATGCCTTACATTAATTACTATGTTACAGTGAAAAGGAATGTATTACAGAAATCACTTCACTTCTGTAAGGCATTACTCCCAACACTAGACCTACAATGGGAGAACAAGTGCAGGGCTACCTGGGAGTTTCAAAACACAGCACTGCGTGCATATAATATCAACGCAGACAGAAAAAGAAAGTCCAGCAGCCATCATAACCTGTTGTTTAAATGCTGCTTTTCCAGTAATCTTTTGATATTTCAATGGCCTCACATGGTTGTAGTTTTCTTGTGATGTTGTGGTATTGTATTTCAAGAAGCTTTGAACTCAAACTGCTGTACACTCTTCTGAATGTGCTTCCAGTCTGCTCGGATACATGCCATCAGTCAGGACTCAGCTGCAGTATGGACAGATGTTACACAGTCCAACTACGTGGAAATCTGGGGTCAGTGTGATGCAGTAAAATATCATGTCACTTCAGAAGCACCTGAGCACCTTGACAACAACTTTACTCCACAGAAGAGGGTTGTCTGATGTGTGTTCAGTCTTTTATTTCAATAATTCAAATAGCCTCACATGTGAGCTTCAGTCATGACTACAGCTTACCACAGCTTAACTACAGTGCTCTCATTTCAATAAGAAGGATGAAAAACTAAACAAAGCATCTTAAAATCCAAGAGGAGTGGTTCCCTTGCAGTGTGACAGTCGCAGAGGGAAGCTTCTTTTCTCTTTCATGCAGTCATACGAACCTGTAGCTGCTCCTCTGCAGCAGCTTCTTACATAATAGATGTGAAACAGAGCAGGGGGATAACAGTAACCCTAAGAACAACAGCAGAAACATCAACAACAATGTACTGTAAATCTGCCTAAAGGATGGAAGATTATGTTTTAAATAATTTAAAATCAGCATAGAGGAGTATCAACTGGCAGTTCTTTGTTTGCATCATTGCATTTTTAAGTTTCACTTTTTTATTTCACCTTTAGAGATTCATTTTTTTAAGGGAGACCTGACCAAAACAGTTTCAATACACTATAAACTAAGATCAGTTGTAAATTATGTAAAGTATTCACCTTTCTGAGTATGTTTATGTGTAATTGAAGTCCTTGGTGTTTGTACCAGCTTTCAATGAAAGTTGCAAGTCATAAAGTTGGTGTTCGCAAATGACCCTCTAGATGTTTTAGCTGGACCCAAAAGCTCAAAGATGAAACAGGTTGAGATTTCAACACTTTTAATGAGGCAGTGACAAAAAACAGGCAGTTGCAAAAAAGTGAAAAGGAGCGGTTGCAAGGGCTCAGTGGAGACCTGAAATAAAAGGAGCAGAGATAAAGGTTAGTATTATGTCCACCAAGCAGATCACAAAAAACAGATAAATCCCCAAGAAGGGGGAACAGGCTGAGAGCGAGAGTTAAAAGTTAAACTCATGCAGAGAGCACAAACCAGGGTTATAAGTGCAATCCACCCATGCTGCAGTCATCTGGAGACAGGTTGAAATAGGTGTAGGTGATTGCAGGAGATGAGTATCAAGTGTGTCTGCTGCAGCGCGCCTGGAGCCACGCCTCCGTACGAGAGAGATGAGGGAAGGAGGTGAAGGAGGGAGAGAGAGAGGGCTGAGGAGCAGAGTAAGATCCTCACACTTTGTCCTATTTTAGTGGCTTCAATCTTTGGAGGTTGCATTCATTGAGACCATGTTGTGTTTTGGGGGTTTTATATGCTCCCTAGTGTAACTATCTGTCTCCTTCTACATAACGGAGTACTTCAGTGCACAAGACAGCACAGTCAATACCATCAAGATGTCTCCCTAATTCTTACAGTGTCAATAGCTGTCTAAAGCCTGTGAAGGCAAATGTAATTCCATGAAGTAAGACACACTCTGCCCCTGAGGTCCACGAGGCTGATTTTTGCCTGTATGTGCACATCCAAAGAATTTTATCAGTCGTTGACACAGATGCCATCAAGAGCGGAAATGCGCTGGTATGTTGTTTGTTAACAGCCAATAGGGGATGTCAAGTTATTTCTCCCAATTGAAGGGGTCAGAGCATCCACCAGGTTCAGGATCAACTGGATTTTACTCATTAATAAACATCCAAGGTATTCATTTTCTTCAGTTTCACGTTTATTAGAAACTTTCAGCATTGCATGGCATGGGGGTTAGGTAAAAAACCGATTGCCCTCCTGGTATTTTTTGGTGCTCTTAATAGATTTTGTTCAGCCCGTCTCGTCTCCTGGACTTCTGCTGCCCGCGTCTCAGGTGAGTGTCTGTCTCAGGTGAGCACAGCACCTTTGATTTAGGATCCCTTTCCGTTGAGGAACGGGGATATTTCCTAATATATATAATAATCAACATAATTATTTTTAAACTGCTCTGGTTCTGCTTGTAAAACTGCCGGTCAATCTATTTACACGTTATGACTTTGATGTTTAGTACTTTTTAATGCCAAACTTCTGTCCTAGGTCTTTTATTATTACCCCTGCCAACTTTTAATGCATTTTAGTGCCTCTGAATCCCATTAACAATTGCTATTTAACAGTTTTAACATTTTAACCTACTTTTAAAAGGATTTTATGGGCTTTTTAATGGTTTTAATATTCTAGTAAATAATGACATGAGAAAATCAAGAAAATAAATAAATATAAATGAGAATTTACCGTGCCAAAAGTTCTTCTTTAAATGTTGCTATTGTGTTGATGTTTTACCAATAATTTATATGGATTTTATCTGGATTAGTATATAATTATTTTAATCCTAGTTAATTTATTTGTTCTTAATTAACTTATTATTTTAAAGCATAATAATATCAGAGTTTTAATCTATTTATAATTCTATTTCCTTTTATATTATTTATTTTGATCCTTATAATAAAATTATGAGGAAATGGTGAATTTTGAGGAGCTATTGGCAGAATTGAAGAAATAGAAACTGGCTTAACCGGTAACAACAAACTATCTTATTATTATTATTACTCTTTGGCATATCTAATGACAAAAAAACTTTCTTCTTCTTCTTCTTCTTCTTTGGCTTGCTGTGGAAATTTTACTCTGATGCATGCTTTTACTTCACATTTGCATTACACTTCACATTTTGGTCTCAGCACATACACATGAGCTCCTGTCTCACATGGAGAGTTCATCAGCATTTGATCTGTTTAAGTTATTTTATGACATCTTCCTTATAGGAGCAGAGTCTAGCACATAGATGAGATTAATAACATACACATGGATTAGCTGAGTGGCACATAGATGTCCTTGTCCTTGGTCCACACACAGAGTTCCAACTAAGATATCAGCTGTTTGTGTCTAATAATTTAGAGATGGCCCTAGGACAGTGTCTTTGGATTTACACATACTCACACGTAGCTCTACACCCACATACTCCCACATTCACAACAAACATACATACATACCAAACACACATATCCTTGAATTGCTATGCTTTAAACATGAGCACTGCTTCCTAAGTCTTTAGACTTTCTCTGCAGATGATATTAACTGGTATAATGCATAATGACAAGGAGATGATAAGACAGTAGATAGATAATAGATTTACAGATACATAGATATAATTAAGACTGTTAAAGGTTGACAACATCCCATCAGAAAGGTAGACAAGAAGAGGGCAGATAGAGGACAGGTAAAAAGATAAAAAATATGAATAAATAAAATAATAATAATACATACTAATAACAAATAAATCCATACAAACTAAAGTGAAATAGAAAATAAGGATAATAATAATTGAGTATATCAACACAAGAAAAGAAAGTAAAAACAGGACTAAAACAATATGAAACCGTGAGGAGGATAAAGAAACAGTAGAATTTAAAATAATGAAACAAGAAAGAAAAAACAATCATGTAAAAGCAAGTCTAAAAAAGTGGATTTTAAGATGTGATTTAAAAAATGTCACTGATTCAGCTCGCCTTGTCTCCTCAGGCAGGACGTTCCAAAGTTGAGGAGCTCTGACAGAAAATGCTCGATCACCTTTAGTCTTCAGCTTCGACTTTGGAACAGCCAACAGGCCCCCGCCCAAGGATCTAAGGCTGTGGGCTGGCTCATAAGGAATTAATAATTCAGAAATGTAGGTTGGAGCCAGCCAAGGGAAGGCTTTAAAAGTGATCAGTAAAATCTTCGGATCAATTCGAAAGTGGACAGGGAGCCAGTGGAGAGAGGGAAGGACAGGGGTGATGTGATGTTGTCTGTTAAAACCAATTAAAAGCCGAGCTGCTGCGTTCTGGACCAGTTGGAGGCGGGAGAGTAATTTGTGGGAGATACCGGAGAGGGGGGAACACTGGAGAGGAGGGAATGGACCGATGGACAGCCCATCTCTGCCCCTTTGATTGTCTCCAAACTTGCAAGGCTGTATTTTCTCTTTGGTAATATAAACTCACAAAGGCAACATTTGGTTTAAGGTCCTTCATTTTTCATCTTTTTTCATTCTTGTGGAAAGATACACAGAGTTGGCATTACAAGCTAAACCAGTATCAACTAACTTTCTTCTCCTACCTTTTCTTCTTCTTCAACTTAACTAGTAATAAAAAAATCTATTTTTTTTCTTCTTCTTCTCTGGCTTAACAAGTGGCAAAAAACTTTCTTCTTCTTAATGAGTAACAACAAACTTTCTTCTCCTACCTTTTCCTCTTCTTCAACTTAACTAGTAAGAAAAAACTTTATTTTTTTTCTTCTTCTTCTTTGGCTTAACAAGTGGCAAAAAACTTTCTTCTTCTTAATGAGTAACAACAAACTTTCTTTTCCTACCTTTTCTTCTTCTTCAACTTAACTAGTAATAAAAAAAAACGTCACTGTTTTTCTTCTTCTTTGGCTTAACCACTGGCAAAAAACTTTCGCCTGCTTAATCAGTAACAACAAACTTTCTTCTTCTTCTGATTCCTCCTCTACATCTTCGGTAGAACTCGTAACAACAAACTTTACTCTTCGATGACCCCCCTGGAAGCCATGCTATGGATGCATGTTTTTGAGGACAGTGCCCCCTAGAGTTTGGGAGAATATCCATTTGCAGTAATGTGAGAATCAAATGGTACATTAATCCTCTGAACATTTCCACATCACAATGCCACAGTGGCCACATGTCCATCTGTGCTGGAAGCATAACTGAGTCTTATAGGATAAGCTCGGTTTCTACAGCTTTCACATTGTTTATAGAATGAAGTAGAACAATATACTCACCCAGAAGGCTTTCCTGATCCAAACAGTGCTTCGGGGGATATTTAGATCCAAAATCGAGCGGCGGACATCCGTGTAATGGTAGCACACGGGGCATGTATAGCGTTGTTCCTAAAACTGCATTAATCGTCCAAAAACTCATTAGTTTCTCCAATATTTCATCATGGTCCGCTCGGGTATTCCTCCATTACAGTCTGTGTCGCTCCAGACATGTCTTTGTGACTGTGCTGACCTCTGAACTGAAGAAGAAGAAAGTTTGCCTCCGCGCCTGTGCAGTACTCTCTGGAGAGCTGTTCTTCTCTTTGCCTCAGCGTCCCCCTTTCAATGAGCTCCTCATCTGTAAACTCTAGCTCGAAACTGTAAGGACACCCATCATATTCAAAGTTCTCGTCCACAACATCTTCATCCGATAGATATTTGTCCATTTTGCACAAAACTGGAAGAAGACAGTTGTTGAGTAGCCGGCTGTCTTCCCCTGAAACAATGAGCCATACTGCGCAGGCGCGGAGGCAAACGTTCTTCTTCTTTAGTTCAGAGGTCAGCACAGTCACAAAGACATGTCTGGAGCGACACAGACTGTAATGGAGGAGTAGCGTGAGCGGACCATGATGAAATATTGGTGCAACTAATGAGTTTTTGGACGATTAATGCAGTTTTAGGAGCGGCGCTATACATGCCCTGTGTGCTACCATGATACGGATGTAAACCCGTATAATCTCGACTTTGGATGTAAATATTTCCCGAAGCACTGTTTGGATCAGGAAAGCCTTCTGGGTGAGTACATTGTTCTACTTCATTCTATAAAGAATGTGAAAACTGTAGAAACCGAAGTTATTCTTTAAAACAGCTAGTTTCCCCAGCTCCAGATTGATGGATGTGTCATAAATAGATTGATATTTAACATACAGAAAGACTTCACTCCCATACTGAGGGGGCTTTGTTATGCAGAGGGCGGTTGGCACTCACTGGCCTCACCCAGAATCATGAGCTGAACGTCTCCTCAGAGACACATACAGGATATTGATCAGATGGATCTCTGATGACCTCAGAACATTTATAGACATGAACAGCAGAAGATGAAAAGCTCCTTTCCTGACCAACCTACAGAAACATCCTTAAGAGCAAATATGCAGCTGTATATTCAAGACACACCACGTTAGTTTATTCAAAGAGGGGCACGCAGAGCTTTGTCCGATCAGCATCTTGTTCACACCTGGTAAAGCTGGAAGTGACAAACTTCTGGTGAGGAATAAATCACAGAAAGGATTCACAGGATTTCTGTGTAATCCCTGGGAAGCAAGCTGGTTTCATGTCCAGCAGTGTTAAAACACGCCATCACGTAAACAAAACAGGAAGAATGAAAGAGATTAAATACATCAGAAAATACACTTAACTGATTAACATATTAAATGAATGAAAATCATCTGTCAGAACTTGATGTGGAATATGGTAAGTGCTGGTTCTTCTCACCAGTTAAAGTCTTTGCACCCTGATCCATGTTGGCAGATTTTCTGGATGTCTAACATGATAAAAGTGCAACATACAAAACCCAAAACCAGTGAAGTTGGCACATTATGTAAATTGTAAATAAAAACAGAATAGAATGATTTGGAAATCCCTTTCAACCATATTCAATTGAATACACAGCAAAGACAAGATATTTAATGTTCGAACTGAGAAACTTTATTTCCTTTTGCAAATAATCATCAACTTAGAATTTATTGGCAGCAACACATTGCAAAAAGTTGGCACAGGGGCATTTTTACCACTGTGTTACATCGCCTCTCCTTTTAACAACACTCAGTAAACATTTGGTTTCTGTTGTTGTATTTTACGCTTCATAATGCGCCACACATTTTCAATGGGGGACAGGTCTGAACTACAGGCAGGCCAGTCTAGTACCTGCACTCTTTTACTACGAAGCCACGCTGTTGTAACACGTGCAGAATGTGGCTTGGCATTGTCTTGCTGAAATAAGCAGGGGCGTCCATGAAAAAGACGTTGCTTGTATGGCAACATATGTTGCTCCAAAACCTGTATGTACCTTTCAGCATTAATGGTGCCTTCACAGATGTGTAAGTTACCCATGCCTTGGGCACTAATACACCCCCATACCATCACAGATGCTGGCTTTTGAACTTTGGGCCTATAACAGTCCGGCTAGTTCTTTTCCTCTTTGGTCCGGAGGACACAACGACCACAGTTTCCAAAAACAATTTGAAATGTGGACTCATCAGACCAGAGAACACTTTTCCACTTTGCATCAGTCCATCTTAGATGAGCTCGGGCCCAGTGAAGCCGGCGGCGTTTCTGGGTGTTGTTGGTAAATGGTTTTCACTTTGCATAGTAGAGTTTTAACTTACACTTACAGATGTAGCCACGAACTGTAGTTACTGACAGTGGTTTTCTGAAGTGTTCCTGAGCCCATGTGGTGATATCCTTTACACAGTGATGCCGGTTTTTGATGCAGTACCGCCTGAGGGATTAAAGGTCACGGGCATTCAATGTTGGTTTTCAGCCTTGCTGCTTAGGTGCTGTAATTTCTCCAGATTCTCTGAACCTTTTGATGATATTACGGACCCTAGATGATGAAATCCCTAAATTCCTTGCAATAGCTCGTTGAGAAATGTTGTTCTTAAACTGTTGGACAATTTGCTCATGCATTTGTTCACGAAGTGGTGACCCTCGCCCCATCCTTGTTTGTGAATGACTGAGCATTTCAGGGAGGCTACTTTTATACCCAATCATGGCACCCACCTGTTCCCAATTAGCCTGTTCACCTGTGGGATGTTCCAAATAAGTGTTTGATGAGCATTCCTCAACTTTCTCTGTCTTTTTTGCCACTTGTGCCAGCTTTTTTGAATCATGTTGCAGGCATCAAATTCCAAATGAGCTAATATTTGCAAAAAAATAACAAAGTTTACCAGTTTGAACATGAAGTATCTTGTCTTTGTTGTGTATTCAATTGAATATAGGTTGAAAGGGATTTGCAAATCATTGTATTCTGTTTTTATTTACGATTTACACAACATGCAAACTTCACTGGTTTTGGGTTTTCTACATCAACAGCTCATTCCTCTATAAATGCATTCTCCGCTAATCCACAGACCATGACAACATCATATTGCATAATTAAGCTGTTTTAGTGATAAAGTGTTTCTGTCATTGTGTGGTTGTGCAAATTTGGTCTCTGGTGAAACATTTAGAGAAGGGGAGTTGCAATTGCTGCCCCGACCAGTCAAACAATCCTTTAAATCACTTGAGCAAATGGGAAATAAGCTTTATTCAAATCTGTGTTGGTTCATACAGATAAGAATTTTATTGCAACTGTGAAGAAAAGGTAAAATAAAACATCTGAGTATGTTTCCTTCAAACATGTATCAGTTTATGACAACAAAAAAAAACCTAGCACATCAGATGGAGGGTTCAATATATTTCATTAGTCCATCTGGATTTGTCTGTATCAATTTTCCATCTTGTTAAGTTAGAAAATTGATTTTTACTGCACCAAATTCATCTCAGATCTTGACATTGTATTGGTATTTTTGACAACATACTGTATCTCAGAGCTCTTCTTTTAGGGTGACAGTCAAAAGGTTTGGCATTTTGGTTTGACACTGATGAGCTTGGAGCTAGATTATTATGGAGTATTGATTGAATTTTAAAATATACCTGTTTATTTCAGGTTTTCAAGAAAATGTTCAACACAGTTTGTTTCATTTGATATGTTTATGTACTTATTCTGTTAACTGACAAATTATGTAAGGTTTTAAAGGGATTTTTATATTGGGAATGTGTTTTTGTATTCAGAACTGATAATATATGAGGTATTAATACAGAAAATCAAAATCATTAGCTGTGATAAAGTTGTGGTAGAACACATCTCATGGTTGCAAACATTTCCAAGTCATTTAAGAACCACTGTGCCAGAGTATGCTCGCAGTCACTGATGTTCAAAAAGCCTTCAAATTTGATATACTAAGTACCCCTGATCCACCGTTACTCTCTCTGTCTGAGGCATTTTGTCAGAGCTCTTGCCTTTTTAAGGCTCCTTTCTCTATGAGGCCCAATCTGCTCTTTCTGGGTGGTTGTCGGCTTTGTGTTAATTCATCAGTTCAGCATTGTTCAATTTATTCTACAATCTATTTGTTCCATACTGGACATACTACCTGATGAAACAATGGCAGGATGTCACAGGGCTAGAACTGTGAGGATTTCACCCTTTTCCTCCAGTTTGCCGTGCTCCTCTCCCTCTTCGGGTTGTCTCCTCTCTCACTCTCCCCTGTGGTTGTGGCATGGGCGTGACGGTGGAGCTCACCCGTCCTGGAGTCCTCACCTGTTTTTCATCTGCCCTGGTGACTCCCCTACTTAAAGCCAGAAGCTTCCTCTACTCGACGCCGGCTGATTGCACTTCATTTGTGGTTCGTCTACACAAGCCTTAAGTGCTGGCCTTAAGCCTGTCAACGACACACGGAGCTTATATCTCTTTTCTATTGGTGTGTTGGATTTTTGCTCCTTCAACCTGAGAACTAACCAGACTTTCTCTCTCTGTTTTTTCCAGGTCTCCACGAGCTCCTGCCACCGCCACCACTTTTGTACATATCACCTTCGTTTGTTCACTGTGTTTTTGGGACTTGATTAAACCTGAGTTTTTCATTTTAATTGATCGTCTGCCTCTGCTCTGGGTCCACTATAACACCAAACCACAACAAGAACAACATCTTTATAGTTTGAGTTTTCACTAAGTTGTCGCAGTCTTAGTCTGAACATCCAGTGTTTCCATGACATTGATAGAATTTGTCTTGGTATGGCAGCTGTTCCAATGAAATTGAGGATTTCTCTGCTTTGAGGGCTGCTTATATCAGAACTTACGAACTCAAGAATATGGCATGTTGTTTTATTCAATTAAAAATGTAGTGGTTAAATTTCTTTATGAAATGTATAACCTGCTGCCATAACTGCAAGCTGTCAGGCTACCCAGCAGGCATAGTTCAGAACTATCTCTGACTCAGCACAAATAAAGAAAGGAAGTCTTTGTCAGTTTATCCTCAGACTTTCAGAGAGGTTTGGAATAGCTCCCATGTAATAGCTTCAATTTATGACTTCAGTCTTTGTGCAAAATATGCAAGCTTTCTGGTCATTTCTCAGCTCAGAGAAATAAATGTGGCTTCTCCCTCTTGTAGCACAGCACTAAATTGATTTTCTGGACTCGGTCATTATTGGACTACAGAAGACTAAATGGGCCCAGCTGGTAATTAAAAAGAGGATTTTTTTTCTTTCAGGAATCTTCCGCCTCATTAAAATCTCACGGTGCAGGTATGAGGGGGTATTATCTGCAGGAGCGACAGCCAGGTAGTTCATATCATCCCACTGAAATGCTGAGCAGAAAGTCAGACTTTCACAATGGAGGAAGCAAGTCCCTTTTCTCACAGTATCATTTATGCAATGAATGATATCTAGTAATTGGTGCGAACATCTTGGTTCACATTGTGCATTCCGCGGCACAGCTCCCTGTTGATTTTTTTTTCCAGAGCTTTCTGCTGGCAGGATGTAAAGAAGTCTTGCGAAGAGGTTAAGCCATTGTTAATTCCACAATGCCTAATCGTTCTCCTAAAATAACAAGGGAGCAGCCATCCTGGAACAGTCGCCAATGGAAAGATTAACTGGATTAGCAGCAGCAGATGATGCGGTCGGGCAGTGAATCCTGTGGGCCTGAATCACGTCAATACGGAAACTCTGTTTTGTTAAAAATGCAAATCTCTCCTTATGTTCATACATGGATGTAAACAGTGAGCGACAAGGGCATCAACAAGGCATTTTCTGATTATTTTTGGAAAGATATGACGCATAAAGTGGGAAACCTGCGTGGATACCACGCCCCACTACAGTGTCAGATCTCCCCTTTTTTCTTTCAGCTTAGCTCCCAACCTTGATGGAGGAAAAAGAATCGAAATAATAGATTCTGTGGGGATGTGTCTGGATTTTTTCAAAGCATGCTGTGATTCTTTGGCTGGGAAAGCCACTGAGGGCTTGTTATGTGGGCTCCCTGTGAATAACTGTGGACTTCCTGCAACCTTAATAACCTCACTAACTCAGCACAAGCTCCTCCTGTCTGCCATCCTGGTCATCTCCATACATGAGGACACAAAGCCTGCATACCTCAGGGTGTCCATGAATAGGAATGTTTATAACAGCGTGAGACAATTTGTCACTCCTTAGCGCAACCTGTGTCCCGCAGGAAGCCAAATAATGATTTTAACGGCCCGTCTGAAAGATTGATCTCCCTAATCCTCCCCACCTTTCTTCTCACTGAAAGGTGCGAACTAATTTACGACCGAGCCAACGATGGGCATGCTACGCCTGTGAATGAATGAGCTGGCCTCCGGCAAAAAGAGGTAATTTCCTCTTAATGTAGTGCCGTAAACATTTATCATCACTTCAGGCTGACGGCACATCCACAAGGCGAGGATGCTGAGGGTACTCACTTTATTCTCCAGAGATTTTTACCTCAGATTATCACCACCCACCATGCCTGGTTAATTTTTACCACCTCTGCTGGAGTAACTGTTGGTTTCAGGGGTGCTGTGAGTAAATATCAGGAAACCCTAAACAATGATGCTCACAAAAACTGGCATTGCTAGGTGACAGAGAGTTACTTGTATATTAATTCATACTGAATTGGAAAAGTTAAAGGGAAACAAATGGAAAGTTCTTGGCATGATGATCAACTATACTTATCCGGCATACCAGATGGACTGTTCAATATATATAGAACAGAGTTTATTCAACTATTTCATTAAGGCAGCAGACAAATGAGATAGTTTTGGAATGGGCACAACCTATTAAAACTTATCCAGCAGGTGATTGGACGATTATTCAATCACATTTGCCACTGGCCAATCAGATAATGTAGTATGTGGGCACTACTGTTTCTGTGTAAAGTATAGAATGGGAGCCACTTGGTCAAACAAACTCCCCAAATAAAAGTCAAAAGTGGAGCTCAGATATCTTTTCATTTGAAAAATGCTTTAAGTGTTATTTGCTTTTCATTTGTTACAGAAATTCCCTGCTTAGAACTGATAAAACTGCAACTGAATCTGATAGCACCTATGCTCATTTATTTAGAAGCATGCTGTTTAAACCAAGAAATCATTATTGTTTTGCTTAGATTTCCTATTGCGAATAATTTACATCTTTCCTAGAAAATATACAATTTCTGGGCACTTTTTGTTCATTGGTTTCTCTATAACGATGCCAAACAGTTAGTTATTCTTTTTATCCTTCTGACTAACAGTTATTCATCATTCATTCCATGTTCAACAAAACAAATCATCACTTATTTGATTCCTTGTTTATTAGAAGCTTGTAACCTACTGTTTAGTTTTAACAAGCAGCTAGTTCAACATCTGTTTACTGATAACTAGCAAATAATTTCTTGTTTTATTGCTTATAAACTAGCTGTTTCTACTCCCAAGTTAAGCTTCTTATTTGACAGTCATGTACCGATTTTATTGCAATTGACTAGCAGTTAATTACTGATCTATTGAATGGTCAACTAGCTTCTTTTCTGTCATATAACGTCCCATGTGCATGCTTCTCCCGATCCGGGTTCGGATCCAGCCTGTGACCAGTTTGCAGAATGTCTTCCTCTACTCTTTCACAAACCTATCCACTGTCTCTCTCCTATCAATAAAGGCACAAAATGCCCCCAAAAATTACATATTAAAAAACCCAACACTTAGCTCTATTATTTTTACATAATGTTATATACACGGCAACTTTATATCAACTTGCTGTTAATTATTGATTTGTTCCTTAACAAAATCACAGTTAGTAATGCTGCGGTCCAGGCAGCCCCTAACTCGTATTTTTCCCACCTGTAACTTGGGGGTTTCTGACCACAAAATACTCAGTGACAAATGATTTGAGCATGGTTAAATAGCATTAAGTTACTCATGCTGTGTTCAGTAGTTGTGCCAGTTTCTTCATTGTTGTAAACATAAATGCACACTGGAACAACAGAGAGATGTATCAGTTGCAGCCACCAGAGGAAATATTCAAGTTTCTGTCTGATTCGATGACAGATGGAGAGAAGAGCAGAAAACTGAGGAGTGAATGAGGCTTGAAGCGAGGATCTCACATTACATAATATAATTATGTTGACAACTAAGCTTGTGTTGACACTTTGGGATGTGTAATATTCCAGTAATTTGGGAAGGCTGGGCCTGTTCATTTAGCTTAAGGATAAATAATGTAGATTCACATTAACTTGCTCACGCTGAGAGAGAAGCATTCACACATTAATTTATAATGTGCTGAAACAAAGAAAATGCTTTTAACAACTGTGTGCAGGCAGAGTGAGTGAAACAGGGAGGAAATAAAAATGAGAAAAGGAAGGAAAAGGCTGGTTATTTATGCTCTAAGAGGCTGAAAAAGGCATTTTCATGAACCTGCTGAGGCTGTGCATAAAAACACCAATTGGCCATCATCAGCTTGAACTGTAAAATTCCATCTGCATGTCTTAGGATGAACATTGTGTCGCTTAAAGCTGAATTTATTCGTTTCCGGCAGTCATGTGAAGAAGAATTTCATTGCCATATGCCCTGGTTTTGCACGTTAACACATTAGCAAACAATTGCCAATTACATCCACCTGACAGGGAGCAACATTAGCATTGATCTGGAGTCATGTTTCTGTCAACCTGATGAACATACCAACCAGTGAGGCCAATGTTTGCTCTCTGTTTTCACTCCAGTGTGGAGGTAAATATCCAGCCTCTAATATTCCTAATGTTGTAATTACAGATTGTTCCATCTGTTTTGGTTGTTGTTTTCCTCACAGCATGTTTATTAAAGCCTGTAGGAGGCTGTTGGTCAAAGGGTTTATTTGGTTGCTGAGAAAACACCTCAGGGTTCAGGTCGTTGCAAAGTTGTATTATATATTTCCAGACTTGTGTTTGGATCTGTGTATCAGTAAGAAACTATGCAGACAGTGGACTTGTGCATTTATGTTGTTATTCATTATGCATTTTGGAGCAGCAGAATGCCTGTGCTGGATCAACTTTTCCACAGGTGATGCCTTTTCTCTTATGGAGTTTGCATCTTCTCCCTGTGCATGCTTAAGTTTTTCTCCCTAAAAGGGACACGGGTTATTGTATAAATGACATGGGAAATCTTTAGAATCAAAGCAGTCTGTATCAACAAGGGAAATGCCAGAACTTGCTTTCAATCTGACAAGCACATACCAGAAGAGTAACCATACTGTGTTTATCTTGTTTGTGACATGGTTCTCCATTATGATAAAAAAAAGTCTGCAATAAAACAGGATATATATTCACTCTAGTCATATGTTTTCTATCGATCCAGGCGACAACAGACTTTTCCTCTGTTCTCTGGATCAGTGATCATCAACTGGCAACCCCAAGGCCCCACCAGGCTCCTAAAATCTATCCATACAGCACCAATATGTATTAAGCAAAAAATGTGGGCAGACAGTAAAATGTAATGGTTTTAAGGGTGTCATACTTCAATATCAACTCTACACTACTACATCTCTGTAAAGCTCCAACTTGTGGTTTTCTGGCTTTATCACACATTATTTGTCAGGCTTTGGACCAACTGATTAAGAGTAGTGTGAAAGAAAAACAAATGAAAAACCCAACAATGCAACCTCAGAACTGGACTGAGTCAGCCAAACTTTAAGTGTGAAAGCAATCCCAGTTCACCTCACATGGCTGGCAGTGTGGGTAAAAGGGACTGATATGATTTTTTTTAAATAATATGAAGTTTGGAAGAAAATTAAAGTATTTAAACAATAACATGTTTATTAGACTATAAGATACTGTAGATAATTGCTTGTTGTCCAGTAAAAACAGGCCTGTGTCCAAATGTAGTTGATGACCCCTGCTCTAGAGTCTTGGCATATATCACACGTGAACAGCTTTCCTGCTGGCAGGTCTTTAGTTTTTAACATGCAAGCCAAAATGAAAATTGACCGCAGCTGTTATGCAATCCACACTTATTCACTCTGACCCTGGCACAATCTGGTATGTGCATGTTGGCGAGGTAACTTGTTTCAACATGGTCCTTTTGTCTTTCAAAAAAAGAAAGCCACAGTGGCTTGACTATGAAAATCTAAAATCTGCTCTGACTTATCGGGTATTGAGTGAAAAACCTCGGCGCTGTAATTACCAGACTGGACTGTGATTTTGAAAATGTCAAACATTCATGCAGTGAGTTTAATTATGCACCAACCTGGTTTGGCATCACTAAAGCATCGACAATGACCTTATAGAGGCAGACATGTCTGATCATAAATGAGTGCTGGAAATTGGTCTGCGTGGTCTCAAATGCGGCACATTTTTTGTGGCCTGATTTATAAAAAATCAAAACAGAAAAAAGATAATAATAATAATAATAATAATAATAATAATAATGCATTTTATTTAAAAGCGCCTTTCAGGACACTCAAGGACGCTGAACAAGATTAAAAACAACCACAGTAAAATCAACAGTAAAAATAAAATCAACAATAATGATAAAATCAACAATAGAAAAGCACAAACAGAAAAGGACCAGTGGGGAGAGGAGGTAAGTTAATGTCCAGTGGGGTATGCAGTCCTGAACAGGTGAGTTTTGAGTCTGGACTTGAAAAGAGACAGGGAGGTCAGGTTTCGGAGGTCTGGCGGAAGAGAGTTCCAGAGCTGGGGAGCAGAGCGACTGAAGGCCCTGCTCCCCATGGTGCTTAGGCAGGCAGAGGGCACAATGAGGTGGGTGGAGGAGGAGGATCTGAGGGAGCGGGCTGGAGTGGCAACGTTGAGGAGGTCAGACAGATATGGTGAAGGTGTTAACAGACTGTGATGAGTTAACTAGACGAGGCATCATTGGCAGCACCATGTGTCCAGTGCTGATGTGCTCAGGAGCACAGGAGGAAGAAGGCTCCGCTGCTGGGTGCCAATCAGCTGGACCAGGCCACAAGCGTCTTGGAGGGGTCAGCTTGAAGGATGTCTGAAGATTGGAGATGTGGGCCTGGAACAGGTTTTGACAAAGGCTATCAGGAGGCTGGAGGACAAGGTTTGCAGTGTGAAGTGCTGAACTGCATATGCTTCTATACCTGACCTGACTGGACCACATACACCACTGATATGAGAATCAGTGTGATGCCCATCTTGGTCCGTGTACTTTGCGGTCATTCGTTTTTTCGTGTTGATATGGGTAAACAGAAAACTGGAAACCATCCGATTTTCCGATTTCCGTTTGGATGAAGGGAAACGAAATTGACTCGTTTCCTGTTTTTCGTTGGTAATCAAAAATCCAAAACAGAAAACGAGCCTTTATCTGATATCTATTACAGGTTTATTATTCATAAGTTGGGACATAAAATACAGCCGTAATTCCTTTTGTAAAGCTTGCTTTGCCTTCACCCAAAAGCACTTCCTTCTTCTGCGCTGCCGATTGTAAGTTGTTTTGAGATCACACTTGTTATGAACAAATAAAGATTGATCAATAAAACATTGCAGAACCGAGGCTTACCTTATTTGTAATGTAACTGCCCATCTGGTAATATGTGTTTAGAATGCAGTTTGACAATTGAAATAAATGGCTATTTATTAATACATGGTAGTAACAAATACATTTATTCGGAACTAAACACAATTTACAGAACTAGCAAAATAGAACATAGATATATAGTGAGAATTTGAAACTAAATTTAAAGAAAAGAATTATGGTCACGGATGATGCTTCGAAATGGGCTTAAATCGCAGCAAACTAATAATTTCACTAGAGGGCAGTAATACGCCGTAGTGTAGCTTCAGAAACAGAACATGGAGAAGAAGCAGCAGCGCAGAAGAAGGAAGTGCTTCTGAGTGAAGGCAAAGCAAGCTTTACGAAAGGAATTACCCGTAATAGATATCAGATAAAGGCTCGTTTTCCGATTTTGGATTTTGAATTACCAAACGAAAAACGCGTTTCCCTTCATCCAAACGGAAAACGGGAAACCATCCGATTTTCCGATTTGTGATCGGAAAATCGGATGGTTTCCCGTTTTCCGTTTACCCACATCAACACGAAAAACGAATGGCCGCAAAGTACACAGAATCTTCTCATCATAATGTTAAGATATGACAGTACTGTGTGATGTTTATCCTCACTCTTTAATGACTGCAGTAAGATCAGGATTCAAACTGAAAATAAAAAAATGGTTTAGGATCAGTCTAAAGCCTGAGACTAAGTGCGTATCAGCAAAGTATCAAAGGAAACTGAGAGAACAACGTGTCACAGCTTGGGATGAATCAATGAAAACCTGTCATTTTAATGAAAGCTCAGAGACATGATTGAATTGTCTGTCTGCAAAATTCCTCAGCAGGATTTTCCCCCTTCACTCTGAGGCCAAACGTTCACCAAGTCAGAGCGTCAGAGCTGAGCCGAGCCTCCCCCGTGGTTGTTGACAAGTCTAAAGCATATTAAATCCAGTGTCACCGCAGAGATCGATACCTACTGAAAGTGTTGACGCTGGTCCACTGGGGTGATGCGCCTAGGCGTGTGTTTGCATCAAACTGCGGTGGACTGTCTGTGCCGGTGTGAGAGTTCACTGCTGGAGATGTGGAGGGATCAATCTCTGCTCTGTCAATCACAATGAAAGTCAGAGGAGCAATTTTAGAAAAGCAATGACGGATCAGGTGATGGGAGGGGTCACATGGCCTGTAGTTTTTAAAAAGAGGCAGAGAAGAAAGTTAAAATAGCAGATAAAGAGGCTTGGTCGTTAAAATAAATATCACTGATGTCATTTTCATCCAGTTTTAAAGTCTGACATAGACTACATGTTGCTTTTCTGTATTTTGTTTTTAACTAAGGGAAAAATCTAGAAACACTTCAGAGCTCTCTGAGGTGGCATTTAGAAAGGGGGCAGTGGGTGAATCATGAAGCTACCAAACCAATCCATGCTACAGAGTATTATTTAGCTAACTGTTTCAGCTGCTTACAGGAAAGTAATTTAGTCTCCCCTTGACATTGCAGGTTTACATCTGTCCAACAAGCTATTCATAATAGTAATGAATATGTGGGAAACTGGACTATCCTAGTATATTTACAAAATCTTTAAAAAAAATAGTTGATCCACACCTGGACTCAAATCGACAAAAAAGTCTAACCACTTCCCCCATGTGCCTTGATCAACACTCCATGGAAATTTCATCAAAAATCCACTGAGAACCTTTGGAGTTATCTTGCCTACACACAGACGGATACATTCATTATGCTAAACTTAACCCTTCTTTGATGTTCGGGTCAAATCAGACCGATTTACAACTTCATACAAACATAAAAAAAAATATTTTTCCTCTGATTACCTCAAGGCCTCATGATGTCCTCCACACAAGGCATTTGAACATATAAAATTGCTGATCATCACTTTCATTGAATTTTGACTGGTCTAATCAACTTTGAAACACCTGTGGTGCTCCCGGTCAAAAATGACCGGCATAGAAAATTAATGCGTAATACTAGATTATGTTCATCCATTAGATGGAAAACATTCATGCAGACGAACACATCCACAACCACTTCTACTCATGTAGATTTTCTGATTTTCTGTAAATTTGGTCCGTTTTGAAATTGCTATAATTTTCAGTGTCAATTATTTGTCAATTATTTGTACATTTACTGCAGTCATAAATGTTCACAACTGGTTGGAGACATTGTTTACAGCATTATAAGGGATGTTAAGTACAATCTGCTGATGATTTTGCTTGAATTATGTATTTTGTGTTAATATAAGAGATGTCAAACCAGACCGGTCAAATTTGACTGGGAACACCAAAGTAAGGGGGGGTGGCACGAACATAATACAAGGGTTAAATGATATGCCAATGCAGTCGCTTCAGTTTTCCCCACCCAGCCTAATCCAAGCTTAGTTCCATCCCATCACCAGTGAACTTAGAGCCACAAGAATATTCCTTATCTATGTTGGATGAATCATATATCTACGATGTATTTTGCTTATGTAAGAATTTTGTAAAGAGCAGAAACATCTCCGCTTGTATCAAAAATGCTTGGGAAGATGAAGCCGCCATTATAAGACTATGAAGACTTTGATTTGTAGTCTAACGGCTGATGTGAAGTATGAAGTATTGGCTGTGGGTGGTTTTTGGATGGTGCTTGATGACTTGAAAAATGCAGACATAATTTTTCAGATTTTTGCTCAATTTCATTTAATTCTATTGAGACCCAACCAACAAATTAGCAAGAAAGTATGCACAGAAATCTGAAAGTATTATAAATATAACATGAGGATGTGCTGATAGTGTGGCAGAAATATGAGACTGGTTAAGAAAAATCCCTGATCAGTATTTCATCGAGCTCACACTTCCCGCTCCCTGATCTAAAATCTTCCTTTTGTGGCTCGTCGTGCTCCACCTACAGCAGATATTTTGTCCCCTCATTACAGTCTGTCCTAATGTGATTTTGGGATGTCTGCTGGATCTTTCATTAGACCATTAGACTATTAGTGCAGCTCAGCTTCAGCTTAATGTGCAGCCCCTCAGGTCTGATTAGAAACAGCCATCACCCCCCGCCCTCCACCACTGTAAGTATAAAAGTACAGAATCTGCAAGTTGTGAAGTTTTTCTCCTGCAAATTTCCCTTCAAAATTAGACAAGAGGATATAAGACAGAATCCAATAAATATTTATGACCTGACTGGAGCTGGAGTGAGGTTTCTGACAGCTCTGACTGCAGCAATGAGAATGACCATGACAGGAGGGTTAGAGTGACAATGACAATGGAGTTAATGATGGAGATGGGATCATAATTAAGGTGATAATGATGATTGTGAGGATGATGACCTTCATAAGTACATGTTTAATATGACACATAACCTTTTCAGCCATTACTCTTGTAGAGACCAACCTAATTACCTCAGAAAAATGTAAATATGATGCAAAAGACATCATTACTCACCCTGTGCATGGTTTGAGAGATCAGGAAGTGATGCAGCGGTGATGTTATGGATTGCTTACAGAAATGGATAAAGAAAATAGTCCTGTAGATGTAGACAATACAAATAGTTCTACACTTCCCGAGGGTGTTAAATGAGAAACATCAAGAGTACGTCTAGTCTCACTTACTGCTTGCAGGCCAAGCACACAGCTGGTGCAGAGAATCCCTCCAGCTGCACTAAAGGTAGGTCATGTTGGATTGCTTACACTGTAAAAAAAAAAAAAAAAAAAAGTAATATAACAGTATTTTACATTTTTTTCTGTATTTTCAAAATGCCAATTAATTCACAAAAATAAACTGTGATTTCACATGTCAACTGTAATATAACAGGAAATTACTGTAACTGTGAAAAAACACAATATTTCTGTTCTTTTACAAAGAAACCCCATTAGAAATACGAATATTTATTGTTAAAATACGTTAACAAGTGTATTGTAATTTTACAAATATTTTTCTGTCATTAAAGGGACTAACCTGTGAAATTCAACCTTACAATTCTAAAAAAAAACCTTTTTCAATAAAATAATGTCATTAAGAGGTGCTGGTTTGGCGGAGTGGTTAGCAACCAGGCACCCTATACTTGCTTCTGCCGGTCCAGGTTCGAATCCCGCCTGTGACCAGTTTGCAGAGTGTCTTCCCCTACTCTCTGCCCCCCTTTCACAAGCCTATCCACTATCTCTCTCCTATCAATAAAGGCACAAAATGCCCCCAAAAAACATAAAAAAAATACATAATGTCATTAAAACCAACTATTAGCAGCACATTCCTGTAAATTCAAGCATAATTCTGCATATTACAATGTCTATTTACCATCTTTATGGGTAATTTAATTGTTTTTTAACATTAAATGTTTGTAATTAAACATTAAAGAACCTTAAGTTAAGGCAAAATCTTGTTAAAAATTACAATTACAAACTGTATTTTAATTACTGAAAGAAACTGTATTTTTATGAGAAAGCAACTTTCTGTTATTTCACTGTGTTTTTTGGGCGGCCCAGCTGCCAGAAAATTACAATATTTTTACGATTTATTTTACAGTGTATGACAGTGTTTTAATTTTTTTTTTTTCTGTAAAGACATCCTTTAAAATGAAAAAAAAAAAAAAAAAAAAGCCAGTTACACTCTAGATCAAGGTTGCAACTGGAGTCCCAGGTCTTCAGACTCGAAGAAAATACACAAGAATCCGCCAAATGTGAATTAACCTAAAATACCAACACAACACCATGAACAAACTTGGACTCTTTTTGGGAGTAGTTAAATAACATATTTTGGGGCATTCGTTCCTCCAAATCTCTATAATGAAGCATCATAATATAATAAAAGGATCTGTGTATAATATATTTGGATAAATCAGAGATGGTAACATATCTCTACCTTAAAACTGGTGCATTGTCATTTTACCCCTATTTAATTGAAGGCTAATTACGTTAATTCTGTATCAGGCTTATTAAATTATGCATTATCATTTAGTAAGTATGTATAAATGTTTGCTTTTTCATGTATTTATTCACTTTTTTGATCATTTCCAGTAGTTTCCTAAATATGGCCCTCGGACAATGGAAAATGTTTAATGTGGCCCTCTTTGTTATCACAGTTGCCCATCCCTACTCTAGATAGATACCAATTTACCATGTGATCTCTCTAGCAGAGGTCCTCACCCTTTTTTATATCTGACACAAGAGTGTGTCTTAAAGGATGACCAGATCCTCACGTATCCGTCAATGTTACTTGACTATGTAGATTTAGACTTGTGCTCTCAGTCGCTTTCACCGCTGTGATGAATGAAAAAGTACAACCTGAGATAAACTCTTGGTTAAACTTGTGCTAGGGGGGAGTTGAAGCACACAAGAGTACATAATTGTTAAAATACCCATCGGTACTCAATGGGAGCATCGGGTCAGGTCAGACTAAGGACCAATAGATTAAACGCACTTCATCATAATTCAAGTCATCTTTACCATGTCAACAGTAACTTTCAGCCAAATGTGGTCCTAAATGCCATTGTTAATCAGCTGATAAAAGCAGAGTGAGTCCTCATGGATGTCCTTTCACTGGGGTTTAGAGATGAGCTCATGGCTCCCTCTGATTCCTGCCAAGGCTACTCAGTAACTACATTTTTTTTTAGACAAATTGGGCTCTTACAAAACAAGATTGTGGGCTATTTTGAAATATAAAACTTTTTAAGTCCAGCTTTGTAGAGATAAAAATGCTTGAGCTTGCTCCAATAGTCTGCACCATTCGGCATTGTCATATGTTTGGTTTCAATTTTATACTTATTTGTGTTTGATGAGTGGTTTCTTGCATTTCTGGAAGCTCTTTTTAATTTATTTTCCTTTAATAAGGAATTTGATATAACAAAGATTCTGCCTGTTGCAATCTGCTTTCTAATTTTTTACTTAATTTATATGCTCTGGTCTATTTTTGTGTCTCTTATCTACTGTATGTTAATGTCTCTTTTGATTTTCCTACTGCTATACTGTCCATAAGAGGAACTACAACACGAAATCCCCCTTGAGGATTAAAAAAGTATTTTAGGTTCTTATTCTGAATACTGATTTTTGAACTCTGCTTGAGGAATTTGAAGGCTGTTTCTAAAAAAAGATGCTAAAACAAGAGAAGAAACCTCCTGTATCACAGTCTGAGTTTGATCATGTCTTATCCCAAACATATCTTCATCATGTTGTAGTTCACTGTCTCCCTCCCTGTTGGTAAGCCATGATGTTAGTGCACTGTCCGCAGCAGGTCGCTGTAAATTAAACCAAGTAATTAACTTAATTGCCAGAAATCTATGTTGCCTTTAAGTGTCTGCTCTGTAAGAGGAATCATTTGCATCTTATCCACTCAATTGATTGGTGCAATACATCAGCACTGCAGAGCACTGTGTTCTGATCTTATTGAACAGCTCCTCTCCATAATCCCATTAAAGAACACATCAGAATGCTGTTTCATTTAGGATGCTTTACGGCCTCCCTTTTGTGGCGTTTTCAGCTCTGAGGTGGTTTTAATAAAGCTGATAAAACCCACTTCTTCACTCAGCTCTCTTCAGGCTGGAGATAACTGTTATTTAAAGTCATCTCATTGAGCAGAATCTCTGAGAAACCTTTTGAAACTGAAGCTTTTCTCCCCTTTGAGTCTCATATGAAGGGCTCAGCGCGATTTATCTTCTGCTGGATCTTATCGGGATCTCTCCTCATCTGCTGGTCCAGCAGAGCTGCTTTTCATCTCCGAGGAGAAAGACTCCATCTGAGAGTTGAAAAGCAAAAACAGTCTTTGTGTTTGTTTTCAGACGAGAAAATGTCAGCATCTGAGGGGATTTTTTTCAAAGTAATGGTCCAGATAAATCATGGAAGCTGGAGCCACCTGTGAGTCTGACACAAACACGTCAGCTGACAGGCAGATAAGACTTTATATAGGGTTTGATATGAGGATGACAGCTCTGAGACTTTCAGTGAGCTCTGGGCATGAATTTTATGCTGAAATTGAGAAGAAAATGAGCTGAAAATGGGTTTAAATTGGAACCAAACAGCTAAAATGCAGCTGCCACATCATAAAATAGAGTCCTCTTTATGATTTGAGACATTTTTCATAATGAGGAGAGAAATGATACCAGTGAGGGTATTCAAGTTTCCTTTAAACTTCTATCACCAGTCCTCGTGCCTCCCTTCCTCCGTCATTCTCTCTATAATAGCAACCGGAGATGGAGCAAAGAGGAGGGGATCAACTCCTTCCCCCTGTTCTGTCTCCATGATGTCTATGGTGGAGGTGAAGCATCACAGGATTGTAAATATTATGGCTTGAAACTTTGAACCTTTTGGTATGGGACAGGGGGCCAATGAAGACACTGGAGGACTGCTTTGATATGGTAGTAGAACCGAGTGTGGGTGAGGAGATAGGCTGCAGAGTTTTGGGAATTTATTTAAGGACTTTGGGTGGAAAATGGCACCAGAACAGAAGCAGCACCAGTCACTGTCGACCCAATTTATAAAGAAGCGAGAAATGAAGTTAAGACTTTTACCTTAGGAAAATTTGAGTCTCTGTCCTTCACTTTTTTCTCTTAGTCAATAAATAAAGCTTGTTGTACCATCACGAGACCCCACTCTGTCTAAACAAGCCTTTAAACTGGTGGTTTGTCTAAATCATTTTATCTTAGGTGCTGCGGTCCAGTACAAAACAATTAACAGTGCAAAAGAAACAGCAGGAATAACAATTACATAGATGAGACAATATGTGTAGACATAAAATAGCAAAACAGGACTAGACAAGACATGCAGGGACTGTTAAAGTTTTGCAAAATTATGTGTTGAAGGTGTAGATGGTCAAAATTTGTGGATATGTGTGTGAATTTTAAAATTCACTGAAGTGGAATGGTTTAAAGGTGAGAAAACTGCACTTAAGAATTTAAGTAAGTCAGAAGTCTGTAAAAAAGGTACCAACTAAATCAATGATGAAACAGAAAAATCTAACAGAAAAGTTCTGTCTTGGCTTGATTCCCTGACCTCACACTTACCTCTCCTCCAGATTTGATTAATGCACTGTTTGGGCTTTAAACTGCAAAGTCTAAAGAGCAGATGTGAGTCCAAACTCCCCAGCTGGAATGGTCCATATCATGTCTTCTGCAGGAACTGCATACATTGTAATAACACATTTAAACTGCATATTCATGCATACTTAATTAGCTGAAACAACAACAAAAATTAGATAAAAGACAAAAAAATGCTCTCCAACAGAGCCATTTAATTTGGAGTAATATTATATTATTAAAAGTTAATGTGTATTGGTATATAATATTATTTTTGTTATTGTTTTCATTCCCCCACCACTGATAAAGTCAGATAAGGGCAAAGTTATTTATTTTATTTTACTTTAATAATTCAAATTTTTATTTCTATTATCCTTGGTATTTGACAGTACAGTATTTTACATTGTCATCATACTGTTGGATACAGTTGGACATGTTCAGGGGCAGGCATTAATGCTAAAGGCTTATCTGGCAGTGTGATGTGAGTCCAGAACAAATCCCAGATTGGTGCCGTATTCTTGTTTCTATTGTTTATCTTGTTGAGCATAAATTCACATGAAGCTGTTTATCACAATGTTTATTCACTCTTTTAGTTTTGGGGGCTTGGGTGTTTTCCATATTTTAAGTACTGTCCTGGCAGCTGTCGTAAAACCTGCCATGATTACAGAAAATTCTATGCTTGATATGTTGTGTAGGTGGCTTCTATCGCCTAGTAGGCAGAGTCTGGGAGATAATGGTACAGCACTTCCCAGCTAGTTTTCCACAACCATCTTCCAGAAAGGCTGAATGGTAGGGCACCTCCAAATGCAATGTAGCAAAGTACCTATGTATTTCTATCATTTCCAATGGTTATTATTCATTATACCTACTCTGTAAAGTCTTTGTGGTGCCCTGTAATACCTGTGTGTTAGTTTGTATTGTGGTGTGAATTTACCTTAATTAACCTCCCTAACATATTTCCCATTTTTGATATGATTCTTAGCCACTCCTCGTCATTCATCAGACACCCCAGGTCTTTCTCCCATAATGCTTTCAGGCTTTGACAGCCATCGTTGAGTAGTTGATTGGTTATTCTATAAAGTAAAGAGGCTCAGTGGTGCTCAACAAGCAGCGTGAAATAGTCCATTATGGGGTTTCCATCTGTGTACTGGATTCTAGAGGTAACACAGTCCCTGATCTCCAAATATATCCAAAAATGTTCTGTTTTCTCAAGATCGTTGTTTTCTTTTAACATCAGAAAATGGCATGAACAACCCTTCTTCATATAAGTCAGCAATATGACATAGTCCATTAAAGTGCCATTTTTTCCAACATACTGATGTCTTTCCAATGTTTACCATAGGTTTATGCCACAGAGAAGAATATGTTTGTGTGTCATGTCAAAATGTTTATCTTTATTCCATTGTTTGGTTAGTTTGGCCATTTCAAATGAGATATTGTATAGTCTAGAGCATATTTAACTGAGTTTAGTTTTAGGTCTTCTTCTGTCCCATAAAAAAACTTTAATCATTTGATAATACTGCTTAAAGATCTGATGAGATATAGTTAAAGGGAGCATCATGAGAACATAATTAAATTGAGGTGCAACAATATAATATAATAATAATAAAATATACATATAATAACAATTTGTGCTCTTTCCCAGTTAAATCTTTTCTAAATATATCCATGATATGAACACTAGGCACGAAAACAATCTAAATCATACAACCAGGGTCTGCGAATCCAAAAACAGAGTTTTTCAACAATCCGGGTTCGATACACAAAAGGCAGGCAGAGGTTTCCAATAACACAAGCCAAAAGGCGAGGTCCAAACAAAAGGGGTAGTGCTCAGAACAGAGACTATAAAATAATGCTAGAAAGTGACTTGAAAGTACAAACAATCCAGCAATCTGACACAAGGGTTAAATACATGAGGTGATAAGAGGTTATGAGACACAGCTTGGGAGGCACAATCAGGGAGCAGGCGTGACAACACCATACAGGAAGTAGAACCGAAGGAGACAAGGAAAGGCAGGCGAATTTTCAAAGTAAAACAGGAAACATGAAGGCAAGACATGAACCATGAACGAAATGCGAAACTTAACTAAAATAGATTAAGGCAGGAGCATGACGACCCTAACATCTTCATATGACTATCTCCATGAAATATTTGTGCATGTATGCCTATTCATTCATTCATTCAATCATTTTCTATACCCCTTTATCCCTGTTGTGGGGGGGGGGGCTGGGGGGGGGGGGCTGGAGACGCTGCCAGCTGTCATTGGGCGAGAGGGGGGGTACACTCATACCCAAGGGCAATTAAGTGTCTCCAATTAATCTAATGAGCATGTTTTTGGTCTGTTGGAGGAAGCCAGAGTGTCGCAGGGAACCCACTTGCGCACGGGAAGAACATGCAAACTTCACACAGAAAGGCCCCTTTCCGACTGGGGGATCGAACCGGGGACCTTCTTGCTGTGAGGCACGTGCACTACCTGCGGCGCCACCATGTCCCCCGTGTTTACCTTTAATAGGACATTTACAGCCCACTTTCGTCCTCTGTCATATTTTTGGATGAGCAATCTGTGCCTGCAGTGGAAAAAACAGTATTCTTATTCCGGGAAAATATTAATTAGGTTAAAGCCCGTACGTGGAAACAAAGACCATTGACTATTTAACTGTAGACAGCAGAGGCCCCTATAGGTGTGGTTCCATTAGTATGTGACAATTCGGGACAACGGTTAGAAATCCACACTGATTGAAGATTTTTATTGTGTTGTCTGCTTCTGCTGGAGCCCTATGATCTACAGAGTTCAATGTTTTTTCCATTTCTCTGCAGACCTGCCCTCAGACTGACGGCTGTATTCTTTATAACAACTCCTTGTCAGCTTCACCTCAATGCTCCTCACAGGAGCTGCGAAGAAACCCTTCTGGAGAGCCACACAGCCCGGGCTGAAGGATCCATCTCTATAGATTTCTATATCTGTATGTTTCTGTCAGCTCGTACAGTTTGGGGGTTTCACTGCTCTGTGAGCGTGAAAGCACCCTGTGCCTAGGTAGCCCGGCTCCCTAACACCAACCAATCACAGTCCAGCAGAGAGGAACCAGAGCAAAGTGAATGTCAGCACGCCTCCGTGATGATGGATGGCACTCACTAGAGAGATGATGGATGACCGAGGCAGCCATATTTGTTTCATATCATGCAGAATGAGTTACTATGGCAATCCTGCTGCTCCGGTGACCTCTGTTTGACCTCTGTCAAAAAGAGAAGTCAGCCGTGACTTTGGCGGCCCGCTGGATGACAGATACCACCAGGCTGGCCAGGAAAATCCTCATGGTTGACTGAGGGAAAGATTTTATTCAAGTAATAAAATGAGTTTATTTTGACTCTGTTCTCCTCTTCTACTGCTAAACCCTCTCCTAAGTTGATTTTGGACTGATGTTTGTTTCCTTTCCTTCCCTTCTCAGTACAAAACTCCAATAAGTTTTGCTAATTAAGCACAGCGGAGGCAATTAAAGAGTGCTCCTATCTGCAGTAGGCAGACCGCGTGGAGCACAAAGACGTGATAAATACGGAGGAGGAGACTTTTATACCAGTTTCAAAGTGTATTTGAAGGCTCAGTTGCCGTCTTTCTGCCATCCTTAACAATCATACCAAATTATCACTGAAACATTTAATTATACCGGATGGTGTCTAAGAACCTTTATGCTTCAACACAATATGTAATTAGTGGGAATAACAATGTTTTTTAAATGCCCTTACAGCATTTAGTCCTCTTTATTCTACCAGTAAGGCCTTAAATGCTAAAATCTTTATCTCAGTAAAGGAACATAATGACTAATTCATCTGATGAAAAACTTCAGCCAAACTTCAGACTGTCAAGACCAACATCTAAAGTCATATCTGTGTTGTTTCTCATGAAACAGAGTTCTTTTTTGTGAGCTATTGACCGGTAAAAATAATGAAAAATAACTGTGTTTCTTTTCTTTTCTTGCCTAGAGAAACAAGGGACGGTTTATCTCTTAAATTTAAAAATGGATGCAGGCTTGTGCTCTTCCATGGGCAGATTGTCCTTGTATAAATCTATTATTATTAAAAAAGGGGAATTCATATTTAATTTGTTGCTTAATGAGTAACTGAAAAATTCAGTGCTTGGTTGTTCAGAAAGTTTTAAGGTGAGGAAGATCTAGATTTACAAAACAGTCTTCTGCTATGGGTCATATAGTTTATTTTATTTTACTTTAGTTTAGTTTAGTAAGATTAAAAAATAAATAAATAAATAAAAACAGAATACCTGCACTTCAGCATCCAGTCAGATAAGGGCCATTTACACCAAACCATCTGGTGATACCTCTAAAGTTAAAGGTGTAGTCAGCGATCTTCTAATCTTCTAATCTTCTAATCTGATGCAGTATTTGTCAAATTCACCGTATTTCTCCTCTCCATCCACAAGTCACCACTGAATGCATGTTGAAAAAAAACATCCGGTTTCAATATACAGCCTTGGCTCCGAATTTCAGCAGGTAAATACTGTGGCTCGGGCCGAGTTACCAAAACAGAGTACACCCCCCCACATCCAGGGGGCGATCATACTCATGCGCAGATCGGACAGAGGGGGGAGGGGGAGTCGTCAGTTAGTAGCGTCTTGAGTTAAGCGTAAGAGAGAGATACAATTTGTGCAGTAGCAATGGCTAAGAAACAGCCCAAAAGAAAAAGGTCAGAGGAGTGAAAAGTGAAAAAGAAGGGCTATGACCATGAAAGAGCGAAGACCCGGGTCAACACTGGTGTTGCTTTCCGACGGTGGAGGGAACTCCGCCAATTGAAAGACCTGAAAATGGACACAGATCTTGCCGTCTTTCTGCTGGATAGGTAAGCAACATTAGCTTTGTGGTGCTTCACAAAACAGTAACAGCCGTCAGGCATTCATCTTACTGTCTAATCTGCCAAAATGTACTGTTGTTGTGATGTTATCAATAATGGCAGTTGAGTTGTCTGATGAGTCGGGGTTACCTTAGCTGCTTTGGTCAGCTACGCAGTTTCTACGGCCATTTCCATGACGATGCACATCCATCAGCTTTTGGGAGGTGGGTCTAAATTCGAATATCAACAAGCCCTCCACTTGTTTTCTCCCACATTGCTGACTACACCTTTAAACTCTCCAGTATTTTATTGAAATGCTTTTGTACATGATGGGTGAATATTTGTACCCTCACACACCAGATGGACCATTCAACGTATGTATCCCATCTGGGAAAGAACCCATAGAAAGTGTTTGGGAAGGACAGAACTTTTTAGAACAATATCTGGCTAGTAATTGGATGATCATTGTGTCAATCACATTTATCAAGGGTAAATCAGATGTGTTACTTATGATAGAGAAGTTTGTATTGTTGTCAGTTGTTTTTCACATAAAAAAGAAACATGGATTTGATAATATTGCTACTGAAGTTGTTAGCACCTGTGTACCTCCAGCTGTTGTCTCACTCGTAGCTCCACCTCTTCCTGCTTTAATAGACTCTGATTGGGCTGTTCCACTTTGAGCCACTCACAGTCATTGTAGAATGAGGCTTGCCAAGATGGATCTGCCTGATTATAGACATTTAATCAGATGGGTCCAGTTGTGCCAGGCTCAAGTATTTCTAAGGTTGCAGTATTTCATTGTGGCCTGCATACTGTACATTAACATTATGCTGTCTACTGGGTTGATTGAACAGAACAGATTTTGAATTATAGGTAACTGTTGGGAGCCCTAGATCACATCATACTGTCAGTTTACGACAGAACACTGGATTTTACAGACATGCATGTTTAGATTACAGCGACAGTAAAATTAAAGCAAGCTGTACTCACGGTTAATTGTTGTGAGATTAAAAAGAAGAAGAAAAGAAGATACATTTTTTTAATGTATCATGGGACGCATACAGGCTGAAATACACATTTAAATGTACAAACAGGTCCTGTAATCATGTAATAATAGAGATATATCAAAGTGATGGCTTGCCAGTCCTGAAGAAATTGTACAACGCAGTTTTTGGGTTTCAGTGAGTTGCTTAAGGGCACTTCAGTAGTGCCCAGGAATTCAGCTGGCACCTCTCCAGCTACTGAACCAACTTCCAAACACGGTTCAGTCAGGACTGAACCAGGCACCCTTTGGCCTCCAACCCAAGTCCTTCTGGACTGAGCTACAACCTCCCAAGTACTCTGTAGTAATTTTACAGTTTAATACTTTGATTTAACAACATTTTATTGTTCCTTTAAAAATGATAAAAATGAATCATGGTCAGCGTAAAATCACTGTAAGGTTTTGTTAAATCACATTTTTATGCTGTAAAATCTTTCATACTTTGAGATTTGCATGAAGAGGTACAAGAAAATCTGCACAGCAAAAAATAGCTCCCTTGAAAATTTTAATCTCAAACAGTGACATTTCAAGCCAAATGGCTCTTCCACAGACTGAGGAAGAGCCCTTTGGCTCGAAACATCATGCAAATAATTTTTTGGATCCAGCACTCTAAATAGGATGTGCATTTCTACCTTATTTATTTTCATCATTTGAGATTCACAACAATGTACTGTTACTGTACAACATTGTAATTTTCAATTTCATGTGTCAGGGTTGCTTTAAAAACACAGCAACTTGAATTTTCAATTAGGTCGCCATAAAAAACTATTCTCTACGATGAAATTTCCACAGTTATTAGAAGGTAAATTATTGTGAAATTACAGTGATATTTTTAACAGTGTTAAGCCTTTATCCTGTTAGTTTCAATGTGAATTTAACACTAGATCACTATTTTAACTAGTGGGACTTCTTCAAGTTTTGAGGGACCTTACCACAACTGAGTTCAGAGCCGCCACAATGGGGTAGGCAAACTAGGCAATTGCCTAGGGCCTCGAGCTGGAAGGGGCCCCAGGACAGAGCTGACATTGGTCCTTCTGTCAATGACAAAATGACTGAACTGTTTTAGACACTGCAACGTCGATGCATTGGGAAACCCCCCTGGGGCCCCCACAAGCTGACACTGCTGAGTGTGTTAAGGGACCCCCCCGAGACGCGGCCAATATCGATCTTCCGTATCAATGACACAAACTGAAACCTCCAAACACAGCAGCTCTTTCCTTCAAAATGAAGCGAGCGTACTTGTCTGTACATGCAAAAAGTAAAAAAAAAACAAGAAGATGAAGAAAAAAGAAAACGGGAGAGTGGTAAGTTTAAACGTGTATAATCTGACATTTTTTCGAAAAAGTTATGATGCACTCTGTCCAAGCCTGTAGTCTCACGAAGCACAACTGTCTGCACATAACATGTTTACTGCACCTTAGCCTAACTTATTTAAACGGTAAAGTCGGTAATTAACCGTAAGCTGACTAGTTACTTATTTGTATTTGGAAGAGGGCGATATCATATATCTCCTTGAATTTTCTTTATGTTACATACATTAATCAAAAATATTACCAGGAACAGTGAATCTGTCTGTTCATATTCTAAACAGATCTTAATGGTAAGTGTGTAGCATACACAATTCTTGCAGCATGAACACAAAGCCAGCTGACTAAATACGTTGTGCATATTTTTTTCCACCTCAGAGTTTGTTCTTGAAATTTTTAGGACCACAGCAGCAGCAACAACAACAACAACAACAACTTACCTCTACGAATGAAGGTAGGAACAGTTTTGTGTTTAAACAAAAAAGTTTACAGGGATTTTCTCTCTTTTAAATCTGTCCTGATTTGATATGATTTAATGCAATAACATAATTAAATGTAAAAAAAAATACAGTATGTCTTTTCTTTTTTACATTGTGGGTATTAGGCTGTCATAAAAAAAGCTCTATATAAACTCAATGATTTTTTTTCCCAGCAGCCTCAGGTGAGCAGGAAATGCCTTTATGCAGCAGTAGCAGCAGCAGCATGGCAGCCCCGACACCTCCACAGCTGGATTGGATCACATCCCCACATCCTAATACCATATCTTCTTCTCCAAACCCTCACGTCACAGCAATAGAACAACAACAACTTAACTCTAAAAATGAAGGTGAAGGTAGGAACTGTTTTTTTGTTTAAACAAAAAGTTTACAGGGATTTTCTCTCCTTTTAAATCTGTCATGATATGATGTGATTTTTTTACTTTTTTACTCTTTTTACTTTTTTTTTGCTTGATTGTATTTTTGTCATTCATTCATTTGTGTTTGTTAAGTTATATTGTATTTAAAGTTTTCTTGGTAACTGCGAACCTCTGTTATTTAAACTAAAAAATTTCTTTATTGAACGATGTTCTTGGTGTTTTTGGGCCGGGCAGGAGGGCCCCCGTGGTCACTCTTGCCTAGGACCCCCAAGGTGACTAGAAACGGCCCTGGCTGCATTACATAAAAGAAGGTGACTGACCTAGCAGCAGTGTAAGTAGAACCTTATCCTGTTTTATTTGTGATCTGTTGTTTGTTTGTTTTTCATTAAGATACAGATGTACTCCATCCCAGATTTAATCCCATTTTGATCAACCAAACCCTGGAATCTAAATCTACACCCATTTTCCCATCTAGTCGACCTTAAACATCTATAACATCTCTTTAAAATATATTTTAATCCATCTCCATCTTAGCTCCTGCCTTGGCCGCTGTAATGACCCATTATTTTTAAACGACCCCGGGGATCAATGAACGATGATAAACTCCATCTCATGTTAGAGCCACTTATAAAGAAGACAAGTGAATTTAATCACCTCTTTATCCACTTGAGGAGTTTTGTTGGCTGCAACAGCTGTGCCACATCCAAAAGTTTAAAGATTATGTGGGAAGACGCCCGCAGCAGGAGAAACCAGATGATGCAAACGTCTCACATGTTCTTTTTCTTTGTGTTGTTCTGTCAGCGGATGCAGAAATGATTGTTTTTGCCGCCGCCCGGGCCTCAGATGGTTTCTGCATTTCTTTGCTTTTTGTGTCCTCTTTATAAACATGCTCCAAGCTAAAGATGAATGATGTTTACTCAGGGAAAATTTACACATTATTGGAAAAGTTTGAGAGACTGAGAAGCATCGTTGTATAATTAGTGAATCCCCTCCAACCTTGATGTTCAGTTGAGCACATTTGCACAAGATAATGAAATTTAAAGCCCTGAAAACTTTTGTTGTTTCTTCAGTTTGATTCGAAGTTTCTTTTCTTCTACAAAACTGCCAGAGATACCACAACTTCTGGGTCCCTGACAAATAAGAGAGTGTACTCAGTGTTCAGTGCTGACATGAATGAATGATCACCTGTGAATGAAACTCCTGTGATTTTCTGGTGCATGTCTTTAAGCATAGTACACCGATTCAAGTGCTTGTTAGCAAAAATCATCCAGTTACAGGGTTGTAACTTAATGTTTTAAGCATGTAGACACAGCCAAGATGCATGAAGTCTGAACTAAGCATTAGTCTGTTTGGAGATGACAGAAAAGCTTCAGTTCCATTTCACACAGGCTCACCAATTACATGCCTTGAAAGCACAGATCCTGCCTTGTATCAACAGTTCAGCCTGATAGTGGTTTTATGGTGAGGGGGATATTTTCTTGGCATACTTTGGGCCCCTTTGCCCCTGAACATGACTGAAATGTCCATGTCCATCCCTTTATGATGATGTGCATGTAACACACATAAAATATGGCTGACAGGGCCTATTAGCAAAAATAAATGGTCCGAAAGCAAGATGAGGTATTTATAAAAAAAAAAAAAAAAATCTTGTTGTTTAATCTCATTTACTTGTTAAAAAAGTATTAAATATTTATTTTATAACTTCTGTGTTCAGTAATGTTTCGCTCTGCATTCACACTCATGGAGGAGTCTTCATCCAATCAGGTTTAGGCATGACTCTGAGAGTATCTGCCTCTAACCAATCAGTAGTGTGCTTATTAGGAAGTCCTGTCCAACACCACTTCCGTTTTCACAAGCGATACACAGAAATGGCCAGATTGACGTGTGTGAGGAAAAGTTCTAAAAAGTAGATAAAAACATACAAAAACAGAGAAAACAGAACGAGGAAACCTTTGCAAGAACAGTCCTTCTATGCAACACGCGCTAGAAGAGAAACTTCACTGGACAGTGGGGTAGGCCACTCAGTATCAGTGCTATTCCCTGTCATACACCCAAGCTGTCCTCATATTGGGATTGAACTTTGAGACAGAGACTCAAATATTGATTGTAGTTTATCTTGAAAACCTGTTTTTTATTTAGGATGGACTTGATTAAACCTTTTGTTTAGATCGGAACTTGGTGTTGAGGCTATGATCACCATCACAGACCTTTAAGCGTCATACCAGTATTGAAATGAACATTGCTACATGAATTCTATTTTGTTGTATCTATATTATTGAAAATTGTGAATAATCCGGATGAATACATATTTTCTATTTTTATTTGTTTATGAATGTGCTGTTAAATATTTTGTTTAACTAAACGCCGGCAGCTAAACACTGTGGGCCCTAATTTCGTGCGCAGCGCAGGGGGCACAGAGCTGGCACACCCCGCGCAGTGTTAATCTCATCAACTTGACAATTTGGTAGACCGTCTGCGCAGAGATGGGTGTGACGGCGCACCAGGCAGAGGTGACGGCGCACCAGGGGGAGGTGTCGACAGATTCATGTTGGCACAATGACAATTTCATGCCAAAAAACTGTGCGGAAGGTGCGCTGAAAGCTCGCCAGCTCCAACCTGGTCTATTCTCGGCGCAGGCAAAGCACACCCTCCGCAGCTGTAATTTGGTGACAGGCACACATGTGCGCACACGACAACAAAGCCTCAGAGGCAGGTTTCCAGAGTGTCAGGCACATTTTAATGCAATAAAAAATCACAGCAACCACTATTTAATGTTACCGTCTGAACCAGCATATACATTTGTATCTATATTAACTGTCCCGTCACATCTGATGTTGGATTAAGGCCGTTTGTCATCATGGAAACTTAACCTAATGGCAGCTGAAGTTTGATGTACATCTTACAAGTCAACAATAAACACCCTTAACATCTGATACTGAGTATATATCTGTCTTCTCTCATTTCATTAAATTCAAAGAAAAGAGGGAGAAAAAAGACAGAAAAAAGAGAGAAAATAAATGTATGTCACTCAGGATTTACCTGTGATTTCCCTTATTTCTCTATTTTAGTCTTTATTTTTAACGTGATCTAAAAAGATGGAGTACACTATTGCAAGGAGGATGAGGCGGAGACACCAGGAGAGTATACAATATATCACTAAAGGCTCTGCTATTTGGCGATGACAAACCTGGAGTGCATAACTGTCTCCGGGAGCTGGGCCACACGGTGACGCGCTTCGTTGCCCCCGATACGCGCCCCGATGGCCAGTCTGTTCTCCCAGTTGCTGAAGTGACAGCTGCTCTGACCGTCTCCGCTACCGGGTCTTTCCAGCACACTGTTTCCGCAGTGGCCGGGATCATTCAGACCAATCAGACGCCGCGCCTCGGCCACAGCGCATTTAAAGGCAAGGAGAGGCGGTCATTTGTTTAGTGAAGACAGCACTCGGCTGTGTTAAACCCACTCACACCTTTTCTCCTCCCTCTCTGGCACTTGCGTGGAGGGGCAGGGACAGAGGCGTGGATGTGCCTCTCTTCGCCTTGTGTGCGCCTCTCTTGGCACTGCAGGAAACTTGCAAAGTGCGCTGGTCAGGTCACACCCTGTCCCTGCGGCGAAGGCCGGCTCAGGGCAGGTGCGCCTGCAACTGCGCCTGGTCTACGAAATTAGAGCCCTGTATGTGTCTTTGGCATTCTTGAGAGCTCCAGAAGGGAAACAAGGTTATCTATTGCCATTGCAGCCACTTGTTACATGTATCCATCTTCTGATGGCTATTCCCAGCAGGACACCACATCATGTCACACGACTCACATTATCTCAAACTGGTTTTATTAACATGACAGTGAGTTCACTGTACTCCAGAAACCTTCACAGTCATCCTATTTCAATCCAATGGAGCACATTTGGGGTTTGGAATGGAAGATTCTCATCATGGATGCAGTCGACAAATCTGAGGCAACTATGTGAGGCTAACATGGATGGGCCAAAATTTTCGAGGAATGTTTGAGCACCTTGTTGAATCTGTACAACAAATAATTAAGGCATTAAGGCAATTTAATGAGTTCAGTGTGTTTAGTAGCACAACAAATAAATGATTTAAATATTCCAACCAAAGCCTGGACCACATAATTTATTCCACAGGGTAATAAGCAATACACCATATGTCTACTGCTTTAAAGGGAATGATACCTGACACTCTGATTGGTTCAATTCATGTATCACCCAAAGTACACAGATGTAAAACAATGGCACATGGTCAATCCTCTTTGTATCCTGTGCTCTGCTTTGCAATGGTTTATCCACATAATCAGAATAGCATAGTATTAACAATGATCATATATAAGCAAACATATATACTACAACGCAGCTGGGTAAATGCATAAATGCAAGGTAAACAGTAAGTATATCTTCAACCTAATTTAAGAGGAGAACCATATAAAGATGTTCTGGGTAAGAGTAAGAGTGACTGCACCTCACAGATATCACTGGACATTCATCCTTTAAATGTCATTATTAAAAATAAAAATGGAACTACTCCCTCAGAGAGGATTTTCAGAGGCTTAAAAAAGACAGAAAAATGAAACAGAGTGCAATAACTGGAAATTATTTCACATCTCCCAGGTAATAAAAAGGTCCCACTTTTCATACAAGCTGCAAACTTCCCCCTGCAGCAGAGCGAAGTCCTTCACTCATCAGGTGTTTAAAATGATCTGCATGCACTAATAGACATCCAGCTGCTTTTCATGTTGCTCCACCGTGGCTCCGCTGATGTCGCCGTGAACTCCGCTGTGCCATCCACACAAAGACTTCGCCCTCTGGCGATGTGAGCAGGACGTAACCTTGAAATACCAAACAAGAGATCCTGGAAACCTGAGTGCTTCGGAGGCCAGGTTGGACTGGGAGCCGGGTGTGTAGGTGTTTATGTGTGTGTTGTTGCAAAGGTCTCTTTGAGGACTTCCTTGAGTTTCAACCTTTTAAAATCAGATCTGCTCAGACACAATGAGGATACACTACGCTGAGGTGGAGAGCACAAGAGCAGAAGAGACAAGTCAAGCCTCATAAATGGATGTGAGAGTCTGGTTGTTACTCAAACTAAACACAGGGCAGACCCTGCTTGTCTAAAATAAGGAAAATAAAATAATCACTTTTATCTCGAAACAGACCAAATGATCCACAACCTGGTGTTGTTGTGGTTTGAGACCCCTGGTGGAAGTCTATGATGCAGTCATGGACACAGCAATTCTCAGTCTTTGTGCATGTTTACAGCAACATTTTATAGGTGTCCAAATCAATAATTGCCAGTAAAAACATCAAGGCAGTAATTAGTCTCACCGGCCATTTTATAAGGTACACCTTACTAATACCATGTTGGACCCCCTTTGCCTTCAGACCCTAACTCTTGGTGGCATAGTTTCAACGAGGTCCTGGAGACATTTGTAAGAGATTTCGGTCCATCATGACCTAAAGTGTGTCAAGGAAATATTCCCCAGATTATTACGCCACCACCACCTGCCTGATTAGTTGACACAAGTCAAGGTGGATGGAGGCCCATCAGATCAGACATCATTTTTCCAATCTTCTCCACAGCTTCTTTAAAGGATAAGTTCGCTTTCTACAGCTTTCACATTGTTTTTAGAATGAAGAAGAACAATATACTCACCCAGAAGGCTTTCCTGATCCAAACAGTGCTTCAGGAGATATTTAGATCCAAAATCGAGCGGCGGACATCCGTATAATGGTAGCACATGGGGCATGTTAGCGCTGCTCCTAAAACTGCATTAATCATCCAAAAACTTATTCGTTTCACCAATATTTCATCATGGTCCGCTCACGTTACTCCTCCACGACTTTCTGTGTCACTCCAGACATGTTGTGTGACTGTACTGACCTCTGACCTGAAGAAGAAGAAAGTTTGCCTCCACGCATGCGCGGCACGGCTCATTGTTACAGGGGAAGACCGCCGGCTACACAACGACTTTCTTCTTCCAGTTTTGTGCAAAATGGACAAATATCTATCGGATGAAGATGTTGTGGAGGAGAATTTTGAATATTATGGGTGTCCTGACAGTTTCGAGCCAGAGTTTACAGATGAGGTGCTCATCAAAATGAGGAAGCAGAGGCAAAGAGAAGAACAGCTCTCCAGAGAGTACTGCGAATGCGCGGAGGCAAACATTCTTCTTCTTCAGTTCAGAGGTCAGTACAGTCACACAATACGTCTGGAGTGACACAGACTGTCGTGGAGGAGTAGCGTGAGCGGACCACGATGAAATATTGGTGAAACTAATGAGCTTTTGGACGATAAATGCAGTTTTAGGAGCGACACTATACATGCCCTATGTGCTACCATCATACGGATGTCCGCTGCTCAATTTTGGATCTAAATATCTCCCTAAGCACTGTTTGGATCAGGAAAGCCTTCTGGGTGAGTATATTGTTCTACTTCATTCTATAAACAATGTGAAAGCTGTAGAAACCGAACTTATCCTTTAAGATCTGATGTTTTGTTCTTTTAGAAATGGTTTTCTTCAAATGGTTATAGTGAATGGTTATTGGAGTTACTGTTTCCACTCTATCATCTCAAATCACTCTGTTATTTCATTATTGGCCTTCATTTAACCAGGAAAAGACTCAGTGAGATTAAAAGTCTCTTTTCAAGAGTGTCCTGGCCAAGGCAGCAGCACATTCAAATTTTAGACAAACACACACACACTCATCAAACACATCAAACAACACTCCAATACATTAAAAAAAGAAAGTCACACTTTAAAATTGCAAATTTTGCTAAAATTGTCTATGTCATAAAGATAAAGCACATCAGTCAAAACATCAGCCAAATATGTCTGCCTCCAAGTAATTTAAAACTGTCTTAAAAGTACCAAGTGCAAACCAGATCTTTAAGTTTCAGGTCTTTTTGTAGTTCATCCCAAGTATGTGAAGCCACAAACCTGAATGCCTTTTTCCCAGTTCAGTCCTTAGTTTTGGAACAGACAATAAGGAAATATACTGGGACCAAAAATTATAAGATCTTGTGCTCTTTTGACCGATGTAGGTCAGAAGGTAGGATGGGTAGGATGACCATTCTCCTCTGACCTTTAGGTTAAACAATAAAGACAGAACTGCCACCCTCTAGATCTTTTCACTTGGGACCACATTCTGCAAACCAAGCAATGGTTTTGTGTGAAAATTTCACTTCATCAGCACTTTCTGCAATACCAGCCCATCTGAATGGTTGTCTTGGCCATGTGTACCAATGCAAAATGCATGGAGTTACTGCCATGTGATTGGCTGACTATCTATTTGCCTTATCAAGCAAGTAACCCAATGAAGTGACAGGTGGGTGTATACCCTCTGAATCCTTGTTTGGTAAAGCAAAACCCCAGTGTAAGGAGCTGTTGCAGGTTGGATGCTCGAACAAAGGAGATGTTGCTGCAGTGTTTAGGGAGTAAATGCAGTCAGTGACGGCCCTCACATGCTTACCGATGTAAATAGCTGTCTTCGTTCATCTTTGTTAAGAGCAGGGTGGTGTTGTCCGGAGACAAGATAAATGCTGACTACTTGACAGGCTCCCTGAAAGTAAGCTGTGCCGCTGCTGCTACTGTGAGCCGACAGTCTCCGCACACTCTGCTGCATCATTATTCATCCCCGGGACGGCGCTCACATGAAGCTGTGTACCTAATGACGGCCTCTCAGGACACCAAATCATCTACAAGAACGCTGGGACTGTAAATAAGCGAGTGTCTACTCCTGCTTATGTTTGCACTCTGTATTCATGATGGTGAAAGATGAATGAGCGTGGTGTGTTTGGGTCTGCAGGAGTGTTTGTTTGAGTGTTTGAGGGGCCCTGTGTGTGCTGGGTGTGTCTCTACATGCATGTGCACTTTGGGGGACGGATCATCAGCAGGACAGAAAGTGTTCCTGTATCTGAAAGCTGAGGCCTGTTGAGTAATCCAAGAGTCAGAGCAGCTCAGTCTGAACAAGCTGCTGAAGTGATTTTGCAATCACTGTTTGTTCAGCCCAACAGCCAACCAGGGAGTCTGCTGGGTGAAGATGTACTGTGACTGTGGCTGTATCTCAAGACAGGCAATACATCCTTCTTTAGGAGCACCTGAAGACCAGTGGCGTTCATTTTAAGGCCACTTTAAGTGCAGCACAGGGTCAGTGACAACTGGGTTCTGATTTTTCTGAGCCATTAGGGATCCAACTGCTGGACAGAATCATCCCAAGATTCATTTGTGTGCCTTTAAATGGCAGAACATTATACTTTAAGTTGCTAACAAAAAAGCTAACAGTCTAACTGACAAAATCATGGACCTACATCTTTAAATTTAAACTTAAGTTACACCTCGAAACTTATGCCAAGCAGTTGAGTTTCACCCATAAATTGTGATTTCCACCCAACATTTATAGTCTTATTTTATTTCAGACACACATTGTGGAATGAAAAAAATCAATCTACAAGAAGTGTGATTATTTTTGAAATATCCTATAGAGTTATGAAGTTAGAAGTGAGTCTTATGACTTTTTGACTGAACCATTTTGTAGCTGCTTGTAGAGATGTTGATGGTGTGCAGTGGTGTCGCCTGTCTGTCAGTTGGAGTAAAACCATGATGCTTTGCTGCGTGGCCTGTTTGGTCTATGTGGAGTTTGGGTGTTAAGTTTTTATTCACACACACAGACTTCTGCTATGGCGGACATTTCAGTATTGACAATATCACCAACCTTGTTTCAAGTGTAACAGGCACATCTGGAGGGACTGCGAGCGCGTAGAGCTTCAGTGGGCTCACAGTAATGTTACTAGTAGTTGTGAGCGCAGACTTAATGAACAACAACACCCATCATGCCCTAAGTGAATGAGATTTGCCGTTTGTTACGCACCCGTCCAGGGGAAAGGTACGTTACAAATTTGAAGGGAAAAGCGGTAGGAAAGAAAATCACTCTTGGTCTCCAAATGTAAATACGACCAAAAAAATTATCAAAATTTTCCACAATTTATTTACAAACAAAAAAAGCCAAAGGCAAATGTACAAGAAATAAACTAAAAACCATGATCTTAACAAAAAAGAAAAGGGGACAGAAAAAAGGCAGCAAAGGCTGGTAACCAAAACAAGGATATCCCCAAAACTACAAGAACTAACTACCACAAAAAACAACTAAAAAATACCAATGACAAGGGTTACAAATTTACAAGAATGGTTTGGAGACTGACAGTGACTGAAGCTGCTGCTGTCAGACTTCCATCTCCCGACTTAGGCTTTTTGAACCAGGAGCCGTTGTTCTTGGGTAATGCGCGCCGGGCCACCTGTACAGAAGAGCACTCACTCCACTCTCGTTCACACACATAGATACACACATAGCATACCACAGGAGAGAGCAGCCCCACAAATGACAGAAAATATATATAACACTATCACAAAAAAATACGGACAGGGCTGTAACACTGTTATAAACTTAAATATTTTTTGTTACATCAATCTGGATCGGATCAGCATCAAAATTTAACGGCTTCAGCCTTGGACCAAACCACATCTCTGGTAAGCTTCATGTAAATCCATCCAGTAGTTTTTGCATAATCTTGCTAACAGGTAAACAGATAAATACAAAAAACAAACAAATGGACAGACTAGAGAAAACATAACCTCCTTGGTGGAGGCAACAATTGCTGATAATGGCAGCAAGATCAAGTACAGCTAGTTAGACTGCAAGGCAACAAAACTGTGAATGAAGGATGCAGTGGTCTATGAAAGTCACGAGGGTCTTCAAAGGATGCCACTTCTGAATAAGGACAAAGATCATGTGACTGTGTGAAGTTGAAACCAAGCATCAGAAAACAGGAGAAACAGGAAAGACCAAAGTGACTTTGAGCATGCAAAACCATCAGTTTGGTTTACAATCTAAAAAACAGGAAATATCCAGCTAGCGGCAGAGAGAGTAGTTCAAGACAACGAAAAGGCAACAGTTACTCACAAGACTGCTTTTTATGCAGAGGACTATTTCTGAACACACAGATGTTCAGCCACGAAATCTGCAGCAACTGAAGCTATCAGGGAGATATGGACCAACATCTCAGTGTATCTATGACACATAGCAGCAAGGTGTACCGAATAAAGTGGCCAGTGTGCTTCAACATTGCAGCTAGTAAACATATTTTCAGTTTTATGTCATTGTTGTTCATCCTTTTACAAATGGAAAGGAGGCAGGAGAGCATGTTGGAGAGATCCTGTTGGATCAATACAGAACAGTAAAATTGTCCTTCCCAACAGTACAATGGGGAATGATTTGGTTATTTTTGCTCATTTCAGGTCCAACTGTATTTTTACAACAATAAGAGATGCTTAAAGTGCAGGGTATAGATTTTTCCCCGTGGATAGGTGAACATCAGTGTCCATTCCAGCTGCATTTACTCTCAAAGATAATAAAAATCAATGAGAGAATCAAATACCAAAGCAATTCCCCCCAATATCGTGTCTTCTACCTTTACATTGATTCATCTCTGATCCTTTTTGAGAGATGCACCTAATGTTGTTAAAAGAACTCTAACCTGAGCTGATGGACCAGACCTAACATGATTTAGATCAACCTTTTACTCAGCAGCTGAGTCACAAACTTGTCCAACTTGTTGCCATTTTTAGCCGTCCCTTGAGCCTCACTGGCAGGCCGATGAAAACAAAGTGGTGGTGGTGTTGGGGAGGAGGTGGGTCATGGTGGCTCTGACAGAGGGCCAGGTCTGCGGCTGGTGTGCTGAGAGCAGTGACGTGGAAAAGGCCCGGTCTGGCTTGCTCGGCTCGGCTTCTCTGCTGATCTGAACGGAGACAGGATGGTAGAAAAAAATGCCAACACCTGACACATCGGTTAACGGCGCTCACGGCTGGGCTCTGCTCCAAGAGCTGTCAGAGCCAATAATGTCAGAGGGTGTTCCCCTCAAAATACACACAAACACATACACACAAAAATATGTTCCACCATCACAACAATGCCCCTGAACCAGCACGGAGCAGAGTATGCAATGCTGAAACATAAGGAGTAGAAAATGATTAAAAAATGGGCATATGTTCCTGTTCAGGCTGACCAATGTGGAGGACCAGAGTAAGAGATCAGCACCACAAAATCATCCTCTGCACACTTTGTAAAAGCAGATTAATTCCAGCTCTGTGCTAGATGATATTCACCCTGATCCTTGACCAAAATGGTTCTGTTAAACCAGAGGGTTGCGACATGATTCAAGGCTTGTCACAACTGATTATGTATCCGAATTTTTTCAAGTGGGTCACGTCAATTCAATTATTTCAATGCCTCCAATAATTCATTCCTCATAATAATTCCTCAGATGTAATATCAAACTTTTGGTCGGGCTGCCTATGATGGAATACCTGCTGCAGCCAGTGAAAGCAGGTGGAAAGGGAAGCATCACTAACCAAATGTCAGGTGCTTTTACAGCTCACAAACATGGCAGCAAATCATAATTATTGACCTTACTGCCCCCAACATGCTTTTAAGGTGATAATGTCTTAACTGCATTTGTAGCCCAGATGGCCTTTTCAGGTATCAGCCTTAAGTTCACATATCACCTATGACTTCAAGTCACAAGTGTCAGCACTAGATGCTCTTAGAAGAGTTACAATACTCTTTAAGCCAGAAGTTCTTCTTCTTTTAATCTCCTGCAGAACAAAACTTCCACCAGGACCAGCAGAGGACATCAGTGGTCAAAGAAACTAATGCCTTGTCCACGTGGAGATGACATTGTTTCCATTATTGAAAATGTTTTCTGTAAAACCAGCATCATTCCAAGACATATGTCCATATAAAAACACTGAAAAAGCTGTAGTACATATGCTAGGTCTATATATATTCTGTATTCACCAAAACCAGAGAACAAGACATGGAGCATGCACACACATCATTGGAAATGTGACCAAAAACTGCCATAAGCTGTCCTCCATGTCCTCTTGTTGCTCACAGAGGAGCAGTGACTTTGCTGGTCCAGCCATAACCAGCTCAGTAACTTCTGCAGCATGAACAAGACGCTGGAATCCACAGTTGTTTGTGTTGTTGCAAAGGTTTGTGTATGTGGTTGGGCATGAGGTGGGACCTTGACGTCATTGGATCTGAAACTACCTGTATTTGTTGTCCATGTTGAAGTGCAAGATTGGAGCTTTAGGATTCATCCACACTGGGACCCATTTCAAAAGAAGCCAAAACACTATCCGTGTTGTCAAAATGCCTGTACAATTCAAACTCGTGCAGATTCACCTGAATTCATCTCCATGTGTGTGGACCCTAAAGAACATGGATGGAGATAGAAACCTAGGTCTGTTTGGGTCTGCCTCTGTATTTCTAAAATACCCAACATTCCACAATGGCTTTCCCAACACTGTCTGGAAAGTTATTGGCAAAAACGTGGTAGGCTGCTCTCTCTCCTGCTGTAAAGAAATACTTTGAAACTGGATCAGTCACCATTTCATTACGCCATGACCAACATTCATGGATAATGTGAAAATCTATGAGAAACTTAGAGTTCTTAACAGAAAAGTGTGAGGATGCCCTATCACTTTGACACTCTTCTCATGAGTGCCAACCACACATTTAGTTATGTTACTTATTCTGTAAATGCACAATCTTTAAAGGTTGTACCTTGCTGTAAAGTTGGCTAATCAAGCCAATGCAGAGACATAAATCCATTCTTTTATCACCTGTAGAATAGATTACTGTAACGCTCTTCTTTCTGGTCTTCCACAAAAGAAATTCTACCATCTTAAGCTCCTTCAGAACTCAGATGCACAGATGCTGACGGGAACCAGAAGGAGCTCCTATTACACCGATTTTAAGGTCTCTGCATTGGCTACCCATTTCTTTTAGGATAGATTTTAAGATTCTTTTACTGGTTTTGAAGCTCTTAATGGCCTTAGACCTTCATATTTAAATTATTTGCTTTTACTGTATTTTACCATTAGAGCCCTCACGTCTTCAGGAAGTCCTTTGTTAACAGTTTTCAAAGTTAAAACAAAAACTGACGGTGAGGCAACTTTTAACTACTATGGCCCCGCTTATAGAACAGCCTACTTGAAGACCTGGGGGCTGCACTCAATGTCAATGTCTATAAAAACAAACACAAGCCCAACTTTTTAGTCTAGTATTTATCTGAATTACCTTTAAGTTTTTTTATTCATTCTAATTACAGCCCACCTTTATTATTATTTTATCTTATTTTATTTTTTATCTTTTCTATATTTCCTGAATGTATTTTGTAGTTTTTTTTTACCTTCATTTCAATTTATCTTTATTATTTTTAAATTCTTTTTCTTATTTTATATTATGATATATTTAATTTTACACTTTAACCTAACCTCCAGTGTTTTCTCATTTTTAAACCTTAAGTTGGCGTTTCCTCAGTATGTACAGGCTACATCAGTGTGCTTTATTATTGTCTTTTTTATGATGCTTTTTATCAACACTGTGTATGGATTGCAGTGTGGGTGGGTTCAAGGGCTGGGTGGAGTGGGTTTGGGTCATAAATCCTTCATTTTAAGTAATTTGTCTGTCTGTAAAGCACTTTTTGCTACATTTTTTGTATGAAAAGTGCTATATAAATAAAGTTTGATTGATTGATTGATTGAATCAGGCTTTCTAACAATGTACTGTACAAAAACAATTAGTATTATTAAAGGGGAGAAATAATCACCTGAGTGATGTGACAAAACTGTGTTTAAGGAGTATATTCAAACAAAGCAAGTCAAAAAGGGAACTACTGGAACAATATTCCTTAACAGTCTAGGAATAAATATAACTTAAAACTCAGTTTAAGTTAGAAAGTAATCATTTTCATTTTCAACACATATTGACCTATGTCCTTTTCTTCCCAATCTGACCATCACACAGCCCTGTCACTAAATCAAACATCACATCTGCTTATTTTGCACCTAAAACACAAGTGCTTTTGAATAAACAACGCCTTTAGTCCTCTCCTGCAGGTAAACATCATGTTTAAAACAATGTTGCTATGTGACACGACATGAAAGTGCATAAACATGTGTCTGATGTCCCTGAGCCGTGGATGTCTGTCAGTTTGTCCTCAGACTGTTTTTCAAGGGTGTTCCTTCCCCCCGACACCTGTGGAATACTCTCTCCATACTAATGAACGAGCTGCATCCAAATGACTCTGTGAGGTTATTTCTATAATGATACACACAGAAAATGAGTTTTCTAGCATTAGGCATGGAGGGAAAAAACACAAGCAGCACTGGTTAAGTAAATATTTCATTATAGTAAATGAAACAGATGCATATATATTAGAGGTTACCATTTATTCTATACAATCCATTTAGTTATTCAGATATCAAAGCTTCTATAAGCGCATCCCATTCAAAGCAACATACAATCCAATTATTAATTTTAATAACAGCTTTTATTTACACTTATTTTCACAAGGCCAGCTGATTACTTCTGTTAATTAGTGCTTTCAAACATTAGTTGTCAGCACGTAGTGCTGTTATCTCTGCAATATGAAGCCAGTAATTATTCACTTAGATGAAAATAAAACCCATCAGTGGATGAGCTGCAGATGTTACAAGAGAGGGCCATCAGCAGGGTTACTACACTTGCTGAGGAATAATTGAAATTTTTAAAATACAACTAGTTTTCAACTGGTGGGGCAAGGTCCAAAAGTGGATGGAAGAGCTGTTTTGAGTGGGTTCCAAATGTGAGCCCGGAAAAGTGAACTGTGGAAAAAGTTTAAACGTATAGAAGCTCTTTGCAAACATGCATCCAAACATTTCTCTGACTTCATCCTGCTCCTTTGATTTGGTGGTCCAACTGAGGTGTTCTCCTCTCATCCAGTTGTTGCAGTGATGAGCTTTAGCCCTCCCATATTCTGCTTTTTTAGATCTATCTAGTGCAGAGGTCCCCAACCACTGGACTGTGAACCAGTACTGGGCCATAGAACATCAAAGATAACTTGCGTTATTGTGCACTTTTTTAATAATGAAACATTTTTTTATTTGAAAAAGATGACTGAATCCTCACATATCCACCTGGTACACATGGGGGAGGATGTCCAACAGAGTATCAGACAGAGAACAAATACAGCTCGACCAGGAACTCTTCATGTGAAAATTTGAAGGTTGATTGATCATTGGTGATTATGAGCATAATCTTAATGTTATCAAAGCCTATTACAGTTGCAAGGAAAAGTATGTGAACCCTTTGCGGTTACTTGGATTTTTGCTTAAATTGGTCATAAAACATGTTCTGATCTTCATCTAGGTCACATCACTAAAGAAACACAGTCTGCTTAAACTAATTCTGCACAAACATAAATTGTGAATTTTCATTGAACACAACATGTAAACATTTACAGTGTAGGGTGGAAAAAGTATGTGACTCTTTTGATTTAATAACTGGTTGACTCTCCTTTGGCAGCAATAACCTCAACCAAACATTTCCTGTAGTTGTAGATCAGACCTGCACAATGGCCATGAGGAATTTTGTACTATTCTTCTGTACAAAACTGTTTCAGTTCAGCAATATTCCTGGGATGTCTGGTGTGAATCGCTCTTTTGAGGTCATGCCACAGTATGTCAATTGGGTTGAGGTCAAGACTCCAACTGAGCCACTGCAGGAGCCGCATTTTCTTCTGGTTCTTCAAAATGTCTTGATAAACTTGGGAATTCATTTTCCGTCGATGACAGCAATCAGTCCAGGCCTTGAGGCAGCAAAGCAGCCCCAAACCATAATGCTCCCTAGACCATATTCGACAGTTGGGATGAGGATTTGATGTTGGTGTGCTGTGCCTTTTTTCTCAACACATAGTGTTGTGTGTTCCTTCCAAACTCCTCAACTTTAGTTTCATCTGTCAACAGAATATTTTGCCAGTTGTGCTGTGGAACATCCAGGTGCTCTTTTGCAAACTTCAGATATGTAGCAATGTTTTTTTTGGACAGCAATGGCTTCCTCCATGGTGTCCTCCATAAGCTCCATTCTTGTGTGATGTTTTACCTATTGTAGATTTGTCAATAATGTTAGCATGTGCCAGGGATTTCTGTAAATCTTCTGACACTCTAGGATTCTTCTTCACCTTATTGAGCATTCTGCGCTAGGCTCTCACAATCATCTTTACAGGATAACCACACCTTGGCAGAGTAGCAACAGTGCTGAACTTTCTCCATTTGTAGACAGTCTGTCTTTTCCTGGACACATGGACATCAGGGCTTTTAGAGATACTTTTGTAACCCTTTCCACCTTCATGCAAGTCAACAATTCTTGGTTGTAGATCTTCTGAGAGCTCTTCTGTGTGAGGCATGGTTCCCATCAGGCAGTGCCTCTTGAGAACAGTAAGCTCAAAATTGGTGTGTGTTTTTTATAGGACAGAGCAGCTTTAAGCAACACATCCTATCTAATCACACTGACTGGACACCAGGTTGGTTGATTCCTGTTTCCAATTAGCTCTTGGAGAAATAATTAGCCTCGGGATTCACATACTTTTTCCACCCTAAACTGTGACTGTTTACATTTTGTGTCAAATAAAACATGAAAACTTGTATTTTTTGTGCAAAATTAATTTAAGTAGACTGTGTTTGTCTAGTGATGTAACAGATGATCTAGATTAAGATCAGAACATATTTTTGACCAATTTATACAGAAATCCAAGTAGTCCCAAAGGGTTCACATACTTTTCATGCAACTGTATGTGGAGCATGAAGGCTAAATATGGGCCCTTTAGGGTGAAAAATGACATAATGTTGCTTTAAGGATTAATTTCATAAAAACATTTGACATATTATATTTAACTGGTTAATGTGCCATGTAGTTCCATTTTAGAGGTGCACTAATTTGCCTCTATTGTTGTATTAGTTCATATGGAGCTGACTCTTGCACTTGGCTAACTTTTATAGCAATATACAAGTGGAAAGAGAAATGCAAGAGAAATCATTCAGACTAAGTTCAAAGTTTGATTTTTGTTTAATTATATCATAAGACACAACATGGTTGTAGTAAGTAATATTTAATGTTCCCTTTGCTATAATTTATGATAAGTTGATGTGAGTATTACTGAGAATTTCTTATCTCCTCAAATACCTTCATCTTAGATTTCAAGAAGTCTAAAAGCTCTTCTCCTGAAAAACTGAATCCTCCCAGGCTCCCAGGACTACTTTGTTAGGATTGTTCTTGCTGATGTTTTACAACAATAAAGATAAAATGTAGAAAATCGAAGTAAACAATAAAGGATCTTCAGAGCTGTGTGTGCAGGCGTACAATTCAATTTTAAGTTGAAATACGAAGAAAGAAAAGTCAGCAATAGAAACGTTAAATCAAGTTGTTGTTGAAAATAAAAGTAAATCCTATGAGGGCTGGATTAACAATCGTTGCTGCTTGTTCTTTTTCTCTTCATTGTTATTCGCCGTGAACTCGATGAATGCATCTTGGTCAGCTGTGTGAACATCATCTACCAACTTCTTCTGGTGCTGATATTTGTCTGCAGGGAAAAAGAAATCTTTCAGAGAGATCCTTTTGTGGAATTTACTTCATAGATCAAGTTGACAGTGAATGTTGAAAAGACCATGAACAAGCTCAAAAACTGTATTTTACAGGGATAAACTATGAGTCACTGGAATCTCCTGGTAGAAATATTTAGTATAAAACATGTCACCTTAATCCCTGACTCTTAATCATGTAAAATACCTTTAAGAAACTATTAGTATCACATTATTATTGGTGAAAGAAAAGCCTGTCAGTCGTGGTGGCATGCAGCCACTTATTTTCTGCAGCAGCCAGTGTTTACCCTGGAGTTGGCGGGAGGCAGGTGCTAATTTCAGTCCATTACTGCGCCCGTATGTAAGCACCTCAGCATTGTAAGGAGGCCAATGCCACATCAAAACATAATCATAGTTATAACACAACAATAGTGATCATTACAGAAGAGTGAAGCCAGTACAGACATCTGGTATAGATGTATAATTTGACCTGACTCGTCTTTAAGGGTAGTGGGCTGTGATAAAGGCTCCACTTTTCCAGACATGTTCCCTGCTGTGCAGAGACTCAAGAGCAACAAGGTCTGAAACTGGAACTTAATGTTCACTCTGTGGAACCAACTGTAATGCACTATATTTAGAATGGCAGGCTGGAGTGTGTGCATGGATTTAATTCCCATTGATCACTTTTGGAGACACATTTTTCTTAATACAGTTCTTGCTTGTATAGCCCCTGTCAGACCTTGTGGTTGATGCAGATCACCTGTTTGTGAGATCAGCCAATCTGCTTTCCGTGCTCTGTTTTCAGCATAATCACACTTAGACCATGAAAGCCAAAAACTGACACACTTAAACGTTCAATAAATGTAATTTTTGATCATGAGGACCCCACAGCATAACTCATCTTTATGTTTTAATTTGCAACCCAGGCTTTAAATTTGTAGTTTTTTCTTTTTCCTGCAAGGCCCTACCTTCTCTGTTTGGTGTCCTTGGGCAAATGCATGTGACAAAATGAATTGTATATTTTAATTTTGTGAGAGTGTTACATCAAGAACACTTGGAGGTATTTCCTTTAAAATTTGCATCGCAGTCCTCCTGGACTTTTGGGTACATCTAACATATTTTGAAATTTAAAAAAAATAATACATAAGAGGCTGGTGTCATGAAATCTCAGACTCATCGCTCCTTTTGTGATGACTTAAGAATGCTTTAACCCTTCAACTACCAGCTCAACTATTTGGCAGAGGTCATCAATAAATTCAGTGATATTTAATATTTAAAAAAAAACAGAACGAATCACATATTTGTATGACACTGCTAACATTTCAGGGAACAGAGAAAACTACAAACAAAGCAAAAAAACAGATATTGTCTTGGTGTGGGTTATAAATGTTTGAAAAGCTAACATCTGATTACATGATAAAATAATGCACAAATATTTAGGACAAATCAATATCAACAGGTAGAAATGTTTGTAAATAAAATAGCAAAAATAACTTAAAATAGATCATATTGAGTTTGACGAACATACATAAACATCATATTAGTAAATGGTTAAGTATTTAAAATGATGGTAATAATAACAACTTTTAAAATCCAACACAAAAGACAATCTCAGTTATTTTTGGTTTGTTTGCATTTTATTCTGTATCCCAAAACACTGACAGAAGCAAACAATGATTATTTTTTCACACATGAAGTATTCCTGAATATATTGACCTCTGCCAAAAAGTTGAGCTGGGAGTGAAAGGGTTAAGCAATTCCCTTCAGGACCCAAGGACCCAAAGATCCTCAGTGCAGAAGTGATCAGAGAAAACAACCATCGCTTTCACTTTAAAAAATCAGCTCTTAATCCAGTCAGGCAGCAGTTGTTCCTTTAATTGGATCCTGCAAACAACAGCTTGTTGGTGCAAAGCAGGCAAAAGGACACATTGGCTGAAACAGAGCCAAAACAAAACAGTTGTGGAAGAGTTGGTTGTCGTTAAAGGGTTAGTTTGGGATGTGGCGTTGTTAGAAGCCCATTGCACTAGTAAATGCATTTGCCAGTTTGCCGGTACATGCATGGTGCCAACGAAAGCCTCGTACTTTTAACCTACTTATGAGTTAAAGCTTCTCTGGCTCAACAGTACACTACAGTAAGATTTTTTACAGTGTTTAACCGTGAAAAGCTTCTGTTTAGGTTGTAATGCCTTTGTGCATGGTATTGTGGAGACATTTCACTCTCATGCTGACAAAATTTGAAACTGACTGACGGGCATTTAGTAAGCAGGAGCATGTGGTCTCTAGGCTGCCCAACCTGCTGTACAGGCACAAAGCTGATCTACTTTGCTGTTGCCATGTATCTTTTTAAACCTCTGACCCTTTGACATCACCTTTTTTGAAGATTAGCTTTAGATCTGTACTCTGTGTGATGAAGAGATCTTATAAATGTCATTAACCCTTTGACTTCCTGCCTAACTGTAATTTGGCAGGGGTCAGTAAATTCAGGAATATTTAATGTTTTTTAATGTAATTGTTAAAAAAAAAACATCATTGTTTCATTAGGACACAGAAAAAACTACAAACAAACCAAAAAACAGATATTTTCTTTGTTAAGGTTTAAAAAGCTAAAAGCTAATATTATCATAATTACTTTATTCTTGACCATTTTACTGACTTGACCATGTATACACACACACACACACACACACACACACACACACACACACACATATATATATATATATATATATATATATCTATATATACATATACATATATATATATATATATATATATATATATATATAAGATAGATAGATAGATAGATAGATAGATAGATAGATAAACTCTTATTCATCAAATCATTTTTCTCTGTCACACTTTTTTATTTTACCTATTTTAAGTAATTTTTATTGCTACTTTATTTACAAATATTTTCTAATGGATTTTGCCCCAAATAGTTGTTCATTTTTATGTCATCACATAATCCCCTGTTTGCTTTTTAAACTTTTCAATCCCACACCAAGAAAATATCAGTATTTTTGGCTTGTTTGTTGTTGTTTTCTCTGTTCCCTGAAGTGTTTAGGGAACCAAGGAATGATTGATTTGTTCAGTTTTTTAACACTTTAAATATCCCTGGATTTATTGATGCCCTCTGCCAAACAGTTGAACTGGTAGTTAAGGGGTTAAACTTATAATAACTAAACTGAAAAAGACCAAATAAAATAAAAATAAAATATAAACCAAGAGTAAAGAAAGCTATAGTGAAAAATCCAAAATCATTGGAACCCTGGCATTTGTATGAAAACAGGCTGGAATGGAAAAGGCAGGAGGAATAAGAGACACAGAAAGTGGGAGTTAAAGGGGATAACAAGTTCATGGTGTAAGAAATGACTGAAGTTGTGTAAGCTGTGTGGTTGTGCTTGAAGTTTGTGGTTTTCCGGTGTCAGAAGCAGAGACATATGCAGACATGACGGGTGCTGGAAAGAGGTCGGCTTGTAGGAACATTTGATCTTTGGCCAGGCGGCATCACATCACAGAGCGAGGTTACACTCCTGACAGGCAGCTGATGGGAAGGAAGTGATGTGTGAATGCTGGTGACGTGTTTTCTCCAAATCAGTACTGATTTATCGTCCCCCCAATCTGTCTCACTATTAAGCCGTATTTATCCAGTTAAGCAGACTGCTGAGCCTGCATGTTCTCCCCTCTGCTTCATATTCATACGATTCAGCAGGGCCACACCTGGGAGTCACAGATTTAACAAAAACGGACAGTTTACACGCTCATTTACAGGCAGGGTAAGTTTCATGCATCTGAATTCCATGAAAGCATTTTAAATCAGGATGGTGCTGATGCTGCAGCGCAAATAAATGGATATATATAAAAACCTGGGGATTTTGTCCTTCCAAGGATCATGCAAATTTCAGTGGGACAGATGAGTTTTCCAAGAGAAGTTGAAGTGATCTGAGTGACGGCCTGTGGGGAGGAAAGAGAGGGAGGCTGGAGGTTGTTGAGTGTAATGTAAAGGCAGAGGGGTGTCTGTGTAACCGTCAAAGGTACTTCTCCTGTAGAAGCTGGGGAACGTGTACTGGTATGAAGGCATTCATGTGTGATGTGCTGAAATTGCAGTATATGGGCAGTTCTGTTTTGAGTCTTAAGGAAGGAGCTGAGAGTACAGGAAGCCAAGCTCAAAGGTCATTGCCCTACTGCAGTGTGCAGTAAGGCTATGACCCAAAAAATACATAATTTCCATAGTTGTAGAAGCATTAAAACTGCTCTCTCTCTCAAACTGATGCCTTATATCCACTTAAATGTCCTTTTTTCTCTCAAATTCATCCAGTGACAGCAACCTCTGCACCTTTTGCTGTTTGGAATGTATGCAGGCTCTTTAAAAGATATCATATACATATCATGCTGATACATGATTTAATACTGACATATAATAAATTTGAAAACAAGACCTTACACCCCCTTAATTTTCCAAAAATGAGATATTGTATTTTTTCTGATATCCTAGAAAGAGATTTGATGCCTCTGAAAATAGGTCATTGCGAGATGTCCACGTGATTTAAATCGTCGTGACGACACGAGGTACCTTTCTTTTTATTGGAGTAATCTGATAAAACACTTCCTCCTCTGTGAGGTATAGCCCATTAGCCGCAAAACCGTCACCGAGGAACACATTCGTCCAGCAGCAGTATATAGATCCCTAGCTCACACTCACTCATTACCAGCTCTGGCCTCTAGGGGGACTCAATACACGGTCGCTGCTTTGAGCCTGCCGGAAAATACAGTAGAAGAAGAAGGACAGGCTGGCTCTACCCCCGATAGAACTGACCAATCAGAGCACAAAGGGCTGTGACGTTGCAAGGTAACTGTAGGTCATCCTGAGATCCTCGTGTTTCAACGAGAGCTTGATAATGGCCTAAAATGAGGATTTTGAGAACGCTATTGTAGGGCAATGAAGGAACTAAATGACTTGTACTGAGGGCAGAAATGCTTTACAGGCATCCTAGTCTGGCAAAGTGAAAAGGAGAAACAAGCATGATATGTCTCCTTTAAATACCCAATATTCGTTTTTTTAAGTTTTATATACCTTTAAGTGTGTTTACCATGTCTCCTCTACATGATAGCAACCCCTATGCTTGAAATACTTACTCCAAAATACCTTGATGTCCTGATATTGTTTCATCAGCAGATTAAGCATCTTGCATTGAGCTAGCATGCCCAGTGCAGAGCACGAGTTTGGTTTGGAATAAAGAGAAATATAATTAAAAAGAAAATACTAATAAAAAGAAGAACAGTGTGGAATTGGCCTTCTCTTTTTTAATGTCTCAAGATAACATTTATTAAGCTGTATTACACTATACAAAAAAAGATTGACTGATAATTCGAAAGAATCCAGAGTTGTGTAACTATGGTGTGGTTGCAATGCAAAAGGCAATTACCATTTTGCGTCATCAGTGGAGTAGGGAGCCTTAAAGGAGCTGGAGCTTTAACAGAGTGGTTCAGAGTCTTGCACTCAAAGGTACGTAGACAGTTTTGTCACTATGGGCTCTAATTTTGTAGACCAGGCCCAAGCGCAGGTGCACCTGCCCTGCACCGGCCTTCGCCGTGCGCACAGGGTGTGACCCGCGCGCTTTGCAAGTTTCCTGCAGTGCCAAGAGAGGCGCACTCAAGGCGCAGAGAAGCGCAGAGGAGCGCGTCCACGCCCACGTCTCTGCCTCTCCGCGCAAATGTCAGAGTAGGAGGAGAATAGACGTGAGTGGGATTAACACAGCCGATCGCTGTCTTCACCAATCAAATGAGCACCTCTCCTCGCCTTTAAATGCGCTGCGGCCGAGGCGCAGCGTCTGATTGGTCTGAATGATCCCCGCTGCTGGAGACGGTCAGAGCTGCTGTCATTCAGCAGCTGGGAGAACAGACTGGCCATCGGGGCGCACATCGGTCTACGCGTCACCGTGTGGGCCAGCTCCCAGGAAGGATGTAATCTGTTCCTTTGTCATTATAGGAGTACAAAATTAAGAGACAGTTACACCGCAGATGGCTTATCCATTTAAAATGCTTGTGATCCACCTGCACTCCTGGTTTGTCATCGCCAAATAGCAGAGCCTTTAGTGATATACTGTATACTCTCCCAGTGTCTCCACCTCATCCTCCTTGCAATAATGTACTCCATCTTTTTAGATCACGTTAAAAATAAAGACTAAAATAGAGAAATATGGGAAATCACGGGTAAATCCTGGGTGACATACATCTATTTTATCTTTCTTCGTCTTTTTCTCCCTCTTTTCTTTGAATTAAATGAAATGAGAGAAGCCAGATATTTACTCAGTATCAGATGTTAAGGCTGTTTATTGTTGACTTGTGAGATGTGCATCAAACTTCCAGCTGCCATCAGGTTAAGTTTCATTATGACAAACAGCTTTAATCCGACATTAGATGTGACGGGACAATTAATATAGATACAATGTATATGCTGGTTGACGTGTGCGCACATGTGTGCTTGTCACCAAATTACAGCTGCGGAGGGTGCGCTCCGCTTTGTGTATAGACCAGGTTGGAGCTGGCGAGCTTTCAGCGCACTTTCTGCACTGTTTTTGGCACAAAATTGTCACTGCGCCAACATGAATCTGCCGACACCTCCCCCTGGTGCGACGTCACACCCATCTCTGCGCAGACGGTCTACCAAATTGTCAAACTGGCAGTGCACGCCGGTGCGCCGCACAAAATTAACACTGTGCGGGGTGCGCCAGGCTTGCGCCCCCTGCGCTGCACCACGAAATTAGAGCCCTATGTCACAAGTGGGATCTCCAGCACAATTTTACAAACCAGCATCTGGCTGGACCTTCGAAAACTGGACTAGCAATCCAACTACTTTAAAGTGCACAACACATCAAATCTTGAAGCAAATTAGCAACAGCAGTGGTGAGGTCCACACATCTGGTGCCAAACCTTTCAGCTAGGAATAAAATACTGGGACTATGGTTCTCAATTAAATGAAAAAAAGACAATTGAGAAATGTTTCCTGATGACTCTATATTTCTGCTGCCACATTCAGTTGATTTGGTCCATGTGGTGGTGTGATGGTGTGGGAACATTTCCTTGGCACCTCTTGGGCTCCTTGGTACCAACTAAACTTGTTTTAAACCCACGACTTACCTGAGTATTGCTGTTGACAGTGTCCATCCCTTTACAACAGCAGTGCACCATCTTCTCATGGATACTTCTTGCAGGGTAGCTTGAAAGTTCAAATCATCCAAAACTGGTTTCTTGCACATAATAGTGAGTTCAGTGTACTCTAGTGGCCTCCACAGTGACCACATCTCAAAGATCCAATGATACACCTTTGGGTGATGAACAGGAGATTGGGAATGCTCATCTGACACTCCAAGCACCAGCTATGTGATGCCTTCATGACAATATGGACCAAGCATTGTACAAACCCAAAACCATTGAAGTTGGCTGGTTGTGTAAATTGTAAATAAAAAGTGAATATAATGATTTGCAGATCCTTTTCAACTTATATTCAGTTGAATACACAGCAAAGACAAAATATTTAATGTTTGAACTGAGAAATTTTATTTTCTTTTGCAAATAATCATCAACTTAGAATTTAATGGCAGCAACACATTGCAAAAAAGTTGGCACAGGGGCATTTTTACCACTGTGTCACATCGCCTTTCCTTTTAACAACACTCAGTAAACATTTGGGAACTGAGGAGACCAATTTTTGAAGCTTTTCGGGTGGAATTCTTTCCCATTCTTGCTTGATGTACAGCTTAAGTTGTTCAACAGTCTGGGGTCTCTGTTGTTGTACTTCATAATGTGCCACACATTTTCAATGGGGGAAAGGTCTGGACTCCAGGCAGGCCAGTCTAGTGCCTGCACTCTTTTACTACGAAGCCACGCTGTTGTAACACGTGCAGAATGTGGCTTGGCATTGTCTTGCTGAAATAAACAGGGGCGTCCATGAAAAAGACGTTGCTATGGCAACATATGTTGCTCCAAAACCTGTATGTACCTTTCAGCATTAATGGTGCCTTCACAGATGTGTAAGTTACCCATGCCTTGGGCACTAATACACCCCCATACCATCACAGATGCTGGCTTTTGAACTTTGCGCCTATAACAGTCCTGTTGGTTCTTCTCCTCTTTGGTCCGGAGGACACGACGACCACAGTTACCAAAAACAATTTGAAATGTGGACTCGTCAGACCACAGAACACTTTTCCACTTTGCATCAGTCCATCTTTACTGTGGCCGAGACCCGCCACCTCTGCAAATAAGAGAGGACCTGCAAACAATAAAGAAACGCTGCAAACAATAAACGCTGCAAACAAAAAAGAAACGCTGCAAACAATAAAGAAACGCTGCAAACAAAAAAGAAACACTGAAAACAAAAACCGCTGCAAACTATATAGAAACGCTGCAAACAAAAAAGAAACGCTGCAACGGAAGTAGATTACGAGGGACTATTTTTGCCGATGCACCAATGTTTTGTGAGAGGAAACAGAAGAAGAAGACGAAGAAGTTGGAGAAGAAACGACAATAGGAGTGGAAAATGTTAAACGAAAGAGGAAGTAAGTGAAAATGTGTTTAATGTCGCTATGTGTACTTTTTATTGTGTTGCTTGGTTAGGCCGTGTAGCCCCAGGTTTGACGGTTCGGCTACAGTAAGACCGCTAAAGAGAGGAGAACCGAGTTCGGTAACTTTAATCGGATATTCAGTAAAACACTGTTACATGAACCACCACTGACTCCAGGGCAGCTTCGACCCCACATAAACTCAGCTAACAACCATGCTAACAACAGGTATTGAGAGTCTGCAATGAAAACACATTCGAGTGGAAACAACTGACAGATGCTCCCGACAACTTATTACTGTCATCATTGTTGTTGTTTTTTATGATTAATAAGCACGCTAACAATAATCTAAGGCATGGGTAACAATAGACATTGGATGAATGTGAAGGTGAAGCTGTGTGGGGTGGCCAGGGACTTTCGAGAAAGTTCTATAATGTCAGATTGAGGTACAGATAGCCCAGAACAAAAACACATCTGGGTGGAAACAACTGACTACTAGAATGTTTCTGCTACTAAAGTCCAAAGCAACCTAATGATACTTCATTTTTTTCCCTTGCAGATCATAATGTATTGTCCTTTTTGTGGACACCAGCAGCCTCCGAAAGCAGTGTTTTGATGCTCATGTTGCAAGGGCATAAAGGTCCTGTATGATGTCGATGACAAACCTAGCACAAGTGAAGGTAATGTTTGTTTCTTCTTTTTTTTAACTAGGTTTAGATAATGTACAATCTATATACTTTATGTATATGGATGAGAACACTGTATGTCATCTCTGTTATTTCTTATTGACGATTGATTGGACTCTTATTTGAACCAGAAGCTCCTAGAAAAAGTGTACTGGAGTCATTTCAGACTTTTTGGAGCTAAAAAGAGGAGAGACGAGCATCTTTTAAAAAGAAAAGAGCACCATCAAAAGACAACCTGAAGGTTGTGAAGGTAGCTTTTTTGCCGAGATAGACATACAATTTGCCAACAGTCCACTCTGTCTGTTTGTTAGCAACAAAAACTTTCAGGAGTGGAAAACTTTCAGGAACTATCTGAATTTGAAAAAAGAAAATATAATTAGATCCTGGGAATGTTCCTGGTTGCTGTCTGGGAGATTCAGCTACCACAGCTTGAGCTGCCTTGGGGGAAGTTTGCTCTCTTTGGGTGCTTATCAAGTTCATTTTGTTTTACCTGACCTTGCAATATGATATTTGCTGAGGGTGAAAAGTCGATCAGAAATCTTTTAATTATTTATTCATTAATTTAAAGAGGAATGGCACATATTAATGAACATTTAAAAAATGTAAATATGCCAGATTATAACCTTGGGCTAATTTCCATCTGCAGACCCCCTGGCAGGTTGATGGTAACATATACATACAAGACACAGACTAAATACAGAAGGACAAACCCAAGGACAGTAGACAAGTAAAAAGAAACTAAAACATATATATTGCACATCCTCCTTTGGCAAATGGAACTTCTATAGCATTAACCCCTATTGTACTGAATATTATTGCACTGATTTATTTTGCACAGACCCAGTTTATATTGCACAAATCCCTATTGCACCAACATAGGTCACACATGCTCACATGGCTGTGGTTCCCTCAGCCACAGTGTGTTGCTGTGAGGCAGATGAACAATTACATTTCTTTCAGGGTCAGTAAAATATTGACCTACCCATAAGAATACACATCCAGTCTCCAGTTTTACACTGACATATTAAATAGTTTTAAAACGTAAAAATGACATATTGTTGGCTCTAAAATTTGTGAACTCGAATGCACTTGAAAGTATTAGCATTTTGATTATAAAAATTAAAACTCACAATAAAGTCTTCCTTCTTGTGTAGTGCTTTCTTTAACATTTGATACTTAGTTTAACCAAAGATCATTGTTTGTCTTAAGGTTGCTGCATTGTTGTCCTTAAAGAAACTCTGGAGATAACTGGAGTGACCATGAAACTAAACTTAACAGGAAAAGTCAAACTTTCTTGATGTGTTGCTCAGTGTGAACTCTTTTCTGTACTTGCTCCTAGATTTGATGGGAGCAATTGCGGTATCCCAGCATCTGCATAAACCTTGAGCAACATTATCAGCATCATGCCAGTGCCAGCAACTCCTGATGGGGATGAGCACGAAACTTCATTTGGAGAACTGCAACAACAGAGCTGTCGAAGAGCTCCTTTGCAGTGGGAATCAGCGATAGAGAACTACATCACCCTGAAACATGGCTGGTCTATAAATTTATCTGTGACAACACCAAAACAAACATTTTTATGAGTAGTGTTTGCTCTATGTCATTTTCCTCTCTCTGTCCTGACATTTCCTGCAACAAATAAAGTTGTCTATGCCTGAAAAAAAAATTAAAAGGACAGTCTGTAGTTCAGTATTTTTGATTGAAGAAAGAAGCTGAATGTTGATCGTGTTAAACACGGGAATTGAAGGCTTGGTAAGTCAAAGGTCTCTCTTCCTGAGCCCTTCTGTTGCTTCCCTGTTGACTAAGTTCAGACTGGGACAGATCTTCCATCTCTGCAGCAGACAGCTTCACATCAGCATAACAGAGAGCAGGGGCGAGGACCGTTGGATGTCAGAAACTGCAGACTGTCAAGTCCAGCCTTGAATCTAAAGCACAATTAAAATATGCATGTGAAGTTACATGTGCAGTATGTAGAAGAAACTAAGCAAGAAAATGGGACAACCGCAACAGGTTTTTTCATATGTAATTTCTTTAGTGACAATACAGTAACTTACCTCTCAATTGCAGTGCTGCTCCTGTGGATGATGTACCACATCAAGTACTCCTCTACAATCTTTTTTTCATCACATGACCTGACATGCCTGTAGCACCCAGCAGTCTGCAACATTGCGCTGTTTTGTTCCATCAAGTCCTTAAGTATTTCCAGTGAGTGTGCATTCTGAATCTAAAACAAGAGATAGCAAAGAACCACACATTTCAAATATGAATATAAGTAATTATAAAAAAATGGTAATGTCAGAAGGATTATTTGAAAGACTGGTTTAACCCTTGAGGCACCTTGAGAGCCAAATTGGCATGTTTTGCTTTTTTTGAATCTCAATGTCACTATCAGTTATAATACAAATTATATGATATTTGGGATTTTTTTTTATTTTTTTAAATTCAATTTTCCAGTTACTGTGAGTTGAATAGAATAGAAGATATACACCGAGTGTACACTCTTTGACTTGGTGTCTGACTTGGTTCCATTGACTCCCATATAAACACATCTCTCTGATATACTGTAATCCTGATTCTTTTAAATATTTCCCCATTAAAAAATAATAAATCTAAACCTCTGCATTCAAAATAAACGGAAAACAGGTTTTAGGTGTAATCTATCTATGTTAGGTCAGGAGTTTGTTGAAAAGATCTGATGCTGTGAAAGTAATTTAAAATATTAAGAGCTGACATCTTATTACACTTTCATGAGAGAATGCCGTTTTGGCACACAAGGGACTTTAATATTAATTTCTTGAATAAACTAATGACCTCTAAAAGAAATAATGCATCAAAATATTTATGAATTACTGACCTTGTTAGGGCTGTAGTAACATAACCCCAATTACTCCACTTGGGAAAAAAAGGATATTTCAGGCTTTTCCCCATTAAAAAAACAGGATTTTTTTTCTATCACAAAGTGCATAAAACCATATGAAACTTAAAAAACACCAAAAACTAAAATACTTTATATCGATGGTATATCTACCGAGGCTGCTGGTGTCCACAAAAAGGACAATACATTATGATCTGCAAGGGAAAAAAATGAAGTATCATTAGGTTGCTTTGGACTTTAGTAGCAGAAACATTCTAGTAATCAGTTGTTTCCACCCAGATGTGTTTTTGTTCTGGGCCTCAATCTGACATTATAGAACTTTCTCGAAAGTCCCTGGCCACCCCACACAGCTTCACCTTCACATTCATCCAATGTCTATTGTTACCCATGCCTTAGATTGTTGTTTGCGTGCTTATTAATCATAAAAAACAATAACAACGATGACAGTAATAAGTTGTCGGGAGTATCTGTCAGTTGTTTCCACTCTAATGTGTTTTCGTTGCAGACTCTCAATACCTGTTGTTAGCATGGTTGTTAGCTGAGTTTATGTGGGGTAGAAGCTGCCCTGGAGTCAGAGTGTGCGGTGGTTTGTGTAACAGTGTTTTACTGAATATGCGATTAAAGTTACTGAACTCGGTTCTCCTCTCTTTAGCTGTCTTACTGTAGCCGAACACTGTTTCTCCGTGTTAGCCGAAGCTAACAGTGCACGGGCATCCCCCAGTTCACCGTCAAACCGTCAAATCTGGGGCTACACGGCCTAACCAAGCAACACAATAAAAAGTACACATAGCAACATTAAACACATTTTCACTTACTTCCTCTTTCGTTTAACATTTTCCACTCCTATTGTCGTTTCTTCTCCAACTTCTTCGTCTTCTTCTTCTGTTTCCTCTCACAAAACATTGGTGCGTCGGCAAAAATAGTCCCCCGTAATCTACTTCCGTTGCAGCGTTTCTTTTTTGTTTGCAGCGTTTCTATATAGTTTGCAGCGGTTTTTGTTTGCAGCGTTTCTTTTTCGTTTGCAGCGTTTCTTTTTTTGTTTGCAGCGTTTCTTTTTTGTTTGCAGCGTTTCTTTTTTTGTTTGCAGCGTTTCTTTATTGTTTGCAGGTCCTCTTTTATTTGCAGAGGTGGCGGGTCTCGGCCACCGTACATCTTAGATGAGCTCGGGCCCAGTGAAGCCGGCGGCGTTTCTGGGTGTTGTTGATAAATGGCTTTGGCTTTGCATAGTAGAGTTTTAACTTGCACTTACAGATGTAGACGAACTGTAGTTACTGACAGTGTTTTTCTGAAGTGTTCCTGAGCCCATGTGGTGATATCCTTTACACAGTGATGCCGGTTTTTGATGCAGTACCACCTGAGGGATCGAAGGTCACGGGCATTCAATGTTGGTTTTCGGCCTTGCCGCTTACGTGCAGTAATTTCTCCAGATTCTCTGAACCTTTTGATGATATTACGGACCGTAGATGATGAAATCTCTAAATTCCTTGCAATAGCTCGTTGAGAAATGTTGTTCTTAAACTGTTGGACAATTTGCTCATGCATTTGTTCATAAAGTGGTGACCCTCGCCCCATCCTTGTTTGTGAATGACTGAGCATTTCAGGGAGGCTACTTTTATACCCAATCATGGCACCCACCTGTTCCCAATTAGCCTGTTCACCTGTGGGATGTTCCAAATAAGTGTTTGATGAGCATTCCTCAACTTTCTCAGTCTTTTTTGCCACTTGTGCCAGCTTTTTTGAAAGATGTTGCAGGCATCAAATTCCAAATGAGCTAATATTTGCAAAAAATAACAAAGTTTACCAGTTGAATGTTAAGTATCTTGTCTTTGCTGTGTATTTAATTGAATATAGGTTGAAAGGGATTTGCAAATCATTGTATTCTGTTTTTATTTACGATTTACACAACATGCCAACTTCACTTGTTTTGGGTTTGTAGTTAATCAATGCTGGGAAGAATGAACTCAGACCTGACGGCAAAAGGAGGTTCAGCCTGCCACTTTGTTCCCTGCTGTTTATCACTGCTCAGAGGTGACAGTTTGTGAAGTTCAGCATGAGAGAAAAGACACAAACACCAACAGGGTTATTGGTTTGATCTCAGCGGGACGCCCTGCATATTCAGAGTGTTTATACCGAGAACTCATCTCCTGAACTAAACACGGGTCAAGTGTGTGCGCTAAACTGCAACTAAAGTGTGTGTGCATGTGCATGAGGAGTGTATCAGCGAGTTAGTTTATCCGTATGAGGGAGCACCTGTCCCCGTTACACCCCGGTCCTTCACAGTTCACCGCCTCCTTCCCGCTAATTTCCATCCAGAGGCGTCGGAGCTGAGTCTTGATTATGCTCCATAACAAAGTGAAGAGCCGCCCTAATTTACACTCCAGACTCCCCGCTGAGAATCATTATCAGTATTCGAAGACTTACACCAAAGGTCACACTGATTTTTTTTTTCATTCACGCTCAGAGAGACACATTCCCCAAACAGGTCACACAGATTAATCTGTCCTCCCTCCATCGTCCACGTGGGCCTCCTCCTTTTGTTAGAGATGAGTGAAGAGCCAAAATTAAAGCTGCTATCTCCTGCTCGGTGATATCACTGGAGGGCGGGGAGGGTTTTTTTTTTTGTTTAATTGAATTTCCCCTGGGCAGAGTACGTCCTTTAAAGCAGAGCTCTGATTCTTCTGTCAACGTTGGTGACAGTGTCAAACAAGAGCGTGAGTTAAAGGAGGACACAGTCTCTGTTATTCAGTTTAAAGGTATGATCAGACCTCATCTGTCTGATAAAGGTACGCTATGTAAATGAATTTTTAATTCCATAATTGGCTAATTTTATAATCAAGACTGAAGCTCTAATTAAATATGTTTTAAATTCTGTGCTAATGCTGCAGTTCTCATTTCTTCTACATGAAGGACATCTGCTACACAAGCCGTAACGCTTTGGGCTGATCTTTCCATAAAACCCTGAGTCGAGATCCAAAACAGCAGATGAAATTTGACACTTGGATGATTCATCTTTTTCAGCATCTTTCCCCCGATGAGGCAGCTTTCCCCCATCGTGGGTGGCCTCATCAAAACCTAGTCATATACAAGAGGAACATCATGTTTCTAAAAGCAAATTCTGGAAGTGTTTGGGATCTGAAAGTCCTTAAATTGTGTAGAAAATACCTCAGGGTTATGTAAAAATGGAAGTCAAGAGAACATCCTGAACCTTGCGGTCCAATAATGAGTGATACAGCCTTGGACAAAAAAACAGCAGCTTTCTAACCTTCATCCATGTGAGAGCCACCCTCAGCTCACCATCATTATCTATCATTTTCACTTTGACCAGTCGGTGAGGAGATCTGTGCTGAGGCTGATGGTGATATCTGTCCAGTTAGAGCAGTTTAATCAATGACTGCTCTCCACATTAATCTCTGCTAATGTCAGAACGACTCGTAATAAAAAATGTATGAAGTGCCTCACTGGTCTCCATTCTCAGCTTCATTAGAGGCAAAAAGAAGATAATTATTATTTAGTGGAAGAGGATTTTAATGAGGACTAAAAAATGTTTTAAGAGGACTTATTGGCAGTGCTTCAGGCAAAGAATCTGAGCCGGTTTGGTGTTTGGTCTCCAGTGATGTCAATCTCCTGGGTGAAGATGGAGCTCCTCCTCAGATTGATGCAGATTTTCACTTCCTCCCTGTGTTCAGGGTTTTTTTTTTTTTTTTCCTGAATAATGCAGGAATATTTTCCCCTCCTTTCCCTTTAAATGCAATCATGCCAGGCTGTAATTATATCCTTTGGAGGGTCTTTCAACATACCTTCCAGGCACTTATTGGGAATTTGCATTTGTAATTGCTCTCTCTTCCTGCTGTGCTCCGTTGATTTGCAGAATAGCAATAAACAAAACATGTCTGCGAGTGCTTCCAACAGGAAATCAATGGGGAATCGTTTCTTTTAATCATCTGATACTTTGATTGGAGAGAGGCTGTTTAATTTTCCAGTGAGGGAGCTCAGCTGCACAGAGCCTCAGTAACCATGATTCAGGTTTGGTGCATGCCCAAAACACAATCTATACATCTACGGACCATTCGTCATGCTGAAGTGTCCTTGAGCAAGAGCAATGAATCTTCTGCAGCTCACTGAGTGCGAGTTCTCCTTTGGTGGCTCAGACTATGGCCAGTCACTGCAGAGTCAACACATTTAGAATCAAAGTCAGTCGAGTTAATGAGCAGGAAATACAATCAACCAAGGCATTACTGATTCAATTATTGGCTGGTCACAATTATTTCCTGAAAGATGGAAGAGGAAGGTTTTAGGCTATGCATGAAAGCACCCACAGGGTGCTGCCAAATCTTTTTCTCAAAAATAAGCAGTGGAAACTTTAAAATTCTCAAATGATGACAAAGTGGCAACTTGATTTAGGTCACTTCACGCCTAAAAGGTAGCAAGAAGATTACAAAATGTTTCTTCCTTTACTCTGTTTGGTTTGGCTTTACACTGCTCTTTGTAAGGTGATCCGAAGTTCGTCAAATGATGCAAAATATTGCTTACGCCACTTGTTTGGGCTGTAGCTGTCATCCAAACCAATGTTGCACTTTGACCAGGAAATACACAGCCAGCGCCAATATTCTTAATTTTGAAGCAGTTTGTAGATATATTTTGTGCCATAAAATTAAGGTAAAGCAGCATTTAGGCTGTTAGAAGACACTTGCATGCTGACCAAAGCCATGTGCTACCATACTGTGCACGGACTGTAGCCTTAAACCCATTTAGAAGACCAGAGGCTGGTGGTGCTGGCAATGCTGACACTGGCCGCATTCTGCTTAATAATGTCAGTGAACACCATGTTAGCTTGTGAACTGTGGTGCAAGTCAGTCATGTTCAAGCCACAGTTCATTGTTTTTTGGAGCACTTGACTTGTTTGGCCCTTGTTTGGTATGAAAGACTTTCATGCCAACTGCAAACTGAACTCTGATTCACTAAGAAGCAAACTGAACCCTTATTTTCAGGTGAACCAGAGTTCATTTGAGCATTCACACCACCACAAATCAACCAACTTTTTTTCAGTCTCTGTAGAGCAGTGCTTAGAGCGTGGTCTTGGAACCACTGTTAGATCCTGGAGGTACTGCAGGTTAGCATCCCTCTATCCAAAAGGAGGATCTATTTACAAACACGTAGCAGCAAGTCACATCTGATGGTGCTATGCTGATGTGAGGTAAACAAACTTTTTATCCCTTTAACATTTGTGGAGTTTGTGGAGTCTCTCAAACTACTGACTGACTGAGCAGAAAACCCCCTTCCTCTCATAAATTTAGGATCTGTTGATCTATTCAGATCCAGTGCTGTAAAGTAAGGACATTTCTCCTTTACTTTTCGGTTGAAAAAAAAAACACAGAAAGCTCAGTGGATGAGTAAAAAATAATCTTCACCCTGTTAATGGTAAATTATTTAATCCTATTCTGTCCCCATTCACTGTTTTCGATCACTGTTAAGTCACTTTTTCAAGAATCTAAAACTACTTTCACATCTGAGAACAACATGTTTACACAAAAATAGTTACCTCGTGGACAGTCCTTAATCCAATGAGCATTAAGAATAGGCATCAAATCCTCTGTAGGGTCACACTTGTGGCTTGAAATGGTCTCATTAACCTTTTACTGCACCAGAGGAGTAACTGTATCCTCCCCCTAGCCATTTCTGATAAAGCAAAAGGATAAGTAACAACCTATGCAATTAACAGAAATAACAGACTGACAGCTTGACACTGATATTAGGTTGTATGCAGACAACAGCATTATCTTACGCTGTAACCAAAAATGACAATAAGTAATTTTGTCTGCTTGAAGTTTCACAGTTCATGTGTTTCTGTATCTATCAAATACATGCATGCATGAACATTTTCATCCTCCGCAAGTGGCATTTTGACATATTTACTCACTAATTGTTTTGACATATTTTTTACATCTAAAATGACCTACTACCAAGGTCAAATGTCATATATTTGCTGCTAAAAACCTTTGCCTGCTTATTTACAGAGAGGTCCAGACTAATCCTTCAGCATGATGAACTGTGTTTCTCCTATAAGAAATATGCATCTGCAGTTTCAACAGCTGCATTCTTGCTCTCCAATGACAAACTAAGCATTTAATATTGTTTGTCTTAATGGCACCTCTTATTTGTCATATTTTCCAGTTATTTTTATTTGCAGCTCCCGAGGAAATAAAGGGCAGTAAATTACTTTGAGGTCCATTTCTCCCCCCAGCAGGCTGCAGCTGATGTGAGTGGAGCGAGAGGACAGGCCGGCTAACCGCTGGGTGATGTGTGGTTTATGGATGACTTATTCCAGAGCTCTCCGGGAGTCTGTGTCTAAGTGTTTCTCCTTAAGGGCTGAATTAGCCCACTGATCCACTAATCAATTTGGAAAGGGTAGGAAAAATACCACATACCACGAGGCCCATTTTTTACACTAAAATATCCAAACTCCCCACACGGGCTGGATGCACACGAGACAATAGGATTTGGCAGTAATACTGTAATACTGTATCCAGGGTATTTAAAAATAGACATAACCTCCCTTTAATTACCATCATGAATAATCTTAATGTGGGCATGCTTAGTGAATGTTTGTTTGTTCCCATGGTGATGACAGAACCCTGCAGCTGTAGATCACCTTTGACAGCCCTATGATCGATGCTAAGAGCTGAACATGCAGGTTGCATGATGGCAGCAGCTTTTTAAAAGAGCCTGCCTACATGTGGACTTCGCCTGTTCTCTATGGTGTAAGTTCAAGAAGCCTCAAACTTGTCTGTGGGCAGAAAAAAAGTCTTACAGACAGCACTTGGAGATTATTTCGACAAACAATTGATTCCGGCATGACTCAAATCAGGTCATGGCCTTCCTGTCTGGTGCAAATAAGGTTCAAAGTGGAATCAGAATCCTCTTGTGTAGACAGGCTGAGTGGAAAAGAAAGAGAAAAAAAGCCAATTTCCTTTCTCCTGCTTGACCCACTATCTCCAAAAGAACAAGAAATGAGCTGTTCTTAATCTTACCCTTTCTCCTGCTGTTGATTATTCATCACGTATAGATATATTCACATGTCAGGCTCCTGATCCCAACCCACAGCAATTACACTCAGCCACAAGACAAGTGTGAGTGCTGATCCTGACCTTTATAAATCACATCTTGTGTCATATTTAAAGTATTATGGTGTCATAATGAAATATTCAAATGCAGCTCTCCAGCTTCCAGCCAGCAGAGCAGGTAAGTCTGTAATAATGATATAACGGCCAGGGAGGAGTAAATGGGATTCTCTGGAAATGATTTAGAGTCTGCAGGACCTTTACTGTGACTGATGAGGCCAGAAGTGGGTCAGAACCACAGGTTGGTTGGCTGCACAATGGGGCTGAGGCACAAAGCTCAGGACAGGAGGGAGTATCTGTGCTTTTGCAAATATAGCCCGCCACTAATGTCTCTAATTAGCATTAGTGAGTCGGAGACAGCAGAGTGGTCTGAGTCAATCTTATTGTTTCTGAGTGTTCACATAATAAAGTCCATAATATTTTTATCCGGTTGCATTTTACAAAATCATTTGCATACTGAAGTTATTCAGTCGGAAAGCAAAAAAACAAAATTTAGCAAGCCTCCAATATGAAGCTGATGAAGCAGAACAGATGATGATCTCAATGGCTTCGTTATTGAAGAATTGGGAAATGGATGAAGTCGACGCAAAGTCAAGTTATCTCCGTACAAAAATGGTTTTGTTGTTGAGGACATTGTGATATGCTCATTGCAGATAAAGAGAAGGGTTGTCTGGATGAGCTGTCCTGACATCATGGACAATGTTGGAATAAATAAAAGCTGTAGTTCTGAAGGTGAGGGGTGTCCAAACTATAGCCTGGTGGCCGAATGCGGCATTTTTTAATTGGCCCCTTAAACAGTTGCTCGATAAAGACATTTTGATTACAGCAGCAAATACCAGCATCATGCACATTTTCTGTCATATTTACTTTGTCACAAGGTCTCATTTACGAAGTATAGTTCAAGCACCAACATTCTTGCAGTTTACTCTTGCTTTATGTCTGACAGTGAAGATAAGTCGTCATTGCCTCCCATCCCTGGTGCAGAAGATCATTCTGGTCCTCACTAGGTGTGAATCCAGTGTCAGCCCAGGGTTACGAGGGCCCCTTGATAGGTGATAACCCACCCCTAAACCCCAAAGAAATTAACTTAAATACACTCAGGGCCCTTTCTACCAAAGGTTTGCGTGCATTAAAAACATGCAAACTTGATAGCACGTGCAAATCTGAAGTACTAAGAGGGTGCATCGAGTATTGCGTCTGTTCAATAAGCAAAATAGCACGCACAGTCCATTTAACATGTTTGCCCTCATGAATATGCAGAATATATGCAGATCATCAGAACGTGCAAAAAACAAATGTTATCATTTCGCACCTTCAATATAATTAATCAAACCTGCATGTGATTTTGCGTCATGTTTTTGTGTCTGAATTTAGTATTTTTGAAAAGCAGGTGCAAAAAAGACACTGTTATAAACAGGAGGCTGTGATCATGGTGGCAAACAGGGGTCACATTAACCGAATGTTTTCCATCACTGAACGAATTTTCAGATGAAAAACAGAAAGACTTGGAGGCTGTCGGTCATTCTGAAGGACTGGAAAAAGAGGGAAGGTAAAGTAAAGTAAACCCTCTCTGATTTGCGCTCTACATCATGGAGGTCATTTAATCTATGTAAAAAAAAAAAACTCATTATCACTCCGTTTGTCAACCAGAGCTGACTGCATCGCTCTCTCCGTGCACTGACAGTGAGTTTAGAGGCTGTCAGTGTGCTGAGAGTGTGACACAGTCAGTGCGTAAAAGGCAACAGTTCCCTGCGCGGTCTGTGTGCGTAACTGTAAGACCGCTCTTCACATGAGAGGTTATTGATGGTGAAGCTGTGCAGCTATGTTAATGCTGCCACTTAGATTATGTTTGATTGCAATAAGAAAAGGAAAATTAAAGTGATGGACAGAAATATGGCATGAGTGAAAAGTGACTATCTTGTCTTTTAAAATGACACGCATCGAAAAAAAATTACCACAAGTGTTTTTGCCTCAAACTCCATGGCTTCAAACTTCATTTTTCATTTACGGCCTCTCTGCTCTCCTAAACTGTCCATAGTGACAGCCAGTAGCACAGGCAAAATCCTCCTTTAAAGAGGGCAGTCCCCACCACTTTTGCTCCTGTTATCAATTCCTCACGCAGTGATAGTTGATCACCCGCAACACGTGTAATTATTTAGTTTGCATATACAATTTTAGCACCGCTTATTTTGGATCTTGCCCTAAAAGTAGGGTGCATTGAGTGGCTCAGTCATCCATGTATTACTTTTTATGTAGCCCTCAATGTAAAAAGTTTGGACACCCCTGGTTTAGGCCATAGATACACGTGGAAAGCAGCTGCTTTGTAAAATGTGTTTCCATAGTATAACTGAGACAACTGAAACGAGGGCTGAGCACAAAGTGTTTCAGCCTAAAATGCAAGTGTCTTCTCTAATTTCAGCCTGACACATGCAGGATTTTTTAGCAAGGCACTCATCCATTCATTCATTTTAAATACCCGGCTATCCCTTTCGGGGTTGCGGGGGGCTGGAGCCTATCCCATCTATCATCCGGCGAGAGGCGGGGTACGCTCTGAACCGGTCGCCAGTTGATTGCAGGGCCACATAGAGAGACAGACAGCCATTCACACTCACACTCATACCTAAGGGCAATTTAGAGTCACCAATTAACCTAATGAGCATGTTTTTGGTCTGTGGGAGGAAGCCGGAGTGCCCGGAGAGAACCCACGCCTGCACGTGAAGAGCAAGGCACTCATGTTGTTTAAATAAAAAATGACCAAACACCTTTGTTTGCGCCCTAGGAGTGTTGATCTGTAAACAGGGAATGGTTGGGCACAAAGTTGGTGTGTTTCTAACTCGAAGATGCATATAATCTGTTCTCGCTGCAATTTTTGGCTGGCTTTGCAGCAAGAATTTGTGTTGTCAAAGTAGCAACAAAAAGATCACCATGTACTTTTAGACAGTGTGCGTCATGCTGTCAAAATAGGGCCCTGAGGGTCAATGTGAAGCCTCACATTCATTTCTTGCTTATAGTTCAACCACCCACACTGCCACAAAAACCACCCCAACACCTATGCCGCATACCCAACTGTACCTTCACAGTCTGGCAGTTTTATACCTCACAAAGCCGAAAAACCACCAGACTGTAATTCTGGTTCTGTGGTGATGATTTATTGCACAAGAAAATATCAGCACTTCCAGAAAGTAAACCATCCCTCCCTGCCACCCACATTGGTCTCCTAATCGTAGCTCTGACGCTGCAGCTGCTGATTCATGTATATATTCCTTCTAAAGAATCTGAAACTAGGGAGAGAGAGTGAAAGAATGAACAAACAAAGGAAGCTCAGGCCCTTTACAAGCTCTGATCTACCTCTGAAAATAACTCTGGTGGAGCTCAAAGCTGGAGGCAACCGGTGAGGAGAGAATACCTGGCAGCAGAGTGTTCTCAAAAAGACAAACCAATAAGTGCTTCATGCATTAAACATGAAGAGCTTGGTTTGGGAGTGCTGTCCCTGAGAGTTACGGTGTTGAAAGGAACTCATTCATATTTTAATCACACTGGAGGTTCAATTAATCATTGCACAGTTTAAGGGTGAAATTGATGAATATTCAGTTGCCAAGTGAAGCGACTTCTGACCCCAGCTACTTGCATCGGTTTTAATCATATTCCTGCATATTTTTGCTTCATTCCCCTGCTGTAATCTCCGAGGAGGAGCCACCATAGGTTGCCTCTCCTATTGTGACCAAGTGAGTCTGTTTTCATGGGATAAAAATGTTAAAAATAGAATCCTGACAGCTCTATTTTTGGTCACACTTGCACAAAAAGGCATGAAATTAGAATAAGGAAACTTGGCAGCTCCCTGCATATTCATCCTCTGCTGTGCGTGGTCGGAGGACTCTGGGGGCTCCAGCAGAGACGGATGAACTCTGGGAGACTCGCATATTCAGACAAGTGGCTCTTTAACCAGATGCCAACCATTATGTGTGCTTTATGAGTTCATTTAGATAGCTGATGGAGAATTATCCCGTAATGAAAGTGACATACGCACTGTCAGCCCTCTTTTATTTCTTTACATTACATCCATTAAGGAACTTTAAAGACCAGTTCTTGTAATCCCATATGTAGCATCATACCACTAGCAGAATTTCGAAGCTAAAGAGCAAATGCTCTCACTGCCAGGATCTATATTACAGTAAAAGTGCACACTGACACAATGGGAACAAGTATAATATGGCTTCTTTAAAACTTTGTAATGACTTCAACAACTTATAGAAATGGGAGGAAACTTGGATTCATGGGGGCGATTTTGCTCATGTTTACTAATGAATGACCTCTTATGACCCACTTCCAGTACCTCTGGGGCCCTCTGGGAGGCTTGAGCCCACACGTTGAAAAGCACTGGAATAGAGTCCTGCTGCGAAAATAAGTGAGACAAGCAGCAGAGGTGGGTGGAGCTGTCAGCCCATCTCGTTTTTAAAATGACTCAAAAATGTGTCCGTCCTCTTGAAAACACTGAAAACACTAGAGTATACATGCCAGACCTGTAAGCCTGTGTTTCCGTGTCCTCTTGTTGCTCATGGTGGTGGAAGAATAGCAGTAAAATATGGCAAGCCCTTGTAACACTTAAGTATTATCCGTAATAGCAATTGTAGATATCAGTAATTGTTTTTTCACGTTAGAATTCCAAGCCGACATATCCACAATAATAGTAATTTTCACCCGCAACTATTCTAATTAAAGATATCTACTATTTATTTTTCACTAGTGGAAATGGTAATTGTAGATATCTGCAACTAAATTACATTTAGTAAACATATGCCATTGCTTTCCATTCAAATTGAATTACAGATATCTGTAATTCAATTTGAACATTTTTCTAATTCAAAATCCACATATCCATAATGACATTTTGACATGTCGCAATTCTAATTCATGATATCTACAACTCAATTCTGGACAATTTTAACAACAATTTTATTCTTACTAGTGACAAGTTCATGGATGATATCAATAATTGTACGAACATTACAAATTTAAATTAATTCTAGATATCTAAAATGCAATTCTTACTTATTACCTATTAATTAAATTACACCATTGATATCTTGACCTGGAATTTTTACATGCATGAATGTAATTACAGATATCTGAAATACAATTTCAGCTAGGCTATTTGTAATTACATTCTTACGTGTAACAATTATATTAGAGATATCTGCAGTTTTCTTTTTAACTAGTCAAAACTGAATTGTTGATATCTGAAATGGGTAATTACATTTCCACTGGTGACAATCCCTTTTCAACATGTGAAATTCAATTGTAGATATCTGTAAGAATTATTCTAACTAGTAAGAAAGTAATTAGTGATATCTGTAATTGAATTAAATATATCTGGAAATAAGTTTCTACCTGTCAAACTGACATTTTGACATGTACAAATATATTTGTAACATGTAAAAATGTTTTTACAGATATCTTGATTTAGTATTTCAACATGTCAAAATTAAATTTTGACATGTTGAAATGTAATTTCCACAAGTAAAAACTAAATTTCCACATGTCAGCCAGATTGTTAAAGGGTAGAAGCCATTATAAGCTCAGTAGCTACCGCAGCAACACTCCATTCCGCCTTGGTTTCAGTTGTTGTGAGGGTTCGCAGATGTGGTTTAAGACAGAGGGGGAGCAGTTACATCATAGTTTCTGAAAATCTGTATTCATTGTTCACACAGAAAAGCAAGGGCGGCATTTTCATATTCACCCACTGGGTAATCCTTTCTCAAAAATGTGCATTTTTAGGCCCCTGAAGTGCCTGATCTGTGTGGAAAAAAATACTGTATGCTTGAAAACTTGTGGGGATATGCCTGAATTCATCTCCATGTGGAGGCCCCTAAGTGCCCTATTTTGTTATTGTTTTGGTTAAAACCCTCCTGGTAGCAGGATTTGCATACTGTGAAATAAAGGATCATTTTTATGATAAAAACTATTTGGAAAAATCACAAAATCACAACCGCATCACAATGTCTGCTTTTCTCATAGGATGTGGGTATGTTGGCTTCTTCAGTTGAGGACGATGTTGAGTTTTATGTCTGAAAGTCAAGAAGCTGGGATGAGGGTCGGGACCTTCAAGGGTCTCTGCTGGATTGCCCTCTTCAGGTGGGAAGTGAGTCCACTTTATAGCCCAAACTCTCACCAAAACATTTAAGAAGTGGAGAAAAAAATGTCCTTTCTATGGAGAAATGCTTTCAGTGTTTTGTTTCTCGTGTAATATAGAAATGCAGTCCAGATCTGACAAAACTGCTACTAAAGCTGTTAGCATCAATGCTAATCTCTGTACGAGCAGCTATTTTCTGCTGTTGTCTCACACCTCTTCCTGCTTCTAAATTAGACCATGACGCTAGGCACAGGGATTGGACCTTGACAAGATGGGTCTTTCTGTGACAAACTCTGAATCATGCAGATCCAACTGCTGCACAAGGTGAGGTTTTGGGGAAGAGACCCCAAGGCAGAGCTAGAACCCACCAGACAGGTTTTATATCCTGTCTGGACATGGTGACACTTCGGGCTCTAATTTCGTGGCACAGCGCAGGGGGCGCAAGCCTGGCGCACCCCGCGCAGTGTTAATTTCGTCCGGCGCACCGCCGTGCGCTGCCAATTTGACAATTTGGTAGACCGTCTGCGCAGAGATGGTTGTGACGGCGCACCAAGGGGAGGTGATGGCGCACCAGAGGGAGGTGTCGGCAGATTCATGTTGGCACAGTGACAATTTCGTGCCAAAAACAGTGCAGAAAGTGCGCTGAAAGCTCGCCAGCTGCAACCTGGTCTAACCTCGGCGCAGGGCGAAGCACAACCTGCGCAGCTGTAATTTGGTGACAAGCGCACATGTGCACACGCCTCAGAGGCAGGTTTCCAAAGTGTCAGGCACATTTTAATGCAAAAAATAATCACAGCAATCACTATTTAATGTAACCGTCTGAACCAGCATATACATTTGTATCTATATTAACTGTCCAGTCACATCTGATGTCGGATTAAAGCCGTTTGTCATAATGGAAACTTAACCTGACGGCAGCTGGAAGTTTGATGCACATCTTACAAGTCAACAATAAACAGCCTTAAAATCTGATACTGAGTATATATCTGGTTTCTCTCATTAAATTAAAAGAAAAAAAGGGGAAAAAAGACGAAGAAAAAGGAGAGAAAGTAAATGTATGTCACTCAGGATTTACCTGTTATTTCCCATATTCCTCTATTTTAGTCTTTATTTTTAACGTGCTCTAAAAAGATGGAGAGCATTATTGCAAGGAGGATGAGGAGGAGACACCGGGAGAGTATACAGTTTATCACTAAAGGCTCTGCTATTTGGCGATGACAAACCAGGAGTGCAGGTGGATCACAAGCATTATGAATGGATAAGCCAGCTGTGGTGTAACTGTCTCTTATTTTTTTTACTCCTATTAATGACAAAGGAACAGATTACATCTGTCCCGGGAGCTGGCCCACACGGTGACGCGCCCCGCTGTCCATTCTCCTGCTGAAGGGACAGCGTCTCCACTGCTGGGTCTTTCCAGCACACTGTTTCCGCGGTGGCGGGGATAATTCAGACCAATCAGACGCTGCGCCTCAGCTGCAGCGCATTTAAAGGCGAGGAGAGGCGCTCATTTGATTGGTGAAGACAGCGATCGGCTGTGTTAATCCCACTCACGTCTATTCTCCTCCTATTCTGACATTTGCGCGGAGAGGCAGAGACATGCGCGTGGACGCGAGACCTGTGCGCCCCTGTGCGCCATGAGTGCGCCTCTCTTGGCACTGCAGGAAACTTGCAAAGTGCGCAGGTCACACCCAGTCCGCGCTGCGAAGGCCGGCGCAGGCAGGTGCGCCTGCGCTTGCGCCTGGTCTACGAAATTAGAGCCCTTCAAGTTCCCCCAGGAGAAGCTGGGAAGTGTCCTGGATAAGCAGAAGAGAATAGAAATTAAAATGTTCATTAAAGGGAAGCTAGACTTTGCAAAACTACATAATCTTGACCACCATAGCCCCAGAGGACCCAATTTGGGGTCTCTAGGGGCTCAAGATAAAAGCTCTTCGACACAACAACACAAAGCAGTAAAAATATTTATTTTAAATGATTAAAACTGGCTTTTATTTGACAAATACATGTATTTTTGACCTCTAACTCAATATGCACTGTTTCCAAAATCCTTGCCTGACCATATTGTTCTTAAACATCTCTATTTTTGCTCTGCATCGCATTATAACAATAATCCTTTGCAGGGATGATGTAAAGATTTTTATTATTCTTTTTTAGATTTTTACAGCAACTCCAGTATCAATATCTAAGAGATATTTACAATAAAAAATGTTTTTGTTTCAAGCGTGGATAAACTTTTTAAATAATTCTGACTTCTATCTTCATTTACTCTGTCACCATAATACATGTAATGATAATTACAAATCTTGACAAATCTCTCATGTGTTCCTTTCATTAAGACACCAGCAAAGTTTAAATAGACCTTGTGGTTGCAGAGATACACTCTTTTTTCTTTATGAGTATGTCATTAATGAGCAGAAGTCTAATGCTGCATTTACACCTCAAGCGACCCAGCTACCAAAATCACGTTGCCCACTGACGTATCGTCGCGCGTCCATAAATACCTCATTTTGGTCACCTTTGCCGTCGGCCGTCGCTCGGTGATGTCACGTCCGCTCGAGTTTCACAGCGATCATATCATGTATCATATGATAGGATGCATAAGCGGACATTATTCCAGCTGTATCCTTTTCATTCACTTATCAAACACAAAACACTGCAGCTGATGCCCTGCAGCAGCATTATCTGGGAGTTTACCGCGGTCCGTATAGGCGGAAATAATGTCCTCACTGACTAATGTTTCCCACACGGACATAAATTGTTCCCCTGTAGTCCTGATGAAAAACTGTCTGTCACAGGTACCGTCACACATGCACACACCGCTGACTGGCTGTTTCCGCACCCACACATGACATCACCTGAAAAGATCAACTTTTTTTTACTTTCACATCGCGCGACAAGCTGTGTGGTAGTGTGAAAAGCTACTGTCACATCGTGGGAGGGTTAGCCCCACCCCATCGTGGCTGTACATTGACTTTGCATGGAGAGTGATCGCCGAGGTAGTACAAGTAGCGTGCGGTGTGAATGCACCTTTAAAAAGGGGGCTGTGGCTGAACAGGATTTTATTTTTTTTTGCAGCCACAGTTGAAGATCCAGAGCATAAATAAAGTTACCTATGGAGAAAGAATTTCTGTAAAAAGCGGATCGGAGCTCTGTGTCTCCAGTCACTCTGTGTTTTTAGGGCTTCAGACAGGATCTGTCCGTCTCAATGCAAGTGCTGCTCACGGAGGATATGCTCATAAGGCTGCACTTTAAACATGACTTTGCAGAAAACATTTCAGAGCCCAGTGCTGTTCCTCAGTGAGCAGAACTCCTGCATCGAGATCAGAAAATTTTTGAGTGTACAGACAGACGGCCGCTGGTAAGTGACCCATAACAGACAAGTTCTCCACTGTCTGTCCGTGAGAACATCGAGAGCAGAGACAAGTTATCAAAATGTTCTGAGACGGAGAAGTTTTAGGTTTACTTAGCAGAAAAACAGGTACTTTTGTTTTATCAGTTTTATGAATCACTGTGGAAGAATCTCTGAGTCGTACTGACATAAATGGTCAGAGTGACATGAAAGAAACTCTGTGGAGCATGGAGACCTGAAAGCTGAGAGCAGGAGGACTTCAGAGAAAGAACGAGACAACAGATGTACGGTCATCATTCATAACACTGATGTAACACTAACTGCAGCTCTGATGGACTTCTGTGCTCATTTATTCATGTGAATGTGTTGTTTTTTTAACAACACAACTGTTTCTGACTGATTTGTATTAATGCTGCAGTCATTTTTAATCTGAACAGTCTCAAAACATGAAACTCACTTTCACTTTATCTGATTTGATCTGATTTAACTTTCATTTAAAATTTTACAGACCCTGTGTAAAATACAAATGTTGCTATTTTAAGCTTCTTTAATTTAGCTGAACCTTTGTCTCATCTTCAGTCTTTGGGGGATCACAACGGAGCTTTTGTTGTGTCTTTGATAGGTCTGCTGGCCCACCAATCACATTATCACTTTTACTGGGTTCCTATTAGACAAGCTCCTGTTAGTCTAAGTCGTCATTCATAGTGATAAAATTGTGATCTCCAAGCACTAGAGCCAGTCCATTTGACATTTGGATCAAGCTTTAGATTAAACATCACATTTCTGGTTGGAGGCAAAAGTTGTGGCTAAGGGCTGATAGGACTTTCATGCTGAAGACAGCTCAATGGGATGAACCAAGTCTTGCTGATGTCATGGCAGGTTTGGGTTTAGTTAGTTTTGCTTTGGGTTTAGCTAAAGTGGCAGCCATTTTGTGTACCCCCTTAGTCTGCATTCATTTCTACAAACTATGGTAGGATTTAAGAATGGTAGGTCTGGACCAAGCTGTTTTACTTTGTTCCAGCTTGTCCATAGAAGGAGAAAGAGGCAACAAAGGGCATAAAAGGGCATGATAATGGCTCTTTAAAAGGGCATATGGGAGTTAATTTGGCTGTTAAAATTAATTTAGTGTATATTCTAGGTGTAACCCTGCCAAAAAAGACTCTTTCAGCTCTTTGATATATCATTAATAACTAAAAAGAGCATGAACTGTCGTCAAAATGGACATCAGCAAACATCTGTTCTTAGTAAAAGATTACCAAAGGGAAAAAGTATAAAAAATAAAAATGCTAGACCCACAAGAATAGACAGATAAACCAGTTAACTTCAAATGTTGGCAGATAAAGGCAGAACAGGGGAGCAGGTGTTTTTTTTTTTTATTTTACCCTCAGTCTTATTGGCTTGTAAATGACGAGCTAAATGTCCAGTCATATGCCAGTGCTTCTCCAGCTAAATGGACGGACATTGATATCCCCTGTTATGGATGAAAAAGTGCCGGATTAATCTGCTTACACGCGCTATCGCCCTGCTCTGATTAACCAGGAATTAAATATGCACTGGGCTGTGAGGTCCGGCACATGAACATTTTAGTGGGTCTCTTTTTTAGAGGAACCACTGAGCACCTCCAGACAGCAATTTAGCGCTTTAGCTCCCCCGGCCTCACTTGGTGGTAAATTATGGAGCTGAGCTGCTAAGCGCTGAGACATTAACAGGGGATCCTCAGAGAGACTCGATGGCTGCCAGAGAGCCTGAAAAGGCTCTATAGATGCCATATAGATGGATGGAGAGGATCTTAGACCTGGACAGGAGGACAGAAGAAGAGGAGCATAAAGACAGGAACTCTACAGGGTGGCACGCTCAGGCCCAAGTTTCTGTTTTAGTCCAAGCTCTATCAGAAGTAGTTAAGTACGATTAGAAGCTTGGACAAGAGAGGCAGGGCTGATTTAAACCAAAAATGCCTCTAGACTCAGGAGCAAAGCCAGCCATGCTCACGTTTCTCTTAGAAAACCAATTGTTTGACACTTTGTAAAGTTTGTGAGTTACCAGTTTTGTTGCTTTTGAACACACTACACACATGTCAAAAAAGTCACATTAGTTTTGTGTGCTAATTTTTTTTGTAATTATTGTTCTTTTGATTTAATAGGTTGTTGTTTTCTTTGTTTGACCTAATTATTCTAGCTAAGAGTCTCTTTTTTGAATCACAGCTCTCATTCAGTATAGTTGCCTTGTTTTATTGTTAGTCACTAATTTTCCTTTTGTTAATGAATAACTGCATTTAACAACTTAAAATCTTGGTTTTTCTGTTACTTCCCTTCAATAAATCAAACTTTATTTATAAAGCGCTTTTCATACAATGAATGCAACTCAAAGTGCTTTACATAGAAAAAAATTAAAAACATTCCCTTAAACCCACCTTCCCACCCCTGTTTTACATAAACTACCCACACGCATGGACATAGGGCTTCACTCATGGACGCACTCACTAACAGATACACACACACACACACTCACCCACACACACCCCCACACATACACACATACAGACTAAAATAGTGCAAGAAACTAAGAGCAAGAAAAGGCTGAGTACAGACAAACCAGGTGAGAAAGTGTCATCAGAGGAGCCGTCTGTAACAGGAGCTGAGAGTCGACCAAAGCCACAGGACACCAACGCAGAACCCAGAGGAGAGATGATGGACCTCAAAACTCCTCCAGGAGCCTATGAGACAGAGTCCTGCAGCCATAGCCAACCACAGCTCCTGGTGCAGAGGGCTCCCACAGAGGAAACACTGGAGATCCTAAAGATAAAGAATAAAATAAGTAAAAACTAAGATATCAATAAAAATAAGAACCAGACCATAAAATAGTACTATTAAAACATTAAGATAAGAAATGAGTAAAATCCATGTATAAAAACAAAGTGGGAACTTAAAGGAAAAGTTTGGTTCCTACAGCTTTCACATTGTTTATAGAATGAAGTAGAACAATATACTCACCCAGAAGGCTTTCCTGATCCAAACAGTGCTTCGGGAGATATTTAGATCCAAAATCGAGCGGCGGACATCCATATAATGGTAGCACATGGGGCAAACAGCGCCGCTCCTAAAACTGCATTAATCGTCCAAAAACTCATTAGTTTCACCAATATTCCATCATGGTCCACTCTGGCTTCTCCTCCATTACAGTCTGTGTCGCCCCAGACATGTTTTTGTAACTGTGCCGACCTCTGAACTAAAGAAGAAGAATGTATGCCTCCAGGCATGCGCAGTACTCTCTGGAGCGCTGCCTCTGCATCCTCCTTTCGATGAGCTCCTCATCTGTATACACTGGCTCGAAACTGTAAGGACACCCATCATATTCAAAGTTCTCCTCCACAACATCTTCATCCGATAGATATTCGTCCATTTTGCACAAAACTGGAAGAAGAAAGTCATTGTGTAGCCGACTGTCTTCCGCTGAAACAATGAGCCGCACTGTACAAGCGCTCTTCTTCTTCAGTTCAGAGGTCAGCACAGTCACACAACATGTCTGGAGTGACACAGACTGTAATGGAGGAGTAGCGTGAGCGGACCATGATGAAATATTGGTGAAACTAATGAGTTTTTGGACGATTAATGCAGTTTTAGGAGCGGCGCTGTATGCCCCATGAGCTACCATTATACAGATGTCCGCCGCTCGATTTTGGATCTAAATATCTCCCGAAGCACTGTTTGGATCTGGAAAGCCTTCTGGATGAGTATATTGTTCTACTTCATTCTATAAACAATGTGAAAGCAGTAGGAACCAAACTTTTCCTTTAATATAAATAAATGTAATAAATAAAATCTTAAATAAAAGCTAAGCTAAAAAGGTGTGTCTTGAGCCTGCTCTTAAAAACATGAACGTTCTCTATGGCCCTGAGGTCCTCAAGCAGGCTGTTCCATAGTCGAGGGCCTTTCCCCCAATGAGCTGGTCGCAACACTGCCTAAAACCGCTTATGCCTGCAAGTATTAAGTACTACCATTGTTTAGTCAGCAGTTTAGGTACACTGACTCAGGGTGGCAGTTCAGAGCCTAAACTATAGGGCCCATTTAAACAAAAATGGATGAGTTTTCATTGCGTTTTCACCTTCTGTTTACACAAGAAGGGTGTCCAGTGTGCCCATGTCAGCTAACTTTTGAAAACAGGGTTCCGAGTGTGCAGTTTTGGAAACATTTTTGTTGTAATCTCCGTGTATACAGAAATCAGTGTTGTCAGGTAGGATGGGGGCGTGTGGTGCATGTGTAGTATTCTTTCACATAAAGGTAGCGCGGACACCGAGGAAAAACAACAGCTGCTATGGCCAACTACTGAATAATATGTGTTTTGCTAACTGTGCTTGGTTTGTTATCACTTCCCCAACAAAATGTGGATTTGCGGCATCAGTACTCTGATCAGCAGAGACACATTTGTTATATTAGCCAGGTACACTACTACAAACTTACATCGGCAACTACAGGCCTGGCATGCACGCTACAACATTTTCAGTCAGTGATTGTCACATATCCATGTGAACGCATATCATTATCACACCATTGGAGCGCTTCTGTAAAAGCAAAGGGAAAACCTTTCCATATCTGATGACAGCATTGTTGTGTAAACAGGCCCTTGGACAGAAAGCAGAGTTGTTGAAAACATGCTGAGCACCAAGTAGGACTGAGCAAGTGCGATAGCAACATATGTTGCAGACTGGCTGGGCATGGGGTTTGTGTGCATAGCAGAGAGTACTCCCAAAATGCAAATCAAAAAGTATATGAATCTAAAATAAACTCCATCCTCATCTTTACTTGATGCTTTGCTCCATTGTCGACATTCTTCTCATTTCACTGGACATGAATCATGCACAGCAGAAATGTCAGATTTTAAATTAATCTTCCACTGACACCACTTAAAGAGTACTCAGGTCTGTTTTATTCCACTCCTCTGTGACCTGGGTGAGAATTTAAAAGGAAAGTTCCTCTTCATGCATCTCCTCTGTTATAGTGCTTGGATTTGAATAACCTGTGGGACAAAAAAAAATCTGAACTGGAACACTCTGACTTTAGTAAACTGAGCCTGAGAGAGTGCGAGCAGCTGAACTTTTTCTTTTTTTCCTGAAAAATAAATAAAAGAAGCAGCTCGTCTGAGATGAAGTTGTTCTGTTTGGGAGAAAATCTGCCGCCCCTGGACACCTCAGTGCATCCGCTCCAATTCCTGCACTAAACACTCGTGGCGTAGGTACACATGTGTGAGAGTGGGTTAGTGTTTTTGTGTCTGTTTGTGTTAGCATCCATGTGTTTGTTTTTCACACACTTGTGGGCATGTGTGTGTGTTTGTGTAGGTGATGGAGAGTCCACTCCAGCAGGAAGGCAGAGGGAAATGCATCACTCTAAATAACCGTGCTTAGAGTTGGCAGCCAGCGAAGGCAGGGTTGCCGAGCCTTTGGGGGATTGTAGGCGGACAAATGCATCACATGCTTTCTCACCAGAATCCGCGGACAGAAACCTTTTGCTCATATAAAGACGATAATGAATCAGAGCTAAGATGGATGTGGTAAGAGCCTCTCCCTCCTCACCCCGCTCTCCGGTCCGGCAGGTGGTCTGCAGCCTGAGCTGTGTTTGTGTCCCGGCCCTGACTGGAGCCTGAGTCACCGCACTTAACACAAAGACCAGGACATATGAAGCCAGGGCATGTTAATGCAGGCACACGCTAAGTAGGGATGGGCAGTATGGACTGAAAATCTTGGGAAATTCATGTTTAGCTTTCAGTGGACAAGCACCAGCTTGTGATGCCGTACAACCCCTCTAGAACATTACGCTCCCAAAATGCTGGCCTGCTAGTGGTACCATCAATCTCCAGAAGTAGTATGGGAGGCAGAGCCTACAGTTACCAGGCTCCTTGTCTCTGGAACCATTTACCGACCACAGTTCGGGAGGCAGCTCTAGCTTTAAGGTTAGACTAAAAACATTCCTCTTTGATAAAGCTTTCAGTTAGGGACCAGGTCATAGTCCATAAATTAGTCCATAAATTAGACTCATAGTTAAGATGCAATAGGCCAAGACTGCCAGGGGTGATCTGACACATTGGGCTCTATCTCTCTCTCACACTCTCTCTCCATATCTGCCTTTGCCCCTTTTGTTTGCTCCTGTACTCGTCTCTGGCTCTGGTCTTGTAGGTGGCCTGGGATCCTTGTTGGAGACTTCCTGCTGCTGTGGAGTCACGAAGCCTCAATAACTACAATTACAGACATGACATATATTTGGCCATTTCATTAGGAACATTCCATTCCCATTATCATTTTTGCTGTTAATGTAGATATTAGCACGATCTCTCAATCCATGGTTGACACATCTATAGTAACATTTTTTATCACCACATAGTCATGGGATCCCTCTTGAAAATGGGATGTCACATCTCAAGAGGCCTTTAATACATTTATACTTAACGGAGACAAATATGGTAGGGATGTTCTTGTGGTCTGGGTATCCATGAGTTCGTCACTACCATAAATTCTTATTTTCAGTAAGAATATCATTGATTATACTTCTATAAAATGATCACCACAACCATTCAGACATGAGGACCCTCCTGAAAATGAGATGTAGCATCTCAAGAGGCTAGCCTCTAATAAACCAGACGACAGGTCTGTGGCTCATGAATCTGTCACTAGCTTTAGTTCTTACTTTAGTCCACTTGTCTCCTCTTACCTCCCTTCCTTCGCCCTCACACCCAACACAGCATCGTGTGGATTTGCTGTTCATCATGAGACTGGGATCCACATTCAAGATTTCCTGCTGCTCAACAGAAGGTTTTTTCTTGAGCCATGATGGAGGGATTCATGATTGGCTATAAGGATTCATGTTGGGTGTTGGATTTATACATTTGTGTATTTATATATATATACAGTATGTATATGTGTGTTTTATATATGTATACATGTATCTATGCATAAATGTGTATCCATAAAATGAAGCACTGTATGCTCTACTGTAAAAGTGTCTTGAGATAACACTTGTTATGAATTGGCGCTATTCAAATAAAGATTGATTGATTAATTGATGTTTAGGTGATAATCTTTATCTGGTTTGCTTGGGACTCAAGATGGAAATTAGCATTGTGCTGTTTCAAGCATATAGTTTTTTTTTCTTTTTAAGTGTTTTGGTCACTGCACTGCTATCTTTGAGGGGACAAGTCCTGAGGTTTTTTGGGAGGTCCCAAATCAGACTGAGACGAAGTATAAGGTGCACAAACAAGAATTTGAGGTCACAGTCTAGGAAGTGGGAATGAACACCAACAGTGGTGGGAGCTTTTGGCGGGTGACTTGGCTACAGGACACACTGCAATAGAGAAGGAGAGACAAAGGTAAGTAGGTTTCACAAAGACATAAGTTCAAGCACAAGAAATCTACCAACATAGTTTCTAGTTCTTGATGGCCGACAATACCACGTGAACGAGTGGGAATGATCTGGCACCAACCCCAGCAGGATTGTCATAGTCCTGATAAAATGTGCTTTGGTCGTGGTGCATGCGCTATTTAATCTGAATCAGCGTTGTATAGTCGTGGACAAACGCCGGGGAACAGGGAAGGGTCCTAACTGTTTTGAACTGTTCAAAACTGTTGTGGAGAATCGCTGCTTTAAGTTAAGTAGGATGAACAGCCCTGAAGCGCTGTAGATGCGTTACTGATGGTCTCTTTATGGGGTGTGGTGGGGGGAGGGACAGTCATATCTTTCCATTTGGCAAACCAGTCTTGCACAGTCGTACAATTGTGCACAATCACCATGAGAAACGGGAATGTGTGCAGGAGCAGGAGAAAAAGTCACGGTCAGCAGAAGTGTCACAGCCATCATGAATATATCTGGAAATGTCATTTCCTCAGTTGGGGTGCAACCTTTTTCATCATCATATGACTTGCACTGATCATGTGACTAGGCCAAATCCTTTAAGGAAATAGCATGGCAGCCATTTTGTACCTGCTTTTATGAAAGATTTAACAGCTAAAACATGCACCCATCATCCAAACGACTTCTCCCTTCTGCAGCCATGAGGGGCTGGATCCTATCCCAACTGGAATTGGGTTCATGGTACACTCATATCTAAGGGCAATTTAGAGTCACTAAGTGGCCAAATGAGCAAGTTTTTGGTCTGTGGGGGGAAGCCAGAGTGCTGAAGAGAGCCCATGTACTCACGGGGAGAACATTGACCAACATGGGGATCAAACCAGCAACCTTTTTAATGTGATGATTTTAACGCTGATGAAAAAAAGGCATTTCACCTTAAAGTGCCTCAGACCTTCTCTGAACAATCCATGGCTATATTAATCTTTGATTCCTGCAAATAATGTAAATAAAGCAAAACAATCAAGTTGATACTTAAATGTGAAGTCTAAATTCTTCAATCTGAATATTCTGAGACCTGTCATCAGCTTTTACTGCCAACAATCTTTAACTGAGCAGCAGACCTGACATGTTTAACTGATATCATTCAGAATATTGTCTCAGACTTGATCGTGTTAAAAAAATCAAGCAATATGCCTTCAAACTCTGCACACTGCCCACCCCTAACACGAACATACACACGCACACACCAGCACTCTGGTTTACATCAGGAACATCAGTGCCTCTGAGCTCAGCTGCTCCCACAGGAGAGGTGGATTCTGGGAGCTGCGTCTCTTCTGCAGCGCCTGGTTTTCAGGAACAGAAGGATGAATAAACAGAAAATCAATGGAGTGAAGACGCAGGGGGCTATTTCCCCAATTATGGTGAACGCTGCTCCTATAGTCAGCAGTGCCGATCAGCTCTGCGCACATCAAGCTGACATTCAGCACACAGCCTTTCATGCTGCCAGGTGGGGGCTTGGGAGCACTATGAGGGGTCTAAAGATAGAACTGAGCCCCTTGGAAACCAGTATGGAAAAATATCAGTGCAGTTATTGACCCATTTAACGCAAAAATATGTCAATATTAAGGAAATAACCTTAAAAAGATGTGGTGCTGTCCATGCAGCGATTAGTGTATTATTGACTAATGGCTCAGGTGTATCACACTGTATAATCCAGGATATAAAGCAAGCTTCAAACCCTGTTTTCTAGTCTATAAAGGGGGCTGTGTCGAGTTCGAAGGCATGCTGCACCGATGTTACTAAAAGGTGTAGCAACTACTATGACCCACAGCAGGTAAACAGTGAATCTGAAATGTTTGTGCTCAGCAACCAGCAGCAAAGTCAGAATGTAATCTCAAATTTTTGATTCAACATATATTCATGGTTCAGCGTGACTTTTTTGACCACCACTTTGTCTCAGGAGCTTCTTTTTAATGTGACATTCTCAGGGTGATTCATGATGTTTCTAATTTAACTGAATTACCCAGGGGGCACTGCATGACACTCACCTGTGCTGCCAAACACAGGACACAGACAAAGAGTGACGTCTGCTACTGCTGAGGACATGCTCAAAGCTCAAATGAGGCTCTCACACTGACAAATTATAGTTATTTATATTTATTCATTAATTTAGCTGGAATTGCTGCATCATAAAATGCTATTTCTGGGAGCTGTCTTTTTTAATATGCATAAGAACTTTATTTTCTTTCTTCAGGCATGCGTTCTTTAACATGCAAAGAAAGGACATTTAACCAATGAGCACTTGAGATAAAAGCAGGGGCCCTAATCTTGTGGGCCCTGCAGAGTCACATTCTGTGCACAGCATGTCATCCTATTAGCAACAGGTTTCTAAAGTAGATCAGCACTCAACATCATGATGCAAAATCTTGTGAGGCTCCCAGAATTGAATCCAGCTTGTTCTCTGTCATTTAAGCCTTGTTGTAGCCGAGCTAAAGTTTAGTTATTTTTAAAACAAAGTAGATCTTTCGACAAGTTTTTCAGTTAAGGTTTTCAGTTTGTCACCGAGGCACCATTTGTTTAAACAGCCGTATCAGAAAACGAGGGTCTTCTACACAACTTAACAACTTGATAAGACTTAAATATCTAAAATACTGTGGGTGGTAAAATAAATAGATGAGAGGCTGGTAGATTTTTCAACCCACCATTCACAGTGGCAGATGAAAAGTTAATTTCCAAAGCTAAAGCAAAATCTGGTTGCAACTTATTCCAGTTTAAGTTATTTTTGTATTTACCAAGATTAAATATGAAGCAAATATATTAAATGTTGCAAACACTGTTAGTCATCTATACTGTTGGTGTTCTAAGTTGGAGGAGTCTGGAAGTGTGCTTTGTCTCTTTTCTCTTGGACTGGATCACTTAGACTGTCTTCCTCGGCTCTAAAGCACCATATCTGAGGAGACTGTCTCTAAATCTTCTCTGACAAACAACGTTTCCTGAGATTCAATTGACTGAGTAATAAAAAAAAAAGGAGCAGACACCTTTTTGCAGCGTTTTTTTTTTTCAACTCAGAGGAAACTTTCCTTGCGAGCAAACTTTGAAATTCAAATGTTCCACATTGGCTGTGCAAGAGCACAGTACCAGTAAAATCTCAAAGCGCAGACAGAGACCAGACAGCGTGGCATCCTGCTCCCTTCAAATGCCGCCAAAATAATTGAGGAGTCTCTCTGAGGACAGATCATCAAGTTTATTTCTTATTATTATCTGCAAACTGAGCCAGCATTAAAGCGGCCAGAACACACTCCCATCTGAAGGGCAAACTGCGGTTCAAAACCCCACAGATACCACACACACTGGCTTAAAATGGTCCTGCAGCATGTCTTTTCAGCTCTTCACAGCCAGGCATGAATTCCTGGCTTGGTTTCAGGTGGAGTGCACTGCAAACTGGGCTCATTTCTGTGTGTAAAGCTGACGCTCCTTTCTCCTCAAGTGCTCTTGGGCAGAGCAGCATGTGTTTTCGACAGCGCCTTCATGGCTGTTTAAAAGAGTCGCTGAGGACGCCCATCAAGGCTAAAGTACGTGTAATGAAGGCTATTTCCTCAGGCTGAAATTGCATTGCTTTGTGCTGTAGTGGCCTTGCGGAACAATGAAGTCATCCACTGAACATTTTACTTTGTGAAGAATTTCCTCTCTGAATATGATCTCCTTTCTTACAGTAGCAGGGATCATCCTGCAGCTTCTGCGACATTTAATTTAAATCCAAAATGAACAATGTGACTAATAAGCTTCATTCCACTTGTCACACTGAGACACAGATATGAGAATGACACTAAATACAGCTCATATTTCTATAATAACCGTGTCAGGGCTGTCTAATGTCAGTGACAGCTACACAAAAGCTCACTAATGCAGTGCAGAGCTGCATTTATATTAAATAACCTAAGATCACAGTTAAGAAGTATTCAGCGCATGTCTAGGACTTTATCTAACTGGAGCTGACACATAAAGAGTTCATCTAATCGTGCAGAAAGTTCAGTCTAATTTGAGCATGTTCCTCCCTAAAATCCACCTCTAAATGTCTTCCATATTCATGTTCCCACACTCGTATCATGTGAAATGACTATTTTTTAAAATCCTTTGTTCTATCAGCTCTGAGGTATTTCATCCCCAAGGTTAAGCAGGAGTTGGTGGTGCAGCAGCAAGAGCACATGCCTCACAGCAAGAAGGCTGCTGGTGCGAATCCTGTCGGTCATGTGCATTCATGGGTTCTCTTCAGGCACTCTCGCTTCCTCCCACAGTAGTCCCACTGGTTGTCTGTCTCTCAGCATCCAGTTCAGGGTGTACGCTGCCTCCTTCACTTGCATCTTTTACTTGCATCTTCATACTCCCACCAGAAATGCATGGGGCAGAGGAGAAATTTTTAAAAGACATGAGACATTCTCTGATTTGAAGTAAAATATAAAGGTGAAGTAAAGATTTTATATACTGTGTTTGCATATAGTGCAACCTCATTGTTTTTTTTTTTACTTTATTTTTTAAGTACAGAGTTTTAATATATTAATGAGAACATAACGTATAAACTAGACTACAGAACATTCAGGTCACAGAGGGAGATAAAGTGTGTTTTATCAAACACAAACAATAATATTGCTCTGTGTAGCATAGGGTTACAGATATGCATGAGTGTGGGAAGGATAAATAATTACATGAACGAAGGAGAAGTGTGAATGTGTGTGCCTGTGCGTGTGTTTGGAGCCGGCCAGGCCTGAGAGGGAGTCTCTCAAATGAAAGGCCGTCCAATCTACGGAGGAAATGGGGAAGTTGTCAGGACCATAAGGCACAAATATGGTATAGTAGTAAAGCTGAAGGGTTTGTGGGGAATGATATTGAACAGGAAGTTCCAGATGCCAGAGTGACTTACTGCAGTCTTAAAGGATAACTTCGGTTCCTGCAGCTTTTACATTGTTTATAGAATGAAGTAGAACAATATACTCACCCAGAAGGCTTTCCTGATGCAAACGGTGCTTCGGGAGATATTTAGATCCAAAATCGAACAGCGGACACCGATATAATGGTAGCCTGTAGGGCATGGATTGCCGCTCCTAAAAACTGCATTAGTCGTCCAAAAACTCATGTTTTTCACCAATATTCCATCATGATTCGCGCCGAATGGACGGCCATTGCAGCCTGTGTCTCTCCACACAGCGCTGTGTGGCTGAACCAACGAGTTTGTTTACATGCTCTTCGCGCATGCGCAGTGCGGCTCATTGTTTCAGGGCAGCTACAAATCGACTTTCTTCTTCCAGTTTTGTGCAAAATGGACGAATATCTATGGGATGAAGATGTTGTGGAGGAGGACTTTGAATATGATGGACGTCCTTACAGTTTGGAGCCAGATTATACAGATAAGGAGCTGATAGAAATGAGGAAGCGATCTCAACGCTCCAGAGAGTACTGCGCATGCGCGAAGGGCATGCAAACAGACTCGTCTGTTTACAGGTTAGTTCAGCCACACAGCGCTGTGTGGAGAGACACAGGCTACAATGGCCGTCCATTCGGCGCGAATCATGATGGAATATTGGTGAAAAACATGAGTTTTTGGACGATTAATGCAGTTTTTAGGAGCGGCGATCCATGCCCTACAGGCTACCATTATATCGGTGTCCGCTGCTCGATTTTGGATCTAAATATCTCCCGAAGCACCGTTTGCATCAGGAAAGCCTTCTGGGTGAGTATATTGTTGTTCTTCATTCTATAAACAATGTAAAAGCTGCAGGAACCGAAGTTATCCTTTAAAACAGCTGGCATGAAACCTCAGTCATTACATAGAAAGTTAAAAAAAACAAAAAGTGTATTATTCTTTTTCATTTTTTCATTTACATACGATGTTTCTTTTTTAAATATTAACTTCATTTTTTTAAGTTGTTGTTCATGTTGGAGAGGGGGGCAGGGGGTGGCTTGCAGGAGGTCTCATTGAGGCTAATTTAGCTCCATATCCGAATGAGTTTTACACCCTTGGTCTATACTGAGTAAAACTAAGCAAATACCAAAAATGGAAAAGCACTATTAAGAACATTATTCCTCGTTTAGGTCAGCAAAGCTGAACATAACTGAAGTATGTTTATCTCACTTCACTGAAGGCCTCTGGTCATTCCAGCCAAAAATATCTACACTGCTCACAAAATTATGTTAGAAAATGAGATTTCTTTGGTCCCTGTGCTCCTTTTTTCAGTCATGGTTCATCAAACCCTTTAAGGAGACTTAAAAACCAACATGACTCATGTCCTCCTCATCAGGTCTCATGCTTTCAATTAGTGTAATCAGCTGATTGGAGGTGACCGCCCGCTGCCCCCACATTAATGAGAGAAGCTCTCAGGAGCTGCTGAGGCTGATCCCGGGTCAGATCTGTCTGCTTTATCTTAGCCTTTATAGAAGCGCGGCGCACAGACAGTGATTTAGTGTGTGAGCGTCTATGAAAGGTCACAGCTATTCATATTACAGCGTAGGACCTCCCATAAGACCGCTGCACTGTATCACTGACTACCATGCACCGCCTGCTCGCTCACAGATGCCTGAAGGTGTGTGTGACGACACTGTGCTGCTCTGCAGGGTGTGTGGAGTCTTTGAAACAGGCTAATTATGAAGAGCCTCGGATACAGTACAGCCAGTCTGACTGGGATGACAGACAGCATAGAATGAGGACAAATTGTTAAACAGCTTTTGTTGTTTTGATTGCAGAGCAAGCGCATGCTGAGGCCCGCTCTCTCTGAAAAACAGACTAAATCCAAAAACAAACTCGTGGAGTCTGTTGATTTTGCTTCAAATTAACAGGCGACAATCCCAGATTATTACAGTAAACAAACAGAAAACAGGAAAAATTGGACCCAAAATACATTTTAATCACTCACTCAATAGAATTCAGACAGCATCGTTTGTGAGAATTCTTAAACTTTTGAGACTAGGAACATTCGGATCATCTTTGTGCAGCATCATCTGTGATTATTTACTTACATCATGTCAATCTGGGATGCAGCTCATGATTTTTCCATCGTCTAGTCATTAACTATTGGATCGATCTGAAATTGGTCAGGTTCTTTATTTCTCTTGCAAAAAATACTCTCTGAGTCCTATTATTACATTGTGGTGTTATATTTATTTTCTCAGATGATTAAACAACATACTACTAATAATAAATTGTTTAGCAGTTGGATGAAAGGTTTCCTCAGCAAAGCAAAACAAAGATCTCAAGGAGCGATGTCTCCAACAGTAAGGATGTCTGAATTACACAATAAAGACACATTCATCACTTGTTTTCATTATGTGAAGAAACAAAAAATATTGCCAGACTGACTAAAAATACTGACTTAAAGGGACTGTGAGGAGTTTCTAAGTAACTACAAAAAAGTCTCACTTTTAGATATATGCCTGATCGAAATACACACTTTAAGATGAGTTTTATAGCATCTAAATAGGTTATCTATAAATGCTATTCCTTAGCCCTCCAGTCTGGTCGGACAGGGCTGGACTGGCCTGGATACTCAACTTCGGGAACAAGACAATTAAAATGAGAGCAAATTTATATTATTCAGACACGTCTTAGAGCACCGGGCTGTAAGTAGGGATATATAGCCGGCTACAAAACTACAATACTAAGTTTTCCAAAAATTGCTTGTTGTCACACATCAAAAACTACCGCTACGTAACTAGAAAGAGAAACATTACCTCGTCGCTTTGCATCCTGTAAGTTGTTGAAAAAATAAGTTATAAAGCAATACAGAGTTCTGAGGAAGGTCTGAGCTGCATTTTTAGTAACATCACAACAAACACACGCTTTAGTTTGTGGTGCATTCAAGTTGTAGTCAGAAGTCGGAATTTCCGGGTTCCGAGTAGGAAACTGCAACTGGAACATTCTCTGAAGTCTGAATTTCCTACTGGGAACTCGGTGAAACCTCACCACCCCTGAGTTGACAATCGAAGATGGATGCCCTCAGTGTGAACAGTTATTTAGCTCCTTTAATAACCAATTTATTTGCACTTCTGACTGGGGTGTGTCGCTCTAGATCAGCTGTATACATAGTATAGTTAGACTTATATTTACAAAAATGCTGCCATAGTGATAATCACATTCTTCATACAACAACACAGGGCGTGCTCACAACAGCTAACAATAGCCTGGTAGATTGGCATGTTTTTTACGACTTTAACTGGAACGCTGATAAGTCGGAGATGATGTCACTCCCAGTTCCGAGGTTACTGGAACACAGCATTACGACAGTCCCTTTAATCCAACCGAAAAAACAGTGCAAATAGTTTAATAAATGAAAAGCAATAATCTTAAAAAAATTGAACTCATTAACATGATGTAACTGATGTTATTGTTTCTCAATGCTGAGAAAAAAAAATACCCCAACTCAACTTTATTGATTTAAAGTTCAACAAAATATAAATCTTCAACCCTTCAAATTAGATTTGGACAGATCGTGTTTGTAATTTTATCAAATACTCATTTTACGAGCCAAATCAAATGCCTCACAATGTGACTGTAACTCAAATGCATCAGAAAACATAGTTTACAGTAGGGGTGGGAGAAAAAAATGGTTTCACATAAGTATCAGGATTTTTTGTTTAACAATTTTCAAATCTATTTTTTTCTTCCAAATTTGAATGCTTCATTTTAGTCTGTGTTAATAAGCCACTTTTAAATGCAATCCAGGCTTTTGAAAAGAGAGTATGAACAGCTGGTTAAAATATATTGCTGTATAAATCCTAAAAACTGACTCACATGTGATGAGTATTTTTCCTGATATAGTCTGTAGGCATCATCATTGTTCATCTTTTCTGCTGGTGTTAAAAAAGCTAACTAAAGATTGCAAATATCTGCATTATCGTAAAATCGCAACTAAAATCAAATTGGCACCTAAAAAGAACGTAAAATCGAATCAGAAGAAAAATATATCGTTCCAGCCCTAGTTTACAGGTTAATTCTCATCTTTAGGTGATACAATTGACACACTTTTTGTAACTATTATTGTTTGATTGCTTTGTTTGACAATGTTTTTAAAGCCATTCATTTCTCATGTTCTTAACATTGCTGCAGTAAGTACAAGATCTATGTGGTAACACTTTACTTAAAGGTCTAGTTTATAATGCATTAGAAGCACATGCATAAGACGTTCTAATGCATGTATAATGCTTCATAAGTGTCATTATAATGGTGTATAACCATGTATAAGAACTTGTACCAAGGTTTATAAAGTATTACAAGTGTGGACGTAATGTATTATAATCAAGCCTTTATAATGTTTTATACCTGCATACTCTATGCAGGTATAAAACATTAAAAAGCCTTTAGCCTTATAAAGCCTACATTATAAAGCCTTTATAAAACATTATAAAGGCTTGATTATAATACATTATGTCCACACTTGTAATACTTTATAAACCTTGGTACAAGTTCTTATACATGGTTATACACCATTATAATGACACTTATGAAGCATTATACATGCATTATAACATCTTATGCATGTGCTTCTAATGTATTATAAACTAGACCTTTAAGTAAAGTGTTACCATAAATGTTTTTGTTTTATTATGTGTGTTTTTTGTTTTATGATGCCCGATAACCACAGTTTGTATATCATTTGGTTTTGCTTTACTGTTTAGTTGTAGAACAAGAAGTTTTGGAGGCAGTGTGTTCAAAAGCAAGTAGAGCTGTCAGTGCAGCTCTCTGTGTCAAGTTTTGTTGTTGTTTTGATTGAGAGCCCCCTGGTGGAATAACTTACACACTGCATTATGTTTAATAGTTCTCTTCTTCAATGTAGGAGTGACATGCTGCATCGAGAAATCCATTCTTTGTCTTGTTGTTAGTTTTTCTCCATTCAGGCTGTCTGTACAAACATCTCATTAGCAGCTGTGAGTCAGAAATTCAGCTAAATTTTGGTCAGCAGTTAGGATCAGTTGTCAATCTGCTTCCTGTTGAGATTTTATTTTTTTAAACCTGACTGAGACAAAATTCACCAAAGCATACATGAAAGAGCAAAAATCATCTTTTGGAGAATGAGAAAGCAGAACAGAGGGAGTCTGACGGGTCAGCGTCAGCATCAGCACTCAGATAATTGGGTTGTCAGCATGAAAATAATACGGTCGCTATCAGGTGCTGCTGTGTGCTTGTCTCACCTTCAGTCCAGTTACTGTTTGTCTGAAAAATAGATTGTTCAGTCCTTCAGATAGGAAATACTTATACTATTGCAGCAATATGGTACATTTAGTTCAAAGTTTAGCTGTAAAGTGATGTGAGACTGGGTTTGTCCTCCAGCTCTGAAGATGGCATTGTGTGGAGTTTTACCCAAGTTTTCGACTTAGCGCTGGAGACTTACTCTGTAACAGAGGAAGAAGGTAATGGTATCCACATGGTGAGTACATCAACATTAACTGCACAACATAAAACAGTTCTATCTTATCCTTGGAGGCTAAGACTGCTTTGACACCAAACACATGAAAGGTCAATTGATTTGAGTTTGTGGGAAAGCTAACACAGACTGGTGTCAACCAAAGACCTGAGCTGTGGTTCACCTGAAAACAAGGGGTCTTTGGTTTGATTTTGAGAGGTTGTTAAAGCAATCTGAGCCAAAAAAAAAAAAAAAGCCAAATAAGGCAATAGAACCAAACAGCAGTGAAATGTGGCTTGATTTTGGCCAAATATCGCAACAGAAAACAGACTAACGCAGCGTTGATGGTTGCTAATCTTAGCAATGCAATCACCACCATACTTGGGTTCTAAAAACAGATCAGTGTCTACGAGCCTGTGCAGAATATGGCCACACAACACTCTGGTCAGTCTGCAAGAGCCACATGCTGCAGACTTTTTAGAGGTTTCTCTTTATTTATGGAACACTTCCAAAAAACCTGTGGGATCTCAAGAGTCCATTTGATTTTGGCTGCAGAAACCAGCCATGTTTACGGTCTAAATGTCCTGCACCTCACCGAAAGGGTGTGTCAAGCGCACTTTGCAAGTTTCCTGCAGTGGGAAGAGAGGCCCACTCCCTTTAGCAACCCGGAGAACGGACTGGCCATCAGGGCGCACATCGTAGGCCACTAAGCGCGTCACCGTGTGGGCCAGCTCCCGGGACAGATGTAATCTGTTCCTTTGTCATTAATAGGAGTAAAAAATTAAGAGACAGTTACACAGCAGCTGGCTTATCCATTCATGCTTGGGATCCACCTGCACTCCTGGTTTGTCATCGCCAAATAGCAGAGCTTTTTTGGCTCTTCATCTCTGAATACCTTCAGAAATTAAGGTATTCTAGCGCAATTTTAGTCATAATTGCCGCTGCTGGTGCGCCTTCACCTCCTCCTTGTGCGCCATCGCACCCATCTCTGTGCAGACGGTCTACCAAATTGCTTAATTGGCAGCGCACGGTGGTGCGCTGGATGAAATTAACTCTGCGCGGGGTGCGCCGGCTCTGCGCCCCCTGCGCTGCACCATGAAATTAGGGCCCAAAATCTTTTCTACCTGATACAAAATTGGCTTCAGTCTAAATATACAAAAAATCTACATGCTCTAAATGTGAGGGTTTATTTTAATCCAGCGCTTTTGGTTTGGGAAATACTCTAATAAGTTGTTGTAGAGTTTGGTTTAGCACGAACAGCGTTCCAAAGGTTCCTATGACAATCAAACAGCTGACGCCACATGGCTTCGTCCAAAGTCTGTTGTGCATTTCTGGGTCATGATGCAACAATCTAACAGGTGGTGTGATAACATGACATTTGAACAGCTTTAGTCAGACTGACAAAAACCAAGTTAAAATTGCAACATATGTGAAAGGGACCATATTTCATTTAGATCCTCAAACCAAACGAGTTTCTTTATTTCCACTGTATTTTGGCAACATTTCAAATACAGGTTTGCATTTCCTTCTATGTTAATCCACCAGATTCTCTAAGAAATACCAGAAGCTGCCTTAAAAATCTCCTTTTGTACGAAGTTTCCCTCTGCAATTAACCCTGATTTAGTTTGACTAAAGTGCTTTTTTAGACAGCATAATGGTTCAGGCATGAAATTATAAGAAATATGACAAATGTTTAGCTTTTTATTGAATTATCTTTCTCTGTATTCATTAAGGGTCAACACTCTCAGCAGTTAAGTTTGAGGATTCTCTTTGACTAAAGTCTAAACTGAGTAACCTTGTGATGGAAAAGTCTTTCCCTTCCTGGAGCGACGTCTCTTAATCGCCCTTTTCTGTATCTCCTCAGTCAGATCTCTCCAGGAGGCCATCCCCGATGACCCCGGACGACTGATCTATATCCCTTGAAAGGAGACCAAGAATAAATGGTGTCCCCGGCTCATTTAACAGGCGGCTGAGATCGATGGCAGCCGATCAAAGATGAAGATAAAACAGGGGCAGTCAATTGCTACAGACCCTCCGATGTCAACTCAAGGTCAGCTCATTAAGGCGCTGAATTCTATTCATGAAATTTGAACCCTTGAGTTTTTGTTGGCGTTTGGTGCCCTGGATTCAAGCTGGTAGGTTTCATTTTTATCATCAAGGCTTAGATGTTAAAATCACGCAGCACTGTCACCCTGTGCAGATCACCCAGCCTGAGGTGACACCCAGATCTCACTGCAATCAAGTCTTTTCTTCCCTGCACCCCATGAGCAGCTCTGTTTGGCTGCTGCAGAATTACCCTCATAAACACAGTATGCGCTTGCATTACCTCGACATTACATTGACTAGATTGCAGAACATTCCTGTGAGGCTCTCCCTCTAAAATATCCAGCGGTGTCCCCACTTCATGGCTGGATAGAAGTGTTTTCATGAGCGAGCTGGGAGAGAATCGGCCCTCCTCCCTGTCGAGAGCTAAACTCCCACCATGACGCAGACGAGGAGCTGCTGAGGCTGGATGTCAATGTTAACGGCACATTATCTCTGAGACATTTCATCCTGTCACAGAAGATGATCTGCTAGAGGTAAAATGCTCCTGCAGTTTCTCGTATTGCCAGATTTGTCTTATTTGAGTAAAGTTAGGGGATTCAGGTGCAGGAATGAAATGTAATGCCTTTTGAGCCCCGTCACCGTGAGAGATTTTTCCTGAAGTAAGGCACTCACGAAAATAGTAAAATCAAAAGAGCAGAAATTGTCTAACTGCCATTAGAGTTATTGTCTCCCACTGTAACCGATTCCAAGGAAAAAATTCCCAGATCTGCATTCTGGTTCGGATTACCTCCAAAATCCTATCCCTTCTTCCTGGGGCAATGACCAAAGTTCCCTGAAAATGCCATTAAAGTGTATTCAGAACTATCTGATGTCACTGAAAATGTGGAATACGACCCAATCTCACAACATTAACAAATCCTTTGAAAAATTCCTGCAAGGGGGTGCTGGTTTGGCGTAGTGGTTAGCACCCCATGTACATGCTTCTGCTGGTCCAGGTTCGAATCCCGCCTGTGACCTGTTGCAGAGTGTCTTCCCCTGCTCTCTCTCCTCCTTTCACAAGCCTATCCACTGTCTCTCTCCTATCGATAAAGGCACAAAAATGCCCAAAAATATATGCATTAAAGAAAAAAAAAAAATCCTAAAAAAAGTCAAATCACCTCTTCTCTGTGCTATGTCCAACATTCCCATCTCATCAAAAACTAATAAACAAATGCAAGAAAAAACATAGCCTCCTTGGCAGAGATAATCATTGAAACATAAGAGACTCCACACATTAGGAGGAATATTTACATATTTAATGGTTTTGTTCTTGTTTAGTCAACAACATGCTGACCAATTGGCCAATCACTCAAACAAATCACTTAAAGCTAGGGTCTACGATCTGAAAAACAGTTTGGCTGTTGAGGCAGATTTGAAAAACGCAGCCTGCCCCCCCTTCACTCACCCCTCCCCTCCGTGTTCCAAGATCCCGCCCCCCAGCTCATGTCTCCTCGTAACAACACGCCTCCTCTGGCAGAGCAATAAGCCGGCAGCACATATCAGCAGCAACAACGAGATTTCTCATCGCTGAAAGTAACAAACACGACAGTCATCCCCCTTGTAACACACAGCGGTAGCCATTTCAATTGGACCAACGGCGAAGACATCCAGCCTCAGCAGCTCCTCGTTCCCGACGGTTCAGATTGGTCAACTATTATGCTGCTTTGTAGCGGATATACTGAAAGGATTTTTTTCATTCTTTTTGGTCTTTATATTGTGTAGATCGGACCATAGGACCATAACGGCCTTATAAACGGTGTTATTAAGATGTACCAAGCTTCCAAATCATAGACCATAGCTTTAAGTTGCAGCCACAACAAAAACTCCTTTTAAATCAAGGAATGCAATCAAGTTATTTCATAAATGTGGAAATTACCCTATCCTACTTCTTCGTTCCAGGGTCCACATTCCTGTTTGGATCACCACAACATCCGTTCACTTCTTCCTCGTGCCATAACCAACATTCCCTGAAAATGTCAGTAAATCTGTTGAGAAGTTCTTGAGTTGTTTTGCTGACATGCAGACAAACATCCATACTCTTGTCTAATGTCAGATGGATGGTTTGGATGGATTTTTGTAAGAAGCCAGGTATTGGAAAACTCTGATAGAAGCCTGGATTCTGTGTCATGTAAATGCTGTATCCTGGTTTCTGACAGCATTCTGCAACAGTCGTGTGGCACCTGCATCAATTATGCTGTTGTCAAAAACTAGGATATTGGTATTGACTTGCATACAAGGACAATAATATCCAGGTTACTGAATGCATGTAAATACCACATCCTGAATATGATCAAAACCAGGACACTCAAGCCCATGTAAACATCTATCATCTTGATACAAGCAATAACTGACAAGGAAAAGTGTCAGATTAAAGTATGATGGTTGTTAATGCAAAGCAGAGACGTATTCATCAAGCTGTCACTTACATTTTTGGGTGAGGTCACTTCTTTGTGTATTTTGTCTCTTTGTTTGAATAACAGAGTAGCTTCTTTAGGACTTTTTGTTACATGCTCCCGTTGCAAACTTGTATCTGAAAAAATAAACCTACTTCTTCATGTCCAGTTTTGTACATTTTGTGGAGCGAAATGAACCCCCCGCCTTGCCTAAGTGAAAGTCAACTCTGTTTGTACTTGCCATTTCCCGGAGCATGTCCCAGCAGATAGTGTGAAGAATTCACTGACATGTCAACAGGAGAAAAATGTTAATGTTAGGTTTGGAGCATGCAGAGTCAGCCCCCATTACTCTTGGCTGGATACAGTAGGGGAGGTCCTGCCGTGTGCTTCAGGAAGCTGTGACCTTTCCGGGAAGCCAGAGCACTAAATCACTGTCTGGCCCACAACGCTTCCATGTAGGCTAAGATAAAGTGGACAGCTCTATCCGAGGATCTGCCTCAGTGACTCCTGAGACCCATCTCATTAATTGCTGGGGCAGCAGATGCAGGGGCAGTCACCTTTGGTTAGAATAATCTGGATTTCCACTTTAACAAAAGAGCTGAGCCAACAGATTCACCTGCAAGAGTTCTTCTGCTTGAAAAAAGTGCCCAGGAACTACTTTTCAGTGACTTTATCACTTTGTAGAGGCTGAGCATGGCCTCGAAAGCCTTTACTGGCATTATCCAGATATATCCATGTTTACAGTAAACGTGTGCTTCATCATTTCTGATGGGTAAGACTTCCTAATTTCTCCTAATCATGGAGCCTCAGACCTGAGCAGACTCTAAACTTGCTCTCACTTTAGCCTGCAGGGATAAAAGACGAATCCAGTCTTCTTCTACATGTATGGTTGAAACCCAAGTGTCTTAAAATCAGCTTCTTCCCCTCTTTTTCCACCATGGCTCTAAAAATAAGACTCCTCCCAAAAAAAGAGCGTGTTAAAAGTCAAATGCACAGCCGTGTGAGTTCTGTTTTGGTTTCTATTTTCAACCCACTTTGAAGCTGCCAGTGAAAAATTCCATATTAGAGCATGTGCACAAAGATCTGTGGAGAAAATTCTCTCCTTTAATGCAACATTTATAGGCATGTCACAAATGATTTAGGCATCTCTTCTCTCGCACAAAAGGTGAGGCGGAGATTCTTTTCACTCGTGAAGGTAGGTCACCTGCTGAGAGTCTGCAGAGGAGCAGCGCGGCGCCATAGGAGACGCTCCTGTCGAATAGAAAAAGGTTAAGCTTTGTTTGGCAGTGTGACATGCATGACAAACCTGGCTTGACATCTGTGAAGGTAAATGTGCTGGGAATGATTTCTGAAACTCTGGAGTGGCACACGATGAAACTCCCTCTTGTCTCAGGGAAGAAGTGTGTCATTTGGGTGTGAAAAAAAAAAAAGACCAGAGAGGTTTCTCTTTCTTCATGGTGTGAAAAGCTTTACAGAATAAGTGCCCTATTTTATAACTTCTGTCTGCATCTGGATTCAGTGCTTTCCAGGACTACATGGGGATGAGAATGGGCCCAAAAGACTCCTACATTCAACTCAGACTCCAAATAAACCATATTTGAGTCGAAGGGGATAATCTGACAGAAGACAAATCATGAACCACACGTCCTAAAATAAAGCTCTGACGGCACCACTAATTAAAACCATCTGCTTAACATTTGTGTGAGGTGTTGTTCCTATTTGATCTAAACAATAATAAGACCTGGATTTAATTAACACTGCCACACTGGCTCTCTCTGCAGGCAGTGATCATTAGAGACGTCTGAAAATGTAGCTGTCTTCAGACTATGAGGTGGCAGCAGAGTCCTCACAGTGCAGATAAAGCTCCAATGTGAAAAAAAAGACACGGTGATTAACTCTGACGTGCAGGTTTCACTTCCTGGAATGATTAAAAAAGACAAACTAATTAAGAGCTGTCACAAATGTCCGAGGAAATCACAATCACTTTGAATTTTCAATCAGATTGAAAAGAGAGAAAAGCTTTGTCACTGCAGCCAGAGGGAGACTGTAGTTTGATTTAGACAGAGCGTTAATGACGTTTTTGGAGTGAAACTCAGTTATTCATTATATATGCTGGAGAAATGGATACTCAGTGTTTCAACTGTATTTCAAATTAGCGAACAGAACAAGTTAAAAAACAGACTTATGATATGGGATGATTTTCTTGTGCTTTAAGATTAAGCCAATCTTCTTGACGGCTGGTGAAATATGCATCTTCAAATTGTGTCTCTGAATTTCCATCTAGTCATTTAAGGGACTGTGAAGAGTTTCTAAGTAATTACAAAAAAGTCACACTTTTAGATGTATGCCTGATCGAAAAACACATTTTAAGATGAGTTTTATAGCATCAAAATAGGTTATCTATAAATGCTATTCCTTAGCCTTCTGGTCAGGTCGGACAGAGCTGGACTGGCCTGGATGCTCAACTTCAGGAACAAGACAATTAAAACTAGAGCATATTTATATTATTCGGACACGTCTTAGAGCACCCGGCTGTAAGTAGCGATATAACCGACTACAAAACTACAATACTAAGTTTTCCAAAATTTGCTTGTTGTCACACATCAAAAACTACCGCTACGTAACTAGAAAGAGATACATTACCTCGTCGCTTTGCATCCTGTAAGTTGTTGAAAAAATAAGTTGTAAAGCTATGCAGAGTTCAGAGCAAGGTCCAAGCTGCATTCATTAGCACAAAAATACACGCTTTGGATAGCACACGTCTTGTGGTGCATTCCAGTTGTAGTCAGAAGTAGGAATTTTGAGTTCCAAGTAGGAAACTGCAACTGGAATGTCCCCCAAATTCTGAATTTCCTCCTGGGAACGCGGTGAAACCTCGCCACCTCCGAGTTGACAATCGAAGATGGATGCCCCCAGTGTGAACAGTTATTTAGCTCCTGTAATAATTAATTTATTTGCACTTCTGACTGGGGTGTGTCGCTCTAGATCAGCTTTATACATAGTATTGTTAGACTTATGTTTACAAAAATACAAATATCATGTGATATTTGTGAACAACAACGCAGGCATGCTAACAACAGCTAACAATAGCCTGGTAGATCAGCTTGTTTTTTTCCGACTTCAACTGGAACGCTGATAAGTCGGAGATGATGTCACTCCCAGTTCCGAGGTCACTGGAACGCAGCATTACGACAGTCGCCGCGCGTGCTCATGGGTAGCAGAGTCTTTTACGTTGCCGGTAATAGATTCTCCTCACAGTCCCTTTAAACTGTGACAAATAAACTTGTCTGAAGCTTTGAAAAAGTAGGATAACATGTTCAATGTTAGGCCAGTACAAGAGGATGAAACAATGCCATGCTGCACTTACATAACTGTACACGCTGACAAGTGTCATGTTTGATTGTGTGATTGGGTCCACACCACCTACATACTATGCCCAAATATACATAAATACACAGAAGACGACCTCTTCAAGTGGACATGGGCACAGTATCAGGGTCATATTTCATTATAAATCCATCACTTTGTTTGTACAGCTCCAGTTCAGAACTTGTGTTACCTCAACACACTTTACATTAAAGCAGGTTGAAGAAGTACTCTTCATTTTATAGATACACATATGTGCACATACAAATACCAGTGGCGGCTCCTGAAAAATTTCTCAGGGGGGGCAACAATTGTGGTAATGGCTACGATTGACCGTTCAGTGGGTAAAATAATAATTTAAAAAAGTTGGATAGCTTACTTTGCAGTGTTACATTGCATTGTTTAATTTGTTTTTCCTGTTGATGGCAGCACCAGACATAACATGTCCATAATGTACAGTATTTTTGTAAAGCTAAAACAAGTAAATGTCTAAAATACTATACATTTGGTTCCACAGTACACACTTGCTTACTGGGTGTTCCTAAATAATTATTTCAATACTGTAATTATATCATGATGTCTGGTCCTTATTTGTCAATAAATAAGTCAAGAAATGTCCTTTTGACAAATTTTATATTTTTAATGTTATAAATGCTTAAAATAGTGTGTAATTACAAGAAAATAAAATTAATATCAATTTTCCACAGGTTTCTCTTCAAATAAATTGTAAATGAACATGTACACGTTATGAGATGATAAAAAATAAAATTAACCCATTAGCATACACTCAAACATTCTTGTTTGCCTACAGCATTTAGTGTCTATGTTACAGTTTGTTTCATTTGACCATGTCCAGATGTTTTTTACTGACAATAAGTTCCTGAAGCAGTTCCTGTCCAGATAAAGACAGAGTCCAGGTTCGCTGTCCTCACATCCATGGAGGGATTTTTCTGCAAAGTGCACTGCTTCCTCCCTCTGTCAATTCTCAATATGCTCTCTTCTGTTGTTCTTTGAGAGAGTTGTTATTGATTCTCAGCTGGAATTTGCTTTCACTTCCCATCCTTGGTCTTAATGTGTCTATATGTGCATGTAACAGCAAATGTACGGCAAAAAATGACAAATATACGGCAAAAACAGCAAATATCCTTCAAAAATAAGGCAAAAGAACAACAAGGAAACACTCCAGAATGATACTAATGCTATCATTAACAATATTTGCAGACTATTTATTCCGAAAATACTGATAAACCATCGATAAATCACTCACGTGTACATAGAAAGTACATAGAAATGCATTGTAAGGTCCAAAATTTAAAAAAAAAAAGTCTCTTCATGCAAGTCTATGAGAGAGCCTGGGGTGATTTTCAGTCTGATTGAAATCGCCGTAAGGGGGCGGGACTGCTGCTTGAACAGTGACATGCACTATCACCCACTATGGACTAGCCACCCCTGTAAAATACACATACTGTATGTACACATTTCATATATTCAAATGTACCATGAATCCATCTGGGCCAACCAAACTACAGTAAGGTGTGTCTTTACTGGGCTCACAGTAACAGCCACAAGAAAAAAACACAGTTAAGCTGCTGGTAACCTTGCAGAGTTGATGGACCTGCCTGATTCAGAGTCTGAAATTGCACAGGTCGATCTTGCCAAGCTCCTGTCCTCTCCATCTTCACACGGCCAAAAGCTGAACAACCCAATTTCTTCTTAAAAAGAGGAACAAAGAACATCACTTAAAGCTTTTTTTTATGGGAAACAATGTTTATGCTCTTATTTCAATCGAGTTTGGTAAGAGCTCGATCAACCAACTGATTCCTGTTGTGATAATCGTGTCTCTGCCGGTTGCCCTCATGGATGATCAAATCAGAGGAGCCAGGAAGCTGGGGATCACTTCTGGGAGACTGCAGCATGTGAAAATCCTCTGTGGACGATGTCAGTTAGTCTATGGTAGTCCCGGTTTCTCAGCGATATCTGGCGAAATATGTTCTCCTCAGGAGTTTACCAAGAGAACTTGGTGGGGTTTGCTGTTGACAAGGTTCACGTCACATATAAGTGGTGAATGATACATCTGTGTGGTTTAATTTAATGTAAGATGATAGTCTAAGGACTGAAACATACTTTAAGCTTACTGCGAACAACAGAGTCATACTGTGGCTTGATATGGATTGGTCTGTGATCAGTGTAACTGGTAGATCAATCATCCAATCAGCTGCAGTTGTTTTTGAAGTTTCTTGAAAACATTTTTATTTTTTGGGGCATTTTTGTGCCTTTATTGATAGGAGAGAGAATTACAGTGGATAGGCTTGTGAAAGGGGGTGAGAGAGTAGGGGGAGACACTCTGCAAACTGGTCATAGGCAGGATTTAAACCTGAACCGGCAGAAGCATGTACATGGGACGTGCATGGTCGCTAACCACTCCGCCAAGGCCCCTTCTTGAAAACATTTTCGAACAGCTCTTTACCAGATGACCTAGTGAAATATTTCCCAAACTGTCCATCTGGCGTGTTGGGTTAGGCAGCTGGTGGTCTTCAGCAGATCCAGTCTGATGTTGAACAGCTATTTACCAAAGCTGTGCTGGATGTGTGGGCGAAGGAAGGGAGGTAGGCAGAAACAAGTGGACTGAAGTGAGAATTGAAGCCAGCAACAGATCCATGGGCCAATCACAGACCTGTCCTCGTCATATTTGTCTCTGCTGAATATAAATGTATTCAGGGTTAGCCCCTTAAAATGAAGTACCTTGTTTTCAAGGAGGATCCTACTATTTAATCAAGTGAACTCTCTGTCAAGAACATGCCCTGAACCTAAATTTAAACCACTCCAGGATCTCAAAGCTCTTTAGTTTGGGCCGGCCTTGTCCTATTGTGTATTTGAGTCATTTCACCTTTAGGGATGCACACTCACTCTTGCGTCATCTGTCGACTGTCACATTATATGACATTAACAACATCGTTATCACCTCTCTGTCGCAGGCGACGCATTTATAGCCTGAAAGAAAAGCACCTCCCCTCCCTTCATCTGAAATATTAAAGACACCCTAACTTTGAATGGTGCTGAATTAGTATTTTTATGCGAGTCATTTTGCTGTTATCCAGACAGAGTTATAGTGTGAAGCAGTGAAATCATCCTCCATTCCTGGATGCTCGCTGATGGGAGTGTCGGGGCTGCGGCGCTCTGACACGGTGTAACCCTCCAACAATCATAAATAATAGGAGGAAGGTACAAAGGAAGCTGATGTGAAGGAATGGGGACAATGGATTACATACCCGGTCTGTCTTGTAAATTGCATGAAGGAGATAAAAAAGGGTGGGAAGATTGACATGTCGACAGTTTTCAGTGAGCGGAGTTTTCAAGTTAAGAGAGCGGAGACGGCCTCCACAAAGCAGCATGGCTGAATAGGCTTCAGCTCCAGCTCGCTGTGTGTTCGACAGCGATGATTGTCACCACAAAGGGGAACTGCTCAGATTGACTAACAATGTGGGAGACAGGGGGCTGGGCATTTCAGGAGTACATTTCTGTTCAGCACTTTCACTTACATTCTTGTTGGTCTTTGTTGATCCGGACTTATCTTCTTTTTATGTGTATTAGCTAAATAATTATTGTAAACAGTTAGTAAATGTGTATGGATCAATATTTTTTCTGTTTATTTTTATTTTTTGTCAAAAATAAAAATAAACACATTTTCTTGTCATATCTTTCAAACCACTGGGGCTCCACAGGCTAAAAAAAGGGTAATACTTTGCTGCCTAAAATGTCTCATTCCTCAGGGCCCCAGAATAGACCTACCAGTGTGACATCAAACTGTTGTTTTGTTATCAGTTTAAGCCCATCAGCTTGATATCAAGCCAACTCCAGAGCATAGACATCATTGCAGAGATGCAACATGGCACCAAGTAGAGCTGAAATGACTAATTATCACAGAATAAAACAATTAACCAATCAGAGACGACTGTGCTCACATGAAACAAGGAGCCTTAAAGAGGCAGGAGCTCTAACACAGCATCTCAGAAAACATTGCTATTGCTACATTGCTTTTTCACATTAGCAATTCTATACATCCTCTACCATTTTTAAAGCAGAGTATGATTTTTTACGACTTAAACCAACACTATGTAGTTTTTCCACTCTAATATCATATTCTTAGAGTCATTGTGATGGTACATCATCTTACAACAGGTTGAAGGACCCCTCTGTCATGGTGTGAGTGGGTCTGTATCACCTTCACTGCACTATTTAACTTCAGTGTGGATGGTAGGAACGGTTCCACACTATAAAACTACAATTATTACTTCTTTCACTGGTTTACGGCATATGTCACTTCCCCCTTAAGGCAAAAGCTACACATTGGGAAAAGGAGGATATAGAGCAGTATTTGAATTTTTAAAACAGATTGTAATGAACAGAATTCAGTTTAAAGTAAATATGATCTTATTTTCCCAATGGAAACAGGGACCTCTGGCTCACACTCCTGCACAGTAGGTGGCAGTAATACTCCTCTGACGCTGGATACCACCCGCAGTTAAACAAGAAGAATAAAGCTAAATGTGGAGTTGCTATCATGGCAGAAGCAGTGAAAACCTGAAGAAAAAAAAGTTTTAACAAGTGGGAGAGTAACAAGCTGAATGCCCAGACAGAGATAGACAGTAGTCCGACGTTCACTCACTGGTGTGAGCTGATAGATGAGGAGGGATGCCCAACCGATGCTGATTTAGCCCTGTTGTTGTTGGACTTGTAAGTACATGGTGATCTATTCAGAAAGAAATAATCATACTGTACCTTATCAGTCCACATGGTTTATCTGTCTCTTGGGACATCCTGTCAGCTTGCTTCCTCCCTCTGTCTGTCAACAAATGCATGTTGGTGTGAGTTGCTCTTTTAAATTCCCTGACCATAGAGGCCCCTAGACTATCTTACTTTTGTACATAGTGTAGCTTTAACCTTCAAAAGTTGGAGTCTAGATAACACTAAGGAACAGACTTTTTTAGAGCTAAAATATTGATGATCAATTAAAGTTTTCTGACTCATTAGGTAAACTCAAATGCAGCAAATGAAGAAATTATGGTGATAACAATAAGCAGCAACCTCCAATTTATAAAAATGAGCTGATGGAGAAATCTAGAAACTATTGTCCCCTGAAAATCCACCCTAGACTGTCTGCAGAAGCACCAGATCACACTCCACATGAGAATTTTTAATTTTGCAGTTTCAATTTCTGATGCTAATTCATCTAATCCTCATTAATTTTGCACAGCACCACAAGTTTTTTCGAAAAACTAAACTAGCAGAGCTGAGGTGCACAAACCTTCACGAAAGCATTCACAGCCGCCTTTCTGAATACTGACTGTGGAGTGCATCTGCCTCTTTTGATATCTATAATCAGCCAGATCCATCTTGCCAAGCCATAATCTACAACGATTGTACTTGGCCCAAAATGGCACTTTCCAATCAGCCTTGGTAGCAGTTTTATCTGAGATAGACCACAGTTCTTTATTAAATGAAAAACAAATATTAGCACAACAAACTTCTTTACAGAGCAGGTATTTTTGCTCCACTTCTGACATTTTTCTGTGGGCTTGTTACAAAGCTGCTCAAGTCCTGTCCTGCACAGTTACATCTGCCTACTACTTTATCTGACTGATTGCAAGATCTGCTGTGAAGTCACCTGCTGAATGAGCTGTGGAAAATTTCTGCCCATTCCCAAACACTTATGGGCTGTTTCCCAGATCGGGTAGTGAAATATATTCATCTAGACATGAACATCTGCATGTTTCTGACATTCTTGAAATATTAACAAATCCTTTTAAAATATTACTGGCTATATTACCTCCTTGGTGGAGCAGTTAGAGAAAAATCTTTGGTCAGTGAGGTACAGTGTCATATTTCAGCCACACAGCCAATAACCTCTGAGCACCTACTTAAGCAATAACTGAACTTTAATAATGTAATATGCTGTTAAGACTCATCCTCATTGTCTTTTCGGCAAAGTAGTGATGATGGGAATATGTTGAAACAGGTGCTCAACACTTTTGACACACACTTAAACTTTTCCCCCTCAGGCAGACTTGGATTAAATTTGTCTAAACTTCTTTAAGCACTCTGGTTGATCTTCTTTGAGGTGTCTCCTTTTGTTTCATGCAGCTCAAATCTGCAACTTCTCCTTCTGTGTGGTCAGAGTAACCAAAGTGCTGAAACATTCACTCTGTCAGGTAGTCTTTAAGTATATGCAGCTTAAATGTTCTTATAGAGAAGTGCAGACCAGTGCGTGTTAATTCTTGTTAAATCGACAGCAGCAGCAGAGCCTCTAAGCGGCTTATTCTTGGTCCTTTTCACTGTGGCTCTGTTATAGTGGGACAGATCAATGCCCCTCTGTCACGTCTGAGGGGTGTCGACTTAACTCTCCTTTTGTTACTCTAAAACTTTGTGATGCTTGAAATAGCTATTTTTAAGGAGCGGGTCACTGAGTCCTGTATTTCCTTTTATTTATGTGTGAATATGTATTATCTTGTACTTTAATATCTGGGGAGAGTTTCTGCTGCTGTACAGTCAAAAGCTCAAGTGAATGAAGACGTCTAAATTCTTCTAAAGCCTAGGTTATATTTGTGATCCAGATCTCTGTAGGGGCTATGCTGTCATGGCTGAGGCCTTCATCAGCGTCAAAAACTTGCTTAACAAGCAGATTCATTAAATAGATTTCCCGCCTGCAGACAGACAGTCATCTCACATTAGAGTAAAAGCTCTTGCATTTACATTAAAGTGCTACAACAAGGCTTCAGTCATCACAAAATGGGCTGAATATTTATGTCAGTTTCCAGAGCAAAACAACTTTGAGGGACCCCAAGCTGGCGTGCCACATCCACACAGAAGACTGCACTCCCCCACTTGCTCTGCGTGCTCCCTTCTTTCCACAACATGAAGTGACAAAACAAATAAGGAATCAACTCAATTCTGCAATTTAACATTTACAGAAAAGCTGAAACAACACAGAGGCACACTAAGGGAATGAGGAGCGCTGTGTAAAAAACATACCTTTAAAGCAGGAATGTCCAAACTTTTTGCCACGAGGGCTAGATTTGGTAAGGTGAAAATGTGTGGGGGGCCGACCATTCAGCTTTTGTCTGTAATTGGCGCTGTACTACCTAATGAAACGTCTTCAATTTAAAAAGGTTCCAGTTGTTTCAATTTTTCGCCACGTTCGTCCCCAGTTATCTTGTCATAGTTAGCTTGTTTTGTCTGGTAGTGCCGCTTGACACTGAATTCCTTGAAAACAGCTACGGTCTTGTGGCAAATTAGGCAGACACAGTTGTTTCGTAGTTCGGCGAAAAAATACTCCAATTTCCACTTGTTCTGGAATCGGTGGCACTCGCTGTCAAATTTTCTCTTTTTAGCTACAGTCGCCAAGTTTGAAAAGGGATGGGCTGAAAGGATGAGAAAATGTCAGGTGTCAAGTGCCACAAGGATGTAGCCACAGCGCTACTGCCATCTTCTGGTGAAATGTAAAATAGGCTTTTTGTACACGAGTATTTTATACAGCAGTCAACGGTGCACGTAGGCCGTATACAATGGATTTTATAACAGAGACTGCGGGCCAGTGAAAATTTGAACACGGGCCGCAATTGGCCCCCTGCCCAGACTTTGGACTTGCTTGCTTTAAAGGGTTAGTTCAGGTTTTTGAAGTGGGGTTCTTGGAGGGCCAAGGCACCAATAAATATTAGTGCCAAAAAAGACACTGTCGAGCTTTGTCTGTTCAGAAAGATATCCTGGGCTGGACAGTGACCTGTACATCAGTGTTCATTTTGTCGACTTACTTTTCATCAACAACCTTTTTTTCTTTATTTTTTGACTAGATAGTAACTAATAAAATCACATGCATATGAAAACAACAACAACAAAAAATTCACTATCATTTTCATGAACAAATAAAAACTAGATGAAAATGTCTGGGTCACAGTTGAAAAGACCCAAACGCAGAATTAAACAGTCAAAACAGGTATCAGGGAAAAACTGGTTTTAATGGGAGAATCCAAGAAAAGTACAGTTCGTTCCAAAATCCAAAAACCAGAGAATCAGTCCAATCAGCAAAGGTACAAAGTCCGACAAGCAAAAAATCAAGTACAATATTAACAGGCAGAGGTCAGAATCCAAAAGGGGTAAACATACTGAAGGCTGGAAGCGAAGCAGGCAAGAGCACAAACTACAATCTGGCAACTGATAAACAAACTGGCTGGCTTAAATACTGTGAGCGATTACAAACAGGATTCAGGTGTGAATGTCCAGAGGGGGATGGGAGTGAGCAGGTAAGGAGGGACATCCAATCACAGCTGCCTTAGCTTGGTGGTGGTGGGACAAGTTGTGGAGTGATCCAATCAGAGCTGCTCTCTTTTGAATTAATATATTCATGTAGAGCAGGTTCACTGTTTGTTGTCAGCTCTGGTATTGTAACTGAGATGCTCTGCCAGGTAGCCTAAATAAAGGTGACTGCATTTCACACAAAAGGAGCATTTGTTTCTGTTCATTTTGTTCAATTATTCAACATAAACTGTTTTCTGGACTAATGCAGGGCAGGCCTTAATTTGATAATCAATAAAGCTCACCTAAAGTTGCAAGCATCTGTAAGACAACAATTACATTTTTGTCTTAGTCTGACAGTGTCTGTGGGGGCATTGCATAGAACTTACATTTTTATGTTGGTTCCTCCATGACTGAAACCGGACTTAATTAGCACTGCACATGTTCATTGAGTCGGAATCAGTGCAGACTTGCATGTGTAGGGTTTGGGATGACTTGATATGGCAGCCCCTTTGCGAGGACGCGCATACAGAGGGGTAGTGGGTCGGGACAGTGTGTAGTGGTGGGTTTGAAAAAGACCCAAAGAGAGACACAGTGGATGGGGTTTACAGGGAAACGGGAAATTATTAGGGGATACCTTCCATATGTGAATTGTGGCCATTGGCATGTGAGAATGGCATAATTGTGGCCCTTGTAGAAATAAAAGATTCCCACCCCTTCCATAGATTATTGCAAAAGTATAAGGGTTGATTCATTTATCATTAGAGTTTGATTCAGTCACATCAAACTTTTTATTTAGCTTAATGAGCTCATAAATCTTTGCTGCTCTTCTGTGAAGTGATGTGATGCAGCTCATGCATACATTAGGTGTGTCAATTATGTATAATTAATTGAAACACAACTTGTCTCTGCCAGCCGTCATTAATGTTTCAGCACTGAGAAACTTTCTTCTGTCAGTCACATCTTCGTGTTGTTCTTGTGACATAAACAGATGACGCGGTAAATTTACATTTCTTTGATCTGAGATGTTTCTCAGGTTGAATCTGTTTCAGTGCTTTGTGATATAGAGATAAAACATCCACATCTTAGAATCATCTGAATAAAAGATCCTATGTAGTGTCAATACACTGATGCTTCTTTATGATCCATGAAGGCAAAAGGAATAGCATTATATTTTAGCAAAGGATGTGTGTCAGATGTCAGCTCTCTACATTGAGACCATGCATGTAAAGTGATCCACTTCTGAGCAAATAGATTAATCAGTTAGCTTTTAAGACTTTAACAATACAACAGGCAAATTCACAAGTGACTTTACATCTAAAATTAGCCAATTTAAGACATTTATAAAAGTTGGAAGATGATGATTTATGCATATGGTGGCACAGAGTCTTGTGCATGTTGGTCAGGGTGCCCCAGCTTCCTCCCACAAACCAACAGCACGCTCAGTTAGTCAATTGATCCAAATTGCCCTTAAGTATGAGTATGAATGGTTTTCAGTCTCTCTATTTGCCCTTTTCCATTAGCCCTACTCCACTCTACTCGACTCTACCCGGCTCTACTCTACTCGCCTTGTGCTGCTTTTCCATTAGCCCCAGTCGCCTGGCCAACGGCGTGCAGTGTCGCTGTAAACAGAGAGCGGCTCTGCGGTGACGTCATTTTGAGCACAATACAACAATCTGTGGCTTCTTGTCACAAACCGAGTAAAAAAGGAAAGCAGGAGAAGCTGCAGGTGGCAGGAAGAAATACCCCTTGAGAAGCATAGTAGAGTTTTTGAAGCTATACAACAGAATGAAGCCGAGGACGAGAGCAATCAAGCTGCAAAGAAAAGACGTATGAGGGTAAGCTAATGGTAGCTACCGCTAGCATGCTAGGTCGTCGCGCTCATGACTCATTGATGACGACGTTGTCTGACCAATCAGTAGCCGGCGGTCGGTGATGTCATCTTTTAGTATCGACTCAGCTCGCTTAGAACCAGAGCGGAGTAGGTACTAGCTTGTTTTGGGAGGTACTGGGCTAGTGGAAACAGCAAATCGAGTCGAGCCGAGTAGAGTAGGGCCAAGGCGTGCTAGTGAAAAAGGGCCATATGTGGCCCTATGATCACCTGGCGACTGATGCAGGGTGTACTTGGCCTCTCGCCCAACATCAGCTGGGATAGGGTTCACTCCCCTTGACCCTAAAAGGGATAAGTGGTATGGATAAAGGATGAATAGACGGTTAATTTATTAAGGCTAAGTGGGAACACCCACACATGTCAGGAATTCTCCCAAATTATTTTAGAGAGAAACCCACCATAGGGCCTTAATAACATTAAAAATGAAAACATAAGCTGGATAATTAAAATACACACATCCAAGTTGTATGCTTCTCCTGCCTCCCTGCTTAGTTTAAATCTTCTTATGTCTTTAAAAGTTGCTTTAAAGCTTGTATATCACCCTGAACATGACTCAGAAGCTGTAGATGGGATAGAAAATTAACTTAATCGTGTCAGAGGAATTTGTAAATTAATTCTTAACAAGGTGAAAAATAGGGCTGTTCAAGGTTTTGGTAATTAGTGATGGCAATCTGAAAGAAAGTAAAGCAGTTATTGCCTCTGTTGAATAATCCATCATTATAAAACACAATCAAATGCAAGCCCATGATTGAATCACAAGTCTGTAATTGCTAAGATTACATGTGTGAAGTCTATGTGTCTCCTTCTATGTTTCTTCTTCACCCTATTTACTTTTCTCTAAGTTTTTTTTGTGAAATTAAATCGAGAGTCTGCTTTATAAAAGTGTTGGTATCACTGGTAATTTATGTTACTTTTTACCATAATGTTCCAACATCTAAAATCTGCCAAATGAAAACCCTTGAATACCTGATTTGATTTGCACTCCGTGTTTCCCTTGGAGCTGAATCCTTGATGAGGTTGTTTCTGTAAACCAGTCATCTTTGCATCTCTAAATTCTTCATCCATTATTTATGTCTCCGCTCTGTCATCAGATTTTCCTCTGACATTCTTTTCTTTCCTCGTGCAGCGGGAAAATGATGATGTATGTTACGGGCAGGCTCGCTCATCGATCCAGTGCTCTAATTCTGTAGCTTTGTAGGACACCTTATCTGCGAGAGAGACGTTCTGACACACTCTGGGTCCTTCAGTCTGAGTCAGGGAGGATCAATGTCCATCCATCATATGAAAACGTACACATCCTGAGTGAACACACCTTTACACATATATATAACATCCACTGTGATGGAGAGAATGAAGATGTGAGGCTGCTGGATGTTCATGACTGAGCATACACTAAATTAAAGTCCAGGAGCTTCATCTTGAACATGCTTGAGAGGATTTAGTTTCTTTTGAAATGTGGTGGTTTTTCAAGCCTACAGCTCGTCCGTTTTGTTCCAAATAAGCTGAAAAAAACCCTCATAAATGTCTAGATTTCCTTTGGATCGTTTCTTGATCATGTGGCTGTATATGGAGAAAGGCGGAGTCCAAGCTTTTTACATCAGTCTGCACAGCTTCTGTGTAAAGTGGGTAAAGGTACACACAAAGATTATCAGCCTGTTTTTTTCCAACTTTCCCCCTTTCTGACCAAGGGCAGCAAAAGCCAGATTATCTTATGTCTTATCAGATTATCCTATAACATTATCCTGTGGTCTGAGATGTGTTCTGGGTAAATTTTCCCAATAATTGGCTCCGAAACGGGTCAGGACCAATCGTCATAAATTTTAAACTGTTTAATATTTACAACCAAATATTGACTCTGTGAATTGTGACTTCTTGATGGTAGCCAATCAAGATGGGAGCTGAGTGAGGAACTAGGGAGCAGGTGTAAATAAAAACCAGCACAACCATCAACGTAAAGTTGGGTGGACCTAAGCTACAGAGGAAAAGCTCACATGTCCATGCTTTCTCCAGGATTTTATCCACAGTCTTTTCTTTAATCTAGTTTCCTATTTCCCATCAAAAATAGTACGAAGACCACCATCATTTCGTCTTCTTGTTTGTCTTCTCCCATGTTTACCTCCGCCAAGGGAAAGTTTGTTTGTCCGTCTGTCCGTCTGTGAACAAAATAACTCAAAAAGTAATAGACGGATTTTGATGAAATTTTCAGGACATGTTCACCATGGAAAAAGGAAGAAATGATTTCATTTTGGTGTTGATGCGGATCAGCGTCTGGCCGCCATGGCGAAAAATGTGATTTTTGTGAATAACAACAGAACTAAAATAAATGAGTACTTGTGAGAACTTTCTACATAGAAATCACTCAATTTAGAGAAAGGTGTCATGTTGGCATATTTAAATAAAGACCTTCAAATAAAACTAATGTATACTGCTGATTAAACATTAAACCCAGAGTAACATACTGACTAGTTAAGTATGTACTAGTCAAGTCTAATTTTAAGCAGCTGTATCTGGTTAAATGATTAACAGATACATATAAACAGTCTCTTTATGACTGGGACTCTGAAATAACCATGGCAGAGAAAACATCAGGCAAAAGAAAGCACAAACCAAACTGGACACAAGACCAGCTTTTCCTCCTTGCCCATCTTGGCAATGATAGAATGAACATTATCAGAGGAAAATTCAGACCAGGGAAGTGATAAAAGAAGCATGGGAACAAATTTGCTTACAAATAAATGCAGCGTTCCCACTTTTGAGCAGAACCACTGCTGACTGTGAGAAATGTTGGTTCTCTTTACAGTCTCAAGGTCAGAGATTTCAGAATTCAAAAGACAAACCACTGCAACAGGCAAGACCAATTATTGTCAAACAAAACCTAACAATCTATTTAGTGTGTTCAGTAATCAACAGATATGTTGCACATAAATTAACCTTGCTAAATGTGTCATCACACGTTTTCTTAAGAACTTTTATACTTGCATTTCAGTTATTAGGAGGAGGCTCTGCACCCAAGACACTGAGTTGTTTCTATTTGTGGGTGAAGTGACTGCATCTTTGACAAATTCGATTCTATTTCAGAGGCTCATTGTTTTAGTATCTTTCCAAAATGTTCACTGATCATGAGGTGGATTGCCAGCAGCAGCCATGCTGAGGTTCTTTCTGAACTGGTCTTAGGAGTCCTCTTCACTACTTCTAACTTCTCACATGTGTAGGAGCTTGTTTTAGCTGTAAAATGCTTTGTGAAATACTTTTAGGAGAGAAATTTCTGAGTCCTAAATTTAGGACTGACACACCCATTATTTTTGAGAGTTTCTCCTAAATCAGCAAGTTAGGAGCTACTTTTAGCCTTGAGATGTTCTGTGAATACGGGCGTGGTTTGCATCAGTCTTTGCTGATCCATTGTCTCACCATCAGATGTATTGTGGAGCTCCTCTGCATTTCTTGGGTTGCTGTTTCAAATGTGAATCGTCCACATAAGCTTGAATAATTTTTCCTGTGAAATAGAAAGACTTGTAACAACGTTGCAAAATAGTTACGGTGAAAAACAACTAAAGAGTTTTGATGTAGACTTTGTGATTGGTTTGATTCACACCTGACAATTTTAAGCATGATTTTGGAACTAATTTTCCCCCTCCAAAAATCTGGGGAATGACCCTGATCATGGTTTCAAATCGTAAATCTTAAACTTGTTTGATATTCAAGATTATAGATTGCTTGCCTACAACAGAGAACCTGCTGATTTATTTTATTATTGAAAGATCAGTCTCTGCTCTTAGTAACAAGTTCATTTGTGTGAACCTTCACTGAAGTCTTGAATGTTTAACAGTAGTTACTAAAATCTTACTGTGATGCAAATATGCATATTTATAAAAAAAAAAAAATCATCAATTATCATTGAAATGGAAGTCTTACAAATAATGAATCTTGCTAACGTTGTCCTTTAACGTCCCTTCGTCTGCCTCTTTCATGCTGAAGAGTCAAGACTAAAATAACAGCATATTTAAATCAAGCATCTGAAGTCAGATCTTTTAATGCCCAGATACAGAGAAGCTTCTATGCAGGTTAGGGTGTAAAGTCTTCGTCACTGAACAGGTAATTATCATTGAAGTCTCCGACACTCGTCCTGCCAAAGTCACACTGTAACGCCGACACACTCACGCTGTTTACAACATAAGTTACTGTGCGTCATTAGGCAAGAACACAACGATACATAATGACAGTAATTCCAGAACATTAGGACGTCATTTATCACCATAAAGTCACCAGTGGTCACGAGCGCTGGATCGTCCTGCCTCACGGAGCAGCTGCTTCTGAAGGGATAATAAAACATTCCGGACAAAGATGAGCACATACTAGGAGTTTACACAAAAAAGTGAGATATGCAGTCAGATAAAATCAAATATCAACGGGTTTGAACTGAACGCTGGTAAGTGGAAGGAAAATAGTTAATTTAAATGATAGTATTAATCAGGCAAATTAACTGATGTCCCAGGAGGAAGTCCACTCCACAGCATCTCCTATTTGCACATCCCATTCACCAAATTATTAATATCAAAGATGATAACCTGACATATTACATACATGCATACACTTAATGTTGTATGTAAGCTTTTACTTTTGAAATGCAAGTTTGTGATTTTAATTCTATGCAAATTGTGTTTCCTGAAATGTTATGTGAGCTGTTAGTGTTTGCTTGAATTTCTATATTTCTATACCTGTTCACTGAGAGCCTACACTCCTGACGTATCTGTATCTTAATATCTGTGTTTGGGTAATTGTCACATTATTTTGAGGCTAATTTTTCAAAATGGTTGCTGCCACAAATTAACTTACATAGTTCAACTCAACAGTTAATATCACTCAGACATTATCCTATATTTTCCACAGTCCGGGACCTTGTTGAATCATTCATTTCCTGACCACTAACTTTCCATTACCATGTATTTTATGACTTTGCATTAGCGCCCTCTTGACTTTCCTTTACATCAACTCTCCAGTGAAAACTATGTTTAACAGTTCAGTGGATGACCTTGACATTACTCTGATTTTTCTCTCATTGTGGCCTTTTTTCCATTAAGTACAATTATTATTGTTGAAGGGCAGATTTAATGAGAGATGGAGCACCATGCTGTCTCCATTAAAAAGCCATCACTGTTATTTAAATTCTGACATTTATGACCTTCATCTGCCATGAGACACGTCGCAAATTACACCAGATTGTTATTCAGAGAAGGATAATGTGACAAGGCTGCTCTTTGGACGTTTAGTCAGGCCACACCAGATTTTAGGAATTAACAGATCAATCTTTTGTCTGCACTCAGTGTTCGACAAAAGCTCCTTTACTGATCATAATTGAGTCATAGATACGAAGCTGCTGTATGCTGGGATGTAAAGGCCGCTTTAAATGCCATCTGAGAACTTGAGTACAAAAATAACATTTCAGAACTATAAGCAAGTCTTTATTTTCAAAAAAGTGACATTTCAAAGCTGGTGATAAAGTCAGAGAATCGACAGCCACAAGCAAGTGACAAAGAAAATCAGTGAAGACTTTGACATCTGAAGAGTAATAAGATGTGATTTGTGGCTTCATCTGAGAGAAATACTTGATGCTTAGGAGGGTCACAGACACAAACATTTCTCAGGGATAAGGGTACATTTTTGTAACAGAAAATCTTCAGTGACTCTTGCACTATGGCTTCAGATCTGCTTTTGAAAGACTCGCAGATTATTTTAATAGAAAAGCACAATTTTTACATGTGAAGTCCCAGAGGATGTTCAAAAAAATCCTAGGTTTTTATTTGATTAGGAGTCTTTATGCTTATTGCACAGGTTTTATTGGGGGGGGGGTTTTTGTCTGTATGCGTGCTCTTCTATGTCTTAACTCAGGTTCATGTGTTTGCGTTTTGATGACTGTTTGAGTATGTTTACTATCACTGATGTTCTAGTTTTTACATAACAAGTACCCCCTGATCCAGCTGTATTCTCAATCCATCTGAGACTCTCGGTTAAAGCTCCTCTCCCTTTAATGGCTGCTTTTGCAGTCGTTCTGAAGCATTTGCTCCTTACTGAGTTGCCACCAATGGCCCTTTCCACTAGCCCTACTCTACTCTACTCGACTCTACCTGACTCTACCCGGCTCTACTCTACTCACCTTGCGCTGCTTTTCCATTAGCCCCAGTCACCTGCCCAACGGCGTGCAGTGTCGCTGTAAACAGAGAGCGGCTCTGCGGTGACGTCATTTTGATTGCGACACAACAATCTGTAGCTTTTTGTCACAAACGGAGTAGAAAAAGAATGCAGAAGAAGGCTGCAGCTGGCAAGAAGAAATACCCTTTAAGAAGCACAGGAGAGTTTTGGAAGCTATACAACAGAATGAAGCCGAGGACGAGAGCAATCGAGCTGCAAAGAAAAGACGTATGAGGGTAAGCTAATGGTAGCTACCGCTAGCATGCTAGGTCGTCGCACTCATCGACTCATCAATGACGACACTGTCTGACCAATCAGTAGCCGGCAGTCAGTGACGGCATCTTTTAGTATCGACTCACCTCGCTTAGAACCAGAGCGGAGTAGGTACTAAAACTAGCATATTTTAGGAGGTACCAGGCTAGTGGAAACATGCTGCAAATTGAGTAGGGCCGAGTAGAGTAGGGCCAAGGCGTGCTAGTGGAAAAGGGCCACAAGAGATGATGGGGGAAAATTGTTCGTGAAGCAATGGTAGGACGTCACAGTGGTACATCTAGGGGCCATTTACACAAGGTCCAATATGTCCAAATCCAATACGTTTTTATGTAATCAGAGTCAGAGCGTTTCAGGGTGAAATGCTGATGTCATGGCATGCAAAGTACTCTTTCACATTAAGGCTGCGTGTGCATGCCAGAAACAACAGCAGCTTTGGCTGTCTACAGAGAAACATATGAACATGTGTGCTCCTTTCATGCTTGCTTTTCTATCTAGACAAAACTATCCAGACAGAAAACTTCTGCATCTTTGAGTGTCCATTCACCATTGTTTGTGAAAAGTTTTTCTTCTTCGTACGTGTGTTGTGGCAGCACTGCCTCTCTGCAAACCTACATCACCATCAACTGGACCGGTACGCATACTACAGCGGTTTCATTTGCTTGAGCGCTGATGCCTTTTTGTTTTCTGCATAGAGGTATCTTAGTGGTGACATACAACTTACTAAGGTGCATTTAAAACTAAAAATAGTATAATACTGGCCCTTTAAAGGGTCTTTAACAGTCTTGAAATTATAAAAAGTGGAGAGACCAGGTCAGGCTGGTATGAGATATTTTCTTTGCACACTTTGGATTCTTTAGTGCCAAGTAAACATGCTTTGAACCCCACAGCCTACCTAAATGTTGTCACTGACCATGTCCACTCCTTTATGACCACACACTGCAAAAATTCAGATCTTAGCGAGTGTGTTTGTCTATTTTGAAGTCAGAAATATCTAAGACAGTAATTCAGATCTACTTTCACTTACTAGTTCCAGATATAGCACTAAACTGCTTGAAATGCTAAACATATATCTGCCTATGAAACAAGCAAGTTTGACTCAGCGAGGGTCTTAAATTCAAGTTTGAAATGTTTTTTTAAAAAAAGTAATTTTAACCCTTCGACTGGCATTGTGACCGTGTGGTTGACTTTTTGCTGCCTTACCACTTTATTTAAAATTTTGAAATCCTGTCTTTGTCTGTTGTTCCTTATTTATAATTCTTATGTCTGTAACACCAATTTGTATCCAGTGGGTGACGCTGCTGTGCATTAATTGTTTGAGAACTAGAAAAAAATCAAAAGTGAATCATTGCTCCAGAAATTTAACAGTGTGAGCATACATTGAATAAAGAAAAATCATTTCACATAGTTCCAGATCCTCTAACAATCATAATTTAGTTGAAGAAAAAAAAAATAATGATAAAAAGTGTATTTGGGAATCCTCAGAAAACTAGGTCAACCACAAAAAAAATCAAAATTTTGTTCTTTGTGATATTATTGAAAAAAGTAAAATTTTGTTCCAGAAATTAAAGAAGTCCATTCATGCCTAGAAAAACCCTTAACAGGCAAGCCAACCTGCTGGTTGACTAAAATATCTCATTCCCATTTTTTGGTAATGTGAAAAAAACCCTGAAATGCCACTAAATGAAGAGGAAGGAACAGTTTTACCCACAAACAATTTGTTGCAAATGTATTTTCTCAGTGTGGAAGTCAAAGGGTTAAGATACCCTCTACATAAAATTTGTCTTGACTCGTTGGTACAAACATTACTTTACATTGCAAGCAACTTAGTCTTTAGTTTAAGTTTTTATATCCCCAAATAATATCTTAATTCAGAAATATTCAGGAAAGTGTTAGAAAAGTCTAGGTAGTTATTTTAGACTTGGACAAATACTCTCACCTTGATCTGAGTTTTTGCAGTGCAGTGGACCATCTTCTACCCCGAGCATGTCTCGGCTTCAAATAACTATGAATCTTTTCCATTAAGAATTAAGACAGTTAACATGAGACACATGCCCTGAAGGTTGTTGTGGATTTAGGTCTCAGTGGGCTTTCAGCAGCAGAGTAATGCAGAAAGTCAAAAATAGCCGCCCCTCCTTCAGAGCCTTATTAACTCTCAATAATACCAGGCTACATGTGTGAAGGTTTGAAGGGCAGAAAGAGCAGTTGCACAATCCACATCCCAGCCTCACACTTTCAAAGACTCGACGCTCTGATTCTCACCCATCAGGAAGCGGCTCATTTTGATTTATGACTCTCCACGCCGTGCTACAACCTGCAGACGGGGTTTCATTCCCGCCAGCGGAATAGCGTCAGCCTAAAACTCATTTCTGCATACTGAGGTACTTTCTCTACCTGTGCCTTTGTCATTTTTCTTAATGACTGTTAAGGGGAGGTTGGGTGAGCTAGGCAAACAGGCGCCGCTCCTCAACGGGAGTCTCTGAACAGAATATAATTAAGATGAGAGGAGAGGAAGGGGGTCGGGGCCAAAGACCTCTGCAGGTAACTGAATATTCATTGCAATCACATTTAACAGCTCCATGATTAATTGCAGGGCCTGGGTGATTAAAAAATGACTGACTGAGTGGAAAATTTAGTCAAAGGTGGCTAAAACAAGTTTCCCTGATTAACAAATGGCAGTCCTTTGTTCCAGCTCGGGGAGACAGCTGGAGTTTTGGAAGTCGTCAGAAGTGAGCCAAGGTGGATTCAGGAGAAAAATGAATCAGTCCAAAGAGAAAATGGAAATAAATCATCACTCCTATTTTTGTCTTCTGAAGGACTTGTTTCTGTGAGCTTCAATCTAAACTGACCTCAGATGACGGCCCCAGGCAAAGAGCAAGACGAAGTCCCTCCACATTCGACTAAAAGCAATTGTATCATATACATTAACATAATAAATAGACACAAATTTGAAAAAAAAGAGAGAGAATGATACTGTCTAAATTGTACAAAGCTGTTGGTAATCTCAGGGGAACTGGTCTGGTTAACCCACTTGTCAAAATTTTGACAGCAATATTGAGGCAAATTTTGACAAAGTCAGGAGAATTTCCCTGTTTTTTGTGTTTTGTTGTGATAAAAGGAGATTTTAGTATTTATATTACGAATAAAATTATACCTATTAGAAAAAAGGTGGAAATATTGAGCAGCCCTAGCTGCAGATATACTTGCATTTTGTCCCTGCATTTGTTAGTCACGTATTTTTTTTTTTTATTATTATTTTACTTGACTGCATGTGTGTCTTTTTAGGACTCCACTAGAGGGCATACTTCAGGCTTTACGAAACAAATTAACAAGTAAAACACCTGTAATCAATATCATAACCAAATATTTGTCAGCAAGTTCTGACCAGTGGGAATAGTTTGTGCTATGGACTTCTGAGTGACCATGTTATCTGATGACCCATTCCAGTTCATAATCATTATAGCTGTTCTATTAGCATTATATCTCTATCCATGGTTGATGCATCTAAAGTAACTATTTTTAGCACCACATAGGCATGAGGTCCCTCTTGAAAATTGGATGCCACATCTCAAGGGGTCTACCTTTATTACATTTATACTTAGCAGAGACAAATATAATAGGGATGTACTTGTGGTCTGGGCACCTGCGAGTTCATCACTACCACTGTTATTTTTCAGCAAGATTATCATTGATTTAACTTCTATAGAATGATCACCACAATCATACAGACATGAGCACCCTCCTGAAAACCAGATGTTGCATCACAAGAGGCTAACCTATAATAAATCAGATGACAGGTCTATGGTTCATGGATCTGTCACTTACTTTAGTCCACTTGTCTTCTCTTACCTCCCTTCCTTCGCTCGCACACCCATCATGAGATTTGGATCCACATTCAAGATTTCCTGCTGCTTAACAGAAGGTTTTTTCTTGAGCCATGATGGAATGATTCATGATTGGCTGTATGGATTCATGTTGGGTGTTGGCACTCTTATTTCTTATTGCCATGGCTTTGCAAAAAACCTTGGTTTTATTCTGGATAGTGAACTTAAACTTGACAGACGGATACGTTCCACTGTTAAAACAAGTTTCTTCCAGTTACGATTACTGGCCAAGGTAAAAGCCTATCTCCCCAAGAAAGGCCTTGAGAGGGCTATTCACTGCTTTGTTACGTCACGCCTGGACTACTGTAACTCCTTATTTGTAGGTCTTAGCCAGTCAGCTTTACGCCCTCTGCAGGTTGTCCAAAATGCAGGTGCCCACCTGCTGACTAGCAAAAAGCGGTATGACCACATTACACCAATCCTTGCTTCTTTGCACTGGCTGCCCGTTGATTTTAGAGTTCTTTTTAAAGTTTTATTGATTGTTTTCAAGTGCTTGAATGGTCTGGCTCCACCTTATCTGACCTGTTAAAGCCTCATATGACTACCAGGGCGCTTAGGTCATCAAACCAGTTGCTCCTGGTAGTGCCTCGGACAAGGCTCTCCACTCGTGGGGACAGAGCCTTCGCGGTGGCGGCACCAAAGCTGTGGAACAGCCTACCAGTCCAGGTTAGAGCTGCACAGTCAACTGAGCACTTTGAAACACTACTAAAAACCCATCTCTATTCTTTGGCGTTCAGTCCCAGCTAAATGAGTAATCTTAGTTTTTATCTTTTTATCTTTGTATGTTTTATCCCTTATATTTTATTCCCCATCCTCTCTTTTACTCTACTTTTATTGTTTTTATCCTTATCTTATTTTATTTATGTTTTTATGCATATTTAATGTTTGGCTTTTACTCTTTTTATTATCATGACTGTTTTATTATCATTGCTGGGTTTTTAATATAAAGTGTATGAGAGATTATTTTGTACCCCTGTACAGCACTTTGGTCAACCGAGGTTGTTTTTAAACATGCTCTACAAATACGCTTTGACTTTTCTTGACTTGACTATATTTGTCTATATATGTATATGTGTATTTTATCTGTATATATGTATCTATGCATATATGTGTATCCATAAAATGAGGAGCTTTATGCTCTATTGTAAAGTGTCTTGCGATAACAATTGTTATGAATTGGCGCTGTACAAATAAAGATTGACTGATATATGTACATACTCATAAAATTGTATCAAAAATGCCAATCAGTAGTTTATAAGTGAGAAAAGCCAAAGAAAATTAGCTAACTTAATGACAGCCAAGAGGCAGCACAAATATCACCAGCTGAATAAATACCCCAAACGCGTCCTTATTCCAGACTTCTTAAATAGAATTTTTCCGTGATCAGACAGACAAACAGATGTTTGTGTCTGTGCAGTCTCACACATTATTTAGATGTTGATGATTGTGGACTGTATGTTTCAGTTTTTTTTCAAACTTTCTGTTATAGTTGTTTCTGCTTGTGTGAATGCTGTCACATCTCCTCTGCCTCTTAACAGGTCCCTGCGGTCATGTGTAGACTGCAGCTCCTGTCAGTGCTGCGTAAATTCTTGATGACATGCACAACTAATGTGTAAGAGAAGCATAGTGGCCATCGTGAGTAGGTATAGTTTACAGCAAGTAAATCCTGCCATTTCAACCCACTTTTGAAATGCTGCTAACATTTGGAAAATAAAATCCATCTAAAAAGCACAAATGTAGAAGCAGCCAGTTTTTAAAGTGTTGGCAGTATTTAGAAAAGCACGTGTCCTATATTTGTGCATTTCAAACGGATTTCATTACCTCGGCCAATTGTGTCGAAAGAAGCCAAATCATTTTGAAAAATAAAGTTTGAAAATATGTATTGAAATACTCCAATTAGAAGTGCTCTGACAGCCAAAATCTCAGCCATCATATTGATTTGGCAAGTCACAGGTGAAAATGAAAAACTGCCCTTAGCAATGTTAATAAATCCTGTACAGAATGACAGGATCGGGATCTGACCACCAGTAAACTCTAATCGGTTCTTCCTTGTGCATGATCAACATTTCATACATTTTTAATCAAAATATATCGATAACGGAGCAATCTCTCAGATATCAGCAAAGCAGTTATATGGTATCACTGTATGTATATTTATATTATCTCTATTTCATTATTATATTTTGAATAATGATGATATATGCCTCCATATTTGATGCTCTCCTTTAACAGTTTATCTTGAGACCCCCTAAAGTACCAGGGCCCAGGTCTTTCCTACATTTGCCTAATGGTAGAACCACCAGCGATGATGCGAGCAGCTGAACGCAGAGGCAGCCTGTTTGAGGATGCCTGATTGGCCCAGGGCGCCTTGTCTCGGCCCAGATGTGCAGCCAACCAACCTGTGGTTCTGACCCACTTTCTGGCCTCATCAGTCACACGGAGCATCCAGACTCCCACCAATCCCATTTATCCCTTCTTGACCGTTATACCATCATTACAGACTTACCTGCTCCACCGTGCTAGAGGCTGGAGAGCTGCATTTGAATATTTCATTATGGCACCATAATACTTTAAACACGCCACTGGATATGATTTATAAGGGTCATGCCTGGTGTTCAAATATTTTTCTAACCCTGATCACAAAGACCTGACACGGTTATCATTAAACTCAAGAATGATCGATGACCATGCCGGGAATCTGAGTCAGGCTTTCAGAAGAAAAACCCTCAACCATGTCCTATATATCACGGAGCAATAATAACAAGGCCCTCTGACACAAATGGCCTGTTCCTTATATTGGCATCCTTTTCACACCAGCAGCAAATTATAAGAACTGGGAGGAATATTCCTCCTTGACTCCAGGAGGGACAGGCAGCGTTAATTTTCCTTTCTTCTCCGAATTGATTAGCGGATCAGGGGGCTAATTCAGCCCTTGAGGAGCAGGGCACAGACTCAGGCTCGCTGAGAGCCCCAGAAGAAGTCATCCATAAACCACACGTGTCAGCCATGTTGCGCATTTACTCCCCATCGCCCAGCGGCGAGACCACAATCCAGCACGTGCCGCCTGTTGCTAAGGCGCTGTGCACACTCTCTGCTCTGTAATCAGGAGTAATTGGACGGTAAAGCCTGCTTGAAAACTGAAAGAGGATGCAGTCAGAAGTCATGCTGGTTTCCATCTATTATAATAGGCAGGGGTGGGCAACTGGTGGCCTGGGGGCCACATGTGGCTCTCCTCCTTATTCAGTCCTGCCCACCAGTCAATTTCAAATGTAAAAAAAAGCACCCACGTACAGGCAAAATGCATCACAGCATCCAAAATGGATTTTGTTATGTAAGTCTACAAAAACTGGTTTTATTTTATTCTTTTTTGGAAAGTAGGCCTCGTCCCAACACATGCACCTGTGCCCATAAGTCTCCTGGATTCAGACACTTTTGCAGTCATTGTGTCATTGTATTTTGTGCTGAAGAGACAATCTTCAAGAAAAAAACAACAAAGTCAAACAAAGACTGAACTAAAAGCTCTGGAAGCATATCTACTAAATTGGTCAGAATTCATTAAGTTCATCCTCAAAAAATCATTTTCCTATTTCTGTTCACAGTGCTGCAGGATCAGCCCTGTGATTTAACTGACGGACACACTTTCATCTATTAGATACATGTATTAATATAATCACAGCTCATCTGCTCATGGTCATTAACAAACATTTCTTCAGTCTGAGTCTTGTGATTAGTCACTCATCTCTGTCCTGAACTTACATGAAGTCATTCCCATCTGGTCTGTATTGAAGAGGGAAAATGAACAAGAAATGACATTTGTCAAATATTACATCATATTTCGACAGCTTTATCTCAGCCCATAATTTAATAAATGTTTTTACACTTACATTTTTAAAATACCTCCTTCATTTCACTGCTACTTTAACTGCTGCTCCACCATTGGTCAGCTAATAGAAACATTGGAAGAGACGCAGGAGGATGACCTTGAACAACAACACTTTGGACACCCTATGACCTTGAGCCCCTTTTCAGGAGCCTGCATTTGGAGTGCATAAGGACAGAAATGACGGTAATAATTAAATTTGCTGTTATGACCTCTGTAAAGGTTTATTAATTCATTAATGAGAAAAGTGAACTTTAACAAATGAACTTCAATAACCAATATTTTCAGAGCTTTTGACCAGGTTACTTTGTAAATTATACCCATTTTCTAATATTCATAGAGACTTTGTCATAAAAAAATTATAAAATATGTTGATTGATTTTAAGAAACAGTATGAACTAGTTTATTGAATTGAAAAATGACCTTTAATATGCTTTAATTTCTTGTCTAGCTCATCAAATTTAGGCTCACTTTATGGTTTTGAGCATATGAACATGAAATTGGATGGCTGTGGTCATCAACTATATTCAGGTAGATGGTGGCATACTACTGGCTCATATAGTGTGCAATTAAAAATCTGCCCCACACCATTGCACCACCTGCAGCAGCCTGAACCACTGATCCAAGGCTGGATGGACTCATGCTGTATGTTGTTCACAACAAACTCCATCCATCTGAGTGTAGCAGCAGAAATCCTGACTCACCAGACCAGGAGACATTTTTCTAATCCTTTGTGGGCAAATTTTAGTGAGCTTATAAGCCTCAGTTTCCTGTTCTTAGCTGGCAGGATTGGCACCTGGTGCTGTTTTCTATGGCTGTGGCTCATCTGCTTCAAGGTTTGGCATGTTGTGAGTTCAAAATAGCCCTCTGCATACTTCATTATCCTATCATCTTAAAACTGACCATTCTCCTCTGACCTCTGGCATCAACAATGTCACACTTTTCTCTTTTTTGGACCATTCTGTGTAAGCCCTGGAGGTGATTGTGCATGAAAAAACTCCCGCAAATTAGCCAACCATGCTGTTCAGAGTCACATGAATCCCCTTTCTTCCTCATTCTGATGCATCTGCAGGTCATTTTGAGCATGTTGATATGCCTTAATGGACTGAATCGCTTCCATGTGATTGGCTGATTAGCTACTTGTGTCAATCAACAGTTAAATGGGACAACATGATAAAGTGGCTGGTGTGTGTATGAGCATATATAATGTGATTCAGCCTTTGCTTGGCACAAATTGGTAATGTAATACCTGATTTAATGTGTAGTCTATTTCTCTTCCTGGTGACGTTCAACAAGAAAGAACAACAAGTTCCAGGTCCGTCCCAGTTTCAGCTGTGCTCCTGAAGTCTCTTTGCATCAACAGATTTCCCATCATGCCATAAAGTGCTTCGCTTATCATTACCAATGAATGGAGGCAAACTGCTCCATGCCCCATGAAATCACATCTGTCTTGGCTGCAGTGAGGAGAGCCTCGGTATGAGTGCACAGGAACGGTTCAGACCTCCGTACTTTTCATTATCTCCTGATTTACACACGTCCCTCCACATTAGCAGGACGCTGCTCGTGCATAACAAGCAGAGTCCAAATCTGTGTTAGCCTGGAAGGAGGTGGGGGAGCAGGGCAGGAGGTGTGTTTGTGTGTGTGGTTGTTATTAAAGAGCAATGTCACAGCTCCTGGCTATTATGAGGAGATGGCATGACTGTAAAGGTAGATGTTGCAGCAGGCGATTTGAGCTGCTTAATGACCCAAGACTTGCATGATTAATGGAAGGGTTTACGTGATATTTCTCCAACTTCGGGGCCGAGCGCGAGCAGAGAGCCGGGGCGTGTCATCTTTTAAGAACCCCCCTCGCTCAAGGTCGACCGAGCCCTGGAAGAGAGCCCGCAGAGACGACAGGGCTATTAGTGGAGTTTCTCTTCCATCCTGAACCATCACACACACACACACATATAAATATATATATATACACACCTACGCAGTGAGGCGCACATGCAGAGTATAAACACACACATCCCTGCACACACACTGTTACACCAGGGACCACCCCAGCACTGCAAGGGCCTCTGGGATTGGTGTAACCTGCTTTGTGGAAGCAGAACTCATATCCCTTGTTAGGAGCGGGGAGCTGGAGGATGATGGAGTGCAGGTACGATCAGATTGAACAACATCCAACCTCCCTTCTCATTTACCTCACTGCTATAAAATGGCCCATATAACAAAAACACATCCACACTGTTGTTCTTCCCCTCAATGTGTTTCCTCTGCTCTCTGAAACAGTTTAATCTGCTCCTGAGATCATGTGTACAGTCCTCTGTTCTGGTCTAAATATCTGACTCTTCTTTAACATGTCTGACCAACATGGTACAAGAAACAGGAAGGAGTTAGAACCTCAAAATGTTCATGTTTGTCTATTTATAGTTATTTTTTCTTCTAAAATCTTTTGTTGCAGGAGTAAATGTCTGTGAATTGAGCTAACATGCAACCCCAATATTATCAGGATAAGGAAAATCCATGGCACGGTTGGTGGAGGGGGGCAGGAGGTCAGAAATATGCAGCAGACAGAGCAGAAGAGTTTCATGCTACAATCACAATTTATGTCCTAACTTCACTGATTCATGTTGAAAAGTGCGTCAACAGCATCGATTAAAAAGTTGAGAGGAGCATTACAGCGCTCAGAAGTGAGTATGAAGCAGCATCACTCCATTCTTGACGATTACCCCAGGGAAGCTGCAATCTCCAACAGGGCTCTTTAAAATCTTTTCTGTCCAGTTCTATTCATCTTCAGCCCAGTCTTCAGTGTTTTATCTCCATATCCAACAGCAGCACGAGAAGGTGAGATGTGGGTTAAATGTCCAGGCACACATTTGAGCTTGTGTTACAGCAAATTAACTTCTACATCAGCAGTTGTTATCCCTCCTGTCAAGTCTTATTTTCTCAGTGAACAACCCAGAATAATTTACTGCTGCATTCACATTCCAGCTCACTCGGACTTTACACCGATAAAATAAAATACAAGTACAAAAGTTGTTCATTACTAAAAAAATTGTTTGATTTCTAAATTAGCTGAAAATGTTTTTACTTTGTTTTCCGAATAAACAAGACAGCTATCTTTTTAAATTATACCAATTCCAGTTTTACACATAAAACAATGTTGCCCTTTTTTTCTGAATCACTGACATAAGAGTATGGATCTGATTTTTGAAAAGCAGCAAAAAGCAGCTGAAGACTGGCTTGTTTAGCTCATTTGGTTAAAGCTAGGGTTGGTAATTTTGGAAAACTAGCATGAATTTGAATGTAGCATCTCCTCAGGGCTCTGTCTAGCCCCTCCCACCCCTCCTCCAAAATGACCCCTCGCTCACATGCAAGAGCGCCGCTGATTCACAATAAGAAGACTGATTCAACTCCAAACCCTCAGCGCAACGTTTATGTTTTACACTACACCAAGTCATGTCTCAGTCAGCGGTAAGTCACACCAAAAAATTATCATAGTAAAGTTAAAAAAACAAACAAACATGGAAAGTTAGTTTGTGCTCACAGCCTGATGTTGATCAGGGTATGGGTAGTTCCTCTGACATTCTCCACATAGCTGTCAAGTCTCCTGCTTTGGCCATGAAACTACCTTATTTTACGTATTTTATCCTCTTTACCGACGTCCTCCCTTATTAGTACTCTCCTGTAAATCTCCCTTGTGATGATATAATAATAAAAACATTCCTCTGCCTCTCCAAATTGAACTCTGTCACTAGCCTGAATGTGGCGGTAATGCTCCAAAATGATGGATGCCAACTGCTGTAAAACTGAAGAGGAAGAAAAAGCCTGCTGAGAACATCCACCTGCAGTAGCCTGGGTGGCAGCTGTCGTGAGATTAGAGCCAACAGCAGAACAAACCAAGAAAAACAAAGTGTTTATTTTAGATTTCTCGTACATCTGTCTTAAAATGTGAGGGATACAGGAGCTTGGTTGGGGTTGTGGGATGGCTCGTAGTAGGCTTCCCTTATTTTCAAAGACAAAACTGGACATGTAAGCATTCTCCAGTGGACTTGGATCCCTCTCAGCTCGGCTACACACAGTGAATCAGAGTCTGTGCAAAATTGCTTCATGAACTGCAGTGGCATTGTTTCAAAAACAGGAAGAAACAGAGGTGATAGAGCAGCCACCCCTTTGTGGCTTTTTATCACAGTCCGGAGATGAATCAAGTTCCAGAGACAGTTGCAAGCAGCAAAACAGCATGTTTAAGTAGAGGAAAGCTTGGGAGGTCGTTTGGTATCACATTCTCTGGTCATCCAGAAGTCAGCAGTGTCTCCGTGGCATTACTGGTCTCAATTCAGCTCTCTTTGAACCCCACTTGAGGTGATACAAAATAAAAAAAAAGCCCAAAGCAACCAAGTAAAGTCGAGCTGAATCAAGTGGAAAAGGTCAAAAAGTTGCTCTTCCCTTCTGTAAGCATCCCCCCAGTATCTGTTGTTTTAAAGTAGAATTTATTTAATCACACTGGATTTCACCAAAAGATTATATTTAAATATTTAAAGTGCTGTTTCATTATTTAGTTTTATAAAGAAATGTAGTTTAAGTGCTGAAGTAACTTCCCTCTCACCCTGAAAGTGGAACACTTCGGAGACACCTTTTGTTGGGCTCATTGGATGCGACTGATCTTTGTGACTTTTTGTAAAACATTTGTAGATGAAAGCAAAATAATCACAGCAATTTGCATTCTGCCCTCCCCGGAACAGACTTCTGTATATATTTTGTCAGTTTTCATGTCTTTGAGGTCTCTCGGGGGGACTGGGGAGTTTAACACCTTTTCTGAAACTGCTGAAGCAGTTAGCGCGGTGCTGCGGTGAGGGTGATTATGAATGCAAATTCACAACAAATGCCTGGTAGTGCTTTAAGGGCCCTCTCCACAGGAGTGAGAAAAAAATAAGAGAAATGAATCCTCGTGTAACAAGATTACATTTTAAAGCAGTAGGGGATGAATTTTTCATAAGTTGTTCATGCAAACAAAAATAAGCCCCGAGTGTGAGCCCTCTGGGTTTGAGCCTGTGAGGAAACGCAGATATGAGGGACTTTAAGACCTTTTCAATTGTTTTCTTCTGCAGCAAGTCAGTGTGTGATTGTGTTTAAACAATGTGTAGGTGATATTAATACAGTAGCTGATTTTTTTATGGAAATGTGTGCAGCTCTATGCTGTGCAGATGTTTACGTCTGTTTAATAGATAATAGGTGTTTATTTGGCTAAAAGCAAGACTCCTCAAACTTCTTATATTTTACTCTCTGAACATATTTGTTGAAAATCGACCACTAGTTTAAAAAAATATGTTTGAACTTTAATATTTTAACCACATTTTGATCTCAGTACTAAACATCAGCATGATCTGAAACAACTCTGACACTATTAACTCCCCAGTTCACTCTGTTTCTTTGTATAAATAAATGAATAAACATATTTATACTTTAATAAGTAATTACAGAGCTGGCTCTACCCAATGTGGAGTTTATTATTTGTAATTTGCATGAACAAATTACAAATAAATGCAAACAAATTTGAAATAAAATATAAATGCCCTTATCACGAAATGAATATTCTGGAGATAAGTGTGTACATAACAGAAATTAATTATAAATACAACAACAAACAATGTAAATAATCATATCTTTTGTGCACAGTAACTCTATACATACGCTACATTTAAAATATGCAAAATATAAATGCATCTAAATAAGATAGCTAGATACAAAAAATAATCTTTATACAACAATATGAAATATATAGTTCAGGGCATGGGCAGAATTATTTGGTATTGTCATTTGCAGCAGAATTGATTTGGAATTGCTTTACCATCGAATCAATGTGAGCTTTTGCATTTTAAGACTTAATAGCTTCAAGTATTTTTAATATAATTATACTAAAGGAAGATTTTTTTCAGATTTTGTGGCCACAGTGGCCTTAACATTTGACTGTACTGCCTGACAGGCTATTGCATTCATTGCGTGAAAAGATTTTGTTTAGTTTACAAAGATTTGAGCCAGTGCAATCAAGGCCTACATGTTTACATAGCTATTTAATTTTTGTGACCCTTCAAAATGGTTAGGCATTATTAATAAAAGGTAGGAACCACAAAATCCATTTTCATTTTAAATGTATTCATTTTAGCATGTTTAAGTGCTCAAGATAAGACTTTATCTACTAATTATTGACAGCAAATGTTGTCTTCAAGGTTATTTATTCATGTAACTTTATGCTTGTTTAGTTACTCATTCACTTCTGTCATCAACGTTTTAAACTAACATACAAAATTACAGGATATTTCTTGCACTTGTTTTCATGGTAAATGTGTTGTCTTCAGTTTTACCTTGACATATAGGATCAGCCTATTTTTACAAAAAAAAAAAATGTAAAAAACTTTTCTATAAGAGTATGAGCATAGTGAGATGAAATATTCTGTAATCAATTCGTCAAATGCTTGTGTGCATCTCTGAGGGTATATGTGTGTAAGCATGCGTAGAGAGAAGTTTGACCTTTGCCACAACGGCGGGGATGCAGATAATGATTCTCAGCGGGGAACCCTGCGTGTTCATCAAGACTTCCCCTCACTTTGCTCGGGATGGTAATCACAACTCCGCTCAAATGGAAATTACCTGGGACGAGGCGGTGAACTGAGACGATGGTATGTAATTGGCAGGCTGAACTCTGGAGGGAGCAGAAGAAAAGTAAACTTAAGTGTCACCAACAAACATGAACTGCTGTCTGAATGAAGAAATATATAAAAGTTATTTTTTTACATCAGCTTGCAAGGCAATCCATCCTCTTTTACTCGGGATCCTGCTGTTGCCATGCGACTATTGAAGGCTGCTTTTGACGTCTTATGCTCTTTAAGTGTCTCCAAATGTTCAGCGTGAGGTAGAAAAAACGCTGTCAACGCAACTTCTCCATTTCAATAGTGAGATAAAGGGATGCCAGAGTGGAGGAAAGCAAGGCTCAATCATCAGAAAAGTTTAAGAGCTGTTAACTTTAGTATTGACACTTTACATTTCCAGTGTGATGAGAGGATGATGCTTCTGTGCTCTAATATTGTTCATCTTTGTTTTACTGCTTTTCTATTGAGCCCTTTGTCATATGCTTTTAATTTTAATTTTGTCATCAGTAAATGTGTCTAAAAATGGTCATCATAGCTTTTTTCATTGTTAAAGGAACAATGACCTGTTTGAATAAATCTGAAATAAAACCAGACAGAAACAAAAGAAGAGATTAAGTTGAACACACTGGCTAAGAATTAGATTCAGTTTTCCATTTTTAAATCTCCAAGGATTAAGCTGAATCAGTACCCACACAGCAGATATGATGGAGATCATGCAGAGATGATGCAAAAAGTAACAGGATTTCACATATCACATCACCCAAAACATGCAAGACTTTACTTGGGAAATTTGACACACGGTATAATAAAAAAAAAGATGAGTACCTTGTTACAATGCTATTATCTGCAATTACAAAAGAAATTACCAGACAGGTATAATCAAATCAAATCAAACTTTATTTATAAGGCACTTTTCATACTTAAAAGCAACACAAAGTGCCTCACAGAGGCCAAAAACAACATGAAAACAGAAAGCCAGGCTATCCCCCTCCCACAAATAAAGAGACCCACAACATTCATACGAGCTGTCATAAAAGAGAGAAAGAGAGACATAGCTGTGCACCGAGGACTGAGGTAAGGAATAAACTACCTTTGGGGGCCATCATCACTGAGGAGGGCTCCCGGCCCATGAGGCGCACAGCCAGAGACTTCCATCCTCCCACACAGACACAAGGCCCCACAACACAGAGCAGGGGCCTATGGCCATGCAGGAGGAGCCATCCCCCAGCAGCGGCCCCAGAAATGGACCAGGAGCAGCTCCCAGTGTGGAGAGCCCCCATGAGGAAGCACTGGAGCTAAAAACCATCATACTAAAACAATAATAAAAATATAAGAAAAGAAGAGAGATAAAATAACATAAAATTGATTAAAAAAAAATTTAAGAATTAAATATGATAAGAAGTTTGACTAAAAGAATAAATACAGTTATAAAGTAATAGAAGAGTAAAAAAATAATGTATAACCTCTGACTAATGGTGAAACTTGTGCACAGATCCATAATGCAGGAACACAGAACAAAAGTGGTAAAAATGGACTGATTTCAGAAGGACAGGAGAGAACAGAGCACCTTCACTGGACAATAAGCGCATTGATATAAGGAGGATTAATGAACGAAGTAAACTGATTTAACCCTGATACTGGAACTGTTAAAGAAAAAAAGCCAATAACATATAAGTTAAATAAATAAAAAAAACAATAAGATGATAAGCATTTGGAGCCTTCTGTTGCTGCTGCAATATTGTACGCACCCTTCGAACCAAACTTTGGATCAACCCTCTGACGGGCAGACAGGTAGAAGCAGCTTATGGTCATATGACCATGGGGATACTTCACAGGTTTGGAGCACAGTTTATCATGTCCCTAACTCATTGGTGAGCAACATTTAGCTTTGGAGGTTCATTGTACTTTTTTGCCCATCTTCTGGCTTCAGAAGAAAACAGCGAAAAACAACTTTTTTCTTTGCATTTACTTTATCAACATTTTTCTGTGTGCTTTAGCATCATCTAGCTGCATTAGAGTGTTGATACTTTCATCCTTAATCAAAAACAGAAAATCCTTCTAAAATAAACCTGGTATCCAGTTGTTTAAAAGTACAGTGCTGAGATGAGGGTCTTTACAGATGCTGTCAGGCCTGGAAAATAAATGCAATGGCACCGAGCAGCGCTAAATCCCCTCATTACCACAGAGTAAACAAAAGGCACTCGGAGAGCGCAGACCTCTGCCAGCGCCACAGTCCTCAGCCATATTGTCATTTTGACCATAAATATTGCTCCTACCTTTATTTCATCTAAATATTTAGATTCCTTGACCATGAAAACATACCATTAGCAACTGGATTCATGATGATATCTATTTTAGTTCAGTAGTTATTCACAGAAACCACATTTTTTGCCATGGCGGCCAGACGCTGATCCTGATCAACACCAAAATCGAATCAGTTCTTTCTTTTCCCATGCTGAACATTTTCTGAAAATTTCATGCAAATCCATCAAATCCATCCATTACTTTTTGAGTTATTTTGTTTACGGACAGACGGACGGAAAACTCTCCCGAAAACATAACTTCCTTGGCGGAGGTAATCAATGAGCCAGTCAGTGAGGACTGGAAACCATGACAGGGCAGGAGCTCTGACAGAGAGGGAGAATACAGCTGGATTAGGGGTACTCATTGTTACCCCTTTTCCACCAAGCTGGTTCCAGGGCTGGTGCTAGTGCTGGTGCTAGAGCCGGTTCACAGTTGGTTCAAGTGAGAACCAGTTAAGAACCGTTTGCTTTTCCACAAACGGGTACCGACCAGAGGGCTACGTCATCACGCCGATGTATACATCTGTATACGTCACGCCAGTTTCCCATAACAACTAGCGCCAAATTCAATTGCCACAACAAAGATGGAGGACTGTGTTGCGGTTCAAGTGTTGCCGTTGGCTTTTCGAGCCTTCCTTTGACAGCAAAAGTTGGCGATCCAGCAAGTTAATGCTGCTCGACGATTATGCAACGAACACCGATCACGCTTGAGAAGATGGGTAAAAGTGCTTCTGTGTTTTTACTCTGCTTTGGTTGGTCAATAATCCCGCCCCCACCCCCTGATGTAAGCCGTAGCCCCTGACGTAACGTGGTTCTTTCTGCTGGCCCAGCAAAGAGTTGGTGCTTGCCAAGCACCGGTTTTGGGAGCCAGCAACCGGTGCTTAGTCTGTAGAAAACCAAAGAACTGGTACTAAGTCTGGCTCTAGCTCCGAACCAGCCCTGGAACCAGCTTGGTGGAAAAGGGGTATGTGTGAAAACTAGGAGGTTCTTTGGACATTAGTGATTATGGACACACTTTTAATCATTCAAACTGAATATTCATCGAAGCTCAGTAAAATATAGGTTCTTCAAGATCAGATAAGTCCTTTAAATTTTCCTGGTACCTGATATGTTCACCAAATATTGAGCTTCTTTACTTCATCTTATTACCTCCTCTGCCACCTCTGGTCATAATCTGTTTTAGACGTCGGGATAAAACAGACTCCTTATTAAAACAGCACAAGGGGAAAACACAAAGTCAGGCAGGTATGAGGCAGGTCTTAGCAACACGGCTAAACAAGGGCTCAGTGGTACGCCCTTACATTGTTGCCATGTGATATATTATTAAAGAAAATGTATAAATGAGAGAATCATGCACGCTCTCCCTGCCGTGTCCTTATTCAGCCATGCTGGAGGCATACCCTGTTAATTTTAATGCACGCCAGCGAGCAACCAGCAGCTCAATCTACTCAGGAGAAAATTACAAAGCCCAATCAATACAAATGTGTCCTACAAAGTTAAATACCAGCTCGTCTGATAAACAGCCACTTCTCCCTGTCATACCGCACAGAGGCAATCTGCCTCGACAAATTGCTTTAGAGGGACAAGGAGGAGGGAGCACGGCCTCATGGGAGGAAAATTAGGAAGATTTGGACCCCATATTTTAAAAATCTGGTGCTTGAGAGTGTGTGTGTCACACATTTGAGTGATGCTGCTTATTTAAGCCGCGGCCATTTCTGTGACTCAGCTCTTCTCCACAACTCGGCCACCCTTTATATCAATAGCAGAACTCTTTGCAGTCAACATGGGACTGTGAAAGGATGATCCAATCCATGGTAAGGTTGATGATTGGTTCACTCACTACATCTCCAACCTTGAAAAATGTTTGCATCACCATCTTGTTGAACTGGAGCCAGACGTGGCCGCTCAGCAGAGTCCACATTTCTGCAGATATAATTTATAGCTGAAATGGTGAAGGCTGTTTCCTTAGTGAGAATGTTAAGAAAGTTTGACATGGGAATATATTTCAGAAAGCAAAGCTGTGTCTCAGGCTCTCGTGGACTTGTTGAAATTCTTGAAGGCATTTAAAAATTGGCTGATGAAGCCTTCAGAGCTAGAAGTATAAAGCCTAAGCTGACTATTCATATGCAAATGATCTGAGTGGTCACCTGAGAGTCACTGACAGAGTTGTAGACCCACTTTTCCTTTTAAGTTTAATCTTAATGTTGAGGGACCATCCACACGGAGAGAAATCCTGGCCGAAATGCACAAGCTTATAGTTGTATAAGTATTTTGTGCACATGGGTACAGCATATCAGGTGCCCAGAAACATATCCCAGAGGCTTTGTCTCCGTGTGGACAGTAGAGATGGGACGATGCACTTAAACTCACGATACGCTGCACCGGGTCACGATACGATATGTCACGATACAATATCAAAAAAGTACAAAAGAAAAAAAATTACTGTGTAATTACAACTTATTTATTTTGTTTGAGTTGCACACAGGAAAACACAAGGCCTAGCACAAACAATAACACTCTCTCTAACCCTAGAGAGGTTATAGAGAGTGTATGCTAACAAGCGTTAGGCTGGTTTTCGCCAGGGTTGTCTTCACATTTTTTTTTTGTGTTGGAGGCGGTGTACGGAATGACAGCAGAGTGAAGTTTACACACCGTCTCACTCATGTCAGTTACTCTATTGTTGTCTTCGTCTTTGTAAATGAGAAAGCCAAAATACTGCCTGACAGATGACTTGTATCCAGGTGGAGTGTCCTCAATTTCGACCTCATTCGACTCCACCGTTCGGCTTTTTGGAGGCAAGGTAGTTGGTGCTAATGTGTGTTGTGGTCACTTCTGGTCACATGCGCTGTTGCCGGACGTGATGTCTTTTTTTTGCAATCCATTTTTTTCAAACTTGATGCATTTTGTCGCGATATTTCGCCAAACGATATTTCAACCCATCCCTAGTGGACAGGGCTTTAACCCTTGACTTCCACATTAAGAAAAACATCTGCAAAAAATATTTCTTGGTAAAATTGTGCCACTGCCTTTTCATTTAGCAATATTTTAGGTCTTATTTTTCAGGTCAACCAATTAGGAAGCATATATGCAGGTCAACTTGTGGGTTGACTTATCTTTTCAGAGTTTAAAGACATCACATCACAGAGAGCATAATTTGTTAAAATATACCTTAACTTTGATCTTCCTCTGAGTTTTCTGAGGAGCTGTGCAGCACAGTTACTATCAATTTCACACACTCTTTAGACAATGGTATTAATGTGTAGCAGCACTACACAGTAGATATAATTACTGTTACATACACTATTTAAAGACGTGAGTAAGGATAAAAAGTCAAATACAGGTTTACAGTTTTAAATACAGCAATGCGGTGGCAACAAAGATCAACTGTGCAGTCACAATGCCAGTCAAAAGGTTAATGTTGGCTCTTGTTATCTGATGCTTAATATTATCACATGTTAACAAGAGTTATGTCTTTGTGTAGTAACAGCTGAATACAGTATAATGCAAACAATGTATAAAACTAAAACTGAACAATTACCAGAAAGTATCCAGAACATGTTTATGATGAGAGACAGTCAATACAATCTTAGAGTAAAAAATATTTTTCAAAAACCAAGGATATCCAAAAATGTCAAATCTCATTGTCTGTCAGTTACAGGGGTAAATTAGTGGAATCCTTCTTCTGAAAAAACAAAACAAAACATGCACAACATTATTAAGGCTCAAAAGACTATAACAATCAGTTGGTTTTGAAATCCACTAATTAATATGTTGATGTTATTATGTATATATTTCTAAAGAGCATAAACAACAACAATGCATCAGCATCGTTCTTGCTGTAATCTCATTTCTGTGACAGTTATGTTTTTGTAGAAGAGGTTGTATATATAAATACGCTTTGGCTTCTACCTCCACCTTTTTGGTCTTTTTGAAAACTCTGATTATTTTAATTTGAACTTCTAATAAGTTATTTTATTGCAAGTGAACCAGAATAAATTCTCTCTCTGTCTCTTCACCTGTAAGGCCAATAAAATCGTTTGTGTGCATAGTGTTTCTTAAATCTATTAAATGTCGCCCAGAAATCATGAGCACGGGTCAAGATACGATGTCCTTTTACTGATAGAAGATGAGGACAAGGAGAAAGTTTCCTTATAAATATGAGGCGTGTCTTTTTCACATCCACTATTGTTGTTGTTTACAAAGCAAATGGTAGAAGTCCTATCCTTGATTTTGATTTGTCAATGAAGGAGAAGAGAAGATGGCCATGGCGCTTTATTAGAAGTTGACCAAGGTTTGTGATCACAAACCAGAAAAAGAAGTCATGTAGAAAGGGTCCGGGTATCATCGTATAATTCCTAATTCATTTGTGATCCAATAACGAAAAACGATTATTTTGATATTTGTTCCAAAACGAAAAACGGAAAAAACGTTTTCTTGTCAGGATGCAAAAAAATGAAAAACCTCTACAAATGACTATAAAACAAGCCGTTTTATTATTTTTCAATATTCCTTTTCTCCCTCCTCAACTTGGAACGAAGAAGGAATCAACCAATGACGTCACGTGTTTTTTCGCTTCTCGATTCCAAAACCAAAAACGAAAAACCAAGTCACATGGTCTGCTCCTTTTTCCGTTTCCAAACGAGAAACCCAAATTCAAAAAACGGCCCGATTTTCCTTTTTGCAGTCTCATTTTTTTCATTTCTTATTAAGGACGAAAAATAAACCGATTTCCGGTTCACGGGAGCGCGCACAGCCGTCATAGCTGAAAAGCGCAGCTCCTGTGGCTCTGCAGCAGGTTTCATCGGACTCAAACAACCAGTTTGTTTATGAATATCTAACTATGTTTATTTGTGATTGATAGACTCCTGTATGTCTACTTGCCTTGTATCGCTGTTCAATGACTAGTTAGTGATTTTAATCTGGCGTGTACTAGCGCTAATAAAGATATGTGTCACTGAAGGAGCTACTTTTTCCTGCACCCAAATTATATATAGCACATAGATGGATATTTTGCCCCAAAATAAGTAAATATAACACAGCAGAGTAATATTTACAACATTTGACCCCAACCAGTACTTTTGACCCCTTAAATAATGAGTAAAAGCACATTACAGTTTAAAAAAAAACTTATTTTGCTTGTCAAAAACTGAGTCATGCCTCTGTTATTGTATATTGTTGGATATTTTGCCCCCAAACAACTAAATATAACACAGCAGAGTAATATTTACAACATTTGACCCCAACAAGTACTTTTTACCTCTTAAAAAAACGAGTAATGGGAAATTACAATGTTAAAACAAGCTTATTTTGCTTGCCAAAAAGTGATTTATGCCTCTGATATAGTACACAGATGTATATGTTGCCCCAAAATAACTAAATATAACACAGCAGAGTAATATTTACAAGATTTGACTCCAACCAATGATTTTTACCACTTAAAAAAATGAGTAAAAGCACATTACAATGACAAAATCAGATTTATTGCTCACCCAAAACTGTAAATATAATATATATTGTAAATATTACTGTGTTATTTTTAGGTATTTTGGGGAAAAATATCCATCTATAGATGGATATTAGTACTGGTATAGTACTATATCAGTACTAATATAGTACTATATACTATATCAGAGGCATTAATAACTTTTTTTGCAAGCAATAAATCTGATTTTGTCATTGTAATGTGCTTTTTCTCATTTTTTAAGTGGTAAAAATTTTTGGTTGGAGTCAAATCTTGTAAATATTACTCTGCTGTGTTATATTTAGTTTTTTGGGGGCAAAATATCCATATATGTACTATATCAGAGGCATGAATCAGTTTTTGGCACGCAAAATAAGCTGGTTTTAACATCGTAATGTCCCATTACTCATTTTTTTATGCGGTAAAAAGTACTTGTTGGGGTCAAATGTTGTAAATATCACACTGCTGTGTTATATTTAGTTTTTTAGGGGGCAAAATATCCAACAATATACAATATCAGAGGCATAAATCACTTTTTGGCAAGCAAAATAAGCTTTTTTTTTTAAACTGTAATGTGCTTTTACTCATTTTTTAAGAGGCAAAAAGTACTTGTTGGGGTCAAATCTTGTAAATATTACTCTGCTGTGTTATATTTTGTTATTTTGGGGCAAAATATCCATCTTTGTACTACATCAGAGGCATGAATCAGTTTTTGGCAAGCAAAATAAACTTTTTTTTTACACTGTAATGTGCTTTTACTCATTTTTTAAGAGGTAAAAAGTACTTGTTGGGGTCAAATCTTGTAAATATTACTCTGCTGTGTTATATCAAGTTATTTTGGGGGAAAATATCCATCTATGTACTATATCAGAGGCATGAATCACTTTTTGGCAAGCAAAAAATCTGATTTTGTCATATTAATGTGCTTTTACTCATTTTTTAAGAGGTAAAAAGTACTGGTTGGAGTCATAGTAATGTGTTTTTACTCATTTCCACACTGTACAAATCACTGTGTGTGGCCAATTACTCTGTTGAGTGATCTAATATAATTTTGGTGCAGAAAAAAGTAGCTCCTTCAGTGACACATATCTTTATTAGCGCTAGTACACGCCAGATTAAAATCACTAACTAGTCATTGAACAGCGATACAAGGCAAGTAGACATACAGGAGTCTATCAATCACAAATAAACATAGTTAGATATTCATAAACAAACTGGTTGTTTGATTCCGATGAAACCTGCTGCAGAGCCAGGAGCCACAGGAGCTGCGCTTTTCAGCTATGACGGCTGTGCGCGCTCCCGTGAACCGGAAATCAGTTTATTTTTCGTCCTTAATAAGAAATGAAAAAAATGAGACTGCAAAAAGGAAAATCGGGCCGTTATTTGAATTTGGGTTTCTCGTTTGGAAACAGAAAAAGGAACAGACCATGTGACTTGGTTTTTCGTTTTTGGTTTTGGAATCCAGAAGCGAAAAAACACGTGACGTCATTGGCTGATTCCTTCTTTGCTCCAAGTTGAGGAGAGAGAAAAGGAATATTGAAAAATAATAAAACGGCTTGTTTTATAGTCATTTGTAGTGGTTTTTCGTTTTTGGCATCCTGACAAGAAAACGGTTCTTCCGTTTTTCGTTTTGGAACAAATATCAAAGTAATCGTTTTTCGATTTTGGATCACAAAGGAATTGGGAATTATACGATGATACCCGGACCAGAAAGATTTAAAATAAAATAAAAGAAACTGAAAATGCATCTGATATGTGACAGTTAAGACAAAATGTTTTGACTGACAACTTCTCTGAAGGAACTGCTTGATATTCAATGATCCAAGAGCCCATTCTGGCGTGGGAAACTGAGCTTGATTCGAAACCAAGAAATAACAAATAAAATAGCATTTAGAAGAGAAAAGAAGAAGTTGAACAAGGAATGTGATGGTGAGGCCATTTTCCACCCTGTTTGCTAGGTGCTGACACCGCTGAATTATGCTGGTGTTGAATTGTAAAGAGGCCTCCAAAACACCACCTGTGGACAAGGGAACTTGCTCGAGCAGTCAAATTAAATTAATCAACCCAAGGTAACCCAAAATATGACCATTTTAAAGGGTGTTTCTTATGTCAACCAAAATTAACTGCTTATGCATAGGCTTTCAGGATTAAGCTGACAATATCCACAAATTCTGACAATGTTTTTAGCTCTGGAGGCTCAAATGTGAGGCAAGACAGCTCCAACAAGCAGCCAGATAACATACAAGGTGAAGTAATGGCAGTTTTCTTTCTTGACAGTCATTGAAAGCCCTTCAGGTGAGGTTTGTTTGATGATTTGAGACTTCATTTCATGGCTTTATGATTGTTCTTATATTTTGGATAAAGCCTGGTGGTTCATTATAAACCCTTCTGTTGTAGATAAGTTGCTTTTTTGCTCAACAGAGTGCTATTTTGAAACTGCGTGAAGAACTCTGAGTCACAAATTGTTTTCCGTCATGACTGTGCTTTTAAACAAATTACTAAGAGTTTCTTACATGGAATTTTGGGTTGTTTTCTGGATGTCAGCTGAGCACAGGAAAAGACTCTCCAATATAAGAGGTGAATAGGTCAAGCCTGTGGTGTAAGAAACAGGTAAATGATTACTTCTTCATATTTTGCCTGCAGGTTGCTTCTGGCCAAAAGGAGAAGGTTTTGACAGAAATGTTCATAATGACTGCTTCTACAGCAAGTTTTTTTTTAACTCATATGGTCTTTTATGGTGCCTCTGTTGGAGTCGGATTAAACCTGAGTGATACAGGAGCAGGTGGGTCTGTCAGTCCCATGATCCAGCGGTACAGCCAAACTGTTAGGGTTATTGTTTGATTGCAAAGGGTTCAGAAGCCCAGAGGCAATTACCCTCCACTCTGATTCACATACAGGAACTGAACTGCCTTCAAGGCTTTAATTAGAGTCACACCCTGTGGTGCTGTTACTTTTGCATCCAAATTATGTGCTGGCTCGAAGTCAGACACAGAGTTGACAAGACCAACAGGAAACTCTGAGCCGCTGGAGTGACAGGTCAAGATTATAGCTGGTGAGGGAACGTGGTGAAGCTGGAGGATGACAATATTGGAGGACGATGGAGCCACAGTGATGGCTCTGCATTTCAGGTCCAATCAATCAAAGAGTAAACCGAGTAACTCTTAAACGATTTGGGTTAGTCCAAATCAGCCAATAGCATGTCAGATTTCTGAAATGAGATCCACCTGATGCTATAAACCTAAGCTGTCACAATATCCATTATCATGGACAAAAATGCATGATAATGGTAGCTTTTCTGCTTCTTGCTGAGGCAAGCAGGTCAACCCAGACATCTCTCTCTTGCAGCATTTTCCAGTTTCTCCTGGGGGACTCCAAGGTGTTGCTAGGCCAGACTGGATGTACACTGCCTGGCAAAAAAAAAAGTCTCCACTTGGATTTTACTAAACAAATAGGTACGAGCCTCCTACTGGATTATTACCTACTGCACTGGTGATTATCTTTTAGCTGGGAACAAGATATTTAACCCCAGCTGATGCAATGAATAGCTTCTCATTTCTTAAACAACCACGTCAAAGGCACATTCTGTGGTCTTGGAGAAGCTGTTAGTCTGTTAGAGAAGGGTCAAATCATTGTCATCAAGCAATGCCTAACGCAATATTAAAAACTGGAAAGTTAGTCAACTTTGAGGAAGAAATGTGTTTAGAAAAAAAATCCTAAATAATCATGATCGGCTATCTCTTTTCTGTTTGGCCAAATCAAATCAAATCAAATCAAAGAAAAACAACAGTAGGACTCAGGGGTGTGTTTAATAGTGAAAGTAAGAGCATTTCCACACACACAATGTGAAGGGAACTCAAGGGATTGGGGCTGAACAGCTGTGTAGCCTTAAGAAAACCACTTATCAGTAAGGATAACCAGAAAAAAGGCTTCAGTTTGCTAGGGAGCATAAAGATTGGACTGTGGAAGACTGGAAGAAGGTCATGGTCTGATGAGTCCAGATTGACCCTGTTCCAGAGTGATAGGAGCATCAGGGTAAGAAGAGAGGCAGGTGAAGTGATGCACCCATCATGCCTAGTGCCTACCATACGAGCCTATGGGGGCAGTGCTGTGATCTGGGACAAATCATTGATATTGCAGAAGCATATCGAAACAATGCCACAGTGAATGTGACTGTAATCAAAGCAAAGGCGGTCCAGCCAAATATTACAGTTTGGGACCTTTTATTGGTGGCAACTGACTTTTTTGGCCAGGCAGTGTATAATCCTTACAGCAAGTTCTGGGTCTGCCCAGGAGTCTCCTCCCAGTCAGAGGGCAACCATGCCCCAACCAAAACACCAAAATGAAAGTTTTCTTTATGATACATCTGTTGTTGATTATGAGTCTAAAAAGGCATAAACCCCAAATTTACCCATAACCCATGTTAGTCCCTTGGAAGTACAAACTGGACAGAAAACAACAGGAATAGATAAACAAGGAGGAAAATCTGGTGGGTAGAAAATATAAATTTTCACAGCATTAGCCTGAAGGAGAGATAAGGAGCTGTATTAGTGTAGATACTTAAAGTATATGTGTGTTGGCATTAGCTCAATTGTGCTAATGTACCAGCAGAGCTTTATGATCCCACATTAACCTTAATACTCAGTGTGAATAAGCATTTTTCGCTCTTCGATTTAGTGTTTTGGCTGCCACATTCATAGAAAAAGCTCACCTAAATGTGAAAAAGCTGTTATTTAAACATTCATTCACATTGCTGCTTTTAATCCAAAAGGCTCCTCATAGTGGAAACTAAAACACATCCTATAAAAGCATCTGTGGATCAGAAACTGGCAGGTTTGTTCTCATGGTTTATCTACATGTTTTACCTCTCCAGTGGGGGAAGATGATGTTTTTATGTAACTCTTGAGTGTTTTGTGTTAATAAAACTGTGTTTACTGTTGAATGGAAATCTGTGAAAGGATATAAGCTTGCCTGAGATGCACTGATTTTCCTGCGGTACCCTCTTTTTCCCTCAAACCTACAGTATCCTGGAAGCACACTTTACACTTTCCATCCATCTAGACCAGGGGTGACCAAACAGCAGCCCAGAGGCCAATTGCCACTTTCATTTGGGATATGGCAAACTTCTAAAAATGAAAGGAAAATTCGGCCTCCATTAGAACTTAGATCCTGTGATGACTGATATATGGACACATGGTTTTGTGAAGAGATAGCAGCCAGCTGATGCTCAGGTGAGTCAGAAAAATTCACGGACTGGTGTCACAATAGATTTATTTCAAACCCAAACTCCAAACTAAGAGTTTGTTGAACAGACAATCAACCAGCGTGTCTGCAAAGAGATACTGCAGTGTTTGCTCCGTTCAGTGCACAAGAGGAGGCGAGAGTTGTAGCAGGACAAGTTGTGACTGCTGCACCATGTTAACGCACCTGCTCACAATTCCCTGAGCATCCAACAGATCCTGGCCATGCTGGAGCAACCTCTCCTCACCTGACATGGCTCTGTGTGTTTTTTTTCCTCTCCCCCAAGCTCAAGAGGGTCAACAAGGGGACTCATTTGGAAGACGTGGACGACAAAGCTGCAGAGAATCTTAAAAAATTGGCAGAGAAGGATGGGAAAGTGCATTACGTTCCCAGGGGGATTACTTCCAGTGAGAAAACTTGTAGTTTGTAGTGTGGATTCTAAATAGATCTTTTGTGACACCAGTCCTGGAACTTTTTCTCAAAGTCTGATTATATTGTGCTGATCATATTTTTCAGAGGTTGGTCTGCTTCTTGTCATGTGTGGGTCTTGGGAAAGAGACGTTTGATAGTTTGATTGCCATTAAAAATAATGTCAAACACAGAAACTTCCTGGAGCGAAAAAAACTATTATACTCAACATAGTTTAATGGCTATTTTTCACATAAGTACATGAAATAATTGAGCCCCACAACAGCCGTGCCATCTAATGGTGGGCGGATCAATCCAAAAATATCGATACATATTGATCCAACGTTGGTATTGATATCGATTGATACTAGTGCAGTGGTCTCGATACTTTAGTTCCTGTCCTATCTGTGCTGCTGCAGAGGCGACCTGTCCGTCTGTTTCTGTGTAAGTGTCGCTGCTTTCGACTGCTGCTACTTTCACAGCACGAGCACGGCCAAGCAGGCTCCTCCTACTCCCTCTTGTGCTTTAATGTCACGTGACCCAGGTAAAAAGCAAGAAGTGCTGCTGGCAATATTTAAGAAAAAAAGTGCACTGAAGGGCAGTAATTTTGCCTTATTTTTTTTCTTTTCTTATTTTTTATTTTTTATAGTTTTTTATTATGTTAATGAAGTATTTTACTTATAAACTATCCTGGTTGGATTACTATTAACTAATAGTTAATTAATTAAAAATCCAAATGAAAGGATGGAGCAGCATGAAAGGAGCGCCGTAAGTATCGGTATCGATATCGGTATCGGCAATACTGACTGGTATCGGATCGGTATTGGATCGATACCAAATCTTACAGTATCGCACACCACTAGTGCCATCACAGCTTGATTCTCCTTCCATGTGCAATACAGCTGGGAACTTCTTCAGTCACCTCCCACTGCTGTCAAGAACCCGATACAGTCCAGCTTATTGCATAAAAATGAAAATATCACTTTAATAGGTTGAAATTTATGAAGAGAGATAGAGTTATGACAGCAAGGTGACATGGCTAAGGCATATGGCTTCTGATTATGGCGGGCTTTTTTTTAACATTTTCGTGTGTTTTTTGTTCCTCCAGTGCAAAACTGCCATTCACTGCTAAAACAAACTCCCTGCTGGACTCATCTATCCAACCCATAACTACTTTCTGTTGTTTACATAAATCTGTTTCTTTCCATTCATAGTCGTATTTATACTCATACATAAATATAGTTATATTTCATTTTGTTTTTATCTGTGTATTATTTCTTCAGCATTACCATGCAGCTTGTTCTCTGTATTCTATTTAAATCTTTTTTATAGTAAACCTCTGACCTTCTGGACAGCAGAACAGAAATGTCATTGTGCAGGGAAACATGTTTCTTAATGTGCAATAAACACTTTGTATTGAATTGAATGGCACAAGAGCTGTGGCATAGCGAGCTGGAGCTGACACACACCACAGCCGACACATGGCCAGCACTCATCCAGTGTGTTTAAACAATGATGTGAAAAGAGAAGATCTAAAAGTAAGTAAATGGAAGAAGAATTTTAAAAATGTCGCACAAATTTACTGAGACATCTCTTCTGTCACTTTTCTAATTTCTAGATTGGTTTGACTTTTTTACACCTTCTGTCAACAACACATCAGACTTCACGCCTTCATGAGTCCACATTTCATTTCTAATTACTCTCCAACTTTGACATGATCACAGGGCATTTACAGATGTGATGATGAGGTTGATTTGCCAAGCGTGAGTGTGTGACTTCTGAGTCAAACTTCCATGTTGGTGCGTCTCTGTGTGAAAACAAGGCGCTGCACAAATTGAGTCTCCGGGGAGCAGATTAAGGCCTGTGGTGCTGGCAGCTGATGTCTCACTGAGAGCTGGACCTGATTCTCACTGCGATGGTAACTAACTAAAGAAACTACCAGCCATTCCAGCCTACAAACTTCCAGTCTGCATTTCTGCGGCAAAGTTCACTCCAGTAGCTGAGGTAAAAACACAGAGGTCACACAGACAGTTCTAAATCTCCTCATTTAACAACACAGGCAGCAGAGTGTTTTCAGGAGCAAACTGTCCTGAGAGAAGTTTCCAGAAAGTATGCAGATGGTGGGTGACTTTCATAAAAGCCTTAACAAATGGAGGGAGTAAATGAAGTGGACGTTTTCTCCCGACTGGAACATCCAGAAGGTTCTACAGTCTGTGAGAAAAAAAGCTCACATTGAGTTCCACTGGTCCACAGAAATAACAGCACATGAAAAAACTCCTGCAGCTGCTAACTTTACTGGCAGAGTGACTCAGGGAGCCTGAAACACAGACTCGATATGAGTCAGCCCGGTGCTGCCTCTACCTCAGGCTGAGTGTACACAACAGATCTATACTTATTTATTCACTGTTGTTTTTATTGTGATTCACAGAAAATACTTTAAGAACAAGTATGGTTCATATATATTTTTTAAACAAAGGAACAGGTTTATCTGTAGGATTGCAAAGTCCTTACCTGACAAACCTGATGGACCACTTAGCACATTTCAGCAGTCCATCAAGGAAGCAGTTCATTGGAAATGTTTGGGAATGGGTTGAGGAGCCATTTACATGGGAATTGTTTAGCATGGGAAAAGGAAGTACTGATTCAATTTTGGTGTTGATCCGGATCCACCATGACAACAAATGCGATTTCCGTGAATAACTACTGAACTAAAATAGATATCATTATGAAACCAATTGCTAATGGTACGTTTTCATGGTCAAGGAATCTAAATATTTACATGAAATAAAGGTAGGACCAATTTTTATGTTAAAAATCACAATATGGGAGAGGACTGTGGTGCTGGCGGAGGTCTGCGCTCTCCGAGTGCTTTTCTAGTTGTATTTGTATTCATGCTTATCTCTTTTTGCTAAATTATTGCCTTTACTACTGTACTGTATTGATGATCTTATTTTGCTTACTTTATTTCCAGGACCAAACAATGTCATAATTAGATACTAAGATAATTTAACTAGCTAATGTGCATTTCTATAACATATGAAAGCATTCCCTACATCTGCTTCCTCTACACACTGTCAGCGTTTCCTGTTCTACTCTCTGCAATCAAATTAAATGTAAAGTTATTGGATGTGAAAAGTATGTGAACAAAATACACATCATTCTGGGCAAGTAGCCTCCACATTGATTTACATTCTGAACCAGCCTTTACACGGAGCTATAATCAAAGTAGGTTATTTACTGGCCCATATCTCAATTATTGATCACATTAGCTGCTTCTGTTGATGTATCATGAGTGTCATCCTGTTGTGTCGCTCTGAGGACTTGACGCACAGACCGGATGTTTACTGTTGACGTGCTACAGCATTGAAGACTTGCTATCATGCTAAGCTAACTCCGTTTGACATCAGACACACTGCACTGTTTTCTTTTCGTCCCTTCTTGTAGTGACCACACACTTGGGACACTCTCTGCTATTTCTTCTGTGGACTCTCTCCTTTCTGTCCCTCTCTTTTCTCTTCCTTCATGATTTTACAAGCCGCGCAGCAGTGGAGGTAGCAGGCATGTTGTGCCACAGAAATGACCATCTGTGTCAAACACCGTACACTGTATAATAGTCCAGATATATATTTCATATGTATAATTATATATTAAACGAGGCTTCGAGGCACACAACTTGCCTCGAGGATATTTTGTAATCGAATAATCGGGATTATTTGAGTGATCATTTCAGCCCTAGTCTCCTGTTTACATGGGAACGGTGGTTGGAGTGCTTGAATCTGCAAACTGAAATGCTGACGTCACTGCATGCACAGGACTCTTGCATGTGAAGATTGTGCATGCATACCAGTAACAACAGCTTCCGCCATCTAACGAGCAATATGTGTGCTGCTTAACATACTCGGTTTGTTATCAAGACAGATTTGTTGTCCAGAAAAGAAACTCCTGCATCTTTGTGCGTCCACTCACCTTTGTTGTTTGTGAAAAGTTTTTCTTCTTTTCACATGTGTTGTCGCAGTGCTGTTTCTCTGCAAACCTACATCGCCATCTACTGGACTGTCATGCATGCTACAGCAGTTTCATTTGTTTTTAGCGTCTCCGTCTGAACGCAGATCAAGCTCAAATACGCAAAGGAAAAATCGTTGCGTTTTAAGTGACAGTGTCTTCATGTAAACAGTGCCTGAATCTTTCAAAAGAAAATCAAGCAGGAGATTGGAGGATCGTTCTGTCAATCACATTCATTACCGGCCAATCAGAATATACAGTAGGCAGGCACTACTGCCTCAGTGAAAGTACAAGGCATGTCAGAAGTGGAGGAAAAATGCACACTGTACTACCAATTTGCGTTTTTGGTCACTAGCTTTATAGAGTTAGTCACGAAGGATACCTAATGCTTTGATCAGGGACATAATGTATACTTCACATGTATATTCTTGCCTTTTACATCCATGAACTCTACAGACCACTCAAGCCTCAGTATTGTTGCTTTAGGGAGTGTTGACAGATTTTGCAACTGCAATAAGCACCAGATTGATAAAACAAGCCCAAAATATGCAATCTCCAGCTATTATTTTGTAAAGCAATAAATTGGCCTTTTTTAAATTCTACATGAAGCGTATTTTAATTGTCATCTACAAAACATTTCTGTTACATTTTTTTCTTATTTAGCTCTTAGTTTACTTATTCAACATCCTTTTGCTTGAAGCTGGAACATCCTTTTCTTTATACAGAAGTGAAGGGAGGGGCTACTGTTATTTATAACTCTGTTATCACTAAGCAGCTGTCTAACCTTGATTTTTGTAACCAAACAGACATAGTCAGGCTAACAATTTTTGCCCCTCTTTTTTCTGTATATTTTACTTTTGTCTTTGGAATGGGAGACAATAGTTTGTGTAACTGCTGAATTAAGTTTATACTCATATTACAGTGTGCATCATCCCTCCTGAGCAACTGCGCCACTGGAACAAGCCAAAAAAACACAACATGCAACTGCCAATATTTACAAGCAACCCTTCAAAAAATGAAGCCCAGAGTGGTTTATAATAAGCTGACCTTGTGTGGTTGTTTGCGGTGCAGCTCCTGTCCTGTCCCTGGCTGAGCGAGGCGGGTAAGATAACAGCTGATAGACATTATAATGCATGATAATGCGCCACATTTCACTGTCGGTAATGGTAACAGCATTGTACACTTGAAATAGAAATTAAATAGATTACTCATTACTTGGAAAAAAGCTCAACTTATTTCCAACAGTGCATAAGAATGTGCTACATAGAAATGTCTTTATTTTTCATCATTTTGAAATTTCAGGGCTAAAAATCAGCATATTCTTCCTTTCAGAGATGAAAAGACAGTTTTGGGATCTGCTCGGTGCAGCTGTTTTCATGATTTCTGCTGCCTGATGATGAACTTTTTAAATAATTGAATCACTGTGAGTAAGGCAGTTTGGTAATTAATCAGGATTTCAATTAACAAAGTGAAAATGTTTGCATTATCTCTGCTGCTTCAGATAAAGCCGCAGAGCAAATTAAACCAGGATCAGCAGTTGGATGTGCATCAGATGGAATGCTAATGGACAACGATAATTACACTGCTACAAACTGTAGGTTGTCAAGCGTGTTTGTGTAAGAGGAACAAAAGAAAGAACGAGAAGAAAACTGCTGAGTGCAGCACAATCAGAGATATACACCTAAGCACTATTCAGGCAGAGGCTTCATTTTGTTTCCAGGGAAAGAGTCTGTTCTCTGTTGGATGGTTTTGGTCAAATCCATAAACACAGCTTGTATACTGGGGGTCTCTTAAGGTGCTTTCACACCTGTGTTGTTTGGTCCTGACTTTCAGATTTTTCAGTTTGATCCAGACCAAAATGGAAGGTGTCAATCTTCTGATGATTATAAGAAACATTTCTTCAGTCAGGTTTTTAGTTCAAGTTGAATGACTAGACCTTTTGCTCTGTTGCTTGTTTTCTGCTATCTTCACTTTTAACTTAAAAGCATCCGTATTTTTTATGAATATGTGCAAGGTGCCACAATACGGAAGAGTATTAGGGCCATTTTAGATGGAAAAAATAACTTTCTACAGGTTGTAATTAAAGTCAAAATGATGAATTAAAGTTGAAATGTCAACAATAAAGTTGAAATACAATTTCGCGATAAAAGTCAAATTGATGAAGACAAAGTTAAAATGTCGAGGAAAAAAGTCTAAAGTTGAAAAAAAAAGTCGACATACAATGTATAACGACTTTATTCTCCATGTTTCAGCTTTTCCCCCCGATTTTTCTACTTTTTCTGTACATTTCGACTTTAATCCCAAAATTTCTATTTTATTCTTGACTTTCCCAAAATTATTTTCTCTATCTAATATGGCCCTTATACTCTTCCATACTACAGAAATACATTTTGCCAACAGATTAAAAAAAAGTAGACAGTCACCTGAAAACACAATGTCTCTGGCCTCTGTTCAGCATTAAGGCATAGTGAGACAAATGATGCTGCCATATTATAAGTTGTATAAAGTGGTATATGTTTAAAAGTGTTTTAAATTAAAAAAAAATATAAAAAATACTCTGTATGTATAAAACACATTAAAGATATTTGTGGCTCAGATGATGTAGAAAAACTGGTTTTATTTGCGAGCACGACCCCAGAAACTTATATTAGCCTCTGGGATCAATACAGAGTTTGAGCTTTATTGCAATCAATACGAACAAAACAAATGTTCATTAGACCTCATGATATATTTATGAAATCCAGAAACAATAGCTTATTGATCCCAGCAGAAGTTTTATATCAGACATTTTAATGTGGAACCCTTGTAGCTTTCATAAACCAATAAAAATTAACACAACAGAGAGAGTTATTACGCCATATGCATGCCTCGTATATTTTCTCTAAGAGCTTTATTCAAGTCCCAAAGTATTCCTATTGATCACAGAAACACTCACAAAACAGCATTTGATAAATTACAGCCCACGTCTGGTCCAAAAGATATCTGATCGGAGCAGAAACAAACTGACAATAAAAGTCAGAGGCATAACAATGAGGGTTAAAGGCTAAGTGGGGGGTTCGCTGCAGCAGACTGATGGTTGACCACGTCGCTGTGCACATCCAGCCAGCCTGCACCAGCCAATCGATGCAGGCGGATACAGACGATGAGGGAGCAGAGTCCGCAGGGAGGAAAGTTGAATCACATGGTCTCCGATCGATACTCGGCAGTGCATTTCACCTCGGTTAAGACACTCGCCCACCATGGTCTGGAGCGCACACACACACATCTGACCGCCTTCAAAAGCCTCCGATTTGTCAAGCGGCTTTTTTTAACAGGCTTTACAAATTAAACTTTTAACTCAACTGACATGTAAAGTTGTTTCTTTTTCTCTGTTCTTAGCCCACACAGGCAGGATTAAAGAATAAACAAGAGCTCTGACCATCTAAATTTGAGATTTTTAAAGAGGCAGGTCCACAAGTGGGGATGTTATCTTCCGAGAAAATAATCAATAGAGCCAATCTCACACCCAGGGGGCTTTGCTGCCCAAACACTTATTGATGCTCTCACAGCTGTGAGGCTGGTGCTCATAAACCCCCTCAGCTCCCTCTCTGACACCCCCCACCCCCACCCCCATCAGAACGCAACACTTTAAAAAAAAACTGTTCTGGAGAAGAATTTTATCCCTCGGCTGGAGTCATTTGATTTTTTGCTTCACTTTAAAACCAGTCGATGCTGACCTGTTTTTGCAGCACAAAACTCAAAGTTCTGTTGTGCTCAGCCTCCTCGTTTGCCCTCTGCCTTCATCCGAAAGCAGGTTTATGGAGAAGTTTAGGAGCTGGGTGAGAGTGGGTGGGAGAGCAGAACACTGAAAAGTTCACCCGCCGGAGAACAGATCCACTTTTATACTTTTGCTTCTGATGTTCTTCAACGTTTCAAAATCAATCACTAGGGAATGAGAACAACCACCCGCTGGTTACAGGCCATCTCAAGGTTTACAACAGACCCTTTTTGACTCTTTGATTGTTTTTTGCGGAGTGTTTGTTTCGGTAAGACAAACCTAGGCCATGTCTTTCTTTTATTTTTCACCACGCTTACACAGTGGGTGTAACCATGGGTGCCTGCAAATCATTTTTCTTTGCTTTTAATGTTGTTAGAAGGGGCTCGAGGGGCAGAAGAGTATGACACTGTTTACAAAACTCTTGGTTTACAAAGATTTATGTTTACTTTTTAAGATGAAATCTCCTCAATATGCTCTGTTTTTTACTTCCTGGTGTTTATGATGTCATAGCTATACAGCCTCCACCCACATGTGTGTTTTGCCCATCACAAACAGATGTCATGACTGTTTCAAAAGTCTGCTCTGTGGCCGGTAATTCTTCTCCTCCCCTCCAAACAACATTTGAGCAGCTAATCAGTGCAGAGCTCATTATCATATCTCAGGGGTATTCAGATACTGATAGTAAAGGGCCACAACAATTCCTTTCAATGAGTCAAGGGTCCCATTATTTAGGTCTGTCAGGTAGTCAGGCCCGATGCAATAATCAGGGTTCCCACTCCTTTCTAGAAACCATTTTCCAGAACTTTTTCCAGTGTCACATAACCAATTGAAGTTACATTGTTGCTGTGGGCAGTTTTCAATTCTAGTTAGCCTTCCAAAAAACAAGATTAGAGGTTGATGAACAATATCTCTAGCTATTGATCATATTGGTCTTAGAATTTCTTTGTTTCTAACTCTCCAGCACGAACATTGTCTGTTAGCTATCTGTTTAGTCTGACTTTTATGCGTCTTACTATTATAAATGTATGGTTATACGTGTTATTAATCTATATTTACTGTGTTTTTCATGAATAGATTTTGTTAATTTAGCCTAAATTTTATTTTGTTTATTATTTTTTTATTATTTCTTTTGTTCCCATTGTTTTGACTTTTTATATTTTATGCCTTAACTTGCATTATTTTACCTACTCACATTTTCTGGCTACATGTACATTAGTTACCTAGTACATTTTTACTTCATTCCCTATGTTACAAGCTAGAAGGAAGACAAATAATTTTCCAGGACAATTTAAGCTTTTCCAGGACATTTCACTTTTTCCCTCATTTTCCATATGTTTTCCATGACTGGAAAATTGGGCAATCATTTTCCAGGTTTTCCAGATTTTCCAGGACGTGTGGGAACCCTGATAACACTGTAATGTTAAAAAAAAAAAAAAAAAGTCCTTTCCAGCAAAAATAAGAACTCAAATAAAATGTCTATTCCATTTTTACATAAATTAATAAAAACAGCTGAATAAAACAAAACACTAGAAAAGCACTCGGAGAGCACAGACCTACGCCAGCGCTACAGTCCTCAGCCATATTGTGATTTTGAGCATAAATATGAGTCCTACCTTTATTTAATCGAAATATTTAGATTTCTTGACCTTGAAAACATACCATTAGCATAGGATTCATAATGATATCTATTGCAGTTCAGTAGATAGTCACAGGAATCACATTTTTCACCATGGCGGCCAGACCCTGATCCTGATCAACACCAAAATCGAATCAGTTCTTCCTTTTCCCTTGTTGAACATTTCCTGAAAATTTCATCGAAATCCATCCTTAACTTTTTGAGTTATTCTGTTCACAGACGGACAGACAGACGGACAGACAGACAGACAAACAAACTCTCCCGAAAACATAACCTCCTTGGCGGAGGTAATAATGACTGTCATGAATCCAAAACAAATATAACAAGAGGGGATTAGAACAGTTTTCCTTCTGAATTCCAAAAATAACCATCATGCTAAATCAATCTTTCACTTGAACAAAAATCAACACCGATAGATTCCTCATTTTGTTTGCCTTCAAACATTGTGCCCATCACTTCAGTCATGCATTCCTTTATCATTATATACATATATTCTGCATCTGAGGACATCTTCTTGTGCTTACCCAAAATCCACGTCACTCAAAGTGTGCACTCCGTTGCTTTTTGCTGTCATGTCAGAGATGTGACAAGAATCCTGCATGCAGCATGATATGACAATTTCAGTGCCTTTATTTTTGTTGCTCTTAACTCTGAATTTTGAGGAAATATCTTCAAAATTCATATGTTTTATCTTGTCATGCCATTTCAAATTTGAAATCTTCATCATAGCAATGAGTTTTCTGACATATTGAGCATCCAGTCAATTCTTGTTTAAATTGCTGTTTTTTACTGTCCACTTTTGTTTTGGCAGCGGAATAGGAATATCTATCTCACTCCAAAGTTTCAATATGCGAACTGCTCCGAAATCAAAAGTGAAATTTAAATTTACAGACACATACTGAAGGAATAACAGTTCGGGGGCCACAAATAGGTGGCTGGCAGGCCAGATAGAGTCCAGAGGCCACCTATTGAGGGCCTATGTCATAGCCTATAGCCTCATCATCGTCTTTGGATGTGGCAACAAAAGATCATTTGAAAGGAATAATCTCAAACTTTGCTTGAGAATTTCTGTGGCTCAGGGAAAAACTGTTTTGATTTTTGAGTTAAATGTTAAGGTGATACAGCCTCATGATTACCCCTTGATTGTGCATGTGACACCCCATTGATGTTTTGTAAGACTTTGTAAGACGTCTTTTGCAAAAAGGTGAAGGTCTTAAACCTCTGGTCAGCTCTTCTCCCTCTTGTTATTGTATTAACTCAAGAACTCTTGAACGAGATTTTCCTTAAACTTTGCATAAATGTCAACATTGACAGAGGGATGAATTCTTCATGAGTTGGAAGTACAAGTTCAAGGGTCTCATTATCAAGTCTGACTTGTGACTGAATATCTGAAAAAGCTATCAGGGATTTTGTTTACACTTCACAAACTTCCACCTTTTCAAACTGATAACCTTTGATTTTAGAGAGTAAATGTTTAGATCTTTGTGCCTCATGTTCTTCCCGCACTGATAAAATTTCTACAAATCCCATTCCTCTCCAAGAAAACAGCCAAACCCTTCCTCTCGACCCGCCACTTTGCTTGCATGTATACCTATAACTACCAGATTGATGCTCTGGTTCTCTCCATCATATTTTTGTCTCTGTCTCCCTGAGCATGATGCGACTTTCTAACCTTTTTCTGATATAAGACATCTGATAGATCATGACTTCAGGGCTCAGAGTTGACACAGAGACCTCGTCTGCCTTCAGAGTTTCCGACCTTCATCACGTCTCCTGCAGCTTCCTGAATTTCCTACAAATGCACCGCTCCTTCTTTTCCATGCTTGGGCTCAGCAGGAACCCAGATTTGTGATCTCATATTTGAGGCTGAAGGTCTATCCCTGAAGCTCTGCTCACATTGCTGCAGGGCTGCCATGTTGTGTTGACAGCACAGTGCAATGATGGAAAAAGCATCATGAAAACCAGGTGTTGACAAAAGGTGTCAGGGGTAATCGCTGCTCTTTTGGCGGCAAACAAACTAATCCCTTTGCAGAAATACCGAGGTTGAAATGTCACAAGTCTGCACACTGTTATATTTGTATTTGGATCCTTGTGGCATGTTGGATACATTAGATTTAATAAATGTTTGGATTTGAAGAGACGTGTTGTTCTTTGGGGTCTGATGAGTTCACCAGCCTGCTGTTAACAACAAAATAACATCAACCCCCTCACCAAACTAACTCTCAGATGATAAATCAGGACCGAACGAGGGAAGACAATCGTGCAGCATGTCTCATTAACCGAGGAATGCCCCGTCATAACAAGCTATTAAAACAAACAAGGGGCTGCACTGATTGGCTGCCAAATAAGCCTGCACGCATCACAGCACATGGCAGCAAACGTTAAATATAATGGCCCAAATTCATTCGCCAATATGACGGGGTTTTTACCAGAGAGTAGTGAATGCTCCATGCATTATAACAGTCCTGTTCCTCCTTAAGGTGATGACCTAGAAGCAACATATTTCTCTCTGGGGAAATATAAGTGAGCAATGACAGAGATAATTTTTTTCTAATATTGTAATAAAACAGAATATGAGCTTTGTTGTTTTTAAATCACTGCTGAATTAAGACTCAAGGTAATAAAACTAATTTTTTCAATGTGTCAGTATGAAACTAGAAGTAGACCAAAAACTGGGAGGAGGACATAGGTGCAGATTAAATAGAGGCTTCATTATAAACTAACAAAAAAGGGATCAAAAGCCAAAAACCAATCCTTTACAAAAAGTTCAAAATGGAAAACAAAAGTAACTAACCAAAAGTTACAAATCAAAACTGGATAACAAAGAAAGAAAACTGTAGAAACTCAAAAACAAAGTATACATGAAAATCAGTTAAACAAAAAAAGACAACTACCTACACAAAGGAGAACACTAGAAGCGCAAGACTTTAGCTAAGTACACATATAAAGATAATCAGGCTGTTTGTTTTCCTGACTTTCCCCCTTTCAAACCAAGGATGGCAAGTGTCTGATTATCTTCTGTCTTATAAGATTATCCTATAAGTTTATCCTGTGGTCTGAGGTGTGTTATGAGTAAATTTGTCTTGCTAATCGACGCCAAAATGGATGAGGGCCGACAAACGTAAACGATTCCAGTCATGACTCCGTGAATTGTGATGTGGAACAGAATGTAGCCAATCAAGGAGCAAGCTGACTGAGGAACAAGGAAGCAGGCGTAAAAAAAACCACAAAAATAAAGTTCAGTGGACCTAAGAAATGCAAGACCAGCTCGTCCTTCGAATCCCGCCTGTGACCAGTTTGCAGAGTGTCTTCCCCTACTCTCTCATCCCCTTACACAAGTCTATCCACTGTCTCTCTCCTGTCAATAAAGGAACAAAATGCCTCAAAAATACATAAAAAAAATAGATTTAAAAAAATTACCACCATCATCCCTCTTCTCGTATGCCCTCTCCCATGTTGCGTGCAGTGTTTTCCGGTTGTGCAAGTATTTGAGTGGTGCATCCATTAACAAAATTCCATTAATAAAGAGTGCAAAGCAAACTATTCACAGCATCACCACTACGGCCCTGTTTACACAACAAATTTGTCACCATAAATTGAAAGTTTCTTCCTGCATGTTTTCAAAGTGCTCCTTGTTCATACTTATGCACACCCAACCTTAATCTGAGAGTACGGCGAATGCGCATGCACTTGCACGTTTACAAGGATATCAAGATATTTTCCAAACTTTTCGCTCTGAACCCTGGTTTCAAACGTTTGTGGATTCAGACACTCTGGGCACCATTCTCATGTAATTGGAGGTGAAAAATGAAAAAAGAAATGTAGTTTTTGACTGTTTTCATTGTTGTGTAAATGGGGCATACATGTCAACAGACTAAGCAAGACGAGGCACAGCTAGACTTATAAAATGCTGAACAGCATGGTATTTTGAATTGAGGTGCCTCTCCGTTCATGATGTCTGCAGTTTCAATGCTCTGTATAAAATTTATCAGCATCTCTTTAAAGGGACTGTGAGGAGTTTCTAAGTAATTACAAAAAAAGTCTCACTTTTAGATATATGCCTGATTGAAATACACACTTTTAGATGAGTTTTATAGCATCAAAATAGGTTATCTATAAATGCTATTCCTTAGCCTTACGGTCGGGTCGGACAGGACTGTACTGGCCTGGATATTCAACTCAAGACAATGAAAACTAGAGCAAATTTATATTATTCAGACACGTCTTAGAGCACTATAGGCTGTAAGTAGCGATATATAGCCAGCTACAAAACTATAAGTTTTCCAAAAATTGCTTGTTGTCACACATCAAAAACTACCACTACGTAACTAGAAAGAGATACTTTACCTTGTTGTTTTGCATCCTGTAAGTTGTTGAAAAAAGAAGTTGTAAAGCAATGCAGAGTTCTGAGGAAGGTCCGAGCTGCATGCCTTATTAGCATCACAACAAACACGCTTTGGCTTGGGTCACGTCTTTTGGTGTGTTCCAGTTGTAGTCAGAAGTAGGAAGTTCCGGGTAGGAAGCTGCAACTGGGACGTCCCCTGAAGTCGGAATTTCCTACTGGGAACTCGGTGAAACCTCGCCACCCCCGAGTTGACAATCGAAGATGGACGCCCCCAGTGTGAACAGTTATTTAGCTCCCATAATAATCAACTTATTTGCACTTCTGACTGGGGTGTGTCGCTCTTGTAGTGATTATTTTCTGGATATTACTGGATATTAATTAAAGTAATTAATATTCATTTAATAACCAGGTTTGCTCTCGTTAATTAAAGGGGGCACCATCCTTTTTATACAAAAAAGGCAAAATTAACTTAATTAGCTGATTTATTAATTTATTTCATTTAAAATAGATAAATCAATTAAGTCAAACTTATCAGTTTAATCAATTAAGTCAAACTTCAGTTGTTTAATCAATCTCAAATCTAAAGACAGAACTCTCATGCAGTGATGTCAATCTTCCAAATAGAATACCAACAGACAGAACTTTAAATATATAAGGGTGATTTATTAAAATGAATATATAAGACAAAATAAAATAAAATAAACACTTAAGAAGGAACAAATGTCAGAGATGTACTAAATCAATGATGCTATCAATCAGGAAAGAAGATATGAACCCTCAAGGAACATTTAAGCATATGGAGTGGTTATAGAGGATTAATTTCCGAATTAACCTACTTGTAAAAGGTCAAATCAAGGGGAAATTATTAGAGAATTGAACCAAGACACGCTCAAGCCCATCTGAAAGAAGATAGAACTGCCTCTTAATCGGGCCTCATCTGGTCCTGGAGCTACTGGAGAGAAGAACTGTTCTGGTTCTGGTTGTCGTCCAGAGGGCTGGAGTCCACACTCTATCCAGTGCGATGGATCCAAAGAGGTTGTCCGATGTGGTCCCAGGTTTCCCGGGAGAGAAGTCTTAGATTGGACTGGCAGATTCTGTCAAGGTGAAGCTGGAGCTTGGGCGTTGGTGTCTCGATTGTATAAAGTGGATTTGTAACTAATTCCAAAAATCAAGAATTCATTGGCCAAACAAATTCTATTCTGAAATTAATAACGAAAGTCCATTTACTATGAAGCAAATCTTTGAAGTCTTACTGGCTTATAAAGAAAGAATCGGCGGGCATGTCACAAAACTTAGACAAAAGAGTCTAGGAAAAATATGTGAGCCAAAAATCAAAAGTGGTGACGAAGACGAGGAGGAAGAAGGAGACGGACAAGAGAAGAGGGGAGAGGAGCAGAGAGGAAGAGAGGAGAGCTAGAAGACCGCATGTTTCTCTGTTTTGTCTCCTGATGAGGATCTCAGAGGAGGAGGGCCTTTGGATGAGTTAACAACACTTTATCAACTAATATTTGGCCTATATTAAGTTGTATTTTGATTAAACATCCAATATAAGCACTCCAACTGGATAGGAAATCTCATGGGGATCAATTTGATACCAAATACTGTATATCTAAAGAATAAGAAAGAATTAAACAATTCAAATCCTATTAAACAGTCAGTTAAACACAATAGAGGTGGTTAACTTAAGATATATCAGTCAACATGCCCTTAAGAATAGTATGCAACCAAACTCAAGGTGTAGCAATCCTATTATAAGTATTCTTAAATAAAACAGAGTAATAACAGAGTAATAACCCAACTTTCTCCTAACTTGGGGATCTTTAGGACTAAAAACACACAAGTCACATCATTAGAAAGCATTTTTCATGACAGGACAAAATATTACATTGTTACACATGTCCATTATTTCATTTAAACAGTTTGAAAGTTTTGTGGTTTTCTGTGCTAGACAGAGACCACATCTGGAGTGGATGAGGGGTCCAAGATGTCCAGGGAGGTCCACGGTCAACTTAGGAGTCACCGAAGAAAAAATTTACGACTTGGGAACGGACTCTTTTCGAACATGCTATTTGGTCTCAGCCAATCGCTGTTTAGGAAGAAGAGTAAACATCCACACCGATGTCTGTTTGGGGTAGTTCGGAGGGGGCGAAACAGATTTAATGGCAACACATGTTTTAGGTGATTTACAGTCATGAGGCACAGAGTCAGAGAGGAATGTTCTTGGTCCTTTTAGAGTTTCCTTAAAGTTGATCAGTTTGATATCGCTACACTCTAGATCAGCTGTATACATAGTATTGTTAGACTTATATTTACAAAAATGCTGCCATAGTGATAATCACATTCTTCATGTGATATTTGTGAACAACAACGCAGGGCGTGCTAACAACAGCTAACAATAGCCTGGTAGATCGGCATGTTTTTTTCCGACTTCAATTGGAACGCAGAGTTGGAGATGATGTCATTCCCAGTTCCAAGGTTACTGGAAAGCAGCATTACGACAGTCGCCGCACGTGCTCATGGGTAGCAGTCTTAATGTCACCGGAAGTAGATTCTCCTCATAACACCTTTAAGGCGGGTGGACTTGTCAGCTTATAGCTGCAGGAAACAGGCGGCACCCTTACCAAAACAAAAGAAGAAATAGAGGCAATATAGATGCTGGCCACTTCGTAGACTTTTTTGTTAACACTTTAGAATAACGATAATTTGTAATGCACTTATAAACTATAAGTCGATATTAATAGATAGTTAACTAATTATGAACAAAACAATTATACACATTTATAAATGATTATTAAATCAATTACATTAATAAAAACACTGCAGCAACATTATCTGAACGTGATTTATTCAACATTAACTACTGTTATTTTTATGTGTAGGAAAACATTTGTAATGATCTACAGAAACATTCTTTCTACATGTATTATGTTTTTCATGATTAAGATATGATTTGTAATAAGTCAGTATAAATCACATGTAAAGTCTTTGTTGCAGCTCATGCATTTATGGTAAAAAATCAGCGTGCTTTTAATAATGTATAAATCATAAATAAATGTTAGTTTTATATAATTAGTTATTAATAATTTAATAATAATTTACAAATTAATATATAAGGTTTATGAACTAATATATGGTCATGATTGGTTCAATATCAACTAATAGCTTATTAATGTCTTGTAAGTTAAGTTGTAACTGATTTAATAATCATTGATTAATGATATAATGATATAACCATTTACAAATGTGTACAAGTTGTTTGTTCATGATTAGTAAACTATCTACCAATATCTACTAATGGTTTATAAATGCTTTACAAATGATTATTATTCTAAAGTGTTACCAATTTTTTGTCATAGTTAGGAGATTAAATGTGGTCCAAAGACAGTTGCAAGCAGCAAAACATACGATTTAAGCAGAGAGGATCAGTAAACCAGTAAAGGACCAGTGTATGGGTTCTCCTAAGATGTCTTTTTATATCAATGTGTAGGAATTGTCGATGGCCTTGCAGTTAAATTGCAGAGCCCACATATCCAGTCCCACCCTTTTAGTTGTTTTATGAAATGCTGCATGCTCAGGACACTCTGAAATATGCTGATGCTCAGATTAATGTTTTACTTCCCTGACGCATACACAACGTCAAATTTTGTGCTTGTTTTTTTATTTATTTTAAAAGGGGACATGACCCACAACATATAGGGAAAAATAAACTTTAATCACCTTTAAACCCTTAGTTGATCTCCACTGTATTCTGACAAGACTGAATGTGTGGCTCTCAAAAAAAAAAAAACCTCAGCCGCATGTTGTTTGAACTTCCTGCTCATTATTGGTCCACGGGTGCTATTTCAACTGCTAAAAATCCACTGAAAGGCAGATTTTTCCCTCTAAAAAATACTCACCTATTAATTTTAACAAACTTTTGTAATGATTAATAATCGTCCAAGTGCTGTAAAATCTCTAACATTATTAAGCACTGCAGTCTGCACTTCTTGTCTTGGAGTCGTAGCGCTCTCATTATTTTCTGTCACTCCAAAACAAATATAACAAGCCCATGGTGGCCCCGGCAGTGATGATCTACAGAATTCAACTCTTCATTCCTAAAAATCCCTCTGGAATCCATTATTCTGCTGCCATTGTTGTGTCAGGACTCAGGGTGCAGGATTGAAAGGCTTCTTGTCCTGCTAACACACAAAAACATGATACTGGTTTGTTTCTCTCTGTGCAGGTGGAAAACTTTTACAGCTTAGATTTGTGTATGTTGTTGGTAGGTTTTTGTAATTGGGTGATGTTTTCCAACAGCCACCAAGACTTAGACAAGTAATAGAAAACACAGGATTTTTGTGGCGGGTTTGTGCAGGGTACATGAAAGTGCTTCAGAAATTATCCACAGTGGAGGCTATGAAACAACATCTGTATTTGTGATGTCTTTAAGATTGATATTTTGTGTGTGGAACGACATTGGTATGCAGCCATTGATGACAACTACAAATCAATTAGAGCATTTCAAAGACAAAACAGCTGTTCCACGACCATTACAACAAAACAGTCCATCAGAGCCTTAAGCAGTATAGCCTTCAGTCTGTTAAACAAAGATTAAATTAATCAGGTGATGACAATAACCCACATTTCCACATAGTTCTATTGCGTACCTTCCATGCAGCAAATCACTCCTTGTCTTGTCAGTCAGTCTTGCTGGAAATACTCTACAACTTCACTTTCAACAGAGGCACTTCAACCCAGAAAGTGCTCAGAGTTTCCAGAATATCAAATAGAGCAGATATAGTGGAAATATATTCAAAGCAGGCAGCAAATTACAGTGCTCTTTCTGTTCTCACCGTTACCATGTGAACAAGTTGTTCTTTTGTGATCTTATAATCTAATTTTTAAAGCTCATATTGCCTGCACTTTGCTCTGGAGCACCATGATATGTCTTCCACTAGTCAAGGACATGCATCGCTGGTACCATCACAGAATGCTGTCTTTTGACCTTTGCTCTGATAACAATCTGGATGGTCATTTTCCTCTGTAGCCCAGAGGAAAATTATGTCCAAAAACGGAGTTAAATATGGACTTAGACCACAGTAGACTTTTCCACTTTGCTTCATCTCAGATGAGCTCAGCCCAGAGAAGCAGACGACTTTTCTGGGTGTTGTCGATATATGGCTTTGGCTTTGCATGGCAAAGTTTAGACTTGCAACTGTGTTACTAAGAATGGTTTTCTGAAGCCTATGTGCTAAAACCCCTTTCAAAATGGGGCTTTTTTTTTTAAAGCAGTGCCACCTGAGGGATCAAAGGTAACAAGCATTCAAGGCTGGTTCTCAAACTTGTTGCATATATGCAGAGATCTCTCCAGATTCTCTGAATATTTTCACAATATTATGGACTGTAGATCCACAAATTCTGTGAAATGCTAAGTTTAGAAAAGTTGTTTTTGGCTATATGCTCACACAGTTGTTCACAAAGTGGTGCATTCGCCCATCTTTGCTTGTGAATGACAGAACCTTTGCTCTTTTTATATCCAATCATGACATAAACCTATTTCCAATTAACCTGTTAGCCTGTGGAATGTTAACATGACACACCAGATGGACAGTTCCATATTGGAAATATTTCACTAATCCATCTGGGAAGGAGTCCTGCAAAAATGGTTTCCGGAGCAGAACCTTCAAAAACAACATCAGCTTGTGATTGGACAATCGTTTGGCTCATCACAGACCAATCCATATCAAGCCACGCTGCTATGACGTAGCATCCGTAGCAGCCAAACGTGGTGGTTAACGGCTAAATGTTGTTAGCTGTTAGCCACTACAGCTGACAATGGCAAACAACAGTTAATTGCCGTTAGCTGTTGTTTACCCTTCTTAGCGATTTGCTATAGTGGCTAACGGCCATTAGCCGTTAGGCTTAACTACCTTTAGGCTATCATTTCACATTTAATTATACCACACAGATGAATCATTTAACACTTAAATAAGACATGAATTTCGTCAAACACAATCTCTATGACGTACAAAATTCTGAGAAGAGCGTATTTCGCCGAGTATCACTGAGTAACCAAGATGACCACAGGCTAACAGACATTAGCTGCCATTATTCTCAAACACTTCCTGTCAAGTCACTTTCTGTTGTAGTCACGTCTGCTTCTCCCCCCTCTCTTCCCTGATTGGGCCGTGAAGCATTTAGCTGACTGAAACTGTTGGACAACGAAGGCTGGCAAGATGGATATGCATGTTTTCAGAATCAGGCAGGTCTGTCTACTCTGAAAGGCAAGTGGAATGTCCCAAAGAGGTGTGTTTTGGCCATTCCTTTACTTTTCCAGTAATTTGTTGCCCCTGACCCAACTTTCTTGGAACATGTTTCTGGAATCAAATTTGCAAAAAAGCAGTGAGGTTTGACAATTTGAACATCAAATGTCTTGCTTTGTAGTGTCTTCAGTTTAATTTGCAGATCATTGCAGTGTTTTTTTGTTTATGTTCTACACAGTGTCCCAACTACAATGAAATTGGGGGTTTGTAGATGGGTATCTTATAGAAATCTGGACCTCAGCGTTTCAGCAACAAGTACCTCATTGAACATACTCTTTGTCCACATTAGCATTAGTCACCCTAAAGCTGTTATACTAGCCAAACTTTGGTTACAATAAACAAATGCAAAAGCAAATCAATGCCTGCTTATCAGACATCAGCTAATCAGGTCTAATCGTCATCATGAATTAACACCGTCTCCCCCGCGGCAGCCTGTGTGTCATTGAACCGGCTAATCTAATCTCCACCATCACACCTTTTCATGCTGAATAGAGACGTTTAATCTCCTGTGTTGTTGTTGGAGATTAACAGCACATTAGACTCCTTTTGTTTAAATTAAAACACATTTTCTGAGTCCTCACAGCAAACAGGGTTTGTGTTTGAGCGGTAAACCGGCGGCGGTCTAACAGTATGTACGGGATAACTGCTGGAACAGAAAAACAGCCCCTGCATAAACAAACAAGGCGGCAAACTAAACAGAAAAGTGATCAACAAAGAAGAGAAGGGCATGTTTGTTTAGACGCTGGAATAATCTGGGCGCCTGGTTCTGTGTGATATGTGCTGATCCACGAGACTGGCATGCTTGTTTGTGTTTGCGGTCTCATTTGCATGGAAATATGTGTGTTTTCCCCCCCTAAAGAACATCTGAGGACATCATTAAGTGTTGAAAGGCAGAGGCATAAATTAAACATGGCCATTTTTGTTGGCACAGTTTGTCAACTTTCTGAGAGATTCCTTATCGTTGCTGCACATCTTAATTACAGACATGTACAAGCCACTCGGGTACGCTGCGTCTCCAGGAGGACAGAACACAGAGACGACGGAGGCAGGAGTCAAACCAACACTTGATTTGCACTACACAAATCAAGTGTTGGTTTGCTTTGGAAGTGAAAACAGCGTGCAACTGAGCAGAATACAATTATCAAGCAGCAGGAATTATTTAAGCTGATGCTGGAAGAAATCATCCTTGAACCCTCCTTCGCTGTCACGAGTCGGATTTCTGTATTCAAGGGTAAATCGGAGAGAAAGAGCTGGAGTATTTATTCTGTAGCTTTCAGACTTTGACTCGGTAAGTTTTCTTTGTTTCTCATTATGACTTTTTACAACTTCCTCCAGGGAGAGCTGTGATAAATGCCGAAAAATAAAAGTTCTGTTTCAGAGGTTAAAAACAACCAAATAAAAATAACAGTGGCATTCATAAAAAGGAAAATAAAGTCCTCAAGAGTAAGGATGGGAGTGTTAATATCAAGTGTCAATACTTTCACAAGTACTCTTGGTATCAATTACTACCCTGAAATATTGATAACAAAAGAATATTCTAACAAAGTGTGTATTTGTGAAGCTCTACTGACTGTTTTCAGTCTTTCTCTCTTTCTTTGTTTCAAACATGGAGACCAATAAATCAACCAGCACTCAGATGCACCCGCAAGCTTACAAACAGACATATAAGACTTGGCAAGTTAATTTGTCTGGGCATTTTTCAGCCATCAGGCAATGCAAAGGACCCCATACAATAAAGTTGAACACAAAAATAAAGGGAAAAAAAACATCTGAATAAAACATTAAAAAGCAAAGAAATGAAACAGATTAAAAAAGGAAAGCTAAAAGAAGCCAAAAGAAGCTAAAATTTTGCTTCAAGGCTTTAGAATTTCCTGAACCAATTAAAAGAATATGAAAAAATCCAGATTATAATATTACCTGTTTTATTGAAAATAGTTTGAAAATGCAAAGGTTCTTCCCTTAGGCAATTTAATTGTTTCATTTATTCAATTAGGATGGTGCATATTATTCAACAACAGCATCATCAGCACCAGCAAATATGCCGGATTTAGAACAATAGCTACATTTCATAAGGTGTCCTAAGGTGGGTAAATATACAAAACACAAAACAATCTAACGGTATGTGTCTTTTATCTGGATTTATGATGCCATCATTGATATTTTGAGCTTAGAAGCAAATAGCATGGAATTAAACTTGAGTTTAAAGGCTAATAGGGTGGGAGCTTTTGACTGCTATCATTTATAAAAGATCTTCACAGGCACCATTACAACAAAACATGTCTACTAATTTCATGTAAATATAAAAACATTTACCTGTGTAGCGATTATTTTCTGGGTATTATTGGATATTAATTAAAGAAATTAATATTCATTTCATAACCAGTTTTGCTCTCATTAATTAAAGGGGCACCATCCTTTTTATACAAAAAAGGCAAAATTAACTTAATTAATTGATTTATTAATTATCTCATTTAAATTAGATAAATCAATTAAGTCAAACATCAGTTTAATCAATTAAGTCAAACTTTATCAGTTTAATCAATCTCAAATCTAAAGACAGAACTCTCATGCAGTGATGTCAACCATCCAAACAGAATACCAACAGACAGAACTTTAAATATAAGGGTGATTTATTAAATGAATATATAAGACAAAATAAAATAAAATAAACACTTAGGAAGGAATAAATGTCAGAGTTATACTGAATCAATGATGCTGTCAATCAGGAAAGAAGATGTGAACCCTCAAGGAACATTTAAGCACATGGAGTGGTTATAGAGGATTAATTTCTGAATTAACCTACTTGAAAAAGGTCAAATCAAGGGGAAATTATTAGAGAATTGAACCAAGACACACTCAAGCCCATCTGAAAGAAGAACCACGCCTTACTTCGCAGCTTATGATCGGATCTCAAAACTGGTCCGGAGCTACTGGATGCTTTGGACTGTTCTGGTTCTGGGTGGTCCCAAAAGGGGTGAAGTCCACACTCTATCCAGTGCAATGGATCCAGGGAGGATGTTCCGATGTGAGCTGGTCTGTCCCAGGTTTCCTGGGAGAGAAGTATCGTCTTAGATTGGACTGGCAGGTTCTGTTTAAGGTGAAGCTGGAGCTTGGAGCGTTGATGTCTCGATTGTATAAAAAAAAATTGATTTGTAACTAATTCCAAAAATCAAGAATTCGTCGGCCATACGAATACTATTCTGAAATTAATAACAAAAGCCCATTTACTATGAAGCAAATCTTTAAGGTCTTACTGGCTCGTAAAGAAAGAATCGGCGAGCTACAAAAACTTAGACAGAAAGAATTAAGGATATATATGGGACGGAAACTCAAAGGAGTAGTGTGACGAAGAAGAGGAGGAAGAAGAAGGAGCAAGACCAAGCAGAGACAAGAGGGAGAAGACCACATGTCTCTCTGGTTTTAAGCTACTCGCAAGGGGAGGGCTTTTGGATGAGTTAACAACACTTTATCAACTAATACTTGGCCAGAATTAAGTTGTATTTTGATTAAACATCCAATATAAGCACTCCAACTGGATAGGAAATCTCATGGTGATCAATTTGATACCAAATACTATATATCTAAAGTATAAGAAAGAATTAAACAATTCAAATCCTATTAAACAGTCAATTAAACAAAATAGAGGTGGTTAACTTAAGACATACAAGTCAACATGCCTTTAGGATGGTATGCAACCAACCCAAGGTGTAGAAATCCTATTATAAGCATTCTTCAGTGAAATAGAGTGAAATGAAATAATGCAGAGTACAAGCACATTCCTGGAGGAGAAGATCTCTTCTCAGTTTTGTTTTGTTTTTTAATGTATATTTTTGAGCATTTTGAGCCTTTATTGATAGAAGAGACAGTGGATAGGCTTGTGAAAGGGGGAGAGAGAGTAGGGGAAGACACTCTGCAAACTGGTCACAGGCGGGATGCGAACCTGGACTGGCAGAAGCATGTACATGGGATGCTAACCACTACAACAAACCAGCACCCTGATCTCTTCTCAGTTTGTCAAAAGGCTTTCACAGATAATCAAACTTTTTGATAACTCCGGTATCTTTAGAGCTAAAAACACACAAGTCACATCATTAGAAAGCATTTGTCATGACAGGATAAAACATCACATTGTTAGATATGTCCATTATTTCATTTAAGTTTCGTGGGTTTCCTGTGTGGACAGAGACCACATCTGGAGCTGGTTAGTAAGAGCAGACGGGGGTCCAAAAGGGCCGGAGAGGTCAAAAGTCAACTTAGATGCCACCTAAGAATAGTTTAAGACTTGGGAAGAACTCTCTTCGAACACATTATTAGGTCTCAGCCAATTGCTGTTTAGGAAGAAAAGTAAACATCCACACCGATGTCTGTTTGGGGTACCTTGCAGTCATTAACGACAGACTTAAAGTCTTTGACAAACAACAAAAACAATTTCATCATTGTGAGATTCTGAAAAAGCATAAGCTTCTAAGCTGGGAAAACTTGGTAATACACATAAATACATGTCTCGTCTATAAAATCACACATGGTATGGCTCCCCCACCACTTTCTGATTTTGTCAGTCTTAGAACAAATTCCCATCACACTAGAGGAGTCACGAGAGGAGACTGCATTATCCCCCTTCGAAAAAGTACTTTTAGTCAGTCAGTTTTCTCTGTCCAAGCCTCTCGAGAATGAAATACCATACCATCTTTTGTCAGAGAGCTCAACACATATCAGTCATTCAAGTCTTATTTAAAACAGTGGCTTATAAAAAATCAAAACTGTCAGCACTAAAACCATTACCCCTGTCCCTGCCACCTCGTGTCTGCCTTCTACAAATTTGTCTTGTGCATGCAAGAGCTGACTGTATGTGTTTTTTTCTGTGCTATGTTGCATTCTTTTTGGTTTTGTTTCTCTTTCCTCTGCTGCTCAACCCAGTTATGCATACTTTATTTTAATGACCTTTTATATAGATCTGTCCAGTGTTAACAATACCTTGGTATACCTTATGTCTTACTTGCATGGCATGGCATTGTATTTTGTGTTTTTCTGTTGTTCCTTTATATGCTTTGCATGATTTGGAAATTTACTTTATGCAGCTTCCTCTCGCATATGTTTCATATCTGTGGTTATTTACCCTAATGTATTGTAATTATAATTATTTTATTTTATTTCTCTCTCTCTCTCTCCTTCTCTCTCAGATCCTAGTACTGTTTAACTTAGGGTGTGATTTGTTTTCTAATAACTAACTGCATTCTTTTATTCTACTCTGTTTTATTTCATCTTGTGCTTTTAGGTTGCCTATTTTAACATCTGGCCCGGGACTACAGATGAAAATTAGCCTTTTGGCTAACTCTGGCATATTTACTGTAATGTCCATTAATATGCATTGTCCCTGTAAATCAAATAAACATAAACATAAACTTGATGGCGCCACATGTCTCTAGGAGATTTACAGTCATGGTCCAGGAAGACACAGAGTCAGAGAGGAATTTAGTGTTCTTGTCCCTTTTGGAGTTCCTACAGTTGATCTGTTTTGATCATGCTACACCTCTTATTCAAAATAATTGTAGAAATGTTGCCTTTTCTCATGTTAAAGTGCCTCTATACATTGTGTTGTTAGGTCAAATCGTTTTCAATTTGTCTTCAGTTTTACAGCTTTAGACATTTTAAATTTATAGTGCCAGTTGCATGTTCGCATGTTTCCTTTAGTTGCTTCCTGTTCATGAAAAACATCAAATTCATAAACATGTTTGAATCATGGGAAATAATTGGTATCGATGTTGATTTGTAAATGACTATTGAATATTTCTGCAGTAGGATTTACTCCACAGTTTCAATATGATGCCAAGAATGAGACCTTGTTTAAACTTCTGGATGGCATTGCAGACTAACACGTGTACTTTCACGCGCTGTTGCCAGTTGTCTGATTTCTTTTATTTTACCATCATTTACGGGCCTGCAGATAAGAGGTAGCCATTACCAGCCTGGCCAAAGGGGTTTGGTGCAGAGCAGGGCAGCAGCTCTCTGCAGGAAAATGACTTGTTGATGCCAGAAGTCAGAGGAGAAGGCCAGAGAGGTTCAAGATGATAGAGAAACAACAGAAACTCATTTAAAGGATGTCTGAGGTGGGATTGTACGAGGTACAAGGAATGAACCATACAGTGACAGGGGTCAGCTCTGCTTCTGTGCAGAAATAGCAGCACCGGAGCGAGAGCTATACATGGCAGCAGATAATGCGACCAAATCTGTGAATCATAAAGAAATTTTGGAGGGGAGGCTACAAAAACAGCAAGGGATTACTACATGCTGTATTTTGGCCCTTACAGCCAACATGTACTTCAGACAGCAGCATACTGATCTAAATATGGTATGACTTTAATTTTCACAAGTACATACTATTAGAGGAAAAGCTAAATTTACACATTTTTACAGATAATCTTGCAGACCAAGCACAGATATTAAGACAAAAAATATGATTTTAGCTCAATTTGCCTTCTCAACAACAAGCATGCAGTGTGTTTGCATCATCATGTAAATGTATCAAAAGCACGACTCAGTCAGTATACTATATGTCTACAACTTACAATGATGAATGGCTTTAATTTGGCTCCCATGCTGTCTCTTTTTAGTTTGTAAAGACTGAATCTGGTTTGTGCGAATATAATGTCAATTACCATGCCCTGCATGGTGAAAGCTGCAGACTGCAGGGCCATGTATAAAAGCTCATGGTATCCTCTAATTCTCAAACATCCAGAACTGGATTTTTCTCCGATGTACTTGTTTAATGATGGCTCACAGGTGGATTCCTTAAAAAAAACAGATAAAACATGAAGTCAGTCTGCGTCAGTGGCGCAGTTGGATAGTGCGCTTGGTCAGTGATTGGGAGGTTGCAGGTTCAAGCCCAGCTCCGGGCGACACACATATGTCCTTGGGCAAGACACTTAACCCCAAGTTGCTCCCGCTGCTACGTCAGTGGTGTGTAAATGGGCATGAAAGGGCATGAATGTGTTAGAGATACTGATGGATAACTCTCATAGAAACTCTGAACCATCAGTGAGAGATTGTGAGAGCGAATCGGTGTGAATGGGTAGGTGTGACCTGCGGTGTAAAGCAGCTTTGAGTAGTCCAAGACTAGAAAAGCGCTATATAAGCTCAAATCCATTTACCATTTCAATCACATTTATTTTGGGTAATGCATTTAAAGTTTTAGAGATTCACCAACATCAACAAAGTTTTCCCGGCACATCTTTTCTTACATGGATGACACTCTGGGGCCCAACGAGAAGCTCACGAGGCCCTGATGGCACCCAAGTCATGATCACTAGTCTGCAGTTACTGGATCATTTAAACATTGTCCTTGCTTTTTTGATTGAACAAAATGATGGAAAATTCTGTTAAAGAATAGTTTGGGTCCCTGACATATACTCCATTGGGATACATATATTGTCAGGTTCCCGGAAATACTCAGCTCTACCCGATCTTCTGATGATGGGTACTTCCAGCAGGATCGTGCTCCAGGTCTCAAAGCTCAGATCATCTCAAACAGTTTTTTGGAGAGACAATGAGTTCTCTAGTAGCCTCCAGATCCTCCAGATCTCAATCTGAAAGAGTACCTTTGGGATGATATGGAACAGGAGACTCGTATTATGGACATGAGGCTAACGTATCAACAAAACATTGACGAAAATCTCTGAGAAATGTTTCCAGAACACTGTTAAATCTCAGCTAAAGAGGCAGTTTTAGCACAGCGACTGTGACAGTGAGCATCTTTTTCAATCCTCTGTCTGTGATCTTGGAGTTTGGTGGACTGCTTGCGCTATATGTAATAAGTAAAATGTCTGATTCTGATACTCCATGTCCTTAAACAACAATAATATAATGTAAAAAGAAAAAAGAAAAGAAAAAGAAAAAAAAGCTTGGAGATTTTACTAACTATTATTAACAGCAGTCAAAACCAATGTGTGCATGTGTGTGCACAGAGGAAAGTATGAATGCAGACATGTATGCATACACAATGCACATAGAAATGTAAATTTATGTATGAATTTATTGATATCTGCTTGTGTATACATAGATGTGGGTGTTAAAGTATATGTGGAAATGAGTAGATAATCAGATACTGTAGGTAGAGAGGTGTTTTTATGTGTATAGAAAATAGGTAGGGGAATGTATAGATACATTTCTTAAGTAAATATAATTTTCTTTTTAAAATAAGTCTATTGGAGTACATAGGTGGAACTTAAGTCAAACATGTAACAGAGATTAAGGGGTAGGACCAGGTAAGTTTTACTTCCTCCTGCTCCTTTTCAAGCATGTAACTGTAACTTCTGATGAATATTAAAAATTAGTCATTTGCTATCTTATTATTTTACTTTCCCTTTGTCTTTTTTGTTGCTGTTAATATGTTCAAAATAAATAAATAAACTAAACTAAATATCACAACATTAAAGGCTATTTAAAAAGAGGAAACCTGAATAAACACACAGGAAACATTAAAATACATACTGTACATGTATTTCTTTTATAACTAATGCCAAGTGTTTTGGTTTTAGAAAACCTTAATATCCTTTAGATCCTCCTTTGCTCACTGTTTGTGAGCCCCTGGTAAGTTTGACCCTTTATCCCTCCTTATGGGTGCTAAATCAGTGACATCTTTTAAATTACATCTTAAAACCCACTTTTTTAGACTTGCTTTTACCTGATTTCTTTTACTTACTTGTTTTATTATTTTAAGTTCTACTGTTCTGTACTGATATACTCTGTTTTTATTATCATTATTTTCATTTCACTTTATTTTATGTATTGATTTATTACTATTATTTTGTTATTTATTTTTTCTCTTTTTACCAGTCCTCTATCTGCCCTCTCCCTTTCTATCTTCCTGACGTGATGTTGTCAACCTTCAATAGTCTTAAATTTATCTGTGCATCTATAAATGTATTATCTGTCAACTGTCTTGTCATCTCCTTGTCATTATGCATTATACCAGCTGTTTCAATCCTACCAGTTTATTCTATTTTCTTTCATTTTGTTACTTTAGTTAACGTGACCCTCTGCACCTTTTCCCCTGACTCTCGTGGTCTCTGATGAACTGATTGTTGATTTTCTTCTGCCATTTTCTGCCTTTGTTTTGTCTGTTACAGCACTTCGTAAACTTCTGTTTTAAAAGGTGCTATATGAATAAAGTTATTATTATTATTATGATTATAATTATTATTATGAAGGGTCTGAAGCAAGGGTCACCAACCTGTAGATCTTTCAAATGATTTGAGTAGATCTATAAGACTAGATGCTTCATCCTTTATCTGACACACAGGATAGACCTTTATGCTTATCCATGACAGATCTGGTGAATCCAGCTGCTCTGCAAAATAAACTGAGTCTGACTGGTTTCTCTCCACCTCATTAGTTTTTAATATTACAAAGATATTAAGATAGATGAACTAAATTGTGTTTTATGCTAACATTGTTTCAGTCCTTAGTGACAAGTTTTGTATTTTACTAGGCTGCATACATTGTTAAGTGTTGTGATTTTAAATCCACAGAATCTTTATTTTTAATTCATGCCCTTCATCACATTTATGGGTTAATGATTGCATCTTTGATTATGAAGTTGGATGATTATCATTAATAATAATACATTTTAGTGTTAAAGTGCCTTTCATGACACCCAAGGATGCTGCACAAAAATACAAAAATACAGGAGAGGAGCAGCAACCAATCCTGTCCACACATTAGAATTTTGAAGTTTTGTTTATGGTCCTCAGTGAATTTAGGAAAGTAGATCGTGCCATCCCATCATCATAGGTGACGTTCAGCTGAAAAAGTTTGGTGATCACTGGTCTAAAGGCAAAAGGGGGTCTAATCTGGTTCTAAATAAGAAGATGATAAATGTACAGCAAAAAGTTAAGCTTGCTTCATACTGAACAATAATAAGATGGATTAATGAGTGGTTTTAGAGACAACCTTGAATAGTGTTTGAGTTCTTACTCATCAGAAGATAAATAATGTCTTTTAGGTGCTAATTTTAAGCAGCAAGGTCAAAAGATTTCTGCAACAACCGCACAACTGAATAAGAGAGGTCAGCTTTCATGTTGTCCTCAGGGTGAGTGCTCATTCCTGCTCGTGCTCTATTGTTCCTGTCTTCTTCAGATGTTTTTTTCAAAATAAGGACTCACCTCTAATATATGTATAGAAAGATAAATCTAAAAAGAATCCTTTGGGAGATAACAAGGAATCCAATTTCAGTTGTACAGCTCATTTTAATATAAATCAAAAGAAGGAGTGCTGATGTCTGTCTCTTACCCAGCATCCTTTGTGCTGCTGTAGAAATTCACCAAATCAAATTATCCTCCTGATGAGAGTATACGCTCACACACAGAACACTCCACAAATGCCACAATTTGTCGATCACAGCGTTTACAGAAGCCCTTGAAAATGCAAAGCAAGATGTACCTCACACAAATTGACCATAATTTCCTTCCAGAAAATGTCAGCCGGGTTTAGTGTCAGTGAGGGGACGAGCGAGCGGGCGGGCAGCGACACACAAAGAGTGTGACACACACGCTCTGCGGCTCACCGTGTCTCCTCCGCAGAGCCGTCCTGCCCATTAGCCATTTGTCTGCCAGAGTCCTGACGCTGTGAGGACTTGACAGGCCTGCAGCAGAACCTCAAATTAACTTAATTCAGGTTTGGATGTCATCCCCCACAAAGCTGCAGACTCTCCTCTCAGACCTAACCTCTGACTGCTGCCTCGGTGTCTTTCTTCGAGGACCGGGGGTTTTAATAAGGGAGAGGATCGGCCCTCAGCAGCCAGCTGTTTTAATTAGCAGCAAGGACACTTTCCTGCTCAGTGGTCCCCTCCTTCATCATGGCCAGAAATCATTTACGGATGCTTTTTGTGAGCTCTCTTTTGTGTAAGGCCATTAATGTTTGGATGGCACAAATGACAGGGCGTGGTAATTGGCGTGGAGCAAAATCACCGCTGAGGTCCAATAATGGTGTGTTAGAGAGCCATTTTGTGCCGCTATTGTTCTGCTTTTTAACACAAGCTGAGGAATAAAAGAAGATTTATGGTGCATTTATTGTGTCCATACTCAGGCTCCAGAGAGAAATGACTGAGCTCTTGCTCTCTTATGCAGTAAAGATGGCAGAAATGTCCCTCAAATATGTCAAAACAGATTGTTTTACATTGTTTGGGACCTAAAGTGGCACTCAAACCAAACAATAGTAACAAGAGCACACACAATGGCCCTAATTCATCAAAATGGTTTTATAAAATATGTTGTGCAGTAGGGCTGGGCATCTTAACAAGTCTCTCAATTAAGTTTCATTATGATTATTTAGTCAGTGATTCAATTTGCATGGGCTCTTCTCCCAGGCACTTTAGCAAAGCGGGACAGCCCTATCAACCCCTATCAACAGGCAACTTGGGTTTCTCCAGTCGTCCGGTGACCTACAGAGCATACAAGTAGGGTCTTTTTCAAACCAGCCCCTACACACTCCGCCTCGGTAATGGAGTGCACTTGCAGCTGAATGAAGCTCACTTCATCAAGGTGAAGGGTAGAGGACTACAGCAGTAAGATTTGGGATAAACTTGCCTCTCTCAGGTGGAAACAGGAAGTGTATGTTGCCATGGTTTCGTAGCAGCAACTTGCAGGAGTGGCAATTTTTGCATTGATCCACCAGTGACTGAAACATGAGCAGATTCTCCGTAGGACGCAGACGTTTAAGGCGTCTTTTTTGTTTGATTACGCAGCAGTGAAATGTGAGCCTCTGTACTTTTGTTTCTAACACATCCTGTAAAAAACCTCTCTGGATATTGGTTTTATTCATCGTTATTACATTATATGAGAGTGAACAAACAATTTGTACTTTAATGCATAATTTAATGTAAGGTCAATTTATTAAAAGTTTCCCAACATATTATAAACCCTGGCATAATAATTTGATGTTTTAACCCTCCTTAGCTTTAAATTTTAATATTAAAAAAGTTGAATGGGAGTATTTTGAGACTGAACTTGAACCCTGATGGTATGTTTTATTTTAATTCTTTATATGTTTTAATGTCAGAGAAGCAAAAAGCAGCTAGGCTATTATTTTCTGTAATTTCAGTTCATGAAAAAAACAAGTAGATAATAAAAATAAGAAATAGCCTAAATATTAGCAGAGAACCTATCTGCAACATGATTTTGATCAGCCTTTATGTATCTAAGTGCTGAAATTAGCCTAATTGACGCGTCTAAGGTAATTAAGAAACTTTTTTGTTTTATCCAAGGATAAAACAAATTATGTCACTTATTCTTTATTATTCTTTTTCTTACTGAAGAACTTTCATTTTTCACTCTTGCATTCATGAATTCTTTGGTTTTTGTGACATTTCTTGTAAATAGTATAAAACATTTAATCAAATAAACTGTTTTCTGGACTAATGTAGGGCAGGCCTTAATTTGATAATTAGTGACATGTACAACTTAAGTTGTAAACATCTGGATGGCAATCATGAAATATTTGTCTTAGTTTAACAGAGTTTGTGCGGGCACTTGCGTGGAACTTACATTTGTATGTTGCTTCCTCCACCGGACACACTTTAACCCTGGACGTGTTAAGCAAGTTGGCATCCGTGCAGACTCGCTTTTGGAGGATTTTATAGCCCACTACCCCCCCCCCCCCCTGAATCGGTTTAGGATGGCCCTTATCATGGCGGACCCTCCCTGAGGACGCCCAAACAGAGGGGCAGTGGGTAGGGAGAGTGTATAAGGGCCGGTTTGAAAAAGACCCGTATTCCCAAGTGTCCAAGTCAAATGATGGCCATATTGGGTTGAAAACTGGCTCGGTTTTGTAGTTTGGTAGCAGTGCTGTCCTCCTGCATGTAGGAGGACAGTAGTGCCATAAAAAAGCACCTTGGTAGTGTAAAAGGATGTTGTGGTCAAGCAATTAGATATAACATTCAATTATCTGTTTTGTGGCTTCTTTTCAGCTGAAACTTGGTGTCGCTAATGTTCAGAGAGGTGCTATGGACCTCAAACAAACCTACCTTAGAAATCCTGAACTATCACTTTAAATCTACATTATCTATTATTATTTATGTATTTATTTAACAGGGACAGTGCACATTAATTAACATCTATTCAGAAAACAATTCATGTAAATTATAGCATCAAAGCTAATTTATCTATATAAAACTTGTCTCTAGGTAACACACAAACATTATGGCAAAGACACCACATACACAAAAGCAGGACAGTAGATCATAATAAGAGCACATCACAAAACAGTTCATTTCTAAAACCATGGATATTAATGGTTACAGGACTGGTTTGCTTTCAGCCACTGCTTAACATGTTTTTGAAAGTTTGTAATGTGGGGTACTCCCTTATGGCGAGTGGGAGGCTGTTCCAGGTCTTACTGGTCTTTACAGAAATAGAGTTTTGTCCAAAGACTGTTTTTCTTTATGGTACCTAATAGTCCCTTCTCGAGGAGGCCCTGGTGCTGAGGAAAGTAAAGATGACAGCATCATCGGGGTATATTTGAAATTCAACTTTAAGACATGAGTTGGGCAGGCCATTAATATACATTGAGAATAGCAGGGGGCCAAGTATTGACCCCTGAGGTATACCAGAGATATCTAAAAAAGGTGATTTGACACTGTCAATGCAGACACATTGTTTTCTGAATTCTAAGTTAAAATAGTTTAGTTTAGACAATATAATTTGGTGATCAACACTGTCAAATACCTTTCTTAGATCTAGGAATGCTGCACCAACACAAGCATTTGTGTCCAACATGTGTTTAATCTTCTCTATAATCGGACAGTTTGCAGACTCAGAGGAGTGATTTTCACGGAAACCAAACGGCATTGGATGCAACAGGGGGTATCCTTTGTTTCAGTGCTCATTTATAATTTTTGCTACCCACCTCTTGGTCCATCTTTAAAAGAATGATTCACCAGTCTCTACGATGCATACTTCTTTTAATATCAGCAGGGAGGAACCATTTTAAAGACCACAAATCCTCATTTTGTCCACTTAATGGAAAAAGCTTTGACTGCTGCAAGGCAATGAATCTCACAGCTTCGCAGAACAAACTGTCTCTGATTTACTGTTAGGACTCTGTTTTTGAAGATAAATCCCTCTTTGGCTGGTTAATAATAGACTTTTCCATACGTTCCACTGAGAGCAACAGGGAAGCAGACCACTGCATCCCCTCAGCAAGTACTGTATGGAAAGTGACATTTACCAGTGTAGAAAAATAAAACTCAAACACCCAGGAGTCTTTCATATGCATGAATACTTCACATAACCCTAAACAAATGGAGTACCCTCTCTCTTTGACCGCAAAACTAACAAGAGTGAACTCCTTAAAAGGCAGCCTCTGGTTTCATCAGAGGTGGGAGTATGTATATCCCCGAGTCAGGATACAAAGAAGGACCCCACCCTTGGGAGCAGGTTTCTTTGAACATCTCTACATAATGGAGCATGTATTGATTTTTGTTTTGAACTAAGGGGAAGAGTTTGAATGGGATGTGCTAATATTTTAATCCTGCATTCCCCAGACGGAGAAGAACTCAGCGAAGAGGAAAACACAAACAAACAAGATTTGTTTTCTTTCTTGAGAAGATGGAGATGAGTTCCTACATAAAAACCAGCAGATGGTGAGAGTATTACCACTGAGAAATTGTTTCCACGCTTGTGTATTTGGACTATTTGGAGTTTTAGTGGAGTAATTGTCTGGTCTGCTGCTTTGAAAATGCTCTTTCACTCCATCCTAATAGGTCTTTCTTGACTCTGACACGTTGTTGACAAATGATCAATCGTTCCACTTAGAGAAGTTTATGGAAAAGTCTGCCAAACAAATCACCGCCTCGTGATGAAGCAGGAATAGACTGAAAGTTTTGCAAACATGGTCTGGTATTGATTTTTCAGTGGAGAGTGAATTATTTCTCGGCCGTCTGTGTTGGTGTCTGAAACGTGATATGAAGTTGTTTGGCTTTCTGCACTCTAATTCACACCAGCAGCCAGAAAAGCAGAGTTTTTTTTAACAGTTAGCGATAGCTTTGCCACAGGCCACTCAAACAGTAATACCTTCTTTTAGATTAGCCTGTCGGGTACAATACAATTGACTGGGCAGATTAAAAAGGAGATATCACAGAGCATTATTGATTCGCATATGAAGAGGGTCACATGTAGCACCGTTAATCAGCAGCCTGACAGACAGGCACCAGAGAAGGGGAGACATTTTATAAAACCTTTAGTGCACGAGGAGGGAATGAGGGGCTGTGCAGTCAATTGTTTTCAAGTTTGGAACTCCAGGCTGCTCTTTTTTTATGCAGGACCCAACGTGGCAAAGATACCCATTCCCGCACTGGATCAGCAGTCGAGATGTGCAACATTGTCATGGATCCTGAGACAACAATTTGTTTTTGTGAAGTAAAGCTGCTCTGTATTTTGCAAATAGATTTTTGTTTGGTAATGTTGATTTTTTTTCATCTGCCAGGTAGGTGATGGTCTGGTGTGGTGATGTTACTACATTAACAGCCAACAAACCAAGGCATTGAAATGTGTCAAGGTGCTGCAAATCTGTGTCGTTGCTTTTGTTTTTGTTTTAACATATATTAATTTACTATACAGATTTAACTCATTGCATTAGCAGAAATATAATTCTGTGCTGACCATAGGTGAGAGTTGGAATGAAGATGGAGCGATGAATTTAAAAGCTTTTCATTCCCTCACTCCATTTGAGCTTTGAGTTTTGGGTAATGAGGGAAAGAACAGGATCATGTTGCACTCTATTGAGTTGACAGGTCATCTCTGTGGTAATTACCCACTATCATATTTTCAACACTCTGCACTCTGTCGACAGTCCACACTCTGCACTTGGCTACCCTGAGCCAATGGGCTTACACTTCAGACAAAACAAAGGTAAGGAGGGTGTCGGGGGGTCAGCCTTAACTTGCAGCTGGTGGAGCTCTAAAAAGGGGAAGAGGGAGAGGCCCTGATAATGCAGACTTTTGGTCAAGTGCACAGAAGTGCTCTATCACATGGAAAAGACATCTTAAACACACTGAAATGCATGTAAACTAAAAAAGCATATGGTATCTTTGTCTTTAAGGCAAAATATCACCTCATTAATGCACCTAAGTGAATAGAATTTACTTTTTTTTTTAAATTTACCTACCTCCTACTTAAAAAGTTGGTTTCAGACCCTGTCCACAGTTTTATGTTCCATCTTCTAAACATGAACAACCGACAGGAGGTCAACCATCACAGATCTGGGAGTGAGTACCCTGATCATATTTGGAGCAAAGTCTTGTGGCAGTAGATCAAAATTCATACAAGCCTTGACTGACTGGACAGCTTAGTGCTCATTTAGGGAAATTTGGGTGACACTTTGGGTTGGAATAGAATAGAATAGAATAGAATAGATCAAATTGGAAGAGAAATTCAGTTTGCAGACTCATTGGCCCTCAAGCCTAACCTGACACGCCAGATGGACAGTTACATGTTGGAAATATTTCACTAATCCGCTTAGGGTAATGGCTTACAACAGTTAGCCGCTAAGGCTGTTAGCTTAAACTACTTTAAAGTGATATTCCGGGATGGAACAAGTTGGGTCCTATCACAAGGTTTAGGGCAGAAATTACCCCTATAGCAGTGTTTCTGTGCAGCAGAAACCAAGGGCGCTTGGACCAAGCACCCCCTTCCTCCTTCGGTCCTGCTCGTCTGCCGATTCCTCTGCAGTCACACGAGGCCATACTTTACTTGACCAAAAACACAAATAAACGGACTCGCACCGAAAAAATCCGATATCGGTCTGCATTCACGCTTTATTTAGAGAATAAAGCAGGACCGGAGCAGGGAGGGGGTGCTTGGTCTTAGCGCCCTGGGCTTCTGCCGCACAGAAACACTGCTGTAGGGGTCATTTCTGCCCTAAACCTTGTGATAGGACCCAACTTGTTCCATCCCGGAATATCACTTTCAGACTATTGTTTCATATTAAATTATACCACACAGATGTATCATGTAACACTTCTATGAGACATGAACCTTGTCAAAGACAATCCCTACATAGTTTTCCTGGTAAACTTCTGAGGAGAGCATCTTTCGCCGAGTATCCCTGAGTAACAATGATGATCACAGGCTAGCCAGCACATTTGTGGAGGATTTCCACATCTCTCCCAGTTTCTCAGCAGTGATCCCCGGTCAGGAGAAGACCAAAAATATGATTTCCTGTAAGACAAGCTTTAAGTGACATTCTTTCCTTCTCTTTTAGAGAAAAAATGTAGTCAATTTCTGAATAGAAATAAACACAGATGTTGAGACTGCTTTATAAGATGCCATTGTTTTCAAACATGCAGTCACTTCCTGCTGTCATCAGCTCCACCTCTCTTCCCTGATTGGGCTGTTAAGCATTTAACCAAGTGAAGTTGTTGGACAATGGAGGCTGGCAAGACGGATATGCAGGATTTCAGAATCAGGCAGGTCCTTCTTCTCTGCAAGGGTATCTCAAGTCAGGCTGGGATCTCCAGCTGGTAGTGAGTCAGTGTCCCTAAAGTTTTAACACTTTACAGATACAGCGCATCCCAAATACAGTGTTAAAAACAAACTTAAGTTGATTTTGTCTACATGTAACATTGTTTTACACCATAGTAGCTTATTAAGACTACACTAAATGGTTATAACATTATGGTTGAATATCAAGTGCACAAAGGCAGCATAGACTGTAAGGTTGTGTTAAAAAAGAAGGCATAAAGAAGGCACAAAAATGACCATGCCTCATCCCATTAAGAGGGCATTTTTCTCATTTAAGATAGAACTACATTGGTTTTAAAAATAGAAATAAGTTACTTTCTAACTGGAGTTATTTTTGTACAAACTTTGGATGCCAACTTTTCCTGAATGTTCCACTAAACTTCTGTTCCAAGCTCTTTCGACTATTCCCAGAATAACCTTCGACTAACAGCACACATATGTGGTGTGAAGTCGTAGGCGGCGGGTTACAGTTGAGCCAGATTTTTTCTTTCACTGATAAACAACACAATCGAGTCACACCCTTGACTCGAAATACACGTTATGTGATTAGATTTCAGCGCAGCCTCTGGAGACTGCTGCTCGTGAAAGATGGTGTCGCTCACTCCTCCTGGATGAAGAGCTTCCTCTTCAATGATGATTCAATGTCAGAGAAAATAGTGGAATATTGAGTCCTGATGTTAGCTTGCAATTTTCTTAAATCACCACGCATTTAGGCTTCCAAATATTGTTTTCACACAAATTGGCAAGGGATTAGAGCACCACATAACAACAAAATGGAAGTAAATTACCAGTGTATGTTAAAATTATAAGTATGGATCGTTAAACATCCTGTGCGGGTGCTTATCAACCAAAAAGTTTATGTTTTCAGGAGGTACCAGGCTTAACTTTGCTGTGAACGCAGCACTTCTGAAGCTGGAAAGAAAAAAAGCCAGCAGCATGCTGCATGCTGAGAGAAGCCTTTCTGGATAAATAGAGGCTCTGAAATGTGTGAGAAAGGTCACACACATCTCAGGGGAGCGCAAAGAAGTGTTTCATTCATATTTTCTGTGTTCTCTGAAGGTCAGGGCTGAAAGCACTGAGAGGAAGGCTAAAGGTGAAGCTGGCATAAACAGGGAAAGTGCAAAGCATTATGACCTTGTCACTACTGTGATGTTTACACAACTAAACGTAATCTAATTAAACTGCTGCAACGAAACGTCATATTGTATGTCTGTTAAAGGTAGAATATGTATAACGTTTGCACAGTGATTAGTTAAGTTGAGGCAGTACCTCAAATATTTGTTGAGAGCCATTCATTTGTGCTTTTCCACAATGTGGTTTTCAACTCGACTTAGTTTTGGTTTTCCTGGTGCAGTTTGTCCTTTTAAAGTTTGCTGTTTTGCTGCTGGCAACCATTTGCAGCTTGTTTGACCAATCATCTCTCTGTTGTTGTCTTCTTCTGCAAAGACTGAGAAGAGTTTCTGTGTGTCTATTTTCTTTTCTTTTTTTCTTTTTAATTTTTAATGAGTGTGTGTCTATTTTCAAGTCAGAAATATCTAAAACACTTACTCTAGGCAATGTCCACTTAGCAAGTCCCAATTAAATATCTTACCACTAGAAAAAACAGGCGAAAATAGGAATTTAACAGCTTGAAATGATAAGAAAATATCTCTCATTGAAACAAGCAAGTTTAAGTCAGCGAGGGCCTTAAATTCAGGTTTAAAAACTGCCTTGGATTAAAAAAAGATAACATTTCAAGACACCTTGTAAGTTAAATTTGGCTTGTCTCATTGGCAGATTATTTTACTTATACAAACCACTCAGGCTTTATTTTTAGTTTCTATATCTACAAATAAGATCTTAATTTAGACTTAGGATTTAGGACATTGTGAAATTAGAATAAGTCTAGAGAGGCACTGTATTTCTGACCTGAAATTGGCCAAATACTCTCACCTAGATCTGAGTTTTTTTGCTGTGCACTGTCAATCTGTGATTTCAGGATGATCACAGCAACTCATCTTCAGGTGATTTGCCTTCAATCATCACATCAGTGTTCAGGTTCAGCTCCTTCCTGCATACCTATCTCTCTAAGCTCAGTGCTGTCCTGCTGTTGGCCTCCCCACTCATTTAAGTATCAAGTTAGTCAGTAGATTTACCTAGCAAGTGCTAATTCATTCATTCTCTAACTTATCTGGGAACAGGTTGTAGTGCTGCATGCATTGCAGAGTGGGTCAACTCAGACATCTTTCCCTGCAACACTTAAGAAGTTCTTTCTTGAGCCCCATAGGAGTGCAGGCCAGACAGGATGTGTAACTTCTCAAGCATGTTTTGGGTCTGCCTTGGAGTATCCTCCCAGTTTTACGTTCCCTCACAAAAAGGTGATCAGGAGGCAACCAAACCAGATGCTTGAACCACCTTAACTGGAGCAGTGGTGCTACACTGAGACCCTCTGGAGCCATGTGATCCTCAGCATAAAGACAAGGTTAAGCCAGGCCATCCTTCAACACCTTATATCTACAATTTTTTTAGTGATTACGCAAAGCTCTTGATCATCAGTGAAGGTTTGGAACAAAGACAGACGGACAAACTGTTTAATGTCTGCAACAATGCAGATGCTGCACAGACCAAAATGCCTAAAATGTGTTATTCTTCAATATTTAGCTTTGCCTTTGTATATCATACTTCTTCCTGCAGTCACAAGAAACAGAGACAATTTAATAATTTGCTCTTCAATGAACTGTAAAAATCATATTTCACAGTGAGTTCCTTTGTCTTTTCAAAGTGTCAGACTCCCTTATGCATCATTCACCTTCACTGCACCGACAGACCCTTTCCAATCTAAAAAAAAAGTGAAAATAAAAAAGCCTCTTGTGGCTGTCACCAGGCGATAAATGCATCTTTGGAAAAGGTCACGCTGGTTGTTCTCTTAAAGCATTGGCAGGGTTTTGACAGTTCCTGCCTCTCTCAAAGGCTGCTTTGAATTCTTGTTTATAAGAACTAAAATGAAAGTGACACTTCTGGTGTAATGACATGAAAGCTTTTGTTTTAATCGAGGAGATAACCCCAATTTACCACTATACTGTACTAGAATAATATGTGTTTAGTCAACTGAGCAAAAGAACTTGATCTACAGTGGCAGGACATGTTTTTTTTAACAGTGATAGACTAAAACAAATAATAGGCACAGAATAAGAATTTATCCAAACATGAGGCAAAAATCAAACCGCTCAGCCTCTGTTTGTCTGATGTATTTTTCTTCTGTCAGCATCTCAGAGACCTTGAGCTTGACATTTCCTCATTCTTCCTCACTTTGGATGCTGGTTTCTGCCACCACTCAAATCTATTTTTAAAGGCCATGATATCTGTGGAAAGCTGTTTGTAACCCAACAGCAATGACCAATCTGCACGAGCAAGGGCACTATTGAGGATGCAAAAATGGCATAAATGCATCAAAGTGCTTGCTTGGCTATTGGGTATCAAATCTTTTCACCAAAACTTAATTATATGCCGAATTTAAGACTGTTGAGTTATGAGTCATTTAAAGGTGCCAGTGATCCATCTCACTGTCTGCAAAGTAAAAAAAAAATCATCTTTGTTTATTGAGTAATATTTTGTACCCATTTGTTTGAAGTTAATTTTAAAATAAGTCTTCAAAAGAGAAAACTTTTTGCAAAGTAAGAGATCTAAATTTTAAATGTCTCCTGAAAAATATATTGATGACAAGTACGAAAAGTTATTTTCTGGTCACATAATCCAAGTCAAACTTTTTATTTTCATAAATCAAATTGGCTGTCTGGCAGTCAGTATGGATGCTGCCTCTAGACACTACCAAGGAGAGAAGCTGCTGTCTGGACTCTTATGAGTCAGAGTGTTTGTAAAGTTTGTTTTCAAAGTTTTTAGAAATATAACAAATGTTTCTGAGAATGAGTCCATATGGTACTGCTGTTGTAAAATTTGTAAAATTAGATCTTTTCCTCAATTAGCTACGGTGCTAATTAAGTCTACCTGCTATTTGCAAATTTAATTATATGTTAGCTAAGTTACTAAAATGTTCAAGATTTTGAAAAATTCAATGATTTAAGGAATAAAGAAGGCTTTCCCTAACCTGACATACCAGATACACTATTCCATATGTTTTACTAGTCCATCTGAGAAAGAGCCCATAAAAAGTGTTTGGGAGTTGGCAGAACCTTCAAAGCATATCTTGCTGGTGGTTGGACAATCAGTCAATCATTCATTAGAGGACAATCAGATTAGGTCAGTTCATAGGCGAGGGGTACTGCGTGAGCCACCTCAAACATGAGGACCCTCCTGAAAATGAGATGTTGCATCTCAAGGGGCTAACCTCTAATAAATTTCAATTTAGCAGAAACAAATATGGCAAAGACATGTCTATGATTGGCCCATGGATCTGTTGCTAGTTCTTACTTTAGTCAATTGTCTCCACCCACACACTCAACACAGCATCATGTGGATTTGCTGTTCATCATGAGACTGAGCTCCACATTCAAATTTCCTGCTGCTAATCAGAGTTTTTTCCTGCCATGATGGAAGTTCCTGGTTGGCTATATGGATTATATGTTGGGTGTATTTTATATATATGTATCTATGTATGTATGTATGTATATCCATAAAATGGACAGTTTGTCTTTAGCCTGCTCGGTTGTAAAGTGTCTTGATTAAACGATTGTTATGAATTGGCAAAATACAAATAAAGATTGACTGATTGACTGATTGATTGATCATAACACAAACTGGAAGAAAAACACGTCATTTTATAAAGTAATGTGGTTGCGATCTTATAAAGCCACTACTGAAGCTGTTAGCATCTATGCTAATCTCTGTATGTGCAGTCTCTTCTTGCTGTCGCCTCACTTGTAGCTCCCATCTCTTCCTGCTCTAAAGGACTCTGATTGGGCCATCCTACTTTGTGCCAAGCACAAAGGTGTAGATTAATTTGGCAAGATGGACCTGCCTGACTATAGACATCAAATTAGGCTGATCAATCTGCACTGCAGGGTTAGACTTTACTGTCTTTCATAACAGGTGGTAGATGAGATCTACCTATCTGTCGGTCTGGAGCTACAAAACATATTTGAATCCTTGAATTAAAGCTAGGGTCGGTAATTTTGGAAAACTAGCATGAATTTGAATGTAGCATCTCCGCAGGGCTCCGTCCAGCCCCTCTGTGAAGAACGATTTGACCTTTGTACATATTGTATATAGTCTTTTCATGTATTTGAAACATCTTTTTCTCACTCTATCCTGAATCTCTGTATAATCATTGCTTAGTGACTGCATTTTTCTCACACATACACACACTAGATGGCCTTGTGCAGGCTACTCCTTGTTCCTTTCTTATCACCTGTCCGACAATCTGACCAGCTCCAACCGGTACAGAGATGAGGAGCCTGTGCAAAGGCCACTCCACCTCACGACCACCCCACATGTTACATACACACACACCCTTATAAAAGAAAGAAGACATTGTATTAGCTTCAGTTCAACATCTCAGACTGTTTGACGCTCTGTATTGTTGTACTCCTTGCTGCAAGTAAAATTCCTCTTGATTGATCCAGCTGCTTCTCGTCATCTTTATTCTAAATTATGTCAGGTGTTGGTACAAACATTGAAAGCTATACTGAGCAATCTTAGGACTGTAAGGGGAAAAATCCCGACACCCTCCCACCCCTCCTACAAAATGGCGCCACTCGACTCACATGCACAAGTGCTGCTGATTCACAACCAGAAGACTAATTCAACTCCAGCACGTTTATGTTTACACTACATCAAGTCAAGTCTAAGTCTGCGGTTAAAAGTTAAAAAGTTACAAAAAAAATAGAAACAAACAAATAAACATGGCAAGTTAGTACTCACAACTCGATGTTGATCGGGGTATAGTAGTTCCTCTGCCATTCTCCACATAGCTGTTAAGTCTCTCGTTTTGGCCTTGAAAGTACCGTATTTTCCATATTTTACCCTCTTTCCCACCATCCTCCTGTATTAGTATTCTTCCGTAATCCCCCGTGTGACGATATAATAATAAAAACATTCCTCTGCCTCTCCAAACTGAACTCTTGTGACCTGAATGGAGCGGTAATGAAGAAGAAGAAAAAGCCTTGTGAGAACTTCCACCTGCAGTAGCCTGGGTGGCAGCTGTCGTGAGATTAGAGCCAACAGCAGAACAAACTAAGGAAAACAAAGTGTTTATTCTAGATTTCTTGCACACCTGTCTTAAAATGTGAGGGATACTGGAGCTTGGTTGGGGTTGTGGGATGGCTCGTAGCGGGCTTCCCTTATTTTCAAAGCCAAAACTTGACAGGTAAGCATTCTCCAGGGAACTTGGACCCCTCTCAGCTTGGCTATGTGCATTGAATCAGAGCACGCCAGCAAAATGTACGCTTTAGGGTAGACGCAGAAGGTGGGCGTGACGCCAGTTATGGGATTTGGGAACACATCATGCATTGATAACCATAATGATCATTGTAACCAGTGTAACGAAAAGTGGATCCAAATCAAATTACCAACCCGAGCTTTAAGACAGCAGCACCAATAAAGTTCAGAAGAACCATTTATGTTGAAGAACTGTAACTAATAAAGATTGAGAAGATTTGGTTAGTTGTACTTTTTTTCTGGATACTTTAAACCCTTTTTTTTGTTGAATACTTGATGTGGCCCAGCTTCATCCTAATTCTACCTCCAGTGGCCGCCAGGTAAATTAAGTTTGAGACTCTTGGAAATGTTTTTTTTTGTTATCTGGTAATATTTAAAATACAGAAGGAAGGTGTTTTTTTATATATAAATATACATGAACACCCTTTTTATTCTATCCCTTGCAGCCACAACAACAGTCTCTCACTGACATTGGCTCACGAGTAAACACTGAGGAGTGTTTCCGAATGACCTGAAAGTGTGGAGGTAGTCTCAGTCAACTTTTGTTTCATTTCCCCTGCAGGGCATCACTATACAACAAGCTAATTAAACCTGTAATCACTTTGTACTTATGAAAACACAAAGGTGGAGGTTGACACCATTGTGAGGGTCGACGAGTGGATTAAACGAGAGCCAGCAGACGGATATTTAATAAAGACGGTTAATTAGGTCAGAGATCTTTATCCTCATGAAGCAATAAGAACGGTCACTGCAGACCTGAAAGTTCACTTCAAGGAATGAAGGACAATGGTGGAGGGAGGGACGCAGGAGGCTGGAGAGAACAACAAGATTAAAAGTGATGTCAGGGGTTCAGCTCATGTGTCTAATTATAGATGGGATGCTTTAAGTTGGTGGTTATGATAAAAGGAGAGAACAATGGTGATCTGAGGACAGAGTGACCAATCAGCCTGAACATGAACACCTTGGATGGTTTTTCCTCTGACTGAAGGCTCAGGCTGCCCTCTTGTGGACATTTGAAAGAATGACGGGTAAACATTTTTTTTCTCTGCAAATTATTACATTGTCCTTGCTGTTTTTTTCTCCTGTATTTACATTCGGTAAATTTTAATTTTAACGGTCTGAAGTATTTCATGGTGCAATGAAACACTGTAGCAAGTTTTGTCAAGTTAAAAAGTCAAATTAAATATTTGATTTTGCAGCAATAATATATGTTTTACAAAATTTAAAGTAGTGGTTTCCAAACTGTCTTTACAAGGCCCTGTTTGCCAGATGAAAATGCTCTCTCAAGGCCCTTTAACCTTCACAGACATAAACATAAACTCACCTGCCACTTCATTAGGTACACCAGTTCAACTGCTCATGAGCACAAATTGTTGGTACCCTTCTTTTAAAGAAATAAAAACACACCCTGGTCTCTGAAATCTCTTGAAACTGTCAAAAGTAATTATAAATAAAAATTTACTGAAAATCAACTAATGAAAATAAGACACACTGCTTTGAATTATGGTTCAATATTATCATTATCATAATTGTGACTCAAGATTATTATTATTATTATTTTAATTATTCTGTTGAACCATAATTTAAAAGCAGCTTCAAGTTATTTCAGTGACCATTGTTTGTTTTCTGTCTTTAACAGAAGGGTACCAACAATTTTGTACACGCCTGTTGCCAATCACATGGCAGCAACTGAATGCATTTAAACATGCAGACTTGGTCAAGACCACTTTTTCATTTTCAAATCAAGTGCCAGAATGTAAAGTAAAAGAATGGAAGTAAAAGTGATTTATGTGACTTTGAATGTGACATGACAGGAACTTTTTAAAGATTTTAATGCACAACCAACACTGTGGTTTGCAGGGAATGGTCTGAAAAAGAGAAAATATCCAGTGAGCAGCAGTTCTATGGGCTGAGATGTCTCTAAAATGCACAGGATGAATCTTGAAGCAGCAGCAGAAGACCACACGGGGTGCAACCCCTGTCAACTAAGTTCATGAAACTGAGGCTAGGTTTTGTATGGGCTGACCAAACATTAGACAATGGATAATAATTGAAAAATGTTGCCTGGTCTTATGAGTCTGGATTTGGACCTGAAATACTGAGACCAGGCCATTTGGCAGCAACAACCACGCCACAGTCAGCATCAGTGAACTTTTGCAGGTCATCTTTGCCATGATTACCTGCGGATTAATGACTTGATGAATAATCAAATATTTTGTTTTACTGAATAAATATTCCAATAATCTTAATTTGAATATCCGTTTATATAACTTAACTGATTCTGTTGATGACTGAATTAATTATCATTATATTTGTTTTATATTAAGTAATAAATCATCATACAAGCATATTTACTGAATAAGTATTTTGACAAATTCTTATTAAATGATTTTGTTAATTCAACTAATCATTTTTTAAACCATCACATAATTGGAGTTTTTAAATCAATAAACATAATTAATAATCATTTAAAAAACCTGAATTAAATCAGTGTTTTGGTAAATTCTTATTTCGTCTCACTTTTAAATTATTTTGTTGATTCCGTTAATCATTTTGTGAACACCACATAATTGAAATTTTTAAATCAATAAACCTAAAGGATCATAACACATTTTTGGTTAAATCAGTGTTTTGATAAATTCTTATTTCATCACACTTTTTTCCTGTTTTTAGATAGATTGTGAGTTATCTGTTGTTTACATTGTGTTTGTTAAAACTGAGTGTTATTTTGTGTACTGTCTTGTGGAAAGTGTTATTTTAATTTGTTTTTTCTGTTTGATCACCTGCCTCAGGACAACAGATGAAATTTAGCTATTGTGCTAATTCCAGCAAATTTACAATGACGTGTATAACAAAATTGTTGATTGATGTGCACTGTCCTAATCAAATAAATGAATTCAATTAAATCAAATTAAATTATTTTGTTGATTCAGTTAATCATTTTGTAAACACCATACAATTGAATTTTTTAAATCAATAAACCTAATGAATCATCATAAAACATTGTACTGAAAAAGTACTTTGATAAGCTTTCAAATTATCACAAAATTAAATGATTTTATTGTTTCAGTTAATCTTATTTAATTCAATTAATTTTATTATCCATTTTTACACTATGTTAATGAACCTAGTAAATCATCATAAAAACTAAAAATGCAAATACAAATACAAATACAAAATACAAATGTCAATCTGACTCAAACTTAAAGAGACTGTGAGGAGTTTCTAAGTAATTACAAAAAAGTCTCACTTTTAGATATATGCCTGATCGAAATACACACTTTAAGATGAGTTTTATAGCATCAAATAGGTTATCTATAAATGCTATTCCTTAGCCTTCTGGTCGGGTCGGACAGGGCTGGACTGGCCTGAATACTCAACTTCGGGAACAAGACAATTCAAACTAGAGCTAATTCATATTATTTTATCATTTATATTACATGTCTTGGAGCACCGGGCTGTAAGTAGTGATATATAGCCGGCTACAACTGCGATAATAAGTTTTCCAAAAAATTGCTTGTTGTCACACATCAAAAACTACCACTATGTAGCTAGAAAGAGATAAATCACCTCGTTGCTTTGCATCCTGTAAGTTGTTGAAAAAAGAAGTTGTAAAGCAATGCAGAGTTCTGAGGAAGGTCCGAACTGCATAACAACAAACAAACACACGCTTTGGATTGCAGACGTCTTTTGGTACGTTCCAGTTGTAGTCAGAAGTAGGAATTTTGAGTTCCAAGTAGGAAACTGCAACTGGAACGTCCCCAGAAGTCAGAATTTCCTACTGGGAACTCGGTGAAACCTCGCCACCCCGAGTTGACAATCAAAGATGGATGCCCCCAGTGTGAACAGTTATTTAGCTCCTGTAATAATCAATTTATTTGCACTTCTGACTGGGGTGTGTCGCTCTAGATTAGCTGTATACATAGTATTGTTGGACTTATATTTACAAAAATGCTGCCATAGTGATAATCACATTCTTCATACAACAACACAGGGCGTGCTAACAACAGCTAACAACAGCCTGGTAGATCGGCATGTTTTTTTTCTGACTTCAACTGGAACGACGATAAGTCGGAGATGATGTCGCTCCCATTTCTGAGGTTACTGGACAAAGCATTACGACAGTCGGCGCACGTGCTCATGGGTAGCAGAGTCTTTTTTTTTGCCAGTAACAGATTCTCCTCATAGCACCTTTAAACTGATAAAAGTTTGAGGAGACAAGGCCAAACATACTTGTGTTTCATGGTCACCCTTTCTTTTGAACATAATATCTCCATCACATTTTGAGTGGTCCATGTCAGAATTTGCACAAATGTCCTTTCCGCCTTGAAGATGAACTGATTACATTTTTTGAGGCACAAAGCTGCAGATCGAAGTCTTGGACATGATGATCCATGCCTCAAAGATTTTACAAATCATCCATATCACAAAATCCTCCCTGCCCCTCTTGACCCATTGAACCTTCGCTGTCTGGTCTAAAAAGAAACTGTCTTATGCATGTTTTGTTTGAAAGTTTATCAATAGTAAGACATGGATGTGTTTCCAAGGCTGACTGTTCGACATATATAGTCCTGTTTTTTGCTTTGTATGAGGTCAACTATGTGGTGAGAAAAAAAACCCAACAGGTACAGTAAGTGCTTACAGACAGCTGCTATGAATCCATTTGTTAATGTGATATTTCATTTAACTTTCAGCTCATGGTCACAAGCAGGGTCACTCATATTGTTTTCAATCTGAAGCATCCACACGTCTTTACATCAGCACTTTAAAAGGATTCCAGTTAACTTTTCAGAGACAAGTGCCCCTGACCTGAGGGGTAACTCTGAAGATCTGCTCTGAACGATGACCAGCATAGTTCAATGGTTTTATACTGAATATTATATACACATTCCTCTTCTATTTGATGGAAGCTTACGTTTTCTCTGCAACAGCCCAGCGGGATGAGGTGAGGAGGTGGAGGATTGATTTGTTTGGAGAGTCAGGCAGAGCTTTATGGCGCCTAAGGTGATGGAGGTCCCCAATTATTTCTCAGGCAAGATCGAGACCCCTGCCCCTCACTTCAGATTGAATGTTGGGTTACAGTTTGCCCTTGGCTAAAAACTGATAAAGTTTTGCAGCTGGGGATGATGTCAGGATGAAGTTATAACAGTTGAAGACAGGGCTGTGGAAGTGGAGGTGCAGTGGCGCTTGAGTGTGCTGTGAAGCTGGTGTTATCTTTTTTTAATCCATACTTTATATTATGTAAAATTTAGTCTGAAAGGATGCATGATATCAAAGGGGAGACAATAACATGAAAATTTATTCATCAATAAATTCATGTCTATGCATTTTTCTGTGTTTGATGTAATGAAATGAGCATTTGATGAAATCTTACAATGCCAATGCTATTATCAATCCTGCTTATCGATCTAATTCTTTAATGATTCCCTTATTGATTCCTGCAGATTTTCCATGTGAGCAAATGTTGTCCGGGAGATTTTCAGTGTCAACAATGTCAAGCACACACCACAGCATAGATAACTGCTTCTGCTAGTTGCTAGTGTTTCCACTTACTTAAGGTTGTACAGTAAACGACTTTTGTTAAAAACTAAGTCACAATCCTGACTCCTCTGAACCCTGTCAGTTGGAGGAATTGAAAAGGGAATTGATGAGCAAAAAGACTCATGATATCAATTCATTAAGGGAGCTGTTAACGATTCTCAACTGGAATTGGTTTTCGATTCCCATCCCTACAGCCTGATCCTTTTGTCAGGAACTGGGGCTTGTAATTGGTCTTGGCTCAACACAAAGCTTCAAACTTGGGTGACGGAAAATTTTGGACTGGAACAAGACATAGAAGGCAATGGACAAAAGATGAGTACAAAGCTCTGTTGGAATGCTACTACTCCAGTAACCCTAACCCCTAACCAGCGGGGTTACATAAATAGGCTGCGGGATATATGGTTACTTCGATACCCACAGTCAATGCTAACACCGAAACAGCAAGTAGCTCAGTGTTCCAACATCCACAAACGGCAGCTGCTATCACGACTAGAGATTGAGGAGATACAACACGTTAATGCTACGGCAAGGGGAAGCCAGGATGATAGGTCAGATGGGGGAATTAACATTGACTCCCCCCCAGAGATTGGGTACCAAGCCCCAGAATTGAGCAAAGAGCTAACTGACCTGAGAGATAAGATAATGCTAAGATGAGTGCCTGTCAACACCGACACCGACTAGCTGGATTAGTGAAGTACCTCCAGAGATCCTTGCCGATGTGAATGCAGTAATAGAAACAATTCCCACTGCAAACATCACTGAAACCAATGAGCTTACAAACAGTACAGCAGAAGTGATCCTTGAGATGCTTGGACACCAGATGGACACCAGTTTTTAGATGTTCTCCCTTGAACCAGCCAAAGTGTACTCTCTGGCTGGAGACTGAAAAAACTGAAAAGGCATATCGGAGAAAGAAGCATCACATGACAATGATGCACAGTGGCTAAACAACCTAAGAGCAGACCATGCCAATCTCCCTAAACAAGATGCCGTGACCATCACAGTTGCAAATATCCAAGAAAAAGTCTCAGGTATAAAGCACTGGACAGCACCAGGCCTGGACATGATCCATGCCTACTGGCTAAAGAGGCTGACCTCACTCCATGAGTGCCTAGCAGTACAAATGAACCAACTGCTGAGAGATGGGACCCACTCAGAATGGCTGACCAAGGGCCGCACAGTCCTGATCCAGAAGAATCCCCAGAAGGGAACAGTCCCATCCAACTATCGGCCAATCACCTGCCTCTCCACAACATGGAAACTCCTGTCAGGCATCATTGCGGCAAAGATCAGTGGGCACATGGATCAATACATGACAGAGACACAGTAAGGCATTGATAAAAATACCAGAGGAGCAAAACATCAGCTGCTGGTAGACAGAACAGTCGCTCGAGACTTTAGAACCAGACAGACCAACCTGTGCACTGCCTGGATTCATTCCAAGAAAGCCTATGACTCAATGCCACACAATTGGATCCTGGAATGCCTGAAGCTGTATAAGGTTAATCAGACGCTAAGAGCCTTAATTGCAAACTCAATGAGGCAATGGAACACCACCCTTGAGGCCAACTTTGAGCCAATTACACAAGTCTCCATCAAATGTGGTATATATCAAGGAGATGCTCTGTCCCCACTGCTGTTCTGCATAGACCTGAATCCCCTCAGCCAAATGATCAACAAGACTGGCTATGGATACCGACTCCGAAATGGGACAACCATCAGCCACCTCCTGTACATGGACGACATCAAGCTGTATGCTAAGAGCGAGCGAGATATCGACTCACTGATCCACACCACCAGGATCAACAGCAATGACATGGGAATGTCGTTCGGACTGGAGAAGTGTGGCCGAATGGTGACAAAAAGAGGGAAGGTAGTCCATACAGAGGGCAAAACACTCCCAGAGGGCACAATAGCAGATGTGGAGGAGAGCTACAAATACCTTGGCATACCACAGGCAAATGGCAACCACGAAGAGGCCACCAGGCAAGCAGCAACGGCCATGTACCTGAAGCGAGTAAGGCAACTCCTAAAGAGTCAGCTCAATGGCAGAAACAAGGTTCGGGCAATTGCAGCTTGCCCTGCCAGTGATCAGATACCCTGCTGGGATAATAAGCTGGCCAAAGGAGGAAATTCAGGCCACAGATGTTAAAACTCGGAAGTTGCTCACCATGTACGGGGGATTCCACCCCAAGTCCAGTATCCAGAGGCTATACACTAAGTGCAGAGATGGAGGCAGATGGTTAGTGAGTATCAGAGCCACCATCCAAGATGAAACATCCAAGCTCCATGACTATGTCAGGAAGATGGCCCCAAGTGATGAAGCACTTAGTGAGTGTCTCAGACAGTGGAAACTGACAGGGAAGGAACCAACATGTAAGGACAAACACCTGCATGGGATGTACTACTGACAGATAGCTGAAGTGGCTGATATGAACAAATCGTACCAATGGCTGGAGAGGGCTGGACTGAAGGGCGGCACAGGAACAGGCCTTGAGCACCAGAGCAATAGAGGTCCAGATCTACCACACCAGGCAGGATCCCAGGTGCAGGCTGTGCAAAGAGGGCCCTGAAACAGTCCAGCACCAAACAGCAGGGTGTAACAGGGTGTGGTCATCGGGGCACTTGGGGCAGTGACCCCAACACTGGAGAAGTGGCTCCAACAGATCCCTGGAGAAACATCAGATATCTCACTCCAAAAGAGTGCAGTCCTAGGAACAGCTAAGATACTGCGCAGGACCCTCAAGCTCCCAGGCCATATATATATATATATATATATATATATATATATATATATATATATATATATATATATATATATATATATATAGATATATATAGATATATATATATATAGATAGATAGATAGATAGATAGATATAGATATAGATATAGATATAGATATATAGATATATATCTTAGAAACAGAACCTCTGCCAGAGACTGCATCTTTTAACTTCACATCAATCGCTTCATTATCAGCTAGCATATTGTTTTTAAGTATATAACTGTGCATGATAGACTTCAATTGCAAATACTGAAAGATATCTAAATTGTTTAATCCAAATTTCCCCTGAAGTTCATGAAAATTAAGCATCTCTCCATTACTATTGAGAATGTGGCCTAGCTCAGCAACATTTTTGTCCAGCCATTTATCATTATTAATTGGTTTCCCACCAGCCATAAATAATGAATTCTTCCATATAGGACAAGAGGGCAAGGATAAACCATTAATTTTAATTTTTTTATATGTTGCTTTAGCAATTCTACATGAAAATAAGATAATGGGTTTTTTTATGCACTTATCAGATTTAGGGTGATACCAAAAAGAAGCAAGAAAGACTTTTTCACAGTTTTCAGATATAATCCTCTGTTCCAGCCATCTCCTGCTACCAACCTCTGCTTCTTCTTTCTTATACGCCCAGGATATCGGGTAAACACCATTATATGCTAAATAATATGAGTACACATCTGGTACCCCTAGTCCACCCTTCCTCCTAGGGACAGACAATCTTTTTTGGCTAATTCTTGTTTTTTTTTTATCTTTCCATAAGAACAAAGAAAATAATTTATTAATCTTTTTGAACCATTTCTGAGGGAATTCTAAGGGGATAGCAGAGAAAAGAAAAGCTAATCTTGGAAGCACATTTATTTTAAGTACCTCCGCCCTCCCCCAAAATGATAACGGTAAGTTTGTCTATCTATTCAAATCATCTCGCACAGTTTTTAATAATTTTTGTCTGTTCAACTGAAAAACTCTATCAATTGGAGATACGATGTTAAAACCAAGATATCGCATACCTTCTGACTTCCATACAATAGGAGTAAAGCTCAGATGTTCGGGGCGTGTGAGATGATATAAAGATATGGCCTCACTTTTGGACCAGTTAATCTTGTATCCAGATAGACTGCCAAAGTCACTGATGATTTTCAGCAGATGAGGTACAGAGTGTGCAGGTCTAGACAATGTCAATAAAATGCCATCTCCATAAAGATTAGTTTTAAATTCATGATTAAACAACAAAATACCCATTATATTCTGATTTTTCCTAATAGCACAGGCAAGTCTCAAGTGCTCCTGCTGGAGCTCAACTCCGCCACCTTGGTGCTAAACTCTGCCTGAGTTAAACAAATAATTATTCAATTCAAACTGGAGCGCCGAGGACGACAGATCATTTACGTGTGCACAGCCTGCGTGGCTCTCTCATAAGCACCGTAATGCACAACAAATCAAAGTGTAACATCAACGTAGATGGGCGGGACATGGAGGTATACCAGAGATTGTCTGTGAACTGCCAACATGTGCCTGAAGGAAGCCTTGACTTGGATAAATTTTGTTTGACAAATCTGTCATCACATCAGTGATCATCATACCTGTCGAGTTTTGGATTTGAAAATAAAGGGAAATTTTCCAGCTCTTGCTGTGAGCTGTCCCACCACCCCAACCAAGTTCCAGTATCCCTTACATTTTAAGACAGGAGTACAAGATATCTAAAAACAACTTGTCAACAGCTTACTAATTAGTTTGGTGATCAGAATCTGATAGGCCTACCTTTGTTGACATTGAAATGCTGTCAACATTCCTACATTAGGATAGTAAATTCACTGTTCCGTATTTCGGGATATTTACAGGACTTCTTTGTTTTTTGGCAGAAATGCCTTCTCCCTCCTCATATCCATCCATCTCTCTCCTCTGTTGTTCCGGGTTGTTCCTGCTGTCGGCACTAACCTCGCGACAACTGCTACCCAGGCTACTGCAGGTGGCAATTCTCGCGAGGCTAGTGACAGTGTTCAGTTAGGAGCAGAGGCAGAGGAATGTTTTTCTTTTTTTTTTAATTACGGGAAAATAGTAATACGGGAGGACGGCGGGAAAGAGGGGTAAATTAAGGTAGTTTCCCAGCCAAAACGGGAGACTTGACAGCTATGGTGATCATCAACTGGTGTCCTTGAGGCCACATCAGGCCCTCCACAGCCTCCTAAACAGCTCCCAGAATACAATCAATTAAAAAAATGTGAGAGGAGGTTAGTTATAGTTTGAAAAGTACATTCTTTTCATTAATTCCGTATTGCTAAAATGCAACCCCTGTAACTATTGGTGCTGTTTTATAGAAATCCACCTGTCAGAAAACATTAGCCAACATTCAACCAGAAAAACAAAGATATTTAAGTCAAACCCAGTGATGGGCAGATGACAGAGCAGAGAGAAGCAGCCAAGAGACTTGACAAAGACTTGAAAGACTCGAAAGGATTCGAAATGACTTGAAATGACTTGAAACTCCAACTGTAAGACTTAGGTGACTTGAGACTTGAGGACAATGACTTGAGACTTACTTGTGACTTGCATACCTATGACATTGTCCCACCTCTGGCTACAGGTAATATATCACGAGAAGAATTAAAGGTGTAGTCAGCGATGTGGGAGAAAACGAGTGGAGAGGTTGTTTATAAACAAATTTAGACCCGCCTCTCCCTTCATACCTCACCCCTGGCTCCACCCCAGAAAGCTGATGGACGTGCATCGTCATGGAAACAGCCGTACAAACTGCTTAGCTGACCAATGTAGCCAAGGTAACCCCGACTCGTCAGACAACTCGACTGCCATTATTGATAACATCACAACAACAGTACATTTTGGCAGATTAGACAATATGATGAATGCCCGACGGCTGTTACTGTTATGTGAAGCACCACAAAGCTAATGTTGCCTATCTATCCAGCAGAAAGACGGCGACATCAGCGTCTGTTTTCAGGTCTTACAGTTTGCGGAGTTCCCTCCACTGTCGGAAAGCAACACCAATGTTGACCCAGGTCTTCCCTCTTTCATGGTCATAGCCCTTCTTTTTCACTTTTCACTCCTCTGAACTTTTTCTTTTGGGCTGTTTTTCAGCCATTGCTACTGCGTCTATAGTATCTGTCTCTTACGCTAACTGCGCACGCTACACAACCTACGACTCCCCCTCCCTTCTCTGTCTGATCTGTGCATGAGTATGATCGTGTGGGGGGGTGTACCCTGTTTTGGTAACTCGGCCTGAGCCACAGTATTTACCTGCTGAAATTCAGAGCCAAGGTTGTGTATTGAAACCAGACTTTTTTTTCAACATGCTGTCAGTGGTGACATCTTGTGGATGGAGAGGAGAAACACAGTGATTTTGACAAATAGTGCATCAGATTAGAAGACTAGAAGATCGCTGACTACACCTTTAAAGCTTGCTGAAAGAGGCATCATGTCATTGATGCATAACGTTAGCTAACACAGCAGGAGAAATACCACAGCTATCTTAACATGCCTCCGGTGCAAATTAACTGTTGACGCATTTCATTTCTTATATAACAGAATGTGACAATGTATAGTTAGATACTTTATAATACCTTCATACTGTCCTGTAATTCTGCTTTATGTTTCTCTCAAAATGCATCAGATTGATGCTTTTGAATATTAAATACTCCATATTTTCTTACGGGGGAGTATGGCCCCAGACCCCCTAGATGAGTCATGGCCTCCTCACTTTTTTTCAATCCCAACCTGTTTTCATGCATGATATCTTCTCCTTGTGTAGCCTATGTAGTTAGTTTTACCTTGCGTGTTTCCCCTGCCTTACTTGATTTCCTCATGTGTTTCACTCACCTGTGTGTCTATATAGGTGTGGTTTTCACTCAAAGACTCACCTGTCTGAGTCTCAGTGTTAGGCTGTTAATTTGTTGTGTTTCTCTGTGTTAGTTAGCCATGTTGGATTGGTAATTGTGTGTTTTGCCTTTTAAAGGATAAGTTCGGTTAAGACAGCTTACACATTGTTTATAGAATGAAGTAGAAAAATATACTCACCCAGAAGGCTTTCCTGATGCAAACAGTGCTTCGGGAGATATTTAGATCCAAAATCGAGCGGCGGACATCTGTATAATGGTAGCACATAGGGCATACAGCGCCGCTCCTAAACTGCATTAATCGTCCAAAAACTCATTTGTTTCTTCAATATTCCATCATGGTTCACTCGCGCTACTCCTCCATTACAGTCCGGGGTTGCTCCACCCATGTTTTTCTGACTGCTGACCTCTGAACTGGAAACTTTCTTCACACCTGCCGCGCATGCGCAGTACGGCTTCCTCCTTCCGATGAGCTCCTCACCTGTAAACTCTGGCTCGAAACTGTAAGAACACCCATCATATTCAAAGTTCTTGTCCACAACATCTTCATCAGATAGATATTCGTCCATTTTGCACAAAACTGGAAGAAGAAAGTTGTTGAGTAGCCGGCGGTTGCCCCTGAAACAATGAGCCGTACTACGCATGCGCGGCAGACGTGAAGAAAGTTTCCAGTTCAGAGGTCAGCACAGTCAGAAAAACATGGGTGGAGCGACCCCAGACTGTAATGGAGGAGTAGCGCAAGCGGACCATGATGGAATATTGAAGAAACAAATGAGTTTTTGGACGATTAATGCAGTTTTAGGAGCGGCGCTGTATGCCCTCTGTGCTACCATTATACGGATTTCCGCCACTCGATTTTGGGTCTAAATGTCTCCCGAAGCACTGTTTGGATCAGGAAAGCCTTCTGGGTGAGTATACTGTTCTGCTTCATTCTATAAACAATGTAAAAGCTGTCTTAACCGAACTTATCCTTTAATTCAGCCTGTATTTTCCTGTTGAGAGAGAGGTCGGCACAGTATATGTTGAAAATAATCTGAGAAATGTGTTATGAAGTAGATGTAGATAATTACGTGTTGCTGCAAAGTCCGTCAAAGGTTGTTTCATTTTACAAAAACTTCTTTCAAAGTCTAGATTTTTTGTTTTTGGAAATGCTTACCCTCTTGAGTTTTCGGGTGAAAAATCTGAAACTTTGTACAAGTTTAGTCCTCAGCCTTGTGGCAAAATGTCAGGCAATCTGCCATTTTGGGTCAACGGTCAAATTTTGGCTATGTCTGAGAATTTCTAGGGGTGTTTCTTGGGCTTGCTAAATGAATCGGGTGTCCAATCAAACTGTATTTTGGCATTGTGCTAAAGGAGACCTGTACAATCATTAGATAACCAGGGTTTGGACATAATTCAAAAGACCATCCATCCATCCCTCTATTCCTCTTATTTGTTGTCACATCACAGGGGCAACAGCCTGAGCAGACTCACACAACACGCTTGGGCCTGCCAGGTCTGACAGGCTATCTCCCCTACCATCGGAGCTGACTCACCACCAGGTGTTGATCAGTTGACAGCTCCACCCCAACAAAGTCCATCATGGAACTGCCGCCTAGGATGTCCTGTTGCCAAGTGCATGTATGGACACCCTTAGGCTTGAACATGGTGTTCATTATGGACAATCTGTGACGAGCACAGAAGTCCAGTAAAAAAGCACCGCTTGGGTTTGAATGGGGGGGGGCCCCTCACAATCACGCCCCTCAAGGTCACAATGTCATTGTTGATGTGAGCATTGAAGTCTCCCAGAAGAATGAGGGAGTCCCCAGAAGGGGCACTCTTCAGCAACCACTCCAGGGAGTCTAAAAACCTGACTGAAGACCTGTTTGCCTGGGGGCAGCCAGGAGCATCGTGGACCATAGGAGAGAGGCACTTTTAGTTGTTGATTATCAGAGGAGCTTTTGGAAAGTTTGATGCATCTTAACAGATGCTGCCATATTGTGCATGTCATCGAAACTTTTGAGGCGGGACTTAAGGCCGTCTGACCAATAGCATCACTGCACGGATGTGTCACTCATACCACTTTCTCCCTAAATCAGTAAAATAAAAAAATTTCTACATGACTTAAGCTGAAGATCTTTAATATAATTTAAAACTTCATATAAACACACATAGTTCATTATTTTATGAGAAAATGCTGGATATTTACATTAGTTACAGAAAATGTTTGAATACATTTATCAATACTTAATTGAAAAAAAAAAATTAAACAGAAATAATGACTCAGTGAATTATCATGCCAATTAGATTTTTAAGCTTTATATAACTTGATAAATAATCATGTAATTAAAGTTTTTTACAGAATAAATGCCTTGATTAATCCTAACTTTATTATCCCTTTAAATGAATTAAATAATTATGTTAATGACTTAATAAAACTTTATAGAATTCACTATTTTTAATTATGTTAATAATTAAACAAATCATCATATAATTACATTATATTGAATAAATATCTTCAATAATATTCCTTGTATTGTCCTTATAAATGAATTAATTGATTCTATTTTCAACGGAATCATCTTAGAATTAACATTTTTGATTCAGTTAATGGCTTGATTACTTATCAAATAAATAATGTTTTCATTGAATAAGTGTCTTGGCAAATCCTTTTTTCAATTTAAAGACTTTACCGATTCTGTTCATAACTTCATGAATGATCATCAGATTGAAATTTTAAGATTCAGGTAACAACATTAGGAATCATCATTAGTATCAGCATTTTTTATTGAATCGGTATTTTGAATTTGCATTTTTCACAGGACAACTATCTAAAAAAATAAAGTTCTTTGTTTTCTTTTAAATAAATTGATTATTTTGATAATAACTTAAAAAATAAATAATCATTTTCAAATGAATTTAATGGCACTTTGATGTCAAAGCTGAATTTTGATATAATTTTATATAATATAATGTATTATATCATTTGATATTATATTTTATCATATAAGATTTTATTATATATATTTTATATGTATTTATATTGTATATCTTTATATATATGTGTGTATATATATATATATATATATATATATATATATATACATATATATATATATATATATATACATATATATATATATATATATATATATGGAGAGAGACAGACAGACAGACAGACAGACAGAGAGAGAGAGAGAGAGAGAGAGAGCTACTCAAACAATTATTTCTAATGCATACTTAATGATCACACAATTCACAATAAAACACATCAGTTCAGGAGAGTTTTTAATTTCTACAGACATTTTTCACATACTTTTATTATTTTCAGATTTTTTATGTTTCAAAGTACAACTTATTAATACTTGATTATTCATCAAAGTTAACAGCTGTCATGAACTCAATTATACATAGTTTGTACAAACTTGTCAAATCATATAAATGACTGGTGAATAATAGTAAAGTGAAGTAAATTATTTAGACTCCTAGAAACGAAAACACCTATCTAAGCATGCCAAGCCATGTCAGTTATGCCCTGCCAGTCACACTGTTACATCAACAACTAACACCTTTACTGGGATGATTGTATGATAAATGAAGCTGGAGAAATTAAACCACAAGTTGCATCACAGCAAACCATAAAATCTAACATAACTGTCAAAAAGAGAAAGCATTTGGAAGCAAAATGTCTGTTAAGCACATGAAAAAATATGTGGCATTTTACTTTCAGTTTTGTCTAGTCAAACCTTCTCGACCCTTTGAAACTTCCCCTGCACCCTACTTTCGGGTCTTGACCTTCCAGTTGAGAACCATTGCTCTGATTAAGCCTGTTGCTTCTTGAGTCAAATTTACTTTCCTCACATCTTTTTCTTGTACAAACGTCTGAATTGTATTGAAACGATAAGAGACAGTGTTATACTATATTTTAGATTTATTTTGATGTCTTTATCTCAATTAACTTGTTCAAAAGGCTGAAATACTTTCCTGCACTGCAGATGTTAAATTGCGTGTCAATCAATCCAAAGAGGCGGGCTCTGTTGTTTTGAGAGACGTCTCATTGGATAAGAAATGCTAGATAAAACGCCTTCAAAACAGAGCCTTACTGTGATTGGCCAATTTTGACGTAGCAACAAATTACGCGACCAATGCAAATGGGTGACTTCTGTGTCCCCGTCAAGCTCCTGAGCTCCTCCAGCAGCTAGCTAACGCAAAACAAGGCAGGCGGTGAGCAGAGGGTTGATGTGGGTGCCAGTGCGGTCATCTTTCTGCTTTAACCTCACCTGAAAATCAGCGCTAAACCCGACTTCCTCCTAACAGAGTCTTATTTCTTCTTTGGTAGTCATACAACAATACAAAACTGAAGTTGCTTTGGTGAAGGTAAGGCGTATTTCCCTTCCCTACTGAGCTGCACCGGCTCATCCAAAATGGCTTCTGCTTAGCTAGCGAGCTAAAAAGCTAATGTTTAAGAACGGCTGTACTGAGCTGAGCTAACGGCTTAGCATTAGCTTCGGAGCCGGTGTTGAGGTTTAGTGGGGGACCGTGTCAACTGGCGACTGTAAACAGAAAACTAAGCAGTTGTCGCGATTTCAAAACGTCAAATATTCATATGAACATAATTTAGCTCTTAAGGGATAAGTTTAGACTGTTTCTGAAGACTAGTCAGTTTAAAGTTCGTCTGTTTATGATTATAATTAAACTATTTTCTTGTTTATATTACAAAAATGAATTGCCTGTATGGCGGAGGTAGGGAGTTCATATTTTGATTTAGACATCTTTGAGGGAATAATGTAATTATGTTAATTAAACAATGAATTATTGAAAATAAGCATGAATTCGTGTACAGGTTGCAATAATAAGGAAGCAAAAACAAATAATTAGTACTTATTGAAGGAAAAGGTATGTGATTAAATAAGCTTTTGTTTCTTCCCACTCATTTTCGGGTGTGTAAGTTAATCAGTGTTTTTTTTATTGTTCATATCTCGCGCTCAAATACACTTGTTTAATTGCTTGGCCAGTTGTATGATGCTTTTGTTGTGCTTCCATGCACAAGTTCAAATGATTTACTCTATCAATAAATGAATTTTAGGGCAAATCATGCCTCAACGGCTGCTTTATGAAAATGAACCACGGACTGATTCGGCTGGAGGTCACCAGCTATCACGGTCACCAGTTGGACCGAAACACCGGCAGATAGCCTGTTTTACCGATGGCTCAGCTGATTTACATTCGAGCAGAAAATGGCGTCTTCGCCCAGCTGCAACAAAAATATTACAGAGAGGAATTAAAGCAGTGGTTCATCGGTTGATGGTTGATCCGATATGATGATTGCTATGGTCAGATTTTTATCTAGCTAGGCTTGAATCATCACGTCTCATGGAGGGACGGCAATGCGAGCACAGCCGTCTGGAAACATTAGCGGCTAACCACGCCGCCCTGCCCCATTTTACTGCACCATGGAGCATCGTTAATGTTGGCTTTACTGCCTTACAGTTCTCCATTTGTCTGTGTAAACAGTAAGCTGAAAATTGAGATCATTGTCAGTGACGTTCCTGCATTTTAACCGCATTATTTTTCTCTGTAATTGTGGCACACGGCCAGATGACCTATATGTTGTCTTCATACCGATGGTGATTTGCTGTAATGGTGTAAACATCTCACTCAACCCTCAGTTAACTATTAATTAGCCGGTTTGCTCTTGACCCTTTGCTTTGTTGTTGCACAGCAGCAATCAGCACTATTAATGTCAGCTTGTTATCATTTAAAAATGCAAATAAATCTCAAAAGCCAGCTGTATTGTCTTAACAGAAGTGAGAATCTCAGTATGAGGCTGCGTTGGTGGTTGTTTTTCTTCCTGTAGGTAACCAGATCTGTAACAAAGACCTGTCTCATGGTTCAAGCAAGCTGACTGATGTTGTGCTTTGAAAATGTTGGATAACAGACATCATGATGACCTGTTTAGTGTTCTGTTTGGAGCTGTATGGTTAATGATGGAGCCTGAGTATGTGTTGTTCCCAACCCCCCATGCAGCCACTAATTTGCCCCTCCTTTTCTCTTCCTCAGCACCGTTTTCCCCATCCCCTCCTATTATTCTTATTCTTTTAAGTATTCTTCATTGTCAAGCCGCCAAAGTGGAGAGTGTGATTGCAGAAGGGGGTGCTTCTCGTTTCAGGTAATAAACCCAAATGTGTATGGGAAATTATGCCCATCATTACATTTTTTTTGTCCCGTGTTTACATCTCTGTGAGCTCTCTGGGCAGGGACTTCCGGCCCTCTGAACAAAGCAGGATGTGGGAAGGCTCAAAATGGCAGGCAGACATTTTTCTTTGTCAAACCTTTTACAAAAGAGGGGGGTGGGTAGAACATAATGAGTCTTAAGAGGATTTCTATCCTGCTGGGTGAATACTGGTGGTGGCACACACCCAGATCATAACAGTATGCACAGTTAGTTTGAACAAGCTCTCACACATCCTGGATTTGAGTTGGAATAAGTTAAATTCAAAATATAGTTATACTATATAACATAGTAGCTTGTAAAGTCTGCTTGACATTGAAATATCATGCATTTCTGGAGTGTACAGCTTGGTATGCAAAAATAGAGGAATGTTGCAAATTAAGCTGGTTTAAATACGGATATTTAACTTTAAAGCCATCCAACAAACATAAAGATGATAAACTGAGTTCTCAACACTCCGTTTCAGCCTGTACACTCTTAGTTTTTATTTTTATAAAATAACTTCTGGTGTATTGAAAACATGCTAAACTCACAAGTTGTTGCTATGGTTGTGGGATATCAATAGAACAATATCAGTATTGGAAGATGACTGGCGAGGAAGTTGATTGTAGAAATTGGTTCATTTGTACTTTTTCTGCAGTTTTTACATGTTTTTTTGGCTGCATATATTGACCATAAAGAGCAAAATATTGGCAACATTTACAAACACCGTCATGATCAACCTCATAATTAAATGGCCTCTTTCATTAATCAAGAGTATAATATATAAAAAATATGAAATGCTGTTTTTCTTGCTTGATATTAACTTTTGACACAAGTGGACTGTCACTGTGAAAGTTAAATGTCAGTTTTAATTGAGTAGATGCCTTGTTCTCTTGACAAAAATATCGGTATTGATGTTTGTGTACATGGTTATAAGTTTGTTAATATCAGCATATCAGACTTGTAAAAATCCAATATCATGCATTCCTACAATCCACATTTAAAACATTCAATAAATAGTAATATAATGATATAATGTGTGTACTTCGGTCAAAGGGCCGTTTCAGTCTTTACACTTGATATATTTTGATGAACATGCTTAACACATTGCCTGTTTAATATGGTGCCATCATATGAGAAGTATGCACTGCATTTACAAAAATAAATCCTATTAAATGTTGCTCCAATTTTGTATTTGCAAAGCTCAGAGTTCATATCTTTTGCCTTGTCTGATGATGTGAAAAACATCGACAGAAATGGTGCATTTGTTTGTGTTTGATGGTAAATTTTTCATCTGAATTGGATATTTTCTTTAGACTTTTTTTGTAATGTGTTTTGTTAAAAAAATATTGGCTGCACTGTAAATTGTAAAAGCTGTGGTTGAACACCCTCTGTGTAGTTTCACCGATGTGGAACTGAAGCACAAAGAAATAATGTAATGTCGGCTCTTTTATGCACAAAGCCACGAGGAAAAAGTTTTTTTGGCACTCATGTGGCTGTTGCTACAAGCAGGATTGTTTCATCCAGTTTTCTTCCTTGAACACTGAGCCTCTAATCAAGCATCAGCATCACATGCTCCGTTTGAAGGCTCCAGTAGCCGTACATGTCATACATTAGTTTTGAGATATTAAATTGATAGTCTGCGGCTCCATAGATCACACTCCCTGAGCAGAGATGGATTTAGTGTCATGCTCAAGGGCGTATCAACAAGAAGGAAGTGGATCTTCCTGCTTCAGTTTAAGCTTCATCTTAAGGTTTAAAAAATGGCAGGAGTATTGTCAAAGTAAATTTGACTTTCCATTCATAAAATGCACATACACTCAGGGAAATACAGTGATATTTTTAAAAATATAACATCTTTATGTGCTGAAGAAAATTTATACTTTTGCAGTTTGTTTACTGTAAACATCAATATTTTGCAAACAACAAAATCATGAGGTCTGTTTTGCCGGTGTCAGGGCTTCAGTTTTATAGTTTTCTTCACGCGCACATTCAGATACGTGTCTCCACATCAGTTGACAGCTGGCAAATGGGTTTTCTTTAAATCATCAGCAAACTAAAAATTGACTATATTCTCACAGGGCCCGCAGATGTTCTGAAAACACAAGTAATTAGTCTCTACACATGTAAAACGCTATGATGATTGAACAGGATGTGCCGGAAATTTGATTATGAACAGGCCGTAATGTTCAGGCAGCAGGCAGACTGAAGAGGAGCCTCTTGTGCTTTTCAAATGACTTGGTGCTCAGCACTCCAAATCAGTAGCATTTAGACTTCCCTGCCATTACAGTTTGCATTTAAGGTAAATTTTGGCTTCAAAAGCGGTGAAGTTGATGTAGTTTTATAGCCCACAAACAGTCCGAGGCTCATCATTAAATCAGCTTTAGCTATGGCCAATCAAAGCTGGTGTTTTTGTCAGAGCTTAATGCCTAAAGTTAACAAAGGAAATAAAAATGCAAAAAAGTGATGAGCAATGTATCACACAATCCTTTAGCTGCCTCTTTTTTAAAGCTAGTTATATGATTCACACTAGCTCTTCAAGCACATTGAAATTATTGGAATAAGATATTTATTTATTAAAAATAAATATGACAAACGCCAGACCTGTAAATCAGTATGACAAGAAAAGTTTAGACTTAATTGAATTTGCGCAAAACTGGGTGAAATGCAGACTCCATAATATCTTTCACTGACTAATGAACCACAGCATAAGCTGCTCTTTACATACCATCTTTTGTTCTAAAAATGGTCACTGACGAGAACAATATACCAGTATAACAGGCTTAGATAAGCATCGTCGTGACCACAGGTGCAGCTGCCTTATTCACACACCAGACACAATCTGACACCATTGAAAACGTGTTTCCAGTCACAGAAGCTCATGATAAGAGGCAGCACTGTTGCTTGAAGTGTGCAGAGAACTCAGCTGGACAAAACCAGAGGGTTTTGGCACACATTTTTATCAACTTTTACCTGCGTCGGGTTATAGTCCTGCATTTAATAAAAACTGACACACCATTAAGTAAATAAAATGTCTGATTCCTGATAAGAGCTCTTTTGTTTTAGTATAGGTGGCAGAAGTGCAGATTTGAAGACTAAAGAATTCCTCTTTTTGATTGATGTAGCATGTGTTTGCAGCAATAAAGCGTTGTTAGGCTCATTAGTAAATCAATCATTTAAAAAAATGGCAAAATATGAATTATTGCTTAGAAAGTTAAACAACAGATCTTGTACTTATACACACACATATATATGCAGCTGAAGTAACAGCGTTTAACAAAAACATTCAGATTTTTCTATCATTGTTGTGTTGTCTCCTTTAAAATCTGTGTTTATTTTGCAGCTTCAAAAAGGGTAATTGACAAATTTGTACGGAACTATCCTGACCATCAAGGAAAATCTTGTGACGTCTAATCATGATATATTTTGCCTCGTCAAGTTTTTGTTTTTATTTTGTTTGTACTTTCTGTCTTTTCTCAGTTTTGTTAGTTTTCAGACAGTTTCAACCAAATCTCTACAACCTTAAAAATCCCTCTAATCTCAGTTATGAAGTCAAGTCGATTGTTTTCTGTTCTGCACACTTATACTCGGGGCCATTCCATGTTCTTATGGAAAACAATTACAAAACTGTCCTTGGAGTTAAAGTTTACGGCATGAAAAAAACAAATGAAAAACCTTGTTGGTGCTTTACTTAATACTAGACTCAGTAAAGAAGTACACCTTAACTTCTGATTGTCCTTTAGTCTTTAGTGCCGTTATATTCATGGTGGTTTCGTTTACAGCTGCACATTCATCTCACTTGTGAGCACACACTCCTGTTGCTTAGTATCCTCTACATAAACAAGGGTTGAATTAATAAGTAAGCAGTTCAGTTTATCTTGGTGCTTGTGGGGTAAAGATACAGCCTCTTTAATCTCTTATAGTGCCGAATACACATATTTACTTCCCTCTTTGTGTTTGCTTGTTCCAGTGCTTCTTCGGGGGGAGGAGGTGGTAGGGGTGCACCTCAGCACTATCCCAAGACTGTCGGCAACAGGTTAGTTATCTGTCGGTGTGCTCGAAAGACAGAGTAAAATATTACTTCTGACTTTTGAAAATACTCAAAACTTGACTGCAAAAAGGGAGTGACCAGAGGACCTTGCTCACAGCAAGAAAATCAGAAAAGAAATAGACAAAAATCTTTGGACATGATGAAAGTTGTTTGCATAAAAGGACACATTATCAAACCCTGTATCATCCATGTACCCATCAGTTGGTGGCTTTTCTGATGACTGTAGGACTTTAAAGCTTATATTTTGTTCAAATGGCTGACGTGAGCATGATTGAGGTTTGGATTTAGTTGGTCAATAAATAATCAAATTGTACAGTTTGACTCGTAATATCTTTTTATTACACTGAATCTAGGCATTTAACGAACTTCAAATATGTAAATATTTATTTAAATGAAAAATTGTTTAGTTGGTTATTTTCTTTAGATCACTTTCCTATATAAAATTCAGTGGACTGATAAAAGGGTGTTAAATGATGTGTAATTTTGTCTCCCACCACGAGCAGGGTCTGTAGCTTTGATCTGCGCTCCTGTCATTTGGCATTTTGTAGCACTATCGGTCAAAAATACTCAATCAAGCTACGAGTGACAATGTAGTTTAGCATGTACCAGTTTAGAAGCCATAAAATAACAGTAAAGCTGCATTTGTGTCCGGTGGCACCTAAGTACTGATCAGAGCAATGTGTGGCATATTCAGCACAAATTTAGACTTCATTTAGGCTGGCAGCCATAGTTGTGCAAGCCTTATCAGTGAATGCTATTCTTACTTGCTCACTGCTGATGTATCAGACCAAATCAATCCCACATTGAATGATTTTCGGTTTGCAAGCCTTGTTCACTTCGTATGGCTTTTCCACCCACATAGAACTAATCTCTGGTTTGCTCCATAGCAAATCTAGGACCCTGTTTTAATTACACAAGTTTGGTTTCATGGTTCACACTAGAAGTCCTGAGCTTTCACACCTGCCTAAACCAATCACACTTTTTCAAAACCAGAGCTTGTTTGGTCCAGACAAACATGTTGGGTGTGAAGTTTATTTCTGAGTATGGTTTCTCTTTTCCGTAAATCATAGATGTGTATTTCTTTATTTGGCCATGAGTATTTCCATTTTACTGTAAAATTTCTTTTGCAAGGCTTTCTCAGCCAAGACATCAGCAGCAGTGTTTCACACAAATAACAAAAAGACAGACCACAGTGAATAAGTTTGACATCTAATATCAACTCGGATAAATCAGATGTAGAATGTTAAACTTTTGATAAGTGCATTTACTAATCTTATGATCCAAATGTGTTTTTAAATCCTTGAGATTAAAGAGGGAACATGTTTTAAATACAGTGCCAATAACAATTCAAATTTAAGTCAATTACTTCTTCTTTGTGTTTTATCTATGTCCACAGTTACGATGTGAGCTTTATCTTAAAAAAAGGATAAAAGGGTTGTTTTATTGTTATAGACGCTCTACTGCTCGACTCAAACAGCAAAAATAGACCTTCAGACTCTGGAGAGCAAGAGTGCAGTCACTTGAAACTCAAGTTTTATAAACACTGAGCCTTTGTGTGTGAACAATAACTGCATTTTAAGGACATCCAGCCTTATTTTGTCATGAGATTCTGCGGTGTTGAGTCTCGCTCTCTGTCCTCCCACAGCGAGTTCCTGGGGAAAACCCCAGGGCAAAGCGTTCAGAGATGGGTTCCTTCACGAAGCACTAGACGAGATGTCAACTCCAGCAACGAAAAAGAGCGACACGATGCAATCTTCAGGAAAGTGAGGGGGTAAGGTTCAGAGTTTAACAGTTCATTTATCATTCCCCAGGGGCACAAAGTTGTGTTTTAAGTATTTCAGTTTGCAACCCTACTTGGCCTTGTTTCACACTCGACCCAGAACTGAGCTCGGCTTTTGAACATTCCCAGCTTGAAGTCAGCTGTTTACAGAGTCAAATGTGCAAAGCTCATCCTGTCAGCAGCTAAGACTAAGTCTCTGAGGAATTCCAGAGAGCTTTATTTAAGAGAAATGCTGTGAATGTTTGAACAGTAATCTAGAAATCTGGAACAATGCTGTGAACAGAGGTTGGAGAGCCTGCAGACAATCATATTTCATCTCCCCCATATTGGTGTTTGTTTTTTGTTTTGAGCTAAAGCAATCACAGAGCTGAAAGGAGGTTTGGGAATTTTACTAATTAGTCTGAGAAATGTTCAGCTCTGTATTTTATGCCTGTGTTTTTCTGCAGTTGATATTGTGTGTTTACAGCACATCAACAGAGTCATTAGCTGGCATGTGTTTTACTAAAGGTGCTTAAACAGCTCTCCTGTCAATCAGGTGATGTTTACAAGTACTAAAAATGTGGAGGGGGTGGCAGTAGACCTCAGGAATTTTGGCTTGCTGGTGTGAAAACACTAATTTAGTTCTGATTTGGTGAAAAATTGCAGTTTTATGTCTCTGATTTTGCACAAAACAGGTAAAATCATGCATTTTGACCAATTTCTTCAGAGCTGTGAAACTAAGTTGAACTAAGTCACACAGAAATGTGTCTCTAGAAAGCATGTCCAGTAAAGCAGTTGTTTTCTATATATCAGGCAGCTGCCAGACCCTTTTATCTGCAGCCATGCAACTCAGTTTCATTGTGCTGCATGATGGTTTAAATATGTCAGACTTTTCCAAAGAGCTTGCAATCTTGTCTGTGATGGCCTTCTCCAGTGCCTCTAGCAGGGAGTACTGGGCTGAGCAATTGACCATGCACTGAAAGTCTTCAGTGAGTAAAAGCAAATGGGCTCATGTCGAAGTGGGCCAGTTACTTTGCACATAATCAGCACACAGAGGAGTTGACAGTGCTGCCACTCAACGCTTCTTAAAGCTAGGGTTGGTAATCTGATTTAAAAACACTTTTTGCAATACTGGTTAAAATGATCTTCATGACCCGATGGCAATCAATTCATAATGTGTTCTTAAAATAGAGCGAAAAATATCTGCTTCTGGTTGTGAATCAGCCACACACGTGCATGACACTGGGGGGGGTCATTTTGGAGGAGGGGTGGGAGGGGCTCGGCGGAGCCCTGAGGAGATGCTTCATTCAAATTCATGATAGTTTTCCAAAATTATCGACCCTAGCTTTAAATGTTTTGGTGTTGTTGTCCGCTCAGAGTGGCTTTGCCAGTTCTTGGGGTGTGTTCTTTGCCTATGTCTGGCAGAGTAGATGCAGCTTTTGATTAGCTCAAAAGAGCACTGGCTGATCAGGTTGTGCTGCGAGCGCTGTCTGCTGGATCAGGTGGTTCACTGCCCCAGGAGCCCTCATGTTCTGCTCAACTGCTTGTTTTTTGTCCAGCTGTTTATTTACACCTCAAGTGTGGAGTTTTATCTCCATGCTCCAGCTGATATTTGAATATTGAATAGATCCATTCATCTTCATTCATGTAGGATTTTGTGATCACTTGGTTGTAAATTTGCTTACTGTTTACATTGTCCCTCAATTAAAAACAGCCAAGCACAAACTTCTCTTCCTAATACATGTCATGTTTCAATTAACCTTAAAAAAATGCCAAGGGTCAACAAAAAACCCGGCTTTAGGGCCTCACATGCAACAAACAGATAAAACAAAAAACTTCTTCAGAGCAAATCCAATCTGTTCAACTCAATGCTGACTTGTTTGTTTCTGCCTCCTCTTGTGTTTGATTTTTCAGCATACTCAACAAACTCACGCCTGAAAAGTTTGACAAGCTATGCCTTGAGCTCCTGAACGTGGGCGTAGATTCAAAACTCGTCCTTAAAGGAATCATCTTGCTGGTAAGTGTCCATTTTTCCTTTGTTCTCTTGTACTCTGCTTAATGGAAAATGTATTCATGCGTTCTTGGCAGGCTGCTCTGAATGAGTCATACTCACACACTCCACATTTTAATGACCTGAGCGGACCCTCTCTCTGTTTCCTCCCTCCTCCCCGTGCTTCCAGATTGTAGACAAAGCCCTAGAAGAGCCGAAGTATAGCTCGCTCTATGCTCAGCTATGTCTGCGCTTGGCAGAGGACGCACCAAACTTTGATGGCCCTTCATCTGAGATCCAAACATCCCAAAAGCAGAGCACAGTAAGTGTGGCTGTTCCTGTTCTGCCGCACAGTTAAAACTATTTCAGGCCCAGACGATGTGTTCCTTTCTTTTTTTAAAGCAAAGCCGCCGCCTCTCTTCTGCAGAGAGGCTCATGGTACAGGCTGCTGTCTGCTCAGTGAACACTCAGTGGTCAAGGCTGCAATGATTCATCTTTATTTTTGCAAATATCAGAATCTGTGGAGGTTCAATTAATAATTAATGTTTACTACATATTGATCAATAATTGACCATTTTTATTGCATTGTTTTTGGCCTGTTTTAACTTAAACCTGTTAAATCTCTGTTTGTCTTTCTATGCATGTGTATATATTCTCTGTTTATCTAATGAATGTGCTTTTCTCATCTGTCAGTGCCTTTTGAAGTGTTTATTTAGTAATAAATGTACTTTCTGTGCTTTTGCAGACCTTCAGAAGACTGCTGATTTCCAAACTACAAGATGAATTTGAAAACCGCACCAGAAATGTTGAAAGTATGTTCTAATGAACTTCTGATTTAAAGCTACAAATTAATGTCAAGACTTTTTCATAGTTTATACAAGAAACTTAACACTGTGACTAGAATTAATCTTTGTTTGCTGATGCTTCTTCATTGGTCCTGATCTTCTACCATCCCTACGATAGTTGGTTTTAAGGTTTTTGCTGCCACCAGCTTCTTGGTGAATTTCAAACAGCTGAAGCTGTGACAGCCTTGTGCCAATAACGAGCATCTTCTACTGATAATACATTTCGCACAATTCATCAATCAGTACAAATTGTGAGCGTTTGCTGAATGTGTAATTAACTCTGTCAACCTCTCTCTCCTCGGTTGCTAAAGTGAAGCTAAAATATCACAGGGTGTATGGGGGAAGCTTCTAATTTCCTTGAGTTTTGTTTAATAACTGTTTCTGAACTTGTGGACAGTATTGACCGAGGAGATTGGATGGGAAAGCTGGGTTAGTGGGGGGAAGCTATGTGAGCTTCAGGCCACAAGCAGACAGGAAACTCCGACGGGCTAGAGCCCTGTTACATGGTGTGTGCAGACACACTTCGTTACTGACCCTCTCTGAGGCCAGAGCTCTGGATTGATCTGGAGTGTATTGGCAAGAATCGGACGATATCATGAGTCTCAGTACATGGTAGGGTTGGGCAATTAATCGAAAAATGATCAAAACTGACATTTAGACCCTCTAATTTAAGTAATTTCACTATCGATGGACCTTGTAGCCAAGAAAATGCTGTCTCCGTTGTTTGGGCACATTTTGGATTCTGTGCAGAGGACATAGAGCAGAAAGAAGTTAAGTGTAAATACTGCAGGAAGACTGTGTTGATGACCGTTGGTATCACCACTAATTTGTTCCAGCATAGCATAAAATAATCGTTAAGGTAAGACCTTCAATTAATGGTGATATTGAGATTAGGTAATATCGCCCAGCCCTAGTACATGGTTGAAAATTCAGTGCACCATGATGCTATAAACAGGGCCATAATTTGAATTTAATAACTAAAATCTTTATTTTAATAGCATCAAAAACTCAAAATTTTGTGTACATAATAATAATTATCGTTACATGTATGAACCAGAGTAGGGTGCAGAATATTCCCTCATTTGGAGTGGGATATCTCGTATTTACACCTCAAAATGAGAGTCACAATTCACCAATGTACAGCCCCCATTCATCTTTTTTTGGCTACTGTCAGAACCATTTTTGGAATTTTTACATGGTTTTTCAAATGTAGTTTCAAATTTAATTCCAAATTTTGCTGCCATGATCAATTATCCTAAGCCACTTTTGGAATTTTTTGCCATTTTTTCACCCTTTTTTTTTTTTTTTTTGCAATTTCATACCTATTTTGCACCTATTAACTTTTTTTTTCGCTTTCCTACCTATTTTGCTTCTGTTCTCCACTCCTCCACCTTTTCTCAAGTCTTTTATCCTTGGATTAATTTAATGTCATATTGATTTTACTATAAAATGATCTACTGCTTATGTTTGTTTAAGAATACATAAGATGAGGAACATTAAAACAATTGCAGAGTAAATTGCAATATTGGGGGGGAAAATCACAATTAGATTATTTTCTCAAATCGTTCAGCCCTCCTTTCATAATTGAAAAAAAATCTAACCAGAGGCAGCCCAGCAACAGCTGTCTTTAAAGGGGAACACCCTGATTGTTGGATCAGCAAACCAATCCCTGAACTTTTAGTAATCACAGAGGTACATATCGGTCTGGGGAGCTGCATCCTTCAGGTGCATTTGACCTTCAGTCAGTCCACTTCTCACCTCTGTTTCTCGTTCTTATTCCAGTCTATGACAAGCATGACAACCCTCTTACTTCTGAGGAGGAGGAGCAGCGTGCCATTGCCAAGATCAAGATGCTTGGCAACATTAAATTCATCGGGGAACTTGGCAAACTCGACCTCATCCATGAATCTATCCTTCATAAGTGCATCAAAACAGTATGTGTAATCTCATAAGTGTGTGTGTGTTTGAAATCCACATTATCTAAATGTTTAAAAGAACCAAGAAGTCAAAAAGAAATGTTGATGCTTAAGCGAGCGCCCTGTCCGACCTGCTGTCTTCCTCCTCCCTTGAAGCTTCTGGAAAAGAAGAAGAGAGTCCAGCTCAAGGATATGGGGGAGGATCTGGAGTGCCTCTGTCAGATAATGAGAACAGTGGGGCCGAGACTCGACCATGAGAAAGCAAAGGTAACTGCTCCTGTCTGTCATGAGTGTTTTCGACTTGTTGTTTGTTTACCTCAACACTTTTCGCTAAAGCTGCAGCATAACCTTTTTTTAGGTCAGCAAATTACTTATGCTGTTTCATGCAGGAGAAAATCCCTTTAGCCTGAGCAAAGAAATTATCAGAGGTAAACACCCAGCAGACATTTTTCTAGCCGGTCTTTTGCGGTCATCTCAGGTCCTGACTAAGCTCTTCAACCGGCTGCACTCGGACTCACCTTAAGCCCCACTTGGCTCAGTGCCAGTGCTAACACAAAACCGTCTACTATACTGTTGGTCCTATGTCCTCGCTCAAACCCCTGCCTGTCTCCTCTTTTCACACTTTTCCACAGTCTTTAATGGATCAGTACTTTGGCCGTATGCGATCCTTAATGAACAACAAGGAGTTGCCTGCTAGGATCCGCTTCCTGCTCCAAGACACAGTGGAACTGCGAGAAAACAACTGGGTCCCCCGCAAGGCTTTCATCGACAACGGACCAAAGACGATTAACCAGATCCGTCAGGATGCAGTGAAAGTGAGTAAAGAGTAACAAAGGTTCTCATTGTCCAGCTCCGGAGGCCCGGTATGAGAAGTGTTGGTGTTAAATAACAAAAATACGGGGTGCTGGTTTGGCGGAGTGGTTAGCAACTAGGCACCCCATGTACTTGCTTCTGCAGGTCCAGGTTCGAATCCCGCCTGTGACCAGTTTGCAGAGTGTCTTCCCCTACTCTCTCACCCCCTTTCACAAGCCTATCCACTGTCTCTCTCCTATCAATAAAGGCACAAAATGCCCAAAAAAAACATTAAAAAAATAATAATAATAATAACAAAAATACACAAACTTCAAATGAAAGCGTTCCCACCACTTAGGTCTTGTTACCAACCTAATGTTCCTAGACATTATTAAAACAAAAAGTGTTCTTTATTAGATGCCGTTTTCATTTTTGCAGCACTTTTTAATTTAGTTTTAGTTAGTCTTTTGCCTAAAATAGTTTTAGTTTTGGTTGATGAAATATACTGTTAATGTACAGTATAGGCCAAAAGTTTGGACACACCTCATTTAATGTGTTTTCTTTATTTTCATCGTTATGCACATTGTAGATTCTCACTGAAGTGATGATGGCCACTCGTTTCTCTTAACTTAGCTGATTGGTTTTTGCCATAATATTAATTCTAACAGTTGTCTAATAGGGCTGTCGGCTGTGCATCAGCCTGGCTTCTGAACAACACAAATGATGGTCCAACCCCATTAAAAAGGCAAGAAATTCCATTAATTAACCCTGACAAGGCACACCTGAGAAGTGAAAACCATTTCAGGTGACTACCTGTTGAAGCTCATCAAAAGAATGCCAAGGGTCTAAAAAGCAGTAATCAGAGCAAAGGTTGGTTACTTTGAAGAAACTAGAATAAAAGACATGTTTTCATTTATTTCACACTTTTTTGTTAAGTACATAATTCCACACATGTTCGTTCATAGTTTTGATACCTTCAGTGAGAATCTACAATGTAGATAGTGATGAAAATAAAACACATTGAATGAGAAGGTGTGTCCAAACTATTGGCCTGTAATGTAGTCAGCTAAAATATGAAGTGTAAAGGGTAAGGTACTTTGTGTTTTACTCTTGGATAAAATGAAACGTCTAATAACCCTTTATTGAATGTTAGTAAAGTCTGAATGTCTAAATGAACAGAAACAAATGTTCCTTTTGTGTGAAATACAGTCACCTTTAATTAAGCTACCTGGCAGAGCATCTCAATTACAATACTAGAACTGACAACAAATGGTGAACCTGCTCTACATGAATTTATCAATTCATAAAGAGAGCAGCTCTGATTGGATCGCTCCACAACTTATCCCACCACCACCAAGTTAAGGCAGCTGTGATTGGATGTCCCTCTGAACTCATCCAACCTTTCCACACAAATATATTCCTAACTTGTTCCTACATGATGAAATTATGTCTGATTGGATTCAGTCATTTGAACTTTTTCGTCTAGTTTTTATTTGCTGATGAAAGTGTAATTTAATTTAGTTTTGTCCATGTGCACTTGTTTTTATTAGTTACTGTCTAGTTTTCATCAGGGGAAGAAAGGTTGTTGATGAAAATAATTGTTCAACAAAATTAACACTGATTGTTCTTTTAATTCTGAATTATTTTGGCAATCCAAATTTAAAGCAGAAATGTATTCAAACAACAGATTTGACTCATCTCTCATGTGTGTGTTTTCCTGTAGGATTTGGGGGTTTTCATCCCTGCACCCATGTCTCAGGGGATGAGGATGGACTTCTTCCTGGAAAGCCCCTTCATGCCCAACAGAGTGAAACTGGACAGGGAGACTCTCGGGGGATTGGCCGATATGTTTGGACAGATGCCAGGTATGGGATTTATTTCCTGATGGCGTGAACTTTGAAACCTCATTTCATCATGTGATGAAGTCAAAATGTTTGAAGTTTGAAGCTCTTCTGTCACACTTTCGGTTTTCAAGAACCAGAGGGCTGGCCCAGGAAATTATAATCTAACCTTGATAACTGTTGAGCAATGAACAAAGATGTTAACTTGGATAACCACTAAAACGCAAAAACAGAAATCAAAAGTACAATGATGAGCTCTGATCGCCTTGTGATGACGTCAGCTCACTCAATGTCCTGAGGCTTTCGTCTCTGATGTGGGCATCTGTGGTTTAAATGTAGCCCGAGGCTCCTTTCCTGCATGTCATCCAACCACTTTAACTCCAGTCTTCAAATTTATCTGCTGTTTTATATCAGAGAAGCATGACGAGCCCCTTAATTAATCTGTTGAAAAAATGAAAACCCTTTTAAAATTCTGAATGCCTGCCCCCAGTCCATCAGTGTGCTCTTTCATTTTCCTGATTATTACAACAGTTTTTTTTTCTTTTAGATAAAACTCCTGCCGTATTTCTTGAAAGTTTTGAAAGGAACCATTTCTACAATTTAAGCACCAAAAGCCTTCCAACTCCTTCATCATTTTAGCTTTTTTCAGTCCACTTAGATTTTTACTAAAGTGATGTTTATAGAATGCCAATTCTTTCAAGCAAAATCATGTTTGTGTCCTTTCTGGGTTATAAGAATATTTTTTTATGTTATGTCAGATTTCATGTATTAAAAGTTGTATGACCTTTTAAAACAAATCAAAAACATCATGTGGCAGTCATAGCGCACCTTGCAATTTGACACCACGGCATACACACGTTTCACTTACTATAATAACACGATATGTTGTTCAGCCTTAATATAAATCCACTCAGTGTTTTTAATTTAAAATTAATCCACATAACACAGCCTTCACTCTTGTGGAACTTGCATCTATCAGCATTGTCCAGTTTAAGTTCTGTGCCAAGACACCATCACATGATTTTTTTCAATGTTTGTTTTAGGGCTATAATCAACCAAAGAAATTGTTGGTCGACTAAAACACAGCAATTGTCGACCAAAAATCAACCAATGGCTGTCATATAGGACTCCATTCGAAGAGACGTACACATCTGTTATCTTTTTTATTAACTCGGAAACTTTCTCTTTTTACTCCCTCGTATTTTGCAGTTAGTGCATGCGTAATTGTCTGGCGCGCTGGCGCTGAATATCCAGGTTCCAATGTTTTTCTTGGCCTTCTACAACACCAATGGGCCTCATACCCTCAGAAATAAAACTGTCAATTCCTTCTGTGATGTCGTTTTTGCATTTGGGTGTTAATATGAGGCTTAAAATCCTGCGCGGACTGGGTGAGGGATGCCGCTGTTGCAGCGAGCAGGTGCGTATGCAGTTATAAAACGAATAAACGATTATTAGACTAGAATACTGAAATGTTCTTAAGTAAAAATATTGAAATGAACGATTAATACTTTAAAATGGTGTTCTGAGACATGATGGGGGTGCCCAGAAAATATCCCCATTTCACTTGATACGCTTCTCTTGATGAAATGAACTGCAGGGGAAAAAAATTTAATTGACACATTTGGTAGACCAATCAGAATTTTGATCGACTGAGCACACATCGACCAATTAGTCGACCAGTCGACTTGGACTTTACAGCCCTAGTTTGTTTTACAAACTGTCTTGTGTATTGACAGCAATGTGCTTGTGTTTAATTAGTCAGGGATCCATCTTACCATGTAATAAGTTTATTTATATAGCATGTTTCAAGAACAGCAAAGTCAGATAAAAATGAAAACAGTACAATCAATTTTTAAAGGTACAATAAAAGAAAACACAGCACACAAAACATATTAAGAAATGGCCAGACCAAACAAGTAGGTCTTAAGTTGTTTTTTTATGAATCAACTGTTTCAGCTGATCTGAAACCCAAAGAAAGTAGTATGTAGTATGTTTCAAATCCTTCCACCGTCTATGTTGATCAAAAATGGCTGAGTAAGTGACAGACTGAGTGGCTCAAAAATGAAACTGATGAAAACGAATCAAAATAAAATTGAAGGGTTCGGTGGTTGTTTTTCTCAAGAGTATCCCCATAAATAGATGAACATGTATGTGCCCAGCTCTGTCATACAGTGTTAAACCGTCACTACAACAAAAGGTTGAATCATTGCTGTGAAGCTGCCTTCCATTTATTGTCAGAACAGGAATCCTGGGACTCATTTTCCTTTCCTCTGATTCACTGTTACAAGTCGGAGTCCTGTGCATTCAGTCAGGCTTGTGAAACGTTTTCTCATTTTGCTTCGACTGTTTTTTCCCCTCAGGCAGTGGGATTGGAACTGGCCCGGGGGTCATTCAGGACAGGTACTCGCCCACTATGGGACGCCATCGCACCAACCCGCTCTTCAACGGCCACAGCGGCCACATCGCCCCTCCACCACAGTCACAGTTCGACATGGGGCCAAAGTCTTTTGTTAAGTCCAACCAGGTAATTATTAGGTTTGACTCTATCCTGGAGGATTTTAGCTTGTATGCATTTTGTTCCTGTACTTTCTTACAACTATTTTTTGCTTTGTCTGTTTCTTCCTTAACTGTTTGGACTGGAAAAGGAGAAGCTCTCCAATCTCATTGTACATTTTATATAATGAAAATAAAGGGCATTCTGTTCTATTCTATTTTATGTGAAACTGCAACCCTGGAGCTCCAGAGCTAGAGAAGTAAGCCTTTGTTTAATTTCTTCTGGCAGGTTCAGAACCAGCATTTCCTAAACCAGAACCAGAACCACATGGCCCAGCAGCAGGCGCAGTCCAAGGACATGCCTCCACGATTCAGCAAGAAAGGACAGCTCAACGCAGACGAGGTTGATAAAGCTATTTACGGAGGGTTACATCACACCAGATATCTGAATGTGAATCATTTGAAGTATGAGAATAATGAGTAAAATCTTTGAGTGATGGAGTTCTGCCAAGCTGTGTTCAAGTCTTCATGCCCAGTGATTATAAAAAGACGCGTTATTCTGAGGAACACACCAGCTGTCGGCTTTTCTTCTTCCCTTGACTCCATCTTTGCTGTCTCTCTCTCTCCTCCTCCTCCTCCTCCTCGTCTTTCCTCATACTGGCAGCTGGTCCACTGATTGCGATTATGAGATATGAGGGCATGAAAGCATACAACATGTACAACTGTGTTTTTTGGTTTTTCTGAATCCGATCCAATGTTGCGTTCTTTGTTTCTGATGCCTCCTGGCCGGACAGATCAGCCTCAGACCTGCTCAGTCATTCCTACTCAACAAGAACCAGGTGCCCAAGCTCCAGCCCCAGATCCCCACCATGATGCCCCCAAGTGCCCAGCCACCACGCACTCAAACACCCCCTCTGGGACAGGTAAGGCAAGCCACAGCACAGTTTATTATGAGGTACCATGTATTTAACAACATTAAATCCATGATAGTTTCTGCAGACAGCACACATATAATAGTATGACCTTCACAAACAATCATGATGACCCAGATTATATTCATTACAGATAATACTGTTAATATTAGATTGATCTCTCCATCCATGGTTGTATTGATTATACATACATAGTAAATATCTTTACCACCACACAGATTGAAGGACCCTCTTGAAAATGAGATGATTGCCTTTTAAAAAAATTATGTTAAACAAATATGGTGTTATACAGATAAAGATTGATTGATTGAATCTGTATTCAGCAGAGATAAATATATGATGAGGTCAGATTTATTATCTGGGCTTCCAAGGGTTTGTCTTTATCATAAATTCTTAGTTTTTCTGCTTTATCTCTGCCTGAATGGATACATCTCTGGACGTATATATGTGCATGTAGTGGTATATATGCATATATGTGTATCTATAAAATGAAGAATATGGTTTCAGCCTGCTCTGTTGTAAAGGGCCCTGAGATGCATTTGTTATGAGCTTGAGCTATACAAACAATGATGGATTGATTAAGTTGGCACAATAGCAGTTAAAGTTATAAGTCAAAAGATTTTAGGGATGTGAATAAAGCAAATAAAAACCCAAGGCAAAAGCCTGACCGTCTTTGTTTAGTGTTGCTCGCTGGTTGAACTTCTTCATGTCTCTGCATTAATCCTGACTTTTGCCTCAGCCTCCACAGCTTGGCCTGAAGACCAACCCTCCACCCATTCAAGAGAAACCTCAGAAGACGAACAAGAAGCCTCCTCCTGCCAAAGAGGAGCTGCTGAAAATGACGGTAAGTGTAACAGAAATTACACCCGCCTCTGTTTGAATCAGAACCTTTATGTTATGAAAACTCTGTGGGGCTGCTCTACAAACAAATTTCTTTCTTGCTGCTGTTAATGTAAACCCCCCTACAGAAACATATATGTATTATATATATGTATACTTGTGTCTCTGCATATGTATTCATAAAATAAAGGGTAAGGCTGCAGCCTGCTGTATTGTGAAGTGTCTTGAGATAACACTAATAAAGGCTGATTGATTAATAGATGCAAATATCAGGAGCTGTGAAATTAATGTCATAGAGCCTTAGTGCAGTGCTGATATTTTATATGCATTGCACCAGTTTTACACACTTTAAGGGTGTCGTAGCAGCTATGCTTTACCTCAAACTCAGCCAAGTTTGAATTGTGAGTTACAAATTGAACCTCGCACCTACGGTAAATAGGGCTGGGTATTTCCAGCAACTTCACGATACAATACGTATCCCGATACTAAGGCCACGATACGATACGTATCCCCATACACGTATATTGTGAACACTGACTATGCTTTAAGCAAAATTCTTGACAAGTTTAGTTTTTTCTTATAAGAAGAAAAAGAACAAGGATGAGTTTTAAAGCTAGGGTCTACGATTTGAAACCGCAGCCTGCCCCCCTTCCCTCCCCTCTCCCCTCCGTGTTCCAAGATCCCGCCCCCAGCTCGTGTCGCCTCATAAAGCCCCCTCGGACAGAGCTACGAGCGACTAGCACAATATATCAGCAGCAAACTCAATCAAAAACAGCTCAGCTCAACTGAAAGTATCAAACACGACAGACATCCCCCTTGTAACACACAGCAGTAGCCATTTCAACTGGACCGGCGGCAATGCGGGTCTGGCGCCGCCAGAGCGGAGCCGAGTGTGGGGGAGGATTTATCTTTCTCAGCCTGTCCTCCCCAGCTCAGCTTACAGTGCAAACGATTAGCGGCTAACAGGCTAACCCGCTCCCCTACAAGTTATTAGCCCGTGCAGGCACAAACTAACCAGAGTTATTCAGCAGACATCTCCCACTGTAGTAAACAAAGCCATTACCTGATCAACCAGGGGCGAAACGGTCGATGCTGAAAGTCTGACGGCCGGCTGAGGCTGTTCGTTAGCCATTAGCCGTTAGCCCGCTAACAGGCCTCAACCCGCGGGCAGAGCTCCGTTGGGCCCCGCGGGAGAGGGAGGCGGCTTCGGTCTCGGCACTAGGCTTTTCCGGCTCCATGATAGTTCAGTAGCTAACGCTGCTAGCTGCTCACCGGAGGTAAAGGGGAGGAGGCGGGACCATGGGCATGACGCTGCGTAGCGAGGGAGACGGGGGATTGGATGGACTCACGGAGCAACTCACAGACTAACTCACGGACCAATTAATAGTCGCAGGTTCTTAGGTTTGATTGGTCAGCTAGTATGCAGCTTTTCAGTGGATATACTGAATGGATTTTTTTCGTTCTTTTTGGTCTTTATACTGTGTAGATAGGACCATAGGACCATAACAGCCTTATAAACGGTGTTATTAATATGTACAAAGCTTCCAAATCGTAGACCATAGCTTTAAGTGGTTCTACAACTTGAGAGACATAAATTCAGATCCTCAAAGATGGTAGACCTAAGTTCAAATTTAGAACATATGCTTCATTATGTAGCTCGCCTTCTACCTTGAACTGTGCCACTGTTAACATTACCCAAAGTGTATTTACAACAACTGTCAAAATATTTAGGCAGTATCGATTCCGTAGAACCGGATCGATACACGTATCCCAAAGGAGTGCGATATGATATTTTGCCGTATCAATATTCTGAGCACATGCCTATCGGTAAACGAGGGGAACATCTCATTGGAGGTGGACAAAAACAGATGATGACCAAGGACAGTGTTTCACAGACTGTTCTATTCAAACTGTGTTTTCTGTGATGGATTTCTTCAACTTTCATGTAGCTCACGCAGTTATTCCCCATGCAGTTCACGTTGTTGCTTCAGTTACCCCTTAATTTGTGATTTCTGCTCATGTCATTGTGCTTGAATCTCCACCTCAGGAGTCGATCATGACTGAGTACCTGAACAGTAAGAACCTGACTGAGGCTGTGAGCGGCGTGCGAGAGATGAAGGCTCCTAAGCACTTCCTGCCTGAGATGCTGAGTAAGATCATCGTTTGCTCCCTGGATCGCCCTGACGAGGACAAAGAGCACGCCAGCACTCTGATCCACACTCTGCGCACCGAGGGCCTCATCACAGGAGAGAACTTCATGCAGGTACACACTTCAGAAATGATCGATCACAGCCGTAGCATCCAGAACAATGTTGAAGATGAATCACTAGTTTATCAATGGAGGGTTCTTCAAACGTTCTGATTTCTGCCCTCCCCCAGGCCTTCCTTAATGTCCTGGACCAGTGCCCTAAGATCGAGCTGGACGTGCCCTTAGTGAAGTCCTACCTGGCTCAGTTTGCAGCTCGGGCTATCATCGCAGAGCTGGTGAGCGTGGCAGAGCTGGCTCACCCCCTGGAGAACGGCACCCACTTCCCCCTCTTCCTGCTCTGCCTGCAGCAGACGGCCAAGCTGAAGGACCGCGAGTGGCTGACCGACCTCTTCCAGCAGAGCAAGGTCAACATGCAGAAGATGCTGCCAGGTAAAAAAAAACAAAAACTCAGTGGAAGTCCGTACAAACATATTCAGTTCAACACAGGAAACAGTTTTTACCCTCTGAGTGTCTCTCATGTCCGTGTCTGCAGAAATCGATCAGAACAAAGACCGCATGCTGGAGATCCTGGAGGGGAAAGGCCTGAGCTTCCTGTTCCCGCTACTGAAGCTGGAGAAGGAGCTGCTGAAGCAGATAAAGGCAGACCCCTCTCCACAGTCTATCTACAAGTGGATCAAAGACAACATTTCACCCAAGCTTCACACAGACAAAGGCTTCGTCAACATCCTCATGACCAGGTAAGCCCACAGCAGGGATCCACGAGGTCTGGAGAATAATAAAACTTATAATGACTGTATTTGTATAGCACTTTTTAAAACAGAAGTTAAAGTGATTTGACAACCGATCGGGAAGACACAGACTACAAAGCACAAAAACTACATCACAGGGAAACAAAATCAAAAAGCTCAGTTCAAAAGCACTCTTATACCGCTTTCACACTAAAATTAGCAGGTCAACGCAGGTTTTTCAACGCAGGTTAACCCACTAACAATCGGCATGTGACTCTATTCCCACTGCCTGGCTGTTTTGTTTCCTCTGGCGCATCAAGCTGATATCATCACGTTGATGGCATCATCAGCGTGATGAAGCCTCTCCATGTAAACAATGGAAAGGAGCAGGGAGGCCGTGGACATGGTTTTCTTTACTTTGTACTTTTGTCCTTCTTTAAAAATGTACAAACTCGGTGCTGATGATACAAAGGGGGATGGAAATTGTTGCTGAGACGGCAAAGAGTCACATAAGTTACAGACAGAGGGGGCGAACATGATGTTATGCCTTGGGGACATTATGTCAATGAAACAAAGTTGAATCATAGAGGAGATTAAATCTGAATTTAAAGCAAGTAACTGCATTAATATGTTAACATAAAAAGAAAAAGCTAAGAAGAGAGTAAAGTGAAATAAGATAAGATGAAAGATGGATGAAAACTGAGACCTTGATTGCAGCTTTGACATTATGTTTTTGTCATCACCTGAACTTCCTGGATCACGGTACATTAAAAAAAATGGCAGATCTTAACACTAATCATTGTCTGCGGGCCTTCTCTCCAGTTTCCTCCAGTACATCTCGCAGGAGCTGGGCATAGCAGAGGGCGACGAGCAGCTGGCGGCCCCCTCCAAAGAGCAGCTGGAGCAGGAGAAACAGCTGCTGCTGGCCTTCAAGCCCGTCATGCAGAAGTTCCTGCACGACCATACCGAGCTGCAGGTCAGCGCCCTGTACGCCCTGCAGGTGCACTGCAACGCCAGCGCCTTCCCTAAAGGTACAGTGATGTCCGGAGACTCGAGCTAGACAAACAAAGCTGCTGTGATCTGAGCATAAAATCATATTTAAGCGAACTGAGGAGGTCATGTTTTCATTACATTTTCAGGAAATTTTGGTCATGACACGAGGAAGGAGTGATTAGATTTAAGTGGTGATACAAATCCATATGTGGATCCAACACATTTAGTAAACTGTATTGCGCAGTCGGGCAGTTTTACACGTTTCGTAATAACTCCGTGAGCACTGACAGAAATACAGTGGCTGAGGTTTGAGCTTCCTGGAGCACTTGAATTAGGGCTGGACAATATATCAAGACACTTGTATTTTTTTCTTTGGTTACTGCGGTTTTAAGTTGGATTGTTTGAAAGTATAATAACGAAAATTTACAGTTTTCATATTGGTAGGCATTGTCAGGTTTTGCACAAGGAGTTTTCTAGGCTGGTATTTGTCTTTTTTCAATTAGATTAAATACTCATCAGAGTGTTTCATGCCAATACAGTTGAACATTTCAGCCTTCAGTGTTTTTGTAGACTAACCTGACTGTGTTTGAACTACATAATCAGCATTTTTTTTCTGTTTGATCTGGGAATGTATTTTGACAACCTTAAGGCAAAACTTGATTCATATCACTTTTGTGTTACGTGGAGGTTTTATTATTTTGAGAGGGAAAAAATAAGAAAATTATTAATTGAGTGTTGTGGAAAAAGCAGCTTTGTTCAAATAATGATCAAGTATGAAAAAGATGTTTTCTTTGGTAAATTAGTTTTAACTATGAATTCAGTTCTGAACTTGAATTCCGAAGAACCCAGTTTGGACAAATCTAACCAAAAAAAACAAAACAGCCATGTCTTAGCTTTTTGACTCTGCGAAGTGTCACAGGGCCCGTCACGTTGCGTGTTAACTCTGATTGAGCTGCATCATTCCACTTGTTAATGATTTTCTTTAATTAAATGTCCAAATAGAATTGAACATTTCATTTCAGTTCATATAATTCACATTAGTATTATGGATCAGATATGACTAAAATGCAGCCGTCTTCAAATATATTAGTACCATGTTAATAGTATTAGCAAGTGTCAGAGACGAATGAGGCTGATAACACTGAATCATGAATGAGTGCAGTGAAGTGTTTATACCTCGATGTCCTGTTGCTTGTGTTGACGCAGACACAGAAAGATGGGGATTGTGAGGAACATGTCCATGAATGGAATGTTTCACTGTCAACAGTGAGGGAGAAACTACACCAATCAGGCCTAGCATTATGACCACACACATATTATTGTGTTGATCCCTCTTTTGCTTTAACACAACAAACTGATGAACTGTTTTCTGACTCCTTTCTGTCTGAACCAGCATCAACTTCCTCAACAATCTGGGCAACAGTAGCTTATTGTTTCCTTCCTTGGACCACTTTAGACACGAGAGCTGCAGTTTTAGACAAGCTCTGACCCAGTTGTTACACATAGGCCTTCGTGAAACTCACTCAAATCCTTACACTGGCCCATTTTTGCTGCTTCAAATATCAACCTTGAGGACAAAATGTTCACTTGCTGACTAATATATCCCACCCACTAACAAGAGCCATGGTGAAGACGCTCAGTGTTACTTCAGCTTTCAGTGGCCATAATGTCCCTGATTGTTGAGTATTCGGCTCACAGAGGGCTTTGCATGAACAAGCCTTTGAGTCGACTTCTTGGTGATACAAAGCACTTCATGTCAGTTTTTCTACCTGTTTCTGGTTACAATGCATTTCATTACAGTCTGTGTTGCTCCAGACATGTTTTGTGGCTGTGTGGATGCGCAAATGCAAACCTTCTTCAGTTCAGAGGTCAACACAGCCACAAAGACATGTCTGGAGCGACACAGACTGCAATGGAGGAGTAGCGCAAGCGGACCATGATGAAATCTTGGTGAAACTAATGGTTTTTGGACAATTAATGCAGTTTTAGGAGCGGCACTATACATGCCCTATGTGCTACCACTATACGGATGTCCGCCACTCGATTTTGGATCTAAATATCTCCTGAAGCACTGTTTGGATCAGGAAAGCCTTCTGGGTGAGTATATTGTTCTACTTCATTCTATAAACAATGTGAAAGCTGCAGAAACCGAACTTATCCTTTAATGTTTACAAGGAGAAAAATGGCATAGAATCGAGTGTTAAACAGACATTAAGGAGAGTGATGTGAGGTGCTCACATTCACCAAGGACACAATGAAAGCCTAAAATCTTTATAAAAGCCATTTGAAAATAACGCAATAAAGATAAGGATTGTGAAAATGAGAAAGTGTTACTCCAAAAAAAAAAAACATATATGTTCGATTTCAAATTCAAAAAATCAACAAACCATATTTTTGATTGCTTTCACAGACTTGTCTTATTCCCTTAAAAGACTTTAATTTTTTTCTCTTGTTTGTTCTGCTCAGGCATGCTGCTGCGCTATTTTGTCAACTTCTACGACATGGAGATCATCGAAGAAGAAGCCTTCCTCGCATGGAAAGAAGACATCACCCAAGAATTCCCTGGAAAAGGAAAAGCTTTATTCCAGGTACAAAAATAGATTATTTTTGCTTGAATTTTGAGCTTATTTTCTTCGTCTTTTGAGAGAAGCTGCAGTTTTAAAAATGTTTTTTTCTTCTCTTCTTCAGGTCAACCAGTGGCTCACCTGGTTGGAGACAGCCGAGGAGGAGGAGTCCGAGGACGAAGCAGACTGAGGAGCAGAACAGAAGCATCATGTTGTAGAAGATCGACCTCATCGTTATTACAGTCGCCTTTCCTTTATTAAACTCCATGCTTAATTTAACCACTACCACGTGGCACTCTGCTGCTCTCGCGAATCTTAAAAGCTTGTACCATGTAGAGGGGCCTCGATGTTACCGCGATGATCGATTGAGAAGCATCTTTTGATCCGCTGCCTGATGGATGTTTGATTTTGGATCCTGATCAGCTACATGAATTCTGAAGTGGCTCAACCATGTTTTACTTTTTTTCTTTTCTTTTTTTGCTCTGTGTTGAGTTTATAACTTTTTTTCACATTTTTGCATGTTTTTGATCTCAAATCAAGTTTAACTGGTTTGACCCTCCCCACCCGTAGAGAAAGGCCTTGTTTTGAGATTAGTGACCCCAAGTTCTCACAGTGTTGGTCTGCGCAGGGTTCCATCCACTCCATGACGCCTGGAGAAAGTCCTGGTTATTCTAGTCTGTGTTTGTAACTCTCGGTTTGTCTCTGGTGCATGCCCACTGTGCCTCTCTGCTCTTTCTCACTCGCAACACGCACGAGTATTTCCCACAGAGCTGTTGCAAGAACTTAATCTACGCAGAGTAAATCGATCCAAACACGAAGTCAAATGCAGAATGCACCGAGGAGTACAGGCCGCTGATGCCTTATCCTTCACTGAATCGCCAGAATTTCAAACCGGGAAGCAAACAGAAAGCAAATCAACCACTGCATGGCTAGATAACCTACCTACAGGGCCTGTGTCCACAGCAGCTGTTTTCAGTTTAAGAGCTTTTTCGCCAGCCTTTAGTGCTGCTTAAGTCATTAAAGGTAGCTGCTGCCTTCCTCTGAGGAAGATCAAGTTGGAGTGGATATTTCCATGAACCCAATGACCCCGATACAGGTAGATTGTGGACATTAATTGAATCTTGCATTCTGCAACTCAAGACACTTAAATTTCAGGTCCCCAAATGTTTTGGCGATTAGTGCCTGATTCATGTGGTGAATATTTGCATTTACTCATGAAAATATCACCCAGAAAACATCAGAAGTTCCAATAATAGAAGCTGAAAGTCGAGGAAACTGCCACCAAAAAAGACGAGTCCCATTCTGCCATGAATTTGCCGGACTGATTGACAGCGCTGCTCCAAAAGTTGAACTGCAGCTGGCAGCGCAGCAACTAAAAACAGCTCACATTAAATGCATTTTGCACACAAGATGCAATTTTTGGGCAAAAAATTCACAAGTGGTTGGGCTTTTTTCTAAACCCATAGGCAGTCAGTGCTAGCTTACACACCAGTAGTGTGCTGCCATCGAGGGAAAAAGCAGCCTTTGTTTGGGCTGTGGTCAATATTTCTGAGGTTACATGTCTGGTAAGCCAATGAGAGCACTTACTGATGGCACATTCAGCAAACCAGAGCTTTAGTCGAGCTGGTTTTCCTCAACAAAAGTGATGATGAATTTAAACATACTTTATTGAAGATATATTTGGAGCAGCATGCCAGAGCACAGCCACTTCTCTCTTCTTTTACCGAATCAGATGGACTCGTTTAGTTCCTGTCTGATTGGAGAAGGAGCCGTGTCGTAACTATTTGATGTCAAATTATTTCAGAATGCGCGATAAATTTACTCAAAAATGGGTTGTGAATAGAAAGGCACATCAGAAATCACCTCTGACATACTTACCATTTCGTGCTGTGTATTCACTCTTGGTGTGTAGAGGCCTTAAGTGTGTTTCAGCCCATGACAGGAGAGCTGAAGATGCTTTTCTACGTTTGCTTTTGTTTGGAAAATGAGCTGTGGACCCAGGCCTGTGTTCTCTTGATCCAGCTGCTCTACTTCAGTTGGCCAAGTACATTTAATCAGATGGAGCAAAACAGTGGCATGGATCGAACACTGTGGAATATACGGGTTAGACTTTTCCCCCCTGAAATTAGTCAATCCTCTTTGCTAATGCTAGCTAACAGCAAGACAAGGCTCCACCATTGACCTGCTTTGTGATCTTCTGCAGGGGCCTAGCCTGGATTTACTGTCATCACACTCATGTTTCATCTTGAACAGTTAAAAAGGTTTAAAGCACCTGAAAGTGTAAAAAGATGAGTGTAAATATTTGTGAAGGCGACCCGCTGAAGTGAGAGCGAAGCAAAAGCTAGCAGGATATCTCAGAAAGCATTAAGCTGCATGTTTAGTTGGCCTGTAAACAAACCTGATTCGATTTGACCGTTCCTCCCCTCCCCCCCTTTACCTCTTCCTCTTTGTCCTCTTTTATTACGCGAGTGGTTGCAACACTTATCCTCCTCCAAATGTTACAATATATTTACAAAAAAAAAAAAAGGTTGTAATCATTGGTGTGCTGCCGTAACATTTCAAAGTTGCCTGTGTTTCTACCTCTTAGTTAGATGGGCTTTTTGTTTTCGTTTGTGCTGGGATGTTAAATCTTCCTGAAGAAGAACCGAGAGCCCGACGAATGCTGAAGTATTTGATTTAATCCTGGCCCGTTATAGTTGCACAATGAAATAAATGAAGCAGATTTTTGTTGCTGCGAAGCTTCACATGGTTTACAAGTATTAATGTTGAAGAACTATGAGAAAAAGATTGTTTTTAAAACGAGTGTCCTCTTTGAAAAGAGTAACTGTTAAAAGTTGGAGGTCAGAGTGGCCCGAAATGAAAGAAGTGTAAATTTTAATGTTTTCTGAAATTGGCAGAATTAAAGCAAACCCTCTAAATAGGTTGTAATCAACCCTCCTTGACTAAAATGAGTCTAACAGCTGAATAACGATAAACTTTACTGAAGGTTTGTGCTCACAGGCCGTGAGCATGTATAAGGCAATGGATTTGGATCATAATGTATGGAATTCAAAATTACTGTGCACCTCTATTGCTTTAATGTCAATAAAGTCCAATACATGAGCACCACAACCTGGCCTCACCTTTATTCACATCGCCCAGCTTTCAAACAACACACTTCCATCCACAAAGACCACCACCAAAGTCCTGGTTAAAGGTTGAATATTCGATAATCCGTCTCTCATCGATCCTGAAACTATCTCCTGTGTAAGGAAGGACTGTCCTCTACTCCTGGTCTGTGGGGATCCAGAAATAGTCCACCACCCTCCTGCTCCTGCGATGAGCAGCAGAGTTGGGTCGCTCTCCTCCGTAGGCGGGCAGCTCGTCGAAGTGACCCGGGCCCAGATCTCTTCCTGGGTGCGGGGCCGAGACCCTCAGCATGGTCCTGAGGGGAGAGAGATTGAACAGAGAGAGTAAGATCACAGGGTTAAGATGTAACTGGTAATTCAGGATTTTGAGTTGATCCATTGGCTCTGAGTCTCAACCAATTTTCCAGGTCCAAAATTTGCAGCAGGATTCCTTTAGAATATTAGAATTTTTAATGTTTGAATTTGTTTCATACTTAGACCTCTTTTTTTCCTGAAAATAAACTTGTTTTGATAGGATGCAGATTTCTCTCACAGGTGAGACATTTTAGACAAAAAAACTCAACTTTTTTTTTTTTTGTAAAGCTTCAAATCAAATGTTCTGACTTAATAAGGTGAACGAAATTAGTGCTGTTGGACGATTAAAAAAATGTTATCTAATTAATTACAGGATTTATTATTATTCTAATTAATTGCATTTTAATCTCATATCTGCTTAAAGTACCCAGATAAAGAATTAGAGTTCTAGGATATTATAAAATTGTAGTGCATGACTAATCAAATGAATACACTAAGAAGTGAAGATTTGTAAATCCACATTTTTATTGGTGACTAAATAAAACCAAAGTCAGGGCAACTTGTCCAGAAAATTCTAAGCTCAATCAGGCAACTCAAATTACACTTTAAGTGTGTTTCATAAATTAAATTCAAAATAAGAAAAAGGTCGAGGACATCCAGCAACACAATTAGGCCTGATGCATTTTTAAAGAATGTAGTACCAATGAAGAGCTCTTTTCCAAAATGCTATAAATCCATTATCATTTAGAAGGTATTTACATTATTTACCCAGAACCACCATTGGGTTGGCTAGGGAACTTTAAAATACAGTTTAAACAGGGATTCAAAGCTGTCTGGCATCATATACTGATAAGGCAGGTAGTACAATAGGTATAAAAAAGAATAGCACTGAGTAACATATTTTTAATTTTGGCTTTTATAGCATTTTGGAAAAGAACTCTTCAAATATAGATAACTAAATTCAAAAATAAAATAAGACTAAGTCTTAAATAGGCCATTCCTGTTGTCACCTGGGCTTTGTTGGTTTGACTAGAGACGCATGTGTGAAGTGACGTGCCACTGCCATGTACGGGTCCTCCAGCTGGACAATATCAAAATGTTTGTGTGCTATGATTAATCCTGCGTTTAATTTTTATAACGCATTAATTTGCGGTGTAATTAATTAATGCACTAAAGTGACAGCCCTAGTTTGAATAAATCCTTTTTAAATGCATGCTTATTAGAAGTATACGACATCTGTACCCAGTACTGGAAAAGTTCTCATGACTTTGCTTTCAAAGTTGGGGCTGCTTGAATATGGAAAAACCTTAGTTGCAATCATTTTAACAGATATTGAGATCACAACTATGAAACATAACTCCCTGATCTTAAAATATATATTAAATGCCTTAATATTGTAAAGCTATAATACAAATAACTTAAAATAGTGCAATTTATAATAATAGAAAAACAGGAAAATAAGTTCATAACTTGTGGCACAGTAATCTTTTAATCTCAATTATTTATTTTTATAATTGTTTGAGGCAGTCATTGTAATAGAGATCAAACCTTGTGAACCCTGAATGTTATCAACCCCCACTTCAGAATAAAAGCTAAAAGTTTGTTTTCACCAGTTAATACCTACTTAGTGCACTCTGTCATCATGGTCATGAATTGTAAACCAGTAGACCAGCTGTAATGGTCAGAGTTTAAATCACTATGAATACAACTGGTTCACTGGTAACTGGTATCTTTTCAGTTACCATCATTAGTTTCTATCCTAAAAACAAAAAAGACAGAAAATGAGATTTTTTGCTCTGAAGTTTCATTTCCTTGTTAAATAAAGGCTGAATAATAAGTTAGATAAATAGCTATGGCAATTTTACCAGTTACATTGAGTCTAAGTTAACCAAAGGGGTCACAAAGTTTCTTTTTGAGAATTTATGTTGCTTTAAAATCATAAAAGCATAAAGATGAGACACTGGGATGGAGAAAACTGTTTTTCACATTAGTTGTTTTTGCCTCCCCCTGGTGGTCACAGTGTTACCTGGACGAGCTCCTCTCAGGCTCCTCAGGAGTGGACTCTGGCGTGGAGATGTACACGGGGTCTCCTTCCTGAGGGACAACGTCATAAGGTAACTGCTCGTGAATCAACACCATGATTTATTAATCTCCAAAGAATTATGGGTTGAACATTTTCTGTAATTTACCAAAAAGTTAAAAATCCAATACAGCCAGAAACTCAGCAAATTATGGACTGTGGTCAGAAAATGTAATCAAAGCCATTCACAAAAACTCAAATGTTCTTTTCTCTTTTCTACTTCACTAACCGCTCAAAAATATTTAAGTGTATTTGTTGGGAAAATATTTGTTTGCTTCACAAATACCAGACTTTGGTTCAGCAGAACCTGTTTGCATGTTTCATCTTGAAAACTACTGACCTATAGTATCAATCCAGGAATAAGGCTTAACCCTCATTAGTCTGTTATTTATATAAACAAATGTGTACCTTACAAGATAACTTCAGGCAGGGGCTTGTCCAGAAGGGTGGCCTGGGGTGGCCTGGCCTCCCTTTGTAATCTTACAGGTCGTCCTCAATGCCACATCAAAAACCAAGAGATGTTTGATATTTATGAAGTTCAAATCAGCCATTTTGATCATTTCAGCAGTCTTATATTCGTTTTCCTTTCATTTAAATCGAGTTCAATATTCTTTCTTGCACTTCTAATTTCTTGTTGGTCATAAAACAGGAGCACAGGACGGTTTTATCAAAAGTTGCCCACATACTCCCAAATAACTTCAAACTTGCAAAATCACATTTCGAGTATGTTTCCCAGAACAGAAACCTTCCCTGAAAATGTGTCTCTACATTGTGTTCCAAAAGTGAAATGGTGTTTTGATAGGGGTGGGAGAATAAATCGATTCACATAAGTGTCATGATTGTTCGACGATTTTTAAATCGATTTTTTTGTTCAAAAATAGTTATTTTTTTCCAAATTTAAATGCTTCATTTTAGTCTGTGTTAAAGGGACTGTGAGGAGTTTCTAAGTAATTACAAAAAAGTCTCACTTTTAGATATATGCCTGATCAAAATACACACTTTAAGATGAGTTTTATAGCATCAAAATAGGTTATCTATAAACGCTATTCCTTAGCCTTTTGGTCAGGTCGGACAGGACTGGACTGGCCTGGATACTCAACTTCGGGAACAAGACAATTAAAACTAGAGCAAATTTATATTATTCGGACACGTCTTAGAGCACCGGGCTGTAAGTAGCAATATATAGCCGGCTACAAAACTACAATACTAAGTTTTCGAAAACTTGCTTGTTGTCACACATCAAAAACTACCGCTACGTAGCTAGAAAGAGATACATTACCTCGTCGCTTTGCATCCTGTAAGTTGTTGAAAGAAGAAGTTGTAAAGCAATGCAGAGTTCTGAAGAAGGTCCGAGTTGCATCACGACAAACACACGCTTTGGATTGCACACGTCTTTTGGTGTGTTCCAGTTGTAGTCAGAGGTAGGAATATCCAAGTTCTGAGTAGGAAACTGCAACTGGAACGTTCCCCGTAGTCGGAATTTCCTCCTGGGAACTCGGTGAAACCTCGCCAGCCCCGAGTTGACAATCGAAGATGGCTGCCCCCAGTGTGAACAGTTATTTAGCTCCTGTAATAATCCATTTATTTGCACTTCTGACTGGGGTGTGTCGCTCTAGATCAGCTGTTTACATAGTATTGTTAGACTTATATTTACAAAAATGCTGCCATAGTGATACTCACATTCTTCATGTGATATTTGTGAACAACAACGCAGGCGTGCTAACAACAGCTAACAATAGCCTGGTAGATTGGCATGTTTTTTTCCGACTTCAACTGGAACACCAATAAGTTGGAGATGATGTCACTCCCAGTTCCGAGGTTACTGGAATGCAGCATTACGACAGTCGCCGGGCTCATGGGTAGCAGAGTCTTTACGCTGCCGGTCATAGATTCTCCTGACAGTCCCTTTAATAAGCCACTTTTAAATGCAGTCCAGGCTTTTGAAGAGAGAGTATAAACAGCTGGTTAAAATATATTGCTGAATAAATCCTACAAAAAGACTCACATGTAATTTGTATTTTTCCTGATATAGCCTGTAGGCATCATCATTGTTCATCTTTTTCGCTGATGTTAAAAAAGCTAACTAAAGATTGCATAAGTAGGCAATATAGTAGAATCGCAATTTAAATAGAATCAGCACCTAAAAAAATTGTAAAAAATCAAATCGGGAGAAAAGCATATTGTCCCAGCCCTAGTGTTTTAATGTTTCACTTTTCATGCCACTCCTGGAAATCTTGACACTACAGCAGTTGCAGATCTTACCGTAAAGTTCCTTGGGGTCCCGTCTTGATTTTTCAGAATCTTCACCCGCTGGTCACTCTCGGTCATGCAGAGGAAGTAACTCTTGATGTTAGCCTGGCACTGCAGGAAATAAACGACTGTTAGATTCACCTAAAGGATGGAGGCGTTAGTGGTTCTCCGTGCTCCTCATGACCTACAGCTTTGTTCTGCCTCAGAGCCTTCAGGTCGTCGTCAGCTCTGATCCTGTCGGCTAACTCCTGATGTTTCTCCCTCCAGCTCAGACACTCGGCCGTCCTCTCCTGTCGCTCCCTCTCGGCCAGACGCCGCTCGGCCTCGGCCTCACGGTGGGCCTGCTGGGCCTTTCTACTCTCCTCCTCTGACACCATCGCTCTGCGCCTCGAGTTCATCTCACTGAAAAGACAAAACTGAGATTCAATCCAGAGACATTTTGTTTATTATAAGGTTTACAAACAACCAGACTCTTTATTGACTTGATATTTGAATTTCCTATTTTTTCCATCCATTTTCTATTCCACTTATCCCTTTTGGGGTCCGTGGGTGGCTTGAGCCTATCAGGCGAAAGGTGGGGAGCCGGTCCCCAGCCAATCGCATGGCCACATAGAAAGACAGATAACCATTCACACTCATACCTAAGGGTAATTTGGAGTCACCAATCAACCTGATATGAATGTTTTTGTCTGTGGGAGGAAGCTGGAGAGAACCCCTGCATGCACGAGAAAACATGCAAACCCCTCACAGAAAGGCCCAGATCGATACGGGGATCGAACCAGCAACCTTGGTGCTGTGAGGCATGTGCACAGCCTGCTGCACCTCTTATTAGAGAATCTCCTCTTTACCCAAAGACCTGATGGAGTTGGAGTCCATGGCTGTGGCAACATTCGTCCATCAGTTTCTTTGTTTTTTTATCAAGAAAACCAGAAAAGTTCTCAGCAGATTCTGAAGATATTTTCAGGTCTTGTTGGACGTGGCACAAGGAAGAAGTGATCCAATTTTGGTGGTGATCTGACTCCAGATGTAGATCCTGAAACGTTTTCAAGGATTTGTTAGCATTGCAAGAGATGGGGTAATTTTTCCCATTTTTGATTATAACTTGCTTGACAATGTTGGAAATGCTTTGGCAGAGTTTTGGGATTGGATGTTGCAGGATTAAGCCATTGTGTTGGGGTCAACTTTTGTTGTCCTTATAAGGAAATTCGTTAGTGACAAAAATTCCCGATGGGCAATGTGAGATGCATTTCATGTAGCTCAAATTTCATTATTGTGTGTTTATTATAGACGCTGTTACAGGCATTTCCCAAAAAGCAATTCAAAAATTCAATATATATTTAAGCCAAGGGTGTCCAAACATTTTTCACTGAGGGCCACATCCGCAAGTATTCAGGTAGACAGGGCCACATTGACATTCCTGCCTTTAATGTACGAAGTGGGTTACTGAAACGGATCCAAATATGATTTACTTATTAATGTTCTTAAATAAATAATTAACCAGCAGCAAAGCTATCTCTTAATGGCTTGACATGACAATTAATCAATCTTTTGGAGATTTTGAATGGACAATCATATTTTGGTTGGCCCTGGATATACTAGATCTACTTTTGGTGAGGATGGTAACGATTCTGCAGCTAAAGGGAGTAAGCTAACAGCTGATCTATACGCTCAGACATAATTCAGGACCAAACTGCACAAAGTACCTGTCTTCTCAAATAGAGAAGCATATAAGGGTGCCCCAGCTGTGGGCCAAATAAAAGTGGTCTGAGGACCGCGGTTGGCCCCCGGGTCATAATTTGGACACCCCTGGCTCAAGCCTTGAGAACCAGAGGTGCTATAATGGTGACTAAGCTATTACACTTTTGGACCCACTCCTGCACCTATTTAGTAAAACTGTTTTGGTTAATGTGTTCAGAAGAGTTTGTGTAATGGCCAAAAAAATCACTTGTTTTAGGCTCACTGATCAAATCAGATTAACTGTCTCTACAGCTTGGAAACATCTTGAGCTTCATATTTAATATTATCCACTTCATGTTTAAAACCTGTCAGGCATAAGGCCAGAAATGTATGAAGCATATTCTCCTCTGATTTATGTGTCCCTTCAACAGTTACATGGTTATTTCATGATTTATAGCTTCCTATAGGTGGAGTGCATTCCCACCATATTCTCTGTTGATAAGAGGTCTATAATCAGGTTTGACATTTATCCTGGCTGCTCAGTCTTCCTGCCTTTATTCAAGCAACATTCAACACTGCAAACTTTCAACATCCTCCCTCTGGTGGCCTTGACTTCATCTAACTTCCCCTCGAAAGACAGTACTCAGCACTATTGGCCTCACGGGTCATTATCTGCAGTCAGCAGCTCACAGTGTTCTGATTAAAGAGTGATAAATGTCCAAGAGCAAACATGTCAAACGTCCAAACATGACATAACACAGTTTCATGAATGGAGCACACACAGTGGATTGTGTTTCACATTTAGTTGCTGATCTGTAAACTGCAGGCTTTGACTGGGAAGAGTTCTTGGAGAGGCTTTTTTGCTGCTGTGTATTCTTTTTAAAACATTAGCCCATTTCATACTGCAGTTATATTTATGTTTTCATTTATATGTGAGGGAATGGTGGGAACGAGCTGATCCCCTCTTTGCTCTGTCTCGAGATGTAGTAAGTTGATATCTGAAGTCGGATAGACAAATCACTGGAAATGCCCCCTTTGGTTAGAATATTCTACAAGGAAGTTGGGTGGTCGGAAGAAACCCCAGCTCCTTTACCAGCTCGTAACAGGAACAGAGCCGGCCCTTCCCATTGTGGCACCCTGGGTGAGCTTTTATATGGCACATATGCCATAACATTTTAATCTAGTTTTTTATCTGTTGATGAAACTGTATGTTAATTTAGTTTTAGTTTATGTCCATGTGCACTTGTTTTTTATTAGTTACTGTCCAGTTATCGTCAGGGGCAAAAGGTTATTGACAAAAATCATGACGAAAATAATTAGTGAACATAATGCGCTGCAGAAACCTGACACCCAGATGATTGTGACATTCAAGCGTTCTGAAAGCAGATTGATAGAAATGAGGTGTAAAGATGGTTTAGTCTCAGTCCCTTCTGTGCTCTTGGCTCTATGAATTTGACCAACCTTCCTTTGAGTTGCACATTTTCCTCTGTGATCTGTCTCAACCTCTGTCGGAGGTCGTCCCTGTCCCGCTCCAGGTTCTTGTTCTCCTGCAGCAGGGCCTGTTTCTCCCCTGATACGCGGTCCAACTTCAGCTTGGTTTCGAAGTAGCTCTTCTCTGTTTGTGCGAGTCGAAGCTGCAGATCAACATGCTGCCGAAGAACAGATGTTAAATCAACACCACAGGTCTGAACTACGTGCATACACAGAGCTGAATATGTTATTACATAAATAAAATATTGTTTGTTGCTGCTTCTTTATCATCACCCTTCCTTGATATTAGGAGAAATCTACCTCCCAGGATGAGCCTTACATCAACTACAAACTTTACTTCGTTGCTTGTACATGTCTCCAGTTTGTCTGTTTTTAAATACTAATTATTATTCTTTTATTGTCCTCTTTCTGCTGTCTTTATTGGATCACTTTTAAGTGACTAATTTATAAATCAAATTAGATTAAATTACATTAAAAAAGGATCGACACCACAGGACATGTGTTAGTCCTTCCAGTCTGATAATGGTTCTTGTTGTACCTCCTTTTTAAGCAGCTGCAGCTCCTCACCCAGGTGGCTCCGGTCGGCCTCAGCTGTCTCCTTGTCCCGCAGACACCCGAGGGCCCGAGCCTCGGCCAGGGCCCTGCTCCTCTCCGCCTCGCCCCTGGACTCCTCCGCCTCACCTGCAGCCCGGGAGCACACCGACGCCCTCTGCTGGCTCTGGTGCAGCTTCTGCTTCAGCTGATGGGGGTCAAAAGAAAGAAGGTGGGTGTGCATGCTTTGGTGACTCAGACAGGAAACAGTAGAGGGCTGCCTTTGTTTCAGGATGTAAAACGACTCCGGACACTTAGAGGAAAAAGAGGGTCAGCAAAGACCTGCTGAGAACATTAAGGTTCATGAATATGGTATAGATCAGTGGTTCTCAAACTTTTTTCAGTGATGTACCCCCCTTAGAAATATATTTTTAGTCAAGTACCCCCTGACTCGGGCAAAACATTTTTGGAAGAAAAAAGAGGTACAGTGCTGTAAAAATAAGTGTCTGATTTATTAAAGCCAAACAACTTATGTCAGTGAACCTGACAAATACATTCATATTGCAAACATTGCATGTAGAAACAAAAAAGAAAAACAGAAGATGGTGACCACCTTCCTGGTGGTACCGTCAAAACTCAAATATGCAAAACTCCAGTTTGTCTGTTTTAAATACTAATTTATATTGGTCTCTGTAATGGTACAAAATAAAAAATATAAATAAATAACAAAAAATGTGTTCACAGAAATACATCTATAACTTATTTATAAATAAATAATATTTTGTTGTACCTTTTTAAGCAGCACAGCTCCTCACCCAGGTGGCTCCGGTCGGCCTCAGCTGTCTCCCCTTTGAGACACCCGAGGGCCCGAAATGCCAGGCCCTGTCTCCGCCTCAAGCCCCTGGACTCCTCCGGCTGGGTGCCTCACAGCCTGCAGCCCGGGAGCACACCGACCCCTGCTGGCTCTGGTGCAGCTTGCTTCAGCTGATGGGGGGTCAAAAAGAAAGAAGGTGGGTGTGCATGCTTTGGGTGAATTCTCCAGGACAACGAAAGAGGGCTGAGGGCTTTTGCCTTTGTTCAGGATATACTTGACTCCGGACCTTACTGGCTGCCTCCTAAAAGAGGAAAGGAGGGTCAGCAAAGACCTGCTGAGAACATTAAGGTTCATGAATATGGTATAGATCATAGTCAAACAATTTTTTTTCTGAAGTTATCAATCTGATAATATTATACGATTATTATTAAAAAATAATGATGGTATGAGAATTCTGTATATCGGTGTGAAATTATAATTACTATTGTGGATGGAAGTTTTCTATTGCAATGTCCAAGCATGAAATAAGGGTGGATGGACATAGTTGTCTATGAGTAAATGTACAGTAAGTGCATAACATCTGCAATTGTTCGTAATTATTGTTTGGTAAAGGGGTGGGAATTAATACGTTTTTACTTCATCCCACTCCTTTTCAAATATGTCATTAGATAGTGTATGTTTGTTTTGTTTTGTATGTTTTCTGTCTTTGACAGTGATTTTACTTTAACCTCATGTTCAAAATAAATTTCAATCAAATCAACCAAATCAAATCAAATCTGTCAGTCACACAAACTTTATTTGTGTAGCACTTTTTTTTCCAAATTTTAGCACAAAGTGTTTTACATAAAAATGAAATATATATATTTTTAAAAAGTAAAAAAGAAGTTTGAATACTTTGAAAATACAAGACCCTACTCACACTCACTATCCACATACAGCACACATATACACTTACACACACATACATACACAGACATATAAGATATTCTAACAGAAAACAGAATAATGAACTGAGGAAATACAGGAGTTAAGATTAAACTTACATTTAAAAAAAATCATAAAAATAAATTAGCTAAAAATACTAAAGGGAGAAATAAAACCATGCATTAACTAAACTAAATTTGAAATATTACATTTTAATTTAATTTAAATGTGTAATAGAATCTGCTGAAGTAGGGTAATGAGATGAAAATTAACAGAGAATAAAGTTCAGAAACAATAAATCTGAACAGAAATGGAAAAATTAAACAGATAAAGAGGATTCAAATCAAGTAATAAATAAATCAGATGAAATAATAATACAATCGTCTGAAAGCCAGACTCAAAAGGTAGGTCCTGAGTCTGCTTTTAAAAAATATGAACAGTAACTGCTGCCCGGAGGTCATCAGGTAGACTGTTCATAATAAAGAAAAGAAGCTTCACCGTTTTAACTTTGTTTGCCATTCAATTCCTGGAGAACTGAACTCAGTTGGGCTGATAGGGTAAAATCAAATTGGATAAATATGTCACATGTCGGTAGTGGTTTTCTTGTAGATGATGTCTGTAGTCTGAACCTACTTCTTTGACTTGGACTTGCAGCTCCTGGTTCAGGTTCCTCAGGTTCCTCATGGTCAGCTCGTTCTCTGAGCGCATCATGATCCTCTCCATGTGGATCTCATTTGTTAGATACTTGTTCTCTTTCTTTAGATCCTCACATTCCTGCGGAGAGTTTACATCATCAATGATATTTGAACTAGAACGAGAACTTTAGATATGTATCCTACAACGGAGGCCTGAAGATGACTTTGGATAAATATTCTTAAAAACAGATTTGACACTGACCATGGAAAGGTTCAAACTGAGGACTGACTAGAAGTTTCTCAGTTACAGCAGTAGGGTTCACTCATGGATGCCTGGTTTTATGTAATACATGAGAGATACAGACTAGTTTTTGGAGGGGGGACTCACTCTGTTTTTATCTGTTGTTCAATAATTACATTTAGAACCACAGTTGCCCGAAAGTCACCAGTTGGCACGATAACTAATCAAACTTCTACACCGTCTGAGCACAAGGGATGCAGTAAATTAGCGTGCATACTATGCTGATGATGTATTTCATACTTAAGTCATCAGTCTGAGCTGTCTGATGTTATATAAATGAAAAAAATATATATCCTGATTTCCAGAGGGAGTCTTCCCAAGGGATTACTAAAGTTCTATTTAATGAATACAAAGATATTTCTTACTGATGGGTATTTTGTTAGCTATTACCTCCCCTTTAAAGTAAAACATGCCTTAACTGTCCGCCAGATAAATATATCTACAACAATGTCAAGGCCACAGGTAGAAGAGTGCATGAGCAGGTTTGACAGTAAGTTTATCTCTGGTTGTACTTTTTCCTTCATCACAGTGACGACAGAGACAGAGAGCCACAAAGTAAAGTGTCAAAGTCAAGCTACATGGATGGGTATGCAAGGATGCAGTCGCCCATTGTTTCAAAATAATAAAAAAATCATTCTCAGTTATTCAAAAAGGGCGATGAAAATGAACACTTTCACTATGACTATGGTCTGCAGCCCAGTGCAGCTCTACAAAAATTCAACAAACCCCAGTACTGATATTCTAAAGAGCAGTTCAAACTGTTTTTTAGCTGCAAGAAAGTATCTGACTGGACTACTAGAAGCTCAAACAAAACTCACCAACAGCAAAAAAAAAAAAAAAAAAAAAATGCTGTTAATCACATTCATTACAGGCCAATCAGATGATGAAGCAGCAGACAGGTGCTTCTGCTGCAGCTAAATAAACAAAACATAAGCCACTTCATAGAACACAGCCTCACCAAAACATGTCAGACGTGCAGTGAAAATGTCTCTTCTGTTGGGAAAAGCTGTCAGTGTTGCTGTTTGTTTTTCATTTAATAAAGCAATATGGTCCAGATCTGATAAAACTGCTACTTGGTTGTTTACATCTGGGTTGTAGAGCACTTCAGTGGTGAGGCAGCAGCTACCAAAGGCTGCAGTGTTTACTAGTAGTTAAGACAGAGTATTATGGATTGAATAGATGAAAGAATTTAAATTATTGGTCTGAAAACCTGATTATTAGTGCAAATTACAACTTTGTTTCACCAGCTAGTTATGCACACCCGAATGCTATTAGTTTATCATGGTCAACTTTGCCTGATATAAACTGATGTCAGTTACTTAACAGATGATGTCAGCCTACATGTTACCAATCAACTTATGATGTAAATAAAAGTGTTTCCTCACTGGATAGCTTGTTACCACAAATGTTGAACTAAATTGCACACTCATTAAAACTTATTCCTGATCTTAATATATTCTAATTCTATAGTGTCCCTCTATGTTTCTTTTGAAGGGAAAGGGGATTTAGTGGATGCTAAGCTGCATCTACAAATGAGCTTTATCCAGTGCTTGGTGGCATATTGGCATCAATTAGGACTCTGGATTGTAGAAAACTTCTTTGTCAATGTGAATTGAACTTTTATGATGTCCACTTGTTCTCCCAGTCTCCGTCATAGGAAACGTTTTGCAGTATTTTCAACATCTGAGGACCTGATCAAACAGACATTGCTTCCTACCTTCCTCTTTCTGACCAGCTCTCCCTGCAGATGGTTGATCTGGAGGAAGGACCCGTTGGTGGTGACAGCACTGACCGGTCGGACCAGCCGCACGGGCCTCCTAGACGGTCTGCTGAGACCTTTGACTTCTTCCACAGTCCCATTTGCAAAGCGGCTGCCTCTGTGAACATTGCTGCTGCTCAGGGAGAAAGACGAGTACATGGTGTCGTCCATCGAGGACTTCCCCACCGTCTGGAGGTCTGTGTGGGATTTAGCTCTGAGGGACATCTTGGAGGCAGATCCTCGTGGTGTTCCTCAAAGTTCTACTTCAATATCAGTGAGTACGTTAGGTTGTGTTAGATGTAGAGTAGGATGTGAGTGAAGCTTCAGTTTCACACAGAGTTCAGCGGGTGTATCCTATCACACACCAGCCGTCATTAAGAATTAATAGGGCAACATGATCGGACAAACCTGCACGGGACAACACTGAGCTCTGGTATGTGGGACTCTTAAAGGTTTCATGTCCTGCAAAATCAATTTCCTTTGCTTTAATATTGTTGGTGAGGTTTGGTGCCTCCTTAAAATGCTCCTTAAAACACTCTCTTTTTTACTTCCTGTGGTTTATGATGCCATAGCTGTACAGCCTCCACTTACACATGTATTTTCTGCTTGTCTCAGGCAGACACCTTTTGCTGTTTTGACAGTCGACATACTTTAACCCTCCTCCCCCTCCTGATAAGTCAACCAATCAGCACAAAGCTGGATAACAAAGCCTCTCCATACCCTCGGATTTGATCATTCTCAAAGGGGAGGGGAAAAGAGCTGCATCTGACCCTCTACATCGGTGCTTTTCAACCAGTGGTCTGCAGACCCCTTGTGGTCCATGGTGTAATTGCAAGGGGTCCTTAAAAATAAATATGATTAAAAAATAAGATCCTAAGACATTTAGAAAAATAGGATCATTTTACTCGAATATGACTTAGACCTTCATACAGATAGAGGGTAATAGGACTTTTTTCTCTAACTACATCTGTTTCACAATTGATATTTACATAAGTTTGTATAACTTAACAGAGTCTGCATATTTTTCAAAATATTTGCCCCTCACTGTTTCAGTGGGCATACATCATTCATTTATTAATAATGATTTATTATGAATCATCTGCAGGAAGGTTTCATAGTAAAACTCAATAACTTGCAAGGCTCAGGTTAGCACCTGTAATTAAGAGAGTGTCACAAAGAACAAGAAGACATCAGTTACATAAAGAAGAAGAAGAAGTTCAAGATTACGGACGACCTCCTTGATTAGGTGGGGTAGGGGGACAGGCTAGATCAAAAATATGCAAGGGTGTCAAGGACCCAAAAAGGGTTGAGAATCACTGCTCTACAGAGACAAGTTTTTTTTTTTTTTTAAATTAAAGTGACATCAAACCCTTGCTTAATAGATAAGACATGATGTACAAAACCCAAAACCAGTGAAGTTGGCACGTTGTGTAAATCGTAAATAAAAACAGAATACAATGATTTGCAAATCCCTTTCAACTTATATTCAATTGAATACACAGCAAAGACAAGATACTTAACATTCGATCTGGTAAACTTTGTTATTTTTTGCAAATATTAGCTTCGGTGGAATTTGATGCCTGCAACATGTTTCAAAAAAGCTGGCACAAGTGGCAAAAAAGACTGAGAAAGTTGAGGAGTGCTCATCAAACACTTATTTAGAACATCCCACAGGTGAACAGGCTAATTGGGAACAGGTGGGTGCCATGATTGGGTATAAAAGTAGCCTCCCTGAAATGCTCAGTCATTCACAAACAAGGATGGGGCGAGGGTCACCACTTTGTGAACAAATGCATGAGCAAATTGTCCAACAGTTTAAGAACAACATTTCTCAACAAGCTATTGCAAGGAATTCAGGGATTTCATCATCTACGGTCCGTAATATCATCAAAAGGTTCAGAGAATCTGGGGAAATTACTGCACGTAAGTAGCAAGGCCGAAAACCAACATTGACTGCCCATGACCTTCGAGGCGGTACTGCATCAAAAACCGGCATCACTGTGTAAAGGATATCACCACATGGGCTCAGGAACACTTCAGAAAACCACTGTCAGTAACTACAGTTCGTCTACATCTGTAAGTGCAAGTTAAAACTCTACTATGCAAAGCCAAAGCCATTTATCAACAACACCCAGAAACACCGCCGGCTTCGCTGGGCCCGAGCTCATCTAAGATGGACTGATGCAAAGTGGAAAAGTGTTCTGTGGTCTGATGAGTCCACATTTCAAATTGTTTTTGGAAACTGTGGTCATCGTGTCCTCCGGACCAAAGAGGAAAAGAACCAGCCGGACTGTTGTAGGCGCAAAGTTCAAAAGCCAGAATCTGTGATGGTATGGGGGTGTATTAGTGCCCAAGGCATGGGTAACTTACACATCTGTGAAGGTATCATTAATGCTGAAAGGTACATACAGGTTTTGAAGCAACATATGTTGCCACCCAAGCAACGTCTTTTTCATGGACGCCCCTGCTTATTTCAGCAAGACAATGCCAAGCCACATTCTGCACGTGTTACAACAGCGTGGCTTCGTAGTAAAAGAGTGCAGGTACTAGACTGGCCTGCCTGTAGTCCAGACCTGTCCCCCATTGAAAATGTGTGGCACATTATGAAGCGTAAAATACAACAACGGAGACCCCGGACTGTTGAACAACTTAAGCTGTACATCAAGCAAGAATGGGAAAGAATTCCACCTGAAAAGCTTCAAAAGTTGGTCTCCTCAGTTCCCAAATGTTTACTGAGTGTTGTTAAAAGGAAAGGCGATGTAACACAGTGGTAAAAATGCTCCTGTGCCAACTTTTTTGCAATGTGTTGCTGCCATTAATTTCTAAGTTGATAATTATTTGCAAAAGAAAATAGAGTTTAACAGTTCGAACATTAAATATCTTGTCTTTGCAGTGTATTGAATATAAGTTGAAAAGGATTTGCAAATCATTGTATTCTGTTTTTATTTACGATTTACACAACATGCCAACTTCACTGGTTTTGGGTTTTGTAAATAAAAACCTGGACACAAGTCATTTACAGTGAAAAAAGTAAAAGCCCTCTTTAAAATGCAACATAAACACACTTTAAAATGTTTATAGATTATTATAGCATGTTTAAATACTTTCTTTAATATTGTATTTTCATAATTGTAAGCATTTGTGATAACTGTGATGCATAAGGTGTAGTGCTGTCAGGCGATTAAAGAAATTAATCTAATTAATTACAGGATTTGTAATTAATTAATCTAATTAATCACATTTTAATCTCATATCTGCTTAAAGTCCCCACAAAAAGAATTTGAATGCTAAGACATTACAAAATTGTAGTGGCTGATTAATCAAATGAATACACTAAAAAGAGAAGATTGTAAATCTACATTTTTATTGGTGATTGAATAAAACCTAAATCAGGGCATCTTGTCCAGAAAATTCTAAGCTCAATCAGGCAACTCAAATTACATTTTAAGTGTGTTTCATAAATCAAATTCAAAAAAAAGAAAAAGGTGGAGGACATCCAGCAAAACAATTAGGCCTGGTGCATTATTAAAGAATTCAGTACAAATATAGATAAATTAATTCAAAAATAAAATAAAGCGGAGTCTCAAATAGGCTGTTCCTGTTGTCACCTGGGCTTTGTTGGTTTGACATGTGTGAAGTGACGTGCCACTACCATGTATGGGTCCTTCAACTGGACAGTATTAAAATTTTCATGTGCTATATTTAAACTTGCGATAAATTTTTTTAACGCATTAATTTGGGGTGTAATTGATTAATCTAATTAATGCACTAAAGTGACAGCCCTAATAAGGAGTAATAATAGGACTATTATTATAATAACAGAGTTTGTAATGAGTTTTAAATTGGCATCCAGTAAGACGACAACAAAGGGAGACAAGGGAGGAACAAGAGGAGGAAGTTCCCTTTCCGACAGGCCTGTCAGAGCAAACATGCCTCTGCAGGATGGATGCTGACTGAGCAGAAAATCTCTAAAACCAGGGGACACCCTTAAAAACAAAGTTTGAAAGTGTTCATTTCTTGTTTTCTCACAACCTGGCAGATAACACAAACCATGTCAGGAGGATGGTTCCCTATTATTGATTTTTCCCAAAAGGCCTCTTAAAAATAACATTTCCTGCTTGGCCGCTTCCCGGAAATCCTCAATTTGTTTTGATTCATAAGTTCTTTATAGACTATGATTACATTAGATTGGATTAGATTAGATAGTACTTTATTAAACCCTTTAGAAAAAGAGTTTAGGTCCTACACTTATGAGGGAGCAGTCTGTGACAGTGATATAAACCCCTCAGGCTCCATATGGGTTTCTGAAGGAGGGTTGCAGTCAGCTAAGAGTTTGGATAGAGTTTGGATAATTTGGATACGAGAGTTTTGATAGTTTGCATATGAGAGTTTGGATAGCTTTTATATTGTTTGGAGAGTTTAGAGAGGTTATAGATAGACTGAAGATTTAGGAGACTGAGGAGAGGATAGGTAAGAGGATGGAGCCAGGTAGGAAGAGAACAATTTATTTGATTACTCCTAATAAGGTAAGTGAAATAGAACAATATCTCAGACACATCAGGTTTGCTTATTAAGAAATGTGTTTTTCAACTGTTTCTTGGTTTTATTCAAAGGTGAGGTGGCTATTGTGTTCCAAGGAGTTGGGGTGCAATAACAACACCTCATCCATGCTGAGGCATTACCGTGCCTTACATGAAAACAAGGAGGAAAGCTTCACCGACTCAAGGTAAGTCATTACAATAGAACAAACAAATTGTTACAGTTTTTCCATGTTAACTTTTGTTTATTATGCTAACCAAGACAGGTAACAGACACCAGCATCTTCTATTTCCTGTGAAAGGGTGTTTTCAAAGGCTGGAGAGGTTGTGTACAAAAAAAGGAATCATTTAAAACCAAAAGCTGTAGAAAAACTGTTATTTCTGAATAAAAATGAATACAATCTGAATGAATACAAAACACAAGCACACAAGTGCACATGACACTTCCCTGAAGTGACAGAAAAACAAACACAACCTGCCATATCATATGCTAGTCAACATTCATTCATTTTCTATACCCGGCTATCCCTTTCGGGGTTGCGGGGGGCTGGAGCCTATCCCAGCTATCATTGGGCGAGAGGCGGGGTACACCCTGAATCGGTCACCAGTCGATCGCAGGGCCACATAGAGAGACAGACAACCATTCACGCTCACACTCATACCTAAGGACAATTTAGAGTTACCAATTAACCTAATGAGCATGTTTTTTGGTCTGTGGGAAGAAGCCAGAGTACCCGGTGAGAACCCACACATGCACGGGAAGAACATGCAAACTTCACACAGAAAGGCCCTCCCGACCCGGAATCGAACCGGGAACCTTCTTGCTGTGAGGCACGCGCTCTACCAGCTGCACCACCATGCCGCCCTGCTAGTCAACAATTTTATGAAAACACAGTGCATTGAAGAAATATTTTGTTACACATATATGTGATAAATTATGTAGAGAAATTACTCTGTCTTTAATTTTCTTTAATTCATATTCATTCCCAAGAGCCATAACAGACAGTTCATCACACAGTGGCCACAGTTGCATGATGTTTTTTAATTCGGAATTAATTACTCAGAATTAAACAATTTGGAATTTAGGTTTTCTCCTTTGTGTTTACATGGAAATAATAATTTCGAATACGGCTGGGCGATATGGCCTAGAAATAAAATCCCTGATTTTTTTCCACAACAGTCGATTTACGTTTTTAATTGATTTTTCCCTCCCTAAAAGAAACAAAACTCCCAGTGACATAAAAATGAGACAAATCAAGTTTGGCCTTTTTGTTGTCCAAATGTTTCCCTCTTAGAGTAAAAGTCTGGGTCGTAAAAGGTTGACGATATAGTATAAACGTAGGCAGGTTTGTCTACATAAAAACTAAAAGGCTGAGGTATTTTTACAGAATTAGCATGAAACTCTTTGATCAATATTTAATCTACTTAAATAACAAATACAAACCTATAAAAGTGCTTGTGCAAGCCCTATAAGGCCAACCATCATGAAAATTGTAATTTTTTTCAAAAATTGCAACTACTTACAATTGGACTATGGCAAGAAATGCTCGATTTTAAATTTTTTAAATCTTCTGCAGAAAACAATTAGAAACAATCGATTTAATTGATTTTTTGCCCAGTTCTAATTCAGAACTTAAGTTTACATGGAAAATACGTTTATTCGCCTGTAGTCAAGACCTGGCGGTTGGGAAGAGTTCTGATTGGACAGGGGTCGGGCGTGAAGTGGGGACGTATTTACGTCTATTGGAAAAAAAAATCCAGTTCAGCGTCACTATGAGGGAAACCTCGTCCAACTCGGACGCTACAGCTTTAAAAAGGTCCAAATTTTAATGCTAACATCCATCCACACTTCCAATACTTCCAAATATTGAAAGGCGCTGTTTAAATAAACTATCTCGGTCTGAGTGCAGTCCTACGTTTGGATTAGGCAGCCTTCCTGTTCCCGTCAGCATCCCGCAGACAATTGCCCAAGTCCCTCCAATCCAAGTCCCAAGCAAGTCCCAAGTTTTTTCTGTTGTGGGCAAGTCGAGTCGAGTCGAGTCACAGGTTTTGTCATATCAAGTCGAGTCGAGTCACAGGTTATGACAGGTCGAGTCCCTCACCATTGTTCCCTGGTCCACCCTAAAAGCACTCAGATTTTTATCTTGAAGAGAGAAACCTTATCTTCCCACACATACAACACACAAACACCCTCTTTACTACTGTTCGCTTTGCTAGCTTCATATTGACCCAAGGTCGGGCTAACGTTCCTGCCATATTGACTTATGGCAGGAACGTCAGCTACCTGGCTATCGTCTGCAGGTTTCACTCCCTTGGCCTCATGTGTCCTTAGGTGGAGGATAAAGTTCGATGTTGTGCCCTCTTTATTTGCTTATTGAAGCGTTGCAGGTCGTGCACTTGGTGTGTCTTTGTTTTCCATGATTGAAATTCTTTATATGCAAAGAAAATAACTTTGAGCACAAAAGTCATAGCAGATGCCAAATTGAAACCTGCGTCCCGCACACTCTGCCCACTGATCATCACTGTAACAGAAACGGGTGTGTGTTAGGAACGTATGTGTGTAGTATTGTGTTGTGTGCGGGACAATAATAGGTGACGGACATGTGTACTGTGAATGGAGCATCACTAAAGTGAGCCTAAAAGAAAAGAACGGCGTATATCACCTGTCTGGCTCTTCATATAAAGTCTGAGTGCATGCAATTTTCTGAATCATGTTGTCTCAAGTCAGGTCGAGTCTGGAGACATTTTCTCTCGAGTCCTGGTCGAGTCTCGAGCTTTAACCTCCCGAGTCCGAGTCGAGTCTCGAGTCTTTACCTCCCAAGTCCGCGTCGAGTTGCAAGTCGTCTCATTAGCGGCTCAAGTCGCCTCGAGTCCGAGTCCCTATGACTCGAAAATCCAATCCAATTGTCTGGCGTCCCGTGCCTCATCGCTGCAGGCTTAAGGGAACGAGCATGCTCAGAACGACCAAAATTAATCTAAAGCAGAATTAATGTTTACATGATCGCGGAATTTAATTGGAATTTAAAATCAGAATAAACCAGCTACATAGCCTACTTTGGAATTAAGTTTTATTCAGAATTATTATTTTCATTTGGAGTTAGGTGTTTACATGGTCATTTTTAATCCTTTTAAAGAGGATTTCAGTTTTATTCGGAATTAAGGTCTCATGTAAACGCAGCAATTATGTAGTAAAGATAAAGTTGCCTGTGATTAAACATCTGGTCAATAGGTGGTTTCGTGTGCACATGAAGCTTCAAGAGATGAACCCTTTCGAGGCTTCATCTCACCATCAGGAGCCCCTGGGTCTCCTCCTCCTCCTCATCTCTGCCAGGATGGGGTGTCGTGTGTTTGTCAGGGCCAGAAGTTTTTCTCTTGAGTAAGCCTGACTCTGAGTAGCATTTTTCAAAAAAACACTGTCTTCTGTTATTGTTGACGCCAGCTCCTGGTAGCAGTTTTAGTCAAAAATATCCATAGAATATAAATAAATTTAAAAAAAAAGCCCCCTTTCGAAGGGAAGAAAGGTAGAAGGGTCATAAAAAGTTAAACTTGTTAAAAAAATAGGTAGAAATTAATAAAAAAAAAAATCTTCACAAAAGAGAAATAAACCGGAGAGCTGCAGCCGTTTACCTCCAGCGCCATGGCAACAAATCATGTGTCATGTATGTGTTTTATCTCGCTCAGGGCCATCAGGCAGATTCGACCTCGTCTTCCTGTTTCCTCGTCTCGTTAACATCACATACACCCTGGAGCTGTTCACTTTATTTGTCCTTTGCTTTCAACCATCTCACTTGTTTAGATTTTATAGAAAACATGTCAAAATCCAGGACGTTTGCTCACCTTTTACTGCTGTGCTTTACAGCCGTGCTGCTCGGCCCAGTCTTCGGAGATCTTCGAGGTAAGATGATGATGATGATGATGATGATGTTTGCAGAGAGTTTCATTAGTCTCAGTCATTTATGTTTCTGTTCTGATGTCTTTTTAGCTTGTTTTAATGTGAAAAGTGCGGTATTTAACATTTTCTGCACCACAGTTGTATGCATAAATGTTGAAACTTTATATCATCTCATTTTAATTTTAGGCCAACATATGTGTCTGATTTGTCACCGTTTTTGAGAAAGAAGCTGGTTTACGGTAAAAAAAAAAAAAAAAAACACCATGAAAATAAGAAATCATTGAATATTTGTATGAGGATATCTAGGAAAAATGGTTTTTAAAATGCTGTTTATTTATTTATTTACATATTCACAGTAATATCACTGTGTTTTGACTCAATTCTAGAAGTGATCCAACTTCCTGAAAGGCATTTCTAACATTTTCAAGCAAGCACGTGTAATCACATCTTCTTTCATGACCAACAGTCCTGAAAAATGTCATCAAAATCCACGGAGAACTTTTTGAGTTATTACCATAAATGTGTAAAGCTACACAAATAATTTTTTACAAAACAAAACTTTTGGATCCAGATTCAGATCATCACATAACTGAATCACTTGTTTCTTTTGTGCCATGGCCAATAGTTCCTGAAAATTTCTTCCAAATCCATTCATCATTTTTGAGTTCTCCTGTTCACAATCAAACAAAGAAACAAACACTGTTCAAACATAACCTGCAGTTGTCTTTTTAATTGACAATAACTATTTTACAGGTTGTATTTTGAACTCATATGAGACTAAATCTCAAATGTTTTCCCAACTTTAACCCAGCAGAAAAAATCTATGTTGCCTCCTGATAGTCCAATTATTCAAAATACTTAACATGCTTGTGCTTTTTATTGACAAAAAATAAGAACAACAAACAACATATTTAAACATGTTCTGCTATGTTTTTGTTATTTATGGATTGCATGTGATGTATTCTTGTAAACAGTCATTTAGGATGCATGTTTTCAAAAAAAATCTACGGCACTAGTGATATTTTCTATTTAATTGAGAGTGTTTTTAGCTTCTAAATATTAAACAAAAACCTCCCTTACAAAAATTGACCGAACATCAGTTAACTTGACCCATTTAAAGGCTTGGCACAGGGAAATTACATTAAATTAAAAGCAGTGATTAATTTCATAAAGTGTCTTATATTTATGTATTATTGACAAAAATAATGTAGTTAGTTGAATACATGATTAATTCAAAGGACTGGAGCAGAGAAATATTACAATAGATTAAGAAAATGCAGTGATTAATAGCAAAAAATCATGCATTTGTGAATATTTGTCATATGTAGAGTATTAATTAACACCCTGCCCCATCTCTTTAATTAGTCAGGAGCAGGAATGGGTGACCCAGGGGGCCGTATGAAGACAATTTAAAAGAATGAAACAAAATTAAAAAGTTGACAGGATAAAGTTTAAACAATTTCACTGCCTGAGTAACACCAGTAACAACTGCAAACTTGATGAATGAAAAAAAGCACATTTTTTAGATTTTTTAAAATCTATTTTGCTAATGCTTCCTAAAAGAAATTGAGAATAACAACAATATCATATAAAGTTCTTCAATACTTACAAAAAGCCCAGCCCTTGCCGGCAATCTGAGGTTTTACAGATATATTCCTGTTACATATTGCTGAGGTGTTTCATAGAATGAACTACACTTGGCAGATTCTGTCCCGTTTTTCATTTGCACAATTTGTTAAGTTTGAGTAGTGGACTGTATTGAGTGGGGTGGTGGGATGCACGTGGCCCCTGCACTGCCAGTTGTCTGGTTTAGAGTAAAAGACAGTCATATTAAAAAATAAGTTTACAGGATAAAATTTGATATTTTCCATTTTTATCTACATTTTAAGACTACCCAGGGCTCCGTCAGAGCCAGAGAGTAGCTGGAGTCTCCCTGCTCATTGAAGGGCAAGACTACTCCTTTAACTTCACCATTGCCAGAGAGGTCTGTCAACTTCTGAACGGCACCATGGCAACACTGGCCCAGATGGAGCGAGCGGTACAGCATGGACTGGAGACCTGCAAGTAGGCTGAAACATGTGCTGAGTATAAGTGATGTAACACTTGATGGGATGTCAGGTCTAATGTTCCTGATACTTTTTATAGAAAACATGTCAACATGTGCTAAGTATAAGTGATGTAACACTTGATGGGATGTCAGGTCTAATGTTCCTGATTCTTTATAGATAAAATCCTGCAAGTGCAGCCTGTTTCTGAGTAGAGAGGGCTAACTCCCTCAATGGATAATGTGTTAAATTGAAATATGGATTTGCAACTTCAACATAGATAGGGTTGGTTTATTTTATCTGATACTATTACTGGGGAAAGAAAGATTTATTGAAAAATATGTGTAGTTTTTACTGAGTAACACAGCCCCTTAAAGTACATTTAACTATTCCAGACTTCATGCAAGTTACAATGCATTTTTAATTTAACCTGCGATGAAGAGGTGTTTTTTGTTTATTTGAATACAAATTCGCCAAATACTCCATGAGATCATCAGAGAAAAGTCCTCCACTAGACCTAAAGTTACAGTGTCTTTAACACAGAATTTTACCTTTTGTCTGTTTTTGCTATGGTCATTTCTTGTATTGTGCCATGAGCATCAATGTGGCTATTATATTCTACTGCTTTTAGCCTTAAGCTGAACTCAGTCAGATAGCCATCACATCACCTTCACTGGATGTGTAATGAACTTTTTTTTGCTTAATGAGCTACATTTAGAATGACAAATCCAAATTTCCTGTTATTTTGATGAGGGTAACTTAAAAGTAATGCAATAATAGTGTAATGCCTTACATTTCAAATACAGTGATATTATGATGTAACTAATTACTTTGAAATGACAGTAAGAATAATAAATTATGCATTACATTTTTGAAGTAACTTGCCCAACACTGGAAATTAGGGCCATGTTTTTCTGAAAATGAGAAGTGGTCAGGAGCAAAGAGATGAGTTTCTAACTTGAGGACGCACTACACTGTAAACCTCCTTATACACAGTTTAAAGTCTGTGGTCAGAGAGTTCCGCTATTTTGCAGATGCATTCGAGGAACTGACACACATCTGAAAGATCGAAACACACTTACTGAGTTTGTTTCACGCACGTGATGCACAACAGCACATTTTTTACTGTGAAATATCAGAGAGTTTGTTAGAAAAAGTTTAAAGTTCGTAACAGGTGACAGACAATCTGGCCTCATAGTGCTATTCCTGTGCGCTCCTGTGCATAATACTCCAAGAAACAAGAAAAACACCAATTAAAGATGTTTCCTAACACAGAGCTACATTTTTATGGAATCAGATTTGTGCCAATGGAATAAAGCAAAGCTTTCTAGAATAAAGCAAAACTTTCTAGAATAAAGCAAAACTTTCTAGAATAAAGCAAAACTTTCTAAAACTCAAACGAACAAAATGGATTTAATCAAAAATAAAACGTACTCAACCAAACAAATTCTTGTCAAAAGCAAAAAATATCACTCATTGTGAAAACTGTTTGACTTTTTTTCTGAATTGTTTCCATTGCTTCATTCTTTCTTCTCTCTCTCTTTTGGTTTTGCTTCTTCGTTTTGATTCCAGCTTTTTGGTTTTGCTTCTCGGTTTTTTGGTTTTGATTCCAGCTTCTTTGGTTATTCTTCTGACACAAACCTCTCGTGTGGGCGGGTTCTATGAGGGGCGCGTTCCTATTGGCTGATGAGTTTTTGAGTATCACGCCCTGTGAACCGGATGTTATTCAGGGCAGAGCACAGCGGAGAACAGCAAAGCAAAACAACCAAACGTGAGGAGTCGTGTGTCGTCCTGTGTTCGTGTTCTTCAAACATACCTTAGGTAAGTATTGTTCACTGCATGGTATCCAGAAGGTAAAGCACTTTTAGTAAAGTAAAGCTAAGTCTTGCTTTGTAGTGAACTATGCGTCCTCTCATCTGTTGTGCTGCGGCCTCTGAACACAGAAGCTAATGCAGTCCGAGGTCGGCTGACGGTGCTGTGCTTTACCTTTCTTGATACCATGCAGTGAACAAAACTTACCTAAGGCATGTTTGAAGAACACAAACACAGGACGACACACGACTCCTCACCGTGGATGTATTATTTGAACTGGATGCTGGACGGAAACATTTTCATGTGCTGGGGGCTCACCCAGCGCATACCATAGACATATGTACATAGACGCCTCATTGACTGGCACTGCCTATTGGAGCTGACATAGCAACCGGCCGCCATCTTGGAGGGGTCTCACATGCGGCCTGAGTGCGTTTAATTATACTGAGAAAGGAGTGTTATGCCCAACTATTATGATATATATATATACAATATGACCACAAAAATGTTGGCGCTCATACGTTTTGGCTGTTTGTCTCACTGTACTGTGTCATTGCAACAGAATAAGAGCATAATAAAAAGTATTTTAATGTGTTACAGCATCCTTTGTTTTGAGTGCATCTCTGTTTTTTGTAAAAACTTTATCCGTGTGAAAATCGGGTGAAAATTCGCTGAGTTATGCTCATAATAGTTGGGCATAACACTCCTTTCTCAGTATAATTAAACGCACTCAGGCCGCATGTGAGACCCCTCCAAGATGGCGGCCGGTTGCTATGTCAGCTCCAATAGGCAGTGCCAGTCAATGAGGCGTCTATGTACATATGTCTATGGTATGCGCTGGGTGAGCCCCCAGCACATGAAAATGTTTCCGTCCAGCATCCAGTTCAAATAATACATCCACGGTGAGGAGTCGTGTGTCGTCCTGTGTTTGTGTTCTTCAAACATGCCTTAGGTAAGTTTTGTTCACTGCATGGTATCAAGAAAGGTAAAGCACAGCACCGTCAGCCGACCTCGGACTGCATTAGCTTCTGTGTTCAGAGGCCGCAGCACAACAGATGAGAGGACGCATAGTTCACTACAAAGCAAGACTTAGCTTTACTTTACTAAAAGTGCTTTACCTTCTGGATACCATGCAGTGAACAATACTTACCTAAGGTATGTTTGAAGAACACGAACACAGGGCGACACACACGACTCCTCACGTTTGGTTGTTTTGCTTTGCTGTTCTCTCGCTGTGCTCTGCCCTGAATAACATCCGGTTCACAGGGCGTGATACTCAAAAACTCATCAGCCAATAGGAACGCTACTCATAGAACCCGCCCACACGAGAGGTTTGTGTCAGAAGAATAACCAAAGAAGCTGGAATCAAAACCAAAAAACCGAGAAGCAAAACCAAAAAAGCTGGAATCAAAACCAAAAAACCAAGAAGCAAAACCAAAAGAGAGAGAGAAGAAAGAATGAAGCAATGGAAACAATTCAGAAAAAAAGTCAAACAGTTTTCACAATGAGTGATATTTTTTGCTTTTGACAAGAATTTGTTTGGTTGAGTACGTTTTATTTTTGATTAAATCCATTTTGTTCGTTTGAGTTTTAGAAAGTTTTGCTTTATTCTAGAAAGTTTTGCTTTATTCTAGAAAGTTTTGCTTTATTCTAGAAAGCTTTGCTTTATTCCATTGGCACAAATCTGATTCCATAAAAATGTAGCTCTGTGTTAGGAAACATCTTTAATTGGTGTTTTTCTTGTTTCTTGGAGTATTATGCACAGGAGCGCACAGGAATAGCACTATGAGGCCAGATTGTCTGTCACCTGTTACGAACTTTAAACTTTTTCTAACAAACTCTCTGATATTTCACAGTAAAAAATGTGCTGTTGTGCATCACGTGCGTGAAACAAACTCAGTAAGTGTGTTTCGATCTTTCAGATGTGTGTCAGTTCCTCGAATGCATCTGCAAAATAGCGGAAACTCTCTGACCACAGACTTTAAACTGTGTATAAGGAGGTTTACAGTGTAGTGGTTTTCTGCGTCCTCAAGTTAGAAACTCATCTCTTTGCTCCTGACCACTTCTCATTTTCAGAAAAACATGGCCCTAATTTCCAGTGTTGGGCAAGTTACTTCAAAAATGTAATGCATAATTTATTATTCTTACTGTCATTTCAAAGTAATTAGTTACATCATAATATCACTGTATTTGAAATGTAAGGCATTACACTATTATTGCATTACTTTTAAGTTACCCTCATCAAAATAACAGGAAATTTGGATTTGTCATTCTAAATGTAGCTCATTAAGCAAAAAAAAGTTCATTACACATCCAGTGAAGGTGATGTGATGGCTATCTGACTGAGTTCAGCTTAAGGCTAAAAGCAGTAGAATATAATAGCCACATTGATGCTCATGGCACAATACAAGAAATGACCATAGCAAAAACAGACAAAAGGTAAAATTCTGTGTTAAAGACACTGTAACTTTAGGTCTAGTGGAGGACTTTTCTCTGATGATCTCATGGAGTATTTGGCGAATTTGTATTCAAATAAACAAAAAACACCTCTTCATCGCAGGTTAAATTAAAAATGCATTGTAACTTGCATGAAGTCTGGAATAGTTAAATGTACTTTAAGGGGCTGTGTTACTCAGTAAAAACTACACATATTTTTCAATAAATCTTTCTTTCCCCAGTAATAGTATCAGATAAAATAAACCAACCCTATCTATGTTGAAGTTGCAAATCCATATTTCAATTTAACACATTATCCATTGAGGGAGTTAGCCCTCTCTACTCAGAAACAGGCTGCACTTGCAGGATTTTATCTATAAAGAATCAGGAACATTAGACCTGACATCCCATCAAGTGTTACATCACTTATACTTATACTCATAGAACCCGCCCACACGAGAGGTTTGTGTCAGAAGAATAACCAAAGAAGCTGGAATCAAAACCAAAAAACCGAGAAGCAAAACCAAAAAAGCTGGAATCAAAACCAAAAAACCGAGAAGCAAAACCAAAAAAGCTGGAATCAAAACCAAAAAACCGAGAAGCAAAACCAAAAAAGCTGGAATCAAAACCAAAAAAGCTGGAATCAAAACCAAAAAACCAAGAAGCAAAACCAAAAGAGAGAGAGAGAGAAGAAAGAATGCAATGGAAACAATTCAGAAAAAAGTCAAACAGTTTTCACAATGAGTGATATTTTTTGCTTTTGACAAGAATTTTTTTGGTTGAGTACGTTTTATTTTTGATTAAATCCATTTTGTTCGTTTGAGTTTTAGAAAGTTTTGCTTTATTCTAGAAAGCTTTGCTTTATTCTAGAAAGCTTTGCTTTATTCCATTGGCACAAATCTGATTCCATACATTTTAAGTATTTATTTACTGATGAGTGAATCTCACCAAAAATGTTGCTCATAGACAATTAAACAGGCTGTCCAGTGTGTTTTTCACAAACAATGGGGAAGAGAGCTGAGTATTCCTGAAGGAAATGAGGAAGCAAATAGTTAGACACCAAAATATCCGATGTACAGAGAAGAACATAAATCTGACTGATCCTGTCATGTTAATAATTAATGAGATTTCCTTTTTACGCTCATGCAGAGGTGTCTGACTCATGATCCTGATCATTTCTCATTGTCTGTATGTTTCAGTGAAAAAAGTGCTTTAATCTGAACATTAACATGTTTCAGACAGTGTTATCTGTTTGTTCCTTGAGTGTACTGGCCCAGTACAAGGAGAGGATTCAAATAATCCAGCAGGAAGTCAGAGCCCTCAAAGTTTTTACCACCTCCTCTTGTTTTCGTAGGTTTCAGAACGAACTTTTAGCTTTGTTGCCTATTTTCTTTCCACACTCTCTATTTGAACATACTTTCTGATTGTAACATTGAAGCCCCTGAAAGCACAAAAGAAATCTTAAAATCAAGAAGTGAATGATGCAGGTGGATGTTCAGTGAGACATCCACAGTTAGTATGCTCTCTTTTATGAGTTTAGGTGGCCATGTTATAAGATGAATGTTTTCTGTTTCAATCAACTTGCTGCACCTTCAATAGTCGAAATAATTTGATCTAAACTGGCAGGATTATCGACCTACCTGGACGGGCTTTCCTGAACAGTTTTGGTGAGTCCAGTTCTCTTCCTGATGCATAAACGAGTCCTCACTGATACCTCCTTCTGCTGCCTGGGGAAAGACCGTGCTTTGCTAGCAGAATTTGAAGCCTGTTTTGTATCTCAAGGAAACTAAACTGATCTTGTCTGGAGCATGTGTTCCCCTGTCCATCTGTTTGATTTGTACATTTTGTTCTCCTGCTCCCAAACACCTAATCTGCAGAGCAGAGAGCAGGATGACAGCAGTGACACAGAGCAGAGCAAACAACTGATTTAACTCTGAACTCTTGAACCATCAGATCAGCTGTGGATGAATTTAAAAATTAAATAAAATAAACTGAAGAATCAAAACAGAGCATCTGTCTGTCTAACCACAGAGCTCTGTTTTCTGTAACTCAGTGTGAATGCCAGGGGCTTCGACACTCCGCTGGCTCTTTCATTTCTTCTTTTGTTGTTGTGTTTCAGGTTTGGCTGGATTGACGAGGGAGTTGCAGTCGTCCCTCGACAACGTGCCCTTTACAGATGTGGAAAAGGAAACACTGGAGTTGTTCCCTGGCGTGCGAAGACAAATATGAAGTTTGGTTCCTTCTGCGTTAATGCGTCAGGTATCATTTATTTGATTTACTACTAGTGCTAAAGTGCTAAAAGTTGATAAATTAATAAATAAAGCTGTTAAAACCCAACATTAAAAGGAAATAAGTAAAAAGTGGTGAAACATAAAATACTAACTCTGAACCTAAAATTGAGTACAACACTTACAATGCAAATGAAGAGAGTAAAACAAAATTCAGCTAAAAGCTAGACTAAAAAGGTTGGTCTTGAGTTTGCTTTTAAAAATATGAACAGCAGGTGCTGGCCTTTTAACTGTTCCAAAAGTTAAAACCAAAACATACAGAGAAGCTTCCTTTCAATATTACGGCCCCCGTCTGTGGAACAGTCTACCTGAAAACCTGAGGGCTCTACCGGGCTCATATGGTTAAAGCAAATCAGATAAGACCATTAAGAGATTTAAAAACCAATTAAAGAACGGTAAAATCTATTCTAAAAGAAACTTGGGGTTAAGTGTCTTACCCAAGGACACATCGCCATGTGATGGGAGCTGGGTTCAAACCTGCAACCCTCTGATTCAGACCAAGTGCACCGATGTCCCAGTTGAATTGAAGAGTTGCATTGAAACAGTGACAGAAAATTAAATCGCTGTTTTACTGGAAATAGTACATTTTTAATTCTTTACTTGTAAATTTAACCCAGTTTATGCCACACATGTCCTTTAATATTCCTAACTGTTTAGTTATGCATAACAAGGTTGCTGGAGGGCTGCATGTGGGCAGCAGTTGCCCACCCCTGCATTAGATGTTGATGTCATATCTCAAGAATGCTTCAAGGATTTTCTTTCAAAATGTGCAGAAATATCCACAAAGACTCAAGAATGAAGAGAATCAATTTTGAGTCTCATAATTCAAGCTCTTATGGACTTCAGTTTTCATTTCCATCACACTTCACACAGACCTTGTCAAAGTGTCGAACCTTCAGGCATCAGCTGGAGTGCAGCACCTCTAGTTTTTTCTGTTATTGTTCATTCATAATTTATTGGATGCATCTACAGAGCATGAATTAATCATAACAGTTTAGACGTGGAGCTCTTATTCTCACCTTTGTTGACTAAACCCTACAGGTCTATTAAAGCACAAATGTTAATCTTTTTCTTTTTCTAATCACATTTCAGATATTGTGAAGCCTCAAACCCTGAGTCCACTAGACACCACTCCAGCCTCCACGCCTGCTCCACCTGCTCTCCTTTTAACCACAAAGTCTCCGCCTTCAAGAGGGCTGATGACAACCAAATCCTCAGAACTTAGATCGACCACCTCAGCTCTGAGAGTCAGCACAAGAAGTCCGACGAGGAGTTTCACCCCTCGTAGACCTGCACCCACTCTTGTCCTTACATCTCACTCCATCTCCACAGAAGACACATTCACCACTTTGGCCACTTCATCTCCTAACACCTCAGATACCTCCACGACTTCAGAACCAACGAAGAGCTCTGAAAGGTCTTCTCTTGGAGGTGGGTTCCTGTCATCCTACATTTTTATCCCAGCTTAGGAGGTTTTATTTCACTAGAGTTTTTCTGTTAAAATTTGCGTATGACAGTCACAACACAAGGTTGAAGCAGTAAGATTTTAGAAGTGATCTGAATCCAGATTAAGGATATTCCGATATTGTGAAATAGAAACCTCAGCTAATAAGGCCCATAATTCCTGTGGATCCATGCAAAACCAAAGCTAATTTTCAATCTAGACCAAGATCCAGGTCTGATTTTTGATACTGAACCTGTGATTGGCTGGTCTGGTGTAAATGTGGCCTGTGGCTCCTTTACTCCATGTCATGCCACACTCTCTCCCCAGCTGTCAACTCTATCCACTGTCCTGGCACTTACATCCAGGCTTGAAAAGAACAAAAAACAAAATAAAATGATAATATCAACAGGTAGCATAACAGTCACCAGAGCTGAGAACATTCATGCTCAATTTAATGAAAATAAACCAGCTGTAGGTCTTATTATTGCTGAGCAGACAAGACAATAAAGTAACTGATAGATAATATAGACCCATCCATGGCATTAATATCATATAAATAAACATATGTCCGAAAGGACAAGGAAAATCTGTAGCACTTTATGTTAAGGTACCATAAAAAGCATTAATTAATGCTTAATAAGGACCAATTAACAATTAATAAGCACTTATGAAGACTATAAGATGTTTATATACATTAATCCAATTATATATTTTTGAAGCATAATATAATTATTATTGCTAATTAGAACACTATAAGACACTTATAAACATTAGTAAGATTATACAAAGTGTCAATTAAAGATAATATAATTATTATTGCTTATAAGAACACTATAAGACACTTATAAACAATGATATTATACAAAGTGTCAATTAAAGATAATATAATTATTATTGCTTATAAGAACACTATAAGACACTTATAAACAATGGTATTATATAAAGTGTCAATTAAAGATAATATAAGTATTATTGCTTATAAGAACACTATAAGACACTTATAAACAATGATATTATATAAAGTGTCAATTAAAGATAATATAATTAATATTGCATATAAGAATTTCGAAGACTTTAAGAGAATTATTTTGGCTGAGTAAGTATACTTCAAACTACAACTAGATATCTTTTAACATTCATTCTTTTTTTATTGATGATATTAATGATATGTGCATAATTAAGAATTTTTTCACCTCAATAAGACACTGTTGCCACTTTGGCTCTGGTACCTGCAAATATGCATTATGAGCTGTTAATAAGCTCACAATTAAAGATTAATTCATCTTAATAAGTGCAAAGTTAAGAATTTATTAACCTCAATGAGGCTCTGTTCCCACTTTAGATTCAGTACCTGCAAATGTTCCTTATTAACCGTTAATAATGTGTTATACCTCACAAATGAATACTTATAAGATATATATATATATGTATATCTATATCTATCTATCTATCTATCTATCTATCTATCTATCTATCTATCTATCTATCTATCTATCTATATCTATATCTATATATATATATATACATGTAATAAAAGTCTTACTCATGTTAATGAGCAGCTTATAGCAGAATTGGTTGTTACTATGCATAACTTAAAGAGGCTATGAGGAGTTTCTAAGTAATTACAAAAAAGTCTCCCTTTTAGATATATGCCTGATCGAAATACACACTTTAAGATGAGTTTCATAGCATCTAAATAGGTTATCTATAAATGCTATTCCTTAGCTTCGCGGTCGCGTTGGACAGGGCTGGACTGGCCTGGATACTCAACTTCGGGAACAAGACAATTAAAACTAGAGCAAATTTATATTATTCAGAGACGTCTTAGAGCACCGGGCTGTAAGTAGCGATATATAGCCGGCTACAAAACTACGATACTAAGTTTTCCAAAAATTGCTTGTCGTCACACATCAAAAACTACCGCTACGTAACTAGAAAGAGAAACATTACCTCGTCGCTTTGCATCCTGTTAGTTGTTGAAAAAAGAAGTTGTAAAGCAATGCAGAGTTCCGAGGAAGGTCCGAGGAAGGTCATTAGCATCACAACAAACGCACGTTTTGGCTTGGGTCACGTCTTGTGGTGCGTTCAAGTTGTAGTCAGAAGTAGGAATGTCCAGGTTCCGAGTAGGAAACTGCAACTGGAGCATTCCCCGAAGTCGGAGTTTCCTACTGGGAACTCAGTGAAACCTCATCACCCCCGAGTTGACAATCGAAGATGGATGCCCCCAGTGTGAACAGTTATTCATCTCCTGTAATAATCAATCTATTTGGACTTCTGACTGGGGTGTGTCGCTCTAGATCAGCTGTATACATAGTATTGTTAGACTTATATTTATAAAAATGCTGCCATAGTGACAATCACATTCTTCATGTGATATTTGTGAACAACAACGCAGGGCGTGCTAACAACAGCTAACAATAGCCTGGTAGCTCTGCATGTTTTTTTCCGACTTCAACTGGAACGCCAATAAGTCAGAGATGATGTCACTTCCAGTTCCGAGGTTACTGAAACGCAGCATTACGACAGTCGCCGCGCGGGCTCATGGGTTGCAGAGTCTTCATGTCTACGGAAATAGAGTCTCCTCATTGCACCTTTAAAGTTATTTTGGTACCTTAATATAAAGTGCGACCAGGAAATCTATGATGGATCGATGAATAGAGGGATTAAATAGAAGTTAAAACTGAACAGTAGATTCATAATGTACCATATTGATGATATTCAGTCTCCATTAAAAATCTTAAACAGACATATATATGTGTGTAGATTTAAAGGACGCAAATACATGTATTATTAGTCCTGGGTTTGGATTCATGGATCATCTAAAGGTGTGACAACATTAAATCTGTGTTTTGTTGTTTTTTGCAGATGTTGCCACAGCTCTCATCGTCCTCAGCGTCATCGCTCTTCCCCTCTCAGCAGCAGGCATCATGTGGTATAGAAAACTGTGAGTGTGTTTAATTATGTCGATTTTAATATTAAAAAAATACACCGTTTGGATGGAGGGACTCAAATAAAGCAGAAAATCATTCTGTCAAAGAGAAAACCTGTGTAGAGCTTTATTTTTAAGGACCATCATTGTTCTGGTCCATTTTTCCTGTTTTATATGTGATTTATTTCCCTCTCCTTTTACACAGAAACATTTTCAGCATTTGGTCTCAGCCGCCACAGAAAGACGACTTCGAGACAGAGATGTGGAAAAACTGTAACAGTGAGGCGGACCTGCACAGCTTACACGAAGAAGAAGAAGAAGACAGGAAGTACTCCAGTGACATCACACTGTGTGTGAACCCAGACATGAAAACAGAATCTTTAGAGTAACTTCACTGTTGTTTTTATCTTTTTATGCTGAGGGGTGGATTACTATATATACATGTGGAGCAGATTTTGACTTTGTGAATGCTTTTGTTGTTTTATTGTAAATATGAAGCTTTACTTTTTGTGGTTATTTTCACATTGTTTAGATTTAAAACAACAGTGACCCTCTTTACTCAGTATGCAGTTCCCCACTGAGAAATGTTTTTGTAATTTTTAGTAAAACAATTTTGTTTGTGATTGAATTTCAGTTACCCAGAGAGACTGATCCTTCATTTGTTGTGCTGATACATTTCGATCAGACCAATTACATGCTTGTTGGATCAGTTTGGGACTCCACAGTGCCCTAAGGTGTGGGTGAGCATGGGAATGGTTGTCTGTCTCCCTATGGTAGCCCTGTGATTGAATAGTGACCGGTTCAGCCTGTACACAGAGGTCCACTTATTATGAGTGTTTTTAGGCTTTTTGTTGAAAAGTTGCTTGCAAATATTGGCAGTTGCGCTGTGTTTTTTTATTGGGCTGCACCTAATGTTGATGTTTAAAGAAAAAAACAACAAAAAAAACAAGATCTATGTTTTTAGTCTAACCTTTTGGTGTTTTTGTCCTTTTCACAGCTTCACTTTATCAATATTATTTTTTTATTTTACTCTATTTTATCTTGTACTTCATTTCAATTTTATTTTTTACTTTGTTTCATGATATATTTAATTTTACACTTTAACCTAACCTCCAGTGTTAACTCATTTTTTAAAAACCTTTAAGATGGCGCCTCTTCAGTACCTACTGGGTACAGCAATGTTCCTGCTTTATTATCGTCTTTTATTTATAATGCACTTGCACTACACACATGTGTATGGATTCTGGGGTGGGTGGGCTCGTGGGCTGGGTGCAAATGGTTGGGTCATAATTGCATTTATCTTATTTTAATTATCTCTCTGTTTGTAAAGCACTTTGTGCTACAGTTTTTGGATGAAATGTGCTATATGAATAAATCGACCTTGTTCCTAAAGTGCAGTTGCTCATTTGGGCTTGTTGTGTCCCCACACCAGGAAGAGTCTGATGCTCACTCTACGACCAATATACACTAAATTCAGAAGTTACACAAACTATTTTGTACCACATTTTAATAAATGTAAATTTAACTATGATGAGAGGAGCAAAATCATGTTCCACCAAAATAATTCATTTTAGCCTGAATTAAATTTACTTCTGATGTAGTTAATACCGTTTCAACCTAATAAAGCTGTAGAGGATAAACATAACACATAGATAAAAGCCTGACTTAGTCACAAAAATCAAGGTAACACAGACTGTTTAGTGATAACAGAGTTATAAATAACACAACAAAAAGGTAACTTCTGTTTAAAAGGGATGTTCCACCTCCAAACAGAAGGATGCATTAGAAGCAAAATATATTTAAAGCAATGAGATTGAAATGTAATGTAGATGAGAATTAAAACATGCTTTATGTAGATTAAAAATGGAACATCATATTGGAAAAAAAGCTAGAGAATTTGAGCCCATTAGATTCAGACTTTAAATTTAGAATTTTGACTCAAAATTGTTGTCAGAGGCTCTAATAGTCTTCTGTAGTTAACAAAACACAAAACAGACCGTTTTTTGTAAAAGACAATTCTTTTCTACATCGCAGGTGCTTTTGAGAGTTTCCGTGGGAGTTCATAACATACACCACGCGGTGGCGCCAGAGAGCTACTGCAGTGTTTCACTGCAGACAAAAAATAGACGAAGAAGAAACTCTCACATCCATGCATGCACATTCTTATAGAGCAAATCCCCACTTTAAAGGTGAACAAGCATTAAAATAATTAGGGGAACGTAAATATCACAATTAAAATGCGTCGCCTGGGCTCCGTTCAGCAGAAGATACCGTGTGTGTTTGTGACGGAGGTGAAAGAAGAACCGTCCAGAAAGCGGGACTGTCAGGTGAGGCAGACATGATGCTGCAGCGAGGGATGCTAATGAGAAGCTAACATGATGCTAATGAGAAGCTAATGTGATGCTAAAGGCTTATTTACGCCTGTGTTTATTATGGTGCGTTCACGTGCTCGCTGAAGCTGTGTATATTGATCACGGTCGCAGGTTTCTTGTCAGTCAGCAGTAAATGATGCTGTGTGATGCTAATTTAACACTCAGTCAAAGCCTGAGCGGTAAACCGTCATCAGCTGGACACTTTATTAGGTATACCTTTGCTCTCAGAGCTCCTCAGTTCTTCATGGCATTGATCTGAAAAGCTGTTAGCTCATGTTGACATGATAGCATCACCCAGGTTTGTCCATAAGAATATCTTCTAGCTGCACATCCCAAAGATGCTCCAGTAGATTAAGATTTGGTGACTGTAGAGACCTCTGGAGCGCACTAAACAGCTGGAAGGGTTCATAAGGTGTGGACAGGGTCAGCAACAATGCTCAGGTAGGCTGTGGCCATTAGTCCATCAACAGTTTCCCACACCATTACAGTAGAAAAGCAGTTCTGTTCTGCAGTGGCTTTTCCACAATCCCATGTATAAGATCCAATCCTGGATCACCAGATGCAGAACAGAGCCGGGATCAAGACCAAACAGCACATACATGGAGGTTGTTATCCTGTATGAACTGTAATGGCAAATTTGTGTGTCTTCCCACAAGAATGAAGAAAGATGAAAAATGAAGGATCTTGAACCAAATGCTGACTTTGTGAGTTTTTATTACAAAGAGGAAAATACAGGCTTGCAAGTCCAGAGACGATCAAAGGGACAGAGATGGGCCGTCCATCATCTGCAGAGAAAGTCTAAAGACATAGGAAGAAATTCTCCTATTTAAAGCACAGCAATTCAAGGATATGTGTGTGTTTGTGAATGTGGGAGTATGTGTGTGTATGTGTACATCTAAAGACGCTGTCCTGGTGCCATCTCTAAATTATTAGAAACAAACAGCTGATATCTTAGTTGGAACGCTGTGTGTGGACCAAGGACAAGGACATCAATGTGCCACTCAGCTAATCTATGTATATACTTTTTAATCTCATCTATGAGTGAAACTGTAAGGAAGACGTCATAAAATAAAACTGTTCAAATGCTGATGAAGTGAGGTGAAGGTCTTTATGCGAGACAGGAACTCACATGTGTGGTGAAACCCAAATGTGAAGTATGAGCATGTATCAGAATAAAAAGTTCACAACATGACACAGCAAGTTCTGGTAACTTCACTCTGTATTTTGTTTTTATGTGAATTTTTGAATGTGGTTTGTGAAGTCAGTCGTGGTCAGATCCAAATGAAATTGACCTTGACGATAGAGGCATGGGCCAAATAATATCCTGTGAAATTGGAAAACAATCTGATAAAAAAAAAATGGCAGAGCTGTGATTTTGAAAATACTGCCCTATATTAACTTGAGATTAATTTGGATTTTGGGATTGTTTTTGCACCCAGACAACAATACATATCACCATCAAAATCTAATATATTTTAAGATGGGCCATTACCAACAACTCCTGAAAACGTTAGGGCTGGGACGATTCACTTTTCTCCCGATTCGATTTATTGTGATTTTTTTTAGGTGCCGATTCGATTTATATTGCGATTCTACGATATTACCGATTTTTGCAATCTTAAGTTAGCTTTTTTAACACCAGCGAAAAAGATGAACAATGATGATGCCTACAGAGTATATCAGGAAAAATACACATCATGTGTAAGTCAGTTTTTAGGATTTATTCAGCAATATATTCTAACCAGCTGTTTATACTCTCTCTTCAAAAGCCTGGACTGCATATAAAAGTGGCTTATTAACCCTTTAGGCAGGAGTTTTTTCAAGAAACTATTCAATTTTGCTATGAAGATTTAAAAAGGCTATAGTTTCAAAGTGGTTAGTTTTCCCACCCATCATCATTACTGTAATTTACGGGCCAAGCATGAACGCCTCTGCTGCCTTCACTGTGCTTTTTACCCCCTGCTTCTCCTTCGTTTGCCCAGAGCTTCGTGGTCTCTCATTCCTGCTAACACCGTCACTTTTCGCGGTGTTTTGAGCTTCTCTGCCTCCCAGACCATGTCCCCTCCTTGAACAAAAAAAAATGGATTTAAAAATCGGCAGACAAACAATCGCAATACTTATGTGAATCGATTTTTTTCTCCCACTCCTAGAAAACGTCTGCCAAATCCATCCATTAGCTTTTGCGTAATCTTACTAGCAAACAAACACCGGCAAACAACCGCTGATCCAAGGCAGGATGGATCCATGCTGTCATGGTGTTCATCCCACATTCTGATGCCATCATCTGAACATGGAGCAGAGACACTGTTGCCTTTTCTTTTATTATTTTTTTTTAATTAAGTTTGGAATCCCACTGAATAGACAATAATACAATGACGCTCAAGCAAACCTCCTGCAGATCCCTCTGTTAGGTATTTTTAAACATTATTTCCAATAATATCTTAATTATAAGAGATACATAAAACTGAAGCAATGTAAAAGAAAGGAAAATAAAGAAAAGTAAAAGCAAGATGAGGAAAATTAACAGGACAAAGCTACACTTAACATGTGATCATAGGGTTTTCCCTTTTCTAATAAAACAGGAAAAATCTTTTCAAATGGGTCTGTAAAATAAATATAAATGTAAACACAGGAAGGGCATCAAGGGAAGATAAAGATTTCCCACAATTCTTGTAATTTATTCTCAAAGCTGCAAAGAAAATGTGACTCATTCTGTTACATATTTTTCATATATTAAATTGCACCTATCCCCTGTAGTTGGAGTTTCTGACTTGAGCCACTTTTACAAAAACACTTGGAAAAACAGTTTTTCTTTAGAACATTTCCCCTCCGTCTCTCTCTTCATCTGTTGTTTTTCTTGTTCTCTTCCTTCACTTTCCTTTAAGTCTAACACTGACTTTACACTCTAATTTCAGACTAGTGGCGGATGTTCTGATTTCACTGATGGATAACAGTCACTGATCTTCGCAGTCAGGGGCTTCTATGAAGACGTAATTTAGAGATTGTTTACATCTCTTATTGTGAAGTCCATCAGACGATCATGATGAATAAATCAAAAGCAGAAAGAGAGCAGGTGTCCTCTAAGTAGCAACAGCTTCAGACTGAAACATGAGGACTTTAATGAGACGGAAAATAGGTGCTTAAATGCTCCAAGAACGTGAAAAACAAAAGCTCAAAATAAGTCATAAAAAGAGAATTTATCGCTCTTAGTTGGAGTGTGTGCTCTCACTCGTTATTCTAACCATCTGTGTGTCTCCAGCCGTTTCAGGTCGTTGCCAGTGAAAATGTGAACCCTGTTGCTCTGGAGGCAAACGTCCAGTGTGCGCTCGCCACAGAAAAACTGGACGGGACCTGCTGCTACGTTTCTCTTTATAAAGGTGGGCCCGATTTTCCTCTGGAGTGGGATTTGAAAGGTTTGGCATGAATAAAAGATGGATCATGAATCTTCATGTGTCGTTTTATTGGCTGTTTTATATTTATTGTTTTCGTTCTGGCAGTCTGCTTTTCTGTAAAACTCTCTACTGATCTAAAATACAAAACCCAAAACCAGTGAAGTTGGCACGTTGTGTAAATTGTAAATAAAAACAGAATACAATGATTTGCAAATCCTTTTCAACTTATATTCAATTGAATACACTGCAAAGACAAGATAGTTAATGTTCGAACTGAGAAACTTTATTTTCTTTTGCAAATAATCATCAACTTAGAATTTAATGGCAGCAACACATTGCAAAAAAGTTGGCACAGGGGCATTTTTACCACTGTGTTACATCGCCTTTCCTTTCCTTTTAACAACACTCAGTAAATGTTTGGGAACTGAGGAGACCAATTTCTGAAGCTTTTTGGGTGGAATTCTTTCCCATTCTTGCTTGATGTACAGCTTAAGTTGTTCAACAGTCCGGGGTCTCCATTGTTGTATTTTACGCTTCATAATGCGCCACACATTTTCAGTGGGGGACAGGTCTGGACTACAGGCAGGCCAGTCTAGTACCTGCACTCTTTTACTATGAAGCCGCGCTGTTGTAACACGTGCAGAATGTGGCTTGGCATTGTCTTGCTGAAATAAGCAGGGGCGTCCATGAAAAAGACGTTGCTTGGATGGCAACATATGTTGCTCCAAAACCTGTATGTACCTTTCAGCATTAATGGTGCCTTCACAGATGTGTAAGTTACCCATGCCTTGGGCAATAATACACCCCCATACCATCACAGATGCTGGCTTTTGAACTTTGCGCCTATAACAGTCCGGCTGGTTCTTCTCCTCTTTGGTCCGGAGGACATGACAACCACAATTTCCAAAAACAATTTGAAATGTGGACTGGTCAGACCACAGAACACTTTTCCACTTTGCATCAGTCCATCTTCGATGAGCTCGGGCCAAGCGAAGCCGGCGGTGTTTCTGGGTGTTGTTGATAAATGGCTTTGACTTTGCATAGTAGAGTTTTAACTTGCACTTACAGATGTAGACGAACTGTAGTTACTGACAGTGGTTTTCTGAAGTGTTCCTGAGCCCATGTGGTGATATCCTTTACACAGTGATGCCGGTTTTTGATGCAGTACCGCCTGAGGGATCGAAGGTCATGGACAGTCAATGTTGGTTTTGGGCCTTGTCACTTACGTGCAGTAATTTCTCCAGATTCTCTGACTCTTTTGATGATATTACGGACCATAGATGATGAAATCCCTAAATTCCTTGCAATAGCTGGTTGAGAAATGTTGTTCTTAAACTGTTGGACAATTTGCTCACGCATTTGTTCACAAAGTGGTGACCCTCGCCCCATCCTTGTTTGGGAATGACTGAGCATTTCAGTGAAGCTGCTTTTATACCCAATCATGGCGCCCACCTGTTCCCATTTAGCCTGTTCACCTGTGGGATGTTCCAAATAAGTGTTTGATGAGCATTCCTCAACTTTCTCAGTCTTTTTTGCCACTTGTGCCAGCTTTTTTGAAACATGTTGCAGGCATCAAATTCCAAATGAGCTAATATTTGCAAAAAATAACAAAGTTTACCAGTTTGAACGTTAAGTATCTTGTCTTTGCTGTGTATTCAATTGAATATAAGTTGAAAAGGATTTGCAAATCACCGTATTCTGTTTTTATTTACAATTTAAACAACGTGAACTTCACTGGTTTTGGGTTTTGTAAAAGACCAACAGTATTTCTTTAAAGAAAAGACTCAAACGGTGGCTAAAATCAGAACAACAGTGCTCACACGTGTAGTTTTAACTGGTTATTGCTGGACCATGTTGCCTTTGCTCTGTAGCTTTGTATTTGATCTGAAAAACTGCTTCTCTTTTACTGTTGTGATATTGTTGTACACTGCATTTGTCATCTTTCCTTTCTCATTTACCTTGATTGTTTTTATGAGTTCAGAGCCTCAGAGGCACGAAAAAGCAAATTAGACATGGAGAGACAGCACAGGCATATCACATGCACACAGACAGCTGTTATATCTGTGTGCCAGTACATGCAAGTAACCGCAACTGCAGGTGACTCCAGTAAATTTGCGAAAAAAAATAAAAATAAAAATGCATATAGTAAAATGGAGAGAATGAGATAAAATAAGCTAAAATAGCACAAAAAGGTTCTGTGCACATCGTGTCCAGTGAAGTGAACAGAGATGTATTTTGACACTCAGTGTAAAACGATAAAACACTCAAAGCGTGCATCTGGTTTGTCCAGTGTAATTTTGATGTCCACAACCAGTAAACAGTAGGGCTGGATATAAAAAATCTATTTAATCCATTTCCCTTTAAATGGTTCATAATCGATCCATAAAATCCAAAGATCGATCTTTTAACTTGGGTAGATTTTTCTTCATTGGACGTGCAGAGAAGCAGCCTGTGGTATCAACTCAGCTAGTCTGGCGTGATCTGCGTTTAGCGTTGCTTTCTACTGAACAAAATCTCACGAGATGTTACTGCAAGCAGTCAAACAAACATGGCAGAAGTGAGTAGCACTATATGGGCACCACCGGAGAGTTTAAAAGCTGATGTTTGGACTAGTGCTGGGCAAAAAATCGATAAAAAAAAAAATCTAGATTTTTTTTTTCTTGCCTTAGTCCAATTGTAAGTAGTTGCAATTTAAAAAAAACACACAAAGAAAAACAGTTTTCATGATGGTTGGCCTTATAGGGTTTGCACAAGCACTTTTAAAGGCTTGTATTTGTTAGTGGATAAAATACTGATCAGAGAGTTTCATGCTAATACTGTAAAAATACCTCAGCCTTTTAGTGTTAATGTAGACAAACCTGCCCATGTTTATACTACATAATCAACCATTTATGACCCAGACTTTGACTTTTAGAGGGAAATATTCAGACAACATAAAGGCAAAACTTGATTTGTTTCATTTTTATGTCACTGGGAGTTTTGTTTCTTTTGGGAGGGGAAAATTCAATTAAAATCGTAAATCGAGTGTTGTGGAAAAAAAATCAGGGATTTTATTTCTAGGCCATATCGCCTAGCCCTAGTTTGGACGTATTTTAGATTTAACACGCACAAAGGAAAGACGAGTTGGACCAAAAAAACAAGTAATATGCAGAATATGCATTCATTTGTATCATTAATATAGGATTGAAGTAACTGCTTTGGGTTCAGTTATCAATGTAAAAACATTATTTGATAATGTTCCAGGTCAATTGGTCACTTTTTAAATTTACAGCATTATTTTAACTGAGAAGTTCTAAACTGAACAAATATCAAATTGAATCATGAATTGAATCGATTCAAGACTTTGTAATATCGAATCAAATCGATCCAGGAAACCTGAATCGATACCCAGCCCTAGTAAACAGTGAATAAATTAGGGATGCACAATATCTGATTTTTGCCAATAATCATACCGACATTTCTGGTCAAGAGTTAAAGCTCTGTGCTTAACAGAAATTCACTTGTTTCTTTCACTGCGACAGTATATTTTTGTGAGGGACAGAAGTGAAACAAGAAAAACAACCTTTAACTCTTGCAAAAACAAAACCCTTGATTTTTAAATGCATCAATATTGTACATTTGAGTAGTTTGCTGATATATGGCTGATATGTGTGGCTGATACATGGGCTGTAAACATCTACAAAAATGTCGTTGTGGGTCGATATCAATACTTAACTTTTTAGGCTGATAGCAGATACAAATATCAAACAGGTAATACTGTGCATCCCTAAAATCAATAAAATGTTCTAAATGAATGATTGTTTTGTTGATGTTCATTTTCCTGAAGGACAACCGTACCTATGGGCCCGGCTGGACCGGAAACCGAACAAGCAGGCGGAGAAGAGGTTCAAGAAGCATCAGCACACCCACAGGAGCTCCAAAGGTGAGCAGAGACAGTGGAGCTCCAGCTCTGACTAATTCATGTCGTACTTGTTTTGGAGGGCTTTATTTCTACAGCTGTTAGTCTAATGTGTGTGTTTTTAGGTTTCACATGGAGCGTAGAGGAAGACTTTAAGTCTGTGCCTGAGGCGTGGATCCCCGCTCACAGAGTCAAACATGTCAACGGACACCCAGTGCCCGATGAGCACGGACACATTCCAGGTCTGTGAGGGCGTCTTCACACTGGCTCTGCTTTTTAGTCACCTCCTAAGCCCTTTCCGAAACACTTTCCCTTAACCCCGATGGAAAATGGCACAGGTTCAAGGGACATAGGGAAAAGAGGGAAGGAAAGGAGAACTGCAGTGAAAGAGGAATTCGACTGCACTTTCACTCTGGTGTTAAATTTATGCGAAGACGATTTCTTGTGACGTAGGTGAACCATGACAAACTACAAAGTTCTAAAATGAACTACAAGAAGTGTGTTTGTCGTCTGCTTTATCACACAGGGTTGTTTTGTATCAGCTTCTTTTATTAACATTAACAATCCACTGTTAATTACAAAAAAGTCTCACTTTTAGATATATGCCTGATCGAAATACACACTTTAAGATGAGTTTATAGCATCAAAATAGGTTATCTATAAATGCTATTCCTTAGCCTTCCGGTCGGGTCGGACAGGGCTGGACTGGCCTGGATACTCAACTTCGGGAACAAGACAATTAAAACTAGAGCAAATTTATATTATTCGGACACATCTTAGAGCACCGGGCTGTAAGTGGCGATTTATAGCCGGCTACAAAACTATGATACTAAGTTTTCCAAAAATTGCTTGTTGTTACACATCAAAAACTACCGCTATGTAACTAGAAAGAGATGCATTACCCCGTCGCTTTGCATCCTGTAAGTTGTTGAAAAAAGAAGTTGTAAAGCAATGCAGAGTTCTGAGGAAGGTCCAAACTGCATTCATTAGCATCACAACAAACACACACTTTGGCTTGGGTCTATTGGTGCGTTCCAGTTGTAGTCAGAAGTAGGAATTTCCGAGTTCCGAGTAGGAAACTCCAGCTGGAACATCCCCTGAAGTCTGAATTTCCTACTGGGAACTCGGTGAAACCTCGCCACCCCTGAGCTAACAACAGCTAACAATAGCCTGGTAGATCGGCGTGTTTTTTTCTGACTTCAACCGAAAGGCCGATAAGTCGGAGATGATGTCACTCCCAGTTCAGAGAATGTCGCCGGTAATAGATTCTCCTCATAGCACCTTTAAAGAAATGAACCAAAGATTATATTTTTGAAAGCACTGACTTTGAAGCATATATTTTTTCTCAGTACCTGCAGAAAATGTTTACTGAGTATCATACAGTCTACATATCTTGATACTAAAGGAGATAATAAAGGAAGCACTGAGCCACCTTCCCTAAGCATTTAGACTATTTGAACAGCTCTTATCGTGAACTACTTGTGGATCATTTCACTCAGGAACCTTCGACTTGGACTGCACCCAATATAATCAATGTAATATGATATATATAACAACACTGTAGTAGTTTTGGAACATCTTTATCCTGTATGAGGAACAAACAGTGTCATAAAGTCCACAAAAACGGCAATATTCCTCCATACTGCTCATGCTGTAATAAGTGTATGCGTATTTATGCGACATCATTTAGCACATGTTTATAGCCTAAACAGTACTACTTCGCATTTTTATGATACACTTCACGGTGTCAGAGCGGCTGAAAACCAAAGGCAGCGACTCTGCAATAATTAGGAGCGTAGAACAAGAAATCCCACATTCTGCTGTGAGCGACGGAGCCGTGGACAGACACAAGAGGGGTCAGCAGAATGTGTGATTTCTTGGGTTCTTGTTTCTTGTTCTATGCTCCTAGTTATTGCAGAGTGCGCGTTCCTTTGGTTTGGTCAGCCGCGGCTCCCGTAGGCACCCGTAAGTGTATCATAGAAATGCCAAGTAGTACTGTTTAGGCTATAAACATGTGCTAAATGATGTTGTTTCGAGTAAATGGTGGACGTTACCCGCTCAGGACACTTGGATTACAGCGCACGAGCAGTATGGAGGAATATTGCCGACTTTTTGTGGACTTTTAAGGACACTGTTTGTTCGGGCTTTTATCTAAGTCATGATATCAATGGCAGTGGACAGCGAGGATCCCCCCAGAGCTCCGGCTGCATCCTAGATGTTCCAAAACTACTCCACAGTGTTGTTCAGCATGAGGGTGAGTAGAAAATGAGGCCAAATCGTTGTTTGGGTGTAGTGTTCCTTTAATGTTTACTTGAAATACCTCGTAGACTGTAAGATGGTCAAAGAATAAGAAGAAAGAGGAAAGACTGGAGAAAGACAGAAAGAATAATATTGAATTGAATTGAATCAAATTGAATTTATTTTCATTTCGAACATGCATGCAAAGAACAACAAAAAATAGTGAAATGCCATTCACATACACGAAAAAAAGGATTTTAGCAACCACACGCTCGAAAAGGAGTAGGAGGAAGTAAAATACTTTTTTAGTTCCTACCCTTTATTACTGTTCCTCATAGGTCTTATAAAAAATAAATTCTTCTATTGATGCAAATACATTATACACATGTATATTAAAAAACATTATAATCTATATAAGTATGCTTAACTACCTACACAAAACCAATAAAATATATAATCAATATACACATACATACGCATACATACAAACATATTTTCATATGGATATACATATATACGCATACACACATATACACACACGGCCTTCCTACATATATACACACATACACATATACACATACACACACATACACATATGTATCTGACATATAAGCATCAATATAGACATCATATACCGTTATTACATAAACATCTAATAAAGGTAAAGAAGGAAAATAGGAGAAGGTTACATGGAGGTAGAAAGATAAAGGCAGAAGGAAGGAAAAAAGGAATGCAGTACATAATGAAGACAGAAGAATTGAAGCATGAGGAAGGACAGAGGGAAGGAAAGAAGGAAAAAAGGGAAGATCAGGAGGATAAGGGAGAGGAAGGATAAAAGAGGAGGGTGAAAAGGACAAGGAAGCATAAAGGAATAGAGGAGAAGGAATGGCTGATGGAGGAAAGGAAGGAAGGGAGAACAAAACAGGACTAAAGGAAGGAAAAGGAGGAGTTGAAGGAGAGGAATGAAAAGAGGAGACTGTGTGATGGGGAGAAGGAAGGCGAGCAGTATCTTCAGTGCCATATCATGTATTATTTTTTGTCTTCTCTCTGTTACATGTAGTGAAGTTGTTTGTGTCTCTGAGGCAGAGGATGAAGTGTGTGAATGGAATGTTGCAGCAACCACGTTTCAAACAAATGACAATGGTTATGTTTTGCTGTGGGCTTTAGTGCTAAAGAAAATTCTTCTTTGGGAGAAAATTCCTGATCCATTGCTTTATTTTTTTAGAATTGCCATATATTGTGATATATGTACGGTCTCTTTACCAGTGTAGGTGTTATGTAGCCAGATTGTTACCCAAACACACTCCCAGCTGATTCCCAAATGTGTCAGAAAGAAGAGCACCATGTGATTGTGGTCATTGTCATTGCAACTAAAAATGGTTTCATGTTTTTGAAAGGCCAACCGCCCTCAACCTTGTTTTATGTGCCAACCTGGTGTTGGATGTGAAAGTTGCTTTGACGTTTTGGTTCCTGTAGCTAACTAAATGATCAGGATCTCGTAGAGCCTGGAAAAGCTTCATGATGGTTGATATTTGCTCCTGTGTGGATGTGCAGGCTGGGTTCCTGTGGAGAAGGACAACAAGCAGTACTGCTGGCACTCCTCCGTGGTGGATTATGAAGTCGGGGCGGCCATCGTTCTCCGGCCGAGCACTCATGATGAAGATGTTTTAGAAATCGCTGCCGTCCTGCTGGCGGACCTCCTGGAGCAAACGCTGGAGCTCATCGGGACCAACGTCAACGCAAACCCTTATGGTAACACAAAACTGCACTTTTACTTTTACTGTTCGTGATGGAGCATCAGGTAACAGCTTTCTTTGCTTTCTTTCTGTTTTAAGTCTTACAAGTTCTGTTATTGTATTCCTCACATTTCTCTTTTGTTTTTGTTTTTTTCTCATGTGAATATGTATGAATAGATTTGTATATATATATTTATATGTATATATATATATATATATATATATATATATATATATATATATATATATATATATATATATATAAATATAAATATAAATAAAAGTAAAGTTAATGATTATTATTATTATTATTATTACTATGTTCCCCAGTGTCAGGAACAGAGCTTTAAATTATCCTCTCCTGGAGCAGATTTTGCTCAAACACAACCAAGAAAACGATCCTGTGGTTGAAAACTAGTCTTTATTTGTTCAGTTTGTTTTTTTGTCCTGTCTTTGTGACACTTTTTATATTTTAAAAGATGAGCACCTTAGCATTTAACTGTCCAAAACACCTCAAATGGAATTAAGATTTATTAACAGACAGAAACATTTCATCAGTTTGTCTAAACAAAACATGACTAGTTCCTCAAAGCTCTGATAAAATACACGTGATAACGCACTACTTTACGTTTGTACGGCACTTTAATTGATTTATACATTTACAATAAAACTTTATCTCATGTTGCAGGTGTATGAAAAGGCACAAACAGTTCAGGCCTGTGCTTATTTTAATCTTACTTTTCTTTTTAATTGACTTTGTATTTTTCTTTTAATGTTTTTCCTTATTTAGGAGTCAGATGATCATTAAATTTTATTTTGTTGTGTACTGGTTATTTATAATGCTGCCTCTAGGCCTAGCAATATATCAGTTTAATCAAGTGAAATTATTGTCTGCAGAAGATTTAAAAATCTAGACGATTTTGTTATCAAGCACATGTTTAGGCTTGTGTTTTGTTTTATAAATAAGATTCAATACTGATAAGAGGGTTCGATGTTAATATTCTGTGACAAAAGCTTTTAATGATTATGTAGACAGGCCTGCCTACAGTCAAACTACATAATCAGCATTTAATGACAAAATTACAGCGTGTTCTTTAACAAGAGGGAAGCGGTTTAATTTGGGAAGATACTTTGATACCATAAAAGCAAAACTTGATTAATGTAATTTTTATGTCTCCCAGAATTTTTTTTTTTTTTAGAGGGTAAAATCAATTAAAATCATGTAGTGAGAGTTGTGGAACAAAAACGGGGAGTGTATTTTTAGACCATATCACCCAGCCCTACAATGCCATTGCCAGATAACATTTGTAAAACTGTCTTTTTTACTATTGAAATGTAGAATGTTTTACTTCTCCTTTGGGTTCATTGTGAGACTCTTTGCCCTTTGGTGCTGAGTTGTGAGTGGAAATGCAGATCAAACATCAATCCTGTCCCATCTGTCTGGATTTACTCGCCTTTATCAGCATCTTTCAGATCTTTTCACAGAAGCATGAAAGCAGAATATAAACTGTTTAGTTACAAACAGTCTTGTTGTCCTGACAGGTCTGGGGAGTAAGAAGCAGCCCGTTCACTTCTTGGTGTCACATGGGAGCATTAAAATCCGAAACCCTCCGGCCGTCAGCTTCCATCAGCTCTGCGCGTGGCTCCAGGAGAGTCCGGACGGGCGAGTCGAGGGCATCGTGTGGCACTGCAACGACGGCACGCTTGTAAAAGTAGGACTAACTGTGTGCTCTGATAATACTTCTTTCTCCAAAATAACAGGCTTATGAATAATAAAAATGCAGTGCTTCATTTGAAGCTATGGACAAATTGAGCTTCAGAATTTTTGAAAGTTTTTTAACGCTTTGAACTTTTTGTTTTAATTTTAAGAGAATTACAAACTTAAACGTGCAGTTTTCTCCCAAAAGCTGCCTGAATGGGATTTAAAGGAATTTAATGATGCTGTGTGGATGGATTGTGTGAGGCACTTTGACTTGTCTTGTTGCTGAAGTGCCGTACAAACGACCGTGCTCTGCACTTCCTTTGTGGCCCTGTTTGAGAGTGTTTGCTTTAATACGTTGTTCAATTCCTTCTACATCCTGTTTTTCCTCCTGTAAAAATAAATGAAAGGCTGAAGAAAATAAATCAATGAAAACTGAAGCTGACTGTTTCCTGCAGATTCACCGTCATCACCTCGGCCTGCGGTGGCCTGATGGAGAGACCTGCCTCAGTGAAAAGTCGGTCGTCGTCCATGTCGACGGGACGGTCGAGGAGTACAACAACAGCAAGGACTTGTTTTCTTCCTTCTCTGCGCTAAATGGACGATGTTTCAGCCGCCTGCAGGACGTTTGCTTCGACCCGTAGAGATGAAGGTTTTCTGTTGCTGCTGGTGTGACACTAAGCTGGTCGATGTTTTCGACAGTTATTCCAGTTTAAAGCTCGATGAGGAGGTTAATGTTTACTTTGAAGAGAGTGTACTGCTTTAGCTTGAACGTGACCAACAGGACACTTTAAACACTTAAATGATGCATTTTTCTGCGTGGTACAGGCTTGACTCTTCTCACCTAGTTTTCCGTTTCAGTATTTTCGATTTTGTGGTCTGAGAGGGGCTGCGTGAAGCAGGATAGTGAACCTTTCTTTAAATGTTTGTGGGTTTTGTCACAGTAAACAGACAAGTTTTATTCCAGATGTGGTTGCAAACAGCAAGATAAAACAGCAGTACAAGAGCTTGTGAAGTAATACTCAGACTCCTCTTGTCAGACATACTTCCAAAGCTTTGTCATCTTTATACCTCGAAACGTTCCCTTTAATTTAGTCTGGCCTTTTCACCGATATCACTCCTCTTATACCACCTGTGGAGATCGATCAAGTGTTGGTCAACTTGTTCCACCCGTTCTGTCTTGACGAAAGTGTAGTGGAAGCATCACAGGGGCTTTAATATCATGTCTTGAAACATCAGTGTGAATGGGTAACTGGCGACTCTCCTACTCCCTTGATGCAGCCAAATTCAAATATGGCCCATATTTACAAGGAAGAATCACAAAATATGCTGAGATAAAATAAAATTGGCGATATTTTCATGATGATAGAGTTGTAATTGTCCCCTCGACGAATTTATTTGCATTACAAAGTTCATATTTAGGGACGTATGCCGAAAAAAACTTTTAAAATTCTGTTACCTGCATCAGAAATCACAATGTGGCCTCAGCTCTGTGTTTAGCTGATTGAAGTAAGAATTGCTGCTTGTATTTGAGTCAAAAGATATGGACCTTGTTGTAGTTCCTTCTTTAGAGAGCTTTTCTTTGTAACTCTTGACTAATGTGGCCCTCATGGTGACCAAAGTTTCCTGTTTCAGCTCCAGGAGATGATTCTCTGATCAGTAGTTTAGTCTCAGCTTCGTTGAAACCTTCCCTGATCCACCAGGTCGCATGAGCAAAGGAAAAACTATAGAGCTGAGTCCATCCGGTACCACATAGAGTAAATGTGTTGAAATGTACTTATAATACTGTAAAATGTACTGTAAATACTGAATATATCTTTGTATTGCTGAGTGAAGAACAAATTTAAAGTCTGTGAATGTTTAGATGTAAAAGATTTTCCAGTAAATATGGAAACAGCTTTATTGACAAATACACAAACACTATGTTACAACTGTACACAAATAAAGACATATGCTACATTACATGTAATTATATCACAAATATGAACAGAAAACAGCTGCCCGACAAAGGGAATAAAAGGAGAAACATCACTTATGGCCCTTTTCCATGAGCCCTACTTGACTCCACTCGACTGTCCTTGTGCTGCTTTTCCATTAGCCCCAGTCGCCTGCCCAATGGGGTGAGCGGCACTGCGGTGATGTCATTTTTGAGCGCGACACAACAATCTCTGGCTTTTTGTCACAAACTGAGTAAAAAAGGAAAGCAGAAGAAGGCTGCAGGTGGCAAGAAGAAATACCCCTTGAGAAGAACAGGAGAGTTTTGGAAGCTATACAACAGAATGAAGCCGAGGACGAGAGCAATCAAACTGCAAAGAAAAGACATATGAGGGTAAGCTAACGGTAGCTACCGCTAGCATGCTAAGTCGTCGCGCTCATGACACATCGATGACGACATTGTCTGACCAATCAGTAGCCGGCAGTCGGTGACGTCATCTTTTAGTATTGACTCAGCTCGCTTGGAACCAGAGTGGAGGAGGTACTAAAACTAGCTTGTTTTAGAAGGTACCGGGCTAGTGGAAACACGCTGCAAATTGAGTAGAGTTACGGGCCAAGGCGTGCTAGTGGAAAAGGGCCAAAACTCTTGGTTAAGGCTGCTTCGTACAGACGGCATTCTCTTGAATATTTTCTGTTTGACTGGACCAAAATATGAAAGAGTATGAGCCTGAAGATGAAGTTGGAGACCAGAACCCCTGAAGTCCATTCGTGTTTGTTCTAAAGGCACTGCACTGACCCCGAGTCAGACGCTGGAGGCCGTCGGCAGCTCCACCTTCACCCCAAACTGCTCACAAATCTTCTTGAGCTGCTCCTCCAGCAGAATGTTCCTCTTCACCTCCACGTCGTAGTTATACTTCAAATCTTCGATCTCTTCAAAAAAAGCCGGGTCAAAGCTCTTCAGTTCTTTCTTCAGTTTGGACACCTCAGTTTGAAGTTCAGTTTTCTCCTTCTCTGCTTCCTTGAGGAGGTGTCGGAGTTTCCCGTGGTCTGAAAGAACAGCGTGGAAGACGTGCCATCAATAACATTTATTTAGCAGAGGCTTAAGTTTTTATTTTCTTGGGTTGTCCATTAATCTGTCAATCACTCTGCAGAGCACAGTGCTTCTGAAACAGCAACTGATCACCTCTTAACTTCAGTTTTGATGGTCAGAGGGATCATGGGTCATGTATTTATACCTTTGCAATACTCATATTAGGCTTCAAGAGTTGACTTGTAAATGTTCACTCTGAGTAAAAGGCTGGCTTGAGTGGAGTTCTCAAGTGAACATATTTGATTTGGAGGTCAGATGTAAAGATGATGGACCTCAAATTCATCTTTTGCTTATACAAGTAAAGCAAGAAAAGCACTCAGAGAGCGCAGACCTCCACCAAGCAGCTCAGTTCATGAGGAAAACTCCGCTGGCACTGCAAAGGAAGCTGGGAAATGTAGTGACACAGGCTTGAAAAACATTGGCGTCAGTTTGCAAATAAACTAAAATTCCCATAGTGATGAAAAGGGCACACACAGCAGCTGAGGAGGAGTGAATGAGATTTGCCGTTATAAACTTCAATGTTTTTTTTGGTGACGTCAATCTGGATCAGATCCAGATGAAATGCGCTCTGATGATAGAGGTATATTACATAGAGATTATCCTGTACATTTTTAAGTTTTTCAAATATGGCCCAATGTTGACCCGGGTCTTCGCTCTTTCATGGTCATAGCCCTTCTTTTTCACTTTTCAGTCCTCTGACCTTTTTCTTTTGGGCTGTTTTTCAGCCATTGCTACTGCACATATTGTATCTCTCTCTGCTTCCCTCCTCTGTCTGATCTGAGTATGATCGCCCCCTGAGAGCCAAGGCTGTGTATTGAAACCAGACTTTTTTTCTATATGCTGTCAGTGGGGACATCTTGTGGATGGAGAGGAGAAATACGGTGATTTTGACAAATAGTGCATTAGATTAGAAGATCGCTGACTACACCTTTAAGTTATGGGATTTGGGGGAAATTTTGTGATTTTTTTGCAAATATGTGGATAAACACCAAAATGTAATGGCTTCTTCCTTCGACCAAACCACACCATTAGCAAAACCTTGCTAACAGACAAACAAACAGACCCTGGCGAAAACATAACCCCCTTGTTGGAGGCAAATATGATAAACACTGAAAAAAGATATGAGTCAAGATTTCAGGTGGTGACATTAATCAAGTAACTTAACCTTGTATAGTAATGTCTAAAATCACAGAAGTTGACATGGAGCTTCATGATTTTGACCTCAGACTGGTAGAATCGAACAGGGCCATTCTTGTAGAAAAGAGGTCTAAAGTTTGATTAAGACTCCTCCAATCGTTCCTTCATCATTGTGCTGGCATGAGGGGCCTGTTTGGTCACGTACCGCTCTCGTAAAAACAAACAGGGTCATTTGGAAATGTGTGATATTAAAATCATACCTAATTTTGCTGTTGTCCCCCCGTAGCGCTCGCTGTACTCGTCCAGTCTTTGTTTCAGCTCTGTGTTTTCTCTCTGCAGCTCAGTGTTCACCAACCTGAAGACCACAAAGATCACATTCAGTCTCTAACATTACACAGTGCTGACCAAGCAAACGGGATCTGGATAGAGAGAGAACTGTAGTGATTCGGCTTTTAGTGAAGAATCTGTCATTTTGTCTCCTGTAGTAACAATAATGAAAAATATAACTGTTGTTCAACAGTGACAGATCACAGCAGTGTGTTATATTCTAATTACAGTACTGTTTAAACAAGTAAAAAAAAACTTTAGAAATATGAAGTGTCTATATGGGTATTTTTGTCACATCTGTGCATGGCATACAACAAGATAAGACAAATCTATAAATCAGAAATTTGTTGTCTCAGTTTCAGCCAAAAACTAATCACTAAATTTGTATTTGAACAAACCTCATTGCCTGAAACTCCCTGACGAGTCCTCCGTCAGACTTTGCAGCTCCAGGAAACTTCTTCAGCAAGTCCACCTTAAAGAAAACAGTATCATTTGCAGCATTGTGAGTGTGTTCACCTCTCCTGTCACGCACAGTCAGGATCTTAGCTGAGCATTTCTTGGTCTGATTTTAAGTTTCAACATGGCCGCCTCACAGATTGGACTTTATGGCCCTCTTCAGGAACCAAACAGCTGACACGGCTCAGACTTAGTTCAGTATTTTCTGCAGTCTGTGGTCAAAGGACTGCCAGAACAAACCAAAACTGGAAGAGCTCCAAGAGCACAAACCTCCACCAAAGCATTTCCAACACTATCGAATCACTTGTCTCCCTAAAATATGATCCAAATCAGAATTTACTGAGTTATTAGTGATACTAAACATGGTCCTACTATACACAGTTAACACATTAAAAAAAAAAAATATTGGCAGAATGTGAAACCCCTGGATCTGCATCCGGTTTTGGATCACTACTAAAATCAAATCACTTCTGTCTTGTATCATGAACAACATTCACTATAATTCTAAATTGTAGATAACTTCTGGAGCTTAGTAAAAATGCAGAAACTGCCGTATTGCACAGTGTTATCAATTAACTCCAAATATTCCTCACCATCTGGATTTGGATCAACAAAATGTAAACACTTCTTCCTTGTACCATAGCCAACATTCCCTGAAAAAGTAATTACATACATTAAGTTTTAAGTTATCCTGTTCAAAAACCAACAAACAGACAATGATCCAGCTTGAACGTTCCATCTCTGTGCTGCTGTTGATCGTTTTTTGCTGATGGCTCCATTCCTGGTTTGTCCACTGATGTTTCCCTTGGTTTTCCCTCCAGTTTTTCAGACAGAAAGAAAAACGTTCTCTCGAGGCATCAGCCTGCTGAGTATCTGCTGTTAGCATCAAGCTCAACTATGATTTTTCAGTCTTTGTGGTTGCCTAAACTGAGATGCTGACCTTCAAAACAGACCAAAGATGTGTGAGCATGAGAACCAGGGGCTGTATTCACTAAACATCTCAAGGCTAAAAGTAAGTAAGTATTTCACAAAGCATTTTAGAGCTAAAACAAGCTCCTACATCTGTGAGAAGTTAGAAGAGGACTCCTAAGTCACTAAGACCAGTTCAGAAAGAACCTCAGCATGGCTGCTGCTGGTAATCCACCTCATGATCAGTGAACATTTTGGAACGATACTATAACAATGAGCTTCTGAAATAGAATCGAATTAGTCAAAGATGCAGTCACTTTACCAACTAATAGAAACAACTCAGTGTCTTGGGTGCAGAGCCTCCTCCTAATAACTGAAATACAAATATAAAAGTTCACATGTTAAGAAAATGTGTGATGACACATTGAGCAAGGTTAATTTATGTGTAACATATCTGTTAGTTACTGAACACACTAAATAGATTGTTAGGTTTTGTTTGGCAATAACTGGTCTTATACCATGGTCTGGGTGAATACTCGATTCTGATTGGCTGCAGGGTGTCCATTAAAAGGTGATAATGGACACCTAGAAAAGAAGTTCCGGTCAAATAGCCTGATTCTTCTAAATTACTGCGCTGGATCAAACAGTAGTTGGTAACCGTGGCAACGGAAACTCTTAACATCGCCTAGCTCATAGACAGTAGACAAAATGAACGATTTCATGGTTTCCTTCAACCTGTTTGGTGAATTCGAAAATTTTGAACACTGGGATGCAGCAGAAGAAGAAGAGAAGAGAAAAGAATAAGAATAAGGAGATGGGACACAAGGAGGTGACACCGGAGGAATTGAACAATTTAGAGGAGGACAAAGATGAGGTGAACATCCTATTTATGAAAACGATGTAGGATAGACTTGCTTGATAGCACATTTAATGGTCAGAATGAATGGTGGATATTTATAAAAACGATGTAGGATAAACTTACTTTCTTGATAGCACATTTAATGATCAGAGTGAATGGTGGACAATATTTCTTCCAATAAAAACGATTTAGTAAACTATCTGTTGACTTTGATTCTTTGAAAAAAAAATCGCATCATCCTCAGGATATACACAAACGGTAAGAGGTGCACTTGCCCTCTGAAATCACACGTTTTTTCACGTAACATCCCGTTATCATCTCACTTCCCTCCACTGTCAGCCAATCACTGTAGGCGTTTAATCATCCATAGCAGCAGGGTCAGCTCCGCCCCTTTCTTTTAGCTTAGTTTGTCTCAGCAGTGCGGTGGCGTATTGCATTCACATGAAAATAAATAAAAAACTGCCTGTTTTTATGACATACTATCTCGTAAAGAGGTCAAAAAAGCTCCAGCAGCACTTGTAGTTAAGGAAACAACTTTATTTGACCAACGCGTTTCGGCTTGTGGCCGACCCTGATGAAGGCCACAAGCCGAAACGCGTTGGTCAAATAAAGTTGTTTCCTTAACTACAAGTGCTGCTGGAGCTTTTTTGACCTCTTCAAGATTCTTTCTCTCCAAGCACCCTGGAAGTTGGTGAAGTTGTGCCAGAACTTTCTGACCTTTGATACTATCTCGTAAAAACAGGAATTTCTTGATTTTTGATTTTCCTGTTTTTATGAGAAACTATCTCGTAAAAACAGGAATTTATTTATTTTTGAGTTTCCTGATTTCATGAGATACCATGGCGTAAAAACAGGAATTTATTTATTTTTGATTTTCCTGTTTTTATGAGAAACTATCTTGTAAAAACAGGAATTTATTTATTTTTGAGTTTCCTGATTTCATGAGATACTGTGGCGTAAAAACAGGAATTTATTTATTTTTTAATTTCAAGAGTTTCTTGTTTTTATGAGATACTAAGGAATGTTAAAAGTAATGAACATGTCGCACATGTTGACCTTTTTCAGTTTTATTTCTCGCTTGGTTTGGCTTTATATATTGACCAGAATTTGAGAAGTAAAATTGTCAGTAAGAAGACTTTAGCCCTAGATCAAATTATGGAATGTGTTACTGTAGAAATTGAGATTGAAAAGTCAAGAAATGGTCCAATAGGACCACTACTTTAGCAATAGTAGATTTAGTTGAAAAAATATCTAATGCAATTGATAATAAACAGCTGATAATAAACAACACTGTTGGAGTGTTTTTAGATCTAACTAAAGCTTTTGATACTGTTAATCATGAATTATTACTTGCAAAACTGTACAGATATGGAATTAGAGGTGTGGCCTTGTCTTGGATAGGGAGTTACTTGAAAAACCGATCTCAGTATGTCCACATTAATGGCACAGATTCACAAATGCTGACAGTGACCTGCGGTCTCCCACAGGGGTCAGTGTTGGGCCCTTTGTTATTTATTATGTATATTAATGATTTATGTTTAGTTTCAAAAGTAGTACATTTTATTCTATTTGCTGATGACACTAACATACTCTGTAGTGGTCCAAATTTAGATACATTGATAGAAACAGTTGGAAAAGAACTAAGTATGTTAAAGAAATGGTTTGATTCAAATAAATTAACTTTAAATCTACATAAAACAAAATTTCAAATTTTTGGACATCGTAAGACTGATGTGGACAAAAAATTAGCAATAAATGACACTGAGATAGAACAAGTGAAAGAAATAAAATTTCTTGGAATAATTATACAAAATAAACTTAGTTGGAAACCGCACATAAACCATATTAAAGCAAAGTTATGTAAATCACTAGGAATAATTTCCAAAGTCTAAGAGTTCCTGAATGAAAAAAACGTATATGTCTTGTATTGTTCCCTAGTTCTCCCTTATATGACCTATGGCGTGGAGGTGTGGGGGAATACGTATAAAACTAATCTTGATCCGATTTGTGTGATCCAAAAAAGAGCAATTAGAATTGTAAATAAAGTGACCTACAGGGAACACACAAACAAACTTTTTATCAAACTGAAAGCTTTAAAATTTAGGGACTTGGTTGTCTTTAAAACAGCCCAGTTTATGTATAACATAAAGAACAATAAGTTACCTGTTCATATCCAGGGATTGTTTCAAAAGAGAGATATGGTTTTTAGTTTCCGAGGAGGTGAAATATTTCAAAAACAGATTGTAAGAACAAACATAAAACAACACTGTATTTCTGTTGCTGGGGTTAATATTTGGAACAACTTGGACCCAGAGCAAAAAGACTGTTTATCATTATTTCAATTCAAAAAGAAAACCAAGCAAAACATTTTAAATTCCTATGTTGAGAATGACAAATGACTGAAAAAAAAAAAAAAAAAAGGTTGAAAAGTCTTTGCATCCAGTATATTTTGTTTTGTGTCTTGTATTAAAGCATTGTGATGCATATCGGTTCAAAAAAAATTGGCAGTTTCTGTTAAAACTGTGACGTATGGACTGTTAGCCATCTATATGTTTTAAAAACTGTGTAACTTGTGTTGGGGGCGGGTAAAATAAGCTTCAGCTTCAGCCTGCTCCTTTTCAGACTACCATGTTGTTTTGTTGCTGTTTCTCGCTCAGTTAACAAGATTGTCTGAATAAACTTAAATAAAATAAAATAAAATAAATAAACTTAAATAAAATAAAAATTGGGAGATACTTGTGTCTTTGAGCGGTGTAGATGGCATTGTTATTAGTTTGTCCACATTGCACAGACACCTGAGGAATTTGCGGTTGTTCCAACACGAAGTCAGATCTGCTCGACATTGCGGTTTTTGTACCTGCGTTGACCACGTACCTGGTTGATAAATGCAGCAGCCAGTCTCGAAGCAAAGCATCAGGGGGAATCCTGTTTTTACGAGATAGTATCTCGTAAAAACATAAAAATCTAAAATAAATAAATTCCAGTTTTTACAAGATAGTATGTCATAAAAACAGGCAGATTTGTATTTATTTTCATGTGAATGCAATACGCCACCGTACAGCAGCTTTGTGAACAGGTTTTAAGAGAAAACTCTTAGAAACATTTAATGTCACTTAGGAGTCCTCCTGGTGGGAAGATAAAATGCTTTGTGAATACGGGCCCAGAACTCTGATACCATCTCCATTACAGTCACACAGATGATTGTTTTTAACGGATTACTGGGCCTGTACCTGGTCTTCTAGCTGTCTGATGTTTATCTGAGCTCTGTCCTCTCGCTCCGTCACATCCCTCAGCTCTTTTTTGAGCTCAGACAGACTGGACGTCTTCTGGGAGAGCTCCTTCTCCAGCTCCTTCATCTTGTTCTCAAACAGTCTGTGGATGAAAGTGAAACATTAGACTCGTTAAACGGCACTGCCAATAACGTCACTGAGCCATGATCACAAATCCAGTTCTTGAAGTCTATGAAGGATGAAATAAGTTGATCCTTTTTCTAAAGCAGATCTTCTAACCTTGTAACGACAGACGCCTTGTACGTTTTACTGTCCCTTCCCTCTATGATTGGTTTGGATAAAGCAGCACGCAGCCTCTGCTTCGTTTCCTCCAGCTCTGCCTCAAGCCTCTCATTGGTCACCTCAGCACTCGTCTTTGTCACTTTCAGCCTCTCTGCAGTTTCCATTTCCTGTAACAGTTTTAAAAAAAGTGCATCCAGGTGAGATACAAAGTAAAACTTACTCAGTGTTATTCGAGATTAGAAGGAACATGAAATATACAAATAGTTTAAGAGTCAAACTTTAGAATATCCCCTCAACTCACCTCCCTGATCCATTATTTAGCAGCTAGTAAATTAGTATACCAGCCCTCAAGTTAGTTAGGTTCAACTTTACTGATACTGAAGGAAATTTAACAGTGGTGGTCAGCTTCTTTCACAGCCCATAAATATATATACATTCAATGAAAAGGACAGAAATGAATGAATGTTTATTTAACAACAAATTTCAAAACAAAGACAATAATGACACATCACCGGATACACACACCCCTGATGTTACTGATTTTCTCTTTGTTTTTCCATTCTGTATCAGTTTTAAAGATGAATTTAAACCTACCTATTGTTTTACATAATTTAGATGGATTAATAAAATATAAATGAAGAGAAAAATGTTTCTAAAAAAACAAACAAAAAAAAAGAATAAAGGTCCTGCTCAACTGCTCTAGTTCTCCATAAAGGTTTTATTATCACTCATCCTCTCAAGTTCAGGAATATGTGCAGAGGACAGTTAAGGATGGGAAACAAAAGTCAATTCACAGCTTCAGCATGCTGACAGATGTGGAAACTATGATTGTGACAACTACAACGTAAACAAATTTGACCACAAGCTGCCTAAAAAGGCACTCAGTGTTTGAGAACAGACCGTTTTTTGTTGAAGTGAATTTAAATGTTAACATTTAATAGCAGAGCTGAGACCGAGAGCAAGTGTCATTACCCTTTTGATTTCCTTTCGTAGACGCTCATTCTCCATGACGATCTTCTCCAGTCCTCTGGTTTTAGATTCGAGTCTTGAGTTCAGCTCAGCCTCACTCTCGCTCTTCAGTTTCTCAAAGTCAGCCTGGAAAAAACAGACATTTAAAGGGATATTTCAGCATTTTGAGACTCTAATATTTCATTGGACCGCCTTTATCTTTGATTACAGCACGCATTCACTGTAGCATAGTTTCGATTAGCTTCTCTAATGTCACAAATTTGTCCCAGATCACAGCACTGCCCCGACAGGCTTGGACGGTAGGCTGCCAGCTGCCTCTCTTCTTACCCTGATGCTCCCATCACTCTGTAACAGGGTCAACTGGACTCATCAGACCACACAACCTTCTTCCAGTCCTCCACAGTCCGATCTTTATGCTCCCTAGCAAACTGAAGCATTTTTTTGGTTAGCCTTACTGATTAGTGGTTTTCTTAAGGCTACACAGCTGTTCAGTCCCAATCCCTTGAGTTCCCTTCTCACTGTGTGTGTGGAAATGCTCTTACTTTCACTATTAAACACACCCCTGAGTTCTACTGTTGTTTTTCTTTGATTTGATTTGGCCAAATGTTTAAGTGATTCATGGTTCCCCACCATTCTTCCAGTTTTTAATAATGTGTTAGACAGTTTTTAACCCAGTTTCAGTAGTTTCTTCAATCTCCTTAGATGTTTTCTCTGCTTGATGCCAATGATTTGACCCTTCTTAAATAGACTAACATCTTTTCCACGACCACAGGATGTGTCTCTGACATGGTTGCTTAAGAAAAGAGAAGCTGCTCATTGCATCAGCCAGGGTTAAATAACTTGTAGCCAGTTGAAAGATAATCATTTATGCAGTAATTATCCAGTAGGAGGCTCGTACCTACTTGCTTAGTTAAATCCAGGTGGCGACAGTGTATATTCTGCAGATGGGGCCAAAGCTCTGGGCTGTTCTCTTAACACCTACTTAAAAAAAAAACAGCACTGAAAAGCACTGCTCACATTAGCACTGCACGAGCAAGCCTCTTTGTTTTGGTCCAACTTCCATGTACATACTTCTGCTGGTCTGGGTTTGAATCCAGCCTGTGACCAGTTTGCAGAGTGTCTTCCCTTACTCTCACCCCTTTCACAAGCCTATCCACTGTCTCTCTCCTATCAATAAAGGCACAAAATGCCCCAAAAATACATTAACAAAGTTATTTGCTTCACTGTTGAGTCCAACCTGCCCGTTGCTCTTTGATGTCAGTTTTAGCAGAGCTTGTAAAATTAACATAACAGAAAATAATAGGATGTGGTTGTTAACCTTTAGCTTTTGGTTTTCTTGCTCCAAAGCAGCGACCTTCTCCTGATTGGCAGGAGCGCTGGATTTCTTTAATGTCTCGTTCTCCCTCTGGACCCTCTCCACCACCTTCTTCATCAGCCCGATCGTCTTCTCCAGCTCAGGGACGGTTTTACCGCTGTGACCTGCCTGGCGACAAACATTTAAAAGACTTTATTAGAGATGCACAGTTTTAAGATTATCAGCTTGAAAAGTGGAACATCGGTACAGCAGATATCAACATTTCTGCTGACATTAGCCAGATAATCATATATATGTGATAATACCCACAGAATATATGCTTCATCATCCATTAGAGAGTGAAACGTTCTCCTTTGTCTAAATCCATTTCTGACACAAATGAAAGGAACAGATCAATTTTATTGAAGGGAGACACCTCGTTATTTTGCCAAAAAAACATCAATATCAGTATCTGCTGTGATAAGTTTGGAAATATCTGCATAACTGATATGGGCAAAAATTCATTATCATGCATCCTTACTGAATGTGATGGACATTTGGAAGTAAAGGGTTGAAAGTTTCAATAAACTTTGGTCTATAACTTTTTCTTAAAAGACTTATATTTCTTAGGTCACTCAAAGTGTTTTTTTTTTTATCTCAAACTAAAGCATTAGAGGTGTTTATTGTTTCTGGAGGACAAAAACAGCAGCTGAAACTTACTCCTCGTATGTGTGCCAGCTTCTTCTCCACATCTGCTTTTTCCTTTTTCAACGCGCTGCACATTTCCTTCAGATCTGACACTTGGTCCTGTGGGAAGCAGAAAATATCCTCGTTTTTCATCAGGACATTTTCATTATATTGTTTTTTTAATGATCCTGTTGAATCCTGTTGCTCATGTCTGTAAAAACTTCTGCTCCAGTCAATGTCCAGAGGGGATTATTGTCGCTTTGTTTTGATTTTTAAAGGATAAGTTCGGTTTCTACAGCTTTCACGCTGTTTATAGAATGAAGTAGAACAACATACTCACCCAGAAGGCTTTCCTGATCCAAACAGTGCTTCAGGAGATATTTAGATCCAAAATCGAGCGGCGGACATCCGTATAATGTTAGCACATAGGGCATATAGCGCCGCTCTTAAAACACCATTAATCATCCAAAAACTCATTAGTTTCACCAATATTTCATCATGGTCTGCTCTGGCTACTCCTTCAAGACAGTTTACATCCACACTGATAAACCTGTTGGTGTTATTTTTACTGTCTCTAACAAGGGATGATCACACAGCTGCGATCAACAGGAGGGAGGTGCGTTAATGAGAAACAACTTTTAGCTCTGAGAAAACAAAAACCTGTTTTTCTCTGGGTGTTCTACACCGCTGACCCTCTCAGAGTGTTAGGGGCCTGAAGCCCGTCACAGCCGTCAGTGGGTGAACGGCCGGGTAGTGCCTGGACTTGTTACCAGCCAATCACAGGGCAGACACATATGGACAGACAACCATTCACAAACAAATTCAAACCCTCAGGCAGTTCAGAGCCACCAAGATGTTTTTTCAACTTTAAAGGGGACATATCATGCTTGTTTCTCCTTTTCACTAGGCCAGACTAGGATGCCTGTAAAGCATTTCTGCCCTCAGTACAAGTCATTTAGTTCCGTCATTGCCCCACAATAGCGTTCTCAAAATCCTCATTTTAGGCCATTATCAAGCTCTCATTGAAACGCTCGGTTCTCAGGCTGACCTACAGTTACCTTGCAACGTCACAGCCCTTTGTGCTCTGATTGGTCAGTTCTATCGGGGTAGAGCCAGCCTGTCCTTCTTCTTCTACTGTATTTTCCGACAGGCTCAATGCAGCGACCGCGTATTGAGTCCCCCTGCAGGCCAGAGCTGGTATGAGTGAGTGTGAGCTAGGGATCTATATACTGCTGCTGGACGGATGTGTTCCTCTGTGACGGTTTTGTGGCTAACAGACATCACAGAGGAGGAAGTGTTTTATCAGATTACTCCAATAAAAAGAAAGGTACCTCGTGTCGTCACGACGATTTAAATTCTGCGGACATCTCGCAATGACCTATTTTCAGAGGCATCAGATCTCGTTCTAGGATATCAGAAAAAATACAATATCTCATTTTTTGAAAGTTAAGGGGGTGTAAGGTCTTGTTTTCAAATTTATTATATTATATGTAAGTATTAAATCATGCATCAGCATGATATGTCTCCTTTAACTAGAAAACTAGACACGTAGAGAAAACCCACACACGCACATGGAGAATATACAAACTCCAGCTTGACTGTGGAGTTGAACCAGCAACTTTCTGAATGTGAAGCATGAGCACGAGCTGCTGAACCGCTGAAATGACTGCTACAGGTTTCAGTCTGTAAACTTTCAGACTAAAATGAAATTTTCTCTTTTTCCTTCAAGCAAAGAACGAAGCAAATAGTCAACCAATAGTTTAATAACAGACTACTAATGGTTTAAAGAGAAAGGAATTAAAAATACATTTTACAGTAGGATTTTTTTAATCAAATCCTTAACACCTTCTACATTTTAACAATTTATGTGGTCTAAAAGTGGAATAAAAAAATGTTTCTGTTGCTTTGTTTGCCATCTAACAAGCCCTACATTTTTATGCTTCATAAGTTGCATTGTTGGCGAATTAATATCTATATATTTGTATTGGAAAGTTAGAGGCAACAGTGTGTATGATCACAGATTTGAGTTAACTTTTTAAAACACAAACATATAATTGAACAGACCTGAAAATAAACATATATATGCAGAGGTCTCATTATGAAGTCCATGACTGTCATTAGCTTTGCTCTTCACTTTGAGACATTTTTTAGTTTTAAAAATGCACCCTTAATTGATGGATCTAAACAGGTTCTTAAGCAGATTTCTAACAGGAACGTACCCTAAAGGTATCTTATTTGCTTAAAATGATTGCTGGAAACAGACATATGCAGCTGTTTTCAGTGCAACAAAAATGGCTTTTTGATTTTTAATCAACAGAAAATGGATGTTGTACTCATGGAAAAATATTAATAATAGTTTAGAGGCGTGTAGGAATATATATATACTGACATGTTCAATAATATATTTTGGACTGTGTCAACACTCTGAATCCCTGCATTAGTATTTCATCTAGTAATATTGAAAACTAGAAAAGCACTTGGAGAGCGCAGACCTCCGCCAAGCAGCACAGTTTCCTATCTCCCAATGATAAAGAATCCTTTGAACAATTCCTGGATCCAGACGGTGATCTGGATCAACACCAAAATTGAATCACTTCTTCCTTTTCCCATGCTGAACTTTTCCTGAAATAGACAAAGTCTCCCGAAAACATAACCTCCTTGGCGGAGGTAAAAATTGGATATTTGATGTGTATTGTTGTGGCTCCAGGCATTCTGCAGTTGACACTCCCTCTCTGTTACATTTATTAGTTCAGTCACAGTAATGGACAATAGCAGTTATTTATGTAGCAATGATGTTTATTAATTAATCATGAAATACTGTATGATCAGTCTGTATCTCAGTTTATATCATATTGTTCTCTTGCCAGTACACACATATTTGGTAAGCTAACTGCATGAATGACACTGATTTTTAACTTTATTTCTGACTCTTTTTAGTTAAAACAATAATATAATGTTATCTTCTTATTTCTTACTTTCTTTGAGCCAGAGGAAACAGCATTTTTTGTGATTTTTGTGCGTTCTCACATTTTTAAAATCACAAATCTTTGAAGAAAATGTTTTGTTTTACTAGGGCAAAATGCTGAAAAACATATCTTCTGCTTTGGATCATCACTTTTTCAGAGATGTATAGGATAGTTTCAGTTTTGATTTATCGTTCAAATATTGGACCTGAATGGTAAAGAAAGTTCAGCATCACTTTATTGTTAAAAAATCCCTCTTTATATCAGACCATACATACTTTAAGTCGTGGCAGATCCTTGTTGTTCTGCTCGAGCTGAAAACGCAGCTCCAGGTTCTCAGAGGCCAGCTTCAGGTTTTCTTTTTGGAGGTCCTGATCTCTTTGTGAGGGGGTGCCGGTGCCTCGGCCTGAAGTCTAGGAGAGACAATGAAGACGGGAAATCAGCCATGGAAATGTAAAAACTGAGCTGTGAAAGACGACGAAAGCTCTGAGGGAAGAAGCAGCTTTACTTTCGACTTGACACAAAACTGCAGAACATCTTCAGACAGACACGGACACACGAGGGACAAACACAGCACTTACCAATACTTTTCTAAAGCTATCGTATTCATTCATATTTCGGTTCATTTTGCAGTGACAGCTGGAGCATTATTCTTATACAAAGGGAATAAAGGGGGCCAGGATGGACATCGACTTGATTTACAGTATTGTGAACATTTTTATTTGAGGGAGAAAAGTTTGATAATGCTGCTTTAAGGGCACAAAAATTACAATGTTGTTGACTCATTTTTTTGTTGTCTTGATATCAAAACTTTCACTAAACTTGGATCAAAGTTTCCAAAAGCACCTACAGGACCATCACCACACAGTCTACTGCACTGCTATCACAGCTCTACCTCAGCAGCAGGGCGCCTACAGATGCCTGCAGTACCTTCGGATATCTACGAGATCTGCTTTCATGTTTTCGTGCACCATGGTGCCTCTCTCTCCGGATAAACATCTCCGTGTGTTTGCTTGGTATGAAACAGGAATCCTCATCTGGTTCTGCTGAGTGAGACTTCTCTGGATTATCCTCCTCTGATGCTTCCTTTGTAGTCCCCTCGCGCTGCTCAGGATCATCTGCTTCTCCTTCCCTGATTCCCATTTCATCATCTCTGTCTCCAACACTTAGTTCAGCCGCACCCTCTTCATCCAGCGCGTCACTCACGTCATCGCGGCTCACTGCAGGAGCCGGCTCAGGGGAAGGAACGACCGACCCTTGTTCTCCTGATGGATCGCCGGGGTCGGGTTCACTTCCTTTTTTATCCCGTGGCTCTTCAGTCACATTACCTTCAGAATCACTTGCAAGGTCTTGTGCACTGTCCAGAACATCTGCTTCAGCTTCTTCTTGCACGTGATCATGCTCTCCCCTCACATCTGCTCCATCTGGTGCAGGGTTTTCAGCCAGATCAGGGCTCAGGCTGTCAGCGGGCGCATCCTCAGCTTCTCCTGCTGCCTGGTTCTGCTCTGCCTCCCCCTGTTGGTCTCCGAGGTCTCCTGCAGCCTCAGCAGGAGTCTGTGCTGCGTCCCCTTCACATGACCCATCCGCAACATCAAACGTAAGAGAAGAAATCCCCCTCAGAGGCCGAGAGGAGGAGCTTTTCCTCTTCACAGGTAATGAATCAGGAGAATCCAGAGCCGGGAGGGATGAGCAGCATAAAGAAAGAGAATGAAGAATGATGAATGAAGAGAGAAAGAGGGGGAAACATCTGGAACATACTGGGGGTGAAAATGCCTGGTACATTTTGTACATGTTAAACATGTTATATTAGACGCTTGGTGTCATATGAGCAATATTCATTTATCTCAATAACTGGAATTTATGGTTTTGTCATTAAAGCTATGGTCTACGATTTGGAAGCTTTGTACATCTTAATAACACCGTTTATAAGGCTGTTATGGTCCTATGGTCCAATCTACACCATATAAAGACCAAAAAGAACGAAAAAAATCCATTCAGTATATCCGCTGCAAAGCTGCATACTCGCTGACCAATCAAACCGCGCAGGCATGCGCGGTTCGATTGGTCCCGTGAGTCCATCCAATCCCCTGTCGCCCTCGCTACGCAGCGTCATGCCCATGGTCCCGCCTCCTCCCCTCTACCTCCGGTGAGCAGCTAGCAGCGTTAGCTACTGAACTATCATGGAGCCGGAAAAGCCTAGCGCCGAAACCGGGAAGCAGCTTCCCTCTCCCCCGGGGCCTGTTAGCGGGCTAACGAACGGCCTCAGTTGGCCGTCAGACCTTCAGCATCGGCTGTTTCGCCCCTGGTTGGACAGGTAATGGCTTCGTTTACTACAGTGGGAGATGTCTGCTGAATAACTCTGGTTAGTCTGTGCCTGTACTGGCTAATGACTTGTAGCGGAGCGGGTTGGCTTTGTCAATAGATGTTAGCCTGTTAGCCGCTAATCGTTAGCATTGTAAGCTGAGCTGGGGAGGACAGGCCGAGAAAGATAAATTCTCCCCCACAATAGGCTATGCTCTGGCAGCGCCAGACCCGTTTGCCGCCGGTCCAATTGAAATGGCTACTGCTGTGTGTTACAAGGGGGATATCTGTCGTGTTTGATACTTTCAGTTGAGCTGAATTGTTTTTGATTGAGTTTGCTGCTGATATATCATGCTAGTAGCTCTGTCCAAGGGGGCTTGTTGTTATGATGCGACACGAGCTGGGGGTGGGATCTTGGAACACTGAGGGGAGGGGTGAGGGAAGGGGGGGCAGGCTGCGGTTTCAAAACGAAGACCATGGCTTTAAATCAGATTATTAATGCTCAGAATAACGGTCAGAGACTGATACTTGATTCACTGGCATTTCCCACGGACAGATAAGATTATTCCCGTAGCAGCCATTGACACAGACCTAGTTTAAAAAATGATCCAAAAACTAAACAGAAAAAAAATTAGCCGTCAAATGAACTGACATGATGGAGAAAAAAACAGGAACACTGTCCATCAAAAAACCCCAATTACCATAAACACGTCTTTGTAAGATATTATAATGCACTTATAATGCAGCACAACCATAGTTATCAGACTTTTGTTCATTAATATATATAGATATATATTATATTATATGAAGATTTCTCATTATAAGGCTATCAGATGTTACCAATCAATGTAAGGTTTATGCCACAGCTCTGCCAGGTTAACTGCATTGGTAATGACCAATAATAAAAAAACATTTTTTATGTTCCTGTTATTGTCCACACCAGTGTGTAGAAGCTCTTTAAATGAAATTATAGATATCTTATTCTATTTACATAAAATGACAGCAATAACAAACTCATAGATAACAACCAATAAAAAGGAAAAAGTAATAATAACACAAGAAATATATGATAAATTTAGTATATGTAGACTTTATGGAAGCCTGTTTCAGCCACTTAAAAATAGAATTTAGGAAACTAAAAAAAGAAGACTACAATTATGAGGTTAAAGGTGAAAGCTAGCTGATTTAAAGATATAACAGGGTCAGAAATCTGGATTAGAGTCAAGATGATGAGCCTGGTGCTAGAGGATGGTATAAGGGCGTCGGGTGCAAGCACAGTGAGGTGGAGAAGCCTCCGTGTGTGAAGTCCAGTCTCGCACATTATATGCAGCTGGAAAATACTCCGCTTTCAGCTTGGTGTTTCTAACGGAAATAATGTGTCTATGCTTAATGCACTCCATGAATTTTTGTGTTTTCTGTTTTCTAGAAGAAAAACAGTTAAAGTAGAAAAGCTCATTATTATTTCTTTATTGAGATGTCAAATTAGGAGCCCAGTGAGCAGCTCAGATTTTGGTATAAAAAGGTGAATCAAGTTTGAAGTTAATCATTCATGTCAAAAATGTACATCCATTTGGGAGGTCTGCGGGGAGGGAAGGAAAGGAGGGGAAAAAAGAGGGTGGTGCATCAAAGAAGGAATGTTGGAGATGGACAGTGAGAGAAGACTGAAACAAGGACCACGGCAGAGAGCAAGAACGCGATCGGGAAGACGTGTACGGAAAGCGAAGATATTACCTGCAAATTGAAGTTTTTAGGAGATGAAACAATGTTAGTAATGATAGACACTTTCAGCTCTTTGACCTGAAATTGCTGGGGATATTTGAATAATTATCTTGACGCACTACTCTGAAAAAATAAAAAAAACGTACGTCCAAAAACAAGAACAATCTTGAGATCATCTGAAAGAGATAAACAGTGTAGAGATTTAATGGATGTAGTCAAATGTGTCTTCATTTAAAGGAAACTGAGGTTTTGGAGAGAAACTTGAATTGTTGTGTGAAGGTTAAATTTGTTTTCTTTGTAAAATGGATAAATGGAAGATAGACTGAAGGATGGATGGATGGATGGATGGATGGATGAACTTAATTGATCCCAAGGTGTGAAATTGTAGTATTACACCAGCTGGTTTCAGAGGAAGTACTAATACATAGAAAAAGAGACTAAGGATCTTAACAAATTGTATTATACAAAATATACTAAATACCAAAAATACAAAAATCTAAAACTAAATTAGAAATAAATACATAAAATACAATAAATTATAAATTATACAAAAAAATAATTAAAAAATACAAATGAATCAGTAGTATTATGCTAGAAAGTTAATGTTCTGGAACTATTTATCATTTATCAGACTGTTGCATGATTCAGTTGTCCTTGCGCCCCTGCTCCTTGTTTGCTTTTTGTGCTACCGTGTTGAACATAGTTTGTAAAAGTATGTTTTTGACTCAAAATCATGACCGCTGTTGTCTTTTATTGGGATATACTGCCACCCGTTGGAGGTCCTAGTGCATTACAAAGCTAAGTTGACAAACCAACAGCTAAACCAGCTGCTGAATCTTTGTGTGCGCATATGGTATTTGCCTTTTGTTTTGTTTTTGTTCTTATCCTCTGTGAGGCACTTTGTGTTTCGAAACGCATGAAAAGTGCCATATAAATGAAATAAAGTTGAAAGTAAATTTGAAAGATGTGTGGTAGCTTATATAATCTGCTATGACTTTGGTACATTGTTTTTGCACTTTTATAAGCGCTTTTGTTGTATTTTATAACCGTGAGTCACGTTGCGTTACCCCGTGTCTGAAATGTGCTCTCCAGATTGAGTTGAATTTCACTTGACTTTCTAAAAACTGGCGTGGCATTATTTTCCAAGGAGTCACGCGTGAAATTAAATTAAGCCCTTATCTTTTTTTTTTAAAGTTTCGTATCTGGGCTCCGAGGGACCTGGGGATGTGTCAGTGGACGAGCACAGAAGCTGCGTTGTCCTAAATGAAGGCACCTCGGGTTCAGATCCAGCCTGCGGTTTCCTGTCTGTAATTCTCCACCCTTCTCCAAAGTTTCCAGCTCCATCCATTACCACCCTTCCGCCTAAAAATGTCAAAAAAGTCCCAAAATAACATAAAAAAACCCAACATTGCATCCTTTTAGACAATTGTGTAGTTGTATCTTGTGATCTGCCTCCGTGAAGTGAGTAAAGTTATGTCACCAAACACATTTATAGATGTGAAAGAGACACTTGATGAGCAAAATCTGATCAGTTCCTCTTCCTGCCCCTGATGACACTCAGCAAACTGACTCATTCGCAGAGTGTGCTCCCCTCGGGTGTCATCGGACGACATTAGGCCTCCATCCAGTGCTGTAACTGTCCCAAAACCATGAAAAATTTGTTGCTTCATTATGTTTTTATGGGGATACTTCTGGGAAAAGCCAGTGTATTTTTCCACGGTCTTGGTGTTGTGTGTGTGTGTTTTTGGAAAAGCACTCACAGAGGGTCTTGATGGAGGCTCTTTCGACAGCTGGCTCTCCAAAGAGCGCAGTCTCTCCTCCAGGTAGCGATTCCGCAGGGTCAGGCTCTCTATGGCGTCGTCACGAGGTAGAGCCTGCTGCTGTCTGCGAAGTCGAGATTGAACATCACTCCGTTTATACTTCACCGGTCAATTCAATGGATGAGTGAAAGTAGTCATAATAATACCTTTACTTATATAGCACCTTTAAAAACAGACAAAGTGCTTTACAGACAAAACAAAAGCAGAAAAGGCAAAATTCTGAGCACAATAAAATCAACAATCAGGTCAGACAGAGAGCAAGAGAGTCAAAGGAAAAGGCACAGAGGGTCATGTTGATTATCAATGATTATGTAAGTATAGATACTCCTGGTCAAATATTACTCCATTACAAGTGAAAATTGTTCACTTTTTTTCACTCAAGTGAAAGGACTGGAGTACCTGCTTTTGAAAATACTTAAGCATTAAAGTACATTATTGCTGGAATGTCAACAATTTATTGTATTGTTTCCAAAATGAATTTACAGAACCCAGTGACTGAAGCAGCCTACTGAATGCACTGACCTGCTTATAGAAGCTGTAGTATGAAAACTTGTAAATATGCTACAAAGCCTAAAGAAATACTGAAAAACTATTCCGTCAACAAAAACACAACCATTGCTGTTTTCTTTTTTTTTATTTATACTTAAGCTATGCTTAAAAGTAACGAGACCCTTCATAGAAATGTAGGAGGTAAAAGTATATTTGTCTTTCAAATGTAGTAGAGTAAAAGTCAGAAGTTTCCGAAAATAAAGTAAAGTACAGGTGATCGAAAAATGTAGTGAAGTAAATCTATTCTGTCACTGTCCACCCCTGAAGACAACAAAACAAAAGCATGTCATTTAAGCCGTTCAGACCTAAAAAACACTCCCCTAAAGCACAAGGGTTTCCAAAAAAACTGCACAGATTTTTAAGTTTTGACTACATTTGCATATTTTTGCCACTGCAAGAGATAAAAACGTGAAGCTAAAGCAAAGATTCGAAAGTGCAAGCATTTGCTTTTGGTGAAAATCTCTTCTTTACCCCCTAATTCAGTGAAATTTCCTGAAATGTAAAATTATTGTTTCAAGTAGATTATTAATTCCGTGCACAAGGGGCCCTCGGGTCACCAGATCACTCTTACAGAGCATTTACCGAACTATAATTTACTTCCATTCTACATATTCTTACTTTAAAAAGACTTCACTAATGCATAAAAAATAGTTTAAAAGAAAAATGTGCAGCTGATGCATCTTTATGCTCATGATGATATTGCTATTTCTGATCTTTTAAAGGGAAATTATCTCCCTCCTCATTTTATTTTTTTGATATTTTAATTGACTGTTGGGCCACTCTGAGGGATTAAGGGGGCCACATGTTGCCCTGCAGCCACCAGTTGCCCACCCCTGGGCAAAAACGCCAAAAATTAAAGTTAACCCTATAAAGCCAATTGTATCATATTTGATAAATACTTTTATAATACCTCTTTCTACTCAATATGATCAACAAATTACAAAAAAAAACATTTGAATACAATCAGATAAATGATAAAAATGTTCTCAAATGGGTTATCAGTTGCCAAAAACACCTAATGTATAAAATGAGATACGAAAAATATATATGTTGAATTTTATGGACATTTTGATTTTTATGGATTTTAGCAGAAAGTGAAACAAACATTTCAGCTCCAAAAAATTAGAATTTTCTGGCTACAATCTATGGTCTTGGGCCTTAAAGGGTTAACCCTTTCCAAGTTTGCAGGATCTCCTAAACTAAGCTGAGGTTGTTTGGAGCACTAGTAAAGACTTTTTTTCACGAGTAATTACTTGATTGTTAGGATTTCTGCCTCCAGCTCTGAGTTTTTCCTCTTCAGCTCCTCCACCTCCTTCTCCATCTCATCAGATCGCACCCCCACGACCTGATCAGCCGTCACACCTCGAGCCTTCAGCTTTTTCTGCAGGGCGCTCTTCTCTTGCTCCAGTCTGCACACGGTGAAACACAACAGAGAAATCAAAATGTTTTGAAAAAATCTACCCAAATAACAACACAGTAATATCATATACTGGCCTGAGAGCACTAAGGTGCACATCACAGCAGTGGGGGAGCTATAAGTGGCTTCTCAAAATGGTTGAAAACAAAATATGTTTATGTCATTTAAAGAGAAAAAACCTTCTCCCACCATTTAGCACACTATCAAGGCTTGATGGGATCAACTTTAAGACCGACATTTCAAAACAAATATTGGTCTTCAGGGGCCTGTACTACGAAGCTGGATTAGCTCTTAGAGAGATAACTTCCTGGATAAGTTTCGGATTTTCCGCACTACGAATGTGGATCTCTTTTTATCCAGACACGTTGCCCCGGTAACTGATGCTGAACGCCAAACCTGGTCCAGAGCAGGTTAAGTTCCAGGATAAGAGCTCACGGGGTGTGACAGACCGATTGCTGACCAATCGGTTCTCTCGGGCGGGCATAAAAGACCGCACAGTCACTAATTTGCTGTCTTGGAAAATAACTTGCCCATTTCTGCCGGAACCGGTTAATGTCTGTGCGCGAATTGTAAGAGGAGCGCTTCGTCGGGAGCGTTTTTTTCGTGACAGAAGTAATCGGCTTGATTTACCAGAAGAAATCTTGTATGAGAGGTACAGATTTTCACGGGAGGGACTTCTATACATCTGTGACCTGCTGTAGCCTTACGTGGCAAATAATGCACTAAGGTCATTTTGAAAATATGAATGTGATTGTCCTGGTCAAACAAGTTAAAAAAATTAATTGCGTTTAGACAAATGTAGAGTATTTATTAGTATGTTGACCATGATGTTTTAACAACAATAATGGACACATAGAAAAATCGTTCTTGTCAGTAGTTTTATGTTATTTCTGTCATTGGCGTTAACATATTTTAGGTTACAATCACAGATTCATGAATGCAATAAAATTAATCTAAAGGCACATATCACAACATCTGAAGACTGCTGACAAAACTCCATGAAATAAAACAGTAACTTGTTTAATTCAAACTATTTGACATTATTTCTCAATGTCAGTGATAACATTTGATCCGGGGATGTTTACTTCTGAGAAAAGACAACACATGCTGATAATTGTACTGAACTTTATTATGGATAAAGTCAAGTAACAATAATTTTGGTTTAAAGTTCAATTACAATTAGCCTACATAAGTAATCATCATATCTTAAATGTTGTCTAATGTAATATGATCTCCAAATTTTGGTAGTAACACCATGAAACTGAGGGACATAATTTAGTTTGAAGAAATATTTTTAAATATCTAATTTACGTTTAATTTCATTCATTGATTTATCCCAGTGTTATCAACACTGTCCATTTATTATTTTAGAGGCAAAACAAAACCTCCTTGGCGGCAGTGATAATTTTGACAGCACTTTCAGTTTTGGTTAAGGTACAGTCTTTTGCCTTGAATATCTTAAAGTTTTAGTCATAGTTTAGTCATCTAAAATGTTTTCATTTTAGTCTAGTTTTAGTTGGTCAACTTTTTTTTTATTTTTTTTTTTTATGTATGTTTTTGGGCATTTTGTGCCTTTATTTGTAGGAGAGAGACAGTGGATAGGCTTGTGAAAGGGGGTGAGAGAGTAGGGGAAGACACTCTGCAAACTGGTCACAGGCAGTCGAACCTAGACCAGCAGAAACAAGTACATGGGGTGCCTGGTTGCTAACCACTCCGCCAAACCAGCACCCCTAGTTGGTCAACTTTAACAACATTTTAGTCTATGATATTTTTAAAACTTAAGTCAACTAAAATAAGAAGTGTAAAGGGCAAGGCAATTTTTATGTTTCCTTGGATTTCTAAAGTCATGTTTTATACTACATCTAATAACTCTTTATTCAATGCTAGTAAAGTTTGAACAGAAAAAAAAAATGTTCCTTTTGTGTGAAATGCTGTCACCTTTATTTAGGCTACCTGGCAGAGCATCTCAGTTACAATACCAGAACTGACAACAAACAGTGAACCTGCTCTACATGAATATATCAATTCATAAAGAGAGCAGCTCTGATTGGATCGCTCCACAACGTATCCCACCCCCACCAAGCTAAGGCAGCTGTGATTGGATGTCCCTCTGAACTCATTCAACCTTTCCACACAACCAAAGTAGCTGTGATTGGATATATTCCTAACTTGTCTCTACTTCCTACATGACCAAAATAGGTCCGAATGGATTAAGTCTCTTTCAGACAAGTCTAGTTTTTATTTGTTGATGAAAACGTCAGTTAATTTAGTTTTTTTCCATGTGCACTTGTTTTTATAGTTACTATCCAGATTTCATCAAGTGAAAAGAGGTTATTGACGAAAGCTAGGATGAAATAATTAGTCAATAAAATCAATGCTGTTTGGCAGAGGGAAAAAATCCTCTGCTTTTATTTTGAAAGGGAATTTTTATGCAGTGAAGTGCTGCCCTTTCACACCCCTTAATTATAAGTGGCAGTAAAAACCTACAATGTTAACTGAAACCCGTTTTAACTGAAAAGTGTTTGCCGTGTATTCAATTAGCAGATACTCTGCTAAAGCTTCATATTTTTAAGATCATTTTAAAAAAAAAACTTTCCAGTAGCAGGAATTTTATAATTTAAGGTTTGTACATGAAAGTTCTTTTGATTCTATTAAAAAATTCTGAAGTTACTCAGGTGTTCTGTGTTGTGACAGCTCAATGATCAGAGGCTCATTTAGTGCTAATGATTGAATAAATATCATTAAAACAGGACTGTTCAGTATGTATCCACTAGGGGTGTGCGATATGATGATATTAAATCGTTAAGGATTATAACGTGGGGATGATCTTATAAAGCAGAAAGATCGTCAGATCGTCTGTGTGGGCGCAGAGACTTTGACGCACACCCGACTAGCCAATCGTAGCACATTATGTGCAGTGCATGGTGGGATCTCCTGTTTTGTTATGTAGCGTGAGGCCATGGCGGAAAGAAAATAGGAGATAAAAGCTTGAAACTGTCTGAACAAAAATCTGTTGTAAAGCAGCTGTATTATTCACTCAGATTATAGACATTGCAGTTAGATAACATTTGTTTAAATTGTTGCACTTTAAGAGAAAATGTTGATATTGTTGTTCATTACCTTTTATATTTACATTTATTGCACATTATTATAAAAACTGCACTATTTTAATACATGTTCAGAAAGTTTCTTTGGCTTTAATCGTCATTTTTTTTGGGGGGGGGGGTTTACATGTTTTATATGTTAAACATAGGGAATAAAATGGTCAAACATGCAAATTAGTCTAAAAAAATCAACGTAAAAAAGAACTGTGATAAAATTGTGATCGTGACTTTATTTTTAAAAAATCGTGATACGATATTTTTGCCATATCTCCCACCCCTAGTATCCACTGACGTAGTGTTGTCACAACTTCACTTGGATTTGTAGTCTGGAAATCTTTTTTTTTTGTTTCATAGATTAACTTTTTAGATGAAATTAAAATGCAGCTATTGAATGTGAAAGGATTTATTTTTTCATCTTTAGCAAGTCATTTTGGTTTCTCATTAGACTTTTTTGTTAGCATATTGTGATATGCTGTACTATCTCAGGCTCAAAGTGCAGCATCTTTTCATTTAAGAAATTTGAGAAGTTGAAAATTTTCCTCTGTTTGGGTCACAGCTTGTCATTTAGGGGTCATTGCGGGTCCCAAAGCCAGACCAGCAGAGAACCGCTGCTTTAAATACCTGCAGACTGATGAGCAGAGTTGGATGTAGTGTTAGGTCAGTTTGTTTTTTTACATTCTGTGACTCTCTAGTTTGAGTCACGCAAGCAGCAAAAACTTTCTAGAACCTTTTTGCTGCATTAAGTTGGAGTTATTCTACCATGAATAAAAAAGTTAAAACAGATCTGCAGGGCGATGTGTTCACTGACCTGGCATAGAGATCTTTAAGAGTGATGAGCTGTTTGTTCAAAGATTCACTCTCTCGTTCTTTCTCCTTCAGCGAACTCTTCATCTTCTCCATCTTGGCCTGCCATTTCTTCCCCTCCTCCCAGCGAACTATCTCGTCCTTGGTCTGTCAGTGAGAAAAAGGAGGCTTTTGACTTACCTTTATAATACAAAAAAACTATAACAGGGGATGGCTAAATGCTTAAATGCATGTTCAAACCTTTACATAATCATCCTTCATTGTTTTTCTGTCCCCTCTCTTCTCCAGCTCAGACTCCAGCCTCCTGATCTTCTTCTGCAGGTTCTCGATGGTCAGGCCCCTCCCGTCTGCATCTGGTTGATTCTAGTCAAAACAGAAACAGAGATTTTAATTTCCATTGCATTTCATTTTTTATAAGAATAACTTTCAGTGTTCAAGTAATGCCCCTTCATGAGGAACACCTGTTCTACTACTCAATAAGACAAAAATAGCTACTATGTCAATCATATGGCTGCAACTCAGTGCATTTAAGCATGTACACCTGTCAAGACAACCTGCTGAAGTTCAAACTAACCAGCAGAGTGAAGACAAAAGGTGATTAAAGTGACTTTGAATGTGGCAAATTGCCAGTCTGCAGGGCTTTTTATAAACAATCACCTTTATGGTTTGCTAGGAATGGTCCAAAAAAAGGAAAAATATCCAGTGAGTGGCAGTTCCCGGGGTGAAAATGTCTTATCGATGTCACAGTGAGAGGTGAATTGCCAGAGAAGTAAAGCAACAATAATGCAAATAACCCCTTGTTAAAGCCACAGTATGCAGAAGACGCATCGAATCTGGAAGCAGAAGACCACACCAGGTGCCTTTCCTGTCAGCTAAGAACTGTAAACTGAGGATATAATTCACATTGGCTCCCAAAAAAGTTGGCCAAAAGAAGATTGGAAAAATGTTTTTTGGTTTGAAGAGTCTTGATTCCTTCTTTAATGTTCAGATGCAGGCTCAGAATTTGCCACAAACATCATGAAAGCATGGATCCATCCTCACTTGTGTTAAGGAGCCACAGTGTTAACAAATGTTGTTAAGGCTAGAGGAAGGTGCACATTCTTCTAGCACCTGAATCAGAGTTTGTGTGGAGAAGTCGGTACATGGATGTTTACATTTAGCTTTGAAAATACATCAGAGTTTAACTGAATCAGTTTTGGCTCTGAATACTGCAGAGGGATGTGGAGACTTTTCCTTTTAATAAATTCTGTTTTCAGATCATCTGTTTGGTGTTTCCTCTTTCGTCACTGCTGCATTAACTCTCACCTGCTTTGTCTACAGGTGTGAGGGTAGTCACATCTGTAGACAGTGAGGCTGCGACTAGAGCTGTAGTTAGCAGAATATACAGGGTGTGTGAAATCAGCAGTCTGACTGATGTGTTCCAAATCAGAGAACATTTTTAGAAAAGCATTTCACTGATCTGCCATTTTGGTCTTATTTTTGATTAATAAAGGTTCACACTGCCTGCCGTCCAAGAGCGCAACACCTTGTGTCAACGGTTCAGGCTGCTTGTAGTGTGATGGTGTGAGGGATTTTCTTGGCAGACTTTGGGCCCCTTAGTACCACCTGAGAGTGGTTTAGGGCATTTTCACACCAACCACATTTAGTGCGCACCAAATAAGTTTTGGCCCAGGGTTTGGTAAGTTAGTGTCAATGTGAATGCAACCACCGCACTTTGGTGCGCACCAAATCAGCCGGTCCGAGACCTCCATGAAGGGATGGTCCCGATCCGCTCCATCTCCCGACATTTGGTGCGGTTACACCGGTGTGAGACAAAGTGGTCCAAACCGGTCTACTTTTGATGCATTACTTCCTGTTAATCCTGTGGTTGAATCTTTTGCTTACTCAATTTGTCGATTCGTTTATTCTGGTTGAGGATTACGATGATTTGCGAGGGTCCAGAAGGTCGCTGATGCCGTCTCAACACGCTACAAAAACACATTTGAAGGAAAATGTAGAAGAGAGCGAAATTGGTTGTTTGGTGTAGGAAATGGTTACTATGGTAGTCTCTCCTTTGTTCTCCTCCGTAGCAGGTTTGGTAACCAGTTACGTGCATATCGTCCCCTGCTGTTTCAAACTGAGTAAATACACAAGTGGGCCCGGGCACGGTTCTATATTGCCAGTGTGAATGCAAGCCAGCGGGGGAGGGGGAGGGGGGTGAACCGCGCCACAGCACGGTTTGAGACAAGTGGACCTAAACGCCCTTAAACCCCACAGCCTTCCTCAGTATTGTTGCTGACCTTGTCCATCCCTTTATGCTCCATGTCACAAAACTCATATAATCTCAAACTGGTTTCTTTGAAACAACAATGAGTTCGCTGTACAACCAGATCTCAGTCTAATAGAGCATGCGTGGGATGTGCTTGCTTGAGATTCATGGAGACAAATCTGCAGCAACATGAACTAAAATCTTTCAGGAATGTTTCCAACGTCTTGTTGAATCAATGTCACGAAGAATTTTTCTTGTGGAAAGGGGGGTCCAACTCGGTACCAGCAAGATATACCCAATAAACCTGCCTGTAAATGTATGAGGCACTAAAAATACTAAATCTAACAACAATGTGTGCCATCTGATAAAAAGACAACAGACAGAGAAGTCTTGCAACATAACTTCATACATGCTGGCAGAAATCCGTCATGTTCAAGAGAGGAGAATGTTTTTTTTTGCCAGAGTAGAATGAAGGATATCTTTCTTGCTGCATTCCTCAAGTGTTTTTAATTTGCCAAGCAGAGTTTTCATGCTCTGCCATGAGATCGTTTATCAGTTTTAGGGTCTGTTTCCTGCCTGACTCCAGCTCATTTTGGCTCATGACTTGTTGCTGATAAGGTTTTGGTGTGTCATGATGATGTTGCAGAGTTAGATCCTGAACAGTGTCAGGATCAATACAAGTAAACTAAAATTCTCATAAGAAGGAAATTAGGAAAATTCATAATCTGTGCATCTTTCAGCAAATGACAAATACACTCTCTTTCATTGTTATAGGTTGTTATGGGCTGAAGAACCATCCTCATTTATGGAATCAATGCAGAAGTTATTGTTCAAAGTGAAACCCTAAGGCCTGTATTTGTATCTTAGTGCTCATTCCTGAAATTTGAGATAGTCTTCAGTGGAATTTTGTGCCTAAGTGGACTTTGGTGGATTTATTGTTGTTTCCCTGCAAGTTCAGTGTCAAGTGTAAGGTTAAGTGGAGGGGCGGTCTAAGGACACGGCCTCATAATGTTCCGAGAATATATCAATCAACCCTCACGTACAGAATAAGATCAGCAAAATTAGTTAAGTTAATAACACCATAACAGTTTAATTAGCTTAATGTGCGTTACGTTTTTCAGCAGAGAACAAATAAGAGTTTGAAGTGAGAGAGGTGATTTACAGCGCCCCCCCCTGACTCTTACCTGCAGGGCGTTGCTGAGTCTCTTGATTTGTTGCTTCAGCTCCTGGATCTCATGCTCATTCTCCTCCTTTTCAGCCTGCAGTCGTTTCAGGTTTTTCTGAGTCCTCTGCAGGTCGTGGTTCAGGGTGTCTACCTCCTCTTTCAGAGTGCTCTCTCGGCCTCGGGCTGATTTGACCGACTCCTTTGCTGTTTGAAGTTCTTCATTAAGCTCTTGCACTTTTGCCTTAAGAGAAAGGGCATTTTTTTCACTTTAACTGACACAAATAGGGATTTTCAACATTTTTTACCACCTAGTTGTAATACAAAGGCACCAATTACAGCATTTTGACCTCCACCAAGGTAGTTTGGTTTTAAAAGTAAAATGTACAGAATATATATGTTTGTTTGCTTGTTGGCAAGGTCACGCAGAAACAACAGGACGGATTTCGCTGAAATTTTCAGGAGGTGTTAGTAAAGACTAAATTTTGAAATTAATACATTTTGGTGGTGATATGTACATTTTTTTCCAATTTCCCAGGATAATATGGGGTCCATATCTCTGTCATCAAGGTTACTTTCATCTCGCTCTGATTATGAATTACATTACAAAACAATGAAATTTATAACAGGAAATCCCATTGACGACATTAATTAATTCATATAAAATCAAAGCATTAAGCAATGTTCCTGAAACTTGTTGTGCCCCGACTAACAACCTTCACATATGTGATCTTGGCTCTATTCTAGATCTGGTGATCCTGAGTTGTATCTTTTACAGGGTTGTGGAAAAGCCACTGTGAGAACTGAGCTAAATGACGGAGGTCTGCCCTCTCATCTAGTTTTTCTTTAATGCCAGCAACAGTCCAAAACTATGGAAGAAATTCTTCAGGGCTAGTTTCTGAAATAACTTGCGCAAGGCACTTTTTTTTACTGGCTCTCTATGAATTATTCTACAGCCTTCTAATACAGGGCAGTGGTGAATAGTTATTCTGAAAAGAATCAAACAGTCTAGAAGAGGTTTGGTACTTCCAGTGACTTCACAATATACAGTACATCCAAAAGCAGAGGTTCAGATAGGAGCCGTATCATTCTGCATGTTGATTGTACAAATTCACTACACAGCGAGGAAAAGGTTAAAAAGGACCGCACAGCAATAAAAACTAAAATATAGGTCTAAGATATCTTAAAGGACCTTGAAATCTTAAACATTCACTGACTGAATAATAAAATTGGGATTCTGCTGCCACTGTCTGACCTTTTTGTAAACTGCAGCATGTGTGGTAACAAAAGAGTATTTTACAACTGTTGAGGCTGTATTTATCCAATTAAAACCAATTTGATACATGAAATGGCAAGGAGTATGTGTCAACGGTTAGCTATGTTGATTTATTTTTAGCTAAGGGCAAGCAAAGTAAGTTGTCTGGCATCAATGTCAACATTGATGGTTGGTCTTTAAAGGATTTGCTCTTAAAAACAAAACTCAAGTCTCTCCTTTAATTGCTTGACTTCTTGTACGTGTAAGAGAATTAGCATGAAGTTTAAATGGCAACAGAAACTCCTAAAATACAACAGTCTATAAACACTGTAATCAGTTAGCTTCTGTTCTGTTTTTGTAGAATTCATATTCGCAAAGGTAGGTCTCACCTTTAGGTCTTTGGTTTGTCTGTCGACTAACGTCTGTACATTCAGGCTCTCCTCTCGTTGTGCAGCGCTGGCTATGACCTGCTGCTCTGCCAGGGACGTCATTTCTGCCCGAAGCTCCAGCAGAGCCTTACTGAGAGCCTGAGGACACATAGATGTCAAATATAATGAATACAATGCCGGGTAAATGTGCCATCATCCAAATCTGCAAGAAGAAGAAAGTATTTAACTTGATCTGGATCAGTTTCAGTCAATGTCTTGAGTCAGGCATATCTATCTATAAGCTCCAATCTATAGTGATTGTGCTCAGTCTAAAGCGGCACTGGCCAATCAGTGTCCTTTAAAGCAGGTAAAGGTGGAAATACAAGCAAGATGACAGTAGGAAGTGACTACTCATACAGTGATTAGCGTAGATGCTAACAGCTTCAGTGGCAGATCTGGACATTTCTTTATTAAATAAAAGACAAATGACAACACTGAGAAGCAATTCTTAATAGAAAGGATATTTTTGCTCCACTTCCGACATGTTTTGGTGAGAGTTTGTTTCGTAAAGTGGCTCAGGTTTGGTGCTTTACACAACTAGCAGTAGTGCCCACCTCCTGTTTTATCAGATTGGCCTGTAACCAATGGGATTGTGAATAAATCCAATTTTAATTGAAATCATGATTTTGGCCACAACGATTAAATGAACCTGATGGGCTGCGATTTTTACATTTTAAACTGCGGGCTCTGCTGCATCTATTTAAGCACTTTCTCAACGGTTATTCAGCCAACCACCAAGAAGCAAATGGATGGTTAAGGCTCCATTGAGCTGCCTAAATAACAAGTAAATACCGCCTTCAGCATGCGCTTCGTCAAAGGACATGTACAGTGGATGAGAAAGGTCACACAACATTTGCAAACACCACAGCAAAAGCCAACAGCAGCACGTCTGAATAAACCCACAACACATTACAAAGCCCAAACACAAATGAAACACCAACTTCTTTTCATGTCTTGCCTCAGTCCTGAGTCCATGACAAGCAGATAGACTATTCTTTCAAGAAAAGAGATGGGCAGAGATCACCCACCGCACCCACCCAGGGCTATTTAGAGTTGCCGAAGAGTTTATCTGAAGACTTAAGGCAGAGACGGGCTAACACCTCTCACTGACTCCCAGTGTTCGAGCTAAGCTAGCTTTTTTGTTCAAAACTTTGTTTTAAAAAAAAGTTTTAACAGGCAGATACACCACAAATGGGACAGTGCATGACTTTGAACTTCCTTGTGTAATTGCTCTTGAATATACTTTGTTTATATACCTGAGACCCCCAGACTCTTTTCTTTATTCTAACTAATTACTACTATTTTCATTTTAATTTACTTGTATATATTATTAATATTTCTCCTTTTTTTAATTATTATTTTTTTCTTCTCTCTTGTTTGTATGTTGCTGTCCTTGCTAATTTCTCTTGTGGCTCTATTATGTATCTTTTATTGTGTATGTAATAAAATAAAACTTTAAACAAATATATAACATGAAAAAATGAACAGAAAGCAGAAAAGAAATTATTTAAATTTAAAAATGTCAGAGGAAGACCCTCTGACGCTCATCCCACCTGATGATGTCAAAAGAATATTTATGATTTATCCACTACAAGTAAAACGTACTGTGGGAAAATGCTAAACCACAAAGACAATAATAATAACAGTGATAACACAGGCTAACATTAATTGACTGTTATTTTTGTTGACAAGCCCTATTATCAGAGTATTCAACACCCCTGTTGTCTTTTTAGTTCTAAATTAATGCAATATAATAAGGTGTAAAAAAAATGCCAAGTTGAAGCAACAAAAACCTGAAAACTATTCAGAAGTTGTTAAAAATTGGTGGAATAAAGCACAGCTGTTTTCCCTGACATGATGAATAATCGTGATTAAAAGTCGTGATTACAATATCGACCAAAATTATTGTGATTGTCATCATGGCCATAACTGTGCAGCCCTATGTGATTGATCAATCGTCCAATCACTTGCTGGATATGCTTTAGAAAGGTTTTTCCATTCCCAAATACTTAAAGGGACTGTGAAGAGAATCTGTTTCCGGCGACATTAAGACTCTGCTACCCATGAGCACGCGCGGTGACTGTCGTAATGCTGCGTTCCAGTAACCTCAGAATTGGGAGCGACATCATCTCCAACTTATTGGCGTTCCAGTTGAGGTGGGAAAAAAACATGCTGATCTACCAGGCTATTGTTAGCTGTTGTTAGCACGCCCTGCGTTGTTGTTCACAAATATCACATGAAGAATGTGATTATCACTATGGCAGCATTTTTGTAAATATAAGTCTAACAATACTATGTATACAGCTGATCTAGAGCGACACACCCCAGTCAGAAGTGCAAATAAATTGATTATTACAGGAGCTAAATAACTGTTCACACTGGGGGCATCCATCTTCGATTGTCAACTCGGGGGTGGCGAGGTTTCACCGAGTCCCCAGTTGGAAATTCTGACTTCGGGGGACTTTCAGGTTTTAGTTTCCTACTCGGAACTTGGAAATTCCTACTTCTGACTACACCTTGAATGCACCACAAGCCAAAGCATGTGTGTGTTGTGATGCTAATAAAAATGCAGCTCAGACCTTCCTCAGAACTCTACATTGCTTTACAACTTCTTTTTTCAACAACTTACAGGATGCAAAGCGCTCTAGTTTTAATTATCTTGCTCCCGAAGTTGAGTATACAGGCCAGTCCAACCCGACCGGAAGGCTAAGGAATAGCATTTATAGATAACCTATTTTGATGCTATAAAACTCATCTTAAAGTGTGTATTTCAATCAGGCATATATCTAAAAGTGACTTTTTTGGAATTACTTAGAAACTCCTCACAGTCCCTTTAAGTAAACCAGTAAAATATACTGAAGGGTCTGTCTGTTGTTTTGGGTTTCAGAAGCTGCCTTATGCAATTTTAACAAATATCTCAAGAAAAAATACATCTGGATCCTTCCAAATCTCACTTGTGTAATGACCCACACCACAAAAATAAAAACATCCAAATTCAGTTAAGAACTTTTAAAGTTATCAGCAAGAATGTGGAAACTGCCCCCTAACCTCTTATAACACATAATTCACAAGATTTCTGGATTCACATCCTCACTTGAATCGCCAACCAAGTCTAATCACTTCCTCTTTTTGCCATTATAAAAATTCCCAGAAAATGTCAGTAAAAGTCTCTGGGAACGTTTAGAGTTATCATGCTGACATGCAAAACAAATGGACAAATGCTGGGAAAATCACAACCTCTCTGGTAGAGGTAATACATATTAAATGATTTAATTAACGGGAGAAAAAATAATAATCTGGGTTTTAGTCTAAAAACCTGACTTTTCCACATACTGTTCATCACTTCTGAGGCAGATATCAGATCCACTGCTAATATTTCCTTTGCTGCTTTTGACAGCAAATACAATGTTCATTTAGAGTTTCTCCAGCTTTGAATTATGCATACCCTAGGGAAGCAATTTTCAAGTTCATAATTCATCAAACAAAGAAAAAATGAAATGCCAAAACCACCCACTCTCCAATTATGTCTGAGAGAGAAAACAGAGTCAGTCGGAGAAAAACATGACAACATGCAGCAGGATTTTCTCTGAGGACTTTGAAAAGGCATCAAGCTCGAAACACTAACAAACACCGACAGCTAAGTGATAATATTAAAAGAAAGACAGACCTTCAGCTGTTTCTCCTTCTGGGTGAGCTGAGCTTTCAGGCGTTCCACAAGGTTCTTCATGGTGTTACTGGGAGAGCGAACGTTGGCCTCTTTCTGGGCTGCCAGCTCGGTCTGCAGGCAGCTCATTTCCTTCTCCAACTGGGCGATTTGACTCCGCTGGTCCTCGTTCTCCCCGTTCAGAGCTTTCACCTGGGTGGCATGACTTTCCTCCAGCCTGTAACAAAAGCCCTCTGATGGTTAGTCTGGTCATGGTTACTCAGTGATACTTGATAGTGAAATCTGCTCTGCTCAGAAGTTTACTGAAAAAAAATGGTAGGGATTGTCTTTTACGAGGTTCATGTCACATTTAAGTGTTAAATGATACATCTGTGTGGTATAACTTAATGTAAGACGATAATCTAAGGTAGTTTAAGCTAACAGCTAACAACAGTGTGAGTGTTGCTTGCTTTGGATTGGTCTGTGTTGGCCTGTGCTCAAACTATCGATACGACAAAATAGCGTCATGCACACCTTGTGGATACATGTATCGATACGGATTCTACAGAATCGATACAGTCTGAATGTTTGGACAGTTGCTGTAAATACTCTTTGGGTAATGTTAACAATGGCACAGTTATTTAACCTTAATTTAACCAGAAGAAGCTCATTGAGATCAAAAATCTCATTTGCAAGAGTGTCCTGGCCAAGACAGGCAGCAGCAAATTTACAAAGTTATAGACATGAAACAATTTCAAACACAGATACAGACATATCAACCAGTTTAGTCAGAGTCACAGAGCAGAAGATTTTCAGTCAAAGCATTTACAGCAAACTTCATCTTTCTCTAAAGCCTTTAATCTGCATTTAAAACAATTTAAAGAGACCAGCTCTCCAAGACACAGTTTTTCTTGTAACAGATTCCAGTCTGCAGGAGCAGCATATCTGAAGCTTCTTTTACCTGTTTCAAGACGAACTTTGGGGACCGATAGCAAGAGTAGATTTTGTGACTGAGTCGCAGAACGAAGACTGTAGCTTCCAGAACTTTTCACATGAATATAGTTACTCAAGTATGATGGAAGCAGGCCAAGAATAGCCTTGTAAATCAGAGTATGCCAATGATTCAGTCTATGAATGGTCAGAGAGGGCCACCCAACACACTCATACAGAGTACAATGATGCGTTAGAGCCTTGAGATTAGTTATGAACCTTAGAGCTCCATTATAAACAGAATCCAAAGATTTAAGGCATTGAGAAGAAGCATGCTGGTATAAAACATCACCATAATCAACCAGGGGCGTAAAAGTAGCAGAAACAAGATGCTTTTTTTTGCAGCAAAAGTGAAACAAGACTTATTCCTGAAGTAAAAGCAAAGTTCAAAGTAGAAGCCAAACTACATCATGAAACACTGTTCCAAATTTAAACTTAGGTGGCTACCATCTTTGGGGACCTGAATTAAAGTTCATAAGTTGTAGAGCAATTTAAAACTCTTCCTTGTTCTTTTGTTTCTTGTAATAAAAAACAAAAGTTGCTGGGAATTCTGTTAAAAGCGCAGTCAATGTTCACAATTTATGTGTATCGGGATACGTATCATATCGCGGGGTTGCTGGAAATACCCAGCCCTCCACCAGCTGCTGTTGTTTTGAAGGTTCTGCCTCTGAAAACACTTTCAAACGCCTCTTTCTCGAATGGATTAGTAAAATATTTCCGTGGCAGATATATGGAGTTGTCGGTCTGGCGTCTCAGGTTAGTCAAACATATCTAATCAATAGTGACTGAGAATATCGCTTTGGATTTTTAACTATCAAAAATATATACTTTTTTTTTAATCGACTAACTGTGCAGTGAAACTCCTAAATGAACATGATGGACAGAATCAGGTTCCTATTAACCGGCTCGAGTTCAAACTTATTTACTTTTATGAGTTGTGGACATAAAAAAACAATCAATTAAATAAGCACTTGCTAGAAGTCAGGCTACAACCCATGAGATGAGGGAAGAGGATTTAAAAGAAGTGGGAAATGGCAAAGAAAGGAAGCAAAAAAGTTTGACGTATGACTGAAAATTATGTTATAAAGACCCTGAGTTTAATCAAGACAAATAGAAGAAAATGTTTAACACTTATGAGTATCTTGCACAGAGGTCGATGGGTTTATTCTACTGTCCCTGAAATGCCTATGGCCCGCTGAACTTTTGAACTCCTAATAGCCCTTTATAATCTCCTTAACTGAAGCTTCTTTTTTTATTGAACTTTAAACCCCATTAAATCCAGTTTCCTTTAATTACCCTTTAAGTGGCTTTTAAGTCATCCTTCTCCACGCTGTCCTGTCTGACAGCGTGGAGAAGGATATTCCGATATTCCTCTGCAACGATGCCAAAACATCAAAATTTAAACCAAACTAGTTATAAAAGAGGCAAATATGGACATGTGGTTTTCTGTGTAACCATGGTACGGATTCAAATGTTTGTCTGAATTTAAAATTTCAGTCTTTACTCTGTCTGGGTTTGGTTCGCATGACCTGGCGTTGACGTCGACCTGTACATGCTGACATATACATTGTATAGGGCTTTTCTCACATTGGGTGTAATCCTGGCTGAGATCTCCATTAACCAATTGCTTAAGGTTGCATTAGTTTTGTACATTTCACACTTGACTCATAATCTCAGCTTAAAGGTAGGGGACAATTTAAGTTTGCTTACAGTTTGCTGTAAAACTGCGTGTGAACTTGGACTGACCCACACAGATCGAGTCCAGGAGAGAATGAAGACACCAGATTAATCGATTTGACTGATTATAACAACAGTTGGTAACGTAACTGAATGGGGTTGGCGTACCAAGGCTGTGAAGGAAGGGGATGTAGGGTTACACGTAAACACCTGAATGAAGCAGAGTGAATGTTGCTAGTGGAGCAGATGAGTTATCGGGAATGATGAATGGCGAAGTGCCAACCTGGCCTTATTGATGCTCTAGTGATAAGCTTTCTATAAGAGATAGCACCTTGTACCTGCTGCTTTAATTTGGTATCACTACTGGTTGGGCACCAAGTAAATAAGCTAATTCTAAAATATGAATAAAGACACCGTGGATTCCAAAATGGTCCATGAGGGAGTGTCAAAGGTGGGATAGCCAACAAGGAAACAAAACCTCTCTGATAAGGCAGAAACCATCAGCAAATAATTTTCTGGGTCCAACCAACTAAACCTACTGATGCCTCACGTTGTTCCTTTTGAGGTCATGGCTGCCTGGAGCCTATCCCAGACAACACTGGGCACCCTGAATTAGGGCTGGACGACATGGCCTATAAATAAAATCCACTTTTTTTTCCCCCACAAAACTTGATTTAGGATTTTGATCCATTTTTGACCTCTCAAAAAATGCAAAAATGTGACACAAGGATTACATAAATCAAGTTTTGCCTTTATGTGGTCAAAATATATCCCCAAACCAATCAGAATTTCTCTCTTAAAATTAAAGTGTGTCAGAACATGTTGATTATGCAGTTCTAATGCAGGCAGGTTTGTCTACATAAAAACTGAAAGCTGTGGTATTTTCACAGCTTGTTAACATGTTTCTCTCCAATCAATATTTAATCTAATAAAAAAAAAAAATACAAGCCTATAAAGTGCTTGTACAAAACCTGACAGGGCCACCATCATGAAAACTGCACAATTTCAGTATTTATATTTTTTCCAACTTTGCAACAACTTGAAATTTAAGAGAATGAAAGAAATCTCAATTTTTAATTTTTAAATCTTCTGCTGAAAATAATTCATATTGATCAATTTAACCGATACATTGCCCAGTCCTACCTTGAATGGTCACCAGCCAATCACAGGACAACACAGAGAGACCAACGCTTATACCAAAGACAATCTGAGGTCAGCAGTCAACAGAATGACACGTTTTTGGTCTGTAGGAGGAACCTGGAGTGCCTGGAGAGAACTGACGCATATATGTGGAGCAAACTCTGCATCAACCCTCTTGCTGTGAGGTATGCACACTATCTGCTGTGCCACCATGCTGCCCTTGAGGTCTACAGACTTCTACCTAACTCAAAGTCCACTACCTGTCCTCTTGATCCAATTCTACCAAACATCCTGCAGATAATTTTGCACACACTCAATGTCGCAGTTATAAACACAATCAAATTCTTCTTAGCAACAAGGACCGTCCCAAACAAGCTCTGGTCAAATCGATGCCTAAAAGAACCCGACCTGCTTACACTGTATTGGAATATTTGGATCAACTCTGATTCTTAGCTTTAACTTTGAATACTAAAATAAAGGAGCATAAGTAATCATGTAAATGAGTGATTTGAATTCTAAAAAAACGCTTATTTACTTAGACAAATCTTCAGTGTATTTTTTCGCCTGTGCCTCCAAGGCGACTCTGTGTCTCTCCAGCTCCGCCGTGGTCCGCTGCAACTTCTCCGTGGCTGAGGAGAGCGAGACATCCTGATCAGCCACTGTCTGCTCCAGCTCAGCCAGGCGCTCCAGGTGCTTGGTGGTCGGCACTTTGAGGGTTGGCTTCTTCATTAAACTCTGGACAAGGACAATATTAGGAAGAAAATAATCGGGGGCAGGCAGATAAAGTGATAAATGCAACAGCAAAAGAACTCAAACTGTAATGGCGCAGATTTAGCCTCTATATCTATATAGTTGTGGGCTTGAGCCAAAAAGGATCAAAACACCATAAAGTGTTCACAAAGATCAATGCATACCAATGCTGTCTGTCTGAAGGTGTCCAATGAGGTGTCTGTGTGCAGGTCCAACTTCTGATGCAGAGCTCTCGTCTCCTCTTGATGCCTCTTTATCATCTCATCTTGATCCTGTCAAACAATATGCATTCAATCTCCAACACATTTTACCAAAGTAACCAGCTCAGACATTATGTGACAGTTGTTACTTGGTATTGTTACCTTATTGTTTGGAAAAGAGTTAAACTGTTAAGAGTTAAACTAGTCAAACAACTGAAAATGGTAGTCGATTCCCATCCCGGTTCACGCTGACCTTGAAATGTCCTGGCTTCTTTTTTGTTATTGTTGTATGTTTGGCAGGATTTCTGTGTGATTTCTCAAGCAACAGATAAATTCATCTGTTGGAAGGTCACACTGTCCCCAACCTTGCACAGCACAAACACTCATCTGTCAATACTCTAAACTTGCCAGAAATTTCTGGTAGACAGATGCTCCTGCTATAAGAAAGCTCAAGGCTGAAGCTGGAGCTGAAACATCAAATCCCCGGGGAAGACAGGGAGAGTTCCAGGTAGAGGTTTTATCATTCGGAATTAAGTGTCCCAACACACTTTTTTCTTAATAAAAGAGGCATTATAGTCCATTTCAACACCTTACTGCTTTAATGTGGTGCTGTTTAAACAGTGGAACATGCCTCCGGAGCTAATGGGTGGCCTCAAACCTGCACAAAACCCGCTGTTACAAGGTGCCAAAATCCCCATATCTGATTGGTTATAGGGATAAACACTAACCAGCCACTCCGCGTTCAACTGCTTCTTAGATTGCAGTTGTTGAAATTGAATGAGTTCGTAGATTTCAGTATGTTTCAGATTATGCATAAAGCTCAAGAGAAAATGTTACCAATCAAACATCCAGAATCGATTTGAACAAAGAGTAAGTCGTTATACTTTAAAAAGATTTGAAATATTAAAAGAAAAGGTTCAGAACTACACTGAAAGAGCGTTGCGCTACAGTCAGAGGAATCAGTTTAAGGAACAATCTAAACAAAAAAACTAAAGAAGCGGCATCAAATTTTGTCTTTTAGAAAAGTATCAGAGTCAGTATGTTGAGTAAATACAGGGAAATGTTTACATCTAAGTCTTGCTTTGTTTGTGGCACAATGTGAATTAACATGATCACATGGTAACGTGGTTTTTGTTTGCTTGGTTGTTTTGTTGGTTGTGTTTGAAAAAAGAAATATTGAAATGTATAAAAGGCATGTTGGTCTGCAGCTCTTGTTAATTTTTATGATGTGTTTAGCTAGATCTTGTGAGAGCAGCTGGACTCCAACAGATTTTTCTTCTTTCTGCTCCTTTTCATGCACTTTAGATATTTTTTGTTTGTATTGAATGTTTTATTTAATTACAGTATGAAATGAAGTCCTCAACTAAAAACTTAAAGGGATAGTTCAGTTTTTTTGAAGTGGGGCTGTTATCTTTTCTCCCTCAGTAAGCTACAGTCTGTAAGAGTCTGTGACGAAGAAATAGGCACTAACAGGAAAGTAACGTACCAAATACAAAGGGTATTTTCTCCCCCACAAAAACTCAAATCAAAAAGTAATACCACAGTTTAAGAGTACGCTACATATGAGTGTTTTTAAGTGCATTAACCTTTCGGAAATATAAAATTTATCTGGACCTAGCTAACTTGTGTCATGTATCCCTCCGCTATATCACTCCAACCCCAGATAAACTTAAAGGGGACATATCCTGCTTGTTTCTCCTTTTCACTATGCCAGACTAGGATGCCTGTAAAGCATTTCTGCCCTCAGTACAAGTCATTTAGTTCCTTCATTGCCCCACAATAGCGTTTTCAAAATCCTCATTTTAAGTCACTATGAAGCTCTCGTTGAAACACGAGGATCTGAGGATGACCTACAGTTACCTTGCAACGTCACAGCCCTTTGTGCTCTGATTGGTCAGTTCTGTCAGAGCTGCCGAGAGGGTTGAGCCAGCCTGTCCTCCTTCTTCTACTGTATTTTCCGGCAGGCTCAAAGCAGCGACCGCGTATTGAGTCCCCCTACAGGCCAGAGCTGGTAATGAGGGAGTGTGAGCTAGGGATCTATATACTGCTGCTGGACGGATGTGTTCCTCGGTTTGGGTTTTGTGGCTAACGGACATCACAGAGGAGGAAGTGTTTTATCAGATTACTCCAATAAAGAGAAAGGTACCTCGTGTCGTCACGATGATTTAAATCCTGCGGACATCTCGCAATGACCAATTTTCAGAGGCATCAAATCTCGTTCTAGGATATCAGAAAAAATACAACATATGTAGCGTACTCTTAAACTGTGGTATTACATTTTGATTTAAGTTCTTGTAGGCGGAGAAAATACTCTTTGTTTTTGGTACAGTACTTTCCTGTTAGCGTCTATTTCTTCGTCACAGATTCTTACAGACTGTGGCTTACTGAGGGAGAAGAGAGAACTTTCTACTGTATCTAATGTACTTAGTGGCCATATGGAGCTCATACAACCACACTTCAAAAAAACTGAACAATCCCTTTAAAAAAGCTACCAGCCAATCACACAGCATCAATTTAATGTACTTAGGCATGTAGACATGGTGAAGATGACCCGCTGAAGTTCAAACCAAGCATCAGAATAAAAAGAAAGGTGAATTGAGTGATCATGGCGTGGTTGTTGGTGCCTGACGGGCTGATCTGAGTATTCAAAAAACTGCTGACCTACCAGGATTTTCATGCACAACCATCCCCTCAGCAGCATGTGTGCGTTTTCATTCTGTTGAGCATGTTTTCAAGTTGCATCTCCTACACTGAAAATCTCCAGAACAGAAGGCTCGCCACACACCTCTAGTGCGAACCAGGCATAAGGCTTACAGAAAATGGTCTGAAAAAGATAAAATATCCAGTGAGTGGCAGTTGCAAAAATGCCTTGTTGGTGCCAGGGGTCAGAGGAGAAAGGAGAGAATAGCCAGAGTGGTTTAAGAATGCTGGAGAAGACTTTTTCTGAACATAAAACATGTGGAATCTTGAAGCAGATAGGCTACAGCAGCAGGGGATAGCACTGAGTGCCACTCCTGTCAACTAACAACAGGAAACTGAGACTAAAATTCACAGGGATTTATCAAAACTGGACAATGGAAGCCTTAAAATGTTGCCTGGTCTGATGAGATTGAAGGATCTGGTTTGAATTGGTCTGAACATCATGACAGCATGGATCCATCCTGCCTTGGATCAGTGGTTCAGGCTGCTGGTGGTGTGATGCTCATGGTTTAAACCCCATAGCCTGTCTGAGTACTGATGTTGACCATGTTCAGCGCGCGATTTGAGGTCAGAGGGCCAGCTCCATAGTGGAGTGTTTTAAGTCTCACCTTACGACCCATTTTTATTCCCTGCTGTTTTAACTTTGCATGACTTTTGTGGTCCTCTGTGTCTTTGGTTTTACTACGTTTAGCTACATTTTTTATTTGTTTTACTATGTTTGTCTGCTCGATTTTGTCATTTCAATTATAGCATTGTTTTAGACTTATTCACTTATTTAATTATTTATTATTGCTTATTGTTATAGATTGTTTCATTGTTTTTATGGTTCTATATACAGCACTTTGGAGATGTTTTTGTTGTTAAAATGTGCTACACAAAGTGGATGAATTGGCTTGGATTATGACAACAGTGGACTATCTTCTGATGAAGGCTTAACAGCACGGCATGTCACAAAGCTGAAATCAGATTTGTCTTTCAGTCTTGTTTCATGGTTTGGAAACTTGTCCTTAAAAAACAAAAATTGATTGGAGAGTCTCAGCTTCACCTAGATTCCCTGCACACCAAACAGCAACAGAGGATAGCTAACTCTATTGTAAAAGATGACTCCCACCGTCGTCATGGTGAGTTTCAGCTGCTCCCATCAGGCCTGAGGCTCATGGTACCTGCTTTTAAAACCAGGCGCTGTAAAAACAGCTTTGTACCGGTGGTCATCCGTGCTATAAAACAAATGGAGGAAACTGCAACACAACTAATGTATTTATTCCTTGTACTGTTTCTTTCTTCTTGTTTTATGAATGGAACATCTTGGGTTGATTGGTTTATTTTTCAGCCTTTTTTTGCCGTCACTTTGTCTTGTCTTGTGTTGTTCTGTGTGTCTACAATACAAGAGAACCCACCCACTGTAAACTGAATTTACCTGAGGGTACAATAAATATTCTGAATCTGAACATGGCAATAAATGACCTGCACAATAACCAGATCTCAAAGTGATAGAAAACCTTTGTGATGTGATGGAGTGGGAGATTCTCATCATGGATGTACAACTGTGTGATGCCATTATGACAAAAGGAGCCAAAATCACTGAATGTTTCCAGCACCTTGATGAATCTATACCACCAAGACTTGATGCAGTTCTGAAGGCAAGAGGAGGTCTGACTCAGTGCCAGCTAACTGTATGTAGCTAAGTGGCTAGTGGGTGCAGATCTGTCTTCCTTTGTCAGAGACAAATGTTGATTCTCTGTGGTGTTTCTGTTTAAAGTTAGGGTCAGGGCCAGAACAGAAGTGACAGTAATGTTGTGTAATGGGATTTTCCTACTCAACTTTGATTATATTTAAATCCTAACTTGGCCAAACTGCTGCTTAAATGTTTCTGTGGGAATTGAAAGTTTATATTTCCCATTAGGTTGAATATGATCATAATCCCTGGATTAAATAAGCAGCAATTCATCAATTCAGCATCTTGTTCCTGTGAGAACAGTTAACATCATTTTTCAGGGTTACTTCACCTGTCTGGCCTGGAACAACTGCTTCTGGTATTTCTTAACCATGTCTTCTTTTTTGTCGAGGCGACCCTGGAGGTCTTTGATTGTCTGATGAGCCAGTGTTAAAGCAGGCTGATAGTCCGACTGAGCCTCCTCCTGTTTGGAAACATCAGCCAGCAGTCGTTCCCTGCTGGCAGCCGCCGGGAGACGAAGACGCAGCTCGTTGATCACTTTATCCCGGGACACGATGTTCTGCTCTGCCTTCCATAGGGCTGCTTCAGCCTCTTTCAACTTCTGCATATAGAAAGGATGAGAATCTGAACAATGTGCTCTGCATTTGATTTATGAGGATATTAAATGTTTTAGGGGGAATTTATTACTGTACCTCATCCAGACTTCTGCAGGTGGCCTGTGTGTCTACGATGGTGCGGACGTGCTCTCGGATTTTTCCCAAAGCGAACTCCAACTGATGCGCCACAGGGAGCCTTGGGTCTGGAAGAGATCCGGTTCGATCCTCAAACTGGAAAGCACCAATAAGTATTTAGGAAAAGGAGATGTGCTGGCATTTTTTAGCTGTGGTGTGAACACATTTTTATGAGATTCATGCTTGTTTTCATGTTGAAATATCAGTGGTTCTCATAAATCAAAGGGATAGTTTGAGATTTTTGGAGAGGGTTTATATGAGGAATACATCACACGCCTGAACATCAGCGAGAGGTATCAGATCTGCCTCTGAAGAAATAGCCTGCATGGAAGTTAGGGCTATACACTGCTGCACATGGAGTCACATTCTCTGAATTTGAAGAGTTTAAGGTGAAAACAAGCCATGAAAACAGTGTAGGGTGGCAGCACATCTTCTCTAACCCTTGACAAACTTTTCTACTACCAAGCTGCTTTGTTTTGGCAGTACTTTGCTACACGGCACAGCCTGCGTGCCCTTCCTTTGGCAGCACCAACCAGCTACAATCTGCAGTCATCACAAGAGGAAACAGATGCTACCAAACTGGATAACTGGGTGAAATTTTACTCCTATTAAGCCCTCTGTTGGAGCTATTCACAGGCTATTGCCTCATTTAAATTTAGTTATTTGATTAGTTGTTGTTATCTTGTTTAAGTCTGGTTAGATAGTTATGTTACTATTGGCAATTTTCTTATTTAGAATACTGGTTTGGTTGTTTGGCACCGAGTGACATGGATATTGGATGGATATTTGGATATTTTGCAGATGACACAAACTTAGTTTGTTCAGGTAAAAACTTGAAAGAACTATTGATTGGCATTGAAAGTGAGCTGGAAAGTCTCAACACTTGGTTTGATGTAAATAAATTATCCCTTAATATTAAAAAAACTAAGTTCATGGTTTTTGGAAATCAAAATGAAATAAATGGGGAAATTACAATTACAATCAGTAATGTTTGCATCGAAAGAGTTTTTAAAACCAAATTTCTTGGGATTATGATTGACAGTAGGTTAACATGGAAACAACATATTGATTACATAAAATGTAAAATTTCAAAGTTAGTTGCAATTCTGTCAAAATCTAGATATGTTTTAAATTATAAAGCATTGAAAATAATCTAGAATTCACTTATTGCTCCTTACATGTCTTACTGTATAGAACTGTGGGGATCCACTTATAAAACATATATGAATTCAATAGTTTTACAAAAAAAAAGCCATACGTATCATCAATAATACAGATTATCATGCTCACACCGATCCCCTGTTTTTAAATTCACACATTAGGAAATTTTCTCACTTTTTTTATTATAAAATAATGTTACTAATGTTTGCTGCAAAACTAAACTCTCTTCCTAATGCTGTGCAAAAGTTCTTCTCAATTCGGGAGACTCAATATGATTTAAGAGGTGTTTGCAAGCTCTCTGTCCAGAAAGCTAGAAAAGGTAAAAAAAGGAGATGTGTTTCTGTTGTTGGGGTTAACTATGGAATGATGCAAATATAAATATAAAAACCTGCAATTCATGTTATATCTTCAGAAAAATGGTCTCCAAAGTTATCTTTGAAAATTATAAGTGTTGATCATGTAATGATGTTGTTAATGTTGATTCTTTATCTTTGGTTTTTGGTTGCTTATTTTTGGTTAAATATAAGCACTAGGCTCAGATAAGCATTTTGCTTCTGCCTATGCCTTTTTAGTCACTACTTATTATAAGAATTCTGGTTTGTTTAAAATGTCTATTTTGTGACAAATATTGTACAATGTATGCTGACTGAAATAAAAAAAATCCTGCAATCCTACGATATAGAGGGGCAGGTAAGTCAGGCAGGCACTGAGGATAGTGAAAGGTTTATTACCAGGAAGTCAGGGAGATGGGAGGCCACACACAAGGATGCTAATTTGTCTGCAGTCTTTCATGAAACAAAGGAAACCGTGTCCTGTGGCTTGGACATTGACATAATTTTTATCCTCTCTCCCCTGGCTGTTTTTGAGTTTTGAGATTTATAGTTTTTTGGATTCGACGAAGCCGAATGGCCTCTAAACCCTTCATTTACTTTGTATACTTGTGAACACTCGTATGAACAGGAGTGCACACACAAAGTGATGCAGGGTGTAAATCAAGAGCTCATGCCATCAAACTGGATGAAATAAAAGTGTGGCTATGAAAAATCATCATTGTGGCTCATGTTCATGTCATGCACCTCAAACAACCCTGCTTCAGAAATCCCTTAAAAGCCATTTATTATTCACTACATTAACTAAGTTATTTTACTCTACAGGAGTTATTTACAGTATGACGATCAATATATTTAACAGTAACAGTATATTTAACCGATCAGGGCTCTGCTTTACTTTAAGACTCACAACTATGATGAAGTTGAAGAATGCACTGCTGAAGAAATCATGTAACATCTGAAATTCAGCAGATTGTCAGTTTTCTTTCTAATTTCCTGAACTGCAGACTTGCAAATTAATATAATGAACAACACTGATCACTTTTGAGCCATGATGCCCGAAAAAAACTTTAATATATTGATTAATGTGTAAAGACAAGCATGATCAACTCCTCAAACATGAATTACTGATCTGTAATCATGTGTATATGCAAAGATTCATGTTTTTTCCTTCATTAATTTATTACTCACAGAGACCAAACTGTCTTTGTATGGTGCTTACAATACTGTGACAGGAGTTTACCTTTTCATTGTGGTTCAGAATCTCACTCTGGTGTTTCTCGTACTGATCCAGCTGGCGCTCGAGCTCCACCTCTCTCTGATCCCATGCTAGCTGGCGCTCATCTTGGAGCTAATCACAGAAAAGGAAGAAGCCCATAAAGCCATAAATACCAAGGATTGACAACTCTTTCTCAAATGTCTCTCAGACAGTTGAGATCACAATCCTCCTTCAAAATTCATTAAAAAAGGATACTACACAGAAAGCACAAACAATTTTGAACATAGCCATTTAATAAAACACTGGACTGATATTTGTGGCTTGTCCTCTCTCTTCCTGCATCTGCAGCTTTCCTTTTACTTGCACCCAAAGAAACAGAGGATTTAGACTGCAGATCAACTTACTGTTTTTCCTTCTGTTCACATATGCATTTGCTGGCATTATGAAAGTGCTTTTGTTTCAATAGTTGCAAAAAACGTTGACTTTTAAACGTGGTTGAGCTGAATCTTTGGTAGGAAGTCCCTGCTATTGAACTTTAAATGCTGTAGGATGAAGGTAAAGCTGGCTTTCGATTTTCTTTCAATTTAGTTTAGAGGAGGAAATGTTCCTTGGATTACTTTTAGATTCAGAAAAAAAACAAGTTGCAACTGAAAGCATTGTATAAAACACAAAGAAATAGCTTGAAAACAAGTTTAATCTTCTGTTAAATCTAGGATACATATCATTAACACAACTCCGAACAGCACACATTGCAGGTTTTTCTCAAATCGTGCCAGCTTGATGGTGATAGCTATACTGCAAATTGCGTTGTTTTTTTAAAAATGTGCAAATCACTGAGTGACATCCAATCAGAAGGTGTGTCTGTAAGAAATGAAACTTCTACATAGGAAGCACTCCTGCATTCTTGCCAATTGCTTTTCAGATTTCCCTTCCTCCCCCTCCGTTCATCGATAAGAGCTTTTGGTTGATCCGAACATGGCACGTCACCAACTATCTTAATTGAGCTTCAATCATTAATGCATGAATGACAAAAGCTCCTGGACAGACATACGTGAAAAGGTTTGTTTGTTCTCATGTTTGCTTAATTTTCCATCTTAACACGCACCTTTTCTGCCCCTCTTTGCAGGGTTTGGTTCTTTTGGTTTTGGCTTGTCATCTATTTTCAGTTCAGGCTTTCATCTTTTATGCATTTTTTCACTTTAGTAGCAATATGGAAGTATGGCAAGACCAACAGCCTTGTGTTGGCTACGTGTTGGTTTCCTCCTGTTATTTTCCAGCATGTCCAGCTTCTTTTAATACTCTAAGTGTTTATCAAGTTCAGATTTATATTTTTTTAATTACCTTTGTCATCTTTGTTCAACCTTATATTGTATTTGATGTACCATTTATTCGTGTCTGGCCTCCATTTTGATCTTAAATGTGGTTTAATTCTGAGGAGGCTGTAAAATGGACTCAAACTTAAAAAGAGTTCCTTGTAAATTCTTTGTCCCATATTTTTTCTTTTATGCTCTTCTTTATAGTAGTTCTCCAACCTTTATAAAATGCCTATGATATGAGGCTTGTGTGGTCTTGCAGCTGGGATTTTGTGGTGTGCTTTCCTCGTCCGTTGCTATCTCATTCTGGATTTTGTGTTGACGTGAGCTGATTTTGGAGATTTGTGGTGTTGTCTTCTGGAGCTGCTTTAATGCAAAAGCATTTCTATGGTAAATGGTAAATGGACTTGTGCTTATATAGCGAAAAAAAGTGAAAAATGAAAAAAAGTAAATATGGATTTCTCTCAACCAGGCATTTTGAAGATTATACTGGATGCATATAGATCTGAGCTAAGTTGCAAAGTTATTTCTAAACTGCTGTACAAGGCATTGGAGGATTTAAAAGAGCACTACAGAATACGTGAGAGAAAGATGAGAAAAGGAAGCAAAAATCAGGATTGGAGAGGATTGGGAGTCTTTAAATGCATATCAATGGAAAACTACAAATTCTTTGTTTTGATGGGATGGGAGAATATAATAAGGTTCTTCTTGACTCCTGCACCGGGAAAATATGCAGATACAAAATGTTTGAGGTCTTTTGGTGCTCTAAAAGCAAATCATTTCCACATCTTTTGGGACTGCCCCATGATAAATCAATATTGGATGGAAATTAAAAATGTTATAGATAAAGTACTAAATACTAAAGTTCTGTTAAGTTTTGAAATTTGTATTTGGGTATGATTGATGTATTACATTTAAGAAGAAGGGATGACTATAAAATAATGAGAATCATGATATTCGGCTAGTAAAAAGGCAATCACCAGGAGATGGCGAACTGATTCGGTGCCTAAAGTGGATGAATGGCTGGATGTTATGCTGGCTATATATAACATGGAGGAAATTACTGCTGCTGTCAGGCCGGAAATGGACAATTTTAGTAATATATGAAAAGGATGGTTACAGTACATCAGGCATTACAGATCAGACTTTGTATAGACGGGTTGAAACTATCCAAGCAGTGTTGTACTTTTATTTCTTTTATATTTGATGGATGTGTGTAGGAGTTTGCTTGAAATATTACATGTATTTTGGTGAGACACCAAGTGATAGATCCTTTTACACCTTGGTTCAATGCTACAGTGTTTGTTCGTTTTCTTTAATTATATCAGGCACTTTCAAACTGGACACACTCAGTACAAAAAGAAGGGCATTTTGGGACTTGGTTTGGAGCTGTCTGAGAATATCTATTGTGAAAGTTATACTATCATGCGATAACTTGTATTCTTTGAAATTGAAATAAAATACAAATAAAATAAAAAAAAGCAAAGGGAAAACCTTTGCGTTTCAGGTGAGAGTGTCTCTTTGTTAAAAGACATGTAGGCTATGCACACATAATTTAACCCCTTTGCTTTCCCTAATAAGAAAGAGAGAAGGGGGGGGGGGTAAATAATTCTCCAGGACAGTTCAAACATTTCCAGGACATTTAACTGTTGGAAAACTGGTCAATTGTTTCGTTAAAGGGCTCTTGATTAGACCCCATCTAAGGATGGCGTGCTTCAAAACTCACCACCGCCCTACCAGTTTCCCTCTCTCCTGGGCCATTTTTAAAACCACTTACCAACAAACACAGTACAATACATACTGCATCCAGAAGTAGTTTGTAGCACAACTGCCAAAAGGCTGAAATGTTGTATTATGCTGGACACTGCAAGGCAGATTCTTCTTTTAGTTTTCCCAGCAGGTGGCAACTATCATAAATAACTTACTGGGCTAAAGTTTGGATCAATCTTTGAGATTAATTTCAAGAATATCAGAATTAGTTGCTATGGACATGATATTGTGTTGAGTATATTAAATCAAGGTTGTGTGTTTATGTATATGGTGACGGGTGGGGGCTCAATGATGTGTTCATCTGCTAAACAGGGGCCCCCAACAGACAGAGTTCTGTAACCACCACATTAGCCATCTGGACTCCTTCTGATCGACAGTGTTTGTCGAGGGATTGAATGGCTGTTCTGTCTGTCACAGTCATTATTGGCCAATCAAAGACTTTTCGTCGGTTCTCATTTTTAGAACAGCTAAACTATGCTGAAAGCCACTGCCACCTTTCCCTCAGAGGACACTAAATGGCCACATCACTTCCTGACTCACTTACTTCTTAACCAGGACCAAATGTATTAGTTTGAGCCTTTGCACGATGGAGCTTCACAATGACAGACATGGAATTTGGTGACTTCATCTGCTACATTGAAACAAGGAGTAAATGTCTGAGTAGAATTTGAGTCACAAGGGTCATGGTTATTCAAGGTTTCTTCTAAATGGCACCTGGACTTGTCTAAGTTTCTTGAAAAAGCTTCACCTCTTCTCAAAAAGGCCTTTTCTGAACAGAAGAGGTCTAAGACACTATTACTGCCTGTATACAATGAAGTTCTGGACTTTTTCCATCATAGATCTCAACATGACCACTCTAAGTCATGTGACAACAAGGATCCAAAAAGGAACAAGGCTGTTAGGATCCTCAATCAGGTCCTTGGACCAGGATCACTTCTCTTGCTGGCAACTCTCTTGTGACACCATGATCATGAGCAGACAAACAGTCAATCTTGGCTTAATATCCCAGCTTTAGGCCAAGACGTCTTTGAAAAATTAAGAGGTGTTTTAGGTGAGAGGTGAAATATCTTCAAGATATTTTACTAAGTCTGAATTGAAACTTTAATTTAGGACGTTTTACAGGCACTAAGATGCTTTCCAAGGTGAATCATACCACAATATGTAATATACAAAGCGTCTGACGTGTGATTACAGACCAAATCATCTCTATAACTCATGTCTAAGAGCCGTTGCCTCACCATGTTTTGCTGCACCGTCTCTTCTTCCAGCAAACGGATGGTTCGCTCTTGCTCTTCCACCAGGTTCTTCAGGTACCTGATCTCCTCCTTCTGGACCATCAGCTCCCGGCCTCTCCTCAGCTCCTGCAGACGTGCTTCTTCCATCTTCTTGTGCCACTCAATCACCTAGTGGGCATTTTTAAACTGACCTTTATAAATACTGACAGCAAACAAAGCAGAAAAAGTACTGTAACTGTAACTTAGCAAAACAACCTTCTGGGCCCCTTTTACATCCTTCAGTGTTGATATGAGCTCCTCCAGGCCTCGAAGTCTCAGCTCCAGCTCCTCCGCCCTTCCTTCTGCCCTCCTTCTCTCCTCCACAGCCTTCCTCCTCTCTTCCTGGGCTTTTGCCTTGTCCTCCAGGAGGCTCACCATGGTCAAGGAGAACTTCTCCTGCTGGGGTAGAGGTAGCGCGCCGGCAAACTGCCTGCGAAGTGACTGGATGGTCTGACGAAGGTGCTTGGAGCGGTTCCTGCCCTCCTGGCGAGTGATGAACAGGGCGGACTCGCTGGCATCCAGCCGCTGCTCAGCTCGGAGCTTAAATGCTTCTAGATGTTGGATGCGAGAGGTGGTGAACTCCAGTTTGGCCAAAGCAGATGATTCGCTGAGCTGCAGGGCCAAGATGTGCTGATGGAGCCTCGCTATGAGAGCCTTCTCATCTGACTGGGACTGGAGAAAAGAGATGAAACCATGAAAAGAATGGCCTTAACACAGTTCCACCAGACATATCAAGACACTGAACTTACTGCCAAACAAAATCGGTTTCTGGCTGCATTATCTATATTTTCATTTGATTAAGCAACAAAAACTTGGGTGATAAATTACCTATTGCTAATTTTTCAAAACCTCAGAACTTTCCTAGATGTTGGATGGTTCTCACTTTGAAGATGGATAGATTCCCTTCCTAAGAGTCTGGTCCCACTTGAAAATTCCAACATTTGACAAGAAACCATACATGTGTCTTTTACTAGTGTTCCTACAAACATTTAAAAATTAAAACTCTTTTAAAGACAAACTTCTGAAGTGAGTCTAATTAAGCACATCAGAACGAATGGCGTACCACTTCGACAGGTAACATTTTTTCAACATGAGGTAAAATGCCTATTTGTTCAAGAAAGTTTATTTTATTTAAATGTAAGCAGCCAGGGTGTGTAATATTAATCTAATTGTACAATGAAAACAAGCTCTTTAAAGATAAGGACTGGGATAAAGAAATGCAAATGTGCATGCAAAACGATGGCAAATTTATCACTGCTTGAGTTAAAGGCGTCATGTTGCTGCCACTGTCGATTTCTTCAACTGTTTTAAGGTGCAGCCGTCAAATAGCCCAAAACAAATTTGGTAAACTGATCTGAGTCAAGTTTGCCATCTAAACTTTAAGCCTTTCCAAAGTAAAAAAACAAAACCATACATAGGTTTATCTAAATGTAATAAGACCTCCTAGAATCTACAGCAACCCTGACATTGGTGGAATTTAACATATATGTTGAATATTTCAAAGTATGATGTTCATTTGTCTATATCAATCAGCATTTGTGGGTTCTGGCAGGTTTTGAGCTGATCTTAACCATCATTGGGCAAGAGGCCATGCATCTGACATGCATTTAGTACAGTTATACAGATCTTAAACAAACAACTTTTTACCTGAAGGTCCAGGATTTGTCTTCTCAAAGCTTCAACTTCTCTCTCTTTGGACTGCTGTCTGGCCTGTATAGCTTTGGCCTGCATCATGGCCACATTAGACACCTCCTGGAGCCTACAAACACAAAACAAGCAGAAAGATCACACCTCCCAATCCTGTAAGTTGTTTTAGTTAGCCTCCTGCTTCATGGTAAGGTGGAGTGCAGTGTTAATGACAAATACAGCAGGAATCTTGTGGGCAACAATGAACTGAATTCAATTATAGTTCAACTTTATACCGAATAACACTTCACATATACTTCTTACATTTTATTTTGAATTCTTTGACTTTGGCGCACACATACTTTGAAACCTCGATGCGGAGCTCAGCCTCGGCCTTCTCCAGCTCTGCGATCCTGGCTCTGTCAGCGTCACTCACAGCTTTGCTGATGCTGTCCGCCAGCTCATCCCTCAGCTCCCGCTCCATCCTCTGGGCCTCCACGTTCATCTTTGTGAGCTGTGGAAAAGCACAGTTATTGTCAAAGCTTAATGAGGGTCACAAAAGAGCCTGGAAAAAACTGTATCAGATCAGTCAGAGATTGCCTCATGAAGCAGGGTTTAACTTTGCTGTTTATTGAACTGCGAAATTGAGACGCACAATTAAGCAAAAATGTCTAAGTTCTGACTAAAGCTGTGAAATGTTCTATTCTTTGCACAACTGGACATGAAGACACTTTGTTAATAGGCTTCTTCCCTGCCAGATGAACTATTAAGTCTTTTACAACTGCCAAAAGTACAAAAATTACCACTGATGCCCCGAGGAACAGTTAGTCTAAACTGCATCAAGAAACCCCTTTTCTTCTGTTTTCTTTGACATCATACCTCTGCAAACTTGGACTCCAGTTCTAAGTTTCGATCTTCAACCTGCTTGAGTGAGTTCTTCACTTGTTCGTACATCCTCTGAGCGTGTTCGGCTCTCTGCCGCTCATTCAGCTCCTTCATCTCCAGGGTTGTGATCCTCCTGGCAGATGAAACCATCTCATTGTTTGCCATCACCTTGTCTGCTTTATCCATGCTGCTTCCTCCTAATGATATAAAGAAAAGCCACAGTTGAAATTATAATTAGAGCTATCTTCTGAATAAGATCAATCCCTTAATCCCCCTAAGCTCAATGTCACAAAGCTCAAATCACCTCAAACTACTTTCTTAACATGTCAGTAACAGATCTTAATCCAAAGGAGCGCTTTTGTGATGTGGTGGAACAAGAAATAAGCATCATGGATGTATAGGCAACAAATCTGCAGCAACTGTGTGATGCTATCACGCCAATATACATCAAAATCACTGATGAATGTTTCCAGCATCTTCGTGAATCCATGCCATGAAGATTTAAGGCAGTTCCGAAGGCAAAAAACACTAGCAAAGTCTACCTAATAATATTATTATTATAATAATAAGGCTCACATTTTATACCACCTTTAGAATAATATTATTATTCTAAATTTCTTTTCATGGAAACCTGCTAAAAACAAAAATCGTCTGGTCAAGATGGTGCAGGATGCCAGAAAGATAACTGGCATGGAGCAGCTCTCCCTCTCAGAGATCTTTGACAGACAAGTTTAACAGAAGGCAAAGTCAATCCTGTCCAGCTCTGGACCACTGTTGGAGGAGTATGTGTCTCTCCCATTGGGACAGAGATACAAGGTACCTATGGCACATACAAATTTCCCTTTGTGCCACGAGCAATTAATGCAATCAACGTACAAATTCTGCACTGTCTATGGTGGCACGACCTATTTAATTCCATGTTTTAAATTGATGACAGGTTCACGTCACGTCCTCAATTTCTTTTATACTCTCCTGAACTCTTTGATTCTTCTATTCGTACTTCATTGTGGTTGTTCATGTCAAGTTTGACTATGCTGTACACTGTGATGTTGTTTTGTGCCAATGTTTGTTTAATTATTTGTTCGTAGCTGTTGTCACTGGACGTGCTGGCACTGCAGATATAATTTTCCTTGGAGGGAAAACAAAGTGGGCTTATCTTGCCTGGGGGACAAAAGTAGAAATACAGTGTATGCTGTCAAAGTACTTTTACTGTTAAGAAATCACTCAAGCTTCTTATAATCTTGGTTGAACCGAAATCAAGATAGTAAATAAGATTTTTATTGAGTCAGTGTAGTAGCAGCTTACTTTTGTTTGTTTCCTATGAAAGGGGGAATCTGGACTTGAATAACTACTTTGTTTGCAAAGACAATAATTGACAGTGGCAGCATTATCCAAGCAAACCCATCCTTTCCCCGTGGAGTCTTTAGGGCTTAAAGAGGGTGAAATGGAGCAGCTGGGTCTCATCTGAGCCTTTTCTCACCACTAGCATTGATGCTGTTCCACGCTTGCTCTAACGTATTCAGTTTCTCCTTTGTGATCTCCAGTTCTTTATTCATGGCAGAGATCTGCTCCCGTAGAGAGTCATTCTCGTTCTAAATGATGAGGAAAAAGAGGGAAATGGTTTCTTTCACTGATCATTGAGAAATCAAACATCATAAAAAGTGAAGCTATGGGAGATTTAGTGAAAAATGACAGGCTCATGGATGTGTGTTCATACCTCCAAATGCTCAAGGTTGGTGGTTCTCTGAATCAGGCGGCCATCCCTCTGCAGCATGTCTCTGTATTTGACGGTCAGCTCTGTGTACTGTTTGTTGGCCTTCTCCAAGTCTGATGAGGGAATGCTGTCATCCAGGGCCTTCTGCAGAGCTGCTATCTTATATGCTGCCATTTCCTTAGGATAAAACAGGACATAAGGCAGTTAGATGTTATGAACATATGATCACAATGCAGTCATAGTACTCAGATGTCCAACTCGGGTTTCAGAAATCAAAAGATATTAACCAAAAGGAGTTTACATCCATCTATCCTCTACTAAAACTGCTCTGTGGAGGCGAAAGCTGAATAGAGGACAATGTTTTGATGACATAAGTAAAGAGGATGGATTATTTGCCTTGATTATACATGCATGTAACACAGATCAAACCAATCAGTGTCATCTCTTATTTCCTTTAAATCAGTGTGCATCGTGCAGCTGGTGTTTTACTCTGTACTTGGCGAGTTTGGTTGTTCAGTCAGAATATCAGATGGATTATTTGGTGGGACATTCCTGCCTGCTGCTGTTAGACTGTACAACCAGCACTGCTCCCAGTCACTATAAACTGTGCAATTACAATGTGCACTTACTGTGCAATTCTCTAACAATGTGCAACTACAATGTGAAATTACATCAATGTGCAATCACTTACTTCAATGTGCAATTACTTAGTGGATGTGTAAATAATCATTTTTGTCTGTTTTTAGTTTTGTATCCAAGCTCTTTTAATATTAGTGGAATAATGTAGATACTGCTTTTTTTATACTTAAAGAGACTGTGAGGAGTTTCTAAGTAGTAACAAAAACTAAAAAAAACAAAAACTACAAAAAGTCTCACTTTTAGATATATGCCTGATGGAAATACACACTTTAAGATCAGTTTTATAGCATGAAAATACGTTATCTATAAATGCTATTCCTTAGCCTTCCGGTCAGGTCGGACAGGGCTGGACTGGACTGGATACTCAACTTCGGGAACAAGACAATTAAAACTAGAAGACGGATGCCCCCAGTGTGAACAGTTATTTAGCTCCTGCAATAATCAATTTATTTGCACTTTTGACTGGGGTGTGTCGCTCTAGATCAGCTGTATACATAGTATTGTTAGACTTATATTTACAAAAATGCTGCCATAGTGAAAATCAAATTCTTCATGTGGTATTTGTGAACAACAGCGCAGGGTGTGCCAACAACAGCTAACAATAGCCTGGCAGATCGGGATGTTTTTTTCCGACTTCAACTGTAAAGGTGCGTTCACACCGGACGCTACCTGTACTACCTCGGCGATCACTCTCCATTTAAAGTGAATGTACAGCCGCGACGGGGCGGGGCTAACCCTCCCGCGATGCGACAGCCGGCGACAAGACGACCACTTCACTTGTCGCGCGATGTCAAAGTTAAAAAAAAGTTGATCTATTCAGGCGATGTCGTGTGTGGCTGTGCAGCATCGGCCAATCAGCGGTGTGTGTACGTGTGACGGTGCAGTTACTCATCCGGACTACAGGGCGGATGACTTCCTTCTAGGCGGAACTAATCTCAGTGAGGACATTTGCAGACGGACCGCGGTAAACTCACAGATGATGCTGCTGCATCATCAGCTGCAGAGTTTTGTGTCTGATAAGTGAGTGAAAAGGATACAGCTGGAATAATGTCCGCTTATACATCCTATAATGTGATATATGATATGATCGCGGTAAAACTCGAGAGGACGTGACGTCACCGACCGACGGCCGACGCCAACGGCGACCAAACAGGTATTTATGGACGCGCGACACTACATCAGTGGGCGACGCGACTTTGGTAGCTGGGTCGCTTGCGGTGTGAACGCACCTTAACGCCGATAAGTCAGAGATGATGTCACTCCCATTTCCGATGTTACTGGAACGCAGCATTACGACAGTCGCCGGGCGTGCTCATGGGTAACAGAGTCTTAATTTCACCGGTGATAGATTCTCCTCATAGCACCTTTAAGTCTATTTTTCTATTTTTATCAATGCTGTCCCCTTGTGACACTGCAAATTTCCCGGTGTGGGACGAACAAAGGTTTATTCTATTCTATTCTATTCTATTTAATTCCTCACCTGATGCTAAGCCATGAAACTCAAAGAACTTTCAGACCACTGAATTTAATATGTTAATGCTCAAAATAATGCCTTGTGATCAACTAATCACATAAAACCCACACTGGACAGCCTGTTTTATTATCTATTAGCAAAATTATCAGTTAGATTCATCAGTGAGTGTAGAAACATTTTAAAGGTAGCTCTGTGTTTCTTGAGAATCTTGAATTATGTGTGTATTTGGATCTTGCAGATGTATGTCAGTCTCTCCTGTTCGTCCACAACATAGCAGAAATACTCTGTGACACACACTCTAGACTTTACACCAGGTATGAGGAGGTTTACAGGTCAGTCGTTTTATGAGTCAATGAAGAACATTGCAGATTTGCTCCAAACCACTCCTCATTTTCATACAAACAAACACACCCCAGGCACAAACAGGAGCGCGTGATCATTTGTTTCTAAATTGCTTGAGTGCACAGCAGCGTATAAGTGACATGTATTTCAGGAGAAAATCAGAGATGGTGGATGTTGGAATTTTTTAAGCGTGCATAGAAATGGTGGAAATGAGTGTTGCCAGCCTGATGCTAATAAGCTCTGTGTGGCCTGACTTAGCTCATCATGGCTCGACATTTTGCTGTATATGGGCAAAAGTTAGGCAAAACATCAGTGTGTGAATGCAGCCAAAAGCCCTTGCGACCATGCAGACTCTCTGATTGGTCCCTGGTGTTATCTGTAATGCCATGTGCCTCGAACAACCCCACTTCAAAAACTATCCCTTTAAACCTAAATTGTGGCTTAAATGTGTTACGAGTGACTGAAACTTGCTGAGGAGAAAATGCTTTGGTAGTCAGAAAATCAAAACGCATCATAAAAGCTCAAGTTAGTTTACCAAATCCATTTTACCATCCTTATAGAGATATTATGCTTCTTTAACCCATTTAAGCCTACTGAATTTTATTTCATACATACCTTTCGGATACATCCATTCTTTTTGGGGATTTCAGTATAAAGTTAAACAAACATTTCAGCCCCCCCCCCAAAAAAAATCAATTTGTTTGGCTATAAATTGTGTTTTCAGCCTTTAAAAGGTTAAAGTGGAAAATAACTCCCTCATACCTTGAATCTCTGCAGGTAGCCCATTCTCTGAGTGACAGCAGCCTGCATCTGGTTGCTCTCATCCCTCATCTTGCTGTTCTCCTTGCGTAGGTGCTGCTCCTGCTCCAGCAGGGTCACATAACGACGTGTTAGCTTGCTCTCGTTGACCCTCAGCACCGTCAACTTGCGTAATGTTTCGCTCAGTTGCTTCTTGATTTCTTCGGGGTTATTCTGGAGAGTGTTGTGCAGCTCCTTATGGAAAAAAAATGATGAGAAGCTCATGTCAGATTTGTCTCTGGGAAACTTTAGACCTACAGGACTGTAGGGCAAGCAGAGTAAAGCAACAGGACATCCATTCTCATCTTCTGTACTTGGTCATAAAGCCCTTGGGGGTGAATTTACACAAGTCAGACCAGATCCAGACATGTGCAGACACTGGGGTTAAACATCAGGCCTCTCTGGCTGTGAAGCAATCTGTGTCTAATACAGGGTCAGGCTCACATTTTCTACCACCTGACAGAGTGAGAGGTCTGTTCTCCTTATGTGTGCTCCACATTTAATGACGGAAGATGTTTGACAGACACAAAACAACGGGGAGTTTGGCTGTGATTTATTCGTGGTCCATCCAGATCAACCTTATCGGTGTCAGTCATTAAACTACCTTTAAGCACAAGTGTGTGTGGGTGAAAGAGAGGACTATTCTTAAGTGCTTCAGGTAAAAGTACAACTTTTAAAGAGGGCACATTGTAGCATTTAGGTATGATTAAGATTATTATCGTTTATTTGTTTGGCTTACGTTGATTTCCTGGATTTTTACAGAGTCCATCTGCTGTTGCTCCTCAAGTTGGTTGTTCTTCTCTGTTAACGTTTCCATCTTCTTCTGCCACTCGGCCTTCTCACTGAGAGTCAAAAAACAAAATGGTTACTCATTTCACAACCCAACATGATAAAACAACTCCTAACAAAACTGCCCATCTGCCAACCTGATGTATTCTTTGTAGAGGAGACCCTGTTGGTGGCTGATGACAGAAAACTTCTCCTTGTATTCCTCCAGTTTTCCTGTGAGCTGCTTGTTCTGCTCCTCCTTATTTTTGAGCTCCTGATCAATCCAAGCATTTAAAAATAAATTTTAATGAGACAGGGTATTATTGATATAATTTTTAGTTTTGGCAAATACGAGCGGTGTTCATTTGCATAACTTAAATAATTTCAAACCAATGTTTGGCCTCTGCAGCATTTATAAACCACATTGTTGGCCCCACAGACATAAATAATAAAAATAAAAGCCAAACATAGACGGAGAGCCAAACTGCTAAATGTCTGCTGCTGACTAACAGAAAGAGGCTGTGCTAAAATATGATGGAAATGCCCTAAATTTACATAAATAATTGAATAATGAATTATCACAATAGTGCAAAAAATGACAATACATTAGAGTGCTTCTCAATTATGGCAAAACTTATAATCATGATTACTCTAATTGATATTGAGATCACGATTATTAAACACAATTACTCACTGTATTTAAAGGATACACCACATGGCTTCATTAATTGCTAAAATGCACTTGTATGTGATGTAAATGCAAACTGAACACTTGTTTTTGTTTTTCTTTACTGAATCCTCAAAATATCAATGGTTAGATTTATTGGTACATACTAGTATTTTTTGACGAGTCGAGCAGATATGCTCATTTCTTTCAATATTTATAACCAATGTATCACAGAAACTTATCAGGAGAATATGAATTGGTGCTTTGTCCCTCATGCTAAACTGTCATTTGTGTCTTAAAAATAAGCTTTGCTTATCTTTAATTGCAAAAATGCACTTTTTATGTAATGTAAAAGTAAACCAAACACTGCCTGTTATTCTTTACTGAATCCCAAAAATATGAACGTGATAGAATAACTGAAATGTTGTTATTTTGGTTGTTTGATGACTGTTTCTGAAACACATGGCCTGCCACAACATTGATAACAGGACAATATTAGTGCAAAGACTTGGGGCTCTAATTTCGTAGACCAGGCGCAGTCGCAGGCGCACCTGCCCTGTGCCGGCCTTTGCCGCGCAGACAGGGTGTAACTTGCGCACTTTGCAAGTTTCCTGCAGGGCCAAGAGAGACGAACTCAAGGAGCAGAGGAGCGCAGAGAGGTGCATTCACGCCTCCGTCCCTGCCCCTCCGCGCAAGCAGAGAGAAAGGAGAAAAAGCGTGAGTGGGTTTAACACAGCTGAGTGCTGTCTTCACCAATCAAATGACCGCCTTGCCTTTAAATGCGCTGCGGCTGAAGCGCAGCGTCTGATTGGTCTGAATGATCCCCGCCACTGCGGAAACAGTGTGCTGGAAAGACCTGGTAGCGGAGACGGTCAGAGCTGCTGTCACTTTAGCAGCTGGGAGAATGGACTGGCCATCGGGGTGCTCATTGGAGGCCACGAAGTGCATCACCGGGCCAGCTCCCGGGACAGATGTAATCTGTTCCTTTGTCATTAATAGGAGTACAAAATTAAGAGACAGTTACACAGCAGCTGGCTTATCCATTTATAATGCTTGTGATCCACCTGCATTCCTGGTTTGTCATCACCAAATAGCAGAACCGTTAGTGATACACTGTATACTCTCCCGGTGTCTCTGCCTTATCCTCCTTGCAATAATGTACTCCATCTTTTTAGATCACGTTAAAAATAAAGACTAAAATAGAGGAATATGGGAAATCACGGGTAAATCCTTGGTGACATACATTTATTTTCTCTCTTTTTTCTTCAACTTTTTTCTCCCTCTTTTCTTTGGATTAAATGAAGTGAGAGAAGACAGATGTATACTCAGTATCAGATGTTAAGGCTGTTTATTGTTGACTTGTAAGATGTGCATCAAACTTCCAACTGCCTTCAGGTTAAGTTTCCATGATGACAAACGGCTTTATTTCGACATCAGGTGTGACGGGACAGTTAATATAGATACAAATGTATATGCTGGTTCAGACGGTCACATTAAATAGTGATTGCTGTGATTTTTTTTAGTGCATTAAAATGTGCCTGACACTCTGGAAACCTGCGTCTGAGGCTTTGTTGACGTGTGCGCGCATGTGCGCCCGTCACCAAATTACAGCTGCGGAGGGTGCGCTTTGCCTGCGGCGATAATAGACCAGGTTGGAGCTGGCGAACTTTCAGCGCACTTTCTGCACAGTTTTTTGGCACGAAATTGTCACTGCGCCAACATGAATCAGTCGACACCTCCCCCTGGTGCGCCGTCACACCCATCTCTGCGCAGACGGTCTACCAAATTGTCAAATTGGCAGCGCATGGCGGTGCGCCGGACGAAATTAACACTGCGCGGGGTGCGCCCGCTCTGCGCCCCCTGCGCTGTGCCACGAAATTAGGGCCCTCAGTGTTGAAGGTAAACATGAAAAATTTACACCACTAATATGGGTGATGCTAACCCTGCGCTTGGTGTTTCCCACTACAAAGAAGAGCTGGTGATGACATGTCAGAGGAATCAAAAATCCAGGGATTTGAATCACTCAAATTTTGGCTTTTGTGCCCAGACTTGCAGAAAGTGGAGCCACTGACCTGAAGCAGTCGGACACAGTACTCATTCAGAGAGCTGATGACCTCAGTGCTGCTGGGCTCCAGGTCCTGCGGGAGAGTCAAAGGTCTGAGGATGACCCCACCACTGCCCGTCCTCTTTAACAAATCCAGTTCACCTTCCAGCTGGCTCACCTGACAAGAACAGAAAAGGAAAGAAAAACTCACAATCTTTTGTTTCAGTAAATTTGTCATGAAATATTGGGACAAGTCAGTTGGCACAGGAACAGCAAGGTCACAACACGAACGAAAAAAACACTCGGAGAGCACACACCTCCGCTAGCGCCACGGTCCTCACCCATATTGTGATTTTCACCATAAATATTAGTCCTACCTTTATTTCATCTAAATATTTAGATTCCTTTATCATGAAAAAATACAAATATGCACAAATGCCAAAAATGGTCCTATCTCACAATGTTAAAGAATCCTTTAAAAAATTCCTGGATCCAGACAGTGATCTGAATCACTCCTAAAATCAAATCATTTGTTCCTTGTCCCAATCTGGACATTTCCTGAAAATTTAATCAAATCCGTCCACAACTTGTTGAGTTATGCTGCTAACAGAGAAACAAACAAACAAAAAAAAAAACACGCAGGCAATAACATAATCTCCTTGGCAGAGAAATAATCATTACTTTGAGGTTTATTACACTCCCAATGGCCCAGCAAGGACTAAAATGAGAAACTACCTGGTACATAATCAGATTCAGAGCAGGAAAGTAAGAATTAGTAGGAGGTGATTCAGCCTCTGGTAAAAATAAGGCTAGTAAACAGATCAAAGAAGCTGTTTTATGGGGGGGTTCTGTTTCACACTATAATGGAAATATTTGTTTCATTAAAGTGTGTGCTCTAAAATAAATTAAGCTTTTATCGTCAAAAAACAAGCACCATCTGTGAAAAACAGAGGTGATGAATGTTCACTAATATATTTTTATAATTCTAATGACTGTGAGCGACTGAAATCTTCTCAGAAAACGCTCTGGCCTCTGCTGTTCTCACTCTGTACATTTCTTAACTTTTCTTTATGAACTTTCAGACCTTTCGTCTTGTTGACACACAGCAGCTACAACATGAAGTTGTCCTGATCAATCAGGCTTTATGTGGTTTGTATTGAGCTGCTTGACAAATTACGATGAATGTAAGACTGGAGAAACCAGACAGAGTGAGTGATGCTGCTATTAGGGATTTGGCCCATTAAAAGGATGTCTGCTAACAATATTCTGAGGAGTATGATTGAAAACTGCTGCTGAAGACGAAGGGCATGATTCACTGAGGGAGTACTGCAGCCAAAAACTGCACTTCATTTGTTCTCTGTTCTTGCCCTGTCTTGTGGTCTACTTCACAAAACATAGTTAGCTCATAATTCTCAGGAAACAAACATGGCCCAGAAGGTCACCCTGCTTTGGGCAAAAGCCCATGTTCCACATGTGAATGAACAGAGATGCTGTTTGCATCTAAATGTCACACATTAAGATGTTTATATAATGCTGATTATAATATTTGAGGTAGTGTCGTGGTCACACTGAAAGGCCATTTCAATGTCTTTATACAGAGAACTCATTCATACACCCCAAAGGGGTAAAAATGTTTCCCTGCTCACTTCACAGTTCGCAACTGGCATTTCTTAGAAAAACTACAGTGCTGTTACCACCAAAGCTAGGTGAGGGTCTTTCATTTTATATTCTTACCATTTAGCGCCAGTCTTTACCGAGTAGCTTTACTGTGCTGAGGATACATCCTGATGACTTTACAAAAACACAAAAACAGACAAAACAAGTAGAATGTGGTAGGGATGGGATGAAATATCATTTGGCAATATATCGGGATACAGTACGTGACGAAATGCATGGAGTTTGAAAAAAATGGATCGCGAAATAAAGACGTCATGTCCGGAAATAGGGCATGTGACCAGAAGTGACGACAACAAACATTAGCACCAACTACCTTGCCTCTAAAAAGCCGAATGATGGAGTCCAATGAGGTCGAAATTGAGGACGCTCCGCCTGGATACAAGTCATCTGTCTGAGAGTATTTTGGTTTTCTCATTAAAAATGATAAAGAAGGCAAAAACGAGCCTATGGCTCGTTAGCATACACTCTCTCTAATCTCTCTAGGGTTAGAGAGAGTGTTATTGTTTGTGTTTGGCCTGTTAGGCCTTGTGTTTTCCTGTGTGCAACTCAAACAAAAACAAATAAGTTGTAATTACACAGTAATATTTTTTCTTTTTTACTTTTTTGATATTGTATTGTGACATATCGTATCGTGACCCAGGTATATCGAGGTTCAGCGTATCGTGAGTTTAAGTATATTGTCCCATCCCTAGAATGTGGACTTATTCAAGCTAAGAAGTTTATGGATGCTCCAACTATAAGATTGTGGATTAAGGAACTTTCAGACTGTCGGCTTAGAAGGACTTAACTCTGTTGTTAAAGATAAACAAAAGATTTTGTAAAGTGTTGGAATCATACAAGAACACCATTGATGGTCTGGAAAACACATTTGATTAATTCTGATTTTGTTTTTAAGAAATCAGTTATTGATTCGACTCCCTATAAACTTAGTTATTTGAATAAACATTTGTATTGTTATTTTTTTTAAAACAATTACAAATATTTAACTACCTATCATATTATTCTACAAATTACTCTTTTATATTTTTATAACAGATGTATTTTAAAGGTATGCAAGTGGACTGATGAGCTGGTGTGAGTGCCTGTATTTGCTTAACTTGATTAAATGCTTCTATATGTTTTCAAAGTTCTGTGTTTTAAATAATATGCCAAAACATATAAAATTGGGAAAATACATGCATATTTAATATTTTTGTAAGTTAATAAATGTGTAAAAATAATGGAATTTTCAGAAATTTCTGAGGCAAAGGTAATTTATTTTACAGCCAAATTTCCAAAAGCATAGAAATATTTTTTCAGACAGAGAAATTCAAATTGTTTTTATTAATGTGTCCATTTTTGTCTGATTTTACTTTTAATTATGCCAAACTTAAAACATTCTGATATTGGGCCACCCAAACAGCCCCCTAGACAGGATGAAAATAAAGTTAGCTGATATAAATTATGATCATTTTTTATAAGCATCATCTCTTAACCTTAACACATCTGGACGTACCTTGACTTTGGCCATAGCGAGCTGACTGGAGCTGTTGGTGGCCTCCTCTCTGGCAGACTTCAGTTCCTGCCTCAGCTCCTCGTTCCTCCCCACCAGCTGATGGATCTGGGACTTTAGGTGGGGGGCTGACTCAGACTGCCCACTCATGTTTCTCACATCTATCACCTGTTAAAAGAGGAAAGATTAGGATTAAAATTCTATCAAAATACTCACAAAAGCTCTGGAACTTTTATTTAAATCAAATAACATCAGCTATTTCTTCACAACCAATCCATCCATTACTTTAAATACTTTCAAACTCTTGTTACCCATAAAAATAAGTTAACCTTGTTCCCAGCGATCACAGTAATCTAATAATATAATGCGTCTTGCACCACTTCCTCTCATGCCCACAGTGCATCATCAAAGTCAGACAGAAACCAACCTCATCTGGCTCCAGTTTCACTAGAAGATTTATTCAGCATCTGACAACAGCACAGCGTGATCGACTCAACGTTTGGATACCATCGACATATTTCTGACTCTCTGCATTTGTTTTTGATTAGGTTGCTATGTGACCAGCCCCCAAGTAAAATACCAAAGAGGTGTGTGTTCCCATTGTTCTCGGCACAGCAGGTGACCAGATTCAGCAAAGAATGCTGGGAAAGTGCTGTCACTGTCTGAGAGATGTATAAGCATGCGACACAGATGGCAGAAGCATTACACGGCATCTTAACCAGAATTCATGCTAAGATAATAAAATTCCAAATTTTTAATCAGCTGCCATGCCATCCGGTGATTGACTTTACCCACGTGTCTTGTCCTTTGTCTTTGCTACCTCCACCTGTTTGTGTTTTTGTTTGTTTGTTTCCCTGTCAGCAACATAACTCAAAAAGTTATGGATGGATTTCGATGAAATTTTCAGGGAGACGTCCGGATTGGGACAAGGAACAAATGAATTGATTATGGGAGTGAAACGGATCACCGTCTGGATCCGCCATGACAAAAATTGTGATTTTTGTGAATAGCTACTGAACTAAAATAGATATCATTATGAATCCAATTGCTAATAGTATGTTTTCATGGTCAAGGAATCTGAATGTTTAGATGAAATAAAGGTAGGACTAATATTTATGGTGAAAATCACAAGAAGGTCTGCGCTCTCCGAGTGCTTTTCTAGTTTTCTTTGAAATCTCTAGAGTTATAGCCCCTGAATGCAGGTACGTTCCTTATCGGTGTTCTTTTAAAGTTCATAGCAATATTTTCGCATTCTGAACTTGTCATTTTGAGCTACTTTACTGCTGTTGAGGGTTAATTTTAGGAGTCCCCTCACAATACTATGACATGCATGCTGCTGACCGAAACCAAAAAAAAACCACACACACAAAAAAAAAAACAGTAACTTTAATCATGCATATAGTCAATGTAAATAAGTATTACTGGTGAAGGAAATAAGTCAGCGATTAAAAGGGGAAGCACTTTGTACTTCTTCTTCTTTTTTTTTTTGTATATATTTGACTTTGTTATTCAATTTTACTTGAATTTGAACTTTGTATCAGTGGCACCTCTATTGATCTAAATATGTTTGTAGGTATTTATTGTATCTATATATATGTATTATTTTATATACTGTATTAGGTAAACGGTCTGTTAATTGCTAAGGTTTAACTATACTGTATAGGTATCAATGCTAACATAGTCTTACTTATGTATCAATCTATTTATTATTATCACTGTTATTATTGATTTAGATATTTTTTTTATTTTTTGTTGTGTTTATATTTTTTATAATGGTATTTCTGATTTGCTGTATAAACAATGTATCACAGTCGTACTGCACAACTGGGAAAAAATAAAGGTATGAGATACTACAACTGTTTTAGAGGGGTGCCCTGGCAAAAACGGCTGAATCAAAAGGTTCATTCACATAATGAACAGTGCGACAAGATTCGTACACTGTTATGGTGTCAAAGATAATTTTTGATCGATGAATCATGATGCAGACATTGATAAAGATGCATCCATGCAAGGAGTCAATAATCGTTGCATCTTACAGTGAGACTAGTGAAGATGTGCAGCTCTACTGTTAAGGTTGACAGACTGGGAACATCAAAATTATGATCCTTTCTCTATTGTTTCGCTCTTGTACTCGTCTCTGGGGTTTTGTCTAGCGAGCTTCTCTGGATCATTGGCCTGCTGCTGTGGACCTAAATAGCTGCAACGACTACAATGTCAAATATGTTTAGCTCCATTCTGTTGTCATCACAGCTCCTTAGATCAGGTTCAGAATGATCAGTCTATTAAAGGGATATTTGGTGCTTGACATTAGCCAGTGAAGTGGCTGACAGGGCCACTAGCAGCACTGCACCAACAGGCCCTGGACACCAAGACAGGTGATTTTTAGTTGATCAGACCAGGAAGAGGCTGAAATGGGTAATGTTTGATGTCACAATTAACTAACAGATACAGATACAGGTTCTGAAAAATCTACAGGGTTGTGAAGCTGTAAGTCAAACAAACTCAGCCACACCTGAACAATCCTGAGAAAAGGTCAAATATAATATATATATTTTCATATAAAATAAAGGGCATTTTTCACTAATGCTTGTGTGGGTCACAGAGGAAAATGAGCTGTTGTAAAGTTATTTGGGGTAAATACGTGAAATTTGTGTAAAAATGAGCCATGAAGCTATGCTCAAACGGAGGATTGTGGGGAAAAGAAAAAGATCAAAGTGCTTTAGATTTTCTAAAGGAAGTCTCTGTGATTGACACAATTCCACAACGCAACAAAAGGCTGCAACTTAGTTATGTGCAAGAATGGAGCTGAAAGGGGCACGCACTACTTTGCTCATAGGTCACAGATTAAGGTTATCTAAATTCAATTTGGTGCCATTTTAGTTGAAATGTAATGTTTAAAATACTGCCAATCTAATTTCAAACATGATCTTGAAGAACTAGACATACTGGGGCACATTTATAAACATTTTCCCTTTATCAGTAACCACCCTGTTATTGCCAATAGTATATGAATCTGCTGTTACATAACTGTGAAGGCTTCTCTATTAAGACAGAAGTAAACATAAAAACATCTTAGTAGCTTTAAAGAGAGCCATATGACAGTGTTTCTCGTTTACGTTTACGTTTAATATACGGCATAAACTGCTATAAAAAAAAGAATTCTGTAGGAGCCCCTTTAAATATGTTTTGGATCCTTGGCTTTTAAGTCTGAGGCTTGTTATGACAGAAACATGCAATTTTAGCCCTCAGTAATTGAAAGGCAGCCATTGGTTTACACTTTATAGCTGCCAGCTGTAGGACTTTGAAGCTGCAAATGTAAATGTCTGGAATTATTATGTATAAGGACCTCAAAATATCGAGTCTTTTATCTCATTTTGAGATTAAGCCCTTAATCATAGCCAGGCACCGTTGGTGGTTAAACAAAGCTGTAGCTGTAGCTTAAAGATCTAAAAGGAGGTAAATAAAGAAAGACTGGTGGAGCTTGACCTGTTCATCATCATAATGACACAAAACAAATGTCTTTAGCATCACAACTGATAAAATGGAGACACTTGCATTAGCCAATCTCTCCAGACTGGGAATATTCAGGGCTGCTCCAGACGAAATGTTCTCTTGGTTCATCCTCAGTGCTTGGAGAACATCTGTGAGCGCAGCCTCCAGGTCTCTTTTAACTTTTGACAGTTCATCCACTATAAGTTAAAAAAAACAGAAGGAAACAATGTCAGTAAGCCAGCAGATATAAATCTCTCCTGTACCATAAACTAAAATTATAATGAGCTCTGCAGTATATATTGTCAAACACTGAACATTGCCAAAAAGGCTAAACCATAGTGAAGAAAAGGCCCACGTGAAGATAGAGAGCATGGCTTTACTTACATTTAACATGAAACTGGGTCTTGTGAAGTTCCAGCTCTCTGTCCTTTCTTATCAGCTCTTTTTCAAGGTGCTCATTCTGAAGAGAGTCAGAAGCTTACATCAGGTTTTTAATCAAAGGAGAAAGGTTCCAGATACACGTTCTGTTATGAGGAGCATTGTCATAGCTGGTTAAGCTAACTAAACAAACATATATCTGTAATTATGGACATTAGTCCATTTGTAGCTTCAAACACACCAACCAGGTATAACATAACTGACAGGAGAAGTGAAAAACACTGATCTCTTCATCCTGGCTCCTGCTAGCTAGTGGAATATACCAGGCAGCAAGTAAACATTTTGTCCTCGAAGTTGATGTTAGAAGCAGAAAGTGTGAGGATTCAAGCAAGTTTGACAAGGACTAAAGTGTAATAGCTGGGCAACTGGGTCAAGCAGCTCCAAAAGCGCAGCTCTTCTGGTCTGCGTGTGGTCAACATCTGTCAAAAGAAGTCTGAGGAAGGAACAGTCGAGAACTGGCAATGGGGTCATGGGCAGCCAAAGTACACCAACGCACATGGGAAGAGATGGCTCACCCATGTGGTCCAATCCATCAGACATGCTACTGTTGCTCAGACTGCTGAAGAAGTTCATGCTGTTTCTGATAAGAGTACACAGTACAGCACAGTTTATCACTCATGGGAAGCTGAAATGTCCCAATAAGTGCATATGCAACAGTTACAAATAAGGCCCCTGTTTGTTTTAAAGCTATGGTCTACGATTTGGAAGCTTTGTACATATTAATAACACCGTTTATAAGGCTGTTATGGTCCTATGGTCCTATCTACACAGTATAAAGACCAAAAAGAATGAAAAAAATCCATTTAGTATATCTGCTGAAAAGCTGCATATTAGCTGACCAATCAAGCCTAAGAACCTGCGACTATTAATTGGTCCGTGAGTTAGTCCATGAGTCCATCCAATCCTCGTCTCCCTCACTACGCAGTACGCAGCATCTTGCCCATGGTCCCGCCTCCTCCCCTCTACCTCCGGTGAGCAGCTAGCAGCGTTAGCTACTGAACTATCATGGAGCTGGAAAAGCCTAGCGCCGAACCCGGGAATCCGCCTCCCTCTCCCAAGACAGTCTGGCTGCAGACCACCCTTCTCCTCTCCCCTCTCCCTCATCTCCCTCACTACGCAGTACGCAGCATCTTGCCCATGGTCCCGCCTCCTCCCCTCTACCTCCGGTGAGCAGCTAGCAGCGTTAGCTACTGAACTATCATGGAGCCAAAAAGCCTAGCGCCCGAACCGAATCCGCCTCCCTCTCCGGGCCCAACGGAGCTCTGCCCGCGGGTGGAGGCCTGTTAGCGGGCTAACGGCTAACGAATAGCCTCAGCCGGCCGTCAGACCTTCAGCATCGGCCGTTTCGCCCCTGGTTGATCAGGTAATGGCTTTGTTTACTACAGTGGGAGATGTCTGCTGAATAACTCTGGTTAGTTTGTGCCTGCACGGGCTAATAACTTGTAGGGGAGCGGGTTAGCCTGTTAGCCGCTAATCGTTAGCACTGTAAGCTGAGCTGGGGAGGACAGGCTGAGAAAGATAAATCCTCCCCACACTCGGCTCCGCTCTGGCGGCGCCAAACCCGCATTGCCGCCGGTCCAATTGAAATGGCTACTGCTGTGTGTTATAAGGGAGATGTCTGTCGTGTTTGATACTTTCAGTTGAGCTGAGCTGTTTTTGATTGAGTTTGCTGCTGATATATTGTGCTAGTCGCTCGTAGCTCTGCCGGAGGGGGCTTTATGAGCCGACACGAGCTGGGGGCGGGATCTTGGAACACGGAGGGGAGAGGTGAGGGAAGGGGGGCAGGCTGCGGTTTCAAATCGTAGACACCAGCTTTAAGACAAACGGGTCAGGTTTGAGAGCACATGCTAGGTGAGCACCAACCCTAGAGCAAGTATTGGATCAAGGCTTTGGAAAAACACTCAATCCTTATTTCAGTTTCTGGAAATGACTTTATTAGCCAGGAGCTTACTTTAAGTCGGATCTCTTCATCTGTGTGAGAGCTGTGTGAGAGCTGCTCAGTCCTGTTAGGCTTTTCATCTTCATCCCGCAGGAAACTTGGATGTGGGATCCCTGTAAACACAGCAGAGTGTTATCAAAACCAGAGATAAAACACTCTGATTTTAAACCTCAATTAGCTTCAAAAACTGCAAGATTGCATTGGTTGTCCAACTTCTTTTGGATATGCCTCTGGATTTTGAAAGAATTTTTTTTGCACTATTGATTCCTTCCTTGTGGTTGATTTCTTTTATAACTCTTTATAATAATATGGCAGTGAAATAGCCTGAACCAGAGCTCAACTGTAAGGGTTTGTGCCAAAAGTACGTTGCAAATGTGTGCCTGGTAGGAAATGTGATGCAGTCTATGATTTAGCTGATGTACATTCATATATCTTACTTCACTCCCTCTTCTGTGTGTCAGTCAGTAAAGTTTACCTGTAACCTCAACTCGCCTCTTTATTTAGGAGTAAGGATACTTGTTTTTGCCATGATAGTGAGTTAACTATATAAAATCAACCAAAATGTGGAGATTGTCACAGTAAATGGGGTATAACAGCAGGGATGCATGTCCATCCAGGCTTCCTATTGTGAAACATACCCTTTTACGTGATCGGTTGAATTCCTTTCTTGTCTAAGTTTTTGGTTGTCAAACTTTTTTTAACTCGAGACAAACCTAAAATAAACTAAAATGCATTTTGCAAAGCTTCCACAGATGAATTTGTTCCTATTTTACAATCTGAGATGAAATTCTACAAAAATACCAACAAACAGTTGCACAATCATGTCTTACACAGAGGTTATAAAATAAAGGAATACATGTGTAACCCGGAAATCTTCATTTTGTCATGCTTCACACTGCTTTATGCAGCAAAGCAAAGCCCATAAATGTGAATTCATTCTTGTTTTTTGAGGGTTTTAATTTCGCAGTTACTCTATTTTTTGCCTCAGTAATACTTCCGTGGAAATTGCTTTTTTTCCCCTGAAAATAGTTATATGAAATTCACTGACAATTCTTCCTCTGAAAGATCTCAGACCATTAATAGTGCATTAAGAATTTTCCTGAAAGATGCGTCACCGCTGAATTTTTTAAATCAATCATGGTTGCATTTTAGAGATAAATATTTCAAACAGAAAACCAGTTCATGCTGATGTTAAGCACAAGGCACAATATTATGCTTCCACTTGGAAAAATCCCTCAAGCAACCTCTTCGTGGAAACAGATAATTTTATACCGCAACAAATGTCATCTAGTTCTACGTATCGTGTCACCTCTTTCTTTCACCATACGTCGGATTGTTTTCTTCAGCTCAAGTCTCTCCTCTTCAAGTCTGTCAATCTGAAAATCAGGAAGATGAGAGGGGTTGTTTATTTTGGCAGAGTTTAGTCACTTTAGCCCTGAAGGTTCTGATCTAGCTAAGGTTTACAAAAACTAAATACATTCGTGTTAACTAAAACTACTGTACAAAAGAAAAGGTGAGTTCTTCTCTGGGTCACGATGATATGAGACATCAGGTGTTCTGAGAGACAAAGGATGAGAGTAAAGATCAAAAAAGGGGATTGACTGTCCAGACAATAAAACTGACAAAGTTCTTGATAAATTAGGCGGTTTTAAATAGAAAAGCCAAGGCACTCCAAAGCAGTTAATTCAACAAGGATGTATCCTTGTGATCATTAACTGCATCAGTGCCTTGGACTTTCAGTGTGTAACTAACTCTTTTACCAAGAACTTAAATGGATGTAGTATGGAAGCAGGCGTGCGATGCTTCATGTTGCGACACAACATGTGACGTTCAAGTTCAGTTAGAACTCAGAGTAAGAGGCGTTCAAAAGCTGTCTATGTGTTCGTCAAAGCTTGATTGGCTGAAGTCATCTCACTGACAAGGCTAGCATTAGCTATCACTCATGAAATGCTTCTGTTGCAGTTTGCTGTGGAATAAGATTCATGAGATGACTTGCAGATATAATTTGTTGGAATAGTCCACAACAGAAAAAGTATAAATGGCTGGATATGTAGGTTAAAGTTCACTAAGGGGAAATGTATAGTTATAGTGCATAGGCTTGAGGCTTTCAAGCATGTCTTGTTCAAGGCGCTCCTAAAATCAAGCCAAAATCATAAGGTACACCATGATTGTCATAATAAAAAATAGGCCCCTTGACATTAGTTGCAAACACCTAATTGGTCTGCACAAGTTAATTTAGATCTAATGTCTTATACCATCAGAAAGAACACCTTTTATTTTAACATATTGATCCAAATATAAGCAAAATATCATTTAAAATTTGGAAAAAGTGAAGAAATTCAACACAAATCTACATTTGACCTGTCACATTTTACAGAATAACAAGAATTTTGGAAGGGAAAAAAACAATTATGATGAAAAATAACGATTTTCCCACCTTCTAGCTTTGTTAACTACAAAAGACAGTGCTCCCTTAAAGGGTATGTTATTGGTAAGCCACAAAGTCTGCAGCTGTTATATTAAATGACTTCAGAATATAGAAATAAACAAACCTAAAAACAGGTATTTGTGATAACAACTGTGGTTGGACATATTTCCAAGGCACACCTACATTTGCCTCAAGGCACATCAGTTCCCCATCACACATAATTTGAGAACCACTGGAATGGACAAACATTAATACGCTGCTCAGCATCCTTTTTGTGGATGAAACTAGGCGTACAGTCATATTTACAACGCTTGCAGTCTCCTCTTGTCAATGAAAACAACATTTTTGTGACAGTTTGTTTTTAACTGCCTATTTAAAGCCCATCATCACCCTGTCCTCCCATGAAAATAAATCCCATCATTTCCTTGATATCCCACTTCACCTCCTTGGTGAGGACCTGGTTTTCTGCCTTGTACTGCCGCTGTCTCAGTTCTTTGGCTCGCCTGAACTCTGTAAGATCCACTTCCTGTTCTGGCTCCAAGCCTTAAGATTAATGGGAAAAACAGAGAGAGAATTACAAACAATGAATCCATTTGTCAGCTCAGTGTCAGCAATAGGAAGAATCTGCAAAGAATTCCTTTAAAGGTTGACCTAGTTTTTCTCTGAAGTCCTGGTTTTCATCCATCAGGTCATTGATTCTCATCCCCAGCTGGTTGATCTCTTTGGTCATGGTTTCTGCCTCACGATCTCTCTCCCTAATTTGATTTTTACACTCTTTGATCTCCAAAATGGCTGCTTCAAGGCCGTAAGTGCCCTGCAATGTAGAGACAAAGCAGTTATTAAATGTTCCTCAAGAGCACCTCTTGTGCTACTTGTTTTAACCCTTTGTTCTGAAGCTTAAATGCTTTTGGGGGTTTTGAGGACTTGATTGGACATGATTAAAGACAAACCTCTTAGCTTGAAGTCACATAAAAGCAAACTGATAAAACTTTGGTCACACTGTCATGACAATTTCTCTCTATGCAGCAATGGCAGTAAAAGCAGTAATGCTGGTCATGTTGGAATAAAAGACCAGAAGAGGTGTTGATGAAAGCAGAGATGAAGCACTTGAAAGAAAGACTTACAGACTCGTACTGGCTCAGGCGATTCGAAGCTTCACAGAGAGCTTTGTCTTTTTCCTCGGCATGACTTTCTGTGAGCTTCAGCATGCGCTCCGATTCTGCTGCTCTGGCCTCAGCAGCCTCCAGCTTGGACTTGAGATCTTCGAATTTTTTCTGTTGTGTGTTTGACAGAAGGCCTGGATCAAGAAGAACAACTCAAAGTGAGCAGTGAAAATGTGATGAGAAAACATCTGTGCCAGTTGTTCCTCATTCTAAAAGGACTGTGGCACTAATCGGACCAAATTTTACCTGTGATAAAGCTCCTGAGAGAAGCAGATGGAGAAAGAGATGCTTGTGTATTGAGGAATCTTTACTCACCTTTGTCCTTCTTCGTTGATGTCTTCAGCTCCTCAATCAGCTGGGTGTGCTTCTCCATCTCCCCTGTGTACTGCTCCACCTGCTCACTCAGCATCTTGATCTGATTATCCCGCTCCTGGACGGCCTTCAGCGTTCACCCACAGTTTAACAAGGACAGAATATATGCTTTAGACCGAGGTAAACCGTGGCTCACTGTGATCACTGACCCTTTAATCACAAAGGACATTTATGAATGAAAGCTATGGGGAGATAGGGCTGTAGGAGGCACATGATGAAAACTTACAGCGCAGAGCTCATATACGACCTTTGCCCAGGACAGCGGTAGAAAGGTGAAATGGAGGGCAGGTGGATGAAACATGACAAAGAAATGACAGGATGCAGATAGAAGTAAAACTGACAGGATGAAAGATGGAAAAACATGGAATCACGATCATGCACAGAGCTACTCTGCTCCCATGGCCAAAAATAAAAATGTGAGCTGACACCAACACAAAGTAATCCTTTCCACATTGCACATTTATGCATTTGGGGTATAGAATAATTACATCTAGAAGCCGCAGTTATGTTTCAAGCTGCCAAAACAGCACATATGATGCTGCTTAAACAGGCATAGTTTTAAGCTTCAAGCATCTGTATGTTCTCCAGCATTAACTGTGATGTATGAAAACAACACTGCTTACTGTAATCAGGTTGGGAAAAAAGTCAAAAAAGCTTTAATGTGCACATTTTTACAAGGCAACATATGGATAGCATAAAATTTAAATGTTATTTTACCTTAAATAAATTCAAGTTTATAGTTTTCCCAAGCAAAACAGTATTTCTCCGATATACAGTAAGAAGAGGCCCTTAAAATATGACCAAATGTTTATCCGTATACAAATGCATCATAAGGAAATGTTCTTTTATTTCTCTAATTAACTTCAATTACATACATTTCTTTATATTTAATGTTAGAAGTGTACTTTTATGCCTCTGCTTGATTATGGTGATGTTTTCTAAATGTTTGAATCTCCTGAATGCCTTACATCTTTGGATACCGTTGATCATGGAGCTTTAAGGTTCCTATCAAACTTCAAGGCGCTGACTGCTCATTGTTCTTCGCTAAGTGAGCAGGGTGGCCCTCTTTGACCATCCATGCACTGACTCGTTTGCACAAGGCTTTAGTTGGCCTGCTTCCATTGTATCCAAGTAAACTTTACTTTTGCTATCCGTCCTCAAAGTTCATCTTGAAATGGGCGAAAAGGTTTAAAATCTGTTCCTCCAGCAAACTGGAATTCGAAGCAGGAAAAACTGAGTCTTGGGGAGCTGGACTCTATAAATCTATTCAAAAGCCGATGAAAGGTGCTGGAGGAAGATGAAGCAGGTTGTAGATGCTTTAACTGACAAATGAATGCTTTATGACTGGTTGGATTGGCGGATATGCATGTATCTGTGTGTAAGGTCCGTAATTTCGCAAATATGCTGCTGCCTGTGTTGGCCAGGACGCTCTCGTGAAGGAGACTTTTAATCTTTAAAATAAAAATTAATTATATCTTCAGTCTAACTTTGGATTTGCTTCTTGTGCTGGAGGGCAAAAGGACAGGACAAGTTCTGATCAGCTGCTTTGGATCAATTATGGGTGGATTTTTGACATGTTGCATATTCATCATCTGATGCTTCCAGTCAACCTAAGCAGATTCTGCAACCTAAGGGCTAAGACTGAATCCGAAAAAGCCCATAGCTTCCTTTTTTTACTTTAATATGTCCTTTGGTGTGTTTGGCATGCCTCCCCTTTATGATAGAGCACCTTTACGCAATAGACAAAAGTCCCTGGCACCAAGATTCCTCCCTCTTGCCCTGTTTACAGCACCAGTAGCTGCTTGAAAAGGCCTGTTTCTCTGGCCCACCTTGAATAGACCTGCCAGTGTGACGTCCTAAAGGTTTTTTGTGCAAAGCATAGCCAGTAAACACGATGCAAAGCTGACAAAAACATGGCACCGAACAGTGAGCAGTTACCACAGAGCAGAGCAGTCGACCAATCAGAGCAGACTGCGGAGGCGGGGTCTTTAAAGTGCCAGGTTCGACAAAGCCCAACAGGTTTTTCGGACATTGGTGATTGTGAATATTCTCGATTGGTCATTGAAATCAAATATATGAACCTGAGCTAAGGTGAAATACGGGCTATTTAAATGGCTACAGTACAGCAAGCATACCACCTGTGATATGTCCTCTCCTTGTAACAAGAAACGTATGATAATGCAGGAAAATTCAATTTACTGGGGACATTTCATGACTTTGCTGTTAATTGTGTTTGCTGTTAATGCTGAACTGAAATGTAGAAAAAATAACATTTTTACAGTTTTCTTATTGCCTGAGATGCACCTGCAAATATATTCAATGCGTTGAGCTTCTTTGTTGTTAGGCGAATAAACATTTGTTCTCAAGATGGGCCACACATAAACACAAAACCAATAAAGGCAGAATGACCCTACCTGTTGCAAAGCAAGAATGTTACTTTTATCCAAGTCCAACTGAGCATCACGGAGCTTCTCCCTCAGGTCTCGGATCATCTGCTGGTACACCAAAATCTCATCGTCTTTTCCAGAGAGCACTTTCTGAGGGTGAGAAAACAATCAAATTAGGAATATCCTTTCATTTCAACAGATTAGTCTTGAATTTAGTCTGATATTATAATGTCTATTTGTTTATTCATGATGTTTTTCAGGTTGAAAGTATCTCCATATGATTAATGGACTCAGTGGCGGCCGGCCAATAGAGGGCGCTAGGGCGCCGCCCCCCCAGTGGAGAGTGTGATATTAAATGTATTTACTTTATTTTGAAAAAATGAATATTACCAAAAATTACTCATTATATGTGTAATATAAATATAAATATGACATAATATATATCCATCAAGATATAAAGTAATTAATTTTCATTAATGTAAAACAAAAGTAAGCCTACTCGTCTCTCCCTCTGTGTCTGATGGGCGCTGGAAAAAGCGCCCCTGAGACAGTGACGACTAGCCAATAAGGGACTGTTGCTAGGGCAAGATAAGCGCATATCAACGTGAATTTGGACAATCACGACTATGAAAATCATCTCCGAAGGGCGCTTCTCAAAATGCCCCTTGGGTTTATTTGGCTCGTGTTGGCGTGCCGGTGTGATGAAATAACCGGTGACCGTCCAGGCAGATGTGAAGGGGGGTGCCTTTGAAGGACCCTTTTTCTTACTATCCAAACACTTCCCGAATCCATATTATACTCAAAACTGACCTCTTTTCACCATTTTACTTACTTAGTGGTGAAAGTGACTTCACAACATGCAGCGTGACAACGAAAAATTGTAAAGAATTACAGACTTAGACGGCGTAAACATGCGGAAGGTAATATATATGTAGGTAACTCTCTTAGATGCCTGATCAAAATGTCAAACTTTCGACAGTGAGTCAACTTGTGATAGCCCCAAAATCCGCATTTTACCGTCACTTCGGTGTATCAACAAACAATTCATTCATGTTCAACGTATAACAGAGACGGGAGGACTTAAAAAAAGGTAAAAAGAAGTAGGTTTTTTATGTGGAGGAAAAGTAATGTGGACAATTAGACACATGTTCACCTTACTCATTTCTGTGTATAAAGTTATTTTTAATTTACACATGCACACATGTTCACCTTACTTATTTCTTTGTATATAGGTCATGTAAGCTTTTTGGCAGTACATGGTTGACTATTTGTATATATTTATGTATGTGTGTGTGTCTGATATGTGTGTGCAGCATTCTGTAAACTGTTATTTTCATATCATAATTATTACAATTTTATGAAGCACTGGTATCCTGTAGTTTGTGTCGAATCGTAGTGGGATGGTTGTTAAAAACTGGGTGTTGCACAGTACTGCCCCACCAAGAATATTTTTCACCAGCTGCCACTGTTAATGGTCTGTATATCCTGCTCTTAGTGTGATATATGAAGGCTGGCATAAAGCTACAAATCCTTTAACATGTAAGTTGATCTCTACATAGAAACGGCTTAAGGTTCTGAATCCTGTAGTCTGAAAGTTTATGAGTTCATAAAAAAGGTTCCTGAGATGCTGTTAAAAATTCCTGTGGTCAAAACGAGGCTAATGAAGACTTTAGATTCGCTCCAAAGGTAACCCCTCTCAATCTTTACTTGGCTTCTTTTAAAACCGTGTACATAAAAGAGAAAAGACAAAAGGCTCCTTATTGAGATACAGTATGTTTGATTCACACTCACCTTCCACTCCTCCACTTTGGAGTTGACTGCTGCCATAATTGTATCATCTTCTGCAGTCATGCTATGAATCTTATCTGTTAACTCTCTCACCTGCAAATAAAAAACACACAAAGGCACACGGAGTCAGAGCTATGCATCACTTAGGTTTACTATGTGAAATTAAAGATACATGACAACTTCAAGACCGCAGCCTTTTAAGTGACAGCTCACTGCATGAATGTGATACCCTTGGACTTAAGAGATATGTGGGATCAGGCAGCCTGGCACATACGGACCACCTTTAGATAAGGTGTACAAACCATTCCCCAGGAGACAAGTGCAGACCATGCTGTAGCTAAGTGGCCCTTGTTTAAGATGATTGATGAAACCTGCAATATCTCTCTTCTTCAGTAAAGATATACATGGTTTTCACAATACCAGAAGAATAAACATCTAGTAAAAACAACTGCAAGCCTGGGAACATGACCCTTAATGAAGAGAATAGACGGGATGCTGTATTTTAATGTTTTTTTGTATTTGTTTGGTTGTTTTGGCAGGGTTCTCCATTTGTGAATGTGTTTCTGTGTGTGAGGGTGTGTCAGTTTAGCCAGGTTTGCCTGCCCCTGCCTGTCACTGGATCGACAACTTTGTTGTCCAACAGGTGTTCAGCTGCAAAGAAGGTGAAATCCCCATTTCAACAGGGAAGTGGGGTTGCTGGTTTTGGTCAGCAACCAGGCCTACCCAGATACACTGTATTGCCAAAAGTATTCGCTCACCCATCCAAATAATCAGAATCAGGTGTTCCACGCCACTGGACTCTAGAGCAGTGGAGACGCATTCTGGAGTGACAAATTGCTCTTCTCCATCTGGCAATCTGATGGACGAGTCTGGGTTAGGTGGTTGCCAGGAGAATGATACCCGTCGGACTGCATTGTGTCAAGTGTTGTTTGGTGGAGGGGGGATTATGGTGTGGGGGTGTTTTTCAGGAGCTGGGCTTGGCCCCTTAGTTCCAGTCAAAGGAACTCTGAATGCTTCAGCACACCAAGACATTTTGGACAATTCCATGTTCCAACTTTGTGGGAACAGTTTTGAGCTGGCCCCTTCCTATTCCAAAATGACTGTGCACCAGAGCACAAAGCAGGTCCATAAAGACATGGATGAGAGAGTCTGGTCATCTGACATGTGCATGTGTTTGTTTTCCTCCTCTCTTTCTACCAAAGAGACTGGATGAGAAGATGTCTCACTCTGTCGATCTTTCGTAACACAGGGGTGCATCAATTCTATAGAGAGCTGAAGTGAGCGTCCTGAGGAGAAATGAGGAAACAAACGCTAATGTGAATGATGACACGAAAGATAGGGTTCTCAAGCCGGCTGCCACAGTCCCAGCGTGGGAATATTTTAATTTTATACAAAATAAATAAGGTGTGAGCGCATGAACACCGATGAGCCGATATGTCGCATTTGTTTGAAAGTAGTGGCGACGAAGAAGGGGAGGTGCAGCGGGGCCTTGGTCCTGACAGTCAGTGCCTACTGCGGTGTTTGGTTGGCAAAGAAAATATGGATAAAACAGCGCAAAATGGTGTGCGCTCACAGATAGTGTAGTTCACTACATTGCACAAGAAATGCAGCCCTTCAATACAGTTGAAAAGCAAACGATGTTAGGAACGTTTGACAGACAGTACAGTTGACTGGGAGAAAGTACATGTCACAGACACAAACTGTACTCCCTTTTATTTATTGTTTTTATTGTGTGTGTTTTTATTGGAGCTTCGTTTTTTCTTTACAGAGACAGGGTCTATTTTTTTTATTGTTTTTGATGAGTATAATTATTTTTATTTACATGCAATGTTTCCCAAAAGAGAGTCCACTTCATTTTCATTGTTTTTTTTCTTTTTTTATTTGTTAAATTGATTATATTGTTTGCTTATTTCATTTAAAAGATCTTGACCTTCCAATTACAGTTAAATACTATTAAGAAATTTAAGTTTCTTGCTTTTGATATGGTGTACTCACTTAATTATGACATATATTAGAATTACAATCATGAAAAAATGAAAAAAAAAATCAAAATAATATTGACAATAATATCGTTTATCGTCAATAATTTTTGGGCCAATTATCGTCCAGCAAAATTTGTTATCGTGACAGGCCTAGACCTCACAATTGTGCTTCTGGAAGAATGGTCAAAAATTTCCATAAACACTCCTAAATCTTGTGGACAGCCTTCCCAGAAGAGTTGAAGCTGTTATAGCTGCAAAGGGTGGACCGACGTCATATTGAACCCTATGGATCAGGAATGGGATGTCACTTAAGTGCATATGCGAGTCAAGGCAGGTGAGCAAATACTTTTGGCAATATAGTGTACATGCTTCTGCAAGCCCAGGTTCAAACCTAACCTAGCCTAGGCCTAGTCTGCAGGGTGTCCTCCCCCTACTCTCTCACCCCCTTTCACAAGCCTATCCACTGTCTCTCTCTCCTATGAACCTCTACAGCCCCAGCCCCTTTTTAAGGCCTTCTGTTCGAAAATGATATACTCATAAAGAAAAGAGCGTGAAACCACAAGGTCTATTTAAATTATTTTGGTTTCATAATAAAAGAAACACTTGAGAGATGTGTCCAGATGGGTAATTATCAGTATATGTGTTACTGGGACAGAGTGAATGAAGATAGAAGTCAGAATAATTTGAAGATTTCAATCTTCTCCTAAAAAAAACAAATTTTATTGTAAATATCTCTTGGAAATGATGCTGGAGTGTCTGTAAAACTCTAAAAATGAATAATAAAATATTTTAAGTCATCTCTGCAAAATACTATGGTTATAAAGTGATGCAGAGCAGAATTAGAGAGGTTTCATAACAATATGGTCTGGCAAGGATTTCGAAAAACAGTTTACTCAGTTTACTTAACAGTTTTTGTTGGAGAGCTTGCAAACATTCCAGATACTTTGGAGCTGTAGAGGTTTATAAAGGCACAAAATGCCCCAAAAAATAATCTAAAAAAGGTGATGATTTATCATATTTCATCCAGCCAGGTCAGCACTTTGTCTTGCAGCTTGTTGTATTTTGGCTAATAATTTCTTCTCTTATGTTGATGTTCGCATGAATAAGCCACCCTGAGGTTACTCCTCCCCTTTTTCTGTTGATGTAAATATCAATCCGTCCATTATCTATACCAGTGGTTCTCAACTGGTCTGGCTTCCAGACCCACCATCACCCCTTAAAGACAAACTGCAACCCAACAGTGAGGAACATTTCTACCTTCTGAAATTGATTTAATGAAAAGATTGTGTAGTTTTAACCTGATATAGTACAAAATATCACAAAATGTCAACTCAAAAAAAGTTTAGTTTTCTTTTATACTCAATTAGCTGCATTTAAATTACAATCTAAAAGCGCATCTTGAGACACACGGTTTCAAAAACATAAATTTACATGTAGCTGTGAGGATCCTGCATCCGTGGATACAAACTGAACAGCTTTGTATTAAAACCAATACAACATAACAGATCTTCCATTCCAAATCATTTTTTTTCATTATTTTTCTTCACTCACAACCAGTGTTGGGGAATTTACTTTTAAAAAGCAGTGTTTGCTCATTACTCGTTACTTCTGAAAAAAGTAGCTTGTTACTTTACTTAGTTACCCTCTATGAAAAGTAACTTTTCAAGTTACTTGTTACTTTTCCGTTACTTTTACATTGCTTGATCATGGACAGAACCCCATATCTGTTCTTAAATGTGAAGGCCTACAAAAAGTTCATAACAGTTTTTTATGCTCTTTATTTTACAAAATGTAGCTCCTGCCCAGTGTTTCCACACTTTGCTTCTGAAATAAGCAACCTTGTCAATAAAAACAAGCCCAAAATAAACAACCTCCAGCTTTTTCCTTTCCTACTGTGATATATTACTTTTTAAAAAGAGAAGTCTACGTGAAGTGTGTTAATTTTCGTCTACATTACATTTCAATATCACAGCACTAAGTATCAATTCAAGAAAAGACCGCCGCTTATAACAAGCAGACCTGGCAACTTTGGCTCTGGAGCATGCGCTATGTGCGTGACTGTGTTTGGGGGCGTGCATATAACCATAGACATAATTTTTATTATGTCTATGCATATAACCAGGAAACAAGAAAGTGGACAAACCGCCTACTGCAGTCGTGTTTTCCTTTATGTAAGGAGCTGGAAGATAATTAGGGTGATACACACAGACTTAAGAGCCTCAAGAAGCAACTTCACGTCTAGAAACAAGCCCAAAAAACAACAACCCGCGGCCGTGACTCACAAGATTTTTGGCCCTTAGACGCATATAATGAGAGGACTTGGCAACGCTGCTCGTGTCTGTTCCAGCAGCTGAGAAGGCTTTACTTTGTAATGCGTTACACACAACACTGCTCATAACCCACCGATAAAGGCTTTTGCAACCCACTTTTGGGTCATGTCCCACTAGTTAAGAATCATTGATCTATATTGCTTATCCCTTTGGCAGTCATGGGGAGGCTGGAGCCCATCCTAGCTGACATCAGGTGAGAGACGGGTTATGAACTGGCCACCAGCCGATCACAGGGCCACATATAGGGACAAACATCCATTTGCATGCACAAGAATAACATGCTAACTCCACACAGAAAGGTACTGACACAGGGATCAAACCAGCAACCTTCTGGCTGTGAGGTATATGCACTACCAGCTACGCCACCATGTCACCCTGACATAATTGTCTTTATTGTAAATAACTTCAAGCATCTTTTCATGTTTTCCCCAACCGCCATGACATGCAGACAAATCACTCAATTCAGCGGACAGTGTAGGCACAGCTTTAGTTATTCAGCTGCTATGCATTTGAAATGATAACATTTGAGAAATATTTCCTGAAAGTAACATAATAAAATCGATGTTCCTTAATGTTAATGACAAAGCCCTGATGGGTGATGCTAAACAAAAGCATAAGCAGATTGTAAAATGAAAGAGGTGTTTTAAAGTGCACAGGCAATGATCTCTAATGACTATTCTTTCAAAATATGGAAGTATTTCACACATCAAATTCAATGGGCAGGTGTGCAGGAGAAAAAGGTCGATCTAAATGTGAAGAAAGACTTCCGCACACTGTCTAATGTGGAAGAAATGCATTTATTCGCAATTTTTTGGTCTCAGACCTTCATCATGTTTTTGCCTAATGAAGGTCTGACACCGAAACGTTGCAAATGAATACATTTTGTGCAAGGATGACTGATTCTTTGAAATGTTGATTCATATTAGTGGTGTGCCATATGATGATATTAAATCGTTTAGGATTATAACGTGGGGATGATCTCATAAAGCAGAAAGATTGTCAGATCGTCCGTGTGGGCGCAGGGACTTTGACGTGCACCAGACTAACCAATCGTAGCACATAACGCGTAGTTATCTTATATGTTAACATTTATTGCACATTTTTATAAAAACTGCACTATTAAATTAAAACCTGTTCAGAAAGTTTCTTTGGCTTAAATTGTCTTTTTTTTCTTTTAGGGTTTTACATGTTTTATATGTTAAACAGGAAAAAAAATGGTCAAACATTCAAATTCGTCTAGAAAAGTCAACGTAAAAAAAGAATCGTGATAAAATCGTGATTGTGATTTTCTTTTTAAAAAATCGTGGTATGATATTTTTGCCATATCGCCCACCCCTAATTCATATGTATATAAATATGATCATCAGGTTTTATGACTATTGTGAACATACCACAGCACTCCAAAACCCGTTAAATTAACCAAAGTTAAGGTAAAATATGGGCTCTTTCAAACCTTCCACTACACAGCAGGAGATATTTCAGGTTAAATTTGTGGATTACAGGTTTTAGCTGGGTCAATAGCATCTATTAGGCATTGATATATTGTTAATAACCTGCCTCGCTTGCTTATGAAATCAGGTGCAACAGGTCGATAGTGGTTGCTTTTTAAGGGCTGGGCAACATTTCCTAGTTACAAGACATTACTCCAGTTCTTCCCTGACTGGTTTTGGAAGGACTTTGATTTATTGACTGGCTTTGGTTAACTGCATCATGTGCTTTGTTAATCTCACTGGCCAATGCTAAATATGAAGGACAGAAAACTGCCCAATCGTCTTAAGAGTTGTGACTATACCAAAATATTGCCTAAAAGACTTAGTGAAATATATTCAGCTGATCTGTGAAAGAGTCCATCTGGTTTGTCAAATGTCCAAACAGGTATGAGGTATAAAACTGGTCGAATAGAGATGGAGCAAAGATTAAATGTTGTACTATGAACAGTGATACAAACAACAGAATCTCTCCTCATTTCTTGTTTGAAAATATAGTACAATCTTAAAAAAAGCTAAAAATCCCCCCAAACCTACAGTCAGGTATCTTTGGGTGCATCTCAAAGCCCCCCACAGACTCATAAAAAATAATAATGCAGTTCTTTGAGGAGGGTCTTTACTTGTAGCTTTCCGTGGTCCCTCTCCATCCTGAGCTGGTCCATGATGGAGTCCGTCTGCTGGACGACGATCTTCATCTTGTTGTACTCGTCTGTCATCTTCTCCATCTCCCTCACGGACTCCTCCAGACTTTTCTGCATCTCCTCATTCTGCGTTTTCAGGTGTAGGTTTTCATCTTCGACGCGCTGATGAGAACAAACCCATTAAAACAGCAGGCAGCGAAACTAAACAAACCTTTTGTCAATTTTCTAATTACAGTCGAGATGATCAGATGTGTTTTTTAGCAGAACGGGGATTTTCATCTGGTAATGGCCTTGGTGATCTTGTGTTTTTGACTGTGGCTTTAGCATCACCAGGCCTGCTAAATAAAGTTTTTATACCAAATCAAAACATTTTTCAGAGACGGATCACTTAGTAAATACCTGAAGGTCATCATAGCACTGGTGGAGCTGGCGGTTGGCCTCGGTGAGCTTCTTCTGGATCTCTGCGCTCTCGTCTTTGGAAGGAGTTTGCTCCTTCTGCTCCAACGCTCCTTGATAGAAGTCGACATCCTGCTGGAGTCGCTCATTCTGTTGTGATGCCACAGGGATAAAAAAAGTCTCAGAGCAGGAATTTAAGAAAAGTCCTGTGATCATGTGCTACTACATGGACACAACGTTTAGAGACACAACTAATCTTCCTCTACTAATATCTCTTACCTTTTTCTTAAGCTTTTTAAGCTTAAGTGATGGAAAAGAAAGAAATGAAAAGAGGTGATGATGTTGAGGAGGCATATAGATGAGAATAAATAGTAACAGAAGTCAGACTAGAGATAGTAAAGCCAGGTTCAGACAACAGGAGTTTGAAACTATGTTGTGTCAAATGAGCAAAGATTTTGAGGCAATTTAAATAGAAATCTGTGTTTGACACTATTTTATTAACAAGCCTGTGTTCTTCTGCCTGAGCGCATTGATTCTGATGTAAAGTTAAAAATGATAAACTTCTTGTAAAGGTAAACTTTATTTCTTAATCAAATATTCTTTCAATTTGAATTTGAAGCCTACATCACCTTCCAAAAAGCTGAGACATATGCATTTTAACGACTGTGTTACGTCACCCTTACATTTAACAACACTCAACAAGTATTTGTGAACTGAGGACACTTATATTGTTGAAGCTTTGAATTCTTGCTTGATGTACAACTCCAGTTGATAAAGTCAAGTCAAGTCAAGTCAAGTTTATTTATATGGCACTTTTCCTACAACATATGTAACTCAAAGTGCTTACAGCAGAGAATCAATAGGAAAGAGAGGATCAGTCTGGGGTCTCCATTGCCACATTTTGCACTTCATAATGCTCTTTGCATTTTCAGTGGGAGACAGGTCTAGACTGCAGGCAGGTCAGTCTAGTACTTGTAAGGACAGGATGTCTTCATTGTTGGGGTGCTGGTTTGGCGTAGTGGTTAGCACCCCATGTACTTACTTCTGCCGGTCCAGGTTCGAATCCCATCTGTGATCAGTCTGCAGAGTGTCTGCCCCTACTCTCTCACCCCCTTTCACAAGCCTATCCACTGTCTCTCTCCTATCAATAAAGGCACAAAATGCCCAAAAATACATTAAAAAAAAAAAAAGAATGTCTTCATTGTCTCGCTGTAATACGCACAGAGGTCCCTGAAAAGTACATGGCTTGGATGTCAGCGTATGGTTTTTTGAAGTGTTCCTGAGCCCACCTGCTGATATCCTTTACAGAATGATGCTGATTCTTAATGCAATGCTACTTGAAGGACTGAAGGTCATGGGCATTCAATGTAGGTTTAGGCCTTGCCACTGAGTTGAAGAGATTCTTGTGGATTCTCTGAACTTTTTGATGATATTATGGGCGGTAGATGATGAAATCCAAAGATTTTTTTGAAACAGTACAATTAAACATGTTCTTAAAACTACTGGACTATTTGGTCGTGCAATTGTTCCTGAAGTGATGTTCCTCTTCCACTTCTTGCTTGTGAACAATTAAGCCTTTTGGGAAATCATGACACTCGCCTGTTTCAAATTAATCTGTTCACCACTTTTGTTCTTTAAGCGTTCCTAAACTTCCAGTATTTTGTTGCCCCTGTCCAAGCTTTTTTACATTTGTTGAAGGCAGCAAATCAAAATGAGTGCATATATTTGCAAAAAATTAATGAAGTTTATCAGTTTCAACATTGAGTATCTTACCTAATCAGTGTACATAATTGACATTAGGTCAAAATGGTCCACTTCTTTGGATTTGGGGTTTGTATGTTCTGCAGAAAGAACGTTTCTGTTGACCAGCTGTCGTTGACTGTTTGTCTTGCAGCACTTAAAAAGTCTCCTGTTTTTATTTTTCACATTTCTCCAGCAATAAATCAGTCTCATTTTGCACTCCACAAACAGTAATCATCATAATACCCTGGATTGTATTAATCCATCATTTTCAAATCTTGAAGAGAGAGCATGTTTGAGATTAGAGGAACAACATCTGGGAGACTTATCTTTATGTGTTTGAATGAAACACAATTTTAATACCGTCTTTGAACTCCTGTAGTCTGAGCGCAGCTGTGAGATTAGACTGTGTGATAAAAAGGGATTGCTGAAGTGAAGTGTTGATTAAAAAAAGATTTTTACGAACTCTACTCTAAGATTTAGTGCCAACTGCCAGATACCTCTCTTTTCAGCTTCTTGACCTCGTCCTCAGCCGCCTCTGCTTGTAAAATCAACTGGAAAACAGAGCGTGAAAATCAGCAAACCAAGGTGTTCATTCAACATCACCAACACAATAAACAAATGTCTCATTTCACTTTGTAAAAGCCTGGCGCTAGAAAAAGTCTACATTCATAAACAAATACGTTTGAAATTTCAGTTTCCCCTAAAAACTGCTGTTGAAACAGTTTTATCTGGAATCACTTGACGTTTGATTTGAAACGTGGCAGCCACTGTTAGCCAGTATTTGACTGGGGAAAAGAGTAAACTGAGAGTCAGAACAGTGATGAGAGGTCCAGAAAGCAGAAGGCAAATAACTGTATTGCCTTGTGTGGCTGGCAGACTGATCTGTTGTATGCTACAAACATATAAAACTGTGGGGTAAAAACAGACAAATAATGGTGTGTTTTTGGTGGAGAGGACTCCTTGAGGCTTAAATATATTGCCTTTATAGTGTATATAATTAAATAAGGGATTTACAAATCATTACGTTCTGTTTTTATTGATGTTCTGCACAGCATTCTAACTTCATGGGACTTGGGCTATTACATTCGATTATTGTTTAATTGTGATCATCATAACATCATTGCTCTTTGATATCTTCTAAAATCGTTCATATTTATTGTGTTCATTGATTCACGATTGAACTGCTTTGCCTTTATCATGCCTTAATTTATAATTTGTCTTTATGTTGTTGCTTTCACACTGAACCGTGTTAATAAAAATTAGTCTTAACATACTTTTTCACAATAGTTAATCACTATTATTGCTTTGTTGTTCAATTATACAATACCCAAAACCAGTGATGGTGGCACGTTGTGTAAATTGTAAATAAAAACAGAATACAATGATTTGCAAATCCTTTTCAACTTACATTTAATTAAATACACTGCAAAGACAAGATATTTAATGTTCGAACTGAGAAACTTTATTTTCTTTTGCAAATAATCATCAACTTAGAATTTAATGGCAGCAACATGTTTCAAAAAAGTTGGCACAGGGGCATTTTTACCACTGTGTTACATCGCCTTTCCTTTTAACAACACTCAGTAAACGTTTGGGAACTGAGGAGACCAATTTTTGAAGCTTTTCAGGTGGAATTCTTTCCCATTCTTGCTTGATGTACAGCTTAAGTTGTTCAACAGTCCGGGGTCTCTGTTGTTGTATTTTACGCTTCATAATGCACCACACATTTTCAATGGGGGACAGGTCTGGACTACAGGCAGGCCAGTTTAGTACCTCTTTTACTACGAAGCCACGCTGCTGTAACACGTGCAGAATGTGGCTTGGTATTGTCTTGCTGAAATAAGCAGGGGCGTCCATGAAAAAGACTTTGCTTGGATGGCAACATATGTTGCTCCAAAACCTGGATGTACCTTTCAGCATTAATGGTGCCTTCACAGATGTGTAAGTTACCCATGCCTTGGGCACTAATACACCCCCATACCATCACAGATGCTGGCTTTTGAACTTTGCGCCTATAACTGTCCGGCTGGTTCTTTTCCTCTTTGGTCCGGAGGACACGACGACCACAGTTTCCAAAAACTATTTGAAATATGGACTCGTCAGACCACAGAACACTTTTCCACTTTGCATCAGTCCATCTTAGATGAGCTCGGGCCCAGCCAAGCCGGCGGCGTTTCTGGGTGTTGTTGATAAATGGCTTTGGCTTTGCATAGTGGAGTTTTAACTTGCACTTACAGATGTAGCGACGAACTGTAGTTACTGACAGTGGTTTTCTGAAGTGTTCCTGAGCCCATGTGGTGATGTCCTTTACACAGTGATGCCGGTTTTTGATGCAGTACCGCCTGAGGGATCGAAGATCACGGGCAGTCACTGTTGGTTTTCGGCCTTGCCGCTTACGTGCAATAATTTCTCCAGATTCTCTGAACCTTTTGATGATATTACGGACCGTAGATGATGATATCCCTAAATTCCTTGCAATAGCTGGTTGAGAAATGTTGTTCTTAAACTGTTGGACAATTTGCTCACACATTTGTTCACAAAGTGGTGACCCTTGCCCCATCCTTGTTTGTGAATGACTGAGCATTTCAGGGAAGCTGCTTTTATACCCAATCATGGCACCCACCTGTTCCCAATTAGCCTGTTCACCTGTGGGATGTTCCAAATAAGTGTTTGATGAGCATTCCTCAACTTTCTCAGTCTTGTGTTGGGACCCCCTTGAAAACGAGATGCTGCATCTCAAGGGGCTATCCTAAATAAATTCAATTCAATTCTTTTTTGCAACTTGTGCCAGCTTTTTTGAAACATGTTGCAGGCATCAAATTCCAAATGAGCTAATATTTGCAAAAAATACGGTTTACCAGTTCGAACGTTAAGTATCTTGTCTTTGCTGTGTATTCAATTGAATATAAGTTGAAAGGGATTTGGAAATCATTTTATTCTGTTTTTATTTACAATTTACACAATGTGCCAACTTCACTGGTTTTGGGTATTGTATGATCCCTAGGTGAATTTGTCTGAGAGTCTGTCCGTGTACTAAAAATAATTGATAAATTGATTTAAATGAGTGACTGGAAAAAACACAATTATCTCACCAGAACCTCTTCAGTACCAAAAACATACGAGAACACTGTGTACTTACTTGTGACCAGATGCTTACGGGTAATCTAAGGACTCAGTCCTAATTCCTTGGGACTACGCTACAGGGAATTATGGGTAGCGTGCTCATACCTCCTTGTTGGTTTTCTTTTCCTTGCCCATTTCTTTCTTGCACTTGGTCAACTCCTGCTCCCTCTGCTCCAGATGAGTTTCGAGCTGACGGATCTCATCCCTCAGAAAGCGTGTGTCTGGCCCTGTGCCGCCGTGCTGAGCCGTTCAGATCGGAAACAAGACACATAAACACCCGAGCAACCCCCACCAGAAAGCCCTCTTAGTCCTCCATCACCTCCATCTGCTCACAGCACTGATGCATGCACACAGTCATAAACAGCATCTTCGGCCAACAGTCAGTGATTCAGACGCACATTTTGAAAATAAAAGCATTATAAACAAGGTGAAACTAGAAATAATAGCTGAGCATGAAGGCATTAGGTATAATCTTCTTAGGAGCTGTCATCCAGTGGTCGATACAGCCAATCTGAATGGAGCCGAGGGGTTACCCCTGATAATTGGCTTACGGACTTAGAAGGAAGTTGTAGCTGCTATTGTTTCAGGAAGCAACCACGGAAAGACCTCAAGGCCTCTTTACCAATGGGGAGAAACTTTTTATTCAAACCCACTTTCTTTAATCTTAAAACATCCATCAAACTTTAATCACCCTTCTTCGCAATGATTCAGTCTGAGACTATTGAAATTAGCACTCTAAAAATTCAACCTGAAGATTAACATGCCCAAGATATGTATATGATATACATGTATATGATATGATACTTAATGTGTCTACCAAAGATATGATTATTAATTTAATAAGGCCATAGCCCAGTGTCAGTCCTTACTATTATTAATTATATGGATGTTGACATTGTCTCTCAATAAAAACATCTGAAAAGTTATTGATAGTTCACTTTGATTTGAGCCCAACACCAATTTTTTTTTCTAAAGAGAGTCCAACAGAAACTTTATTTCTTAAAAGAGTTTAAAGCAGGCAAGGTGTGAAAGGTCCTATCGGTGTTGTTTAGGAAGTATACTCACACATTACGTGGTTGCTCTGTTCAATTGTCTGGTTCTGTCGAGTAAAAACAGACTTGTCTTCTAGTGTGGATTTTAATCCTTGACTATTTATTGATTACTTAATAATTCTCTTTTATCTGCTTTACCTGTATTATTCATCATTATTATCTATTTCATTTACAGCACTTCAATGACTGAATGCACTGAACAAAGCTCCATCAGATCCCTTTTCCTCTGGCTATTTGTGATTTAAGTACCTTTGCTTTTCACTTGTGCTTAGAATTTTCCTTAAGCCTGTATGTTTTTTGTTTTATAGCAAACTTGTGTGCTGATGCCAGTTGCAAACCCGATATTCTTCATGATAAAGTAAAGGTTGAAGTTAAACTTTTTGGGGCTGATATGTCATTAATTTGGAAAATAATTTTTGTTGTTTTTCAACACCATTCAGTACATGTGACAGGCAATGATTCTTAAAGATTTGTACAGACTGCATCCAAGGATGGCAGGGTTTCCACTTTTAATTCTTTTATTTTCAGTTTTCAAACATTTTATTATAACTATTAGGGCTGGGCGGCGATATGGCCTAGAAATAAAATCCCTGATTTTTTTCTACAAAACTCGATTCACGATTTTAATTGATTTTTCCCTCCCTAAAAGAAACAAAACTCCCGGTGACATAAAGATGAAACAAATTAAATTTTGCCTTTATGTTGTCTAAATGTTTCCCTCTTAAAGTCAAAGTCTGGGTCATAAAAGGTTGATTATGTAGTATAAACGTAGGCAGGTTTGTCTACATAAACACTAAAAGGCTGAGATATTTTTATAGTATTAGCATGAAACTCTCTGATCAATATTTTATCCACTTTAATAACAAATACAAGCCTATAAAAGTGCTTGTGCAAACCCTTCAAGGCCGACCATCATGAAAATTGTACTTTTTTTCAGAAATTCCAACTACTTACAATTGGACTAAGGCAAGAAAAAAATCTCAGGATTTTTAATTTTTTAAATCTTCTGCAGAAAATAATTCGAATTAATCTTTTTAATCGATTTTTTTTCCTCCTCTTATGGTTCCACGTAATGATGGCAAACTATAAAGTCTGTTTGTTAATCTTGCAAATGTTAAATAAAATCTCTGTTGAAAAGATCTGTACTACTTCCAAGACTTTAACAAGATGTGTGAACATAGATTTGTCATGGTTGTAACCAGTTTTGTTTTAATTAGTATGTTGATACCTCTTGTTCCTCATGTTTCTTGTCATTCCTGTTTTATTTTGAAGTCTCTCCTTGTGTTTCCTGCCTTCCCCTCTCTTTGTGTGAATCCTTGATTGTGATTCCCTACACCTGTGGGATTGTCTCACCTGGTCCAATTGCCCCTGTGTGTATAAACTCTCTGTGCATGGCTGCGGTCGAATAGTCATTTTTGCTTAGGAAGGTTCCTAACGGAGTGAAATGAACTGGAAGTAGTTCATGATCAGAGCTGTTTGAATAGTTTAAATGCATAGGAAAGGTGGCTCAATGCTTCCTTTATTACCTCCTTTAGCATAGGATACACCTGACCATCCTTTACGAAAGGAGAGGAGCTTATTCTGTCCCGCAATTCTCTGCAGCAACAGCTTTTATAAACGGCGCGTATTCCAACTGCTTCCGAATTCAACCAAAAAATGATGAACAAATCACACAGACCATGTGAGTAACCACTGCTGTTCGATCCTTTAAAAAGTTTACCAAAACGTGCCTTAACTTTCCAGTAGTCTGATTCTCTGAAGAGAGCAGGATATGAGACCTTTGATGTTGATTATGTTTTAAACTTGGTTCAGTATTAATCATTTGTACACCATTAGATTGTGGTCTTAACAGTTTCTGCCTTTCTTTCATTCAGTCCCCATTCATTTTCATGCACTGATATGTGTTCATGTTGATAATGAGAGGACAGACTTGTTTTAATCCTCACTTCCAACATTGACTATGCAGATATAATTTTTTACCAGGTTATTATGTTCAATGTTGTCTGAAAGGAACAACATTGTCATGATACATGATGCGTCTTTTGTAGTCAACCTTCGGAAAATTGTAGTTTCAACGCAGCAGTACCATTCACCATCACATGATGACATTGGGTAGTGAAAGTGTAGTCGGATTCTCCCTGCACGGCAGTTTTCATTTCCTAAGTCCTTCCTGAATTCTCCTTTCCTTAACCTCATGACGTTTTCCATCAAGGTTAAGGAAAAGTAGATAGGAAAGGGCTTAGGAGGTGACTATTCGACCGCAGCCTGTGTGTCTGCCCGCCTGTGTGAGTTTGTTCCTGCTGTTAACCTTTTGTGAATCCAGCTTGTGAACCCTGCAAGTTCCCGAGACTCCTTGTGCTCTCCAGTTTCTTTTGTGAGTTTTCCTTGTATTTTTCATTATTGCGGATGACTGTTGATAAGGATACACTTTATGTTTTTGGGCCTTTTAAGTTTAAATAAATCTTTTTTGCCAAGTCTGCATTTTGGTCACGTTCTTGTTTGTTCATTTGGTTTTTTTTTTTTTTGACCTTGTGAAAAGAAACAAATTTAATACCAAAATACTACATAATCTGCCTCTTTGCATTAATTTCTGTTTAACTGAGTTTGATCTGGCACATTTACTATAAAAAAGATTTATATCCCTCTTCACTTTCTTATTCAAATCCAAGGAGTGAACAAGCGGGCAATTTTCAAGGATTTCAAGCAACTGTGAAACCCAGATTATGCATTTTATTTAAACCACAGTTTGGATGTTGTTCCTAATAACTGTGCAACCAGACATTAGTGGTAGTCTAATGCATGGAGGGAATTTCTTTTTCTATGCCTCAAGTCTTAGACATGATACTGTTTTCATCATTTAGTGAGGGGCTAACCAGAGCCTAAGGGTTTGAGATGATCCAACCAGTAACTCTGCAGGGGGAAAAAAAAAAAAAGCCTTACCTTAATCTCTCGTTCAAGCCTTGATAATTTGGCAGTGAGCATCGACTCTATATTGCAAAAGATAGAATTAACAAAATTATATTTGTGTAAATTAACAAAGCTTCATTTGTCACTATCTTACTTTGAATGTGTGCTTACCTTTTTTGGCATTTTCGTCAACCGTTTCCTCAAAGAACTTTTGGGTGGTATCAAGCATTGAATTTTTCCTCTAACAAAGAATGGAGAGGACAACTACATTTAAAACTGCATTATGAATACTTAAGTGTATAATAGATGTTTGAGAATAAGAGGAATGCTCACTGTCAGCAGGGCTTGAAACACTCTGAGGACATGGATGATGTGGTCTGGAGATTTGTCTTTGACCTCCCAATCTTTAGCCTGCATGGGAATATTTGAAAGAAGAAATTCAGAGAGACGCAACGCATTGAACAATCTAAAATGCTAACGTTTGTGTGCTCCAAGCATCAGCATGTCAGGTTTCACCCTTTAGGGCTGTGCCATGGGGCAACTAGAAGCTGGTGTTCTGGTACACAGAGTGGCAGCATTATCTGGCATCAGCCATGGTACCATATCCAAACTTGGAACCAAGTTCAGTGAGACTTCTGAGGTTAAAGACAGACTGCAAACTGGGCAACACTGAGTAGACTGATTCCTCACCCTGTGGGATTTCTTCCAAGAGAGGATTTTGGCTGTTTTTTGGGGTTGCTCATTTATCTTTACAAGGTGTACCTTGTAAAGGTGATCAAGCTTTCAAACTAAAAAATTCAATACCAATTTGTACTATGTTTCTCGTTTTCTTAACTATTAAAGGGCAGAAATTGACCAAAAGGACACTTTCAAACTTTTGGAGTTTATTTTCATTAAATTGGGCTTCAGTCTGAGACTGCTCCTTCCCAAGTGCAGGACAAACAGACTGAGACACTGTCTTGTCCCTCAGACTGTACAACTTCTCATTATGGGATAGGCCTATGCTCAAATATCATCATGCACTCTTTGCAGACATGTTTACCAATACTGACTATATGTGGCCTCATGCTGTGACAGCTGTTGATACATTTTGGGTACTGTTTTCAATGTCACAGGTCAAAGCCAAAATAAATGGAGTACATGCTCAAAACTTTAACTTGGGTCTAAAATCTTTGAGGATGTAAATTTAGTGTCTTGATCATTTTTTAATGAAAAAAACTTAGTCGGGAATTCTGAAAAAAGCATAATGTCCATAACGCTTAACAGGATATGTATTTTATCATGACGTTTCATTAAATACTCAGCCCTTCTCGGGGAGAGAAGGTGTAACCGGAAGATTGAGGACAGGACAGAGGAGTAGCCCTATTTTTATAATTATAAACTGTTATCTACTAATGCTGCTGCTGGAATCTTAATTTTCCTGAGGGATTAATACAGTTCAGTGTGATCTACCTGGTAACCTTGCAAAGCATCTGGATTCATCTGCTTCCATGTCATCAGGTAGATTCGTTATTACTTCAAGCTGATATGATTGTGCCCAATCAAAAATGACACTGCTTTTCAGCATCTATATGTGATAAAGACGTGAAAAATATACTATGGAAATGTCAAACAGTCCATCTGGTTAACTTCCTGGTAAAATAACTTAAAAAATCTATCTTTTGAAAGACTTCACACTAAAAACGCACGGTATAAACCGAATGAAAGCAAAGGGAATCCACAGTGAAAGGTGCTAGTGAACAAATACAGATGTAAAGTGTGAATATTTACCGAAATGAACATGCTTAAGACCTCCTCGTCGCCTTCCCTCGCGCTTTTGGCGAGTTTCTCTGGGTCAAGCCTCATCACTTTATCCCACTCAAAAGCAGGATGCTTGGTGGCCATGATGTGTTGGTAAAAGTTTAACCAGTCGCTACGGCGCAAATATTGACTGTCTCATTGTTTTTCAGCTAATCATTGCTGTGCACCTCAAAGCAAGCTCTCCTTACTAAGCAAGTCGTTTATTCTTCAATAATAGGCAGTTAAACTGTGATTTATATGCTTAAGACTTGGACTAACATGTTTGTTGTCTCTTAGCTGTGCTCTTACATCAGAATAAAGTCAGTCGAATATGATACGATGGCTAATTTTAGACTAAAATGACCATTTGGTGCTGTTGAGATCAACATGTCAAGATGTTTTGGCTGCTAGGTTACCACAGACAACAATACAAGTTAGCAAAAGAGCTAGCTGACAAGACATAATAATACTGTGAAAAAGAGCCAAAATGGACGCCGTACGGAGACTTTACCAGACTGCTGGACCTTAGCGGACAAAACTGTATCACTCACTACTACTAAAACAAAGAATTTGTGTCAAAATGCATCGTTGAAGTTGGCTTTAACATCACCAAAAGAGCTTTCCTGATGTTTAACTTGCGCGCTAACCCCTGAACCGGAAGCTATTCCGGTGATGTGTTCAAGCTAGCTCCCAAAAACTGAATGCAGCTCACTGAATTGTGCTCTCCGAAGAATTTGTGAATACTTTCAGCTCCTCGGTGTCACCACAGCTTGGACCACCTATTCCGTTACAGACACGGTAGGTGAAAATATAATAACGGTTTGAAATACACCAACAGTTGCCTTATTTATCTCAAAAGAGTGGTAACAATCTAGTTAGCGTTAGCCGTTAAACTAGCCATACCTTGAATCAACGCTGTATTGCAGTAGTGGGTGTTAGGTTGGAGTGAGTGACCGTGTTAACTTGCGACTTCACCGCTTTGCGGCTGGGGGTGTCGTAGCTACAACACAGGTTAACTTGTATGATTACTTGTTTCCTCAGTTTTTTATTGATCTATAATAAAATAAAGATACATGTATAATGATGTTAAACAACGAAAACTTTGTCAGTGCAGTTTTAGGGCTACCGTAGAGATTTGTTCGGCAGAGAGTCACCAGTAAACACGGTAACCTGTACGGGCATAACACCGACCGGTGAGAAGTCCACAGTATGTTTTTGTTTGGCAGTTTTGCCTTGTTAAATGTTATCACTGATCATTAAGTCGATTAATCATAACAGTATTTTTGAAATAGCATGATACATACTGACATTTCAAGCTATTTACGTCCAACTTTACTGTGCTTTTTGTAGTAACGCCTGTCTCAGCACTGTCTACAAGCTCATTACACTCACATCCCCAGCTGTACTTTTACTTGTTGTGTAAACAAGTTGTAAGAATTAACATTACGTAAGCATAATATGTAGCCGTTAAAAATAAGTTGACAGTTGACACGGGAGACCAGTTTGGTTGCCCAAACGGGGCATAATATTGCTAAAGAAGTAGGTCCAAGGAAATGGTGCCAACATAAGAAAATAAGTAATTATTGAAATTTTAAGATCACAAATAACTGTATAAGACTGATTGAACCTTGCCCCTTCCCTCTTTGAAGATGCATTGCTGTAAGAAGGAATAGTTGCCTGGAAATATATTTTCAGTCAGTACAATGATTAAAGAATTAGCCGTTTTCAGGTGTAGATTTCCCATTAAATTTTAGATATAGCAACAGAGTAAATGGCCCACTATACAAGGAAGAGGTAAGACAAGGTACAAGGGAATGAGTACACAAATATGGTACTCAAGAGTTCATTCATATCAATTAAATGTAAGTAAGACATATTGAGTATTTTTTAGGGAGCATTCCTGTATCTTTTAAAAAGTAGAACAGCAAGCATGTGATAAATAAATGATTTATTTGTTTCATAATATTATTGTATATAAGAGAATTTGACCCAAAGAGTAGTATATTACCACAGAGTAACAGTTTGCTCAGATATAAGCCCACATCTTCATGCCTTAAAAACTGAAAAGTCAGGCTTCATTACAGCCCTAACTTAAATGTCATTAAAACAAGACTGACCCTAGGGTTTTGGATCTTCCTAACTTGAATGTTTAATCTTGTGTGAGAAGTCTAGGGTTTTACTTTGATAATGTGTTTGAATTTAACAGGCAGGCCTCTTCTGTTCTGAGCTCAAGGCTGTCTCAGTCGAGGCAAAAACCAAAGGTGAAAGCCTGTCTCACCCTGATTTAGAGAGGGCGATACACGCCTTTGTATGGTATCGACTTGTTTATTGCAATTCTTTATATGTTGGTCTGAACCAGTCCTCTTTCCAGCACTTATAGCTGGTGCAAAAACTGTCTGCTGACCTTAAAACTGGGAAAAAGAGGGGTGCTGATTCGGCGGAGTGATTAGCAACCAGGCACCCCATGTACTTGCTTCTGCCGGTCCAGGTTCGAATCCCGCCTGTGACAAGTTTGCAGAGTGTCTTCCCCTACTCTCTCACCCTTTCACAGGTCTATCCACTGTCTCTCTCCTATCAAGAAGGCACAAAATGCCCAAAAAATACATTTAAAAAACTGGAAAAAAGAGGGACCAAATAACTCCTAGTCTGTGTTCTCATGGGTTGGCACCAAGTGAGCCTCTCCACCTTTCATCAACAAAGAACGTGGTTTTAGGTGCTTCCTGATTGCATGTAAGGAAAACCTGTTGCACATGTTACACACTGAGTTCAGCTCAGGACAAAGTTCATACCGTGTCAGCGGAGCTTTTGAGGAAGCTGGTTGCTCTGGAACAAATCATGAAAAGTCTCTTTTATCACCCCTTGAAGGTAAAAAGCGTAATAGTAAAAGTATCCTCAGACCAACACATTGCTGTGTTTGACACCTCATGCCATTGCCAAACTCTTGTTCTCCTCCCACAGTGATCAATGACGGCTTTGGTCAGCCATGGCTGCCGTGTCATGGAAGGAGATTTTACTTTTGACTGGACTGGTGGTGGGATGTTACTGGAACAGTCTGTCTTGCGGGTTTGTATTTGATGACGTCTCGGCCATTCTTGACAACAAGGATCTACGGCCATCAACGCCAATCCGCAACCTGTTCCTCAACGACTTCTGGGGGACACCGATGGCAGAGGCAAGTTGTGCTGTGTAAAAAACTCATTTTCTTGACAATTGTACCTGCTTTTTAACCACCCATTTCTAGTTTTATTCAAGGCTGGATTAGTAATTAACCATAAAATCCTAGGGTAAATATATACTCTGTAAATTCTAACCTAGAGTTACATAATTGTGGCCTGAAATTTGGCAGTTCACAGTCCTCACCTCATGAAAATTGACTTCTTCTTTACATGTCGACAGTTTATTGTGTCAGAAAAGATGTGAAATAAGAGCAACAACATTTTAATCTCTAAAATAGGATACTGTTGCGTTTTCTGTCTAAATAGGGCAAAGCATTGCGGTACATTCATACATTTCCTGATATTTCAGCTGACATAAGGGTTGCACATGGCCAACCTGTATGACCGATATATAATGCTGTAACTATAGTTAGAATTTGTCAATTCTGAAGATACCAACACAGATAATTAGCTTCTTTTAAGTGCTGTTATCTGTGGATACTGATATCAGTAATTTTGTTAGTCACTAGTTATTGGCGGTAGATGTTCAGTGTTTAAGCAAGTCTACAATAAATAAACCATGGCTGCCAACGTTGGAGGTAATGTTGAAGGTGGAGCTGATAACTGTTAAAAAGCTACCTAGTCTTCCTCAGAAAAGGAGAAGTCTGTGGAGATGGAATGTACAGTCACCGAATCATTTTAGGCAGGGAGTGGGCAAGTTGTTGCTTGTGATACCACAAATATTGTACAAGCAGGAATTGAATTTCTACCCAAACCAATCACAGCACAGTCATTTCTCTTTGTTTTGATGTGTGATTGCATTTGGTAGAAGATATAACTATAGACTTTGCATAAGGTCAGGACCATGGAAACCTACAGCAAATATTGTGTTGCATATTTTATTCAGAGGTTGTATTGTTCAGCTTTAAGGTTTGTTCAATAAGTTTGAGTTCAGAATTAATTTGTCAGACTTTCCTAATCACTCAAATGCACCTTCATGTCTCAAGAAAATGTCAGGTTGTGTTATATAACATCATAAACTGTTTTTGTCTGTTTGTCCAACTTCAGGAGAGGAGCCACAAATCGTACAGACCCTTGACTGTGCTCACCTTCAGGCTGAACTACCTCTTCAGTGAGCTGAGTGCAGCTTCCTACCATCTGCTCAATGTTGTTCTACACGCTGTTGTGTGCGTGCTCTTCCTGCGAGTGTGCCGACTGTTCCTGGACAAGACCTCCAGTTTGGTGGCAGCCTTGCTGTTTGCAGTCCATCCCATCCACACCGAAGCTGTAAGTGCACACTTTCTGTCAGGGCTGGAGGATACTGGGGAGGGAAATTAAGCAGCAATATCTTTTGCTCTTGCAATACATTTGTAAGAACACTTTCTAAATAAATGCAGCGTCTTTCCATGGGCATGTCTCACCAAATGTAAAGTAGTTCCATGAGCTGCCCCGTGTGTCTGAGTCCAGAAAGGTGTTTGGTGTGTCTTAACAGAAGTCTCCTTCTTCATATGTTTACCAAAGGCATGTGTAATGAGAATTTCTATGATTAAACAAGGTAAGTAAAGGTAAAATAAAAATAGCTAGAAGTCTCCATTTCACATGGAAGAGTGTAATCTACTGAGTGGTTTTAAGTAAATTAGTTTAAAAGGATCCCCATTAGTTGCTACCAAGGCAGCAACTTATCAAAGATCCCTCAGCCCAGCCAGCCACCTATACCACACCATCCACAAAAAGTTTGCAGTTTGGATTAGTATCGAATAATCAAAGACAGATGGACAGCAGCACAGATTTTAAAGAGAGACAAAGAAAGTTCACCTAAAAAGATGTTTCCAAAGCAGCTCATATTTTTTGAAACAAAAAGAAGAGACTCCAAGGCACTCTCTTTATACTATTAAAATGCCTTTATTTTAACGGCATGGTCATGTAGACCTTAAAAACAAACTTTGATGCGTTTCAACATCAAGCCTTCATCTGGAAGTCATGCAAACAGATGTTTTCAAGGTCTACATGACCATGCCGTTAAAATAAAGGCATTTTAATAGTATAAAGAGAGTGCCTTGGAGTCTCTTCTTTTTGTTTCAAGGCCTTTCGGATCCCTTTCCAAAGAGCACCTCAAACAAACTCTGTCGAGTCCAGATAGCACTCCTTTTCTTTGTCTTCTGAGCTCATATTTTTTGTTTTGAGCTCATAATAGATATGATAGTTGTGCCCTTCAACAGGGCTCGACAGTGCGAGGAGGTACTCGCATTTGCTATTAAAAATATTACAGTGCGGTTTGTGATTTGCATTTGGTAGCACCTGTGCGACTGTGAAAAATGACCGTTCAAAACATGTTTTAGCTTATGTTGAATACGTTGGAAGTTGTGGCCAGTGGTATTCCTGAACGCAGCCTCAGCGAGGACAAGTGCCACTACGCTCAGCACTGTCCCTCGCGAGCCCCATTTTACGCACGAGGATGCATTCTCCGCCGTCTGATGTAGCCAAGATGTGGACTACTGGCCTGATATTTTCCATTTAAAGTGTGGCTGTTACCGTTGTTGTCTGTCAGTAATGTCTTTTCGCGGTGCAGCCGATGCACGAGAACATTTGATCTAAATGCCTCCTGAATCGCTCGCCGTCTTTGCACGCGCTCTTCCGTGTGCCGGTGAGCGTAAAGACGCAGACAGACACGCTTCGTTGGGACAGTGAGGGATCATCAGTCACTTTGTGTGATTTTATGATTCAAATGGTGTCTGGATAGCTCATGCACGCTGTTTTATGTGAACACATAGAAAAGAATGAAGAGTCACACTGAACATTCTTCATCAGTCCAGCTCTCATTCACTCACTGTCCTCTAAATTATAAATTCCTCCTGAGGTCTCCTCCATCACATATTGTCCATGATATAAAAACAATTTTTGAAGGATCAAGCGCCAAATAGAATGTACTAGTGCAGTGGTTCTCAACCTGTGGGTGGAGGCCCATAAGTGGGTCTCAGAGCTGTTTTCAGTGGACGGTGTATAAATCAGGTGAAAATGTGCCAAACATGTCTTCAGTGTATGAAACAGAAGAGAGGATAATTCTGTCTAGATGTGGACTGGAGATCAAATTTCCCTACGGTCCTGATTATTATTTTTTTAATGTCTAGTTAACTGCATATACATTCATCCCTGTTGTCATCCCTGTTGAAAAAGGAGTGGTTTGTAATTGACCAGTTGATGTTCATATGTTAGGCCAGGTTTATAGCGGGGTGGGGGTTCTGGAGAACTTTTATGTCCCCAGTGCCACCAATGTCAAAACCAAACCTATGCCCTTGACTGCATGGCGCATAAGAAAACAGCTCGAAAGTCTGGAAAGACAGCATTTCTTTGTATTAAAGAAAAACACATTACTTGGAAACTTTTCATCGTGCTACTTAAAATATTTGTGTGCTACTAGATTTTTCAACTTGGTAGCACCCGTGCTACTTGGGAAAATGCTAAGCGTCAAGCCCTGCCCTTCAAGGATTTGTCTAGTAGTAGTGGTGGGACAGGAATGAGTCCAAAAGATGCAGAAGTGAGTCAGCATTTAGCTTTCTGGATTCAAAGCAGATTGGATTTTAGAATAGCTCAGTGAATAAATACCTGAAAAATGGTCCATGACAAACATGTATACAAGATTTTTACGTTTTATCTAAAACAATATAATGCTTCTGACATTTTCCTGCCGTTCATTTCCAAGCATTGTTGTGTTTTTCAAGGGATTGTTGCAAACAAAAAGTGAACAAATACTACAAAAATGGTTGGAGACCCTCATGCAAGAATTCTGATCATTTTTGGTCATCAATAATTAATACACAAAAATCTCTGAGATTTTTTTTTCCCAGCTCCTTGTTAAATCTATGCCATCAAGGACTTGGGCAGTACTGGAGTTAAAACAGGGTCCAACTTTCTGTGAGCATGGTGTACCGAATAAAGTGGGTGGGTGTTCAGTAATTTTGGAAAGTAGCAATCAAAGCCAATGGGTTCACATTGAAACCAGAGAAGCTTGACTTTGTCTTGTGCAGAATATGTGTCAAATTGTGCTCACTTTGGTCTTTCCAAAGTCTCTAATTTGATTTTTAAACACGTGTGCTACAGCCCTGGTTTAATACCTCTGGACTTGTTGCAGATAGAACATGTGTGATGTGACTGTGCAAAGAAAAATTGTATTCAAACCATTAAAAAATGATTAAACTGTCTGCTTATCTGTGTCCTGCACTGTTTTCAAAAGCAGTTAAGAGTCTGATGATTGTCAAGGATTTTATTGGCCTTGTAAATTCATCTGACTGGAATATTTGATACTTGAACCTACTTTTACTGCTTTAAACAAGTTGCCTTGGGGACAGAAATTAAGTTGTGATTCTAGACACTGGCTTAAGAGCTGTTGGAGCTAACAAACAGAGCAAACCATATTATTACACTTAAATAACTAAGTTAAATATCCAGCCTAAATACACAGCTGCTGACCTCAATGAAAGAAAATAGAAGACAGTGTGTTGTAGTTTATGATATCACAGCTCCATCATAAGTAGACCTAAATATGATAAAAAAATACAATAAATATGAAAAAAACCTAATAATATACACACTTGTTCAGATGTTTTTTTCTCATACTGTGACCAAACATTTGGTCTTTCAGCTGCAGCCCCGACAGACATAGACTGAATTATAAATAGATGTAAAGGCATCCTTCAAGGTGTTCAAAAGCCAGATTTCAGACCTCAGAAATGCTATAATTACAGTGCTTTAGTGCTTCAGTCGAGTTGTTTTGTAGGATAAAAAAGAGATCACACAGAAAACAGAAGATCTTTTATATAACCTCTGATCCAAAACAAAAGTGGTTCACTTATTTGGACTCTCTTGCCATCCTCACCTTTAGCCATTAGTGCACGTAACTCATTGTTAAATAGGACCAGTTCTTTCAAAGCTGTTTTTTGAGGTTTCGCATTACCACCTGCATAAAGTCAATATGATGCAATTAAAACTCAAGTTGATACCTGTTTCAATTCTGTTGGAACCAAAATCAGTCCTCAACACCCATTACTGGAATTTTTAGTGTTTTTGTTCATGAAAAGCTACAAGGAAACTCCAACATGTGGTCTAATTTTGTAATATTTCAGGCCTGTAACACAAATGTTTGCACTTTAAGTGGTAGAGCTGTGCATCCTCACGAAACTGTCAATTAGATTGGATTATAAATACAGTTAAGTTAATGATGCAACACAGTGAGTACTTTTATCCATATTACTGCACCAGGCACCCTTTTAGATAGAAAATACAAACAGTCAGATAAATATGAGCTCCTTTTGTTAAATAGAAATGGCTTTTGTAGATCAACTGCAGCAAAATTGTTCCTTCGTGAACCAAAATGAATAAATGTTATAGGGCTCATCTTCCTATCTAACAATTGACTATCTCTGCACTGATGCATCTTCATCTACATCCACATCACAATGCATGAATGATAAGATTCATTTTGACAGCCCTATTAGGTAGGGTAGCAGTTAGGTTTTTTTCAACTTTGGAGTTTTCCAATACTGTTGATCATTAAATTGAAGTTTTTGAAGTTTGAACCTTTATTGTCATTGCACATGTCACTATGAAATGAATGTCTTTTACAGTACAACCTGTCCAAAAACATACAAAGACAGTCAAATGCATGGGGGGGTCAGGATCGTGAAGACCATCGGGTCACCAACAGCAGCATCCGTTTTCTTAGATAGGAATAGGGAGACAGAGGGACGAGAGGAGGAGAAAAAATGCCGATCTCACACTATGTCCTGCAGAGCACAGTGTTAGATCAAACTAACACATATTGTATCAATAGAAACAATTAAAATGATACATTTTCACAATTTCTGTGATGCAACATCCGGGTTTGAACTCTTCTGCTCAACATGTGAGCTTAAATAAGTGCCAAAGCAATTGGCACAGCTAGGGCATCAATCATTCAATGAATGCATAAGAAAGATACAGCTGATAAATCTTAACTACTGCTTCACTGAGAAGCTTAAACGGTTGTAAATTAACTTCTATGCTTAAGTTTAACACCCAAAAATGACATTAAAATGCAGAGAAGTAAAGTCACAGCATGCTTTCATAATCTGACACAGTGACCGGCGTAACCATCAAAAACAGTTGTGTAGTTTGACCTCGGCATTAAGTGACAATATAATTCATGAGCGCTGCTATTTAAGTTGCCGACAAGGTTAATTCCAGACCTTAAATGCTTTGACATTAACATGTTTAAGCTGTCAGCCCCAGTGACAACCGAAGTTACATCCCTAACCACAAAAAAATTCATCAAACTACACACCTTTGTCAACCTGCCAGGACGATCCAAAACCACAGACATCAATCTTAGATGGTTTATACAAACGTTACTGAACACCGACAGTGCCGTTAAGTTCAACCATTCACAAATTCAAAGCATTGAATAGAGGAATCCATGCATGGGGTCAGAACTGGAGGGTTACGCTCTTGAAAAGGAACACAATCACACTTAAGGGCCAAATTGTTCACGTATGGTAAAATGTTAAAGAGGCTCAAGTGTGTATAAGCCATGTATATGTACGTCCTGTACATGCCCTCAGTGAACGGCAGGAAGGATTAGGAAATCACTCGTCAGCTGTTTACAATACTGCAATAACATGTCTGCCTCGGCATTGTTCTGACAGGCTCAGCGGCTCTGTGTGCAGGGTGGGGTCAGATATTGCGGCTGTTACCTTCTGAACAGGTGGGCCCTTTTTTATGCAATAACCTGGGAGTGAACTGGAAGTGATAAACTGTCACAGAGCCCGCTGTTAGATCGTCAGCCTCATACATGACATTCCCTTCTTATTGTGGACTTTGTTTACTTGCATTCTTTTGACTCTTAAATGAGATTAAGGCCACCATCACTTAAACCCCTATTGTTAATGCACTTAAGCCCCTTCTGTTTACAGTCCCAGGCAGCAAAGGATAGCAGGCCTCTGCTTCTGTTTTGGGACCATTTTAGCTCCCTAAGTAAATTTCTCAAAATTTATTTTGGACTTTGAGGCCCTTTTGACGGTGGATAGAGGAAGAAACTGGGAAGAAAGAGTGAGGATTGACATTTTGGAAAGAAAATGAAGGTCACAGATACCTCAAGGTTTCATCCTTGAGGATTATACTGTCTGTACACAGGCTATCGGAGCTTTTTAAGTGTGTTTTAAAGGATAGCCAGCCAGCCATTGTAGCATGTTAGCATGTTTTTATTAAAAAATGTGTCCATGGCCTGTCTAAAACCTCCAATATGAGAAATCTGACAAGCTTTTCTGAACTAAACTATGTTATTACTTAAGGTAGTTGTGCTTTTCCTGATCAAACTGCGATTACAAAACAGAAATTGCAATCACAACTCTGATTAGTCACAGATGGCTGTTTTAAGCCTCATTTGTCAGTCTGACAAAACTGTGTGAAAGAAAACCAAACCAAATAAAAGTGGAGGGCTATTGCAGCTTTAAGCCTGAACCAAACCAAGTTCAACAAACTTTTTTTTTTGCAGTTTTTTGCAGATTGTGACACATTACAATTAGTTCAGCATAAATGAAAGAATTATGGCAAATTCAAAAAGTAATGTACCACAATCAGTGAAGGGGAGAGGAATACATGTCCACATATATACATGCCAAAATATATATATATACGTGTAAAAATGTGCACCTACATGCCTATGCACACAAATGTATACCTTTACATTTTATGCATACATATACACACATACCTATGCATATGCACACACATCCAAACACATCTGAAAAATAAAAATAAAAAATGCATGAATAAATAAATAGAATAGAATGTAATAAAGTTAAGATAAATTGTGGGGGGTTGTGGGGGTGAAGCAGACTTGTGAGGTGGGGGGGGCTGGTTATGGAGGGCTTTATGGGTGAGGAGGAGAATTTTGAATTGGATTCGGATAATCTTTTTTTTTACATATATACTGTATCTACCTTCAGATGGATTTTTCACACCAACAGTAAAATCAAGATCAGTTTTCCGTTTTAACAGCTCATTTACAAAAACAGACATTTTTGGAGGTTTTACTATCAAATTAAAACAAATATGCAAAATACATATGCATTTCTCTATATTTTATTGATCTAAAATGGTTATTATTGTGGAGCTTCACAGCTTGCATGTTTAAAGAGTCTTAAAATCGTTCAGTTGAAGTGCTAAGAGCCCACCAGTTGCTCTGGTTGTAAGAAAGCACTGCCACAACCCCCTCACTCATTTGCATTTCTTCTACATCCTTACGTTGACTCACCTTGACTTCACCTTGACTCAGCTTGACTGGAAACTCGACTAAGGCAGCTGTCAGGAGAAAGTCTGGGCGAAGTCAGCTGTGTTTTGTGCAGACACAAAAGACCATTGAAAACTGTAATCACTGAATCAGAATCAGGTGTTGGGCCAAACTGGAACGACTGAAACAGGCTTCTTTATATTTGAGGTCTGTTTTAAATGATAATTCAGTCATTACAGTTACCTATCAGGACAGTTATCAGGACCACACTGTTGACTGATCTGGATCAGAAACTTGAAACCTTGAGCTTATCATTTGAACTTGATCTTACTCTCTTCAACAAGACTCTTCCCCAATTAGGACATGTAATTCAGCCTATTCAGAACAGCTGAACTGATGACCAGACCGGAGGAGAAAAAACAAAGAAAACTTTCTGCTTCTTCGGGATGCAGCGCTACTGTTACACAGCATGTCCCACTGCGCCAATCTTCCTCGTGGTGTCCTCTAATCTACGCAGAGCCTCTCAGACTTCTTGAATGGAAACAATTTGCCTCACAAATGAGCCCTTAGAGTTAGTCCAGCGAATGCCCTCCGCGTTATCGTCGTCTGGAATCTCTCTCTGAACGGATCATTTGTTTTTGAGTCATGCTCCAAGCACTGAAGGTCCCTTCATGATAAGTGCTAACAAAGAGTTCCTGTGTGTCCGCAAGTCTTTCTCTGAGGATTTTTTTTTAGTTATCGGCCGTTGAATACAGGCCTGATTTTTATATCTTCAAGTATTTTCAAATACAAATTAGCAAGTGTCAGAAAGGCTCCATGAGGGCATCGGGGGAAATAACTCATGAAAAAGCTGACGCCAAAAGATGGACAGAAAGGCACGTACAAAAGAAGGGGCTTTTAGGCTGAGCGCTCAAACAGAATGAGCTTCATATTTGACTCTTTTTTTAAGACTATTCTTAGATTTCCTTTTTTTTCACTGAGACTTTATATGGAAACCAATGCTCTGCTTGTTCTTCTGATTTCAGTTGCATTATGAGAAGATTCTTCCCTGACTGTTTTATTTTTTGCACCAAACAATTGCTTCAATTGTTTGGATTAATGTGGAAGGTGGAATTACACACAAGCTCTTTTCCACATTTTAAAACAGTCTGTGTAATCTGAATAAGAAGTTGATTTAATGCATAAGTAGACTCCTCAAATAAAGTTTGGAAATGTTCAGTCGGTTATTTATCCCCTTCAATAACACCAGCTGTTAGCGTATCTTATATCATTGTAAAGCCTAATTAGATGCCGTTACAACTTGGTATAACTTGTAAGGATTGTGCATTAATGAAATAAGCAGCATCGCGAAATGTGTGGGCAGCACAAAACAAATGTGTCAAACTCCCTTGCAACTGGAAGCTGGTGTATTGGTAGCCAGAGTGGAAGCATTATTTGGTGTCAGCCCTGGCAACATTTTCAAAGTTAGGATCAAGATCACTGAAACTAATGAAGTAAAAGACAGACCATGAAGGGCGTTCCAGGAAGACAGCACCTCACCTCTGCTTTACCGAGGAACCGTAGGCTTTCTTCCTGGAAAGAGGAGATTTTGGCAACAATTTTATTTTTTATTTACCCAAGTCTCGCTGTGCTGCTCATGGATACACATTCCTTGCAAGTTGTACCTTGCTGTAAAGATGACTAATCAGGCTTTTCAATATTCTGAAATAAAATACAAGATGCTCTTATTAAAGTGGAGAAATAATCAACTGAAACAATGTTGCAATACTTTTTCTTTAAGAAGTATAGCTCAGTAGACTTTCAAAAACTTGAAAAATCACAGGAGAAAACCTCAAACAGTCACCTGATTTCAACAAAACAGCTGTTTTTTTTAACTTCTTTTACATCATTAAATAGTTGAAGGCTTGAACCCTCCCATCCACATGGTTTGAATTGGTCAATTCTCATTAAACTAACAGCTGTTTCACACCGGTTGCACGATGGTTTGCCCAATGTGTTTTTCACATTTTGCTTGCATGACAGCAGTGATGCATGCATGCTTTTATTTCATTGAGCATGATATCACGTCAGAGATTTCAGACTGGTCAAGGAGGACTCACGCCTCCTGCACAACGACCGTGCCTAAAATCGAGGCTTGCCTATAAAATGGAGATATTACCTTGTTTTAGCATGTCCACAGTAGAACATGTCACAGACAAAACACGAACAGTTCAAATACACCTCCTGTTTTGCCTTTTTGTACAGAAACTCCACTTGTTCATTCTGAAAATCTTGCATTGTGAAGTCATTAATTCACTGAATCAAGTCACTGTTGGGCAGATTTAATGTGGTTCTTTCTTAACTTTTGTTTGAAGGCTTTTATTGTTGAGAAATGTATTGAGAGACAAGACTGTGGCAGCAGAAGGTAAAACCACTGTTACACAAATGAATCTTGCCATCTTGTCCATGATGAACTATTTTCACACCACATCTGGGGCTTGAAAAGGCGATGCTAGACTGTGGTTGGTGGAAGGCCGACAAACAAGTCGGCAAAATTGAGATAAGATAAGATAAGATAAGATATACCTTTATTAGTCCCACAGGGGGAAATTTCAGATTTACAGCAGCAGCAGGATACAAGAGAAACATGAGAAAGATTTACAAATGAAACTACAAGTAATTAGAATAAAATAGACAATAGCATAAATACAATTCAATGGAAATAAATGAAAGATCATGGGCCTTTCAGCAGTATTAACAATATTAACATATATTAAAGATCTGAATGAGAATAATTGAAATGAAAATGAAATAAGTGAAAGAGCATGAACCTTCCAGCAATCTTAACAATATTAACAATATATAAAAAGATCTGAATGAGATTAAGTGAAATGAAAATAAAAATAAATGAAAGAGCAAGAGCAATATTATTAACAGTATTTACAATATATAAGAAAATCAATGTATATACAGTATTACACTTAAACAATATTATGTAGTGCACTAAAAATGTCATAGAGGACAATCAGAGAATTTGAAAAAACTAGAACAAAGAAGGATGAATTTGGAGCCCTTACAGTAAAAAAAACGATAGAGATTATTGCACACTGGAGGGGTTTTTGTTGTACAGTCTAACAGCTGCAGGAAGGAAGGACCTGTGAGCATCCTGTCACTGACAGAGCTTCTCAGTGCAGTGAGTGTGTGTTGGAGGGGGTGAGGGTCTCTGTCCATGATCGCGGACAGTTTGGCTGTAGTCCTCCTCTCCACCACCTCCTCCACAGGCTCAAGAGGGCATCCCAGGACCGAGCTGGCCTTCTTTATGAGTTTGTCCAGCCTCCTCCTGTCAGCTGCTGTGATGCTGCCCCCCCGGCAGACCACTCCATAAAAGATGGCAGAGGCCACAACAGAGTCGTAGAAGGTCCTCAGGAGTGCCCCATGCACCCCAAAAGGCCTCAGCCTCCTCAGCAGATAGAGTCTGCTCTGACCCTTCTTGTAAAGTGCAGCAGTGTTAACAGTCCAGTCCAGTTTATGGTTGAGGTGAACACCCAGGTACCTGTAAGATGTCACCATCTCGATGTCCCTTCCCTGGATGTTCACGGGTGATGGGGGGGAGTGGGGGGGAGTGTGGGTGCCTGCGGAAGTCCACGACCAGCTCCTTGGTCTTTCCAGGGTTGATCTGCAGGTGGTTCCACTGGCACCAGTCCACAAAGTCCGTGATCAGTTCTCTGTACGACCTGTCGTCCCCGTCTGTGATGAGGCCGACAATGGCAGAGTTTTCAGAGAACTTCTGCAGATGGCAGGAGGAGGACATGTGGGAGAAGTCAGCAGTGTAGAGGGTGAAGAGGAACGGCGCCAGCACCGTTCCCTGTGGGGCCCCTACGCTGCAGAGGACAGTCTCCGACACTCTGTCCCGGTTCCTCACGTACTGTGGGCGGTTTGTGAGGTAGTCTGTAATCCAGTTTGTGAGGTGTTGGTCCACGCCGGAGAGCTCCAGCTTGTCCCTCAGGATGGTTGGCCTGATGGTGTTAAAAGCACTGCTGAGGTCCAGGAAAAGGACCCGAACAGAGCTCCCGGGCGACTCCAGGTGGGACAGGGCTCAATGGAGGAGGAAGATGATGGCGTCGTCCACTCCGATACCAGTCTGGTACGCAAACTGCAGCGGGTCCATGGACGAGCTCACCAGGGGGCGCAGATGAGCAAGGACCAGCCGCTCCAGGGCCTTCATGAGGTGTGATGTGAGGGCCACTGGTCTTTAGCAGCTAGGGTCCTTGGGGTGGGGGGTCTTAGGCACTGGTACCACGCAGGATGTCTTCCAGAGGCATGGTACCCTTCCCAGTTTCAGGCTCAGGTTGAAGAGGTGACCAACTATCCCACTCAGCTGGTCTGAGCAGGACCTGAGCAGTCTGGGACTGAGGCCGTCTGGTCCTGCAGCCTTTCTCCTCTTCATCTTCCTCAGCTGGTTTCCCACCTGGAGAGGTGTGAAGGACAGGTTGGTGCAGGGGGGCTGTGTGTCCTGGGGTGTGGATGGGGTGCTGTGGGGAGCAGTGGGGAGAAGGGCCAGGAGTGGTGAACTGGTTACTTTAGTGGTGGAGGTGAGGGGGGGAGCTGGTGAAGGTGAGCAGGATATTGAAGGGGGGGAAGTGCGGGGAGGACTTGGGCAGAGTGCTGGGAGAGGGATGGGTGGGTGGGAGTTGCTGCAGGACTGTCACAGCTGGGGGATCGTCATGGATTAAAGGTGTTGGCCTACTGTTTTACACGTAATCAACACAGTGGTGCCCAAAGTGCTTCCACGCAGCATTTCTTAAATCTTTGTCATTATTGTCTGCTTGGATAGGCTGTAACTGTATAGTTACAGTTCAAGTATGGATTTTAACCTCCATGCCTGAATGAATACTGGATCTTGTATATTATAGTATTTATTTAAACTGTTAAAAAAAGTGTAAACTCATATTTACACCTCCTTCACTACACATTTTGTAAATTTTGTTGGGTTGTTTTTTTTTTTCTTTTTGTCCCTTTCGTATATTTTTGATACATACCAAGTCAATTTTGCACTATTCTACCTATTTTTACACTTCATTTTATTCCTCCTGACCCTCATGTTTTATTCTTTTTACAACTATATATTGTTTTTTGCATCAATTTACCATGTCAAATTACTTGTATGTGCAAATGGACTTGGCAGTAAACACCAATTTCTATATTTCTATGTCTGATAATTGAGAATCAAGTTGAACTGACAGCCCAAGTGGGAATAAAAGCTTAGTGATATTGACCAAAATTTGTAGCTTATTATTGTTGAAATGAATGATGTTTGAAATATGTCTTAATATTTTTTTCTAAATATGAAATTTAAACACGGGTTAAAGAAGTTAATTACAGGATTGTTCTGATGCAGAAACAGCTTGAGATTTGGGGCTACAGATCACCATCTTACACAGTCATTATATTACAGTATGTGGCACTTTGTTTTAAAATATATCTGTATATTTCAAAACTCGATATATCTTCCAGCCTTAGTTTGTATACGTTGCATAACTTGCATTAAAGGAATGTAATAAGAAGTCAAAGAGCAACTCTATGTCAAAATGCTTCAAGAGGTTAATGTATCATGTAGAAAATATTTTTTTCTGCCAGATGTGTGATAGTTCAAGACATTTTACATCTTAAAAACATCCCGTGGGGTGGGGTCGTGAAGCTACAGGCGGAAAACTGTTTCTCAGTTAAGGTCTTCTGACCTTGAGACACTAACACAAACATCATGAGCTCAAGCTCTCATGTCAGAAGTCAGAAAGGAAGTAGTCCTAATATAGCCTCTTGGATAAGGTTATATATTTAGGTCTGCACATGAGCGAAGGAAATATCTGCAAACAATAATCAGTGTTAAGTGAGGATGAAGCTCTGAGCTCCATCAAAAGTGTTGAAGCTTTCAGATAAGGTGTGCATTTCTATGGAGTTTTGTGCTGTATTACCCTTCAGAGACTTCACAGGCCTTCCTTCTTTATTCCTTTTGGTGTGGGACTTTTATGACTCCTGACATGTTTGGTCACAGTATATCTGAGAGTGTTACTTCTTCCACACGAGGGCACTCATCTTTTACACAAATGACAGAAGATGCTGTCAGTGAGCTTGCTGTACACACATTTCTCTGCACCATTTGCTGTGATGATTTACCTGAACGGACCTGTTTTCACAGCTGTATCCAAGGGCTGAAGCATGTGAATCTTAGCTGCCGCCAATTCTAGACACATTTTAAGGGAGGAAAATGTTGCCTTACATGCGTTTTAGCCTTAAATTTTACTAAAGGCACATCTTCAGAAGCAGCCTTTGTACTTCTGTCACTGAAAACTGTAAGAGTAATGGTGGTAGTTGTGGGTGGAGGTTATCTGTGTGTGGGAGGCTTTTGTCACCTAAAACCTCAGATGGTGAAAGCACTGCGTTCATAAGCAGTCCAATGTGAAGATTAATGATTTTAGTCAGACTTTCTACCAAGTTTGTAGTGATTTATGGCTTTATTTGAACCACAGTGAGTCTGAAATGATTAAATGATAGATACTGGTCAGTATGTGTGGCTTGCATAACCAACTGCTTTCACTTTTTCATCATTAGGTCACAGGTGTGGTCGGCAGAGCTGAACTTCTCTCATCAATCTTTCTCCTGGCTGCTTTCCTGGCCTACACAAAATCTACAGGGGCAGACCACTCCATTGGTAAGTCTAATGGGTCTAATCTGTCTCTTTTTATTTAAGTTGATCTTTTTCATCCAACAGAGGCAGAAGACCAAACCCTGAATAACCTTTTGTGAGTGAAGGACGAGTGGTTTGTGTAACTGAAGACAGATTATCTTATTACCATTTTTGGAAGCAGTATTAGTCCGTGGTTTGTGCTGATGTTTTCTCTATTTACTGCAAAAGACGTGGAAGAAATTGTCAACTTTAACTTTTCGGGGTAAGCTGGTTAGATGCAGACTTTCTGTATGAAGAAAACTCAATTTTACATTTTAGATTATGTTAGATAAGATTAGGTAGAACTTTAGTGATCCCTTGGGAAAACTTCCTCAGGGAGCATAAGATTCTGGCAGCAACATTATAAAGCAGATAAAAAGATATGTAAATAAGAGAAATAATAATAAATATAAATACAAATATGGCTTCTGCTCCTTCCTGTCCTCAGATTGTGCCCAGTTCAGTACTTACTGCTTCCAAAAGGTTTAATAAAGTGCGGCATAGTATTTAAAGTTAAGATCAGTAGTAATACCAGTTTTTGACAAATTTTGAGTGTTGATAACTCGAGTTGATATACCAGGTGTACATTTTTTATAATGAAAATCAGATTATTATGATCAGTTGCAGATCCATATTGAGCATTAGTGAGTGCTTGTTTTTTATGCACATGTGTCTACCTTTAGTCCAATCTTGTTTTGCTTTATTTTGTACATACTTGGTTGTATCTTTGTGCCTCATTAGCACTGCACAGCTGTCATATGCTCAGGGTTTGAATCTTCTTAATTGTGTCCTTTCTCAAGTTCTTAGGATGTAAGACTTCATGTCATATCAATTTCTTATTGCACATCATGTGTAAATCATAACAGAGTAAGCCCTTCAAACATTTACAGGACTCTTTTATTGAATTTCTCATCTCTGAGTAGGTCCTTTATTAGTTTTGAACTTTACAAACCCACAGAAACCATAACAGGATGTCTCGGACTCACAATTCTCTTTGCTGGTTCTTAATATTTTATTTGGTTTGTTCATTAAACTTGGACAATTGGTGGACTGTGTTGCTGTCAGCTTGATAGCCCGACTTCGGAAGCAAACAAGCAATAAAACTTTAGGAGAATCAAATACCATAATGAAGAAAACCGTAGAGAAAATTCTCATTCAATAAAGACAGGAAGACGTCATCAGGCTCCTTCAATAGAAATTGTGTGAACAAAATATTAAAATAAAATGTCCACAATCATCAACATCTAAATAAAGTGCTTTCAGGATGACAACACTTTATTGTGGCTGCACATCTACCCTGACAAATTTTCTGTTGGATGTAGGGAAAGATTTTTGGAAATAACTTTGGTGTGTTAGTTCAGTTAGTGACCATTCAAACTGGTGACTCTGAGCAGATATCCGTGGGGTTGCCAGTGTTTGCTTAGTTTCTACAGCTGTATAATCAAACATATCAGCTCCCAATTAGTGCTTGTCATACAGTGATAGATAACATTTAAAAATGACGCACTGGAGAGCACACCCTTGGTTTGGTGTTTTAGCCAATACATGTGCCAACACAGATGATTACGAGTCACCAAATAACATGATCACTTATTAAACCATAACACCAGAAAGTTAAAATGACGCACTGAGGAAAAGTTTTGTAGAAACATGGTGCTGATGATTAGGGATTGGAATTGATATCGATAGTAGGGATGGGAATTTCAACTAATTCCCCCGCCGACTAGTCTCAAATTTTATTTGCGACTAGTCGACTAGTCTATAAGCAAGAACACTCGCAATTTAATACACATATTAAGTTAAAAGTTTAACATGCAAATGTGTATTTAGGAACTATTTTAGCCCAAACATTCAGGACAAACTGTTAATTTAAATTCTATTGATGTAACAACAACTGACTGAATAAAGTTGAACAATTTAAAGAGAAATACATTTCTAATACGTTTGCCAATGCAATGCATGGCATTTATTATGAATACTGCTTTGGTATGAAACTTAGATGCAGCAGCATGACAATTCCAAACGTACAACATAGTGGCCTAGAATAGAATTTCCCTGAAATCTCTGGCACTTAAGACTAGTGCACGATTCAAGAAACTTTCATTTCTTAAGAATATTTAACTGTAATTGGAAGGTCAGGATATTTTAAATAAAATAAATTGAACAAAAAATATTGTAAATTTAACAAACAAAAAAGAGGAAAAAAGCAATGAAAATGAAATGGCCTATCTTTTAGCAAAATTACATGTAAATAAAAATAATTATACTAGTCAAAAACAAAAAAAAAAATAGACCCTGTCTCTGTAAAGAAAAAACAAAACTCACAAAAATAAAAACTATGGCCTAAATAAAATGGAGTTTATACAGTTCAGGAATTGTGGCATGTACTTTCTCCCAGTCAATTCGTACTATCTGTCAAACGTTTGTAACTGCTGGCTTTTCAGTCGTATTGAAGGGCTGCACTTCTTTTGCAATGTAGCGAACAACACTGTCTGTGAGCGCTTCATTTTGGGCTTTTATCTATATGTTCTTTGCCGACCAAACACCTCAATAAGTGTTGACTGTCAGGACGAAGGCTCTACTGCACCTGCACATCTTCGTCGCCACTACTTTCAAACAAATGCGACATATCAGCTCGTAGGTGTTCATGAGCTCACACCTTGTTCATCCTGTTTAAAACCAACACATTCTCACACTGGGGCAGTCGGCTTAAGAACCGTATCTTTTGTGCCATCATTCATATTAGCGTTTGTTTCCTCGTTACTCCTCAGGACGCTCACTTCAGCTCTCTCCGTGTCTACGCGCGAGCGGCCCCGTCTTCACCCCAAAGATCGCATGTTTGATAGATGCTCACTCGGCTATAAATCCGCTAAATCCGCTATAGAACCGATGCACCCCGGTGTTAAGAAAGATAGACGTAGTGAGTCATCTTGTCATTCAGCCTCTTTGGTAGTAAAAGAGGAGGAAAACAAACATGCAGGCTACTGCAGGTGGCATTTCTCGCCAGACGAGTGACAGTGTTCAGTTAGTAGCAGGGGAATGTTTTTTTTAATACGGGAGAATTACGGGAAAATATTAATACGGGAGGACGGCGGGAAAGAGGGATAAAATACGGCAGTTTCCCGGCCAAAACGGGAGACTTGACGGCTATGCGCAGAGGCTTGAAGAACAAGATGCATGATGCTTAATGTAGCGTTTAACCGACTAGTAAAATACTAAACGATTAATAAATAAGTAGGCGGTTAACCGATTAAACGACTAGTCGCGCACATCCCTAATCGATACCAGTGCTGTTAACGATCCTGCTCATGGATCCATTTCTTTAATGATTCCTGCAGATCTGTGCGAGCAAATGTTGGCCTGTAGATTTTCAGTATCAACAATGTCAAACACATGTCACAGTATAGATAACTATTTCTGCAAGTTTGGGTGTTTCCACTAACTTAAAGGATAAGGTCGGTTTCTGCAGCTTTCACATTGTTTATAGCATGAAGTAGTACAATATACTCACCCAGAAGGCTTTCCTGATCCAAACAGTGCTTCGGGAGATATTTAGATCCAAAATCGAGCAGCGGACATTCGTATAATGGTAGCACATAGGGCATACAGCGCTGCTCCTAAAACTGCATTAATCGTCCAAAAACTCATTAGTTTCACCAATATTTCATCGTGGTCCGCTCGCACTACTCCTCCATTACAGTCTGTGTCACTCCAGACATTTTTGTGACTGTGCTGACCTCTGAACTGGAAACTTTCTTCACGGCTGCTGCACATGCACAGTACGGCTCATTGTTTCATCGGCGACCGCCGGCTACTCAACAACTTTCTTCTTCCAGTTTTGTGCGAAATGGACGAATATCTATCGGATGAAGATGTTGTGGAGGAGAACTTTGAATATGATGGGTGTCCTTACAGTTTCGAGCCAGAGTTTACAGATGAGGAGCTCATCGAAAGGAGGAAGCTGTACTGCGCATGCACGGGAGCCGTGAAGAAAGTTTCCAGTTCAGAGGTCAGCACAGTCACAAAACATGTCTGGGGCGACACAGACTGTAATGGAGGAGTAGCGCGAGCGGACCATGATGAAATATTGGGGAAACTAATGAGTTTTTGGACGATTGATGCAGTTTTAGGAGCGGCGCTGTATGCCCTATGTGCTACCATTATACGGATGTCCGCTGCACGATTTTGGATCTAAATATCTCCCGAAGCACTGTTTGGATCAATTGATTCTCAAAAAGACTGATGATGTCAATACTTTGATGAAGCTGTTAACGATTCTCAACTGGAATTGGTTTTCGATTCCCATCCCGACTGATGATGTGCTCAGACTGCTGGTCATTAGTTGTCAACACATGATGATGACATTGATAATTAGTGTTCATTGATTATTGGTGTTTATTTACTTTACTGCCACTGTGGGTACATTTGGGGCGAGGTTAGTTAGTTAGTTAGTTACTTTGTGTGATAGTTAGGTTAGTTAGGTTGTTAACAGGATAGCTCAGAAAGTTATAAACAGAATTTTGTAGAACTTTCCTGGATAGGACAGAGATGGGTTGAGGATCAGTCCATTTGGGGGTTATCCGAATGTGGCAAATTTCTCAAGAATTGCTAACAGTGCAAGAGAAGCAAGGTGGTTTGGCGGAGTTGTAAGCAGCCAGCCACGACCCATATACAAGCTTCTGCTGGCCTACTCCCTATTGCCCCCTTTCACAAGTGCATCCACTGTCTCTCTCTGCTGTCAATAAAGACATAAAACGCCCCATAAATCTTTTTAAAAAACAGTGCCAGAGAGGGAAGTTTTCCACAATTTTAATAATAACTCTCCATTAAATTGTTGGAAATGCCTTGGTTGAGGTTTGTGCTCTTGGACAATTCGAATTTTGTTAGCTTTACTTTCAGAAATATCACATAACAGATCCTGAGGTCTTTGAGGGCCCTCTAGTGGTATCTTCCAGTAACACATGTGGCATACAAGCAAGTATGCAACCAAAAACAACCATGGCACCAATGGACGCAAAGGCGAACCCAAAAATTAACTGCAAGTGTATCACCGACTTTAGAATAAAAGTAACTACTCTTCAAGGACAGTTGTCTAGACATTTTATTTGCAGCAACACCATTTACTTTTTTCTCTTGCAAAAAGGAGAGAAAAGGTCAGCTTACAGTCTTTCGTGACGTACTGTTTCAGATCTGGCTGCCAAGGCCAGTCCGAGCAGCTAAATTTTGGGGCAGAGGGCAGAAGCCTGGCACACTGCTGAGGAGCTATTAGCAAGCCCACTTCCATGTTAACCAAAAAATTCATCTGCACTTTTAAAAGTAAGAATGGCTCAACTTTAAACCAAAATCCTGGTTCAACTTGGAGCGCTGATCCCTTTGACCTGATATTTCCAAAATATCTCTACTTGCATCTTATACCTTCAAGGTCCCTTCAGTAAAGATGTTAAGACACTCACTGTAGTCCTTTGATTGTATTACTGATATTCACTCTCCTGACAAGTGTGTTATCTTTTAAATTTCTCCTCTCTAAAACCTTTAACATGTTTTCACAGCCTACACATCAATGGCCAATAACAACAGCATCAGGGAGGCCTCGGTTTCAGTGTGTTCACATCTAAAGCATATCAAAAATTCTTCGGCGTGGATTGTATTTGTGCAGGTTGTTGTTGTGAAATCGCCTGCCAAGTGTCTGTTAACACTGCTTCCCCCGACACCTGGCAGCTCCGTCAAGCTGTTTTCCAGTTCTGAGGACGAATCTTCAAAAGGCAGGATGGCTGAACTCGCTGTTACCTTCTTAATCAGTCGGTCCTCTCATGTAGTGTCTTTAAAGTCAAGTAGTTCCATTGTTTGAAATCAATTTGTAGACCTGGAATGACTAACAAAGAAAATAAATCACCTCATGCTTGAGCAAACAATTGTGTTTATGGATCCAACTGTGACATCCCTATAAAAAGTGTGAAGCATGTGTGTGGGGTTTGTGTCACTGCTTAAAAAGCATACTATTGTCTTTTTTGTTGGTCTTGTAAAGTTGAAATTATGGTGTGACGGCCATCGGAATGAAGTGTTGGTGTTTATGATCTGTAAACTTCACTGCACTCTGGTGTTTAAACTCTTAAGGATTTCAAACAATTGAAAGTCTCTTAGACAGTCGCAGATCAGATTTATAATTATAGTAAAGAACTTTCAAGGTTTTTTTGAGTTTAAAAATGTTCACTCCCTTCTAAAAGTTGCCAACAAATTAATGTAGCGATTTTTTTTTTTCCAGTCTGGACTCCCATTGCTCTGACGGTTGTCCTCGTGGCTGCAGCGACGCTTTGCAAAGAGCAGGGAATCACTGTGGTTGGCATCTGCTGTGTCTATGAAGTGTTTGTTGCTCAAGGGGTAAGACTTTAAAAACTGGAAATAAAAGCTTGTAAGGTAGAGTTTATCCGAATCAAACAATAAAGGTCAACAGTAGGGAAGTCACTGGTGACCATTTTCCATGTCGATAAAACTGGAACGCAAATATAGGCCATGTAACTGCTCTAAAGGTAAGAAAACACACAGAGCACAGCCAAAATCTACACACCCTAATTCCAGGGAAATTTTGACCCATATTTCATTGAGTACACTACAAACACACAATATTTAATGTTTAAATTGATAAACTTTAATTTATTTTTGCAAATATTCACTCATGTTGAATTTGATGCCTGCAACAAGTTTCAAAAACACCTGTTTGTAACATATCACAGAAAGACAGGTGAGTTGGAAACAGGTGAGTGTCATGACTGGGTATAAAAGGAGCATCCCTGAAAGGCTGAGTCACTCAGAAGCAATGATGGGGCGAGGTTCACAGCTCTGTAAACAACTGTGTGAGCAAATAGTCCAACAGATTTAGAACATTTCTCAACATACAGTTGCAAGGAATTCTGGGATTTCCTCATCTACCGTCAATGATATCCTCAGGAGATTCAGAAAATCCGGAGAAATCTCTACACCTAGGCGGCAAGACTGAAAACAAACCTTGAATGCCCATGACCTTTGATTCTTCAGACAGCACTGCATTAAGAACCAGCATCATTCTGTGAAGGATGTCGGCACGTGGGCTCAGAAACACTTCAGAAAACCGCTGTCAGTTATCACAATTCAACTCTGCATCTACAACGTCAAGGTCAAACTGTAGCATGCAAAGACAAAGCCAAATATCAACAACACCCAGAAACACCGCCGACTTCTCTGGGCTGAGCTCATCTAAGACGAACTGGGGCAAAGTGGAAAAGTCTGCTGTGGTCTGAGTCCACATTTCAGACTGTTTTTGGACATCATAGACGCGGTGTCCTCCAGGCTAAAGAGGAAAAGGACCATCCAGACTGTAATCAGAGCAAAAGTCAATAGCCAGAATCTTTGATGGTATGGGAGTGTTTTAGTTCCCCACTGCATGAGTAGCTTACCCATCTGTGAAGGCTTCATTAATGCAGAAAGGTACATGCAGGTTTTGTGACTTCTTTTCAGCAAGACAGTGCCAAGACACATTCTGCACGTGTTACAACAGCATGGTTCACTGCAGGAACTAGACTGACCTGCTGCAGTCCACACCTGCCCTGCATTGGAAATGTGCGGCACATTATAAAGTGAAAGGACAACAACGGAGACCCAGACGGTTCAACAACTTAAGTTGTACTTGAGCAAGAATGGGAAAGAATTCAACCTGTGAAGCTTCAACAGTCAGTGTCCTCAGTTCAGAAACTCTATTGAAGTCTTACTTGAAGGAAAGGCGATGTAACACAGCTGTAAACATGCCATTGTCCTGCCTTTTTTGGAACATGTTGCAGGCATCAGTACCAATGAATGTACATGACAGGGAGTCGAGGTTGACGAGAATGGCAGCTTAGGGGAGAGCTGCACCCATCCCCGCTCACATTTAGCACTGAACCTCTTACAAAGTTCATTTTTCTTTGAGTTATCCTGCCTTAAGTGATCAGTATAGACTAAAGATGCCACATACTGCCCGAAATTCAGGGTAACCTTCAAAAACTGGCTCTGCTGGTGGGAAGGCTAACAATGGGGCTAGCAATAGCTTAGCTAATCAGCGGAATTCCCCGCCTCGCGACATGTGGAATGCTAATGAATGTACATGACACAGTGCAGCAGATGAAGCAATACCAGGTCAAGTTTAGATTGTTGCCCTGCTCCAAATTTGATGATCAATGTCCTATTTCTTTGTTGGTAAACAAATTCTTCACTATGTGATTTTTGACCTTTCCCTCCCGCCGCCCTGTTCTTGCCCTTCTCAGTTCACCCTGCCCATGCTTTTGGACACACTGAGGCAAGTCCTGCAGGGTAAAGACGGTTTCCCCTACGCTGTCCTGCAAACTCTGCTGAAGCTCATTGTCCTCGTCATCAGCACCCTGCTGCTCGTCATCATCAGGGTTCAAGTCATCCAGTCACAGCTACCTGTCTTCACCAGGTAAGCAAAGGCTAAATACCCTTTGGGCTGTAATGGATACTATTTTCTGTAAGTTGGTGAATAAAGGAGGCCCAGTTTGAAGAGATGTGTCAGTATATCTGTGTTTGCAACAGCCTATGTAAGTGGTTTTATATTTTATGTTTTTTATGATTGCACTAAAATTTGAACATGACAAAATGACACTGTGTTAAATCCCTGCTTAAACTCATAGATGAGCTGATTATGAAGCATCTTATTTATCCCTTCCCTGCCTTGTGAATGCAATTGCAAATTCCTGATCAGCCATATGGTATAATGCATTTAAGCGTTTAGACATGGTCAGGACAGCATGAGGTTCAACCCGGGTATTAGGATAGGGAAGAGAGGTGATTCAAGTGACTTTGAGTGTGGCATGCTCGTTGGTGCTACATCGCTGGTATAAAAATATCCAGTGCGCAGCAGCACTTGGAATACATCACAATGCATCAAGTGTTGAAGCAGTTGGTCTTCAGTTGCACAGGACCACACCAAGTGCTACTCCTTTCAGGAGAGAACTGGAAACTGAGGCTTCATTATGCACACACTCAATAAAGTTGGACAGTTGAAGACTGGTCTACGAATTCCCAATTTCTTTTTCCACTTTAGATGGTAGGGTCAGAACTTGGCACAAGCAACATAAAAGCATGGATCCATCCTGCCTTGAATCAGTGGTTGAGGCTGATGGTGGTGGTGTGATGGTGTCGGGGATATTTTTAGCATGCTTAATAACAACCCAGCATTGTTAAACCCGACCAGCCTTAAGAGTTGCTGCTGATCATGTCCATCCTTTCATGACCACAGTGTACCCACCTTCTGATGGCTACTTCCATCAAGCTCCATGCCACAAAGCTCAGATTTCCTCAAACTGCTATGTTGAAATTACATTGAGTTCATTGTACTCCAATGGCCCACACTCACCAGATCTTGATCAAAAGGAGCTCCTTTGAGATGTGATGGAAAGGATTATTCTCATTGTGGATGTGCAGATGTCAAACCTGCAGCAACTGCATGATGCTATCTTATCAATATGGATCAAAATCTCAGAGGAATGTTTCCAGCACCTTGTTTAATCTATGCCAAGAAGAGGGTAATGTGGTAGTAGCAAAGTGTGCCTAATAAAGTGGCCAGTGAGTTACAAAAATCAGTTTATATACCACAGTTCTTACCCTGCCCTTCTACTTGACCCATTACTAGAATTCCTGTCTCCTCTTCTAATTTTCCTCACTGACACTTTCTACATTTTTATTATTAGTCCAGGTAGAATAGAAAAGTGAATATGATCTTAAACAGGAGCAATGATTCGAGGGAAAGGAGCTTCAGATTTGAAGCAGGTGAGGTCAGGTGAGGTTGGAGCTGTGACCGTCCCCTCTGAGGACAAAAGTCTCTGTATGTGGGACAGACATAATAACTAGGCTACCACTGCCCTGAGAGACTTCCTTTTAAAATCATTTCTAATATGTGCCGCTGCTTGTTTTTTGCAATTGGCCTCATTTTTGGCAAGACTTAGCAGAAACTTTGTTTTTATCTCTTTTTGTCTAATGTGGTTTGTTAGTTTGTTGCATCAGCAGTTGATATTACAAAATGAAAACTCCTAAATTTAAACTATTTTTAGTTCCGTAACTGGGTAATTGAATTTTCCAGAAATTAATCCCTCAGTTTGCTGGCACATAAAAAGAAAATCTTCTTTCATAAACATTGAGCTTTGCAGCTGCTAAATCTTCTCTTAAACTGGGAATCTGAAGTACAGTGAGTTATCTTTCATTTTTGAATGTAAATAGATTCCATGGTTATATAAACACATTAAACTAGTTTGTTTTTTTCTTTTTGATATTATATAATACTTTACGTAATGTATTTATTTATTTGATTAAAGAAGAAAATCTTCCCATGGCTTCAACTTCCTGCAGCTGACTGATGAGACTAACAGGCCCACATATTTTTCAGGGCACTGAGTTCATCATGAAGAATTGATTTTTTTATTATTTACACTATTATTTTATTATCGAGTTGCATTGTTGACAATGCTCAGTTTGGCCATGAAGCTTATAAAATGCAAACTGTTCGTAAATTTACAAAGCAGATAACTTTAAATGGGATTTTCATCCCCTTGCTGGAGAGTGACTGTGTTCCCTTAAACAGTTCATCTACTTTTTCTGAGAGATATTTTTTTCTTGGCTTTATTTTTTGAAATGTTTCTTTTTTAGTTTTGTGCTGTTATATTTTACATGATATATATATTTTCAAAGAAAGCTGAACTTCCTAAAATATTTATTACATAATAAAAGACATCTACTTTTTTCAAGAGACATTTTTTTCTTTACTTTGTTTTGTGAAATGTTTCTTTTTTTAGTTTTGTGCTGTTATATTTTACATGATATATACATTTTCAAAGAAAGCTCAAACTTCCTAAAATATTTTAAACATTTTCAAAAGACAGATCTACTTTTATCAAGAGACATTCTTTTCTTGACTTTATTTTGTGAAATGTTTCTTTTTTAGTTTTGTGCTGTTATATGTTACATGGTGTATATATTTTTTTTCAAAGAAAGCCAAAACTTCCTAAAATATTTTCTTACAATTTCAAAGACAGATCTACTTTTTCAAGAGACATTCTTCTCTTGCATTTCTTTGTGAAATCTTTCCCTTTTCTTGTTTTGTACTGTTGCATGTTACATGGTATGTACATTTTCAAAGAAAGCTAAAACTTCCTAAGATATTTTCTTACATTTATAATTAATGTAAGAAAATAAATTCTTAATTTTAAAGATGACACAGCCAGCAACAGGTTGTCCATCTTTACCGTGAGATCACTGCTTCTGCTGCCCTTCTCTTTCTGTACTTTTTTCATATTGTGATCTGCCTGCATGTGACAAACCACCTTTACTCCCTGCCTTGTGTCTGTTCTGTCACCCAAACTTCCTCCTTTATGCCCACAAGTATCCATCCACAAGCTGAATGGAGATTCACTGTCTCCTTCGTCTGTCTTCAGTGTTACTCCCAGGATTTAGGCCTCATTTATCCACATGAGGTGTTTGTACAAAACAGCAAACCAAAGTTTGTGTTTTGTGGATGAATTTCAAACTGAAACTGAAAGACAGATTTTCTGTTTGGTATCCACACCTCAGGAAGTGACCTGAAGGCCGTTGAGAGTGACTGGGTCACTACATCTTGAATTTTACATCCAAGATCTCTGTGGTTGCAACCTTTAAGAGATCAAGGTCCAGGAGGTTTTAACTGAAGGGGTGTTCTAAAACATAGCATTTTACGATATAATCATCTCTTCATACTGATCTTCATTTATTTATGCCCATGAATAAATTTAACAGGTGCACAGTCTTGATAAAATCCTAGCCCTTATATGCTTCTTTTTTCTATCAAATTGTTTTTAGCCATGAAAGAGCACATTAACACAAAAACTATTGAATTTGTCAGGAATCCTGCAAAACACTGTGTTAACAAAAACCCTGCAGGATATAAGAAAAATATGTGGCATGCCATATTCATATAAAAGGCAATAAATACAAATACTGAGACATGAACATAAGCTATAGTGAAAATCATCAATGTCTCTCCGGTGCTCTTCGGTCCTGTGTTGGGTTCGTAATTCCTGCTGTGGGCAGACACGAGAGCTTAAATGCAGTCTTGAGGAGACGGGGCAGATTGCTGCTCACAGATAAAACTTAATGTTCATCCAGCTGTTTCACAGCACTTCTTTTTAAGTGGCTCTTAAGTATTGAGCCTGTCATTAATGCTCAAGCATTAAAGGAAAAGGCACTTTTAACATATTTGTTTGGAAAAAAGAAAGCATGCATCCTGAAAAGGAGTATTTTTTCTTATATTTTTGATCCCTCACTTGAACCTCTTCTCATCTTTTCAATCCTCCCCATTCCTTTTTCTTCTTCTACTCTAATCACCATATGGAGGTATAATCAATAACAATTACAGATAGAAAGGTCATTCAAATATAGCATTAACATAAATAAAGATTATTAATTAGAGAGATAAGATGATTTATATGTTAGCATCTCGTGAAACTGTCATTAATTGGGTTTAAATGGTCAAAGTATTACTTCATATTAAATGATGCCATTTCTGTTAATGATTGACACAGGAGAAAGCACAGGATGGAAATATATGTGTATTTTATTTTCAAACAATAAATCACAACTCCTGTAGAGGATTTAGTCATTACCTTTTACAGCTCGAGTTACAAAACCTGAGATGGTGCTGCTCCAGGCTGATCTTTACTAATATAACTAAAATCAGCAGAGCAGGGGGGAGGGAATCAATGTCTACATGTCTCCAAATTCAGTTTTGTGCTTCATGTGTCTGAGCTAAAAGAGACGCGAAGCAGAAACTGGCAAAAGGTTCTGTAGGTGATAGTTCGTTCAGAATCCTCCATCAATGACTCCTGTTTGTTTGTCCTGATTTAAATCTATTGAACAAAAAACATTTCAGCAGTTTGAGGTTGCCCAGAGACTGCACCTGAGGGAATTTGATGACCAAGATAAAATTCCAGACAATTAGCCCTCGGTGGGATAATCCCCCAGCCCTAATCCTGAAGATGTCTCCAGATTGTCTGAGAAAATTTCTGAGTACAAGCCATAACAATATAGCTAATTTTGTTATCACCAGCATGCTTGCAGCTCTTAATTTCCAAAGAAGTCATCCTCTTGAAAGAAGTTTGGGCTTCCCTGCTTGCCAGGGAAGTTGAGATTCAAAAAGACTAGATATGGTTGCCTCAAACATCAGAGAGAAGGAGATCATAGTTAACGATACGAGATATTATCACCAGCAACAGCTGCTTCTGTAAAATAAACATTATGTGGAAAATGTTTGTCTTTCACTGACTGGTGGCAGATTTAACCGTCTGTGAAACTGAAATCTGGTGATTTTTGGTTTTCAAATACTATTTTTCTCACACAAAACAGAGTTGTAAAAACTTCCATAAAGGGAGAAGAATCATGTCCCAAGTAACAACCACTAGCCAGTGTTAACTAAGTCTAAGTACTAACCTTAAAGCCACGTTTTCACCAAGCAGTCTGGTTCAGCTCTGCGTTCCACTGTCAGATAAGGAGAAAAAGTAGGCAAGGCAAGTTTATTTATATAGCACTTTTCCTACAACATATATAACTCAAAGCACCCAATAACCAACCCATACTGTACCACTTGTTGAGCGTACCAAACTGGCCCTAAAAGGTGGAGCTAAAAGTGCTACATGTTGTTGCTTGGCCACCAAATTCAATTCTCAAACAACAGCAGCCAAAACAAAATGGCATACCTCACCATGTTCAGATAAGCTGTGAATTCAAGTGATTTGCCCACTGTTGTTCCTGTAAAGACTGCCCATCCCATGGTCTTTGTTTACAATTGTGCTCCAAACTGTACCAAACTCTTTCTGAACCAAACTTGACAACCAAGTGGAAGTAAGGCTGAAGTGAATTATAGCCACTAATGCTGTGCATGTTATCTTGGGGGCATTTTGAGTTCATTTCCAACCTTTTTCTATGAGACATTAACTGCACATGTATTAAGCTTTATCAACACAGCATTAAAGCTTCATCTTTGGGCAGATGCCCTGGGGTCTGTCCATCAGATGTTCATGCAGTTTGCCAGTTTTCCCCTATTTTTAAACTTTTTGAGATGCCTTTTGCATGACAAATCAGTTTCCTTCCCTTCTGCATTTGCCTCATATATAAATGTTGCCATTAAGCTATTCTGCCTTTCTACTAAATAGTATCCTCCATTTAAAGAACAGTTTACAGTGAAGGAGACAGTTGGCCACCACATACTTTGCTCTTAGCTCATTGTCTGTCGTTTATTAGTTGAAGGCCCCCCCGGAATTTTATATACAATGTTTTTAAGACCTAGCATTGAGGGGTGCTGGCTTGGCGGATTGGTGAGCAACCAGACAGGCAACCAGCCTGGGTTTGAATCCTCCCCTGCTCTCTCTCACCCTCTTTTTACAAGCCTATCCACTGTCTCTTTATCTTTGAATAAAGCCCAACGGTATGCTTGTAAAAATATGAAGAAGACATGAACACAATCCAACAAAACACTATCCAGTTATCATTTTTAACAACCATCATCCATAGTAATAACTGTGGTGTATCAACTCAAATGAGCTCAAATCTTAACAGTTTGGTTCCTTCCATTTTCCATTACAGCAAAGACTGTGGCAGTACCTCTTTAAGGTAGCTGTGACTGTGCAAAACTACAGTGGCATCCTCACAGAACAAAGTAGGAAACAAAGGCAATAGAGCTGCCTGCTCCTTTGTGGTTTCCATTAATTTTAGTTAATCAATGTTTTTTCCAGAAATGGTTGCAATTGACCAAACAACATGCCATTCAAATAGAGAAGAGTTTGGTTAATTTTCTGGTCAATACCAAGACTCACGTCTTGGAATTTCTCCCCTGTGGGGCTAATAAAGGCATATCTAATCTAATCTTATCATGGCGACACTCTAACCATTCAGAGGTCAGCTGTGTCTCCACGTCACAGTTAGTCTTGGCTCAGTGCTCTTGAAACCCTGCTGGAGGTGAAATAAAAAAAAAAACTGTGCCAAGCACTTTGCACAGTCCCTAATGGAAAACCAAAACAGCCCAGTAAAGCTGAGCTGAGTTGAGCTGGTACATCATCATAGAATAGGCCCTTAAGTTTGGAGAGATGAAGCATGTAACCCTAAGGCACTTTGTTGCCCAGCCCTAGGTTGATGAGTGGTTGTGTTGTTAAATTGACTTTCAAACATCTGCTATGCTAAGTGGGTAATTATTCATTAGTTATCAATCAAGCAGACATGAAATGTGTTTTTACAGATACACTAAAACTTTAATTGTTTGATTGATTTTACATTTTGGACCAAAATTGTTTATGCACTCAAAAATGGGATTTTGATATCATGAGAACTTTACAGAATTATTTCCTTCTTTTGGGAATTATCATGTTTATATTGGTGTTATTTATCAGTTATCTGCTAGAGCTCGAAGGATTAAGGGTGTTGTGATGCCCATTGTTTGGTCACTCTGACCACGGATTTTGACAGAGACATCCCATCAGGACTAAATTTATAGAAAAGGCAAAAAGCAGGAAGAAGCATCAATCTGCTGCACATAACTGGAACATCCATAAGGACATGATCGGCAGTTTATATGACTACTGTGTCATTTTATCACTGCCCTCCTGATTTATTAGATTTTGATTTAGGCAGATAGAGATTGAGTATCAATGGTAGATGTTTACTTTATATAGTACCCGAGGACACGGACCAGACAGGATCTGAATATTTCAATTCCACCTAAGCGTAACACAAGTCTGAAGATTTGCGACCGGTCCATGTGTTCATCATACCCCATTCATCTCAATAAAGGAGATGGCACATCAGTTTGGACAGACACACAGTTATCAACACGCTCATAAAACCCCAGGAGCTATAGCTCCTGATATCTTTTTATTGCAATAGACAAGTGTGAAGGCCTCGGGTCAGGCTGTGTGGAAGATAAAAGCGATCATAGTCGGTTAATACATAAATGTGCTCTGCTGTAATGCAGTTTTATGTACTGTTGGCCTGGTTACTTGTCAAAATCAGTGATGTCACTGAAAGATAAGATTATAACAACACAGATCAAAAACGCTGAAATAATTTTCAGGGCCTAATCTAATTTTAAACGTCATCACATTCCAATATTAATTTATTCTTAATGTTTTAGTCCTCATGGTGTAAGTTATAGCACTTATGTTGCTGTAAAGCCTTCCAAAAGAGAGGATCACAAGAAAGGGTTGTAAAGTATAAGCCACGAATTTGATTAATCTTCCGTATTTCAAACAAGTCAACAGATTGGAAAGAGGAAAAACAGTGCCAGATCAGATTTCTTTTATTTTCTGTTACCTCTCTCTCTGCTGGCACAAAAATGTTGTTCAGCAGCTTGCCTGGCTCAGGAGAGTTCCTGACTGAGCAGGCCTCTCACCTCCACTCTGCCCTGCCTGTCCTGCTGCTGTCACAGCTCTATTATTACATATACAGTTCAGGCCAAACGTTTGGACACACCTTGTCATTCAATGTGTTTTCTCTATTTTCATCACTGTGTACATTGTAGATTCTCACTGAAGGTATCAAAACTATGAATGAACATGTGTGGAATTATGTACTTAACAAAAAAGTGTGAAATAAATGAAAACATGTCTTTTATTCTAGTTTCTTCAAAGTAACCACCCTACGCTCTGATTACTGCTTTGCACACTTGGCATTCTCTTTATGAGCTTCAACAGGTAGTCACCTGAAATGGTTTTCACTTCTCAGGTGTACCTTGCCAGGGTTAATTGATGGAAATTTTTGCCTTAATGGGGTTGGGACCATCATTTGTGTTGTTCAGAAGTCAGGCTGATGCACAGCCCACAGCCCTATTGGATAACTGTTGAAGTTAATATGATGGCAAGAACCAATCAGCTAAGTTAAGAGAAAGAAGTGGCCATCATTACTTCAGTGAGAATCTACAAGATGGTAAGTGTCAAAGTATATATAAAAAGCTAAATAAAATACAAAATAAGGATATTTACATCATACCATACAATGTAATTAGTGATGAAAGTAAAGAAAACACATTGAAAGAAACAGAACTAGTTACTGAGGTCCAGGTGTCAGCCATATAAAAATATAAAAGCAATGAACAAGATGGTAAGCATCAAAGTATATATAATAAACAAAATAAAATACAAAATAAGGATATTTACATCATACCATACAGTATAATTAGTGATGAAAATAAAGAAAACGCATTGAATGAGAAGGTATGACCAAACTTTTGGCCTGTAGTGTACATCATCCTCAAAAAAAATCATAAGCTTATTACGGCTCTCCATCTGGACGGCATGATGGTGTAGCGGATAGTGCGCATGCCTCACAGCAAAAAGGTTGCATGTTCGATCCCAGTGTTGATCAGGGCCTTTCTGTGTTGAGTGTGTATGGGTTCTGATTCCTCAGATAGACCAAAAACATGGTTATTAGGTTAACTGGTGACTCTAAATTGCCCTTAGGTATGAGTGTGAGCATAAATGGTCTCTCTGTGTGGCCTTGTGATTGGCAGGCGATCGGTTTAGGCTATACGCTACCTTTGGCCTCTTGCTCAGTGTCAGTTGGGATGGATCAAGCCCCCTGTGATCCAAGAGAGACAAACCTTAAAGAATATAGATGGATGGATGGCTCTCTATTTTTCATTTTCCTGTCTGTTTTGGCAGAGAAAACCCTGCGGCTTGTTTAAAAAAAAAAAAAAAAACTGTAGGAGCCTTCTATTCTTGAGATTTCTGGCACTGGATGCAACATTTTACTCACGCTGCCAGTCGGAAAGATTTGACTTAAGAACAGTCTGGACAAAATGTAAACAAGTAAAGCACATTCAGTGTGAAATGACTCTGATTTGCCGTGGATGAGCTTTTCAAGTTCTTGCTGTATTGATTTTCTTTCAAAGGAGTTTAATTTTGTCATTCCAGTTTACCCTTTGATAAGAAAGAAATAGAACTACTTACTGAGGTCCAGGTGTCAGTCATATAAACATATAAAAGAAATGAACAAGATGGTAAGCATCAAAGTATATATAACTAGAAAAGCACTCGGAGAGCGCAGACCTCTGCCAACGACACAGTCCTCACCATATTGTGATTTTCACCATAAATATTACTCCTACTTTTATTTCATCTGAATATTTAGATTCCTTGACCATGAAAACATACCATTAGCAATTGGATTCATTATATCTATTTTAGTTCAGTAGTTATTCACAGAAATCACATTTTTCGCCATGGCGGCCAGACACTGATCCAGATCAACACCAAAATCGAATCAGTTCTTCCTTTTCCCATGCTGAACATTTCCTGAAAATTTAATCAAAATCCATCCATTACTTTTTGAGCTATTTTGTTCACAAACAGACAGACGGACAGACAGACAGACAAACAAACTCTCCCGAAAACATAACCTCCTTGGCGGAGGTAAAAAGCCAAATAAAATACAAAATAAGGATATTTACACCATAACCATAACATAATGCTTATAAAATCAAAATTAAATCTAAATTAAAACTAGAAAAGCAATCAGAGAGGGCAGACCTCCGCCAACGACACAGTCCTCACCCATATTGTGATTTTCAACATAAATATTAGTCCTACCTTTATTTCATCTAAATATTTAGATTCCTTGACCATGAAAACATACCACTGGCAACTGGATTCATAATGATATCTATTTTAGTTCAGTAGCTATTCACAAAAATCACATTTTTCGTCATGGCGGCCAGATGCTGATCCAGATCAACACCAAAATCGAATCAGTTCTTCCTTTTCCCATGCTAAATATTACCTGAAAATTTCATCAAAATCCATCCATAACTTTTTAAGTTATTTTGTTCACAGACAGACAAAAAAATTCTCCCGAAAACATAACCCCCTTGGTGGAGGTAACAAGGATAATTCTTCTAAATAAGGATAAGGATAGAATTCTTGCATTCTAAAGCTGCTTACTTCCCTTGTACAACAAAAAGAAACAATTATTGTTGGGAGCTAGAGATCAGAGCCAACTTAAGATGAAACCCACACTGACTCCTCTCTCTCTCTCTCTCTCTCTCTTCCTCTTTCTCATCACTCCTCCCGCTGTCACCTCTCTCACTTTGTTCATGAAATTGGAGAAGTGAAGGATGTGAGCATTCAGCTTAGTTTTACTGCACGAGCTGTAGTCCAACAGGACCCTTAGGGATGGTTAACACTTGTTTTTTACTTGCATGATTGCAGAGGTGTTTGCATGTGCAAGTCAAATCTTTCAGACCATCAGTGTGAGGCTGGAGGTCTCGTGAATGGGAGGCTCACCTGTTTTAACTGTGAGCCACATGCATACTGAGGCCAAAACAGACAGGAAAAGGAAAAACTAGCTCTTCATCAACTTTCATGATTCAGTAGGATTTTTGTTTGTTGTTGTTGTTGATGATGTTTTTACTTTAATGTTTTTCAGATCTCATGGCTATCGTGCAAAAATCTAATCACACAATCTCAAACCTTGGATATGTTTCACAAAACCCATTGTCGTGCAGTCTTTTGTGACCAAACATAGATGACCAGTGTACCATATAAAAGTCAATCTAAAAGGCAATCCTATGCTGATGCTATTCTTAGGATAACCATTTTTACTTTTGAGAGACATGATATTGAATCTGTGTTTCCTTTTTTGCCTCACGTACAGTAAAAGCCATCAGTCAGAACATCTGCAGCCTGTTTTATCTTCCACCAATTACTTTAATCTGTCTGTAAAAATATTTAAGGAAACCAGCTCCCCAAAAACAAGTTTTGCCTGCAGCATTTTCTCGTCTGCAGGAGCAGCAGATCTGAAACATCATCTTCCCGTTTCATGACACACTTTGGTGACAGATAGCAACAGTAAGTTTTGTGACTGAGTCAAAGAGTGAGCACTGCGGCTTTCAGAATTTTTCACACAAAGACAATTGATTCGACATTTGTGCATTAATTATTATATCACAAAGAAATACTTTTTAATGTTTTTTTCACTTTTAAACAGGTTCAAAATCACGGCCAAAACATTTTTTCAATGGGATATTTAGGAAGTTATCAATATACATCAACAGTAATAAAAATTTAATGGAACGAAACATAGATCCACTACAACATATCTTTCACAAACATTAATGGAACAGTAATTATATGAATATGACAAAAATGAAAAATATGATGTGACACTCAAAAGACAAAAGAAAAGAAATGCTACTTTGGCTCAATAGAGTTTGTTTGAGGTGCTCTTCGGAATAGGATTCACAAAGTCATCGAAGCAAAAAGACTCCGAGGCGCTCTCTTAAAACTATTAAAATGTGTTTATTTTAACGGCATGGTCATGTAGACCTTAAAAACAAACTTAGATGTGTTTCCGCTTCAAGCCTTCAGGAAGTCATCAAACTGATGCTGGGCTGCAGTGGGCCCTTTTTATCATGTGACACTCCCACTTCCTTCTGGAAGTTTCTCAATCCCCCTGAGGCTCTTGCTGTCTGCCTTCAGTCTCGGAGAGAAAACATGATATTTTAGAGGAATAAGTATCATATTAAGTGTAAGTACACTGCAATAATCAAGACTTAAGACAAAGTTTAGAGCAAACACAAAAACATGCTCGATTCTGCTACGAGAGCTTGCCCGCCCTCACATGGGCCTCCGTTTTTTATACAACCCCATAAATAAGGGTGTTAGCATTGAAATTAAATACTATATCTGAAGTAAATTTAATAATAATGTTTAATGAAAGTGTTTAAACCAAATTACACACACATAACATACACACATACACATAATACCCACTGGAGTGGACAGTGAATTTTTGGATGCAGAAAAGGATATACAAGAACAAAATCTGCATCTGCATTTTCACTTGTCTGGTTCTTTAAGAATCGAAGGATTTAACTCTTTTTCGTGAAGGGCTTAGTGCATCTCCTCTTCATAAGCCATTTAGTATTTATGGTGCAATATCTCAACATTACAAAAAGATACAAAGATATTATTTTCACATTTCTGTATTTGCTGTTGTGAATGAAAGGTTAAATATGCAGGAGTTGGATTAAATACAGTCCTATATAATAAAGGTATATTAAAAGCAATAGTTCAGGGGTTTGAATCACATGATTAAAGCAGTAGTAAATGTTTATGATTAAATTAGAATTATAGATAAAGCCAGTTTGCTAAACATTTGGTTATAAAGGACAAATTAATATAGATATTTTAATAGCTATGAATATGATTGAGAGATCAAGCCAATACAACAAAACCCACTCACTGTAGATAAGCCACACCACATTACAATTAAACATCAGAATTCATAAAGAAAACATTGAAAACAAGGAAGAGTTCTCCATATACAACCAATGACACATGAGAGATGAGAATGGTCATTATGAACAGTTTACCCTGAAGGGAAAGTGAGATCATGAGCTTCTTGACTGGACATCACAGCCTTGTTTTGTAGCCATCTTGCCTTTTTTTCAGTAACAATGACCATCACATGTCACATTCAGTATAGCGCTAATGATCATAGATGCCTTTAGGAAGTATGAACCTTGTGACAGCCCATTTATATTTGATTGAATGCTCTGTTTACAACTCTATTTTAAGAGAACGCCATTTAAAGTGACCTTTCATTATGGTTGTTGTCTCTCCCCTGTGTGACTTCAGTTAGAGGATTATGCAGAAAATGGCATACAACATGCAGAAGCTTAACTGGCTTGATTAGCATCATGTGAGATGAATAACAACTGTTTTTTTTATCATCATTGATTGATACCTTCAATTGAAAGGGCAGTGGATAGAGGAGGAAATGGGGGCGTGAGTATTGAATCACGTGGGAATTAAGGACTAAAAACAAAGGCAAACAAAAACCAGATGATTAAGGAAAATTACTGTAATTTCTCATATATAACACACAATTTTTTGCTCCTAAATAAGGTCTACTGTTCAGGCTTATTTTACAAGAGCACATGCAAAATATGTAAAATATTTTGTCTTGTTACCATCGTGGTTACAACACATCTGATACGAAATATTCTCTTTCTCTGTGAAACATTACCGCCAAGTTTTTGTAATTCTTCTTCAACTCACTGTTAAACTGTTCTAATCCTATATTTGGGGTTTTAATTTGTTTACCTTTGTGTAATGATTATGTAATTCTCTGTGTTATGGTACATGTAAGCACACAGGGCGCTTCCATCTTGTAAGCGAGGGGGACCAAAATAGCTGCACTCTGATTGGTTGAAGACATCCCCATGTTGATAGTTGCGCTCTGATTGGTCAGCACACTACGACTAAGCATGCTGGGATGTGTGAAATATGATACGACGTGTCATTGCTTCATGTACCATGAGATCGTCTGCAGGTGTTGTCTGGGAGAGAATAATTGTACAACAGTAAAATATCATCGAAAATGTCAACAAAAAGAGTAAATTACCTAGCAGCATTCAAAAGAAGGAAATTTTGAGTGCGTGAAGCTAACATTCGTGGCTGGCGGAAAAAGAAAGCAGAGATAATGAAGGACAGACCAAAATCAAAAGTTATGGGAATTTGTCTGAGAGAGTAAGGTTTGAGCAAAATTTGTGTGTGTGTGTTATATTTGAGCACAATTTTCCTGGAAGAAAGCCTGAAAATGGGGTGTGTATAATTGAGTGCGTATTATATTCGGGAAAGGTACAGTAATGACTCATAAATTTATCAGTCTGCCCATATTTTCTGTTAGTCAGTTTCCCGTCTTTGTCTTCTCTTGTAGGTTTGATAACCCCGCAGCCGTGAGTCCAACTCCCACCAGACAGCTGACCTTTAACTACCTTCTCCCTGTGAACGCGTGGCTGCTGCTGAACCCCTCTGAGCTCTGCTGTGACTGGACCATGGGCACCATCCCTCTGGTGGAGTCTCTGATTGACCTACGTAACCTGGCCACCCTGGTGTTTTACTCCTTCATGGGCCTGTTGGCGTACCACAGCCTGCGCTACAGACACAGCTCTGCCAAGACTGTGATCATGGTGAGAGGAATCAAAATTTAGTTATTTCAACTTTATGGGAAGAGCGTCCTGGCAAAGTCAAAGCAACAGAACTATAAAATGCAATTCTTTGTTAAAAGAACTGAAGGAGCCTTTTGAAAAGGAGTAGAAACTCTTTAAAGTGATATTCCGGGATTGAACAAGTTGGGTCCTATCACAAGGGTTAGGGCAGAAATTACCTCTACAGCAGTGTTTCTGTGGAGAAGAAACCCAGGGCGCTAGGACCTAACTCCCTCTTCCTCCTTCGGATCTGCTCGTCTGCTCATTCTGGGGCCATATTTTACTTGACCAAAAACACAAATAAACGGACTCCCACCGAAAAAGTCTGACATCGGTCTGCATTCACGCTTTATTTAGAGAATTTTCAGTGCGTTACTTTCACACAAAAACACCGCTAAATACGGCTGTAGTTCGCATAGCGCCGTGAAACGGCCTCCGCTGCACAGCCAGAGCTGTGGCTGCATGTCTGTATTCGGAGGCCGTTTCACGGCGCTATGCGAACTACAGCCGTGAAGGTGTTTTTGTGAAAAGTGCACTGAAAATTCTCTAAATAAAGCGTGAATGCAGACCGATGTCAGACTTGCCTTTTCAATGAAGGATTGGGTAACCATGACCTGGATGAATACAGACATACAGTTGTGCCCAAAAGTTTACACCCCCCAGCAGAATTTCTGATTTTTTGGCCTTTTCTCAGAAAATATGAATGATAACACAAAAACCTTTCTGTCACTCATGGTTAGTGGTTGGGTGAAGACATTTATTGAAAAAAAGATTAGTTTACTCTTTTTAAATCATAATGACAACAGAAACTTCAAAATTGACCCTGTTCAAAAGTTTACACCCCCCAGTTTTTAATACCTTGTATTTCCCCCTTTAACATCTATAACAGCTTGAAGTCTTTTGTGGTAGTTGTGGATGAGGGTCTTTATTTTCTCAGATGGTAAAACTGCCCATTCCTCTTGGCAAAAAGTAAATTCTTGGGCTGTCTTGCATGAACTGCACATTTGAGATCTCCCCAGAGTGGCTCAATGACATTGAGGTCAGGAGACTGAGATGGCCACTTTAAAACCTTCACTTTATTCTGCTGTAGCCAATGGCAGGTTGATTTGGCTTTGTGTTTTGGATCATTGCCGTGTCCCATGCGCAGCTTCTGGGCCGATGAGTGTAAATTTTCCTCCAGTATTTTCTGATAACATGCTGCATTCATCCTTCCATCAATTTTGACCAATTTTCCTGTGCCTTTGTAGCTCACACATCCCCAAAACATCAGTGATCCACCTCCGTGTTTCACAGTAGGAATGGTGTACCTTTCATTATGGGCCTTGTTGACTCCTCTCCAAATGTAACGTTTATGGTTGTGGCCAAAAAGTTCAATTTTGGTCTCATCACTCCAAATATCTTTGTTCCAGAAGTTTTGAGGCTTGTCTCTGTGCTGTTTGGCATATTGTAAACGGGATATTTTGTGGCATTTGCGTAGAAATGTCTTTCTTCTGGCGACTCGACCATGTAGCCCATGTTTCTTCAAGAGTCTCCTTATTGTGGATCTTGAAACATCCACCCCAATTTTTTTCAGAGAGTCCTGTATTTCAGCAGAAGTTATTTGAGTGGTTTTTTTTGCATCTCTAACAATTGTCCTTGCAGTTGGAGCTGAAATTTTTGCTGGTCTGCCTGACCGTGGTTTGATTTCAACAGAATCCCTCTCTCTCCCGTTCTTAATTAGAGTTTTAACAGTGCTTCTTGGCATCCTCAGTTCCTTAGATATCTTTTAAAATCCTTTTCCTGTTTTATACAGTTGAAATACCTTTTCTCGCAGATCTTTTGACAATTCTTTTGCTTAACCTACGATGCAGAAACCTGAAATTTCATCGCAGTGAAAGATGCACGTGTCTGTCAGGAGCTCAGAAACTCACTGAGCTGTTATACACAAACACAGATTACAAGCTAATAGATCACAGAGAGGATGGTTACCTTTAGTAGACATTTAAACCCATTTGTGTCAAATTTTGTGCATGTTATCAGGCCAAAACTGCCAGGGGGTGTAAACTTTTGAACAGGGTCATTTTTGAAGTTTCTGTTGTCATTATGATTTAAAAAGAGTAAACTTATCTTTTTTTCAATAAATGTCTTCACCCAACCACTAACCATGAGTGACAGAAAGGTTTTTGTGTTACCATTCATATTTTCTGAGAAAAGGCCAAAAAATCAGAATTTCTGCTGGGGGGTGTAAACTTTTGGGCACAACTGTATCGCCATTAGGGGTGCAACGGTTTACGGTTTAAAACCGAACCGTACGGTTCGCCCTGCACGGCTCAATTCGCCTTTATGAAGCGCGGTTTTTCGGTTTTGCGATTAATTCATTTCTTACAGCCGTGAGACGGATTTCTCTAGCCAGTGCCTGCTCTGCTCTTGGCTCTGCTGACAAGCCCTCCTCCTCGCACAGCTCTGTACAAAACCCCGCCCCGCTAGTAAATATCCAATCGCTACTGTGTAATAGGAGCCGAGCACATGGCCGAGTGGGCGGCGTCTCTCACTCTGGAGCTCGGTTCCGTTATGTCTATGCTCAGCTCGGCCTTAAAAAAACTGAGACGAAGACGGAGAAAAACTCTCAGAAAAGTTATGGCGAGCGGAGAGGTGGAGAGACCGGAGTTTGAAGAAGCACTGGCTTCGTTCAGTCTGCGGTGTGGGGACATTTCAGTTTCCTTATGGATTATAATGACGAGGGAGAGAAAACAGCTCAGGCTGCAGAAGTGATGCGCATGCTCAGTTTAACAGTAATGACAACAGCACAGCACGGTGTGCTGAGAAACAACAAACACAGAGCAAAAGTGAGCTTCACAATGCTGGAGAAGTTTGTTCCCATAACGTAGAACCTGATGTTACAGCAGCTCACCTTGAGTGAGCTCTTATTAAAGTAATGACGGCTATATTTTATTTCTTATGAACCTGAAGGCTGACGCTCTCTCCTGCCGACCCTGCCGATGACAGATCGCTGCTGGAAAGCCAAACATCTCAGAGCCATAGTGCGCTGAACAGGTTAACAAAAAAGGCAAAAGCTTAGTTTTATCATCTGTTCTGATGTTTCTTAGTTTGTCTGGGAGCAGATCAAACAGGATCAGACTGTTCACTGACTGACGCAGTCTCATAGGAACATACAGCAGCGCGCAAATACGCACTGATGAGATGGACAGCGGTATCATCAGAGTCTCCACGTCCTGTAAACTTGTTATTTTAGTCTGACAATAGATTCAAAAATTCGGCGCAGTGTTAATAAACTAAGTTTATCAGAAATCATAATACAAACATATGATTCATTCACGTTTATTGTTTATTGTGCATGTAATGGAGACGCCAGTCGATCGCCCAGCCCTCTCTCTTCTTCTCATCACTCCTCCTTTTATCCAATGTTTAATCAAGCTTGTAGCTGGAAAAACAATTAAAACTCTTTATTTTAGGACAAAAAAATGCTATAATAGTAAATTGTATTTCAGTAGTCAGTCACTACACGAGCCAGGGAGCTAAGAGGCACTCTAACCGTTTAAAATGTTTACATTTGAAGTGTTTTATATAAATGTCATAATACTTTATTCAAGCTAAATAATAGTTAAGACCAAGGGGCATTGTCATAATATAGTTTTCTGAAAAGCAAAATAAAGGGAGTCTTTTGGAAAGTCAAACTTCTTGTTTTTTTTAATGCAAAACACGAACCGAAACTGAACCGAAACCGTGATCCCAAAACCGAGATACAAACCGAACCGTGGGCTAACTGAACCGTTGCACCCCTAATCGCCATACAAAGTCTGATAACCAGATAAACACTGAACTAAAATACTTTCAACAATAATGTAAATGAGGAGGATGAGAACTGTCTGCAAACATGAGACCTCCCAGAGATTGTGGTGCCCAACACAGATACATGAGGGTCTGCCACTACGCGCCCCTTGTGGGTAATCGGGGACATTTTTGTCCTTGCAGACATTTTTTTGCTGAACTTTTGGCCATAATTCTGGCAGTGTTACTCCGTATTGAATGACTTTTTGTAGGAAGGTTTTTTTCAAGGAAAGCCTTAAAATTTAAAGTTCGATTTTTGTCAGAGGTCAAAGGTTACCGTAGGACAAATTTACTACCCTTTGAGGTAATCTGAGGACATTATTGTCCTCTCCCAAAGCTGCTATAAAAACATAACAGATTATTATTTCTTTTTTACTTTTGTTGCTCAAATCATTCAGTTAACTTCAGTTCTAATCAAAAATACCAAATATAAAATTATTTATTTTATTTTAACCCTTTGAATGCCAACTTGATTACATGATGTACGAATTTAAATGAGAAAAAAAAACACAAAAAGTGAGTTATTATCAGTATTATAAATGCTGATTGCCTAAAGATTTTTTTCAAAGATCAGGCTTACATATACTTAAGATCAATAACCAAATTGATTTTCATGCATTGTTAATTTTTTTGCAGTGCCCAATTCATAATTTACTACCCTTTGAGGTAATCTGAGGACATTATTGTCCTCTCCCAAAGCTGCTATAAAAACATAACAGATTATTATTTCTTTTTTACTTTTGTTGCTCAAATCATTCAGTTAACTTCAGTTCTAATCAAAAATACCAAATATAAAATTATTTATTTTATTTTAACCCTTTGAATGCCAACTTGATTACATGATGTACGAATTTAAATGAGAAAAAAAAACACAAAAAGTGAGTTATTATCAGTATTATAAATGCTGATTGCCTAAAGATTTTTTTCAAAGATCAGGCTTACATATACTTAAGATCAATAACCAAATTGATTTTCATGCATTGTTACTTTTTTTGCAGTGCCCAATTCATAATTTACTACCCTTTGAGGTACGTAATCTGAGGACATTATTGTCCTCTCCCAAAGCTGCTATAAAAACATAGCAGATTACTATTTCTTTTTTACTTTTTTTGCTCAAATCATTCAGTCAACTTCAGTTCTAATCAAAAATACCAAATATAAAATTATTTATTTTATTTTAACCCTTAAAATGCCAACTTGATTGCATGATGTACAAATTTTAATGAAAAAAAATACACAAAAATTGAGTTATTATCAATATTATAGATGTTGCAGGCCCGAGGATTTTTTTCAAAGATCAGGCTTAAATATACTAAAGATCAATAACAAAATTGATTTTCATGCATTGTTAATTTTTTTGCAGTGCCCAATTCATGATTGACTACCTTTCAGTAGTGGTCATTATTGTCCTCTCCCAAAGCTGCTATAAAAACATAACGGATTAATATCTTTTTTACTTTTTTGCTCAAATCATTCAGTCAACTTCAGTTCTAATCAAAAATACCAAATATAAAATTATTTATTTTATTTTAACCCTTTGAATGCCAACTTGATTACGTGATGTTCCAATTTTAATGAAAAAGAAAACACAAAAATTGAGTTATTATAAATGTTGAAGACCAGAGGATTTTTTTCAAAGATCAGGCTTACATATACTTAAGATCAATAACAAAATTGATTTTCATGCATTGTTAATTGTTTTGCAGTGCCCAATTCATAATTTACTACCCTTTGAGGTAATCTAAGGACATTATTGTCCTCTCCCAAAGCTGCTATATAAACACAACAGATTATTTCTTTTTTACTTTTATTGCTCAAATCATTCAGTCAACTTCAGTTCTAATCAAAAATACCAAATATAGAATTATTTATTTTATTTTAACCCTTTAAATGCCAATTGAAATACATTATGGATAAATAATGGATAAAACAATGCTCATTCTATGTGGTAAAAACAACAATGAAAATACTCTAGCATTGCTGTTGTCCACTTTCCCGAAAACAGTTTTAAAACCATCATTGTATTTATCAATTTGAGCATTAATCCTCCATGTTTCAACTATTTTGTGAACAACAATCAACACTCAGAATCAGCTGGACATAGAAGACACAGACAGTATGAAGAAGGGATGGAGAGGTCAACACTGAAGCACATTTTTCCTGTTGGAGGTCTATGCATCTTCTGTGTCTGTGTGTGTGTCTGGGGTGGAGAGACTGACCTTTGCCTGACCTTACTGTAGAACTTTTAATGTCTGATAACATGTCTTTACCAAACTTTCACACTCAAACATACATGCTCCCTCTAAAGGGAATCAAAGCGTGGGCCCTGCCCTGCCCTGCACCTCACAGAGCTCACTGTGAAGTCAACACAAACAGTTAGTGAGTTTACACAGTTACAGGCTGCTGTCCTGTCAGAACCAAAGTTATATCTATATGTCTTTGATAGACTGATCATTTCAGTCCCCTGATGAGCAACAAGTGAGATAAAGAGGTGCTTTATTGCGGATGAGACATCACTGACCGTTTTGAGTCTGAGAGCATTGTCACGGTTCACGAGTTGAAATCAACTTTTTCTGGTTACAGGCTCAAAATGGTCTCAACTGCAGAAAAGCACCTCTTTATCTCACTTGTTGCTCACCAGAGGACTGAAATGATCAGTCTATAAAAGACATATAGATATAACTTTGGTTCTGACAGGACAGCAGCCTGTAACTGTGTAAACTCACTAACTGTTTGTGTTGACTTCACAGTGAGCTCTGTGAGGTGCAGGGCAGGGCCCATCCTCTGAATCACTTTAGAGGGTGCATGTATGTTTGAGTGTGAAAGTTTGGTAAAGACATGTTATTAGACATTAAAAGTTCTACAGTAAGGTCAGGCAAAGGTCAGTCTCTCCACCTCAGACACACAAAGACACAGAAGATGCATAGACCTCCAACAGGAAAAATGTGCTTCAGTGTTGACCTCTCCATCCCTTCTTCATACTGTCTGTGTCTTCTATGTCCAGCTGATTCTGAGTGTTGATTGTTGTTTACAAAATAGTTGAAACATCAAACTCATTCAAGAGGCTTAGCGGAAGAAAATGTTCAGAAGTGAAAGACCTCCGTTTGTGTTTTTGACCTTAAAGTAGTCAGATGAGGACGGGTTATTGAGTGCTTCTTTAAGATTGAGTGTTTAGCAGTAGCTTCATGTGATGATACTTAATTTTACTTATACTTAGTCTCTGTGAAAACATTTTAACTTTTCTTTTTTTTTATCACTCCTTCGCAGAGCACAGATGTTACAGCTCTTACCTTTTTAGATTATTTAATGTTTGTGAAAAAGACTGCAGAGCATGAAAGACAAACTTAGATCAAGATAGTGGTGTGTATAGGTTTATAAAAATGTAGAGAGAAGCTCTATGATGAATGAGTTAACTGTTTATTTTGGCAACAAGAAAAATCTCTTGTGCAAGCAGCTTCTCTCACTTTTAGGTCAGTAAACTTCCTCACAGAGCTGCCCTTCACTTCAGTTTTGAAAAGGGCACCACACATCAACAGAAAAAAAACAAAAATAAAACATGACCTTTGCTGTGTTTACTCGGGTTTGCTCAGAGTGTTTTGCAATATGTTGTATAACAATATCATTCCACATCAACCTACTTAGCTGCTTTTCAAGGCTGCTGCTGCCTCACACAAAAGAAGAGACACACTTGAGGTTTAAATTAGTTTTGCTCTTTGGAGGAGGAATTCTGAAGCGCTTTCTTGCACAGGCTCTAAGCATTTGCAATACTTCAATACTTTTTTGTACAGTGTGTTGAGAATAACTAATTGCAGTAAGGTAGATGATACGTAGACTTTGGGTGATGACAAAGCTTGCTAATGACATACAGTACAGGCCAAAAGTTTGGACACACCTTCTCATTCAATATGTTTTCTTTATTTCATCACTATTTACATTGTAGATTCTCATTCTAGATACATGTAGAACTATGTAGTTAACAAAAATGTGTGAAATAAATGAAAACATGTCTTATATTCTGGTTTCTTCAAAGTACCCACCCTGTGCTCTGATTACTGCTTTGCACACTCTTGGCATTCTTTTGATGAGCTTCAACAGGTAGCCACCTGAAATGGTTTCCAACAGTCTTAAAGGAGTTCCCAGAGATGCTTAGCACTTGTTGGCCCTTTTGCCTTCACTCTGCGGTCCAGCTCACCTCAAACTATCTCGATTGGGCTTGGGTGATTGTGGAGGCCAGTCATCTGGAGTAGCACTCCATCACACTCCTTCTTGGTCAAATAGCCCTTACACAGCCTGGAGGTGTATTTGGGGTCATTGTCCTGTTGAAAAATAAATGATGATCCAACTACATGCAAACCAGATGGGATAGCATGTCGCTGCAGGCTGCTGTGGTAGCCATGCTGGTTCAGTATGCCTTCAGTTTTGAATAAATCCCCAACAGTGTCACCAGCAAAGCAGCCCCACACCATCACACCATAGACTCCATGCTTCACAATGGGAACCAGGCATGCAAAATCCATCTGCTCACCTTTTCTGCATGGCACAAATACACAGCAGTTGGAACCAAAGATCTCAAATTTGGACTCATCAGACCAAAGCACAGATTTCCACTGGTCTAATGTCCATTTCATATGTTTCTTGACCCAAACACATCTCTCATGATTGTTGCCTCTTCTCAACAGTGTTTTCCTAGCAACTATTTGACCATGAAGGCCTGATTCACGCAGTCTCCTCTTAACAGTTGTAGTAGAGATGTGTCTGCTGCTGGGGCTCTGTGTGGTACTCATCTGGTCTCTAATCTGAGCTGCTATTAACTTGCAATTTCTGAGGCTGGTGATTCAGATGAACTCTTTTTCATCAGCAGAGGTGACTCTTGGTCTTACTTTCCTCGAGCGGTCCTCATGTGAGCCAGTTTCGTTGTAGCGTTGATGGTTTTTGTGTCTGCCTTTGGGGACACATTCAAAATTTCAGCAATTTTTCGGATTGACTGACCTTCATTTCTTAAAGTAATGATGGCCACTTGTTTCTCTTAACTTAGCTGATTGGTTTTTGCCATAATATTAATTCTAACAGTTGTCTAATAGGGCTGTCGGCTGTGCATCAGCCTGACTACTGCACAACACAACTGATGGTCCCAACCCCATTAATAAGGCAAGAAATTCCATTAATTAACCCTGGGTAGGCACACCTGAGAAGTGAAAACCGTTTCAGGTGGCTACCTCTTGAAGCTCATAAAGAGAATGCCAAAAGTCTGCAAAACAGTAATCAGAGCAAAGGGTGGTTACTTTGAAGAAACTAGAATAAAAGACATGTTTTCATTTATTTCACACTTTTTTCACTGTCTGTATATTTCACCTTCCCATCATGACCTTGTGATTTATTGCACCGTTAAATAAGCACAACTGAAACAATGTTTTGTTGCTTTGCAGACATTTGAAGAAGATTTCCTGGCTGATAATTGGTGTGCTCTTAACCACACATGCTGTGAAAACATTCAACAGGAACTGGGACTGGGAGTCAGAATATACTCTTTTTACTGCAGCCTTGAAGGTAAGCAGTAAAGATAATGAAAGCTTTTCCAGCTTTGGATCGTGAAATCATGCTTTTGATTCAGAGGTGAGGAAAGATTTGTTCTTCATGGTAAGTTGCTCTGAAACAAACTGATTTACTGCAGCTTTTGTGAAATTTTCTTCCACTTCAGGTCAACAAGAACAATGCTAAGCTGTGGAACAACGTGGGCCACGCTCTAGAGAACCAGAATAACTATGCAAGGGCTTTGAGGTATTTCCTGCAGGCCACACGGGTCCAGCCAGGTAAGTCACATGGATACTTAAGTACTTGCTCTGCATTCACACAGAAACACAAGAGCGACTGTGCATGCCAGGCCAGTAGATGGCAATGTAGGTTTGTAGAGAACAGCGGTGTCACATCACGGTTACACTTTCTGGTGAAGACAAACTTTTTACTAACAGCAATGGTGAGTGGCCGCACAAAGGCACGGGAGTTTCTCGATAACAAACCAAGCATGGTAAGCAGCACACATGTTGCTAGGCGAACAGGTGAAGCTATTGTTGTTGTTGTTGTTGTTGTTGTTGTTGTTGTTGTTGTTGTTGTTGTTGTTGTTGTTGATGGGCGTGCAATTGTCAGCTGATAGAGTACTGCTGATGTGATGCATGCCAGCGTTTCCAGGGAAAATGCTGATTCCCGTTTAAATGGGGAAGGATATGAAAACGTTTTCAAAACTTCTCACTCTAGACCCTAGTTTCAAAAGTTTGTGGATTCAGGCACTCCAGGCACTGTATTTGTGTAAACAGGAGTAGGGCCCGACCGATACATCGGCCGATTATAGCCCTTTTCAAAGTATTCAACATCAGCCATTTAGTTTTTTTTTTTTTTTTTTTTACATTAAAACACTCTCAGCTTTTGTTGACATTTCTACAGAGTGTTACTTTAATAGGTTACCTTGCTATCTGGTGTCCTCTTTTGTCCACTATACTGCTGATGCTGTGTGTGTGGATGACTCGCCTACACTCACACAGAGTTGCTCTTTTAAGCCTGAAGTCTGACATGACGAGCAACTTTCAGCGGTGTACAAAGTCCCACTGCTGCTGGACACGGAGAGACCATCAGGCTCTCTGCTCGGCTACGGATCAGCTTCACAGGCAGACCAGGCACCGCCGAACAGTTTTCTGACCGACGCCACCTCTGTCGTCGATACTGATGAATTGGACCTTCTGATGGCAGGGGATCAGTTTAGCCATGACTGTTTTATTGATATTATGACGGAAATCTGGCTTTATCCGCTTGTTCCCGACACGGAAGCTAAGCTAACTAGCTAGTGAGCTAATTAGCATTAGCACAGCTCCTCGGAGGCTACGTCATCATAAGCAGACTTATCCAGGGGAGACTTCATTGTAGCTGGGGACTGTAATCAGGCTGTTTAAATAAGTTTGTGAAATATGTGCAGTGTCCCACAAAATAATTTGATTTCCTCACACACATTACCCCATGTTTACGATAAAAGTGGTTCTACCTGAACTAACACCTGCTTCTGATAAACTAATGAGGACTGAAAGGCAGATGTGACAAAGAGTTCATAAACAATCTATATATTTACATTTTTAAAAAGGTAATTTGTTCTATTTTGCAGGAATTTGCCTCAGCTTAACACACTCTTTTATATTGTACCTGAAAGCTGCAGAGAAGTAAAATAAAAGACGCCTATGAAAAGAATGTTACCTTAAGTGTTTTTGTTCCTTTCCTGTTAACTACTTTTTCAAAAGTTGTTCTATCTTTACTATAATCTTCCTCTAATTTGCAGAAAGTAAAATAAAAAGCTGCTATGAAAAGAATGTTACCTTAAAAAGCGCCTATGAAAAAATGACTTTTTTTAAGGTGATATAATAATATAATTAAATAATAATAAATAAATAAATAAATAATAATAATAATAACAAGAAAAATAATAATATTTTAAACAAATACTACAGGACAAAGTATTGTATACATATATATATATATATATATATATATATATATATTTTTTTTTTTTTTTTTTTTTTTTTTTTCTCAATCGGCCGATTAATCGGTAATCTGTATTTTTTTTTCCGACAAATATCGGTATCGGCATTGGCCTCAAAAAATCCATATCGGTCGGGCCCTAAACAGGAGACACAACAGCAATGGAAACTCTGTTTTCAGTCATTTTGTTGTCTTGTAAACCGGACCTTAGAAACCTAACAATGCTTTAGCTTCAGAAAATTAGACTACTGGAATGTAAAAAACTCAGCCAAACAAGTGAAAACTCTTTATTCACCTCCAAAGTATTCAGTAAGAAAAATAAATAGAAACACACCAGTTCACTCTAGTTCCAATGAAGTTGAGACATTTTGTAGAAACAAAAACAGAAACTGAATACAGGGATTTCCGAATCCTTTTTGACCTATATTTAATTTAATACACTACAAAGACAATATATTTAATGTTCAAACTTATTAACTTTATTATCTGTTTGCAAATATTCACTCATTTAAATTTGATGCCTGCAACACTTTCTAAAACAACTGGGACAGGGGCAACAAAAGACTGGAAACATGTGGAATTCCGGTCAGGAACATTCCCCAGGTAAACAGGTTAATTGGAAACATTCTGCGGGTTGTTACAAGCATGGCTTCAAAATAAAAGAGTGCAGCTACTGGTTTGTTAAGCAACTGAAGTTGCACATAAAGTAAGAATGTGAAAGAGTTCAGCCTTCAAAGCTTTAAAGGTTAGTGTCCTCAGCTCACTAACATCCGTTGAATGTTGTAAAAGTAAAAAGTGGTTTAACACAGTGGTAAACTTGACCCTGTCCCAGCTTTATTGGAAAATGTGTATCAGTTTGAAGATTGAATATCTTGTCTTTGTAGTATGTTTACTTGATCATAGGTAGATATGGATTTACAGTGTCCCAGTTTCATTGGAATACAGGTTTGTACAAATAATAAATAACACAAAACATTAAGGTCCTGGTTGGTTGATCACCAACACATTTAGTTTTTTTTTTTTTACATTAAAGCACTCTCAGCTTTGTTGACATTTCTACAGGTGTTACTTTAATAGGTTACCTTGCTATCTGGTGTCCTCTGTTGTCCACTGCTGCTGGCTGGTGTTGATAGACCTTCTTTGTTCACTGAGTTTGTCAACATCTATATCTTAAGGTTTGTTCTATATCAATAAACATGCTCATCTGTTTAATCTTCATTGGATGTTTAACCTCCACTAGTGAACTGATTTGTGGGTAGCTGCTACCTTCCCTCCCATAATGCAACTCATATTAATGCCAGCTGTGAGATAAGGTGTGCTCGGGCTCTTTGTGTGACTCAGCCTGGACTTGCTGCGCTTCAACACCCTGCTGTGTGAACATGAATCACTCCAAAGGAAAGAATGAATCACTGCAAAGTCGTAACTTTTTTCGTTACAGTATGGAAAAAGAAATGGAGCTGCAGGTGCAAAAAACACCTTAAAACAATCCGGGGAGCGACTCTTTCAGAATGTTACTGTCATCTAAAAATAAGTAAACTAAGTACTTGTTTGTAGTTTTGAGCTAAAAACAAGTACTTAGTTTACTCGAGACCACTGGTACAATACAATTTATGAATTATATGTAATGGAACAGGTCACCTTTTCATTGCAACTTCAGAAGAAAAATTCAAGAATTGTGGGGAAAATGGGAAATCTTATGTCCTTCCTAAATGCCCCTTTTTATGTTTAAATTCATATGTGTTTTCAGACACCTGTTTGAAAAGATTTTCCATGTTGTATTAGAGATGCCCCACATTTGAACATTTCCTTTATTGTTCTTTTTTTATCCCATATCATTAAGATTTGACTGGAAACTATGTTTAAAAAATACTTACAAGAGGGATCATGTTGGAAATTTGATTTCAAATAAATAAGATAAACAGTCTTGGATTAGACAAGTAGTAGTGATAATCTCCTGGTTTAACAGTAAGTGGTTTTGTGTGTTGAAATGGCCTTTTTTTAGTAAATAGAAACCATATTACTTCATTCAGGTTGTTGAAAATAGTGGGTTGGCTTGAACACAATCAAAATCCCAGTGCCAGGAAAAATGTAGACCATGTATTAGTCAATACTATCCAAATAATAGAGCAGCATGCCTACAAAAATCTAATTGGGCACAAAATAAAAAGGATGAAAGAAAGCCAATATAATAAGGGATAAGAAGAGACAATTGCAGCATCTTCAGAAAAGAGTTTAAGCCAAATAAATCTTTTAAAGCCGAGCAAAGACGAACCTGTCAGCAATGTCAGAAACTCGGCTTTTACAGGGGCACAAATCACATCACACTGACAACAAAACAACGAAAAGACTACTTTAATGAGGTGATGTTTGAATGCAAATAAACAAATTATGTGGCAGCAACAAAGTGTATTTAGGCACGTCAACATGGTCAAGACGACCTGATGAAGTTCAAACCAAGCATCAGAATGGAGACGAAAAAGGATGTAATCGACTTTGAACATAGCACAGTTGCTGTTGTCAGACGGAAACTACTGATCTACTGGTGTTTGCACACACAGCCACTTGTAGGGTTTACAGAAAGGGCAGAAAAAGAGAAGATATCCAGTGAGAGGCAGATCTCTTGGCAAACTGCTTTGCTGAAGCCAGAAGTGCTTTATGATGAAACACAATAACTTAAACAACCACTTGATACAGACAAGGTTTGCAAAAGCCAACTCTTGAATGCACAACACATCAAGTCTTGAAGGACCTGAAGAGGAAATCTTCCACAGGTGTCTGCAAAGTAACAAAAACATTTTAGGTTGTGTTTACAAATCAAATGACAATGAAAGATCAGAAAAACAGATTTCTAATGCGAAATTCAGATGGTAGTGTCGGAATTTGGCATGAACATAATGACGGTATGGATCAATCCTGCACTGTATCAGCTGCTCAGGCAGGTGGTGGTGTCAGGTCATCTCAAACTGATTTCTTGCACCTTTGGTATCTGGCGCAACGGTAAATGCATCCAAAACCTACTGCAACTGTGTGATGCTGTCATGTTGATATGGATCAAAATCTCAGAGGTATGTTTCCAGCTTCTTGTTGAATCAATGCCGTGAAGATCTAAGGCAGTTCTGAAGGTGCAATGGGTCCAACCAACGGTTAGCAAGGTGTACCTCGTAAATCGGCTTTGGTTTGAGTTTGGGAAATACATTTAATGACACATGGCCCTTTTCCATTAGCCCACCTCTACTCTACTCGACTCTACCCGGCTCTCCTCTACTCGCCTTGTGCTGCTTTTCCATTAGCCCCTGTCGCCTGCCCAACGGCGTGCAGTGTTGCTTTAAACAGCTGAGCGGCACTGCGAAGACGTCATTTTGAGCGCAACGCAGTAATCTGTGGCTTTTTGTCACAAACCGAGTAGAAAAGGAAAGCAGAAGAAGGTTGCAGGTGGCAAGAAGAAATACCCCTTGAGAAGCACAGGAGAGTTTTGGAAGCTATACAACAGAATGAAGCCGAGGACGAGAGCAATCGAGCTGCAAAGAAAAGACGTACGAGGGTAAGCTAACGGTAGCTGCCGCTAGCATGTTAGGTCGTCGCGTTCATGACTCATCGATGACGACATTGTCTGACCAATCAGTAGCCGGCAGTCGGTGACGTCATCTTTTAGTATCAACTCAGCTTGCTTGGAACCAGAGCGGAGTAGGTACTAAAACTAGCTTGTTTTAGGAGGTACCGGGCTACTGAAAACACGCTGCAAATCGGGTAGGGCCAAGGCGTGCTAGTGGAAAAGGGCCAATTGAGAGCAAAAGAAAATGTATGTTGTTCGGTAGAGTTCAACATGTTTGGCAAAGATTGCTCTTCCATCTTGTGAGCGAACAGCACAGTAGTTTTGCTCTATCAGTGCAGTTGTGGATAAATGTTTGGAGTCGATTATCCTGAGATTTTGAGGTTGTTTAAGGGTCAACTGTAGAAAAAAGATCTTAATGCATCTTTATTGCAGCCTCATCCGGTCCAAAAATAACAAACCATTCCCTGGACATCCAATTTAATTCTAAGTTGAGTGGCCTTTGTGTTCATTATTTGTTTTGGATTTTTCGTTTCACCCCTATGAAAACTTGTCTCAGTTTGTGTTTATCAGCATATTGTTTAACTTAACTATTCATTACACTCCCAAACCTCCTGACCTTACAGTGTATACATTACGGATATTTTATATGGAGCATTAAAGGTGGTGTTATAGGGAGATAAGTATCTCTCAGTTTATCTTAAAGATTATTGTTCTGGATGTTTGTCCTCAGCTGAGAAATCGACACTTTTACTGTTTCACCACCCAAGAGTGTTTCCCTAAGATTACAAGGACAAACATGTGAGCCTTTTGGGATATCCTGCTGCACTAATCATCAGCATCAGTTCAGCATGTCCGGACTGACCCCTTTTTAAGACAGGCTACTGCATTTAAAGGGTGCTGCTCACAACACAGCAAGTCTCTCACAGAGATATTATGACATGCAAGTCCCTGAAACACACAATAAGAAATGTGGCTCATAACATTGTATATTAGTCACAGGATTGTGTTGACTTGTGGGTTAAGACTTTTGGAACGTTTTCACACCTTGAGCAGGGCAAAATAATTTAATATTTAATCTTTATTCAAAAAAACAACAAACAAGTCTCCTCTCAACATTTTATTGCTCTTCCTGGACATTTACTTATTCTGTTGTTGAATGTGATCCTCTTTTGATGGTCTTGTTCACCATGTTTCTCCACAGATGACATTGGAGCTCACATGAATGTTGGAAGAACCTACAAGAACCTGAACAGATCCAAAGAGGCAGAAGAGGCCTACCTGGTTGCCAAATCGCTCATGCCACAGGTACACTCAGCATGTTATTGTCGTTCAGACATCTGTGGTTTTATGGAGCTTTGGTGAGATCCAAACTGATTGTTCATACCACCATTTAAAGCAGGACAACTTAAAGGAATGTTCCGACGATTTTGGACCTACGCCCTTTCCCTATCATTGACAAAGTGAGATAAGCTCAAAAGTACCTTTTTTGTGTCTCTGTGTCCAGTGGCTGGCTCCCAGCTGTTAGCTTCGTAGGTAGCTTAGCTCAATGGCTGGAGGTCAATAGGAGTCAGAGCCAGACTGACCAAAGTGGACAAAATACTCCTTACAGTGGTCCAGGGGATGGCGTATTAGCACATGAAGTAAATCCGAATGGTTATAAAACATTTTAAAAGACGTGTTTTCTTTTCAACCCGTTAAAATAACGTTTTGATACACACAGACCTGCGCATGCGCATGCGCATGCGCAGTGCTCCGCGGAACAGCAGTAGTAGCTGGAAGAAGGCGACCCTCGGATGTAACCATGTTTATGTAGCCTCGCAACAGCTGCAAGAGCCACCATGGATGAGGAAGTTGAACGAGAGTTTACTGACACTGGCATGATGTTTTCCTTTCACCAAAAAAGTCACTGGTTTACAAAACTCACGGGCTTTGTAAACTGTGCGTAATATATCCTTCGCGGAGCACTGCGCATCGCAGGTCTGTGTGTATCAAAAGCGTTATTATAGCGGGTTGAAAAACCGTCTTTTAAAATGTTGTATAACCATTGGACTTCCACTGTAGCTGGCGTCTATCCTGCACATCCTTGAAAAGTCTTAAAATGTCTTAAATTAAGTTTCTCTTTTTTCACATAAGTATCGGGATTTTTTGTTTGACGAATTTTAAATCAATTTTTTGTTCAAGAAACGAATTTTTTTCAAATTTAAATGCTTCATTTTAGTCTGTGTTAATAAGCCACTTTTAAATGCAATCCAGGTGTTTGAAGAGAGAGTATAAACAGCTGGTAAATATATTGCTGAATAAATCCCAAAAACGGACTCACATGTGATGTGTGTTTTTCCTGATATAGCCTGTAGCCATCATCATTGTTCCTCTTTTTCGCTGATGTTAAAAAAGCTAACTTAAGACTGTAAAAATCTGCAATATCGTAGAACTGCAGTTTAAATCGAATCGGCACCCAAAAAAAAGGTAAAAAATCGAATCGTGAGGAAAGCGTATCATCGCAGCCCTATTGCCCATTATTGCCTCTGCCAGGAGGTTATGTTTTTGGGAGAGTCTGTCTGTCTGTCTGTGAACAAAATAACTCAAAAAGTTATGGATGGATTTGGATGAAATTTTTAGGAAATGTTCAGCATGGGAAAAGGAAGAACTGATTCAATTTTGGTGTTGATCCGGATCACCGTCTGGAACCGCCATGACGAAAAATGCGATTTTCGTGAATAATTACTGAACTAAAATAGATATCATTATGAAACCAATTGCTAATGGTATGTTTTCATGGTCAAGGAATCTAAATATTTACATGAAATAAAGGTCGGACTAATATTTATGGTAAAAATCACAATATGGGAGAGGACTGTGGTGCTGCCGGAGGTCTGCGCTCTCCAAGTGCTTTTCTAGTTTTAGATGGCATCTTTACCTAAGCCCAAATTCATACTGCAGTTTCAAGGTGTAATATTTTTCCCTCTGTGACTTTTTACCTCCACTGTGAACATCCTGGAGGCAGAATGGGGGGAACATGTTGACTCTCTTGTTCCATCTCCCGAGGTAGTAACAGAGGCATGGGAGGCACGAGGACTCGGCGGGAGGCATTGGATATTTATTATTTATTAACCTTTATTAACCAGGTTTGTCCAATTGCAACATCTCTTTTGCAAAGGAGACAGGAGTGCTGCGACTGAGCAATAGGGCTGGGTATTTCCAGCAACCCCACGATACGATACGTATCCCGATACTGGGGCCACGATACGATATGTATCCCGATACATGTAAATTGTGAACATAGACTGCGCTTTTAACAGAATTCCCAGCAACAAAAGTTGCTGGGAATTCTGTTAAAAGAAGAAGAAGAAAAAGAACAAGGATGAGTTTTAAATAATTCTTCAACTTAAGAACTTTAATTCAGGTCCCCAAAGATGGTACAACTAAGTTTGAATTTGGAGCGTGTGTTTTATCATGTAGCTTGGCTTCTATTTGGAATTGTGCCATTGTTAACATTACCCAAAGTGTATTGGCAACAGCTGTCAAAACATTGAGGTCGTATCGATTCTGTAGAGCCCGTATCGATACACGTATCCCCAAGAAGTGCATGACGATATTTTGCCTTATTGATATTTTGAGCACAGGCCTACTGAGCATTTCTAACTTTGTGTGTTTGTGAGGCCACACGTGCATCCAAGCGGTAGTGCTGTCTGGGGCCAGCACTGTTTTCTTTATTGGCTCTTGACTCGTCACCTTTGTGTAGTCTGTTCTTGTTTTGTTTTGTTTTTTTTAATGTAGAGATAAACCAAGCGCTTCCCCTGTGTGCTGCAGAGAGTGTGGTCCCTCTTGATCATGAATGGCTCAGTGGTAGCAAGGCCCAAACAGGTCCCCTAAAATCAGACTGCTCCAATTTCCTCATCGATTTGCTATTTGCTTTGTCAAGCCAAGTCATGAAAGTTGTGATGTCGTCTGTTCTGGAATGCATTGGCTTGCAAACTTTACCTTAAAGATGGGATGCATCAAAGGTTGCCTGGACATCTTCATATTTTTATTTTTGCCCTCAGTGAAGAAAGTTTGGACAACCTCGATTTAGGCCATCCCTGGTAAATTTCTTCTGTGCTTTTGGCTTCAAAAACTTTGACATTCATTCAATTTGCCAGTTGTACAAATGGTCTATGTCCATATGACTGGGCACACTCTCACATCTATGTGATGCTCCTTGGTATTCCTAGAATAGCAACCTCACTGTAACAAATTGCATTTAAGCACACAATAACTATACCTCACACTACTATGGGCAGTTTATTTTTGAGGGCCTTTTTTTTACTTTACACACTCAGGTTTCTAAAAGGTCTGAGAAGTCTTGAATTAGCTTTTTAGAAGTGTGTGGGAACCCCTTACCAAGTCTTTAAATGCCTGGAATTTGGGTTTTAGGATGTTAGATTAGAAGATATGTTTAAAAAGTCACATTTTTAATTGTAAGAAGTCTGAAATGTTTGCACTTTAATGTAACAAATCTGAACACCACAAATGGGTCAAAGGGGGAAGAAATATGATAAATGCGTGAGATTTCAAGGTAAAGAATATGAGTAATGTTGGGAGGGGCATAACAATATAATAAAGCAAATTTTAAGTCATACAGAAAGCTTGTAAACCAGTTTTTACCTTTTGCATGGAAGTGAGAAAATATCAAGTATCAATGCTACGACAGGGTCTGCTGCCTGAAGTCAGCCAGTCTGAATGTGAGAGGTTTTTTTTAAGCAGGCAAGGCGCTTATTTGTTTTGTTGATCAGTGTCACTTGTTCTTTTGCTAAAGATGGTCTGGTTCACTGATGAAATTTTCAGATTATACTGTGTCTCTGGTTGGACAACATGCTAAGATTGTTAATCATTATACCTGAGAACCTCGCATGGTATTTTTCAGCTGAACTGAAGAATAAAACAAGGTTATTTTTATTTTGTGCACTCCTTTGAGCGTCGTTTGAGCATGTCGCTGTTGGAGGAAGTTATTTGGATTAGGCATACTCTGCCACGCCCTGGTTAACCTACTTTACAGTGCGGGTCTTCATACCCAATTAAGATTGCTTGTTGTTTTTGTCTTTGCCCAGGTTGGAATTTTTTTTTGTTGTTGCCAGCTTACAAGACTTTTTTGAATAAGTCCTCCTGCCTGCATGAACTTCATGACCCACACGGACAAACTCTGGCTCTTTAGTTGAGACCATTTTGAATTTTCACTGATTATTAAAGGTATTAGAAATTAATCAAAAATAAATTCTCTCTTGAACATCAGTTGACGAATAACACATCTCTGCCCTCTTGTGTCTTCTCATTTTAAAAGTGAGATGTCATTTCAGTGTAAGGTCAGAGATAAACTTGCTGTTTTTTCTTGCGTGTGTGTTGGGATCATGAGCGTTTTTATTAAGGGGCGTGTTTTATTAGGGGATACCACTAGAGGGTGCAGGAGGCCTCAGGCTACAAGTATTTACCTGCTATGTTAGAATTCAACCGCAGGAAAATTCGAAAAGGCCCACACATCCTTTAGTAGGCATGAAGAAAGACAAAATGATACCCAAAAAAGGATTCCGATCCAGAAAGAAGCCACTCATCTCTTCCTCAGACTAGATCAGTCTTAGTTCTGTCCTACGATAAAGAGATCAAGAGATCTCCAGCAACACTTGTAGTTCAGGAAACAACTTTTTTAGGCTGACGCATCAGCACCTTATTGGTCCAAAACCACATGGTGACTGAACTGACACACTCCTGCAGCCATTCCAATGGCTGTCTCAGGTCAAATGTTGTAACTGTTGTTAGTCTTTTCATTTTTTTCACTTTCTAACCTACCCTTTTTAAGTGATGCTTGTAATGCAGTTCTGATGACCCTGATAAAGGCCACAAGCCAAACACATATTAATAAAGTTGTTTCCTGAACAACAAGTGTTTCTCTTTTGATTCCTTCAAGACCTTTTCTCTCCAAGCACCTTGGAAGTTGGTGAAGTTGTGCCAGAACCTCTATCCTACGGTAAAGGCCACATTTTCACCCAGTATGGTACTTAAAGGAGTTTTCAATTTGATTTCTGGACCTCTCAACAGGTTATTCCTGGTAAGAAGTACGCAACACGTGTGGCACCGAACCATCTGAATGTTTACATAAACCTGGCCAATCTGATCCGAGCTAACGAATCCCGTCTGGAGGAGGCCGACCAGCTCTATCGACAGGCAATCAGCATGAGACCAGACTTCAAACAAGCCTACATCAGCAGGCAAGAATTTCATTTTGAAGTTTGTGCTATCTGCTTCGAAGTGTTATCAGAAATCAGTGCTGTTCATTCCTTTCAATTTGGTCAGTTGCTTTGAACTGATGGATTTGTTTTGCCTTCTTTCTGTGTACATTGTGCCTTTTACCTATTTTTATGGAGGCAGGGCAGTGGATGGAGTCAGAAATCAGGCTCAGAGAGGGGAATGACATGCTGGAAAGGAGTAAAAGAACAGATTTAGCCTACTTTCAAGTCTCCAGTCATGCACAAACTCACAGCTGGGCCATCAGCGCCTGCTTGCTGTTTACTTGTGCGTTCTGACCTTGGTAGAGACATGTAGGGCATTTGACAGACTTAAAGGTAATGGACACAAATTCCCAAGTTTTTTAAGACTCTAATATCCCTCCTCTTTGTCATAATTGTGTCATTCTTTAAGTCATTAGGTGGGGTTGGTAAGGTTAAAGGTTTTTAAGGCTCTACATTTAGAAAAACATCTTGAAATGGTGCAGTTTCTATGTATTTTGGAGGTGGAAAGGTTTGCCAAATAATAAAAAAAAACTTTTTTGCAGTGGAAAGGAATGTGAAACTATATTGACATGTATGAAATGGTAACCAACTCACCATGTTCTCTATGGATGCACAACTTAACACTCGTGGCTGTCACTAATACTTTTCAAGAACACATAGGTTTACGAGAAGTTCTTTATAACTCGTTTACCCCAAATAAAAATCCCCTTTTTCTCCCTTCTCTGGTTTGACGGCCTTGGTCACCCATGCAGATGTCTATAATCACTCTGGTTGGTTAGACCTAGAAGAGGTTGGAAACAGAGAGATGTTATTATTGTCATTCTTAACCTTTTGACTGGCATTGTAACCACGTGGTTGACTTTTTGCCACCATTTACCACTGTATTCAAAATTCTGAAAGCCCGTCTTAGTCTGTTTTTCCTTATTCACTTCTCTGAGTAGCATTTGTGACACCAATATGTATCAACTGGGTGCTGAACATGACTAATTGTTTGAAAAGTCTAAAAAATTAGAGAGGAATCATTGCTGCACAGATTTTCAGGTGTGTCACTAGGGATGTATATCGTTATGATTTTATCGATACCGATACTCCTTATCGGTATCGATACTTCTCGATACCTTTATCGATACAACACGTAATTTTGTGTAAAAAAAAATAAAGACTTTACAAGATATTAAAAGATTCAACTTTTTTTATCACCACAAGTTAATAATAAAGCTTCAACACTATTTACCTAAACCACTTGGATTCGACTGTAGCAAATGGCTGGAGATCCTTCACAATGAAGTTTGTGACGACCCTATGGCATTCCTGCACTTTTTCTGCTGTAATCTTCATTTATTTTATTTTATTTAATGTTTATTTGACAGGGACGATACATACAACATTGCCACAATGGGAAAATGTGAACGTAATGAAGACGTGTAGCTTCAGCTAATTTGCAGTCTTTGTCCCTGGTCAGGATTTACAGTACAATAAAATATACAGAATACAGATTTAATTTACAGATATACAAAATATACAGATACAGAAGTTGCCTGGCGTTTGTGAACGTCTGCGTCTGCAATGTTAGCAGAGCTGTGGTTGCTGCTGCCTGGTTTATGCTGCCTACAGGATTAATGTATTATATCAGTGGTGGTAAAATTCATGCTGTAATGATGACTACTAAGTAGACAAAAAAAACTTACCGTGACTTGGCATAGCAGAAACAAAACCAGGTGCAGCAGTCTTTAGTGTTAGCTGGGCTGCTAACTTTACTCGTGTTGCTATAGCAATCAAAATAGCCCGCACTCCTTTAGCTTTATACTATGCGCGCACTCCAAGTGTTTGGTGATGTTGCTTGTATGTCCCCCCTTGGACGCAACTTCTCTCTGACAAAGATTGCATCGGGCCGAGTTTTCATTAATTTTACTAAAGTGAGCCCAAACCTTTGAGCACTTAGCCCTCACCGACATGCTTGAGCCAGCTGCGTCACAACCTGTCGACGGCGGTATAACTAAGTGACAGTTGAAGAGACGTTCAAGTACCGATAACAGTACTGTTTTTCCAGATTCTTAACGGTGTTCGGGTTGCCAACCCAATTAGGGACCGGTGCATTAAAGTACCGGTCCGCGGTAAACATCCCTATCTGTCACACAATAAGAGCATACGTTGGAGTAAGAAAAAATCTTTCCACATATTCCCAGATCCTCTAACAATCATAATTTAGTTGAAGGAAATAAATTTGACAATAAAAATCGTGTCTTTGTTTCTTCAGAAAACCAGGTCAAGGGCTAAATATCTAAATTTTGCTCCCTGGGATGTTTTCATACAAAAAAAAAATGTTGCAGAAATGAAAGAAATCCATTCATTCCCAGGATAACCCTTAACAGGCAAACCAACCAGCTGGTTGACCTGCATATCTGCTTCCCGATTGGGTAATCTGAAAATAACACCAAAACAAATTTACCAACAAATAATTTGTTGCAAATGTATTTCTTTGTTTGGATGTCAAAGGGTTAATAACCAACTGCACTAAAAGCAGGTCAACAAGTCATTCTACCAGAATAGAGTTACAAATGCCACGTTGGAGCAGAAGATTGTCTTCATGAATATGCAGCTGACAAATCTGCAGCAACTGTTTGATGCTTCCACGTGGGGAAGAACAACTTCAGGAAAAGATCTAATTACTTGTTTATGGCAGATATTGTGATTTCCATTGCTTCATGATTTTATTCAAATCAAACTTTAATGCAATATTCACTCTTAGCAGTATTGACAACAGTAAGAAAATGAATGATCAAAAGCACATAACACATTATTCATCATCTAGTATAGATGATAAATAATCTGTTTTCTACTCTTAAACAGAAGCTTTGTGTTGTACACCTGCTTACCAGCACTTTTGTGAATGCAAATTGTCTTCAAATTTGTTAATAGTATTTGTAACGTAGTTGACACCACAGATCCTGGGTCAGTTAGGAGTGCTACAAAAAAAATTGCAGTTTCGGCGATCACATGATTGCATTGTCTGAAATACTACATCTTTCAGCCCTACTATAACAATGTGTATCAAAATCTCTATTCAGAGCTTTGTTGGATCCATGCCATAAAGAGTTCAAGTAGTTATAAAAGTAAAAGAGAGTCCAACATGAAAGATGTACTAAATAAAGTGGCCAGTGAGTGTGTTGGTTAGTACAGTGAGGTCTGATCACAGGTTGTTCTCTGAGTCTTATTGCCCATTCAAGTGGAACATGGAGCACTGAAGGCCCTCCATAGTTTTTCGTCTGGTTAAAACATTGAAATGAGGTCCCTGCAGTTGAAACTGAGTTCCTCAGGAGTCCCTGGTTCTTTGGAAAAGTCCCTAAGATTAAAAAAGGACCTTTACATGGATACATTTATTACTTCTCTGTTTTTTTTTGTTTGTTTATTTGTTTTTTGGATTACAAGTATTTTTGAAAGGTGTAAAACTCTTTGCAGCTAACCATCGGCCTAATTCTACTTCACTTGAAGCGTGTCTTTTTTTTCTGCACTTTTCCTTTCCATCATTAAAAGCTGCTCCTTTCCCAAAGCATGTCAACAACTCAGCATATCTGACCTCGCTTTTTATTTGTAAGATACTGACTCAATTTTTGACAAATCATCCTGGAAAAAATATTTCTGATTGTTCTTTCTGTGTCTGAATTCACTGAATGTTTTCAATTCAGAGGGGAGCTGCTGCTGAAGATGAACAAACTCACGGACGCCCGGGACGCCTACCTCCGAGCCCTGGAGCTGGACCGCACCAACGCTGACCTGTGGTACAACCTTGCCATCGTCAACATCGAGATGAAGGACCCATCCGAAGCCCTGAGGAACTTCAACCATGCCCTGGAGCTGAACCCACGTCACAAGCTGGCGCTCTTCAACTCGGCTCTTCTCATGCAGGAATCTGGTGAGTGCGGCCTGCCAACTCTGTCAGCTGGGGTTGAGCTCCACCAGCAGTAGGAAAGCATCACTTGACATTTATCTACAGCCATCTTTCACCTGCTAACATGAACAAAGGAAATAAACTGATATTACCTTCGGGGTGTAACCAATTTCTTAAGATCGGTGCATATGTTGCAATGAACCCTACGTGCACCAGCACAGACTTCATGGCCAAGTTTCTGTCATGTCACGCTTCATCAATGCAGTGACAAAAACAAGCAACAGTTACATTTACAGCAGGTTTGACTGGAGGTTTCAGAGCACTCTTCCTCCCATGAGTCTTGCCACACTCCCCCTGCACTCTGCCTGTCAGAGAACCTTCAGAGTTTACAGACGTCCCCATCCATGTCAGCATAAAGTGAGAGATCTCCGTCGACCGCTCTGCAGGACGGTTCAAACAAAGTTGACATAGGGGCGAGATGTGTTTGCAGAAATATTTCTTGTTCACACTTGTTTTTCTTCTGCAGCCCTCTCACCTCTGCGTGACTCTGGCCAGTCAGCCTGTAATATGATGTTAGCACAGGTGGAAAGCTTTTTATGGCTCCTGCATTAATCACGAGGTTTCCAACACATGAAATGTTCCACCGTTTATGGAGTGACACTTCAAATGATTTACACATAAAGCTTAAATACACTTTCTAAGGGGTGTTTTTTTGACATGATTAACTTTGCAGTACTATAATCGAATGGTTATTTATTATTTAGTTTAAAGGGAGCTCTCACGGGTGCTGGTTTGGCAGAGTGTAAGCAGCCAGGCATACCTTATACATTCTTCTGCCGACCCGGGTTCAGATCCAGACTGTGGCCCGTTTCCAGACTGTCTCTGTCTCTCCTTCCAATAAAGGCACAAAATGCCCAAGAAATAATCTCTACCAAAAAAGGAGCTCTCATAAGGTCTAAAATCCCCAGTTTCAGAGAAGTTTGGATATTTTGTGAAACATAAATGAAAATAGAAAACGATTTGCAAATCCTTGTGTTCTGAAAACTTATTGCTGCTGTCGTGATACACAGCTCAAAACTTTTGTTTACATGGCATGTCATAAATAGCATAATGCTACAGATACAGGTTTATAAAACACATAGATGGTAGTATTCTCACTGAGGTTTAATCAATAAAATGCGTTTGTGTCTGTGAAACCAAAGTGTGAACTCAGACTAAGTTTTTCACTTAGACTAAATCAGGGTGATTAACATGGTAATTGTTTTTTATATTTGAGTTTAAATACATATAAATGTTGACAAAATATGTGATTTTGACAGTTTTATTATGGTCACTTTTGCTAATTATCTGTATTTATTGTTAAAAAACTGAACGTGTGCTTCAAATTTCAAGTTTGGCCCTTGAGGATACTTTTAATGGCTCTCTTGATATCCAAAGCTGCCCATCCCTGCTTCAGAGAGAAAAATAAAATAATATGGGGTCGTTATGTGGTCGACGTCTGGTCTTGGGACACTTACACTTTATAACCCTCAAACCTCTTCTCTTTCGTAGGTGAGCCAAAATTTTGGCCCGAGGCAAACCGCCGTTTCCTGATCTACGTGGAGGAAGAACCACAAGACGCCAATGGGTACTTCAACCTCGGCATGTTGGCCATGGACGCCAATGAGAACGCAGCAGCGGAGCGCTGGATGCAAAAAGCCATCAGCCTGCAGGCCGGCTTCCGCAGCGCACTGTTTAACTTGGCTCTGCTCTACTCTCAGTCCAAGCGGGAGATCGACGCTCTGCCTGTGCTGGACGAGCTGCTGCACCACCACCCGGAGCACATCAAGGGCCTGATCCTCAAGGGGGACATCCTCATGAACCACAAGAAAGACACAAACGGTGCTAAAGAGTGCTTCCAGCGCATCCTACGCATGGATCCCACTAACGTGCAGGGGAAGCACAACCTGTGCGTGGTCTACTTCGAGGAGCGAAACCTGCCGCTTGCCGAGCGCTGCCTGGAGGAAACTCTGGCCCTCGCCCCCAACGAGGAGTATGTGCGTCGTCACTTGAGCATTGTTCGGGGGAAAATGGCTGCCATGAGCGCAGCAGGGCATCCTCTCACTGCAGCAGAGGGAGCCGGCACATCAGCTGAGGAGGAAAAGCCGAGGGCAGTTGAAGAAGGGGCAGAGGAGGGGAGTGTTGTTGAGGAAGGGAGGGGTGCTGATGATGTTGGAGAGGGGGCTGGGGAGGAGAAGAATGAGCGGAAATCCTCTGCAGAAAGCCCAGGAGGCGCGGGCGGGGACCAATCAGAGTCTTTGGAGGGCAGCCAGCCTGAAAAGCGGACTAAGGGTAAGTCCACTAAAGAGATTAAAGATATAGAGGAAAAAAGAGCAGCTGCCTTGAAGAGACTCGAGGAGATTGAGCGTATATTAAGTGGTGATTGACACTGTTGTAATTTATAGCTGGACTACTTTTATAGAGCTCTTTAATGCTCAGAGATAAGACTGCATTTCCCTTTTAGGAACGTGTAATCAATTATCATGTTATTTTTGGATTTTGCAAACACTCTGCAAGGTTTTCACAGTAATCATGCAAAGAAGGGAAATGTTTGTTCACTCTAAAACAATAAGCACAAGGCCAATTTGGGAACATTTATTTAAAAGTTCTTGCGAGATGCAATGCCAACGTGTGTGCGCCTTTCATCTGAATGTGATTTCACATATCTGAGACCGGGGGGGTTGTACCGCGAAGCGAGATAAGAGGCGTCTGTTGAGTCTAAACTCACAAAGCTGTGAGTTTGTCGCAGCTTTGTGGCAAAGCTGTCACAAAGCTGGCTTTCTTTAAACTTATTTTTAACCCATAGCCTGCACAGGACCAGTTTTTGTTAAGACTAACAGCTGAAAGGGATCATTTGGCATTTTTGAAGGGGGTTGTATAAGGTACATGACAGTAGCTTGAACATTAGCCACAGTGAGGAATATCAGCTCTGCATCTGTAAAGGGAGAGCACGGATGGGAGGGCTTTATAATACTGCACATAGAGCCTCTGACTGTGCAATTTAAGGAGCTTTTAGGAAAAAAACAAGCCACAAAACTCTTGAATATATTGACAACACCTCCTTTCCACTGCTGCTGCTTTGTTTTGGCTCTACTTCAGTACATGGCACAGCCAATGTTTGAACTGTTTGATTTAGGCAAATTGTTGCTTAAACACCAGTTAAAAACTTTACAAATTATATCAAAACACTAGCTGGACTCCCTGCTTTTGGAATTAATTTACAATTAATAAAGGAACTATTATAAGTGAGGGAAATTGTTGAGGTTTTTTTCATTTAAATCTGTTGTTAGAACTTTCTTTATACTTTAAAAGGACAAAAGGGATGGATGTGACACATGTCGCATGTAAGAAATGACACATGAGAATAAAATACTGTGGAAATCCAGCTCACCTCCCCTGGCACCACTCAGGGACAGTGAAAGCCAATGACAGCAAAGCTAACGCCAAGCCAACTCTGCTGATAAACAAGGCAAGACTTAACATGCTTGCAACCCCAGTTCTGAGCGAGTGAAGAAAAATCCTAATTCCATGACTAACTTAAGGCAAAGACTCAAGGCCTCACCTTGTTTTGGGAAACAAGAGTTTTATTATGTGCTAGATGGAGCCCAGGTATGCCTCCATCTCTGCATTATTTCACCGACACAGCAGCACTGAAGCTCTACAGAGTAGTGAGGCTAAAAGTTAAAGTAGACTGCATTCATTTGCTATGTGTGGGCATCAGTCTATGAGTTTTACTCCTGTTTTTAATTAACATGAGTAAGCGCAGCGATAAAAAAAGGTTGAAAATGACAATATAATGCAATGTGAAGTATCACAATACCCATCATATCATATAATGTAAAGAAACGCACTAAAATCCAATCAGCACTCATGTATTGTGATAATATATCATTGTGCCACTGGTGATTCCCATTCCTAATTTCCAGTTATTATGAAGCTGGTATCTCTGGTTATGTCCACACGTAGGTGTATATTTTTGAAAATGCTGATATTACAGTGGGACGAAAGCGCCAAACTGCAGGACCTTTCCTCTGGTTGATGTCACACTACACAACTAATCCTGCTGTTTACATGCCTCTCAGCGCACGTTGCCAAACTATTGCTAGTTAAAACATAGCTGACTGGACTTTTTACAATCACAGACTCACTGTGGCGCTGCTTTAAAAACACTCAGACGATACAAACGCTGGTAACGTTAGGGGCGAGACCCAGTGTTACGATTTCAGAACTGACCGTGTTAACTGGTGACCCATTGCTGCTTGAGTCAGTGGATGCCATGATCAAAACCAACAAGAGTTCACACAAAACTTTTTAATAACAGAATTTGATCAAGATTATTAGATTTGCCTCAAGTTAAAATATAAAGTAAGAGATATTAAGATTTCACTGACATCAATGCCGTTAACAGTTCTGCTTATCAAACTGATTCCTTATCGATTCCTTATTTTCTGTGTTTACAAGACTTTACCTACACAGGTTTTCAGTGGCAGCAATGTCAAACATGATACCCTGGTGCAATAAGAATCTTTTTGATAAAATTTAAGACAGTTTTATCCACTTCTGCCTGCCATGATTTTTGACATTTCGTTTCGTCGTGCAGAACAAAGTGAAAGGAATTGATAAGCAAAATTACTATCGGTTTCGATTCCTTTGAGGGTTTATCAATGCTCAGCTTAGATTGGTTTTCGATACCCATCCCTAATGCCTGCTTATGGCAGTTAACATAGCCACAGGTAACACTGTAACACCAGTCAGACTCATGGTTGCAACAGATGTGAAAATAAAAACTGCTTCTCATAGAAAGTTGAAAGAAATATAAACCACTTCCAGCAGCACCGAGCACTGTGTTGATGCTTTTTTTTTTTTTGCATTTTCATGTGGATGAGGATGTTTTTAAAAACAATCTGAATGCAGACAGGATTATTTTTAAAACCAGAGGGGGGCTCAGCTTCAGCTTTCAAAGGTACCTGCCTCTGTGAGGACTTAGCCTCTAACACTAAAGCCTTTGTGGGGCCAGCTCCCTCAAAGAAAGCCTTGGCATGTTGATCTCAGCTCGTGGTAAACCCCTCCTGCAGACGCTCTAAATATGTTTGTTTTCCTGTGTGTAGTCATTGTTCATCACTGGATATTTTCTCTCTAAGATGTGACTCACTCCTGTGTGATTGTTTTGAAAAAACAGAATGATTGTATCAGACAATTAAAGGAAATGACGTGTTCCCCAGATTTCCTCAAGGCAGGATGATATCTGCGCCTGAGTTTGCACCTCAAAATAACCCGCAGAGAGACAGAGGGGAAAAACCTTCACACTACAACAAACAACAGCAGCAGCCTCCAGCTCTCTTCCAGCAGCCTCCTCTAATCTTATTGATCTCGCTCGCCACTTCCTGCCCCTACATCATCAGCCGCAGCGCTCGCAGCTGCCTCCAACTCCAAATTTCATTGTGATCCCATCTGAGGACGATTATCTCACTCTCTTTGCCACATTACCCTCTCTCTTCTCCTCGCCTGACTCTCATTCTTACACACACTGCAGCCACATTAGTCCGATGTTTTTTCCTGCTCTTGGTCCCAAACCCGCCACGCTGCGAGTCAACATTGACGCAGCTCCATCATGTGCTCTCTGCTTTCTTACACTTCACAGGGGAATTTTTCACAGCCTATCAGCCCAAAACAGAAGCACTCTTTCATTCTCCTCCACAGTAATTGATATGTTTAAGCCCTCTGACACCAAAACTTTAATCCGACTGTTCCTCATGTGGGATCGCTCAAGAGCAAAAACACTTTGGATTTGTTCATTGTAACCGCTGATAATTTCATATGATGCGGGTGATTTTAATGTCACAAAAGCCCCATTATAATTTACAAGTGTTTGTGTAACAAGATGCAATAAATGCATCAAGACAACGTGTTGAATACCAGTGTTTATGTTGTCCTCACAGCTCCAATGATGTTTCTGTTCAGGCTTCACAGTGCAATAATTAGTCTCAGCAAACTCTGAGGGAGGAGTTTGGAGTAATGAGCGTGAATACTGTAAGTTTAGAGCACTGTGGTGGTACTAAGAAGCCTTGCTATGCATTGACTGTATCAAATCTTGAATTCTGTGTACATATATTTACCATGTATCCAGTGTTATTTATTTTATATGCACTGCAAAAGCTGGTGATGTTTTTTTTTTCTTTGTTTACCACTGACATGTGCTTTAAAGTCACGGTGCATTATTTTGTTGCCACTAATTGGCAAAACATGTCACTAATTAATAAGTGTCTCATGGATGTTTTTTTCACATTTTAACAGCAGAGCCCCATGTCAGTGTTAACGCATGTACAAAACATACAATCAAATGTCCTCTTTTAAACAAGGTACGTCTCTGGATGAGGGAACATTCAGTCTGCAACATTTCCTGTTATGGTTCATGCTGAGTGAATGATTTTTGTACAATTTTAGGATTTTTTTTATGCAATTGCCCTTGGTGGTGGGGGTGTAGGTTATTAAATAAATTCAAAATTTAAAAAAAAATGCTTTTGTGTCTTTCTATCTTTAACAAACCTACTGCAGTTCATGACTACTTATTAAGAAAATGAATACAAAAGGGGTAAATTTGTATTCCCAATAACTATTTCCATGTTAATGTTGTACAATACCCAAAACCAGTGATGTTGGCACATTGTGTAAATCGTAAATAAAAACAGAATACAATGATTTGCAAATCCTTTTCAACTTATATTCAATTGAATACACAGCAAAGACAAGATATTTAATGTTCGAACAGAGAAACTTTATTTTCTTTTGCTTTGTATCAAGTTCTATCTACTTTACAACAACGTACTACTGAAATTCTGTCGGTGGACTCCTGTAATGGTTTGGACTAGAGATAGACCGATATGGTTTTTTTTGGGCCGATACCGATACCAATTATCGGTAGTCAAGGAGGCCGATAACCGATATTTGAAGCCGATATTCATTTGCAGTAAAAGTGAAAATACTGGCGTCAAATTTTGGATAATACAAAGTCTAACACTTTGTTTCAGTGCCTTTAAGCATATGTTTATTTCAGGCTCAGCAGCATGCCTTATAACATTTAAATAAACTCTTAAATAAATTAGCTGCCTAAAGTTTTATCCAGTAAACATAAATATCCAAAATTTCACAATAAATGAAATGTTGTTTAATCTTTTACTCTTCTTTGTTTTAAGGTCAAACAAGAAAACAATGTGCAGGGAGTTCCCAGGGTTAGCAGCATCTCTTTTAAACTTAACTGAAAATTTAGGTAAAAAATATCTTCCTGAAGCTTTTTAAAGGAAATAAAACAAAATTTAAAAAAAAATGCTCAGAAATGTGTTGTTTTATCTTTAACTCTTCTTTATTGTAAGTTCAAATAACAAAAGTGCAGGGAGTTCCCAGGGTTAGCAGCATCTCTTTTAAACTTAACTGAAAATTTAAATAAATAAATATTATCCTAAAGTTTTTTTATAGGAAATAAAACAAAATAAAATATAATTTGCTTCAAAATGTGAGCCTAAAATCAATTAGTAGTCTCAATTGAGCAGTAGGCTACCAGATTGTGATTGAACCTCTGAAAATACTAAATGGCCTAAAGCATCCTCGCTTTAATAACCAGTGTTTATCATGGGAACAGACGGCTGCCGCTAACGTATTGGACCTCACAATAACGTTAGTGGTCGTGAGATGTAAAGCTTCTCATGTGGCTCCCTCACAAACACACACTACTCTCTACCACAACAGATATTCTCCTAGACATTAAGATAGTCACGATGCTAACTGCATTAGCCCGTCGATAAGAGTTTCAATTGACGTTAGCATTAAGCTAGCGGACTTTCGGTTTAGGACTTAAGGTTTTTACTCCCTCCCTCTCTCTCTTTCTTTCTCTCTGTCTCACACACACACAGACACAAACACAAACACACTTCTACTATCACGGACAATTTCCATTTCTATGTAATCAGCACCTTTTTATCAAGTGATTAACAGATACGTATGGAAGGGCTGCGGGCGAGCAGAGCTGCCGCTTATAACGTTATTGGGCTCACAGTAACGTTACTGGTAGTTGTGAGCTGTAGAGGACTGGGATGTTTATTACATTTCAGGAGAGTTTGCAGCCTTTACTTACCTTGGAAACATATGCTCTCCAGTGCTTCTCTACTCAGCAAAACTTTCTGCTCCTCTCCTTCATGCACGAAGGACAAGAGCAGTGTACCTGCAGGCACACAGCTGTGAAAGCTGATTGGCTGTCACCCGAGCCATGGCTCTGCATGTAACCAATCAGATCGTGCTGTGGGTTGGACAATGCTGGAGACAGAGTAGTGACTGCAGACCAAGAGAAGCGGCTGCAGCAGAGCCAAAGTAACCCTGTTTTAAATAAATTTATTATCGGCCGTCGGATAAAAAAAAGGCCGATGCCGATATGCCTCAAAATGACTAATATCGGCCCGGCCGATAATCGGTCTATCCCTAGTTTGGACCCTCCTGCCTTCTGTCAAACAAAGACCAAAGAGAGTAGATTGCTGTGTATTATTTTGGAGACATGGCAGCATCCTTTTGCGATTAGTCTGCAATAAAGCAAATGCCCTCTGATGCTCTGTGCCAGATGTAAAGTGATGGAAGACATGCATCCTGCCCTGCTGCACCCTCCATACCACAGGAACATTTCTGCCAACAATCAGGATGTTATGCCCAGTGCCAATCCAATAAGTTTTAAATTGAAATCCAATGTTCCAGAAGTATACCGCTGTGTTTGTCTCTGGTCGACTGATCTAATTTTCTATAAAATGCTGTTTATCGTACTGCATGGACACAAGAGGCTGTGAGGTAATGTTGGCTTTTTATGCTGTGAACTTTTGTCCTCTTTACTAGAGTGTTTGATTAGAAATACACCAAACAAGACGTGAAATTAAAAGAAAAAAGTAGTAAAGAGTAAAGCTTTTGAAATAAAGAACAGGTTTACTGTTGTTTTAATACCCCAGATCCCTTTGTTTAACCACTGTACAGCCAAACAAAGGGTCATTCTACAGAAATGTGGATTTTTGGGGTGGCAAGATGTCTTTTATTTTATTTATTTATTTATTTTTTACATTTAAACTTCAACTACATTGTTACATATGTCATTGACTTTATGAATACACTATAATGAAAACTTACTGATTTTTTTTTTTTGGTACATATATCACAAAACACCATTTAATTAAGTGTATCCACACATCTGATTGTCACTGGTGTTCCTTGTTACCCATAAAACTTTCCATAAACGTTTTACTTTTAACCTACGTTACGGACAGAAAAAGTGGCTTGATGCTATCAGACAGAGCTACAGCCAGAAGCTAACAACAAACATGGCGGAGACAACCGTGACCCAAGATGGCTGACGAAGAAGGTGACGACAGCCATCTGGTGGAAAGTTAAGGGTGAGCTGTGGTTGTTTAATATTTGTCTGTTTTTGTTTATCATGTCGTTTGTACCTGGGGGTAAAATAAACTGCAGTTAGCTACACTCTCGTTTTTGTGGTTATGGCTGAAGAAAGTCCACTCAGGCTGTTCGTTTATTTATTTTGGTAATTTATGTGGCAGTGGATTCTCCCATAGGCAGCCATTCTTTCAGCAGTAGAATACAGGCTTAGTGTTGCTTTCTCTCACATTTTGTGGAGAATATTACAGAAGAACTTTACATAAGGAACATTAACATATCTGAAATGTTGGGGCAGCAGCCTTTGGATCATGGCAGTCACTGTGAAATGTGTTGAACATGCATTGGCAGGAGGACATGGTCTGAGGTGTGTATCACAAAGCACGATTAATGTCTCAGCGAGGTAACTCCAGGGTTAACTCTTGTTTATCGATAGCACGAAGCTGGTTCATTTTTTATTCAGAGTAGATTACCATGGTGACTTACTCTGAACGGCTAACCTGCTCCGGAGCAGGATAAGTTGGAGGTTGAATCTGATCCTGTACAATGACCCTCGCACTAGCCAATCAGCTTCTCAGAATCAATGGCCTGCCCTCTCCTGAACCCGGTAGAAGGAGGCGCACAACTCTTGAGACGAGCATGAGGATGAGAAAGGTTGTCCCGATACTGATTTAACCCTCGAGATCAACCTGACGACGCGCTTTGAGACATTCCGGTTCTCGTGGCCCGGAATCATCTATACCTGGGTGATATTTTGGAGCCGTTTATTCTCCATGTGACCCGCCTGGGACCCAGTTAGTGCTCACAGGCGATGTTGATGGGGGTATAGGTAGTTCCTCTGACATTCTCCACATAGCTGTCAAATCTCCCGTTTTGGCCATGAAACTACCATATTTTCCGTATTTTCTCCTCTTTTCTCCCGTCCTCCTGTATCAGTATTCTCCCGTAAATCTCCCGTGTGACGATATAATGATAAAAACATTCCTCTGCCTCTCCAAACTGAGCTCCGTCTGTAGCCTGAATGAGGCAGTAATGCTCCAAAATGATGGATGCCAACCACCGAAGAAGAAGAAGTCTCGCGAGAACTGCCACCTGCAGTAGCATGGATGGCAGTTCTCACGAGATTAGAGCCAACAGCGGAACAAACTTAGAAAAATAAAGAGTTTGTTTTAGATTTCTTGTACATCTGTCTTAAAATGTGAGGGATACTGGAGCTTGGTTGGTGTTGTGGGACAGCTCACAGCGGACTTCCCTTATTTTCAAAGGACAACATTTGAAAGGTAAGCATTCTCCAGCGGAGTCTGTTCCCTACACGCTACATGCTACATGCTACACGCACTGTCTGTGCACGCCGGGAAAATGCACGCGCAGCAGGCACGCAGAATGGCGACGGGATTTGATTGGTGTAAAGAAAGGTATCCCTGCAAGATTATTGGTTGGTGTTTTCCCTGTTTTACTCCTGCTGTAGATAGCGGATATTTTTCGCTCTGTTTTAAGAACACATTATGAGTTGATTACCATCGGGTCATAAAGACCATTTTAACCAGTATATCAAAAAGTGTATCTAAATCAGATCGCCAACCCCAGCTTTAAGATTTAAGTCGTTGCCACAATGAAATCATAATAACATACCGATCTGACGTTTGACCCAAATTAACAATTTAAAGGGACTATGAGGAGTTTCTAAGTAATTACAAAAAAGTCTCACTTTTAGATATATGCCTGATCGAAATACACACTTAAAGATAAGTTTTATAGCATCAAAATAGGTTCCCTATAAATGCTATTCCTTAGCCTTCCGGTCGGGTCGGACAGGGCTGGACTGGCCTGGATACTCAACTTCGGGAACAAGACAATTAAAACTAGAGCAAATTTATATTCTTCGAACACGTCTTAGAGCACTGGGCTGTAAGCAGCGATATATAGCCGGCTACAAAACTACGATGCTAAGTTTTCCAAAAATTGCTTGTTGTCAAACATCAAAAACTACCCCTACGTAACTATAAAGAGATACATTACCTCTTTGCTTTGCATCCTGTAAGTTGTTGAAAAAAGAAGTTGTAAAGCAATGCAGAGTTCTGTGGAAGGTCTGAGCTGCATGCTTTATTAGCATCACAACAAAGGCACGCTTTGGCTTGGGTCTTTTGGTGCGTTCAAGTTGTAGTCAGAAGTAGGAATTTCTGAGTTCCGAGTAGGAAACTGCAACTGGAACGTCCCCCGAAGTCGGAATTTCTTACTGGGAACTCGGTGAAACCTCGCCACTCCTGAGCTAACAACAGCTAACAATAGCCTGGTAGATCTGCATGTTTCTTTCTGACTTCAACTGGAAGGGCAATAAGTCAGAGATGATGTCACTCCCAGTTCCGAGAATGCAGCATTACGAAAGTCGCCGCACGTGCTCATGGGTGGCAGAGTCCTAATGTCGCCGGTAACAGATTCTCCTCATAGCACCTTTAAGTTTCTCCAATTATAAGTTGTTGCATAGTTTGAAAATATAGTTTTTATTTTTATTCATTTTTTTGCTGAAAAATGTACACTTTTCACAGTTAAAGGCCATGTAAGGTTTTGCACGAGCATGTTAAGGCTTTTGTTTCTTAAATGAAATGAAATGTTGATCAGGTGGTTCCAGGTTACTGTACTGTGAAAACAGCTCATCCTTCCAGACAGGCCTCCCTACATTTGAACTACATAATCAGCATTTTATGACAAAATTACTGCATGCATTTTTTAAGAGGAACTGTTCTATTTTGGAAAATATTTTGCATGAGTTGAAGGCGATGGCTGATACCGATGTCAGTGTTTTAATTTTCTCATTTATAATATTAACTGCAACTCTTGTGTGGTTTATGTTCTTCCTTCATCACCTATTGAACATATTAAGGCACAGAGAACGAAAAGCCTGCAACCTGCCTCAAAAACACACACCCTGTCTTTTCCGTCCTCGTCTTTTGATGTATTTTAGTTAATTTGAGTAGTTAGAGACAAGGGGAATCTCCCCTTGCTGGGACAAAGTGGAAAGAGGGAACAGCCAATATAAACACAGCTTCTGAATCTTAATGTGTCCATCACAAAAGCATGAAAACTCCTGTTAATGACTTTTGAACAGTGTGGGAGTGAAGAATCACAGGAAATCAAAGGGGAACCTGTCATCACTGTTAGCGGAGCCAGAGCGCGATCTGTCAGCTCGACTGGAGCGCAGTGTAACTGTCGAGCTGTCACTCACATCGAGCCTTTCATGCACGATGCTGTTGGCCAGAACAGTTTGCTCAAGGGCTTTCGCTGTCTCACATACCTTCTGTAAGCTTTTCATGTGAGGCGCCCGCTCATAATAAATAATTAGTTTGTAGTTTACAGAGGAAGCATTCAGGAGCCATGGGAACCTAAATTTACAATTATGTGAGCAACACTGAAGAATTTTCTTATGCAGCCAAGTTTTCTTTATCTTGATAAAAAAGTATTTGTACTGCTGTGCGGAGAGTCTTCAGAGTTCGGTAATATCTTCTCTGGTGTTAAAGGAGTGAAAGATTTCCACAAACATTCTAGAAACTTTCATGGGAAGTTGTAGGAATTAACTTGAAATTTGGGATAATTCAAATGAACTGAATCCTATCCAAATAAATCTAAACATTTCGTTTTGTCATAGGCAGACATCCATGCAAAATAATACAATTAAAAATCATTACATTTGAACAGATTGATATTACAGTACAACTTTATCAAGTTTTGATTATTCTATTGATAAATCAGCTTCATCTCCACGTTATGTCCACAGGCTCATTCCAGGCAAATTCCTATTTTGTTTACTTTAATTCACCTTGTTTCCAACTTTGAATACAGGTACATCTCAAAAAATTAGAATATCATGAAAAAGTTCAATATTTTTTATCACTCATTTCAGAATGACCAAAATTCAAGCAATAAATGTTTGAAATGTTTCACTCTATCTGTAATGAATCTATATAATATATGGGTTTCACATTCTGAAATGAGTGATGAAAAATATTGAACTTTTTCATATTCTAATTTTTTGAGATGTACCTGTAGTCCCAGAATTTTGCAGCCCTAGTCTTTACAGAAGTGTCTAATACTTAGCCATCTCATTACTAAATAAATAAAATTGAAATGGGTCATTCTTGAGCTTCGTCCTGCTTTAAACTAGACTCGTTGTTTGTTTTATTAACCCCTCCCCCAAAGTTATGCATGCCTTGCAAATCATGGGTATAATGCTCTAATCAGAGGCAGTCAGCACTAACGACAGCAAAGAGCTTAGAGATGATCATGGCGGTCAGGAGACATGGTATTCAAAATGTAAGACAGTTTTATATAAAAATGATGCAAAAGGCAAAGGCCTGGTGTCTTTTAGACAAGAACGTGAACAGATGAAACTTGCTGAAACATTTATCATTGCAACGCAGCAATTGTAATTGAATCAATGAAGAAGAGAAACGAGGGTGGAAGTGATAAAGGTATGATGCTCTTAAATTGTTGGTTTAATGATAACCATCATTGTGGTGCTTGTTTGAAAGAATCTGATAACAGGAGGGATGAGAACCGATAAGCTTAATAATAGGGCTGGGTAATATATCAAGTAAATCGATTAATTTGAATTATTTTCTGCAGAAGATTTAAAAATTCAAAATCAAGATTTTTTTCATTCACTCACTTAAATTGTGAGTAGTTGCAAAGTTTAAAAAATATATAAATACTGAAACTACAGTTTTTATGATGGTGGCCCTGTCGGGTTTTGCACAAGCACTTTTATAGGCTTGTATTTATTTTTGTTTTAATTAGATTAAATATTGATCAGAGAGAAACATGTTAAGCTGTGAAAAGCCCTCAGCTTTCAGCGTTTATGCCGGCAAACCTGCCTGCGTTAGAACAACATAATCAACATTTTATGACGCACACTTTAAGCTAAAGAGGGAAATTCTGATTGGTTTAGGAAAATATTTGACAACATAAAGGTAGAGCTTGATTCATGTCATTTTTGAGTCACTTGGAGTTTTATTTTGCTTTGAGAGGGAAAAAAAAAGATTAAAGTCGTAATTTGAGTTTTGTGAGGAAAAAATCAAGGATTTTTTTTTAGGCCATATCGCCCAGCCTTTTTTTTTTTTTTTTTTTTTTTAAATGTATATTTTTGGGCATTTTGTGCCTTTATTGATAGTAGAGAGACAGTGGATAGGCTTGTGAAAGGGGGAGAGAGAGTAGGGGAAGACACTCTGCAAACTGGTCACAGGCGGGATTTGAACCTGGACCGGCAGAAGCAAGTACATGGGGGGCTAACCACTACGCCAAACCAGCACCCCGCCCAGCCTTACTTAATACCAATGCAATTATGATTCCGACTATCAATCCGTTTTTTTTAAGATTCCATTACTGCTTGGGAATGATTTTCTATGTGGATAAATGTTGGCCAACATATCAGCAACAATGCTTCAGCAAGTTGCTTGTGCTTCCACCGACTGAAGGTTTTGCATTTACTGTCTTTCTGTTGAAAATGAAGACCCAGTTTTGAACACTTCTGCTTCTGCATTTCTGCTGACTGCCTCTAATTAACTTGAGTGAAAGGAATCAATAACAGAATTGACAGGCAAAAAGGCTGATGATATCGACTCCTGGAGAGAATTATAATTGATTCTCAACTGGAATTGGTTTTCAGATGATAAAAATATATCACAATACTTTTAACTGGGGGTGGAACACTGCATGTCATGTTCACGTGTGTCTGAATGAGACTAAAGATTAGGGATGGGCGATACTGGGAATTTTGGTATCAATCCGATACCAAGTAAATACAGGGCTAGTATCGCCGATACCAATACGGATACGGATACTTTTTACATGAAATATAATGATCATTGAATAATTTTGTAATTTTGCCTTAAGTTGGTTGATTATGATTATGGTAAAACACAACACAAAGATTTCAGGCAATAAAAATGTTTTTTTTATTAATGAACCACAACAATAGAACAAAATTTTAACTGTATAAAAGTAATAAATCATTCCACTTTTAAGAAGAAAAAATCACAAGTGCAAAATAACAAAAAAAGCAGCAATGTAAAAAAATATATAAATATATCCCAATGTCAACATCACAACAAAAAAATGCCTTCCATTGCACAAATAAAGTATAACTACAGTTAACCTTAACCTTTGGCTTTCTGCTCACAAAGCTCTCTCTTGGGTTGCCCTTTTGGCTATGTTTCCATATTGGCAACAGATTTATAGGTTTTGTTCAGGAACAGTAACATGTTGACATTCTTCCCTTTTAAGTAAAGTAAAGACGACATAAGAGAAACTGCAGTATCGATCTCATCACGCTAGTATTGATCCGATACCAATATTCAGCTTGGTATCGATACTATCGATATTAAGATCGATACGCCCACCCCTACTAAAGATTTCATGAAAGCAGAGAGGATGTCCAAGATGATGAACGTCTCAGTTGCTCATCCAAAACATGAACTCAGTATAAGAATGAGATAACATTTTTTTTTTTACCAAAGTGTGTGCCAAAGCTGTCCTAAAACATTTTGTTATTCCTCCTAAAAATCTAAATTTCCCTCAACTTGTCTCCATAAATATGTTTGCGTTTTTCCTTTCGAAGTGGATCCTGGAGTTTGGGGAACTTCAGCAAAAACACGTGCACTTTAATCAGTAGCTAGTGTTGAACTAAAGACATCACTTCCAGCAAAACCAAACTTGTAACACTTGTGACTTTAAACACATGGTTTAATCCTCATGTGCACATTCGTGCTTTTTTAATTAATTATTAAATTCATGTGATTACAGACTGTGGGACAATTGTTTTATATTTTAGCTCAGCCTCTGGTCGGTATTATTTCTGTCACTGAGAAAGTCAATCAGGTTTATAACTGTTGCATGGATCGTAATTTCTTTAAAGAACAGTTATTAAAATAAGAGGATTTTTGATGAAGAGGATTAACCCATAATGCATATATGCATGGTAGGTTCTTGATGTAATGAATAAATGTAAAGAGGACTTTTGTGTGTAATATTACCCTGTTAATGCTCCTAAAGATTTCAAGTAAATGCCTTTTCTGACACTGTAGCAAAACCACATGCATGCCAGTCAGTAGCTAGCAGTGAAGTGAAGACATCACTTATTGTAAACTTATTACCAAACCGTTAATCTATAACACTGATTGCGACAGTGAACCATTTGGTTTTATCGTCGTGTCATATCTCTGGCTAATGATGAATGATTCAAGTGCCGCCCCGGATGCCCTTGTCCTTGGTGCCTTTGGGGGGACGAGTCGGTGCCCCCTGGGGTCCTGGGGCTGTATCTGGATCCTGTGGCTCTGGGGGCCTTGTGGTGGGTCTCGGGTGCCCTGGTGGCTCTGGGCAGGCTCTTGGCTGTGGTCTCCCTGGGTATGGGCAGCTTCTTGGGTATTCAGTGACCATCTCACATGCATGTGTGTACAGACACTTAAGCTCCTGTTGAGACTAACTGTAGAGACGTGATTGGTCCCGTCAGAACATACTGAGTTTGGCACTCCTACACATCTTGTCACGTCCTGTGATGCATGCTCCTCCATATCTCACCCCTGTGGGTCCACCCCCTACTATCAAGAGCCCACATCTCTGGTGTCCCTGGTTTCTTACAGCCTCTACTTCCTGTATGGACTAAAATCAGCACAGCACTTAGACTGAATCTCAAATTGTTTACACTACCTGTTTGTCTTCCTCCCTGTTGTCTTGTCTTGTCCTGTCTGTCACTATTTCCCCTTCTTTCACACTGTGGTGTGGCACGGCCCTCCCCTTCAGCTAACATCAGGGGTTAAATAAAGTTTGATTTGATGGAGTAGCCTACAGGGACGGCTGGTGATGGTCACTGTAGCAGTGAATCATATTAACTTATTTGTCACTGCTGGAAAAAAAGGCATTGTTCTTTCCAACGCTGCCATTGGACACAGTGCTCAGCTGAAAAGATAATGCAGACAAGGGGAAAAAAGAAGAGAGAAAAAAAAAGAAAAAACATGGCAAGTGTACAAAGACGAAACATGGCTGCACATTAGAGCATTTACTCAATTCATTTATTTATTTTCTTAAATTCTCAGCTACTATTTTTGGTTGAACTTTCTACTAATCAGTATTTTGTATTTAACTGGTAATCAATATTTGATGATTCATTCTTGTTTTTATTTAGCATCTTATTATTTACCTGTTTTTTACAGGGACAATATTATTTTTTCTCTCTTTTTTTTTTAAAAAAAAGAAGGAATATGTTAATTGCTATACTGTGATGTTATTTTTTCCCCTGTTCTGTTCCATAATAAAAAGATGAAAGAAATTACTCAGCAGTTTTAGTGTTTGAAATGTTCGATTGTTTCAACTCAACTGTCTGCTTTTGCTTGTCTGATGTCAGGATGCTGCATCGAACCCTCGAGGTGGTGAGTGAAGGCAGATGTTCAGGATCTCATCTGTCCTCCTCATGTGAGTGAGTAAATACTCTCATTGTCATCGAGAACACGAGACTAAATCTGCACATGCACTTGGCAGCTCTCAAATCTGAATACACGAGCAGAAAGACGACAGTTCTGAGAAACAAATAAATGATCTGTATGCTCTCATCATTTCCTGTTGGAAACAGTATCTTTGTGGCTGTGTGGCCTTTGAGTAAGCTTGGCGAATGGTTAGTCATGGTTGACCAATGGATGCAGACGTTTGTCAAGAGACAAAAATCCACAGGGGTACGACTTTCTCAAGCCTTTATTAAAAAAACTACAGCATGTACAATCTGATGACAAGGAATGCATCATGCACAAAATCTTATTTTAGGTCACAATTTAAAGACATTTTGCTTCTCCCCTTTTGAAATATCTGCAGTCCTGTCCTTAAACCTTAACACTCTCAGAGCCCTGTCAGAGTTGTGGTGCTTATATGCAAATGATAACTTGTATGGAAATGATAACTTGATAACTAAGCACTTTGAGTTACATATGTTTTAGGAAAAGTGCTATATTAATGAACTTGCCTTGCCAATTTTTAATTTTTTGTAAAAATATATATATATATGTATCACAAGTGTGTGCCGTTATTGTTGTTCTGTGTCCATGCAAGCAATATGTTTTTCCCTAAAAAACAGTTTGTTAAGGTTTTTCTTCCATTGTATGATACCAGATGGTTTAGTGTTTGATATTGTTAGACAGCCTGGTTTGTCATCCTTACAAGTCACAACTTGTAAAGATGATGCATATGTGGAATTAACAACAAAGCCAAAAAAATGCCAGCATACACCAGCAGTCACCAGCATACACCAGCATACCGATACTGTCCAACAATTGGACAGTATCAGTTGGTGTCATTAAAAGGGAAAAACAATAGACTGAAACAATTTTTGTAACTTTTTTGAGGAGTATAAATGGTATTATTGCATAAAAAATGCTAAGTTAAGCAGAAACAATAACATGACCTTCTGATGAGTAGTTATGTTATGCAGTAAAATATATCAGTGACCACTTTCATAGTCCATTAATAATGTTGATATGAGTTAATTTAATATACACAGCAACCTCCCTTGAAGGGTCCAAATGTGTTTTACAGCTCCACACCAGTTTTTGCAAGGGAGGTACATCCAAAAATGACACTTTTGGGGCTCCTGGCCCCTGGTCTGTTGCTATCTGGTGAAGTAAACAACACCGGATGTAGATGAACTCCACCATAATTCCAGTTAAGCTGGCACTGGCAGTTAAAGAACTTTCAGCCACCTTCCTTTTCAATGCACCTTTACCATCTGCAACACAACTGCGACATTTCATGGTCCTTAAAATTCCTCAGAAGTCGTTCTTTATGCCTTGAGTCTCAGGTCAGTTCAACAGTTGGTTACACATAAAACAGTGGCTTTACTCTAAATTATCACGGTATCATGTCATTAAAAAGTAACTCATGCTATCAAGATTTATTTGCTATACTGGATTTAATTAAGGGAAAATATTCAGATTTTGAAACCAGTGAACATATGAGGTTTGCCAGATTTGTCTTTGACAATGAAATAATTTTAAAATGTAGGGATGCACAATATTATCAGCATAATATTGGCAGATATCAGCAAAAAAGTGGAAAATTTACAGCTGATATGTTCGCCATGCACAATAGTCATATAAATATACTGTGTGTATATAGAACAATGTCTCACCCTATTGCTGCTGAATGTTATTTTCCTCTGCCAACCTCAATATCTGATGTAAATATACTTCAAAAATTAGGGCAACAAGTCAGTTTTAATGAAGAAGATACTTTCAATCAATCAATCAATCAAACTTTACTTATGAAGTGCTTTACATACAAAATCTCATAGCACAAAGTGCTTCACATAGAGGTGAAGAAAAGCAAAATAAATAAGAAAAACGTAAGTAGAAAAGTAAACACAATGGAAAAAAATACAACCCACTCCACTTCACAATCCACATACAGCATACACACTCACTTAAACACACACATCCAAAGACATGAGGAAGAGATTCTTACAGAAAACCTAATCAGAGGGCTGATGATGCCATCTTTAATAAAAACATTTAAAAAACAACTTTGTACACTTCCCATATATGTTTTGGTTTTGGATATTTGGATATCGGCAAAAATCCGACTTCCAGCATCCCAATGAAAATGTTTGTGGAATAAGGGTTGTATCTGTCACTTCAGCTTAGTTTAAGAAGTAAGAAAATCTGGCTGCATACATTTAAGAGCATGACCTGCACTTTATCTGCCTTATTTCATCATAACTGTGGCTGGTTTTGTTAAGTTGTTGACAAAAAAGATTTTAACCATTGCATACTTCCATTTAAGGTAGTTCAGCATTCGTTGCAAGTTATTTGTTGCATGAGATTGATTATTAATCAAATGCTGGCATGTAGGTGGATTAAAAACTCTTAAGTCATGTAATATACTGCAATGTAGCGGCCACGGTTGAATAGACAAAAAAGCAGCAGTGCCTACAGAACTGTCGACAGGATGCGTGAGGAAAGAAAACATCACCCAAGCAGCACCCGCGCCATGTGACTGACAGGAGAACATTGATGGAATGGCACGATGTACAGCCGAGAACTTGATGATGTGATGACAAGTTTTTGGTTGATAAATGTGATTTAAATGGATCAATGGTGCTCTCTTGATTTATAACACTTTGCTATTTTGGAAGCTGCAGAAGGGAGCAGAGATCTTTCTCAGACATACCAGCCTTTGTGCTTTAGTTTACCTGTGATACTTATTTAGGCCTCAAAATTGTTATTTCTGACTTTGACATTAGACAAGTTAAGTGGACATTATCTTTAAGGAAGTTCCACAATTAGATTTTGATTTGACTCAAGAACATGTGGAGACATTAGTCTGTTTGTTTTAAACCAGACCATGACCCAGAACATGATAAGCCCTTATCATGAGGACAATGGACGGCTTAAAATATAGATGGGCATCGTTGGTCACCATGAGGGCCAGAAGTTTCCTTCTGATTGCCAGAGAGACAAATTGTGGCGACCATTTGATCCCAGGTACTTATTATTTAGCAGGAGAAACAAAAAAGCCCTCATGAAGATGTATGTATTTTAACTCAAATGCAGGTAGAAATACTGCATTAAATGAACTGAACACAGAATTTAGGCCATATTAAGCTACTTTTTCAAAGTGGTGTGAATTTTGTTCACTAATTATGTTTGTCATAGTTTTTGTCAACAACCATTTTTCCCCAGTAACTAATAAAAGCAAGTGCACATGGACAAAAGCTAAAACTACTAACTGCCATTTTCATCAACAAATAAAAACTAAACTTAGGCCTTTCGCAATAATCAATTTGCCAAACTATAAATAAAAACATCCTCTGTAAGTTTGCCGGCCTTGATAAATTGACGTGCATGTGTGTTTGTTTCCCTCCTCTCTTTCTACCAAACAGGCTGAATGAGAAGATGGCTCACTCTGTCCATCTTTCTCTGGGCGCATTGGTTCTATAGCGGAATGAGCGGAGTTGTGATGCATCTGTCTTTCATTCAATCTTTGAGGGGGAGGCGGGGCTGCTCGCACGTACACACACAGAGCTGAAGTTAGCGTTGTGAGGAGTTACGAGGAAACAAACATTAATATGAATGACGGCATAAAGGCGATAGTTCCTGAGGCGAAAGCCACAGTACAAGTGTGGGAATATTTTGGTTTTAAACAGAAATTAACAAAGTGTGAGCTCATGAACACCAATGAGCCGATGTGTCGAATTTGTTTGAAAGTAATGGCGACGAAGAAGGGGGGGTGCAGCAGAGCCTTCATCCCGACAGTCAGCTCTTACTGTGGCATTTGGGACAATTATTGTCCAGCAAAATTTGTTATCGTGGCAGGCCTAACTAGGCTAAAATGTTTGACAGAGACTTTATCCAATCAGACCTAATTTGGTCATGTAGAAAGTAGAGACAAGTTAGGAATATATCCAATCACAGCTGCTTTAGTTGTGTGGCAAGGTTGGATGAGTTCAGAGGGACATCCAATCAAGCTGCCTTAGCTTGGTGGTGGTGGGATGAATTTTGGAGCGATCCAATCAGAGCTGCTCTCTTTATGAATTGATAAAATCATGCAGTCGACTAAATTTACAGTAGATGTCGTTGACTAAAATGTTGTGAAATTTCATCAACTAAAACTAGACTACAATCAAAACTATTTAGATGGCTAAATTATGACTAAAACTAAAAGATATTTTAGGCAAAAGACTGTAATTAAACTAACTTAAAGAATGTACTGTCAAAATTGACACTGTTTCAAAAAAAGGATCATGAGTTTTAACTGTATTGACCCTCACAAATGTGTTTTATAATTCACTTCAAAATGTGGATAAGTACAGCTTTTCTTCCTTGGAAATAATGTATTAATTGTAAAGATACATGTTGTTCATATTGGAAATTGATTGGTGGGACACACTGAGGAAGTGTGTGTGTGGGGGCATCTGGATTTTGCACAATTTTTCTTTTTTTATCCATCTGCTGCCAATTGCAGAAGAATACTTGCTTGCAGAGTGGCAGGATTGAGAGCAGAACATGAGAGTGAATTAACAGTGGTTTATCAGTATTGTCTGTATAAGTGTAAACTTCTAATCAGAATAGTTTAGTTTATGTTTTATTTTCATTTTTTTGTTGTTTTTTCTGTGTTTTGCAGTATTTCCTATGTATTCCCCCTTTTTTGCCATCTTTTTTTGTCATTTATTGTCATTTTGATAGTTCTTTTTATTGATTTCATAAATAAAAGTAAATAAAAAGTCATTTTAGAAATGCTGGAAGAAGGACTGTCGAGACCTCTGTCTTCATCTTCTCAGGAACTGCTTCAGGGACTATCATCACTAAAACGCCTGGACATGGTCTAATATAAAGGCTGTAACATGTACACTAAAGGCTGTAGGCAAACATTAATGTTTGAGTTTATGTGAAATAGGTTAAGTTTATTTTTGGTCATCTCAGAACATTTCTACATTTTTATTTACAATTGGGTATGAAGAGAATACTGTTGAAAATTCAAATTCATTTGTATTCTTTTCTTTTAATTACACACTGTTTTTAGCATTTATAACATCATAACATATACTTGCAAGAATTGTTTACTTTTATTTCTTGAGAAAAAAGGGTGAAATTGTATTCAAAGGACAACTCTTGGCACATTTATGGACAAAACAGACAGAAAAAGACCATTTATAATTTTAGTGTTAACGGTCATGTTTTTACTTTTGTACTCCATGAGCACAAATAAGTTATTATCATGCCAATTTTTATTTTTAGATGTTTGCACAAAAATATGGGTCGACATACCGCGTATCTTCACATTGGCATCCAAATTAAAAAAAGTCAAAAATTGTCAACAGGTACTCTAACTATTTATGCATTGTTACTTCTTACTGAATCAATACATAATACAATCGCCACCCAAAGACACGAAATTGAATTCGAGTTGAATCGAATCGAATCGAATCGAATCGAATCGTGAGGTTCTTAACAATGACCAGACCTAAGCTTCACCTAGAACCGACTGACCTTGCTTACCTCACAGAGATGTGAGCACACGTTTACCCCATTGCTGTGATGCATTTTACTTTCACTGTGAACTTCATAATCCCCTCTGACACTTGCAGGAGGACATGTTGTTTGGTCCGTGTGTGTTTATGGCCCTGGCACTGCTCTTTTAGTATCAGTTAAACTTGCTGAAGGCCAGAACTTAGCCTACACTCGCTCAACAGACTTACACTCAAGTAAATAGGTCAAGTCTAGTCTTTCATGGCTTCGGAGAGCTAGCTTATCAACATGTGTAGCGGCAGTTAAAGTACTTCATTCAACCCTAGATTAAGGAACCTGGACTCTTATTAAAATAAAAATGACTCAGCCTGAAAAATATGTCAGACATTAAAATAGGTGGCTCATTCATCAATGACTCAGCAGCACCCAAGTATTGCACATCTATTCTGGGAAGTATTTTTCCTGAAAAGAAACAGATATCTTTGTTAAAGAAAGACTGACATGACAAACAGGGTGAGGTGCAGAACAAATCAAATCTCAAAAGTACTTAATCAACTATAAGTCTTGCTTCCCTGAAATCTCTACATCACTCTTAACAGACTTTTCATCAACAAAACCGGAATATCAACATTTAATGGTTTTGGACTCGAGCACTGACATGTGACAACATTGCCAAGAGCAAATAGTTGACACCACATGACCTGGGTCAGTCAGCAGGGCTGCAAATCATTGAAGCTCTGGCTATCACATGGTCACGTTGTCTGAAATCGCAACTTGAGTCAGAAAATGGTCAATCTTTCAGTCCTAAACAAAAGTGTGCTTTTTCTGCATACCTCTGTGAAGAGGCCTGACTACCATCCTCATTGTCTCACTTTTATCAGATGACCCACATCATCTGTTCATGTGCTTCCTGGTTTAATATCACCTAAAGGAGTGGATGATACTGCACCTGTGATGAGTTAACAAACTCTCTGTAACCTTTCACCTGAGCAACAATGCTCGGTTTGACTTTGTTGACAAGCTGAGTCACTAATGTTGTACCGTTATAGGGACAAGGCAAGTCCTGACAGATGGGTAACACTTTTAACGATGGTGATATTATCTCTGTGGTTATACTGACAGATTTATGTCCCTGTTAGTATCCACAAGTGAGACTAACCAGTCTTAAAAAATCCTGAAATTAAGAACCTGTATCTGGCTAAAACCAGTTATCAGTAGGGAAGGAAACTGATTAGGGCTGCAACTAAAGATGGGTTTCATTTATTGAATCATCAGCAGATAATTTTTTCAAATGTCCCCTAGATGCTAAAATAACGACATTTTATGCTAAAAATCGGTTAATCTGAAATGTACAGTTAACTGTTTTAAGAGCCAGCCCTGGGGGGAAAGACTCACAGACATGCCTATAAATGTGTGTAAATGATTTTTGCCACAGCCTTTCCCACTTGCACATGCTAGTTATTATACTGATGAAAATGCTGATCAATGATTAAGGCTTAATGCAGTTGGATAAGCTACTTTAAAAGAGTTTAGAAATGTAATTACTAGATATCGCTTGACTTAAGGAATAGCAAAAGATTATTTTTTTTGTTTTATATATGGATGATAGATGATTGTGACACATACTGAATTTTGTCTCATTCATTTGCTGGACTGTCCTCAGCTTTTTCAATAAACATACCTGTCACTGCTGATGCTGCTCTGTTATAATTTTACCTCAATATTCATTCATCAGGTGCAACAAAATCATTCTGTGAATATTTATCCTGTGCAATCTGTTCATTCTGTGAATCTTCATTCTGTACAATGCATTACATGTCTTCCTTTTCCTTTGTATCCCATGCAATACAACACATTTCTATATATATATTTTGGTTTTCTGTTATATCTTATATTCTTGATATTTATCCTTTTTCACTTTTTTGGATAGCATTGGATTATAACTTACATATTTTTGTGTGAATATCTGATTGCACTGAAGAGGGAGAAGCTCTCCAATCTCATTGTACATGAAGTAAAATAACAATAACGGTAATTCTAAATTCTAAAAAGCAGAGGGTCACTTGTGAAGCGCTTCAAGTACAATTCACTCCCACTTCTTCATTTCTCGTGCTTGTATTTCGACAGACATCTTACCCTGGATTTCCACATACGTCTTCACCCACTGGGAGTGGAAGCTTGAAACACAAGATCATAAAGATCATGAGCCGAAACTTCACAAGGTAATTTGAGCTTATGAGATAATGGGAAGGACAACATGTGGACAGCCTGTTTGACATGGATCTGTTGTAGACGTCAACATTATTCCAACTAATTCTGATTAATTTTAAAATGGAAATTGGGGGTTAGACATAGAAGGGGACAGAGGATATGGTGGCTTATGGTGGCTTTCAAGACTTCAAAATTGTACGGCTTATTATTTTATGTTGTGAAATCTAGAGCAAGAAAATAAAGCCTTGTGTTAGGTGGAGTGCAGCAAAGTAACAGATACACATATTCAGTGGATTTTACATCTTCGTTTCGTGAAGTTTTGTCCTTCAGATGTCAACTGTTTATTAGTATATATATTTATGTGACTCACTGCACACCTACACTCACACACTCATGCTTGTCTGGAGCCTAAAACAGAGATAACTTGTATCATCTCTTGTACTTTCTGCTCAAGTTTTTGCATACTTTGAAGACATGTAGTCGGGAAAATAAAGAGGATTAAAAACTCTTGGATTCCAGTGTTAATGTTCAGATCCTATCACGTCTCACACAAGAAGACAGAGCTTTGGTTCTGTTGGGGTTCTTTTTGTTGTTTTTTTTGGATCACAGATCTGTTGATAGCTTGCTTGTCTACTTTTGAAAGACAGCTGGTGATGTCTCTGTGTTTTGGCAATAGTCATATTGATTAGATCCACTGATCCTGTACAGATTGATGCAGACCCAACAAGTAACTCGAGCTGTCAAACTGTTCAGCTGTTCAACAATCTGCTGAAGGGCCTGTGAGTGATGATCACAGCTCGGCTCCACAGCAAGTGGAGGAATAATCATGTGACACAACAAATTGATAACCACATTGGCGGCTCTTGTAATTAGATTAGATTAGAGATTTGATAGAACTTTAATTATCCCTTTGGGAGACTCGATGCTAATTTTCTGTATTATATTTCTGTTGATACACAAACAGGAAGAACAAAGGCACTTACACATACCAGGGTAGCAATAAACGTGTTTTTGTACACCATTTCATGTAGATTTGCATTTTTGAGAACTAATAACACATATATGTATCTTATTTTCAGTGAGAATATCATAGATTATGCTTCTATAAAATTATAACCACAACCACAAGACATGAGGACCCTCCTGAAAAAGAGATGTACCATCTCTAGAGGCTAACCTCTAAAAAAATAGGCGACAGGTCTATGGTTCATGGGTCTGTCACTAACTTTAGTTCTTACTTTAGTCCACTTGTCTCCTCTTACCTCCCTTCCTTCACCCACACACCCAACACAGCATCGTGTGGATTTGCTGTTCATCATGAGACTGGGATCCACATTCAAGATTTCCTGCTGCTTAACAGAAGGTTTTTTCTTGAGCCATGATGGAGGGATTCATGATTGGCTATACGGATTCATGTTGGCTGTTGGATGTGTATATATATATATATATATATATATATTTATATATATATATATATATATATATATATTTATATATATATATATATATATATATATATATATATACATATATATATGTATAAATATGTGTATTGTATATATGTATATGTCACAATCTTAGCTTCAGCCTCAGCCTCATCCGCAGCCTGTCACTCCCTGCTGCACTCTAATCAGTCCAGACTCACCTCACCTGTGTTGCTGCTCACACCTGCACCTCGTCTCCTGCAATCAAGCCAGCTACAAAAGCCCCAGCTCCACACTCAGTCGTTGTCAGACTGTCTTTGCACTCATGCTGAGAACTCCAGACTTGTTTCCCGGATTGATCACCCGTTGCCGACAAGTTTCGTCCCAGACTTTGCCTCATACGCCTGACCCTCGGCTTGACTTCAAGGTATCGACTAGCTTCTGTCCTGCATTCACCCTCCTGTCTGAATCCCCGGCTTTCGATCCTGCTTCAGTCTTCTGTTGCCGAGCCCTGTCTGCCCTACGTTTTGTTCCACGCCTGGTATCTGATCCTGCTTCAGTCTTCTGTTGCTGAGCCCTGTCTGCCCTACGTTGTCCCCTCCGCCTGGTATCTGACTCCCTGCCTGTCTTCGACAACGTGAGTTCGCCTGAATCACATCTCCGAGTGTTCCTGAACGCCTCTGCTCGTCTGTGTGTGAGTCAAGCCTGCATCACCTCCTCCTGTAAAGACTGTGTGAGCTTCTGTCAGTGAATCTCCTGTGTGGCTCAGTCGGTAAAGTGTCCGACTACAGATCTAGCTGTTGCGGGTTCGACCCCCGCTCAAGCCACAGCCTTTTTCCTGTTTAAACTGTGTGGGTCTCAGTTTTGGACTCCTCCTGTGTGTTGCAATCAAAGAAGTGTTCATCTTCAAAGTCTGCTGTCGCGGGTTCAACCTCCGCTCAAGTCGCAGCTACACCCCTGTAAAGACTGTGTGAGCCCCTGTCTGAGAATCCCCTGTGTGGCGCAATCAGTAAAGTATCTGATTACAGATCTCATGGTCACGGGTTCAAACCCCGCTCTGAACTGTGTCTGAATTGCTGTCAAATAAAGACTGTTCATTGCTCATATTCATCTGCTTGCTTCTGGGTCATAACTACAACCGTCACATGTATATATGTATCTATGCATATATGTGTATCCATAAAATGAAGAGCTATATGCTCTATTGTAAAGTGTCTTGATATAACACTTATGAATTGGCGCTATACAAATATAGACTGATTGATTGATTGATTGATTGATAAAAAATAAATTGATAGACAATACAGAGATAGACAGTACAATGAGAAAAATATATACACATCATAAACATACAAATAAATACAGCTAAGTAAATGATAATAAATGAATTAATACAGTGTTGTAAATAAAATCCATGAACAGTTGACACTTATAGTACATTTTATTCAGATGTTCCCCTTTTGAATTTCTAATCTCCTGTACATTTGAAAAGGACATAGCCTCATTAATCCATTTTTGGGCTAGAAGGAGCTGTTTTGGATTTCCATTTAGGAAGAAGGTGCCATTGTTAATAATCAATTTTATTAGTTTTTCTTTTATCACAACTCTAAATATATCTCCCTGAAAGCAGCTGTTTGTACTTGTGTTAATTAATCTTACATCAGAAATATCCCCAAAGTTTTGAGTTTCACAGGTCAATTAAAAAATGATTCATGCCTCTGAAGTGGGGCATGGCATCAGTTGATCATGAGCGATTGAGTCTGACTGGACATGTTTGTTTCTTTGTTTCTGTGTATGCTTTCTGGTGTCCACTCTCCCCGTCTCCAAGGAGCCATCAAACAGTGGTGCTGCATGTTTGGTGAAAGGTCACTGCTGTCACCCCTGTTTATTTGCTTGACCTGTAGCTTTTGACCCCGGTGCTTGTAGCTCATTGAGGAAGCACTTGCAAACATGACAGATAAGCTTATTTTGGAACGACAGTCAATACATCAGACAGGCGTCAGCGAAGTCCTTCAGCCAAAATGACTTCAAAGTGCCTGAGCAAACGTGACACCTCACCTCGTCCTCTTGAAGGCAGAGCTCGCCACCCTGGTGTTCGGCTCCGTCAGACCCTAGGTGGTAAACTTCACACTGCAGCGCAACGACAAAGATCTGAGAACGTACTGTGTGAGGCCGGAGGGGGTATGCCAGCAAAGGAATTCTTGTTTGAATTTAATAAAAGAAATGGCTTCCAGGGAGGCATACAAAGCATTTTAATAAGACATTTATGGATTTTCTTCTTTGTTTAATGATGCTCTAAAGTCATACATAATTAAATCTCCTGGTATTTATTAAATCACCATTTTTTTTTTCTTTTAACGATTGTGAATAAAATTCACAAGCAACATTTTTGAATGTTGCTGACAGGACTCTGAAACCTTAGCTAACCCAACATTATCTGCTGGTTGTAGAAATATATGGACTTCTACATTTCTGCTCAGGGAAAAAAAATCAGTTGTTTTTATTAATTATTTTGAACTTTGTTTAACCAGAAAAACCTCACTGAGATTAAAAATCTCATTTTCAAGAGTGTCCTAACCAAGACGGGCAGCAGCCCATTTGTAAATTACAGAAATAAAACAATTACACAGATACAGACATATCAACCAATTAGGTCAGAGACGCAGAGCAGAAAATTATCAGTAAAAGCATCTACAGCCTGAAACATATGCCTCTTTGACATTTAATCTGCACTTAAAACGATTTAAAGAGACCAGCTCTCCAAGACCCAGTTTTACATTACTTGATGCCATAGTATGAGGCTCCACAGTGACTATAACTCTACATCTGTTTTTTTGCATAAATTCATAATGAGATTGGTGTATCAGGCTTTCTCTGAGCATACAGTTGGACCATTGTTGTATCCTGTTTATTGTTAATGTGTTATGAAAACTGGTCAGGAATCTGGATTACATGAATAATGTGCAAAAAATATAGGTTGCCAAATGAAGCTGTTTTTATTTATAATTTCATCAATTTGCAGTTACATCTATGGACTTATTATTTGTCAGTCTAGCCATTGTAATCAGGTTTTAATGGGTTTATAAGAGTTAAAACTTTATCTGATGTCCTCAGTGTCTCATTATTCTAGTGTTTTTTTTAGTGTTTTTTTGTTTTTTTGTTTTTAACTTTGATGTTTTTTAACCTTCTTGTTGTTACCTTGTCTTTCATGTGTCCTTCTGCAAAACTAATTTCCCTCCACAGGACAAGAAAGACATTCTGATTCTGATTCAGATATATACACAATTTACCAGCCTGTGATCTATCCATCTGTCTATCTCTGCATCTATCTATGTATCAATCTATCTATGTATCTATCTATGTATCTCTGTATGTATCTATGTATGTATGCATGTATGTATGTATGCATGTATGTATGTATGTACGTATGTATGCATATATGTATGTATGTATGTATGTATGTATGTATCTATCTATCCATCTATCTATCTATCTATCTATCTATCTATCTATCTATCTATCTATCTATCTATCTATCTATCTATCTATCTATCTATCTATCTATCTATCTATCTATCTATCGAACGATCTGTATATCTATCTATTTGGATACCTATCTGTATACCTATCTGTCTGTCTGTCTATCTATCTATCTATCTATCTATCTATCTATCTATCTATCTATCTATCTATCTATCTATCTATCTATCTATCTATCTATCTATCTATCTATCTATCTATCTATCTATCTACCTACCTACCTACCTACCTACCTACCTACCTACCTATCTATCTATCTATCTATCTATCTATCTATCTATCTATCTATCTATCTATCTATCTATCTATCTATCTATCTATCTATCTATCTATCTATCTGTCTGTCTATCTGATTTTATGACTTAAATACTGAGATTTGACCTTCTGAGTTGTTGCCCCACATTTATTTTATTGACTAAAACCAGATTAATAATCTACTGAACAGATGTAATTTTTATTTAATTATTGCAAAAATTTGTGGCAAAATCTTTGGACTTAACATTTTTGAAAATAATTCATTGTTAAGCTAGCTGTTGTAATCAGTGGTGTAAAAAGTCCTTGAAACCCATACTTGAGTAAAAGTAAAGATATCTTATATAAAATATACTCAACTAAAAGTGAAAGTCACTCATTAAAAAAGCACTTAAGTAAAAGTCTTAAAGTAGCTACTATTAAATGTACTTAAGTATTAAAAGTAAAAGTACAAACAAAGAGAACAGGTACAAATAGTTGTTGCTCTCCCAAGCTTTATTAAGTTTAACTCTTCCTCCCTCCCTCAGCTCCCTTCACCTCTTATTCCCTCTCTCCATTCCTCCCTCACATAAAGTCCACAAACTTGCAGTTCATCTTTAGCAGAAGTTGATTTTCAAAATTGCTTGAGTTCAGTCGTGCCCTTCGCGGGCTGAATACAAGTCCTGCAATGCAAACAGTCGTTCACAGGCTGCAGAGGTAGGCAGAGGTGTGTTCAGCTTCGTGCAAGAGCACGAACAGTCCGTACAATCCTCTTCAATATAAAATGCGAAAATAAGTGTAATTTATATTCACATAGCCTATTATTATGTAGCGAGTAACTAAGTTGACAATTTAAATGTAACGAAGTAGAAGTATCATTTTTTAATTTTTAATGTAGTGAAGTAAAAGTAAAAGTTGCAAAAAACATATAAACTCAAGTAAAGTATAGATACTCCCAAAACATACTTAAGTACTGTAACTAAGTACTATTACTTCGTTCCTTTACACCACTGGTTGTAATCAGTGTAATCTGGGCTTCATGAAGGCAACAAAAATGGAAACTTAATATGATGCCCATGTACTGAAGTTTAATGTCTTCATTATTCTATTATATGAAAACAAGAGAACAGAGAAAGAGGTGGTTTGTATTCATCATTTCCTAAACATATTTAAGATACCAGTTGCTGTAACATCGTGGCTTCGTCTTTGGTACGAAACAGGTGGAGCAAACCAAGTTATTGGGCGTCACCCTGGATTCTTGCTTGTCTTGGTCTGCTCATATTGATGAAATCACAGCAGAATTGGGGAAAGGTATTGCAAAGTCTAAGAAATGTATGTCATATATGCCTATGTCTATTGCTGAACAGGTTGTACAATCTCTTTAGAATACTGTTCTATCATATGGTCGTCTGCATCACATAGAGATCTTCAGAAGCTTCTGGTGGCACAAAACAGAGCAGCTAGGACTGTCCTTCAGTGCTCCTTTAGAACCAATATGGCACTGATGCATTCACGACTTTCTCAGCTTACGATTAACAACAAAATTAAAATAAGATTAATGTTATTGACGTGGAATGCACTATTTAAAGATCAGCCACAGTTCTTTGCTGAGAAGTTGATTTTTGTTGAAAGCAGCCGCTGATATGCCACAAGACGGGCACTAGGGAGCAGTTCAAAACTTCCTCTCCCGAAAACAAATTCCCTGAAGTCCACAGTGCTTTGCGGAGCAATATTTAACTAGAATAAGCTCTTAGTCAGCTCAAACAAATACAACATAAATACACATTCAAAAATATCTGTACAACTGAGTTGCTGCAGACCATGCTGACTATGTGAAATCTAAATCTGCTCACATTCAAATGTTTTGTATTATTGCATTGATGTAATTACGTAATAATATCATGTTGATATTATTACTAGTTTTCTTAATTGTATTGTGTTATTTGTGTAATTTTGTGCATTTTTTAATTTTTTTATTGTAAATTTTGTCAATGAAATATTTCTAAGGACCCCAGGAAGACTAGCAGCCATTAAATGGGCAGCTAACAGGGATCCTCATTTTGGCCCCCTTACTCACAAGATATTAGAATTACGCAAGTTTGGTGGTAATGTTTCACAGGGAGAGAGAATATTTTGGTTTCTTGTATCAGATGTGTTGTAATCACTATGTTGTGAGATTAAATATTTTACATATTTTTGCTTCTGTATAATACCCATATTATTAGGAATGGGAATTGATAAGTTTTTATCGATACCAATGCTGTTAACGATCCTGCTAACTGATCCAATTCTTTAACGTTTCCCTTATCGATTCCTGCAGATTTTGCGTGTGGGCAAATGTTGGCCTGTGGATTTTCAGCATCAACAATGTTAAACACACGTCACAGCATAGATAACTGCTTCTGCGTTTTACTGGTGTTTCTACTCACTTAAGGTTGTGCAGTAGGCATCTTTTGTAAAAAAATAAAGCCACAATTCTGACGCTTCTAAACCCTGTGGGTTGAAGGAATTGATAAGGGAATTGATAAGCAAAAATAATAATGATATCGATTCTTTGAAGGGGCCGTTAACAATTCTCAACTTGAATTGTTTTTTTGATTCCCATCCCTACATATTATACACAAGTACTATATATATAATGACTTTAAATAATGAAAGCCAAAAACATAATGCTTTTAGACTGCTCTCTTCCCTCTAACCACTGTTGTCCAACTGTGCTTCTGGTCTGTAATGCAACTGTACCATGTGCATTCCCTCTTTAAGTTCCCAGTGGGATTCTTATTAATTATTGATCCCCTCCAGTAATGACACTTTCCAAATGTGTCCAAATTTGCTGTTAATTGCGTCGGTAAGTGCCCTTTATAGTCCGCACTGAACTCTGTGTTTGAGTGGGTGTAGGGAAAGAGTGTGATTTAGAGCTCGGTGTCAGAGTCACTTTTCCTCTCCTCCTACACAATGTGATGACAGGTAGCACTTAGCAGAGCTTTAGTGCCATTTCTGCCTCTCGTCACAGTTGTAGGAAGGTCACAGGTGTGTCTGCACTTCACAAAAGCAATGCCAAAGCATTCTCTGTTTTTATGACTGTCTGAAGTACTCGAGTTGGGAAGATGTTCCTCATTGGAATGTTTGTGATTATGCTCGGTGCCTAATCGTCTGTCTAGCTCAACCACATTGTTATCTGCAAAAGTGTAGCACGAAACAGTTGCAGACAGGATTTGTCTTTGCCTAAAGGCCAACAGACAGGGGTTTGGTTGTAAATGCAGCGCTGAATCATATTGAGTGTTTCAGGACTTTAGTTTCCTCTCTGCCAACATTTCAGACCTTTATCAAAACTCACAATACATTTGCCAGTTTGAACTTTAACTGAGGAACAACTATTTGAAACCTGATGGGTATTTGCATACTCCCTACATCACTTTGCTTACCCCTGGGGGTACAAGTATCCCATTCAAGTAGTATTTTTCAATATTTAATGATCTGTATCTTTCTTTTGCTTCAGCAACTACAGGTTAAAATACATTGATACTTTATTGATCCCAGGGGAAATTCCAATATAGGCTAAATGAATTTCAGGCTTGTCTGAGGAAATTTGTGCAAAGTTTGGAGTAAATCCCTGAAAGCGTTCTTGGGATTCTTCATTCACAAGCAATGACAAACATATGACTAAGCTACTTTGACATTTGGATACCAAAGTCCTCTGAGTTCATCCTTGAGTCAAAGTGGACATTAGGACAAATTCTGGAGAATTTCCTCAAAGTGTTCCTCGGATAAATGAATCTGAGGGCCAACATGAACAACCCCTGACTGGGGTTGTTTCCTATACAGAGGAATAAGGACAATGGTACTACTGTTAAAAACACTAATGCCCTAATCTTAATGTCCCATCACATATAAAAGGCCTGTATTATTAAATTCTGCTCATATGAGGGACTTGGCACAAGCTTGGAAAGAAAGCAGGCCTACTGCATGTGGTAAACCGACTACTACAAGGTGTTTAAGTTCCCTTCTATTACACAGACTGCTTCACACGCAGTTAAAATTGCATACATAGGAAGTGTGGAGAAACAAATGTTGAAAATCATAACTGCATTGACTTCAACTTTTCAGGGTGACGGTTTCAAATGGTACAACCCGAGAAGGCATCAAGCTGTTTGTGGATAAGCTCAACATACAGAAGGAGAAAAGCATACAGTGAACATCTGGCCTGGTTAAAAAAAGCATTAGTGAGAAAATTTCCCTCTGATCGGTCTGCATAATGTATCATGATAACAGGAAATCAAGCAGAGGACCTTGAGACTGAGAGGCCTGAGAACTTTCTGCAGATATACGCCGTTTGGCTCACAGCATAATGCGATAGTGCAACCATAAATCTCACTCAATGAATGAGTGCTTTGACTGTGTTAACAATAAATGCTCAGGATATTTGAAATTTTTGTAAAAAAAAAAAAACAACAAAAAACGAAGGCTCCATTCCAGCTGACTGCCGTGTCTATAACTTCAAAAGCTTCAGCATGGAGACACAGACATAATATGACTGTCGGCTTAGCTTCAGGAGCCACACAGAGACAGACAGACAGACAAGCGTGCAGAGTTGATTCAAAAAAATCAAATAACAAATGGTACATTGATGAGTATGAATCACTCAGGGCTCTTGTCACAAGTGTCAGTAGCTTCTAGCATGCTAACACACGAGGCATTTTGTAACAGCTGTCGTTATTCACTGAAGAAAGGGTGAAAATGAGCTTTCTGTTCATTCCGTTAGGCCTCTTAATTAAGTTAGATTATGCTTTTTGAATTTTATAAGACAGTGTTTTACATGTCCTTAGTATGATAGTACTTCTATGCACAAAACAGCAAAGTCTTCAGCATGTGTGCCCTCTTTCCAGGAGCTGCTTGAAGTCGCACAGGAGTTTCCCCCACTTGGCACATTTGTCTTCTTGAACTTAAAAAAGTCACTTGATTAGACTTAAGGTCTAAGGGCATAGATCAACATGTTCACCAGCTACTTGTGAACACAGTGCTCGAAGATGCTTCCCAGCACAAATGTCTGCAAAAACTTCAATCTGGTTGAAAGAAAACTAATGTTGAAATCAGTGATGTCCACAGATACAGTCATCAACATCTAAATAATGTGTGAAGCTGCACAAACAAACATGACGGATAAATTGGCTGATGACTGAATAATAATACTAGTAATTCTGGAGTATAACTTCAATAAGTGACTACAAGTTGGGGACTAAAGTTTCTTTGGCTGCATTTCTCACATAACAGTACTTCGTATTATTTTGCATATAATGGTTTAAAACACTTCACAAGGAAACATTAAATGGCACACCATTCTGTTTTGCCAGTGCTTGAACTACAGCATCTATTAGCATAATTGTCCGAAAGTCATTGGTTAACATGGTGACATATTAGGCCATAACATCCTGACACATAAAATGGTGCACAGAGGAAAATATTGAGCACTGTTTTCAGTTTTTCTCAAATATTTGGTGATGACATTTATCATTTGTCTTTTTTTTTTTTTTTACTTTTACTCTGATTTATCACCATGTTTGTAGTTTAACTCTAACCTCAAGGAGTTGCATAGAGTTTGGGGTCTTTTGTGCCCTTTAGTGGTGTCATCCGCTAACACACGACATAAAAGCAATAATATACAAAAACACTCATGATGCCAATGCAAACGTGAATACAAGGACAAACTAGAAGTATCTATTCAGCTTAGAAGTGCTGAGAGAGCACAAACCTCCTCCAAACATTACAACAAGTGGTAGCTATTGACTACCCTTGCAGATCAAACAGACCTGCCTGATTCTGAAATCATGCATCTCCGTCTTGCCAGCCTCCATTGTCCAACAGTTTCACTCGGCTAAATGCTTAATGGCCCAACCAGGAAGAGAGGCAGTAGCAGCGGGAGCTGCAGGCGTGACAACAGGAAGTGACTTGACAGGAAGTGACATTACTTTCTGTTGTACAAATAATGGCGGCTAATGTCGGTTAGCCTGTGCTCATCATGGTTACTCAGCTATTCTTGGCAAAATATGCTCTCCTCATAAGTTTACTTTGTAGGGATTGTCTTTGGTGAGGTTCATGTCACAAATAAGTGTTACATGATACATCTGTGTTGTGTAATTTAAGGTGAAACGATCCTCTTATGGTAGTTTAGCTATCGGCTAACAGCAGTTACCCGCTACGGCTAACGGCTATCAAGGGCAAGCAACAGTTAATGGCCATTAACCATTAGCCGTAGCAGCTAACAACAGTTAGCTGCTATGGCTAACGGCCATTAACTGTTGTTTGCTCTTGTAAGCCGTTAGACATAGCGGCTAATGGCTAACTGTTAGCAATGTTTAGCGGCTACATATGCTACGTCATGTTTGATATGGATTGGTCGGTGATGAGTGTGATGTGCCAAATGATTGTCCAATCAAAAGCTGCTGTTGTTTTTGAAGGTTCTGTCCCTGAAAACATTTTTACAGGGCTCCTCCCCAGATGGATTAGTGAAATATGTCCAATATGGAACTGTCCATCTGGCATGTCAGGTTAGTTATTGACAAAAATGAGAAAAAAGTACCCTAATGTAAACAGATCCTGTCTTCAAATATGGATTAATAATACAACTGTAGTTTATTGACTTCATCCTTGTGTTACGACTAAAATTCTGAGAAAGAAAGTTATACAAATCTATTGATAACTTTTTTAGTTATGAACGGAAATTAGATGAACTATATCTTGCAATACTAAACAAATGCTCTAAAAAATATACCAGGTCCACATCTGGATCCAGATCACCACCAAAATCTTCCCAATTCTTCCTTGTGCTGTATCTAATTTTTCTGGAATAGCCCACCAAAGTCTATGAAGAACTTTTTAAGTGATCTTGATTATATATAAATAAAGCAACGGACATTTACTGGTCAAAGGAAAAATAAATCTTTGTCATAAAACAGGATTATGGAGAGGAATCGATATTTTCAGGTAATGTGTCTTGACTTGGAGAAAAGATGCCATTCCATGATCAAAATCAGGTTTTTTTGGTTCCCATATTTGATAAGTAACAAGACAATTAATGTTTTTCCACTTTTTTTCTTTTTCAAGATTCCCTTTTATTACCTCCCCCAAGGAGGTTATGTTTTTGGGAGAGTTTGTTTGTCTGTCAGTCTGTGAACAAAATAACTGAAAAAGTTATGCATGGATTTTGATGAAATTTTCAGGAAATGTTCAGCATGGGAAAAGGAAGAAATGATTCAATTTTGGTGTTGATCCGAATCAGTGTCTGGGAACTGTGCTGCTTGACGGAGGTCTGCGCTCTCCGAGTGCTTTTCTAGTTTTTATTCTGGTGCTAAAATATACTCTTGGGTTCTCCACAGGGATCATTTTTTTCCTCTTGCACATAATTGTTAGATGAAGGTACCCTTTCCCCTGCGCTTGGGCTGGATTTTTGTTGGCTCTGCCTCTGCAGGAAAACAAGCATTCACCCATGAACTGTGGCTGGTGGGAACTTGTTCAGAGGAGATTTGCATACAGTAACGTTGTGATGGATGCTGCATGTGTGGCTCACTTAAAAGCAAATTCCTTTTAGAAAATATCTTGAAAGAATGTTTGCTTCAGGGTCGGCTCCTTTTTCCAAACTTGTCAAATTTGTTTGGGGCTCTGACTCAAAGTCGGACTGCACACGACTGTTACAGACCCTGTCATCTCGTGTTACACATCACAGGGTTGCAGGCAATACACCTGCACACTCGGAAGTACTAAAAAGAAGGACCAGCAGACTGAAAAAAAAAATCTGACCTTTGCCTTATTTAAGTACAACATAATACATGATTAAAGGAGGAAACACGTAAACTTTATCACTGAACTCTTGGTCCTGCATGCCAGCTCATGCTTCAGGAGGCTAATATGCTACTTCAGTGTGTTCAAAAAGAAATCCTGTAGATTAATTTAGACTTTATTTTCAAGAAGTCTCACACATATAAGCAATTTATCCCAGGGATCAGAAATATACACTCACTAGACACTATATCAGGAACACCTTGCTTGAACTGTTTGACTATGGCTGGACAATATATCCATTAAATCAATTTGAATGATTTTCTGCAGAACATTTGAATATTTAAAAACTGAGTCTTCTCTGTTTACCTATTCCAAATGTAAAAATATAATATAATAATTAGTGCTGTCAGGTGATGAAAAAAATCAATCTAATTAATTACAGGATTTGTAATTAATTAATCTAATTAATCACATTTTAATCTCATATCTGCTTAAAGTCCCCAAATAAAGAATCTGAATTCTAGGACATTACAGAATTGTAGTGAATGATTAATGAAATGAATACACTAAAAAGAGAAGATTGTAAATCTACATTTTTATTTTTGACTAAATAAAACCAAAGTCAGGGCAACCTTTCCAGAAAATTCTAAACTCTATCAGGCAACTCAAATGACACTTTAAGTGTGTTTCATAAATCAAATTAAAAAAAAAAAAGGTGGAGGACATCCAGCAAACCAATTAGGCCTGGTGCATTTTTAAAGAATGCAGTACAAATATGTATAAATTAATTCAAAAATAAAATAAAGCGGAGTCTCAAATAGGCCGTTCCTGTTGTCACTTGGGCTTTGTTTGGTTTGACTAGAGACGCATGTGTGAAGTGACGTGCAACTGCCATGTACGGGTCCTTCAGCTGAACAGTATTAAAATGTTTGTGTGCTATATTTAATCTTGAGATTACTTTTTTTTAATGCATTAATTTACATTGTAATTAATCAATCTAATTAATGCACTAAAGTAACAGTCCTAATAATAATATTTATATATATTAACATTTTTCATGATGGTAGGCCCTGTCAGAGTTTGCACAAGCGAATGTTAAGGCTTTTATTTGTTTTGTCATTTGGATTAAAAATTAATCAAAGACTTTCATGTAAATATTCTGTGAAAATACCACTCCCTTAAGTGTTTATATAGACAAACTTGAGTGAGTTTTAACTACATATTCAACATTTTTTTGATACAAACTTTAACTTTAAGAGGGAAATTCTGTTTAGTTTTGGAACATAATTGGACAGCATGAGGGCAAAACTTAATTGAAACCATTTTTGTGTCATTTGAGTGTTTGAGAGGAAATTTTGATTCAAATTGTAAATCAAATGCCATAATGGATCCCCTTTTTTCTACCACCAATTTTCATGGCATATATTCAGCAAGATTCTAGAGACATTCCTCAGAGACTTGGGCCCATATGACCGTGATAGCATTGCACAGCTGCTGCAGATCCTTCGTGCAAATGTGCCACTCTACCAAATTCCAAAGGAGCTCTATTGAATTGAGATCTGGTGACCATTGAGGCCACTGGAGTCCAGTGAAGTCATTGTTAAGGTCCAGGACCCAGTGTGAGATTATTTGAGCTTTGAGACATGGCACATTTTCCTGCTGGAAGTAGCCAACACACATGAAAAGATTGGCATTGTCAGCAGCGACACTCAGGTGGGCAGTGGTCTGGGTGATGCTCAGTTTGTACGGGGAGGCCCAGAATGTGCCCACACCATCACACCTCCACCACCAGCCTGAGGTGTTGATACGTGCAGGATGGACTCATGCTTTCATGATGTATGCGGCTCATTCGCACTTAGCCATCTGAGTTTCTCGGCAGAAATCGTGGCACTTGTAAGATTTTTAACTAAAACTATTGTATTTAAACTAATATGGTCCAGTTTTGGTGAGCCTGTGTGTAGTCTCAGTTTTCAGGTCTTAGCTGACAAGAGTGGCACCAGGTGTGATCTGCTGCTGTAGCTCATCTGTCTTCAGATTTTATATGTGGTGTTTCAGAAGTGTTTGTCTGCATACCTTGTTGTAACAAGTGTTTTAAAAAATGCAGTGACTTCTCTCTCATCCTAAACCTCTGGAGTTATTCTCATGAGTCCTCTGGCATCAACAGAGGGAACTGCAGCTCACTGGATATTATGTTTCTTTGGACCATTCTCTGTAAACCCTGGAGATTTAATAATAGACATGGACCAATGTTTTCTAATGCAAACAAACCTTTTTGAGAAGAGATGTTGTGATTTAATCTGTTTGTAAGATAAAAAAAGAAATACTTGAGGATTTTGCTGAACCTTTCAGGAGATGTTGGGTAAGGCCAAACTTCAAAATTATATTTTCACCATAAGCAAATGATTGTTTTTGCTCAATAACTGTCTAACTAATAATGATATCAACTTGATTTTGAGTGCTAGGTGTGGCTTTTCAGGGTCATGAATCATAGTATGATGGTAACTTTACCATGAAACTATTGCTTTAGATGGAACAGCAGTATTTGAGCTACGTTGGCAGACATTTGCGCTCTCTGATTGCTTTCTAGTTTCTCTTTGCTGTCACTCATTCCTTAAATACTGTGAAAAATATCTCTTCTGTTGTCTTGATCTGACAGCAGAAATCTCCGGCCCTGATGTGTGAAAGCATTGGCTGATCACACTAAGTCTGTCTGAAACAGACGCCAGAAGGCCCCAGGGAGAAATGTGTTTTCATGGTTGTTATAGTGAACTGACCCTTTATCCTTTATCACTGGTTAAAGGTTAAGTCCCATCAAGACTCAAGAATGTAGTGATCGGTCTGTTGTAGTTCTAGGTATCTTTATACTCATAATGAGAAACATGTACCTGAAGAGGAATAAATGTCCAGGTTCAGATTTCCTCATGGAAATGAATAAAAAGCAATGATGTGGATCTGCCTCATGCTGGTTTTCAAAGAAATTGATCCCAGCCCTTATAAGTTTGATTCCCTTTTGCACCTGGATCACTTTGCATCACTTTGTAATGCCATATCCACAGAATGCTTCCTGTGTTGCTTTTCATGACCAGCATTCTCCGAGAAATAAAAAACAGAGTAGAATAATCTGTTTCCTATCATACTGCCTTAAATTTTAACCAAATATGATTTCAGTTTCTGATCATCTATGTGCTTTTTATTGTGCAGAGACTTAAAATAATATTTTGAGCAAAATAATCAGCCGAGAAAAATTCTGTTCTGCTGTTTTGTGTTCATAAACACACATTGTGTTTTTCATCAAGTGGCCCGCCCTCCCATTACAGCTTTGTTTGCAATCTGCATATCAGTCATCATTATAATTTTCCCTCCTTGGTTTATTTGATAAGTTGTGACATTAAGGGTGTGACTCTTCCTACAGTTCATGATTTAATTAGGTCACTGATTGATTTCTGGTTCAAAAAGATAACATAACATACTCTGTTTGTTATAAAAGCTGCTAATCTCACGCTTTATTTCAGTCTGCAGTCAAAAAAAAAAAGAAGCTGGATAATGTGATTTGTCACTAAATAGCACACTTAATGAGTTCAAGCTGGAGAACTGTTTATTCAAGAATAACTACACAAACAAGAAAAGGAGGAATACCCGCCCAATAACTCTCATGCTGAATTTGAAGCCGAAAATAAAAAGAGATTTAAAAGCAGCAGTCGGGGAATATTCTGATTTTAGGAGGAGAATTGTCCCACGATTTCGGAGCCACAAAAAAGAAGGCTCGATCATCTCGAGTTTTTAGTCAGGCCGTAGGGATGTGAAGAAGAGGTTGCTCTGCAGCCCCCAGCAGGGCATAGACTTTTAATACATCAGAGATTTTTGAAGGTGCGAATCCATTTCAAAAGTGAAAAACAGAAATCCATAAAAACAAAGCCAACACACGAGGAAAAACACACCCCAATCTTAGCATGCGTAGAGAAAGGAGAAGGGGGCTGTGTTCGGTAGAAGTTAAAAAAAAAAAAGTTTAAAAAAATCAATTTATAGATATTATTGATTTTTTCAGTTTTTCAGTCAGATTTTTTAATGTTGTCCCCTTACTTTTTTTGTTGTTCTTTTTTGGGGGGGGATCCAGACTTGTTGTAGGCCAAACATGCTTGTTAGGTAAATTGGTAACTAATTGGGTTGGAGACCAAAGGGTGGCTGGTTCAAGTCCAGACTGGACCATGTTTGGAAGTTGATTTGGCACCTGCCGAGGTGCCAGCTGTCTTCCAAGGCACAGCCGAAGTGCCTGTGAGAAAGGCACTTAGCCCCAAACTGCTCAGTAGCGCTTCTTCAGGAACACATCCTTACTAACAAATTTTACCACCTGTCGATCATACCTATGGTGCAGTCACGGATGTATTCATATTTTTAGTGTAAATATTGTTAATTGTTAATACTTTGTATACCTCTAAGTCTCATTTCCACTTAATTTTTACTTATTTTCCTTCATAATGCTACGGCCACACCGCACACGAATTTGTGAATTTAAACGCGCGTAGTGCGGAGTAGAGAGCTGGAGCCAGTCAGACTCAGTGATGACCTGTGCAGGCAAATCCAGCTGGAAACGAATATTTACAGAACTTACCTTCAAAACCTGTCTCCTCAGCGGCTTGCACCCAAGCCTGCTCCTTTTTGTTCCAGTCTCTGTCGAGTACACACGTCGAATCGTATAGCTCCGGATGATGGAGAACAGCACAGATCAACCTCTCCTCCATTTTCAGCGGGGTTTGAGCAGGTGGCCGGAGCGTCACGCGTCATCAAATCAATGACGTTGGGGGGGAATGTCATCGCTGATTGGCTGCCGCGGCACAGCATCACGCGAATTTGCGTCGAAAGTTCAATATTTTCAACTCAAGCATAGAGGCGTTTGATGCCCCAAACGCACCGGACACTACATACGCTCCATACGCGCCGCGCCAAATGCATCCAACGTGCCGCCAGGGGCAAATCTGCATCCAAATGCATCTTTGCATTGACTTTGTGTAATCTCAACGTGCGTCTTTGCGACTAACTGGTGCCAAATTAGTGGTGAAGAAAAAGGTGCAGTTAGAGGAAAATGTTTGTGTGAAACATGGCACAGCAGGTAATGCATGTGCCTCATAGCCATAGGGCTGCTGTTTCTAAACCCATGCAGGCCTGTGGAGTTTGTATGTTCTCCCTGTGCATGTGTGGACTCTCTTTGGGCACTCGGGCTTCCTCCCACTAATCTAAAAGCATTCTTGTTCGATATATTGTTGACTCTGATTGCCTGAACAGAGTGAAAGAATTGAATTTCTCTGTGTGGCCATGTGATTTGATGCAACTGGCACCCTGCCTCCAGCCTAATGTCAGCTGGGATGGACCCCAATGACCAAGAAAGGGATAAATAGTATAGATAATGGATGGATGTTTGTGTGTATTGGACCCTGATAACATTTGCATTGCATTAAAAGCCTTGAACATATCAATACGACATGTTTAATGCTTAAGCATCTGCTACGGCTGGACAATTAATCGGAAAATAATCGAAATTGTCATTTTACACCTGTTGAATAGTTTGATTATTTTCCCTGTCTAAGTCATGTGACTGCGCCCCCTCCATACAGTCTGCGTTACCTTCTGCCAAGAGTGAAGGACACGCTGCCAACACCGGGGAGACAAACACCAATCTATCAGAGCAGCTTGTAGCAAAGAAAAATGCTGTCTTTGTTGTTTTGGCCCATTTTGGATTCCGTGCAGAAGACACTGAGCAGAAAGAAGTTGAGTATAAATGAAAGAATGTTTCGACCACTGTCGGTAACACCACTAATTTGTTCCAAAATATCATAAAATAATTGTTCATTAATCGTAATCGGGGTAAGAGCTTTAATTAATCGTGATACTAAGATTAGGTAATATCGCCCAGCCCTAGTTATAATACATGTAAAAAAACAAACAAAAAAACAACAGTATTACCAGCTTCTTCAGCCTTTTCATTTGGCCCAGATCCTCTTTGAAAGTCACACTCTTGTCCTGTTCAGCATCAAGAAGAACAGGTTTACAGATGCAGTAAATCTCAAGTAATAAAACTTTAGTGCAGGTGTGGGAGTCTTGTCAGACATTTTATGATGATTACACCTTGTGTAAATTTCAAGCATGAACAGAATGAGCAGCTCTTTATGCAAATTCAAATTTAATTTACGAGATAATTTAGCACAATGGCAGCCATTGTTTGTGTAAGGCAGCCTTGTATTCTTTGAAGAAGAGCCATTACTGGTGAACATGCAGGTTTCACTGTGCAGGAGCCAAGAGGATCTGACTGTGGTCATTCCTGAAGGGAAGGGTATCATCCTGATGTCTGAGGATTACACCTGCACTGAATTAGCCTCCTCCTTCTTCAAGCACGTCCTGGAGTCATGTCTGATGGATATTGCAGGAGATAAAGCAGGATGGCATTGGTGATATATATCTTCAGACTTTTTTAAAGCCGACACTTTGAGAACTTTAGGGCCCCCACTTCAGAGGTCATGGGTCTGACACAAATCTACAGGAGGTGCAGTTGAGGATTGGCAGTATTAGTGTTTTAACCATCCGAGAGAAGCATCCTTTTAAAAGAAAACTCTTTTGATCAACCAATCAGCCATAAAAAAAACCTTTCATCAGAAACCCTGTGTGAAATTGATGTAAAGACTAATTTAATGTCAGGCCCTCAGAAACTAATGGCCTTTTTCCACTAGCACACCTCGGCCCTACTCTACTCTGCCCTACTCGATTTGCAGCGTGTTTCCACTGGTCCGTTGCCTCCTAAAACAAGCTAGTTTTAGTACCTACTCCACTCTGGTTCCAAGCAAGCTGAGTTGATACTAAAAGATGACGTCACCGACTGCTGGCTACTGATTGGCCAGACAATATGGTCATTGATGAGTCATGAGTGTGACGACCTAGCATGCTAGCGGTAGCTACCATTAGCTTACCCTCATTCTTCTTTTCTTTGCTGCTCGATTGTTCTCGTCCTCGGCTTCATTCTGTTGTATAGCTTCAAAAACTCTCCTTTGCTTCTCAAGGGGTATTTCTTCTTGCCACCTGCAGCCTTTTTCTGCTCTATTTTTTACTCGGTTTGTGATAAAAAGCCACAGATTGTTGTGTCGCGCTCAAAATGACATCACTGTAGTGCCGCTCAGCTGTTAACAGCGTCAATGCACCCCATTGGGCTGGAGGCTGGGGCTAATGGAAAAGCAGCACAAGGCGAGTCGAGTAGAGCCAGGGAGAGTCGAGTCGAGTAGGGTAGGGCAAATGGAAAAGGGCCATTAGAGTGATTTCACCTGGGTTTGGATCTTTGCCGACCTGACCTCAATGATTAGTACAGTTGAGCAACATGTTTTTTCAATATCACAGTGATAATTTGAGCAAGCAGATAAATCCATTACAGGGCATGTAGCATCACTCATGTGACTCACAGTAAACCACACTGCCATTTACATATTTGTCCGTAACCAAGACAACAATTTTCTCAGGTCCTCATCTCTGTACAGTAAAAGCAGGTCTAACCTCCTTTTTCTGGAGGTTTACTCAGAGAACAGAAAATGGGTTTGTTTTCAAATATAAAGTATAAGAACTTTTGTTTCAGTTGTTTAAACATACGTTGGGTTTGACATTTTTAAAAAAAAATTTTAAATGTATTTTTTGGGCATTTTGTGCCTTTTATTGATAGAAGAGAGACAGTGGATAGGCTTTCGAGAGGGGTGAGAGAGTAGGGGAAGACACTCTGCAAACTGGTCACAGGCGGGATTTGAACCTGCACCGGCAGAAGCATGTACATGGGGTGCCTGGATGCTAACCACTCCGCCAAACCAGCACCCCAGGTTTGACATTTTTAAATTAAGTCACTTCAGTGTTTTTTACTAGAAAAAGTGGCCATTCTTTTAAAAATAAAAGCCTCAGGTGGCATGACTGAATTATCTCAAAAAACTTAAGGCCTCTAAAATACCTTAGACATATTTTACTAGTTCTAAATATAAAGAGTGATGAAGTCAACAGTTGCATTTCTTTGAGTTTTTGTAAATAACCCTTATGAGTTTTTGCTCCACAGTGTCCCAGCTGCCTTCCTAAATGTCTTTAATGGACCATTTTTTTTCCTGAAAATTGCATAAAACTGATAGAAAAATGTGTAAAGGGTTTAATTTATCAAGGCATACAAATTAATCAAGAACAAATATTTGATAGTTATTGCTTTTATTGGTTGCACCACATGGTAAAGGTCACTCCAAATTACAAAGTACCTCATGATTTGAAAAATCTTATAGAGACATCAAGAAACAATTAATTCCATACATTTTTTTTTTGAAAAAGCAGATTTTATTGAAATGCCTTACAAATATTATTATAAATGAAAAAGTTCATCTACTTTTTTTAAAGATAAAAATGTCATAACAAACAAATCTGCAAACATTCATGTCTCTGTCTGGAACAATAAACCATCAGACTGGGAAAATAAGTCCATAGTTAATGGTTATCATATTTTATAAAGTGGACAAAGTTTGTTTGTATATTAGAGGGCATTAAAGAGCATTTGCAAAAATTCAGGCCATAATTGGCATTTAGAATCATTCAACTTGATTCTCAGTGGCATTAAAAATTATTTCTGTAGTTTAAAAAAAATATGATGATGCTTTGATGACCATTGTGCTAATTGTTTCTCGCTGGTCAGGTACAATTGCTAACTGGATGTTTGGATGTTTTCTATTTTATCTCAGACATTTATTTTCTCACCTACCTTGACATGTTTCAGCTTGAACTTCTGCTTTCCTCAGAAGTGTCACTTGGTGGTAGGTGTGATGCGTCATAAACTGGTGTTACGGAGGCATGACCTTCCTGTCAAGTTTTTTGACAGGACGATCAAGGCACTTCTGAGGAAGGCGAAAATTTCCGCTAAAGTATGTCAAGGTATGTGAAAAGAATACATGTCTGAGATAAAAGAAAAATGAAAACTATTTCTTAGAAACAGAAGACATTATGAACACCATTCAACGTGGCGTTTTGTTGCTCTGGTATTGATAAAGCTATCGCTATTGTTTTATTCCTACTTGCATCATAATTGACTTACAGTTGTGGCAACACCTCTGCAGGAGGAGTTTTCCTAAACAGAGGAAATGTTGATTCAGCGTTTTGAGTTCGGTTAGAACCTGCAGAAGTAAGACCCAAACAGTAAGTTGGGCATAAATGTTGTGTTCACTACAAACTATTTGACTTGCTTCAGAATGACGTCTAACAAAAGACAAAATCAAATATTATGCTCATATTGTTAGTATTAGGAGTGGGAGAAAAGCCGTTCCTCTCCTTTGAGGATTAGATATTGTTTGAACCGTCCTGTTGAGGCGAAAGTGCTTAACTGTAGCCAGGCAATGAACACCGACAACAAACAGGTAGGACTGAACAGTATTAGGTTTTTAATGCCATGAATCCTCCCTAAATTATCTGCAGTTTTCCTAACTACTGCCATTTGTATTATAAATCACCTTGTACACTTGACCAAGCTCTTTGATTGTCAACCACACTTAAATATTTGCTCAAATCCTGATAGGGACTAGCTTACCGTTATGTAGGCAGATTTGGAACAACATGTTTGTTTATAATAGGAAATAGCTGATTTAGAGTGGGATGTTTTAAAAATGTAAACCACAGTGGACTTGTTTGGCCTCTTGCTTATGTGTTTTGTCAGTTGTTAAAACTTGCCTAAAACTTGAGTGATAAGTGACCAGAAACGATGCACATGCTTCTGCTGGCCCGGGTTCGAATCCAGCCTGTGGACAGTTTGCACAGTGTCCTCTCACTACTTCCCCTTCATAAGCCTATCCACTCTCTCCCTCTCTCTCTCTCTCTCTCTCTCTCCTATCAATAAAGGCACAAAAAGTTCCCTAAAATAATCTTAAATGAACAGACAATTTAATGATGAACCTTAGCACCTTTTACAATCAGGCACAAAAGCGTGGTGCAGGATGATGTAATCACTGTATGTAGGCTACCCAAAAAGTTAGCATCGTATTGATTCCCTTAAGTACAGGTCAATGGGATTATCATTATTTTTTCCAAACAAATTGGCTTCAAATATCTCATATATTGTCTAGGTTATTGGCAAAATCCACAACATATTATAGCTGTTCATCTCTTCATCATGCAATGTCCACTTTTATGAATCCTAAGTGTCATTTATTAAAGACTAAAATATTGTTTTTTGTGTAACCATGGAACCAAACAGGTCAGTTTTAGCCTAGTGAAGACTTTGTGCTCTTGACACCAAATATTGGTATCAATATTAGGATCAGTAATAATGAGTTTTAAATATCAGCATATCGACCTGTCACATATCAGCAAAAAATCCAATATCAAGCATCCCTTCATTATTCACCATGTTCTAGGATCATCGCTAAGGTCTGTGTCCAACAAAATTTACGACACTTCAACAGTTTGTTCATCGTGATCTTCACAAACAAACACAACTTTCACAAAGAGCTGTTATGGAAGTTCAACTTAAAGCAGTGACCATAATTCCAATGTGTGCCGTCATGACATAGACCTCTTGTTTGAGAATTTCATCTTAATATAATGAACTGATCAGGTTGGTGCCCACGGCTGTGGCTTTGGTCTGTATATTATTAGGTGTTAGATTCACAGCAAACTCAACAGCTTACAGATTACATACAGGCCTCACAGGGGAGTGGAGGACACCACAGTGACTCTTCAAAACATGCCTTTAGAACATCTGGACAGTAATCGGACACATGCAAGACTTTTTGTGACTCTTCCTTCACTTGTGATACAATTCAGCCCTACATCTTAAGCCAGGAAGCTGTTAGAACATTTCTACTGAAATGGGTTGGATTCTGGACTTGGTTTGGACACAAAGAGTCAGGGTAAACGGTTCTTTGAAGAGGCAGAAACTGCTCTTCCTCTGGCTCTCCACAGTGATCTGTGCTGTCACCTTCAATGTTCAGTCTTTATACCAAGATGTATGAAAGCAAGCCTGACAACCAGACCATTATAAAATATGCAGATGATTATGCTGTTATAAGTTTGCCTTGTGAAAATGAATCTGGTCACGATTCTTTTGTTGCATAGTGGTTTGGGGAGTCTTGCCAAGGACATGATCATTGCTGTAAGGAAGAAACCAGATGTAAATGGAGTCTATGGCTGTTTTTGAAACTGTGCTCCACTATTTATGACCGCAGTTATCTGCATACTGTATATGTCAGTAAAATGAAGTATGACAGTCAAACATCTATTTTTTGAAGTATACTACATCCAGCCGAGCAGATTCCTCATCTTTTTCATTTCTTGCAGATGTTGAATGTGGTATTTTGATCTTTCCTGCCACCTGGGCTATAATTTGGATCAGATCAGCCCTTTTAATGAGTAATTGAAGTTGTTTGAACTATGCAAAGGAAGCTATGAGCTTTCCTCCCCAACCCAATAAATTAGCACATTTGAGTTTCTTGTCATAAAAATAAAAGTAAATGATGGCTCAGCTGAAGGCTAGCAGTGCAATTGTAGTCCATTAACAAACTAAAGTAGGTTAAGTAAATTATTTGTTTTTCATGACCTTCACCACTGAATGCACACATTAGAAATGATAATATCTATGTGATAACTCAAAGATTTTACGTTTGCAGAGTTTGATTCACATTATTAGTATATACATTTTAAGGCTGGCTTACTGCCATTGCTATGCCTGACTTGTTAGGGCTTTGCATTGTGGGTAAAAGTATGCGTCCTAACTGAAGTGGAATAAGTTTTGTAAACAATCCTCATATAGTAAGTGGTATTTGTTCATTGATAATAGATAACTTCTTATTCTTCTACAAGTAACATCATCTTATATCTCTTTCATCAATTTTAAAGGAGACATATCATGCTGATGCACGATTTAATACTTACATATAATATAATAAATTTGAAAACAAGACCTTACACCCCCTTAATTTTCAAAAAATTTGATATTGTATTTTTTCTGATATCCTAGAACGAGATTTGATGCCTCTGAAAATAGGTCATTGTGAGATGTCCGCGAGATTTCAAACGTCATGACGACACGAGGTACATTTCTTTTTATTGGAGTAATCTGATAAAACACTTCCTCCTCTGTGATGTCCGTCAACCCCAAACCCTCACCGAGGAACACATCCAGCAGCAGGGGTATAAAACTCCCTCACTCACAGTCACTCTTTACCAGCTCTGGCCTGTAGGGGAACTCAATATGCAGTCGCTGCTTTGAGCCTGCCAGAAAATACAGTAGAAAAAGAAGGACAGGCTGGCTCAACCCCCGATAGAACTGACCAATCAGAGCACAAAGGGCTGTGACGTTGCGAGGTAACTTTAGGTCAGTCTGAGAACCGAACGTTTCAACAAGCGCTTCATAAAGGCCTAAAATGAGGATTTTGAGAACCCTATTGTGGAGCAATGAAGGAACTAAATGACTTGTACTGAGGGCAGAAATGCTTTACAGGCATCCTAGTCTGGCATAGTGAAAAGGAGAAACAAGCATGATATGTCCTCTTTAAGTATTAGTAACCTATCAAGAGACTAGGGATGTTATGGTATGAAAATTGCATATCACGATTTTTGTAGCCAAAATTATTTCGGTTATCATTATTATCACAGTATTGTTGTAATGTGATCACCTTTACACTCTCTTGAAATCATTTAACCCCTATGTTAATATAATTTTAAAATTTTTTGTCTTTTGGTGCCAATAAAATTTGTCAGGAAATGTCCTTTAAGTAAATTGTTCCCTTTTTTTCCTAAGAAAAAAAGAAAAACAAATCAGGCAATAACTTATATTATAAATACTTTAACAGTGTGTAACTGCAAGAAGAGAAATTTGTAAATGAGCATGTTCAAACTTTTGAACTGACCAAAAATATTCTTAACCTATTTTATACACACTCTCTCATTTTATTTTGCCTACGTCATTAGTGTCCAGGCTTTTTTTTTTTTTACTCATGATAGTGTCTGAAGCAATTTCTGTCCAGTTAAACTTCTTCCATGACTCTCCCTTGGTCTCCTCTCTCCTTGGCAGATCTCCACATTTTCTCCGACAGTATTTCCAAATGACACTCGATGAAATCCATAAAACACAAACTATGATGGAATAAGATGATCAATTGCAAAATATGACAAAACACTGCAAATAAACAGCAGAAGAACTACAAGAACACATTCCAGAATGATACTAATGCTGTTATTTACAACATTTATACATAATTTCCACAGAAAATACTGTTGAACCGCCTATAATTCACTCAGGTATGGCTCACTGAATCTTCTCTCTCCGGCTCAGTCAGCTCACTCACTCAAGGAGTTACAGCAGTTTCAATCATGCACGTCTTTGTCTTTTGCTGCAGCTTCATGTTTTAGATAGGGTGGGCATCTTTAATCAGTTTCCCCTCAACATTCTTGTAAGTCCAAAGTTTGACCAAACTTCAGATTATGTCTGTTTTGAGGGGAAAACCCTCTGCTATAGTGTATGAGCGGGGCCCCGACAGCCATGTTTTTACTTCCAGAGGCCAAACATTGCAAAGGTAATTCAAACAGGAAACAGTAGTACTAACTGTCTGAAATTTTACTGCGGTTTATCTTCATACCGGTAACGTTACTAGAGACTTAAGAGATTTACAGCTGCCTCCAGAGACTTGAGACATGAAATGGACTGTTAATTTTTATTTCTTTATTTAACCTTTATTTAACCAGGAGAAGAAACTCATTGAGATCAAAAATCTTTTTTTCGAGAGTGTCCTGGCCAAGATAGGCAGCAGCATGGTTAACAATGTTACTAACAATAACAACAGCAACACATAAAAATACACAACATGTTTAATTCTTAAAGTGCAATGAAAAATAGTTGAGACAATCCAAGGCCTGAGTCCATAGCGGGACCAGCCCTACAAACATGTGCTCTCACTTAGCTGTATAATAAATATAATAAGTTAAAAAGGACTCTCTGTTTCACTGAAGAATCATCTGTTTTATTTCGGAACATTTTATGTCAAAACTCTTCTCTGAAGTTTTCGTCTCTGTGTCCCTCTTCTTAAAGCAATCTGTGCACCATACATAATGTTATTTTATGACT